>HG995386.1:21250000-22500000 GCA_905333075.3 Atethmia centrago
GCTATAAGAGGTGATGGTTACCCCCCAGCTCAACCATTTCCTAGGGAACGGAATGATACAACACACGCGCCACCATCAGTGAGACATTTAAGTGAGCATGAGATCGATTAAAATTATATTACCTGTGCAAGCGATACTGCTCTCTATTGTTTCTTTAAATCATTATTTTTATTATAACAATGATCCGCCTGTAGTTTTGCTTTATTATTGTATATCAATGTCATTAGGTACTGAATCTAAGTAGTTTTATCACAGCGAAGTTATCAGGGGGTAACCATCACCTCTTGAAGCAGTAGGTATTAATATTACTTCACAGTGGGAAAGTGATGAACCTATACAGGACTTATAGCTCCATCTTTTTCTCACGCTGAAGTAATATTGAAACAATACTGCTATATGAGGTGATGGTTACCCCCCTGATCCTTGATAGAACTTATTCTATCCACTCATTTTCAAAACAAAACCCTATTTATACACACTCCGAATTGAACAGGCGTAGGCGCTCACCCATTTGTAATTCATTGTAATTGAAGTGTTTTAAGATAATATCTTATAAAGAGCACCTACAATACACCGTGTAGTGCTCTTATATTACTTACCTGCTAAGGGCCTGTGCACACCACGTTTTTTAAACGCGCCGTTGACGCGCGTTTGTAGCGATACGCACGCGAGTCAGACGCAGCCTGTTGACCTTCTATAGGATAAATGCGCGCCGTCGACGCACGTTTCTAAAACGCGCGTCAACGGCTCGTTTAAAAAACGTGGTGTGCACAGGCCCTAAGATAACATTTTAAAAAGAAAACCATCAAATAACAACAAATCGTTTATTCCGTGAAAAACAATCTAAGACAATAAACATAGCTTATTTACAAGTAGTATGATATCTTTTCCTTGTAGAAACGATGTTAATGTTATCACAATATAGGCACAATTTTATATTTCACAAACAAGAACGTTACATCCCATTTTGTTCCTATTATTACACAACCTTAAACTAAATGTCGACGTTATATGAAAAAACAACCCTATTTACTTGACATAATGTCTATAATTGCGGTCAGATATAATAAGTTTACTAGGAGAAGCGGTCGCGCTGTTTAGTGGCGTTTTCGACCCTTTTTATTAGTCATTGATATAGTCAATATATTGATGAGTCGCCATGTCAGTCAATCATGTCGTGAGACAAGACGACCCGATTTCTCCAAAACTATTCACAGCCGTCCTACAGCACGTAATGAAAACCTTACATAGTCTAAAAAATGCATTTAGATAAATGGGAATGACCTAAGTAACCTTAGGTTTGCTGATGATGATTGTCTTGTTCTCGAATAACCCACAATAATTAAATAACATGCTGAACGAACTACATGAAGCGAGTACAAAAGTCGAATTGAAGATGAACCTCGACAAAACAAAAGTTATGACAAACCTACACCAAGGTAGGTAGGTGTCATAATACCTATTTTTGGTAAAAAACATTCCTCTCGAATATGTACAAATATATCTACTGTAAACAGATATCTTTTAGTACATAGCGGTCACCTGGAAGAAGTACTGGGCTCGCAAAGAAGTATTCCAAGTCGAAATTCTCGATGTGAACTAAGAGGATAGTTATGGACTCAGATATACTGCCATGTCTTTCACTCACTTACGGTTGCCAACTTGGACATTTGACCATAAGCCCACGTTCGCACGGGCCTAAAAATATCACGACGGCATTTTATCGCGCACTGGAATTTCAACTCTCGGTGTTGAGCCGAGCATTGAGAATTCAACAGAGCGCATAACAGCGCGTCAAAAAACAAACTATTAGATTTTCAACCCTCGGCGCTAAACAGTGTGTTGAAAACCCAGTGCGCGAAAAAAATCGCCGCAGAACAAAAATTGCCCGTGCGAACTTGGGCTAAAACAAGATACAAAATTCAAACAACTCAGAAAAAAAATGAAAACAGTTGACGAGGTATAAAACTAAAAGACAAGGTGAGAAATGTTGAAATTCGCGCAAAAACCAAAGTATTTGACGCCCTAGACTTCGCAATGCAGAGAAAATGGAAGTGGGCAAGACATGTGAATAGATATAGTGATGACAGATGGACTATAACGTCAGTAAAATTGACTGGAGCACCAGGTGATAGAGCGAGATTGTGTCTGTGCAAGTACTCGCCATTAGCAAGACGGGAACAACCGGAAACAATATATCGGATTGATTCACCGGGACAGGTGACATGCCCGACAGATGCCAACCGTACCGTCCTTGACATTATTATTATGTCTTTGACATATCTCGGGATCCATCAACCTTGCACCAACCGACGATTATCCCAGTACGTACACGTACTATGCAAGTGCATCCAAAGACAACCCCGGTTGGTGTAGGACTATTGCAGGATATAGTAACAAAGATATTGGACTCTGAATTTGGGTAGCTAAAGTGGATTGGTTACCTTGGAAGGACTATGGCCCCCGCCTGACCAATGTTTTATACATACAATACACGGATAAAATAGCAGGGGTGACTTGCACACTCAATAATGGGCCCCCGAAAACGGTCGATAGCACATAGTGATTTAGCGACAAGGGTGCAACATATCCTGTTTGAGAAGTGGAGAGGAGGCAAGGGATGAGGAACATGACTTGTCCCGAGAGATGAGGTCCGTGGGGTCGCTACTGCCCAACTGCTCGCTAAATGCTGCCCTGCGGGTTTATGTATCTCTCTTGGTCAGGCTCTTCACCGTAGACTTGTTTCGGCAAAGTAATCTTTACCGGCACAGACCTAGAGTTCAGAGCGCGCAAGCCCCACCACGACGTCAACGTAGAGATACGGCGGCGGCGCGCGGCGGTGGGGTTATTATTGTTATAATCAATATCAATATGCAGCTAGTGCTGTTCACTGGGTTATACGAACAACGCTCGTTAACTAATTCATAATTAGTATGAATTAGTTATGCGCCACCTCCACGAGCGAGTGAATCGCAGCGATAGTCATGCCGTGTCATCAGATTATCGACGCGATGACATCGCCGTGTGGAGATTGATTCATAGAGTTTCTATTGAATTTGAAGGCACGGCGAGACGCTATAACTGTGAATCTGGCACAGCCTTTGGTCCAGTTTGAGCAGCGCATTGCAAGCGTACCAAGTACTAACGCGCAGTGTATTCTTTGGGATAAATCACTGCGTACAGTACATGTACAGTCGACCTCAAGAGTGCATTCTACTTTTGAAAAAAACTCCCAGTAACTGCCAGTAAATCAAGAATAGACCTTGACGTTTTGTGACGTGAACGCGACATTCAATAGAGTGGTATCGCGATTACAATGTCGACTTAACCACTACCACAAAAAAAAAAAAAACTATCGTATCGTTAAAGAAACCTGTTTCTTGCTAACCAGCCCCTTGCACTTTCTAATTCCAAATACCCTCATATGGCGCTGTTACAATTAATATACAACATTATTCGATGGCGAAACGACAACGGTGACTATACAATTTTGCTGATCAACCCGGTATTTTTTTTAGCTTAATTAACTTTAACAAATGAGATATGACTAAATGCTGAGTGCAGTTATATAAATGCATTACAGTAGTCTACAGATAATTATGAAACACGTTTACATAGAGCGTAGAATAATTATTATCAAACTGTATATTGCGATCCATTTCGATCACAAAGTAGTAAATAAACGCCTAATTAGTGAATATACGACGCTACAATACGTATACAATTTAGACATTAATTTGATTAAAATTACTGGCGGTCGCACTTCATTTGTTTACTACTTTGTGGTTTCAATCTCTTGATACCCTCCAAACCGTTATCAAAACCCTAGGGGATACAACTACTTACAAATGACTAATGTGGGTTCTCGTCTCCCGAATACACAGAAACAATGACGAGAAGTAGTATATCAATGATATATGTGCCGGTAAACGTATGGCTTGTTTCCCCATCTCCTGATACCTTCCGCTTACCCTAAAATGATTACTTACAAGTTTTCTGCTATTTTTTTCATTTTTCTTTCCAGATGGGAAAAACGCCCTTACAAAAATAAGATAGTACAAAAAATGGACTTTACATACATAATCCTTTTTACCAGAACGGGCACCACCCCACATAGCACTGGCATAAATTCTCGTTACTCGTAGCTTGTTGTATGAGTAGATCTACTTGCTTCTGTACCGAGACTGTCTCGTCGATATGCGGGAAGTCTCGACCGGTCAACTTGTCCCGCACTCGGTTCACGATAGCCAACGCTCTTTTGTTTAGATTCGTCTCCGCTGGTTGGTCGAGAGCGTCGTTTAGTCCTATATGTACCCTGCTTCTACTTGGTTGAGGGGAAGAAGCTGGGTCTGATGTTGAACAGATTTCCGCGTCAGCTCGGGAACGACGTCCGGCGTCTATGAGCCTCCAGTTGAGTAGCGGGTCGTACACAAACGCTTCTAGTACTGCCATGACGCTGTCCTTGTGACGATGGAGCACCTCCATCACTGACTCGCATGTGCGACGGTATGTGCCTTCGATGCCGGTCACCTGGAGAATTTGAGAGAAGGTTTAGGGGAGGAACTTGTAATACCATGCCACCTTTTGGAGAGGGGAAAATCTGAGTAGAAGAACGTAGTGTAATTTCGCTGCATCGTGCAAGAAAAGGTTCTGAAAATGTAATGTAAAGTAATCTAAGGTCCCTTTATATTTTTCATTTAGATTAGTTGAGTACCTAGCCTTAGGCGCCATCTCCACGGACAAGAGAACGCGGCGATAGTCACGCTGTGTCTTCAAATTATCGCCGCGACGATATCGCCGTGTGGAGATTCACAGAGTTTCTATTTAATTTGATGGCCCGGCGAGACTATCGTCGCTATTTTTGCCACTATAGACGGGGCAAATGAAATGCGTCATTAGCGAAGTATTGTCATGTTATAGAGGGCTGGTAAAATCTTCTTCGTACGAACAACACATATATTCAAGTCAGGCTAGATAGTCCTTTTTTTTTTGGGTGGAAAATTATCGAATAACTTCTCCCGCTCTGGGCGGAGCGGGAGGTTGTGTCAGACTCTTACTGACTACAACCCACACTTGTTTCTTCCGTTGCCTCGGGGTCTCGGTATCCCTTTTGGACTTCCTGCGAGGCTGGATAGCCCTAGGATGTCATTTAAGAGAAACAATCCTTCGCTTAATATTTAAGTGCATAATAATACCTACAGAACAATTTACATATTTAAATTCAGAAAACCTTGACGAAGGTTATCTGGGAAAGACCATGATTATACTTTATCAATTCTGATTAAATCGATTATACATAATCGATAAGTCTTGTCGATTTAATCTGTCAATGCGTCCATAACAACATTTTATTGAATTTAGATTACACTGGATAATAATTTACGATCAGTTTAATATTAATCTCTTACCTCCATAGCATTGATGAGCATCCTGGTTAATCTGAACGGAATCTTTTCTGGGAACTTGTCCCTTGTGACAGCTACTTCGAAGCAGTCTCCAAAGTCTATATGCAGGAACTTCCCGGTGACTCGGTCCAGCATGATGTTGGAGGGGTGGCGGTCTCCAAGTCCTAGGATGTAGCCCACCATGCTCATGACGGCCAGAGAACGCGTGTAGTTGGTGCGACGCTCGAACCACACTTCGGAAGATGGACTCTTCAGCCAGAGTAACTTGGCGAGGTCATCGCCTGCAGTATGTTCTAAGGCATGTTCGAAGACTTCCACCTACGAAAATGCATGTAAATATTTAGTATTTGACCTTTTGACTGCTACAGGCAATTCATTTACTATGAGTTATTTGATTTTTATTCAAGAGATCTCATACGCTGACTGACTGGCAGAAAGTGCCTTGGGCCGTCATATGTAAGTACAGTCTGAGAAACGAATTGTTTAATTTGTCTATTGTCCGTCAACTTAATTCATCTGTATATTCAAATCACATAATATACAGGGTGTGGCGTGCATAGAGGTCCAACGTTACGGGATCGATACACCGTATATTCAGCTATCACATATCGCAATTTGAACCACTTTTTTCCATAGGTAATTAGCACATGTATTCCACAGTCATAAACAAAAAACAAAATTAAAATGAATATATAATAAAATTTAATTAGTCATTTATAGAAATTACAGCCAAATTAGTAAAGACAAGTCCATTTTTCTAAAAATAAAAAATAAAAATTGGTTATCTGTAAAGTCGGTTTACGGACGATAATTTTACGTGATAACGAGAGAGAGATGCGTCACAAGCCGAACGCTTATGTCGACCGTGCGTGCCTCTCTATCGCTAGTTCCGCTCTCTCGCTTGCACGCTCTGCTCAGGCGGAACGTGATAATGAGTCATACTTTTTCGTGCGTGCAGCCGGCGTTCATCGATTTATAAGACTATTATCACGTCAAAAATTATTATTCTGAGATTTATGGAAAAAAATGGCTCAAATTGTGGTACGTGATAGCTGAATATACGGTATATCGACCCCTTAACGTTGGACCACTATTTACGACACAACCTGTATATTGCCGTTGTTTATCTGTCGTATGCAGTGTCTGTAATACGAATATAAGGAGTATTAGCTCTACCGTAAATAACATACCTAGTAAGAGCAACCTTTGGGATAAGTCATAGGCTAAACTGTGGAATGTTTATATATTGGCGAGCCGTAGGTAGGTATTATGGAGTATGTTTATAGTTTAATTTTATACCTGTATTTTATTTTCTGAACCTAATATTTAGAAAATTACAAATTAATTGGCAGCCTGAGTCTGAACTTGAGAAACGAGTTTATTTATGTCTGGCTCAATACCACTCAAACAAACACGTAAAGTATTTTCAACATTTTCTTCGTTTAGCTTGCTTCGCTGCTTTGAATAGTATGTTTTAATTTTTGACAAAAAATGTTCACATTTATACGTGGTTCCGAATGCGCAAATACATTTTCTTGCGAACGGATAGTTGCGCAGCTTTAGATACTTTTCTTCAAGTAGATATGTTCTGTAGAAATGTAGTAGTTCCACTTCATCAAATTCGTGTTTGAGACATGATTCTTCTTTCTAGAAGAAACACAGCACGGAAACTGATTGAGCTTCAGCTCAATCATCTACGTCACTTTTTATTGGAATACTACATAGGCTTAGGCTGCTGTCCATGTTCTTGAAATCAGCAAGTCTACTAGAAAAATGTTCCGACAGTAATTTCAGCTCTTCAGCATACTGAGCGTACGCAATATTTTCCTGACAGAATACTGTTGAAAAATGAAAACAGTTTCCAAATTGCATTTGTGGTTCCCAAACGCGAATTTTGTTCTGGAACGCTTTCAGATAGCTGTACAATTCATTTACCAATTGACCTTGTTTTTGAAGTTTCAAGTTCAAGTCGTTTAAGTGTCCCGTGATATCAACCAGAGAGGCTATTGGCATTCTGGATCACAGACTTCCAATTACAACTGTTTGTTTTTGATTTCCATTAATTCGGCAATTTCTTTTCTAAGAACGTAAAATGTGTGACTGACACCATCAGGGATTTTAATTTTAAAGGGATTTTAATTTTGATAACACAAAAAAAAAATCGAAATTAGTCGCTAAACATCAGAATTAGTCGGTCATTGGTTCAAAAGTTATTAGGGTTTATAGGTGTGTACACAGAATTCCTGGTGGTGGCCATGCCAGAGTCAGTCACACACGTAATAACTTTTTAGCACCTTTGCTTTTCCATCTCACTGCACAATAGTATGTCAAATCATCCTGTTCTAAACAAGAGTCCTTCAAAAATGATTTGAACTGGTGTCGCAAGGGAAAGAGAAAAATGTATGCTCTTCACTACCACGTCCATAACGCTCAGAAATCGAACAGAATTGGAACACAAGTCTTCATGGTGAATAATGCTATGGAGGATTGTCAAGTCTTCTTTTTCCACGTTTACCTTAATCGCTTTTTCTTTTAAAATACTGATGAAACCTTTTCGTGAACCGACCATAGAAGGTGCACCATTTGTGCAAACTTCGATCAATCGGATCCACTGGAAACCATACTGCTCGATAACAGCTCAAACCTCATCAAAAATATCTTCTCTGATGGTGGTCACTTTTAGCGGCGGTAGTGCCAGCAATTCTTCAGTTACATTAAATTATGTGTCAACACCTTGTATATAAATAACTAGTTGCGCGGTATCAGAAAAGTCACTGATCTCGTCCAAAGCAATTGTAAATGCTTGAAATTCAGACGCAAATTCTGATATCTCCAGCCATCATATCAACACGTCGAATGACTTTACGTCTTGACAAACTAATATTTTCGAATTCTTTTTTTTTCTCGGGGTACATAATATCTGTTATATCTAACAGACACTCTTTGATAAATTCTCCCTCGGTTAATCGTTTTGATGACTTTGCTATTTTTGAACTGACTATGGAGCTAGCTTTCACAGCATGTCCTTAGCTTGTCCAAACTAGTAATCAGCTTATGAATTTTGTCTTTTCCTAACTGGCCCGTTTCATATTGTATTCTTTTATATCGGATAATGACTCATTCATAACAATAGCATGACGTTTTCTATTTCTTTGAAGAATAGACACGGCTCTTTCTATACAAAGTGACATTTCGTTTCTCCATTTTTGACATCTCACCGTAGAAATCCTTCTACATAAAAAAGGACCTAGACAAAGATCGTTAGAAACGAAAGACAAATTGACAGATTGTCTTATATAGGCTCACCTATTTGAAATAAATAATTTGACTTTGACTTTGCCTTTCAAAGTCAAACTAAAAAGTGGCGCAAAACAAGCATTGAACAAAATTAAAGTTGTTATCTCTTTATTTCAGATAGATAGTATGTAGATGCTACTATCATTCTTTCGTAGGCGATCGAACCGCTCATTAATTTAGCCCATTTTACAGTAAAGTCGAATTATTCATTCACTGGAGTAATCCGACATGTGCGAGCTGTCACTGTGTAATAAAATGGTTATATTTATTGTAATAGTGGCTTTTAGTTTAATCGATGTATATGTGTAAAATAAATGTATAATAATAAGTGTAAAAGTCTAGAATACAATAAATACGATAAATATGACCATTTTATTACATAAAGTGACAGCTAGCACATGTCAGATTTATCCAGTGAATTAATAATTCGACTTTAGATCATAAAACGTTCCGAGGGCCGAATGAAAAGCCTCGGCGGGCCGTATCCCTTGCGGGCCTTCCCTATATCTGTGGTAAACAATACAATACAATGCCCTGACCTGCCAATGCCATCACTGCATACATAGAAGTATAAATTAGCAACTAACTCGAAGAAGAATAACAATAAAACCAACCTTTTGCATCAACATCAGTTTATCGAGATCGGACGCCATCCTCTGCATGATTCTGTGTTCGATGTTCAACAAGCACTTCCTCTTCTCTCTATAATCCCTTATAACATAAACGATTTTTATTCAGTAGGTCGGTTACATTGAAAGAATTTCGGCGAAGCGAAGCGTAGCGCATAGCGGGTTTTATAGCCAAAAAATATTAACCTTACGCTTATTGAAATAAAGTCGGAAATTCATAAGCTTAACTGCGTGCATTTGTCAGCTTTGATGCTCTCGCAGACTAGACACTAAATGACTTTTATGTCAATTGTGGCAAGGTTGGTATTCACTTAGCTTTGACACCCGTGCTCCCATCGAAGATATGCACCTTTATTCGTCTTTAAATGGATGCCTTTCATCACCATTTTTTTCAACATGGATATTTACTTGTCTACAGCAATTTTTAAGCTCTAAAGTCTAAAAAATATGTATTTGAGAGAGCGCTTCAAAACGAACCTTATAAGCGAATGTAAAGTATCACAGTGCGGCACCCATCCGATTAAGCCGGAGTTCGTCGACAGCGGAATGACAGCGTATCTCTGAATGGCCAGATCTCTTCGGAAGGTGTCGGGATCAGCCTGAAGTAGCGTGTTGACTAGACCGAACAGTTGCATGACGCGCTCGTCTTGACGCAAGTCCTCGTGTCCTTTGAGTAGGAAGATGTAGTCTTTGCCGTTGGAGCCACGGATGCAAAGGCGGCGTGGACGCTGCTTCGAGGTGATTACCTGTGAGGAAACTCTGTGATTAACTGTGGGAATTGAATTGGTTATAAGTGGAAGTGACTTTTGAGCCTTAGAAAATAAAGCTGCATTTCATTTTTCTTTCGATTTTGCAAGATATACAGGGTCAAATTTTTTTCGTTGTCGAATTTTGACAAACTTGATGGGCCTTGATGTCAAATCATGATACAACACACAAAAATGTATATACCCTGTATATCCTTTTTTATTTTTTTATGTCTGGTGTGGAAAATCCTCATGAATGTTGAGGGTCCTTGATCCGGGGATCATGGGATCTTGTGCAACTTCCGCGATCACGGGCTGGACCCTGTATATCCTGCCCCAAGATATACGTAAGTGACTTTTAAAACGTTTGATGGTTGGTCGCGGCAGATGAGCAGGCTCGTCCAGCTCACCTACTATAGCTCTAGTGACGTCACACCAGCTAGTACCACGTGTGGCTCACCTGCAGACTGCTCTGTATGTGCGCGATGCGGATCAGGTCCTGCAAGGGCACGTAGGAGCCGGGCACGGCGAGCTCGAGGTCGCGGCAGTTGAGCAGGCGCGGGCTCACGTACTGCAGCTCTAGTGACGTCAGCTGTGGGAGTTGGCGGCTGATGCGACGGAATACGTGGTAGTATAGATCCCATGCCTGGTTTAGGTCTCGTACTTGGCCGGATTCCTGAAAAAAAGGGTCATTTAGACGAAATAAGTAAGTCAAATGACAAGACTTGAGTTGTAATGTAATGAAAAACTACTGTTTTTGTGGGTGGTTCTTTAGTCAACGTTTCCGTTTGACTGTAGAGAACCAAAATAATGACCAAAACTGGCAATACGACGCTTTGATAAAATACCAAAATGTATAATATAGGGAGAGACAATTAATTCGATTTTTTAAGACTAGATTACGGGAATTACTTTAAAAAAATGTTTTTATAGCTTAAATTAATTTTTTGAATAGAATATAATAACAAATTGACTAACAAAAAAATATAATTGCCAATATTGTAATGGGATAAGGATTATTTGTAATTTGAAATCTTGTTGTTAATAGCGAAAAATGTAGACCTTTTCGTGTAGTGTTTCTGAAAAATATATTACTTTGTAAAATAAAAAATAAACATACCTTATATCTATTACACCACTCCTGCGCCTCGTTCAGATCTCGTCCATATGCCTGACTGAACGACACCTCCTTCAGTGTCTGCGGGCCTCGCTCCAACATCGCATGCAGAGGTTCCAACGTTTTAAACATGGCATTCACATCATTCTCACTGAAATACAACCTTGAAGCTTCCTCTAAAGCTTCATGCCATTGCTCGTGCCACAGAATAGCCACTCGAATGAGCTCCTCAGATATCATGGCAGCTTGGTTGACTAAGTTATTCGAATGAGTACACATTGACTTCAATATTTGATTGGCTGCGTTCTTCCGAGCAATAAACGATGATTTTGAAGCTACTGTCAAAGGATAGACTAGCGCTTGAGGATGAGATTTTCCGATATCAATTAATAGAGAGTGAATTAATTTTCCAACGAGCGCCCTCGGCGTGTCGATTCGAGCTATAAGTTGAGGTATTACTTGAAGCCAAACGTTGATTTCGATAGTTCTGATGCCTTCAACTAGAGCTTCATGAACGGCTGGATAGTGGCCGTAGTCAAACCACAGAGTTAGCAA
Organism: Atethmia centrago; assembly: GCA_905333075.3. Taxonomy (NCBI): domain Eukaryota; kingdom Metazoa; phylum Arthropoda; class Insecta; order Lepidoptera; family Noctuidae; genus Atethmia; species Atethmia centrago. The sequence goes on from HG995386.1 coordinate 21,261,750, forward strand.
CCTAAGAGTGTCTTGAAGCGAACTGCCGTGGGACAGCTTAATGGATTTAAAGAATCCTTCCACTGCAGGAACTGTATGTTGTTGAATACACTCCGGAGAAGGTCTTCTTTCGGACGGGATATTGGTATCCTGATGTTTATAGAACAAAACAGTCTCAAAGTTCATGTAAGCCCAAGCATGCCAAGCTTTGTACCAATCAGAAGACAGATCTGTGGCTGCTGCGTAGTTCCGGAGAATTTCCGGAATAGACAGTTCGTTTATACCGAGTAAGGATTCGCACCACGATCCCAGTTTTAAATGGCATCGGGCTAGAAGTCTGCAGTGTTCTGCATCGCCCGTTTCATTCTTGACGTATCTTTGGAGTTGGTCGTAGGCCAATTGTTTGTCGCCAGCGACCCACAAATGTTTGGCATAAGCTAATGTCAGTCTTGGTTCGTGTGTTGGCAGTGGCATGTCTCGGTTCTTGCTGGGATCTGTTCCCAACAACATTACCAATGTTTTGTGTGCTTGACGCGGCGCACCGCTCTTTCTACATAGAGACGCAAACTTTAGCCATGTGGCCATGTCTTCTTGCGGTGTTAGAACTAGACTGCGAACTTGCAGAATCCTGCGCCAGTCTTCAACTAATCTTTGGCCACCTTGCAGTCTCGTCCACCATCCTTGTCTAATAGATTCTCTCCTCTCCACAACTGACTTGTAAGTGATTACTTCTTCTAATTCTGCTAACAACTGAGCGTTTACTAAAGCACCGTACGCTCTCTGATAACTTTCGCCAGCTACAGCAGTTAACTCAGAGTCTAACAAGGTACGCGCTTGATCGATGAATAGTTTAGATTTGTCAAATTCTCCATTGTGGATATTAAGAACTGCCCTATAAAATGCACCATCTTGAGTATTTTCTGGGAGGAAATTGACGTATTTGGACATGGAGTCCCATTCGCTGAGGCCCCAAGCTGAAGCAGCTGCAAGTCTCGCCGCTTTGAATTTCTCTTCGTTGGTCATTCTGACCCATTTTTTAGAGACTGTGTTGTACAATTCCACCCATTCTCCTAGAGCTTCGAAGCACCGTAACTCGCCGAGATAAGAGTCAATATCGCTAACATCGTCATTTAATTTCTCTCCGTACAAATCAAGGGCCTTTTCCCAGTTGTGTAGTTTCTCGTACCATCTTATTTGAACCTTGAGGTTAGCGTCGCCGGCTTCGCGCTGTGCCATGACTCTTTCAAGGAGGCCTTCGGCGGCCTCCTTTTGTTGCAGCTTGTTGTTGATGTGAATCAGAGCTTCTACGACTTGAGATGTTGCGCCGTTACGGAACTCTTCTTCCTGCAAAAAGTAAAACGATTAAGTTACCCAAAAAATTACCAGTGTGCTCAGTGGTATTCATCCTCAATAATGAACATTAAAACAGTTTTATTATGAATCATCATCATCTGCCTAGCTTTTTCCCAACTATGTTGGGGTCGGCTACCATTCTTATCGGATACAGCTGAATACCAGTTTTTTACATGGAGCGACTGCCTATCTGACCTCCACAACCCAGTTACTGGGTAACACGATACCCCTTGGTAAGATTGGTTGTCAGACTTTCGAGCTTCTGACGACCCGTAACGACTGTCAAAGATCTACAAATGACAGCCGGCACCAACGGCTTAACGTGCTTTCCGAGGCACCGAGGGGTCTTGGTATGTAAAGATGGTCACCCATCCACGGACCGACCGCGGCAAGCGTAGCTTAACCTGATTGATCGACCCGTGCGGCTGTTATTACTTAGCCACAAGCCCCTCTCCTAGCCCTTAGTTTTATTATGAATATTCATTAAAAAATATATATACAGTAGAATCCTCTTATAATGACATCGAAGGGAAGTGACAAACACGTCATATTAAGCAGACGTCATGCAAAGCATAGTCTAAGAAAATAAACAACTTCCTATTTTTGCTAGGTATTTAGTTTAATAGAGAAACAAACTACAAATTGTAAGTATCTATTAATAAAAAAAGGAAAAAGAAACATGAGCTGACACAAAGCAAACACACTAAAAAAACTTAGTGTGCGGTCGGGGGACCCCTGTTAGAAACGGGTGTGTAACGGTTGATATAATAACAAAAATTCTAACGTTCACTTGACCTAATTTCAGTTAATATACTTTTGTTTAATATAACGATCAGTTGAGATAATGAATTGTTGATATAATTTCATTTTATCTAATTTCTTATGATATAATAAACATTTCCTATAATGCACATTTGACATAATATTCATGTAGTATATTATTCATTTACTATAATATTCATAATCTCTAATAACTTTTAATATAATTTAGAAAATCTGATACGATTTTAAACGCCTGCTAGTATGGTGCTAGCAAAAATGCATCGCATAAGCATTAATTGCTACAAAAGTTTGCTTTTATGCGTGAGGTGTGGTGAATACACTGAAATTGAATTCCTTCGGGCTTTGGCCTCTAACTTAAAACTGAAATAAGATGTAATATTTATGTGATGCTATGTTATGATTAAAAAAATATTGTAGTTTTTTTTTTCTTCGACCTTCGACACTCAACTATTGTAACCAGTAGAAATTGGATGCAATCTGGACTTTAGGGCACCCCGACTCGGACAGGTTAGGTTAGAAGGGGATGGCGGGGTCGTGTGAGCGAGCGAAGCGAGCGAATAGACCCCGCCATCCCCTTCGTGGTTATTTTTTTATAAACCATCCAGAAGTAAGAGCCCCGCTTCGCGGGGCTCCGTCGGCCAAGCCCACCCTCGACCATGCATTGAATATTTTAAGATTTGGTTAGGTGCCATTTGAGTTAGGTTAGAACTGTGACCATTAAACATGAAAATTAGGTCAAAAGAACATTAGGTCAAATGAATGTTATATAAAAAGAATATTATACATATTGAAAATTATATAAAATGAAAGTTATACTAAATGTTTTATATTAACACGTTGGCGGACAGTAACTACCACAGGCGTCTAGGTAATACGACAGTACGCCTGTCGACGTCTGTGTTTTTACTTTTATAAAATCAGTACGCCACACGACGACCGATTTTTCATACTATCATAGAGAACGGCATGTTATACTGTCACCGCAGGTGTAATTACGACTTTTGTACTGTCACTACACTATTTTCAAAAAATCGTTTTTTACTGATTTTATGCAAGTAAAAACACATACGACAGGCGTACTGTCGTATCGCATTTAGCTACCTAGACGCCTGTGGGCCTTACTGTCCGCCAATGTGTTAAATGAAAATTATATCATATGAAACATTAGGTCATATGAAATTAGGTTATATGATTTTATAGCATATGAAAATTATATTATATGAACGTTATTTCAAGTGAAATTAGAGCATTTGTTATTATATCATACATTACACACCCGTTAGAAACGATGTTCCCGCGCACAATGCTCGTCTGTTCGAATCTCGATATTCACACCCTTGTATATAATAGAAAGAGACAGAAAGAGAGAGAGAGAGAGAAACTCGCGTGGAGGGAGCATAACGCTTTTTCCTTACGTGACGATTCCTACCAGTCAACTCTTACCGCAAGCCGCGTTACAGAACTTCGTTCCAATAAAAAATAGAATAAAAATTGTAATACATATTTAGTGGTTATTGTACAATAATTATTATGTGTGGTAGCACTGGTAAATAAAAGATGATGAGGTTATATTGTTCATACACAAAGCACATAAACATTAACGGAAGAAAGGCATAAAATAGTTTGGCACACACAGGGATAGGTACACAGAGAAGAAAGTCTTATTGTTAGCATGTTTAACAGTTCGTACACCGAAATACTTAGGATACTACGATAACCCTGAAGGGTTATGGTGAATTTAATAGCGACCGGGGGCCGGGGGTACTTCTGCTGAGCGGGGCTCAACTTGCGTGAGAAGAGGCCAAGCGGTTGCCACTGCTCGTCCCTAAACTATTGCTGCACCCATTGCCAGATCAGACGTATCTGTAACTAGGGCGAACTTCGCTGGGTAGTCAGGGTGTGCAACCAATACAGAGTTGCAGAGGCTGTTTTAAAGGCGGTGAGTGCCTCGCCTGCTATTTCCAAGTGATGGACACCTTTTACTGAACCAATTAGCAGGGCGTTAAGGGGGACCTTGAATTTAAACCACCCGTAAAAGTTTAACATCCCTAAGAAATGCCTGAAACAGTCGAACAGTTTTAGGCGTAGGGAAGTCCTTGATGGATTCCACGTTGGACTCCGAGGTTCCGGCTGCAGAGATGTGGTAAACTAAAAATGTGACTTCGTCACCTCAGAACATACGTCGTGGTGTTGATGACGATGCCATATTTCTGCATGCATCGAGAAGATAAGAGAAAATCGTCAAGATAACAATGCAGAAGCAGAAGTCAAGCCCGCGATCCCGCGATTATATCCGAACTTTGTTATAAAGAATTTTATATGAAAACAAAACTTCGCACTGCAATTACTTCATAATAAGCGGTTGGTTAATATAGGCAGTCATAATAAACGGATTCCACTTTACAATTTAACTCACTTTCGCAGCATTGTTCGGACATTCCTACAATAAATTCTTACCTTATAATGCAAAGCCTTTGCATAAGCTCTGCAATGCATAGCCCTTTCACCGAGCAGATGCGTAGATATCGGCAGAGTGCCCCCTTCACAATGTTCCATGAACTCGGCCAAGTTCAGCACGGTATGTGCCAGTTCCGGCGCATCGGGGGCGGTTAGTGCTTGTTCTAGAGCATTCGATAGCTCAGTGCGGGAAGTGTTGTCGAGTTCCGTCCAACATGATACGAAAGCAGCGTTGAATAAATCGCGCAGGAGTTGAGAGTAGTTGTGTGCTAAAGCTAGACATGCCCTGTAAATTATTTATATTACGATTCAGTCGTTAAAAGCATTTTTGTTCGTACTCTTACAAGAGATTCCCTGTGTTATGGCAAATCGTTCGTCGACTTACGTTACATCTGTGCAGAGGCGACAGAATTTAGTAAGAAAAATGTCAAATCACACTGTTACATTATTGCAGACGACAGTTGATCGTGCCTTGGTTTATTTTAATATCTGCACTATTAACATGGTGGGAACCATGCATTAGAAAATCAATTAAAAATCTAGGTAACTATACAAACCTAAGAGCAGGACTATGAGACTCCGTCAGCAAACCAATACTGAACCTTCTCAGCCATTCCAGCCAATCATCTTTTGATACACGAGAGCTTACTGTCCACGCCAGCTTCAAGTTGTGCGCGTTCACACACAACTTGCGAATCGCTTGGGCAGTGTCGCAGTTGTAGCCGATGCGAGCCTACGGAATTTTTTTTTTTAGAAAAGACGAATCAGCTGTTGCAGTGTTTTAGGGGTATTATAGTAGCATTTTTCCAGGGTATGAGGTATGAGTGCAAGTAAAGTGAAAGCGGTACTATCGTCACCCATACGCCGCATACATCTATCATGCAAACATAGTATAATCCTCTTAAGTTGTCTTTGAAGCCTATTTAAAAAAATAAATGGCCTTCATCATGGTCAATAGACAGACGCTGGTGCAACAAAACTTTTAAGACAAAATATAAAAATTCCATTTACCTCTTGATTATTATTCCTTGGTCTACGCCTCGTGCTTTGTAAGAACTCGTCCATCGCCAAAGTTTGACTAGACTGCATTCTAGAGAGCAATAGTTCATAGTTTTGATGTTGTATCTTATGTTTCACCACCACTTTTTGAACCAGTGAGATAAAATCTGTGAACTTGCGTCCTAATTGGACAATCAACGCACATAACGTGTCCATTGCAGTTGGACGCAACGCTGCGCAAGTGTCTAAGCTTCTAACTAAAGGATGGATAATTCTGGAAACCAATTCACTGTAGTTCAAGGAATCTGAGAGGTAGTCAACTGTCTCCATTGCTACCTTTGCTACATTTATTGGACAATCTGATGCGTCAAAAAGTTTAACGATCGATGGTATCACCAAATGCATGTAATCATCCAAATTATCTTCGAACTTTTGTAGGGCGAAAAGGAGTTTTTCAGTCACAATTCTATCTTTGCTCGCATCGTGTGCTAAAACACGGAGTATCTGTGGCATAAGCTGAGGTAAGTACACTTTGAACTCTGACCCAAGAGCCACAGCAATGTACTCAACCAACAAAATCAAAGTTGGTTGAAAAGGACTGTTGGGCGTCCAAAATTCCCTGATCAAGTCAAATATTTTGTCCAAATAATTACGAATGTGCTGCTTTACAATTGCAATTAATCTAGCCAATTGAGTAAAGAGAAATTCTCTGAAATTATTATTGTCGGTAGCTCTCGCCACGTACAGAAGACTAGGTGTGACGCGAGATATGTATGGCACGCATTTGATACCCAAAGACTGGAAGATGAAGGTCACTGCTTGGACCACACTCGTGTGATGCTGCTGTAACGTAGGATCTCTCAGTATCCTCATAAGTGTAGATATAACTATAGCTGGATAGTATTCGTCAAGCACTGGAGATGCCATGTTAACTAACATCTCACTAGTCGTCATATCGAAATTATTTTCTTCGGTTTTGCTATCAGCTACTGGAACTAAGCTAGAATCAGGCTGTTCACCAATCAGACCTCTAGTTATCTTGTGCTTGTAAGGATCTAAAGCTCCTAACAATCCTAAAACACGAATAGTTTCTCTCCTATCTTTTGGTTGCTGTTCAGTCTTCAAGAAGTTCAACAGGACATCCATAAGGGTCGGGTACTCGGTGTAAGGAGCCACGACGTAGCCTGTAGCACTGATCAGTTGGCCAAACACCCAGAGGGCAACACTCCTCTTTTCTGTTGCAGTTGCATCAGATAACAGTTCTAGAAGAATGCTCAGAAGTTCTGGCAGCCATTTCTTAAGTCCACTGTTATCACCGTGTACGTCAGCTAAATCTCCGATGGCTTTTAATACACTGATGACTACACCAGGGTTGGCGTCAGATTCTCTTAGTTTAGGGACAAGAACATTCAGAATTGTCTCCATATATGGCTTGACAAGTTTCGGAGCATGACGTATTAGGTTATCTAACATCCTGGCTGCCTGCTCTTTATTCCTGCTCATTCCAGAATGTTCTAGTTCAGTCAGGAACTGTATTAACGTCTTTCTGAGCCCCGGCATGACGTAAGCAGGATTAACTACGCTCAACCGACCAACAGTACAGATGGCCAACTCTCTGATAGCCAAGTGTTCATCATTCATGGCCATGAAAAGAAAACTCAAGTTCTCAATTTGGGCCAAATGTGTGTCAAATATATAGTATAGAGACTCTAGTACCCAATAGCGAACTTCGTAATCTGGGTCTGTAACTGTCACAACCAGTAACTTGCCTACTACTTCTGCTGTCAGAATAGTGAGTGTCCTTGAAGGGGTGTTCATAGTTCTGATGGTTGAATCTGCTAATAATTTCGCAGCAGTTTTGACAGCCTCTAATCTGACTTCTTGTTGCTCACTCTGCAAGAAGTGATCAGCGCAACGCCTAACAAACGTAAGTAAGCTGTGTTGACCCTCGAAGTCAAATGACCCAAGAGTTCTTAGTGCTAGAACAATGCTGGCAGTGTCTTGGGGTTCCATTACTAAACTCATATTACTCATCTGCTGTTCCAAACTTCTCGGAACCCCTGGATGTAAGAATGGTTTGTTTCTTAATACAAGAGAGAGCATATTCAGTAGCCCTTCTGATATTTCTTGTCTCAAGGAGGGCAAGTTTTTACTCAACTCTCTCAGGCAGATAGTCAAAGACGGACTTAGGCCTGTAGCAAACATGGCGTCTAATAATTCCTTTATATCAGTGATAACCAGGTCTTTAACAGCACTCCCTAGTAAGGTAATGCAGGCAAAAATTGAGGGATCAATCCAGACCCTCTTCTTAGTTTGTGTGTCTCTAATGGGCAGTGTTTGTTTGATGACATCCATTATGCTGGGGATATAGTTCTTGATGTCGTTTTCGATGGCAACAGCCATGAGGCCTAGGGTGGTGAAGGCCATATTCCTGTCCTTCTCTCTGCTTCGAAGGCAAGAAAGCAAGTAACTCATTGTAGAAGTAAGGTATTTCTTCAAGAAAAACTCTTTATTGAATGCAGCTAGTCTTGGAATTATGACCAAAAGAATTTGAGGCACTCCTTGAGTTTTGAGGATACGCTGGCTCATTACATCTGGAAATAAAAACTTTGCAATTAGAAAAAGTAAACAGTGATTGGCTGAAAAACGTGGATCTTTAACAGTTGTTATGGGTCATCAGAAGCCTGGAGGTCTGACAACCAGCCTTACCAAGTATTACCCAGTAACTGGGTTATGGATGTCAGATAGGCAGTCGCCCTATGTAAAATACTGGTATTCAGCTGCAACCGGTTAGACTGGAAGCTGACCTCAACATAATTGGGCAGAGGATGACTTCTGTAATGACCATCATCTGTCTTTTGCAACTTCAGATTATTACATTTTTCCCCCTATGATAAGTGAGCTTGCCCTTTGACCAATAACAGATAATGAAAACACATTTTTTTAAACAATTGCGTTTTGGCTGCTTGTACAATAAAATAAAACTGGCCAAATAGTTGGGAAGTTGGGATGAATTTATCAAAAAATAAACTTAATACTGTAGTTGAAAAACATGTTCTCCCACTGCAAATTTAAGTTCGTTGACTGTTACTCGTTAACTTGTAAAGCCTACTGAGCTGTAATTATTTTCCTTTTGATTTCATTATATGGATGACTGCCAGGAATTTTTTCACATAACCAAAACAACCATTTAGCTGGCAGGGTCACTTGACTCTAACAAAAATTTGCACTTTAATGCTTAATATTACGCAAGCAGGACCTTGGATCAAAAAGTGGTGTTGACAGATCTGCATTTTTTTTGTACGGCCTATCCAATGATACCCTATACCATGGGGTAGATGATGAACCTACCTACGGAACCCTAAAAAAGGATCTAAGACAATTCTAAGACTTACCTTTACAGATCCTCTCAAACTTTTCAGTCAGTAGTTTATGGGAGACTTCAGATTCATAAATAGGAACTGGGTATGTAACATTCTCAGTCTTGAACCCATCACACAGGTACCCTCTCTTTACTGATGGACTGTGCAATTTGGTGCTTATAAAGAGAATATCATCAGATACTGTGTTATCCTGCTGTGTGTCCAGACATTGCATTAGGTATGAATATTTCTTCTCCCACACAGCATTTGAGCATCTTAGCAACTCATTCAGGATTAACAAGCCTCCATGAACTCTATCCTCCTTTGACATTCCCTTTTCCTTCAAAGGAATTTCTTCAAATGACAGCATAGCCTCTTCATAACACTGCATGTACCATTGAGGTTTGGCAGTGGACTGTTTAGCTGTTTCTCTCTGAGTTGTCACCACTAAGCCAGCTCGCAAGGCTTTTGCAGCAGCCTCACGGATCTGAGGCTTAGGATCCTTCAAGGCTACAAGGATGTGATCAAAGAACCCAGATACTTGTTGGTAGAAATAAGTAGGCATGGCTATAGCCATTTCTTTTAACAGCAGCACTGCTGAATGGCGCCTGCCTTCATTCCTCTCTTCAGACAACCACTCAAATGCTCTCTTGACTTCAAACTCGACGTATTCAGCTCGCTTGACGCCCGACACTGTGGCGAGCCGGCCAACAGTTTTAGCGGCCAGTTCCATCACACCCACATCAGATGAAGGCAGTAGATTGCGAAGATAGTTAGCGAATCTTGTAATACGTGTTTTAGTGGTGTCACAGTCACCGCCAATGAGACATACTGAAAATTGGAGTTAGTAAAATTATGTTCTGTAGATACGAGATTATTGAAAAATACAAGAAATAAAGATTGTCGTCTTTTACCTATAGCTAAAACACCTCCTTTCTTTTCGTGGACATCGTTACTGGAGACCATTTCAAAGATCTGGTGGTTGAACTCATCGAGAAATTGAGTGAGTTCCTCCTGTGGGACCTCTCGGAGCTCCGTCTTAGCAAAATGATAAAGTTCCCGAGCAGTCTTGATTTGGATCTCCACGTTCCGGGACTTCAGCCCCGCAACGAAGGCACCTACTTGATTGGACATCTTGGTTTTGTTTTATTTCATGATGTACGTGCAAATCAGTCCGCGTAACTTATCACACGTTTTTTTTTCATTCAATTCATTTATAAATAAACAAAGTATTTTCCACACCGAATCGAAAACGATCATAGTGTAAAATAAAAAGTGCTTTTTTTTTCAAATGTCATAACGCTAGGGATGCTGCTTCTTTTTTGTTTTAGTAAGTTACGGTTTTTTTTTAGAGCTAAGTCGTAAATTACAAAATCTTAAGATTTATCAAAACCGCAAATTCGAAGTATATATTGTTAATAAATTATGATTTCGTGTTAATTATTCAAAGTAATTTTACTCAATTAACATTTATCCTGTGAGTATTTGAGGTAATCAGATAAACTATGCTCTATGGTTACATGGCCGATATTTCATTCATTCATTTAGAGCTTCCTTTTCTTTCTGTCGTATGGATATCTATATACGGGCGGTCATCGTTGAAGATTTCCGTATAAATTATTAAATGAAGGTGCTATAGGCGTTGATTTTATGAAAAAGCTGTAGGTTATAAATTGTTAAATAATGATCTTACTCGAGATCAATAATAGAATTATAGAAGAGACTTTAACAGTTAAATATAAAAATGCACTGGCGCGGTGAGTACGTTACGCTTAGAAAGTGTACTGTTTTTTCATAATTGTGATGTGTTTAACGAGCATGCAGTTCATATGCATGAGTTTCGCTACCCGGTTGCTGCAGTGGAACTGTCTACGAGGGGGTGATTCCTGGCCATAACCCCTTTTCGGAGGTATCTTGACAAGTGTCAAATTCCTGGGGTGGGCCCACGTTGGCCGCGAGCATCACAGCAGGTTCATATAAATGTATAGTAACAGGGCATATAGTGATTTGGTGTGTATTATGTCATGTAGTGAATATGACGTTATAGTGGCTATCTCAGCATGGATGAGTCATATCAGTTGTTTATTGGTGCTCGGTAGTGTGCGTGCGGATACATCCCGTAATGTTTTTGGATTCCAGTGGCGGTAAACAATGTAATGAATCTGATATGTGATACTGATATCCTTTCATTATAGTGAAAGAATGCCATGATAATAATGTGGTGACATGTCCCAGGATATGAGTAATTTGGTGTTGATTTGTCATCCCAAAAACATTTATTTATTGTTGTTGTTTCCAGCTTAAAGCCAGAGTCAATAGATGTGAAAGTTGCAGATTTTGATGGAGTACTTTTTCATATAACCAATGTGAATGGAGATAAAACCAAAGTTAGGGTATGTGATCAACAATACACTTAAAGTAATTGTTTTTCTGTTGAATTTGTATTAAACTCTTGTTCATATTGTCTGTAAAGTATTTGACCAGATACCTAAACTGCTGTTCGATTTTTAAAAACGGACATAATTGGCTAGAACTTTCAATTTAATACATACTTCTACAGTTACTCATATAAGAATGTGTTTATTAGTTTACTGTCAACAAGTATTCAGAGGTATTCATAATAATTCTTAACAAGCCTCTGGTGACAGGCTAGTATTAGACTATAAAATTGTTAAGTCTTTTCTTGCCCTGGCAATGTTTTATGAACTATTATAAAGCCCCCTTAGAAGTGTACTGGAATTTTGGAAAACTAAATCTAATGAATTCATATTCCATTTACTGTATTTTCATTCAGTTGTTATGTTTCTAATATTCTGGCTTAGGAAGATGATGAGGCATGTCAATAATGCCCAGTTTGTTTGCAGGTTAGTATATCACTGAAGTTCTACAAGCAGTTGGAAGAACATGGAGCAGATGAACTGCTCAAAAGAGTATATGGGCCACTCCTTACTGAGGCAGAGTCAGGTAAGAAATGGAACTATTAAAACCATAAGAAACAATATAGAAAAACAAACAACAGGAAAACAGCAGTGGAATACTGGAGGTCAGGATCTGTGCCTCCTATTATATGGGACTTTAACATATCTGGAAATGTGGGTGTACTCTATACCTCTGTCTAACTTTTCGGGGAATACAGGTGTGGTACAATATGTTAGTAGGGGAATTCATGTAAAAAACACCATACTGTATTACAATGTGTTTGCCTACCTACAAAGAAAGATCTCTGACAAGTATGCCAAATACCATAAATTTACTTGCTTATTATTTCTTTCAATATCATTGTAGTTTACCACTATCTCAACAAATAATTCATGCTAAAAATTAGTGGCAAACAGTTTCTACTACTGTTAATTAATAACTCAGTAGTCTAAATATTGTCAAATAAATCTGTAACCCAGGCAATGTGTAGTTTCCAATGCAGAACAAAAACCGGTTCTTCCACTGTTGCATAAAAATGAAAGCAAGTATGTAAGCCTGTTTTTATGCATTGCATAATTACCAGTGTTCACTGGAGCAGTTATTGTTCCAATGTATGAATACATTAGCTAAATATATCTAATATTACTTGTTTTCCTTAGCATTTAAGGAAAAAATATTTATGGTCACAGGCAAGCCACACAAGTTTAAACTTCCTTATTTTAGTGAGTCATAAAGTTTATAAAAACCATTTTGTTGTAATATATTATAGTTTAAATGAAAAGCTTCATAACATAACGATTATCAGCATATTTTCCTTAGTAATGTAAAAGTTGGTTCTAAATTATAATGTTTATTTATAAGACAGTAAAAATAAGAGAGCAAAGCTGTTCTTTAGAGCTACACCCTAGTATATGTTTAACTTATTATAAAATCTGAAAAACCAAAGTTAATTACATGTTTATTTCAACTAACCATAAACATAGATTTTATTTATTTGAATTGAGAACAATATCCATATAAAGGTATACATACTAGAGACTAATACAATCACTTGAACCTATTAATGTCTAGGTCATCAAGTAATCTCAATGAGAGATATAAGAGGCAGTAACTCTTAAATGCATTTGATTAACACCTTATTTGTCCTTGAAATGGGAACATCAACCACTAAATGTAAAATATTTCTCTTTAATTATACACATACACATTGAAAACATTTTGATAAGATTACTTGGCAAGAATGGAACAGTGTTGATAAGATATAAATGTTTTATTTTGGAAGTTGTAACTTATCTTATGCCTGTATTTTCTGCTTCAATTTGTATTTCGTTTTCAGTATTGTTGATCTTAATTTATAGCATAGCGAAACACTGAATATAAACTTATTGTTTTCTAAAGGAATTTTCTATTGACCTACAAAAGCGGTTGAATATTGTAGCCGGTCATATCAATCGTCGTTATTGAGGCGGTCCCTTTGTAACGACAATTTGTTAACATAAATATTCACTGCCAATGATAAAGTAGTACTTTAGTAGTGTATTGATTAGTCATAGAGCGACACACCTTTGCCATAATCATCAGTCTCTAGGGAAAAATGTGTTTATAATGGAAATACATTGACGCGGTTACTATGTTAGTTACTTGTAGTGATATGGACTTATGCATATTATGCACGCTATGCTTAATATATGTCGTGCGGACGTGTTTTGGTGGGGTCGCTATATTACGACGGAAAGCCCATTTTGTATTCAGTCCAATCACGTAGCAAACGAAATTGTATTACTTCAATATAATGGTCTGCCCAAGGCAAAACAAACTATTATCATCATAGGCACTGAATCAGAATATAATATATTCTGATTCAGTGCCTATGATGAAATAGTTTGTTTTGCCGCTCGTACGACTTCTCGTGATTTCGCGACGGATTGACCTTGTAAAAAGGATATTATTCTTTTTACAAGGCCAATCCGTCGCGAAATCACGTGAAGTCGTACGAGCGGCAGTAAAGCAAAATTTGTTGCAAACATATTCGTTGAACCACTCGACAAAGCTTTCAAACCGCCTGCCCAGGCAGGCAAAATATAATTCCAGCCTTTATAAAGCAGATGACTATAATTCCAGCGTTTGCGTAGCACCATTCTACCCATATAACCATCCTTAAACTTTCCACCTACAGGCTACAACATATCCTTGCTTCTTGACTTGGAGAACATTCCCGACGACTGGGAGGATGTTGTGAAGAAGGTCGGACTCCTCAAGAGGAACTGCTTCGCGTCAGTGTTCGAACGCTACTTCCGGCTGCAAGAAGATGGCGACGTCAGCCACAAACGCGCCGTCATCAACTATCGTCAGGATGAGACGCTGTTAGTACATACATAAACTCTCACGCTTTCTTCCCATGGGGGTAGGCACTCTACCTAGTATTTACAACATAACTATTTTGAACAAAATCATGATCAACTCCGCAACACAAATGTTGACAGCAAGCCAGCAACGTGTTTATAAACAAATGTTTACAATGAATCATTATAGTCAGCCTATAATGTTCTCACTGTTGGGACACAAGCCTGACGAGACTGCCGGGGTCGCGGGAAAGTTCGAAAGGGTTACCGAGGTCCCTTGCAACACAGGAAATGGAAGGAATACGGGTGGATTTGTAGGCAGTAAGAGTCTGACACACCCTCCCGCTCCGCCCAGAGCGAGGGAAGTATTTGATAATTTCCAACCCAAAAAAAAAGGCCTGAGGGGAGTGAGGCGTAATCCACCACGCGGGTCCAGAGCGGATTGGTAGATGTCAAAAATTCAATAGTATTTATTGTTGCTATTATTAGGCATCCACGGCGGAAGCATATGTTGAAGCTATGAACATTGTGTCTGGCCAATCCATATTGGTCTTGAGTTCACTAAGTTATACATCCTGACTACTAACGAAAAGCTTTTCCATGCACACTATGCATAAACACAATACATCACCAATATCGTTCTCTCTTTATGCTGTCGGTAATATTTTATTGAAATATTGCCTCGAATCAGCAAACCGGCCTTTATATTTTTTTATTTAGTTAATTTTCTTTTCCTATATTCCTAATTTCGCATAATCCTTCCTCATCAAATAACTTATCTGATGTTCCAGATACGTAGAAGCGCAAGAAGACCGCGTGACAGTGGTCTTCTCCACGGTGTTTCGACACGAAGATGACATGGTTATCGGCAAGGTCTTCATGCAGGAGCTCAAGGAAGGACGGAGAGCGTCGCACACCGCGCCACAAGTAAGTTATACATTATATTTGTTGTTTGGTTGGTGGCGAAACCAGGCCAGAGTTAGGCGAAGATGGCGGCATGACGAGATTGACATCTAACAAAAATATTATTTCAGTAAATTCATTGTTTAGTTAATATCAAAGCAAAGAGAGCTTGTCTTCTATCGATAGGATTGGCCCGCATTTGCAGAGCGCAGAAGTGTGGAAAATGGAGAGGGAGGCCTGCCTTGGGACAATAGGTCTAGTTAGACAGAATATGGTTATACTGGTCAGTAATTTTATAAGCTGAATCAGGTCGTTGTTTCTGACCTAATAACATTGAAACGTCTTCCAATTTTGCAGAACGGTCAGGTTAATGTCTGAAATGGGCTCTCAAGAGCTATACAGATTTGAATGGACCTGCCCTAATAGTACTTACATCGTCCCCTCGTTTGTGGGGCGCCTACCGACCGTCAATGTGGCACGTATCCCGCGAGAGTTAGGAAGAGGTCATTGACTTGGCAAGTTCTAATCTGCAGTGTAATAAATACGTCGAACAAAACGGCACGGTATCTCTATAGTCAGCATTTTGAATGACAAATAGCATTATACAATACAGGATTAAATTAAATTAGCGAAACTCCGCAGACGTGATGGGTATCGATATCTAACTAAACATGATAGAACTAAAAATAAATTAATTTGATGAGTTTTTTTGGGGTCATCAATCGCCGGTAGTGTCACTTGAAATATCAGTTTTAAAATCAGTTTTTTTTTTATGTAAACTTCACAGACGTGGTATCGATAATGAAACACGATAAAATAAAAATAAGCATGTTTTCTCAACTCATACTTACAGTAAAAACACTACCAGCGGTCGTTGACCCTAAAAAAATATCCTCAAATCTAGATTTTTGGAGTAATGGCGCTGACAAGAGGCAATTGACCAAAATAGGCTAGTCTTAAGAAACAAATTGCCAAATCTGTATAGTTTGTGGAAGCAGAAAAAATATATGTTAATTTTGAACATATTTCTCAGAACTTGGTTGTTACCAAAACACGTTTTGAAAAAAAATCTCGATACAAACTAACATTAAACTAACCTTTTACCAAGGTAAGAGGTTAGTTTAATGTTAGTTTGTATCGAGATTTTTTTATTTGACGTAACGTATACGTATACGTATTTAATACAGATATTTTGGTTTGGAACTCAAGAGTTCCAAACCAAAATATCTGTATTAAATATCACCATACGTTGCGTATTTAATTAATAACGAGAACGTCTTATTTTAATGCAGAACTTGGTTGTTTTTTAATTTCGATTACTCAATTCAATTTTGAGTAAATAGATAATTGCTTCATATTTTGCAATAAATTACAAGCGTTGTGTCATCGCGCTTCTCTTTCTTTTCTATGCAGTCTGACAGTGACCGCGGTTTATGTCCTATCACGTCTGCGGAGTTTCGCTAGCTAATTTAATTTGACCCTATATACAGTGTGTTCAAAAAAATCTGTTCCTTAGTTTCGTAAACATTAAGTTTATTAGAAAAAAGGTTTCTGAATGTTTTATGGACCTGTTTGAAGAACTTTGTCGTTACAATAATTATTATTATGTGAACACTCAATAGCAATGTTTTTGGTACCATACTCACGTAATTATATTCAAGAAGCTGTCTAGACTGCCTTATTTGTTTGTTATGTAACGCATATTTCTTCTTTTTTTTTTACAGGTATTGTTTTCACACAAGGAACCGCCCTTAGAACTAATGGACACGGACGCGAGAGTAGGCGATAATATCAGTTACGTTACGTTTGGTAAGTCATCACGCCATTTTACGAAATAGCTCTCTGATCGAAAAATTAAACATGGTAATTTACTGGCAAGTTCGATCAAATAATTACGATAACTGAAAATAAAATAAGAAACTTTATAGTTTGGGACACTATTAGATGCTATATTTTTGTGTTACTCTAAAATATTTTTGGTGGAAAACTCTGCACAAATACAAAGCCTATAATTATGGCGTGCGGTTGGAAAGACATAAAATGAAATCTTTTATTGTCCTATGTCCTAGAGTGGATTGCTTTAGCCATACGGTGATGATGAAAGCCTTTGTTTCCTTTTTGGGAACTATGCCCCTTATAGGAATATTTATTCACTATCCTGTATGAGTTTTAGTTTTCAAATCAAATCTATTTTATTGTGGGCATAGGTTATACATACAGATGTTAGGTAAATTACAGATCCATTATGTCCTGCCTAGTAAACATACAATAATAAATTATGTCAACATGCAGTATAAAAAATTTAGTTATCATTTTTAAAGCAAATCTTGCAAAAAGAATTAGTGACAGATTATAGTATTGGTGACAGATTGTAGCAATTACTAATTATTAAGAAAATCTTGTATCGTGGAAAATGTCTACAGGTATTTTATTGTGAATTTTAGATGCCATTCCAAAAAAACTTTTGCCCAGAAGAGCAGTTCTATGTGGTATACTAGATATTTTAAGTGTATGCCTTTTTATTTTAGTTCACCAAATATATTTTATTTATTTTAACAAATACTGTAACTTCATAGATATAAGCTGATGGAAAGGTCAAAATTTGCCAGATTATTTATTTATACATAAAAAAAAATTAAATTGGTAATTATTGTTTGTACAAGTGTTTAGATATTGATACCCATTATGTATGTGAGGTTTACACAAAAAAAAACTTATTTTTAAATGAAATGTAATTTTAATTTTTTCGCCAGAATATAGGTACTTACATAATAACGTGGTAAAATGTGTGTAATGTTTGGTGCAATTATTTCTAGTACATGCATAATAATATCATGAAATTACATCAATGTCATTAGTCATACACATCATAAACATAATAAAATTTACAGTCTTGTTTCGATAATGTTAATTAGGCATATTACATTATAAAATATATTAAGTTAGAACTCGTACTTCAAGAAACTACACTACCAGCTGTGGTTGATTCCCAAAAAAAATCATCAAATGATTCTTCTTTCATGTTTAGATATCGATACTCATCACGTCTGCGGAGTTTTGCTACTTAGTTTAATTTGACCCTGTATATACTTTATTGTTAACCAGAAAGATACATTAAAAAAAAATACGTTACAAAAAAATAAACGAAAAATACATTACAAAAAATAAACAAAACTTACATTACAAAAAAAATAAACGAAAAAATATACAATGGGGCGGCCTTATCGCTTTCTGCGATCTCTTCCAGGCAACCATGGAATGGACAGTGATTGCCTGGACATCAAATGGGGTTGATTTTATAAATATCCCGTTTCTTCCAGTGTTATTCCCCCGGCACACGTGCTCCGCGGCCCGCGACAACACCATCGACCTGCTGCACATGTTCCGCGACTACCTCCACTACCACATCAAGTGCTCCAAGGTGTACGTGCACTCGCGCATGCGCGCCAAGGCCGGCGACCTGCTCAAGGTGCTCAACAGAGCGCGCCCGCAGAACACCTCGCGTCCTGTTGAGCGCAAGACTATCACGTTAGTATTACTTTTATTATAGCTACAAGCCATGTGTCATCGGCAAAAATGGCGAACTTCCATACAAACTTGCATCCCCCATTTAACCCCTTTAGGATGATTTTTAAAAATTCTTCCTCATTGCTCATGTCCGTTATACATATAAGGAACTATTATGTAAATTTTCATGCTTCTCGAGCCAGTGGGCTGTGCGTTATCTGTCAATGAATTTAAGAATTTAATCAAGTTTAAGGCACAGTGGGCCTTACATACTAGCTGTCCAAATAATGACCGTTCTTGAGTGGAGACCACATATCGGCAAACGAAGGACACGAGGCTAGGTGGAGCGACGATCTTCGCAGGTTAGCTAGCCGTTGATTGAGTTAAATGACGTGGAATTGGAGACTTCTGTGTCCAACAGTGGATGGCTGTATAATCATGATACCTATAATCGGAAATGTGATCGCCATCTATGTAACATAACTCTCAGTCGCAATACAATTAATTTGACCCGTTTTTTTTTTTTTCTATTTCTACAGCGGAAGAACATTTGTGAGGCGAGACTGAGTGTTGCGCGCCGCCCACAGCTCAGCTGTCACTTGTTACGTTACGTTCTCTAGCTAACGCCACCACTCCGGGAACATCTCCCCTTCAACACACAACATATGGAGAGTTACCCTCTTCAGACACCGCCCACAGTTCCAACATTGTAAGTTATAAACTTGTATCGCACACGATAACAGATAATATTCGAGTGGACGAGTATTTCATATAACCAAGTTTAAATGAAATGACATAAGATATTTATTTATTAAAATAAATTGTTTGTGTTTCATTCAAACGTCACAAAGTACTTATTCTTAAAATCATCTCGATGCCATTTCTAATAAAATAAAAATTGCCAAATAATCACAGTTATGCTCAACGTTTCGTGTACTGCCCATCGACGTTTATATTAAGCAAAAGAAATGTGCACATTGTATTTATCATAAATATTTATTGTCAACTCTTCAAGCATAGCGTTAAAGTCAATAAATAATGTTGTCGTAGTTCTTGTTGATAACAAAATTATGCTTTATTATTACGAGAATTTTATTTATAGCGATGGCACTGCGACATCCGAACTTGGGTTCCTAAAATGTTTAGCATACCCTCATTAAATTGTTATGCATTAGATAAACGTAGTGTCCATCGGGAGCGATCCGCGCTCGTAGCTTACGTAATTGTGTTGTAAGTTATGACATTACCTATCCTCATGTAGGGTACAGTGTATTATAAAATCTAGCCTATACTTACCGTTTCGTTACAAACTTGTAAAAATGTATATCACTGGAATATCGAGACAGGTATCATGCACAAAACTCGTACGAATTATATTCAATTATTAATTTTACGCCGCTCCTATATTTAGTTTAATAATCTATGCAATATATACGAACAATAATTTTATTAAGAGTTTCACCCTTACGTTTTAGGTAGGTCCGATTCAATTATAATGTAAGTGAAAGTGTATAGTATTTCTCAATAGATTCTTCCATAGTCAATCGGAACTCGATGAACAAATCATAATGGGCCTTATTTATGATGGAGGTTGAGTTCAGTTTGCTCTGTTTATGGAGCCTTCGGGTCTTCGGTCCGATAGAGTCGCTAGTTTAGAACACGATACACTATGTATCAACGTTAAAGAGCAATTCAATTGATTACACACCACATTCTTTTATTCCAAATTGCATTTTTAGTTTTAGACAGAGAATAAAACTCTATAAAATACATTCTAGCAAAAATTTATTTCACATTTTGAAACTATTTTGTAGTTAGTTTCGTCCCGTAGCTAAACACTTCTCATTCGACGCAAGTATGTATTGTGTTCGTGTCATATTTGCACCAACTATTAATAATTGCTCAAAATATTGCGAACACCAAGGAGCTAGGATATTATTATCAGAGTGAAACTAGAACAACGTATAGTATGAAGTAGATGCGATGTCTAGTGTCTAAGATGCGATGTCTAGTGTCTAAGATGCGATGTCTAGTGTCTAAGATGCGATGTCTAGTGTCTAAGATGCGATCTCTAGTGTCTAAGATGCGATGTCTAGTGTCTAAGATACGATAAATAAATTATTACCTGTGTTTGGATGAGATTGTGGTAAAGTTATATTGAGTCGCGGACTGAGAGGTTAGGCTATCTAAAGTGAGTCGAGTCAGGGGGATTACAATAAAATTATGATATAATTCACTAAGTCAGTTAAATGAATAGTTAGTGACATTCAGCCTGAAATTAACTTGAAGGTTCTCAAAGCAACATATTGGTTAAGATGGAACGTAATACAAGTATGTAGAGCGATTTAACTATTTAATAAAAAAAAAACTTAGCTAACTTGAATTTATGTAATTTTTATTTGCAAGATGTATTATTTATGTATTATAAAGTGTAAGTTAAATGTTGCTTTAAAGTTATTGCTTACATTGGAAGATTGTTTTTACTGTCAGTTTTAATGCGAGATTATGTAAACAGCGCAGAATACCGAAGTTATTTGTGAATATGTAATTATTCTTGTGATTTAAAATCCGTTTATACTGTATTTTTTATTTTCTAGATTAAAGAAAACTTACTGCATTTTAAAGTTTATTTTATTTATAGACATTTAATAAATCCTATAAGTTACAACATCAATCAAATCTCTAAAATATTTTACACACCATTCACTATAAATATGTATAATTTTTCACAGTAACAAATAAATCTTTATTAAAAAAACATTTCACGGGTGTAAAAATACCCTTCAAATAGCCGTACAATGCATTCTGCACATCAAAATAACTAATATTGCTCAAAAATTATTGCTGGGAAAAGATTTTTATTTTTGGTAAAAACGCTTTTACCGCTAAAACCCCAACTACACCGAGGTAGCCCGGTTTTAAATGTTATAACATTTAAAACCGGGTTTCGTAAAAAAAATATCTCGTCTCAGGTATGGTTCAGTATAAAAAAAAATATCACTATGACGAAAAGAACAAGTGACTCGGCTTCATTAACGTCTTTTCAAACCCGTTATAATTAGTATGTACCCATAGCACATTTAAACATCAAAATCATGTTAGAAGTCCATTTTGTTATCGTTGCCAGAGGGCGTGGGCGACGTAGGTGACTTGGGCTGTCCTAATTTGGAGAGCGTGGCGACTTTTGACGCAAACTTGACGAAACTGAGACCTGATGCTTGTTGCTCCGGCTTCTGACCGCCTTCCGGTTGGAATGACGCATCCAGTGAACCTGTCAGAAACGACATCATTACCATTTTTATATAAACTTGCTTTTGGCTACGGGTTCGCCCGCGTAGACGTGAAATTATCCCACGGGAGCGTACTAGGACATAGGGTACTTTTTATACCGGTATTACGATACCTGTATAAAAAGTATCCTATGTCCTAACATCGAAATCTGTTCAGCCGACATTTTGGCATGATAAGGTAACAGACGTGCAGTCAGACAGTGGCGGGGCAAGATCTAAATATGATGTGGGCCAGGTACATTTCGCGAGGCCCTCTGGTGGCGCAAGAAGACGGATTTTATAAAATAAAAAACGAAAAACTAAAAAGAGAATAATTAAAGAAACAGAATTTTCCTGTTTTTAGCTTTATATATCTTTAATAATTGTATTTTGATTCAACTTAGATACAGATATATCTGCTAAGTCTTTCTTCACTCATTGTATTTCATAAATAATTTTTTATTTGTTTTAGTATTGATTGCTTTCAGCGGAGGCTGTACTTACCGGTATTGTTAACAAAATTCGAACGACAGTGTAAATATTTTTGTAAATTTATTTTACGTTATTTTCTGTTCTGTATTGGAGCAGCTGTTTCACATCTTTAATGAAATTGGGTAAAATTGGGATCATTGTTTGTAATTTTTCATATAATTCGTAAGGTTGGAAGTAACTGTTCTCACCCACTCGCAGGTCTATGTAGATCTTGACAGAGTTTTAATATTTGCTCTTTAGGAATATTTTTAATTTAAAAGCCGCGAACTTCGAGGCTTTTAAGTAATGCATAAACCTTCGAGGCGCGAGGCCCCTCGGACCGCGAGGCCGAACGCAATTTCGTTTTTCTGGCGAAAATAAATACCTAGCGCCTCACGTGCTTCTTTCTGTTATTTACATTGGAATTATCTTTAGATTCCAATAGATTGTACCTACGAGCGTGACACTAGCCGGACATCTGTGTCGGCAAACGGTATACTAGATGTTATAACATCTTTGCCTATTCGACCGCTTATCTTCGAGAATACAATCGTAAGGAGGCGCGGCGCACGCACGCTGGAGTAATATTAATATACAAACATATACATATTAATGTACAAACCTACTTACAGAAACCTACTTACAATGCGGCAATATTCCATGTTAGAAAAAAGAGATTAAAAAAGAAAAAAAAAGGCTACTTACTCTGTTGAGGCGACATGATAGAGCTTGGCTGTGATCCTTGCTGATTTTCGCCCTCCATATTAACATTGGTCTGCTCGTGTAGTAAATCCAAAGCTGAAACACACAAGAATAATACCTGAGTGATTGTATTTATTATCTTATCTCGAGATGTTTTTCCGTGCAAATAAAATGTGATGTAGTGCACACACACAGTGGGACATTAATCACTGGCTGGTAACTAGGCGATATACAGACTAATTGGAAAAATGTAAAGATTGTCATCCTTTTTGTTTGTGTTTTGATTGCAATTAGTTTTTTTTTTGTTAGGGTTCGTGTGCATAAACCATAAACTTATCACTCATAATGACGTGCAGTAAAGGGTAATGTTTGAACATACCATAACATCACACCTATTATCCCCGAAGGGTAAAGCAGAGGTGTAACTATGGTGCACGCACCTCCATCCTCAAACGGTCTACAGTTTTAACATTTAAACATTTAAATTTATTTTCTACAGATAAAATGATAAAACCAGTAGATTTTGTACAGTTAACAAGGAAAAACAAATGTAGGAAGAATTCTTTAGGCAGTGTCAGGTTAACATCACGAGAGGACTGCCAAAACCACTTGTCGCGGTATTTTGATCAGAAGTCCCAAAATTTCTATAGCAATGGGATCATGTCCCTACCTACAAGATGGCAAAAAGTTATTGAACAAAATGGTACCTAGATAATTTAGTTAAATGTAAATAAACTATATTAAAAATGTTTTGAATTGTCTTAAAAAATGCGAAGAAATTTTTTCCTCAACCTAATATCACCTCTCTATCGTGCGTAATAAATAACTAATAACTCAAATTGTCTAGCACACGCATAACATGGGATTAAAAATAATTAAGTTATGGCAAGTTACCATTTTGACCCATGGATCCCAGACTTGGTCTTTGACGAACATTCAAAAGTCCAAACTCAAGGTTTGCCAACGTGCAATGGAGCGCAGCGTATTCTAGGCGTCAAATTAATAGACCACATATGACTCGAGAGGGTTTGAATACCGAGATGACGACTAATAGAGAAGCATGGAAGAAAAAGACATGATGCGCCCGATCCAAATAAACTTGGATAGGGGAATGATGATGATTCGCAACACCACACTGCGTTCCAAAACAGATTATTACTGACATTGCTAAAAAAGCCGCTAAGCTGAAGTGGGACTGGGCTGCGGTGGGCAAAAATAACCACTGTAAGTAACCCTGACATAGCCAGAAGGCGTCGCGGCACACCTCGTAGAAGATGGAGGGATGATCTGGACGAAACAAACTACCAGTGACCCACATGAGCCCTCATCGCAAGAGCTGGAAGTCACGGGGACAGGCCTTTGTCCAGCAAAGGGATGATGCAAGCTAAAAGTTGCCTATCTATAAATACTTCGCTGTTTACAAATAATCGCATTTGTTAACTACTGTACTTCTTGTAGTTGAAGTGGATGAGCTCCAAATAAACTGACTATTCTGATTTGAAATAGTTAAAATCTTATTACCGTCTTTTAGCGACATCGCATCCATCTTAGCGTCCTGTATAGTCTCCAGCTTCGCGCGGAACTTGGTGGTGATCTTCCGCCTCTGATAGTCTGCTTCGATCTGCTGCTTCGTTCGAGGAATTCGGAACCGGAAACAGCAGCACACTATCACAACTGATTTTTTTATAAGTTAGTATGTAAATAAAGGTACCAAATTCGGACTAATAGGTTTGTATGTTACGTATAAGTACTTAACTTCTTTTTTTACTTACTAAGAGAAGCAAGGCTAGCCACACACAGAAACAAGACTTGCCATAGTCTCAGGTCACCCGCTATTCTTCTTTCTAGCCACTCTGGCTCCTCAGAATTATCTATTATGCCCATAATCTGATCCATAGTCTTGGTAGAAACTAACGACTATCTCAAAAACAGGAACAAAATTATCAAGAACGCGTCCGGAATGATTCCGATTGCGGTGGGAACTAATTGTTTCATTTCCAAGGAGTGGTTGTATGCCACACCTAAAAATATCACCCCTCGGCACACCCATAGTATCATAATTGGCCACTCAGTTAACAGTACTTTATTTACTTTCAGGGTTTATAAGCGAAAAAAATTCTGCGTACTAGCTATGCATGATACAATTTTACAACATAAAAACATGTTGTAAACAAAAAGTACGTAGGCTTTGCCTCAGTAAAAATTCAAAAGTCCGCGCCGTCCATTTCCTATTAGCAAAGAATGTTGCTATATTTACAAATAGTCGTTCATCTTTGCGACCGGCGACGTCATTGCGGTAAAATAATAATGATTTTTCTAAACTATACTGAAAATTATTTGAAAGAAATAAAAACAATGTAGCTTTTATTAACATTATTCGAAGTAAGTCTTCAATATTATGCAAAGAGTATTGTCAAAAACAAAACCTTAACCGTTACTATTCTACTATAAACGATTCGTCCTTCTGCATAGAAATGGAATGTCATAATAAACTAGCTGAAGGAAAAGCGTTTTGTAACGCTAATTGACAATTATTTAACTCAAAATTAATATTTTTTGTGTACATGATTTTTTTTTTCGGGTTGGTTTCAGTCTTCATAATTTTATGAATGAAATTCATGCTGGTTCAGTAATATTTTTTAACATTGACAACATTTATTCGTTTTTCTCTTTCGTTTGAAGACTGTTTCACTTTCCCGCAGAAAATAGGGTGTCGAATCTGTCCTATAACCTCCGTTATATTTATCACTATTTAAAGATCGAAGATGAATCTTTTATGATAATTGTGGATTAATTCATGTAAAGGTTGTTCTAAGTGATGTTGTGTAAGAGCGTTTGTGTTCTTGCGATCACTCTGTAGCGTTTTAAAAAATTAAACATGGCCTCGAACCGAGGAATTCAGATCGGATCCGCGTGGTTTCAACGGAAGCTGAACTTGAGGCCACAGCACCGGGGCGTGCACCTCGTCACTGAGGAGATCCTCAAGCAGGTGCCGGAGCTCTCGCAGTTCGCTGTGGGCCTCTGCCATATCCAGAGTGAGTATCCGCTGCTTTGACAGCATTCTTGTCTTGCCGCCGATGCTGCATCCTTGTCGACCGTTATATTTACTCCACATAATATAATCTCGCGCTATTTTATAATGCGTACATAGTGAAGTGATATGAGCAAGTGTTGTGAAATGTTATTAACGTGGTAGACGCGCGGTAGCCAGCTGATCAATGGATGTTGTTTCCAGTAATGCACACATCGGCGAGTCTGGCGCTCAACGAGAGCTGGGACCCTGATGTCAGAGACGATATGGAGATGATGCTCAACAAAATAGTGCCAGAGGGCCTGCCTTATCGACACTCGTGCGAGGGACCCGACGACATGGTGAGTGTTTGTTGTGCTAATCACTCATTAACATTTTGGTCTATCACATTACACTGCAGCATGTCTAATTAGAATTTAGAAGAAGAAATAATCATTTGTTTGTGAGAGATCTTGTTTGTGCTGTTAAAATCTCAAAACAAATGATGTTCTAATGATAATGTTAGTGCATTGTGGTTGCTAGTTGTAGTTCACATTCTAACCAACCAGCTTTTAATGCAGCAGTGCATATCTTAGCAGAATTTACTATGTATTGCAAATTAAACATAAATTGGCAATAAACAATGTTTTGAATGCAGCTATTAGGTCATATTTACATACTTGAATACTTCTGTAATTAACATTTGTTAACTATACCTAATTCCTTACTGTAAAGTGTGCTTGTTTGCATACTGGAAAATGTTTTATGTATTCTATCTATACTTGTATTATCATAATAATCATATCAGTGCTAAAGATGTGATGTTAAAGGCTAATTGATATGCAACAATAACCTTGTACAGTCTTATTTACTGATAACAGAGGTTGTAACAATATATTTCTGGTTTATTTAAATAAACTGAGGCATGTTATTGGTACATGCATAGAGATGACCTCTGTTGTTAAATCTGTTGCACTTTAAGGACTATTGAATGAATGTAATGTTTATTTTTTTGTCTCACAGCCTGCCCATGTGAAAGCCTGCTTCCTTGGGTCGTCGCTGACAATCCCCATAACAGACGGGAAACTAAACCTGGGAACCTGGCAAGGTGTTTGGCTCTGTGAGCATAGGAATCACGCTGGCAGCCGAAAGGTAACATTTATTAATATAATTTTATAATATGAAGAGTTCTCTATTTACAGGATTTTCATATAATAAAAAAATTACATTATGAAAAAGCTAGTAAATCTGTTTGTTTATAACTTCACTGATTTCTGATAGTGAATCGGGTGTGACAGCTAACAGAGGTTGGTTAAGAGGAAAATTTTGTATGAATGAATGCATCACACATGTGTTACTTGAAGGGTAGGCAGAGGTTTTAAGCAACCCACTCATGGCCATTTATGTTATCAATCTTTTGTAATAGAGGGCAAGTGTATTGCTATGACTTGAGTACAAATGTAGACTCCGGGCTGCTACTGAGAATCTTCTAATGGTAAATCCCAATGATAATGCCAACCTGGGGATCAAACCTTGAGCCAAACACACAGCAGTTCTCTGACTACCACTACTAGACTAACACAATCATCATCATCAACTAACTAAGACTGGAAGCTGACCACAACCATGTTGGGGTCGGCTTCCAGTCTAACTGGATGTATCTAAATACCAGTACATGTAAATAAAGTACTGTATCTAAATACAGTACATGTAGTAATTGACCTTCATAACCCAGTTAAAATAATCCCCTTAAATCAAATAGTCCGGACAAAGGACAAGACTAGACAAAGTCTAGACAGGGGGCCAAATAGCCAGAACCATGTCTGGACAATCCGGATTTGAAATCGTCCAGATATGTCCGTGAAGTCAACACTATTGTTCCCTTCATCTCTAATGTCATTTTTTGTAGAAGTTTGGCGATTATGTCTTCCCTAATACTTGTGTGTTTCCGTGCAGGTGGTAGTGACGCTGTCGGGCTGCCCGCGCGACTCGCCGCTGTCGCCCGTGTCGGCCGCGTCGTGCTCCAGTTAGGAGCGGGGGGGGGGCGCGACCCCCCACACACACTCCCACTCGCGCCCCTCCTCCAAAAGCACGCGGAGGTAAACCCCGCGCCGACACCTTTTATATCCCGCACTTAATATAGACATAGTTCTTACTCTTATCTTCGAAGACAATATGTACATAAGATTAATATTTTGTAACGCTTCGCGAGTCACCTCGCGCGGGACGCCTCACGGTGTCATAGAGCTCCTATTTGTAATATAGCGTTATAGGAATTGAAGTCGCCCAGCGTCGAGTAGCTCGAACAGCCGCGTCCCGAGGCGAGGTGCCGCGCGATCTCTGAAACCTAAAATGTTACGTTCAGTCGGTGCTGCTGGACCCGTTGGACTTGTACATAAACATTATGTGCGATGGTTTTAAAGTATAAATAAAGTAATTATTGTTTTGTTATTGCAACTTGTCAATATAATGTACATAGATCACGCGTGGACGTTGTGACATTCCGCTTCGTAGGTTCGGTTCGGTCCTTGAAGATCACTCTCACCATTATTAATAATATACAGTGTGTCCCTGAATAAAAAGCACAAATGAAAATGGGTGAAACTAGGCCATAATTAATCGACAAACAAATTAGAAAAAAAAATCGTAATAATTATATTATCGATTTTATTGCCTATTAAAGACGCCTGTATTCAAAATTTAATAACTTTTATTAGTTGAGGGAATTTCGTTAAAATAAAAACAATACTGTTGGCTGATGATTGATGCTGCATAGTAAATACAAAGATATACAGCCATCAAGTAAAAAAAAATATTTTTTTTTTGAAAATATTGTCTCAAGTTTTCAATAAATTTTGATTTAAAAAAAAATCTTTTTTCCATTTTTTTTGGCGATGAATAATGGTCTAGTTTCACCCATTTTCGTTTGTGCACTTTATCCAGGGACACACTGTACTACGTTAGGACAAAATACGAGATAAGTATGAGTAATGATTTGAATGGATCAGATAATTTTCACTACTGCACTCGTTTAAATTTTTTCAACGTACACTGGGAGACACTATATTTTTTAACATGGCAGCACGTTACACATTTTTATGGATTCGGACACTCATTTTACTACACCAATTTTGTATGTAATCGCACTGGTTAACGGTCAGTTCGTGTAAGTTTTAAGAGCTGAATGTAGGTTTATTATAGTTAAGTACTTTGTACGTGTACCATAGCTCCCTTCTCTCTCCGTGTTAGGTTAGACCTTATGAACGATTAGTACGTGGAACATGTCCATAGCTTTAATTGTGTCACACCCGTTGTATCAACGGGTCCTTCGCGGGATGACAATGAGCTAACATTTGGTACCACTTATAGTTAGTAGTTGTATATCATTACTCTTAAGATCATGTAAGTGCCTCGGATTTATGGGGTGGTCATGTATAATTTGCAGAATCGATTCCGAGATTTGGTATGAGTCGTGTCAGATAGACTGAGACTCAGCTGCCGGCGCACTCGCGCTCCTAAAGTGTTCCGTTCCGCTCCCAGCTCCCCACTGACCCACTCATCTGTTGCAACGTTTACAAATATTTATTACGTGGTTTATATTACAGATGCAATAATTTCCTTCATTACCAAATGTACTACAATAGGTTAAAACGATTTAATTTCGCGATGTCTATAAAGGCGTATATGTATAGTTGTATGTCTTCCTATGTAAGTTCCATCACATAAGAACCAGTTTAGCGTAACATGTCGGAATAATGTAACAATGTGAACGGAATTAGGGTATACGAACATCACCTTTATGTCCGGCCACATCTATATAAATTAGATAATGTAATGAAATTATCGCGATAGGGGCTCTAAATTGAATCTAAATTTGATGATAGTCATATTATACATAGTTATCAGGTGGAGTAACCATAGCGGGTGTTTTATATGATACGAGTCGTAGTGGAAATTACACAATGTAATTCATTCACTCATTTTACAGGGTTGAGAACCCTGTCGTTTTACAGGAATTTATAATATTCATTCCATGTTCGACATTCCATCAACAGCGGAACTAGTAGACGCGGCCGAGGGCACTCGACCACTCGACGAGTGTCCGCGGCGCGCTTGCGACCGTTTCGTTGCGTTCGGCTTTAGATGTCCCATCGAGATCGCTTGTGTGGCACAATTTTACACTTGAAACTTAGTTAGGAGTTAATAAATTATAAATAGTAGGGTACAGTTGCGTTAAGTAAATATAAGTGGTGTTGACATGGCACGCGACACGCGGCCCCGCGTCACGCCGCGCACACCTTGTTTTGATACCGCATTGTACAAAGTGATGTCTGGCGTCGCCGTCGGACGCTCGGACAGACAGACGGTCCATCTCATGGACTACCTAGAATTACTTCACTTAGGGAGCTTGTTGTACCTTCATATTCGGGCTTTTGATAGATTCACGTTAAACTTTACGATTTTTTAAGTTTTTTTTTATCATCTAGACATAGGAAATGTTTTTGGAATTATCTAAACAGCTTTATAAAGCTTAATTATGCTTCGATTGGATATATTGTTTATTAGTTATCAATATAAAACTTTTATCTACTATGCATGATCAATGTACTATGTAACAGTTTACTAGTTTCGCGAGTTATATTGTTTGTTTTGACTGCTTATTATACAAGATGCAGTTTTGAACCTGCAAAACATTTCAGGAGGTTGTTATGAAACTCGTTAATAATCATATAACAATACGATACCAAGTCAATAATCAATAATACTTTTTATTTTAGATTTTTAAATTTTATTGTTTTTCAGAATAACTCTCTTAATAACCCTATCTAAGATATCTATGAAAGAAACGTCGGTTGCGTTTGTTTGTGTGTGTGTGAAAGCGCAGTTTAAGTACACGTACAGACTGGCCACGTTTTAAAAAGGGGAGTTAACATTTACCGATTTCCGTAAATAAGAATAAAATGAAAAAAATACCTGCCCATTTTATTGTTGATTCGGGTCGAGAATCACTAACATAATTATTACCTCCTTAAATGTTTTGCAGATCCAAAACAACACCTTGTATAATAATTTATTGCTTTTTTAAACTTTTTGGGTTGTACTCAGGGGTGTGTGCAAAGGGTTGGCTATTAAGTGCTTTTTAACACATAATTAATTAAGGAAGTGTAAATATTTTTTGCATTAATAAAGTGTACATGTACATTTATCCATGTACATAATGATTCATAATGTAAAAATGTTCAAGTGCTATTCGTGTATGGGTGTTACGTATGCCACTGCCATGAAGATTTGCCTGTTTGTTACGTTGGTTTAATGTTCGATTTGAAGTTTTCTTTTTAATATCATTATAATAATTATAAAATTAATAAAGTGCATAAATATACATTTATAGTAAACTGAAGAAATCCTACTTAGTAGATAAGTTTCCAAAGACGAGAAGCGACTGGTTCGCCTAGTAATAACTAACATTCCTTTTGTTTGTCGTTAAGCAGTCCTGTCCCGGGGCATGTTTTGTTGTTCCGTGATAACGTAGGTTAGAGATGTCCCAAGTTAGGCTGTTCACTAACAACGAATGTGTCTAGTGTTTTACCTTTTAAGTGGACTCCCAATCAACTCTCCATTCAGAGTCATCAGCTATACAGTAAATATGTACAACTATATACATAACCACAGTTATCAGACACATAGCCGAAGTTAAGACTTATGTATCAAGTGTTTATTTGTTCTCCGATGTATCATGTATTCTGTTTTCAATGTTCATATTATATAATGGAACAGTTCAATAAATAAGGGCACGGATTTTTATCTTATCATTTACATATTTTACAGATCAATAAGCGTCATTCATTTGTTACATTAATTATTAATTGCACATAGAAAAATGAGGTTGTATTCAGGATTAATAAAAATAACCAAAAACGGATGACAAATAATTTGTGTCTATATTATTTAAGATCAGTAATAAATATTAATTAATATCAATATTATGATTGTACAGTTGATTGATTCACGTTTTCTTAGAGGATCCCGTCAGTTGTATAAATTGTTGGATTTTACGGTTCACATGTATGTGGCGGGATATCTGTCACGATAAAATTTTCATTGTATCATATAACTTGTACAATATAAATATATAGATCCACAATTATAAAAGAGATTAAATATTTGCAAAAGTTAATATCGTACGAGTTTTATTTCACTTTCATATAAAACTCCTCTCATCAGTCGACTTACGATTAATCTCTAAGCGGTAAGTACTTATATTTATTTGTTAATGATCTATAACTATGTTATTTGGTATCAGTTATTTATGTTGTTTTATCTTCGCTCCCGATCTTGTGAGGTCCGGGGCCGGCGTCTGAAACAAACATTTCAAGTCTCATTAACGAGGAATCATTGAGCACGGGAATGATCATTAATTAATTAATTTATAATTACGGAAGTTTGAGTGCGCTTGTAAATACAATTTACTCGTGCATTCTACAATTACTATAATTACCTTCAATCATAGGCACTGCGGTGGTGCTCTTATTGGCTTTGTTTAGGGCTTCCGTCAGTCCGGATGCCATTTGCCGGAACTCCTGACTGGCCACCGATAGTTCACCCAGCACAAAGTTCAGGTTACTTTCCAACTCCACGATGCGTGTCGTGATGCTGGTCACCTGGGAACGAACGAACGAACACAATCGGCTTAATGAAACTCGCAGAGCTTATTGCAATGCTATAAATGTAAGCTTATAGCGTACCTCTTTTTTCACTTTGTCCAACGTTGTTGTACTAACATTCACGTAGTCCTGTGAGAATTCCTGTTGACGAAAGACATTAATTAGTTTTTATTCCAATTGAAAAACCGGCCAAGTGCGTATCGGGCTACGCGCAATGAAGGGCTCCGTAGTTGGGATGAATTTATCCCAAAAACAAACTTAACATGTAGTTGAAAAACATGTTCTCCCATACATCGATATATGTACGTCTCGGTCAATTCTCCAACTGCAAATGTAAGTTGGTCGACTGTTAGGTACTCGTCAACTTGTAAAGCCTAATTAGCTATGACAGTTTTCCTTTTAACCCTTTGACCGCCACGTCAAAAATGCAAAAACGTGCCCTCGGCGCCGAGCTACGCATTATTCCTTATAAATCTGTCATGTAGTCTTGACCGTGGCGTGCTGGGCACATTTTGGTTTGTCATCTATACATGACTGTGGCGGTCAAAAGGTTAATTTCGTTATACATATATACTACTGGCAAGATTTTTTTCATTTTCATATCCAAGAACAACTATTTAGCTGGTAATAATGAGCACTTGAAAGCTTAATATTACCCAAACGGATCCCTCAATCAAAAAATTGTGTTCATAGACCAGCAATATTTCACAGGCCTATCCAACGATACCCCACACCATAGATAGACTAAGGATAGACGAGAAAAAAATATATTCCCTAATTAAAGTACGTGGGAGGTACCCTAAAAAATTCAAGATTTTATTTAACCACTTTTCGGCGTGATTAATATATCCATGGCAAAACTATAAGGGTTCCTTGTTGACTACGGAACCCTAAAAATGACAAGCTTTTAAGTTTATTGAATATGTGACGCTTTTTTATAAGATTGCAATTTTAGTTACGGAAATTACCTTTCAGCGATCAAATAAAAAAAGGAAAAAGAACCCACACAACGCGCGGTCGTTGCTTTGACTCCTTGGAGACCCATACAATGCTCAGCCTGGTTTACATTGCAACGCTAAGCACCGTGCGGTGAGTAACTACATAAACAACTGAACCACAACGTTAAATATGTGGAACTTGGCTGTCACACACATAGCGGTATCGCATTCCGTACGTCGGACGTAGGTACCCTGGACCGTCAGCCCTCTGCTACCCGACTACTGCCTCACCATGGAGAAAGATGACCCCAAACTTCGCTATACAACATGTCCCGGGATTAACGCACACCACCAAACACCCCATTAGAATATTACCTATGTTATAATCATAATAAATACACAGATTTTTTTTACTATTTTGTATAAAACATTGCTTTTTATTAAATTAGATAAGTAAGTATACTAATTGCGGGAGGAAATCGTGGGACGTCACATTACAAATCTACACACGCACACAGTCGCACACGTATAAGGGTCTGGCGTAGTAGGTACTTCGTCCATTTTGGTTTTAGTTTAAACATTTTTGGGATAAAAAAAACCTATTTTAAAAATGACAAAAATCTATTCAGTAAACGATTCTGAACAAACTACTTTCATAATGTGTTAATTCGGTTACCTAGTCAATGGTGCCGATTCCCTTGTTCACAAACTAAACTAAATTTAAGTTCAGTGCATCTTTTTCTTTCTATTTCATTAAGAAAAGGACAGAATATCAATTTTAGTTTAGTCCTGTCAAATTAATCAGCGCTTGACGTAAATTGACGTAATTTTAGTTGGCAAGTTTTTAATCACGTCTAAACTTGTATGGAGTAGTGACTGGCACTGATTAATTTGACAGGACTAAACTAAAATTTATATTCTGTCCTCTTCTTAATGAAATAGAAAGAAAAAGATGCACTGAACTTAAATTTAGTTTAGTTTGCGAACAAGGGAATCGGCACCAATGTTTACTAAGTACTATAAAGGTTGCCTGATTGTCTGCAAAAAGTAACCTTACATCATGCAGGCTGGCAGAAAAAAGACTGGTTGCATTCGATCTCTCAAGCGAATTTAGAATGAATAGTTTCAAAATTGAATATGCGGTGATTGTTTCTATAAAACAAGTTTTGATCATCAGATAGCCGCGTACGTTACGCTACTGTTTGCTGACTGGCGACTTACTAATCTCATATCTCAGAAGTACAGCAAGTCTGCAGCTAGAGATAGCCCTGGAGAATGTATTACTTACGGACAGTTTGTTCAACGCCTGGCTGCTCATCATGATCTGCTGGTACATGACGCCGATCTGCCGCCACACTTTTGACATCTCCGCCTCGACCTTGGCTCCCAATGCGTTCATTCCAGTGGACTGGTTGTTTGTTATCGCTGTCTCCATGTGGTCCAATCTAAAATAGGAAAATAATACACTGAGATGCTAGTGTGCAAAGTTAGTCACTGTAATCAAGGCGAGATTGCAGCCCGAACAGAAACTGAAGGCATAATGGAGCTGCGAGTACAATGACATGCTCACGTGTTACCACGACGTTATTCAACACACTTGCGAGGAAAAAGTAAGTAAAATTAAATAAATATATTATCTATTTATCTTCCTCAGAGTTGAATTTGATAGCGAAATGATTTTGGTATGGATTAGGAACAGAGTGTACACTTTGACTCTGTCATGCAAGGTTCCAATCTGAACCGGATTAAGCTGTAACATTCTACAAAGCTCTCGAACGCTGTTTAGGTGTATAAATGTAATA
The DNA here is from genome assembly GCA_905333075.3 of Atethmia centrago. Taxonomy (NCBI): domain Eukaryota; kingdom Metazoa; phylum Arthropoda; class Insecta; order Lepidoptera; family Noctuidae; genus Atethmia; species Atethmia centrago. The sequence goes on from HG995386.1 coordinate 21,297,211, forward strand.
GGTATCGATGAAAAGCAACGGCACTTTTTGTTTTGGCCGAACTGAAAATTTTAACAAAAAGTAAGTTTTCAAATGAAGTAGGACTTCATTTCTGTTCTAAGAAGTGTAATTTGTACTCACTTTCCGCTGACAGTCTTGTTCATGTTCTTGTGTTGTAATTTGATAAGTTCGCCGACCTCCATCAAGATCTGGTGAACGCCATACTCGAAGCGTTTCTTAGTGGCTATCACGTTGTCAGCCGTCTCCAAGATCACTTGTTCGCTCTTCGATAGCAGTTGAACCTGCAAATTTAGTAAAGATTAGAAGATACTTGAGCAGTGATGGCCCAGTGGTAACGGCCTCGACATAAGTTTAGTAACTTTGTGTAAATTATTTCATCACCACTGCTCTCAAAACGGTGAAAAAAAACATTGTGAGAAAACCGGCTGGTACTAGAAACAAAAATTCGAAGACATGTGACATGTATAGTATACCTCCACGCGGGCCCTTTGCGCGTTATGGAACCCGCAAAGGGACGGCGTGGAGGTTTACAGCCCACTCCTGTTATCATAGAGGCCTGTGTTCCAACAGTAACAATAATAGTATACCTACTTTAAAAAAGCCCTGTTTCCATAGGTTTAGCAATTCCTCATTGGCCTCTTATGAACATGGGTCTTGGGAGTGGGGGAGTTTGATCCCCGGGGCTGGGGCGGACAGTGCTATTCGGATTCTTATGAATTTATCTTCATCAGCCCGGAGTCTGAATTTGTGCCCAGTTACTTGAGATTTAACTATGACTGGCGTAATATTGGCATTGGCTTCCAAATTTCCAATACACTCTGCCTACCCGTTAAGGTAAAACGGGCGTTGTGCGAGGTACGTTATATATTTTTAACTAACTGTTGTCTCAAAGATAAACGAACAAAAAAATACTAGAGTCGCCATCAAATAACTCCACCAATCGCATTTCAGTGTAATAAGTCAGACTGCCGCCGTAAGTAAAATGGAAAATAAGCCTTACTGAAAAAAAAGGCGCATCTAGTATCTAAGGCACATTTTTCCCCATTCCCTTTACTCATATCCGCCCCTGTTGCTTGCGGCGGCAGAGTACGACCCTAATGGCCGCGACCGTAAAGGATCTATAGAGGCATGAGGAACAGGGTGTATAGTTCACTCATCCTTCATAGAAAAGGGAGGATCCTCCGACCAGACTAGTTCACAGATCCGCAGACAGGCGCTACGCGACTCTGGAGGAAATATTTCTATGAAAACTTCAGAGAAAATGTTCTGCCGGTGTCGCATTGCGCTTGTCTGCAGGCGCCTTAAAGCTTTCGAAGAATAATGCAGTGTAAACCGTGCTTTGGCAGGCAGATTCGCGACTCGTGACCCCCACTCGACACAGATAACTGCCACTCGACCCACAGAAATATGTGCCGCAGGCGCGAGACACCTATTATAGGCCATCTCATCCAATCAATCAAGGCTTCAAACTGAGACGTCATCTTGAGCTTAAATGCCACCCGATGCACTTTTGTCGGGAATCCACTTTCACACACGACCGAAGCGCTTTGTCTGAATTCAGAATTTGCTAAAAAAAAACTAAAATAGTGCTGGTGAAGTAATTCAAGGGTATTTGCCTCGTCGACGTGGTGGTCGCAAACACGACTGCTGAGCTTTTGAGCAAGGGTTCGATGCCCAAGCCTAACAAAGTGTTTTTGAGTTTTTCAATTGGGGAATTCTCAGTACCATCGACAAGACGAAGAAGTAGCATATTGATGTCTGGATTAGTGCTCGCAAGTGGTGAGTAGCTCGCTTCCTATTAGATACATGAGTGATGAGGTGAATTTGATTGTTAATATACTGACCTTGTGACTGACCGTTGTTGTTAAGGGGGATACGCTATTGTAGCCCTGAAATTAAGTGTCAGGTTTTTGTCGATCAAAATATGATTTGCGACTGTTAAAAATATGTGTTTACGGAATAATAATCATAAGAATCAACAACCCAACTCTCTCAATTTTATTGCCCTATTGAATTTCGACTTCATGAAATCATGATATTTGAGGCCAATTCTAACTTAAAGAGTTGTATTGATGATTTCAATGATTATAATTTTGTAAATACATAATTGTTACGGTCGCGAATTATTTTTAATTAACATACAACCTGACACTGTCCTGCTATTTGCAAAAATACTAAGACAATTTTAAATTCGCGGGCACCCTTCGGCTTTCGCCTGAAGTATAAGTAAAAGCATCTGTCAGCTGACCTCTGTACGTAAAGTCTCATAGCTCCTGGAGATGTCGTTGTAGGCGTGTTCTGTCATGGTGTTGCTCTGCGTCAGGCTTCGCTGCACATCCTCGTTAGTAGTAACCAAACGGTCGCCCATCTCACGCAGTTTCGACACTACCTTTGTTACAGCTGAAATAAAAGAAGCATTTTAAAAAAGGAACAGTGTTTTAATTTTTTTTACTGATGATTTGGGGAAGATCCAAGGCCACTTAGAGCTTCAATTCAGGCTGAACATAGGCCTCTAAAAAATTGCGCCACAACACTCAATGCTCCGCCGTCCTCATTCAGTTTTCCTGGCCACCTTTATATGGTCTAAGTCTAGCCGGGCTTCGCTGTCTCCAGAGGCGTAATATGAAGATAGATATAGTTTTAACTAGATTCTGACACTTCGTCTACTATGTACCTATAGGCTACTTCAATCCTCTGTTGAAATAAGTTGGATCTGGTGCCCTAAGTCTACTAATTAGTAGACTTAGGGCACCGGATCCAACTTATTTCAACAGAGGATCATATATCAGTCTCTAATTAGAGAGGAAGGTAATATATATTAACTGCTATAAAGTTTAAAATTCTTTGGGTCAAGTAAGCGACGGATGCGCGTACCAAATTTTGTAATCGACAAACGTGGCATTCGATAATTGCGTCTTGGATATTGATTGCTACCAATTACCACTGGAGTTACGAAAAACATCATAAATCGTCGTGGCATCTACCGACCAACACCAAGTTGGTTAAAAAATTTATTAATTTTAAAATTCGTAATTGATACTTTAGGTTACCTACACACGCTTGATATAGGTACAGTCAGCAAAGAAAGTCTGTTAACATTTCACTTATTAAAACCATACCTTGGTACTATTAACATAACATACCATCACGTCTTGTTCCCCCGAAGGGTTGGGCAGAGGTGGAGGTGGTACCTATAGTAGGTACACCCACATTTCGCCAGTTACGTTTAAGTCCCATGTAATAGGGGGCGAGCCTATTGCCATCAACCGGGCACAAATCCACTACTATTAGGTACTATTAGGTAAGTACTGAAAAAATATGTAGGTATGTTCACAATGTTTAAAAAAAATCAAAACATATACAGGGTCAAATTAAATTAGCTAGCGAAACTCCGCACAAGTGAAAGGGTAATCGATATCTAAACACGACAAACTAAAAAATTATGAAAAAAAATATTCATTTCTTGTTTTTTTTTTCGGCGACCTCAGCAGGCTTAGCATGACACTCTATTTCTTCGAAGAATAGACACTGCTCTTTCTATACAAAGTGACATTTCGTTTCTCAGTTTTTGACATCTCACCGTAGAAATCCTTCTACAATCTGTCATCTTGTCTTTCGTTTCTAACGATCTTTGTCTAGGTCCTTTTTTATGTAGAAGGATTTCTACGGTCTTGGAAATGTCACTTTGTATGGAAAGAGCCGTGTCTATTCTTCGAAGAAATAGAGAGTGGCTTGCTAAGCCTGCTGGTATCATTGTTACTTGAACTATGAGTTGATCTGTTTTTTTTTTGTTATATCTTGTTTAGTTATCAATACGTCTGTGTAAATAGATATTAACTTAACTGCGGTTGATAACCTCAAAAAAAAACCATGCTATTATTATTATTTTTGCTTTATCATGTTTAAATATCGATCGATACCCATTCCGTCTACGGAGTTTCGCTATCTAATTGAATTTGACCCTGTAAAATAACGTACCTACCAAAATGTTTGACTAAGTACTGAAACAGGCACTGAAACCCAGGTTCCCTTAACATCGCATAATTTTATCTCAATTTAAATATTTGTTGCTGGCCGTAGAGCTACATATAACACCATTCGAAATTCGAATGCAAGAGGTTAGTAAATTAAGTAGGTCAATCCATGGCCGAATGTTATTAATGTACCGTGACTAGGAAAATCAAAACAAAACAATCGATGAATGGACGCGTAGAACCATCGTATTTTCAAGGTGACTTGAAGAAACTTCGTTTGACAACATAGTAGGTACCTATCGGTAGGTTCGTTACCAAATACCTTTTGAGGTACGGAACCTTAAAAAGTAAGTTAAGTACTAGGTTTTATTTTTGACGTGTAACATCTTTCCTCTCGCTTTCTGTGGTGTTGGTGATTTCGTGAAAAGGAACGGAAGTGTCTAGACAGTAAGTGGCAGCTTTTTTTTTTGGATGGGAAATCATCAAATAACTTTTCCCGCTCTGGTCGGAGCGGGAGGGTGTGTCAGACTCTTACTGCCTAAAACCCACCCGTATTCCTTCCGTTGCCTGTGTTGCGGAGGCCTCAGTGACCCATTAGTACCTTCCCGGGACCCCGGCAGGCATCGGCCCTAGTGGACCCTACACTTGTGCTGACGACATCTCTTTGAGGCGCGCGTGGAATACAACGCGCCGTCGACCCGGGACTGGTCCTTACCGGACGGTGAAGACTACCTATTGCTCACCGTCTGCAAGCCCGCGCCTACGGTGGCCGGAAATCCGCCCGGGATTCCCGACGCCCAGGGCGTCTCCTGCGGCGGCTAGGGGCGAGAGGGCGCGAAATTTGCCTTTCCCTCAACCGTCCCGCCTCCTCCTTCGCGAGCATTACTGCTTCGTAGAAGGAAGTGACGGCTGCCTGCCCATGCCCTCTCGCTCCGTACCATGGCCTGAACCAGGGCCGGACGCGAGAGATCTCTGCCGCCGATCGCCTCCACGAGGACACGGCGGTGCTCTGCCCAAACCGGGCAGACCTCCACCGTATACTCCACCGTGTCCTCCAGGCGATCCACACAGTGGTGACACCCGGGCGTTTCCTCCCGCCTTATCCGACACAGGAACCTCCCGAAGCTGCCGTGTCCGGTGAGGACCTGCGTCAGGCGGAAGGTGAGGACGCCGTGGCGCCTCTCTAGCCACTCCTCAAAAAGGAACTCATCGCCGCAATCGTGGCGTGCCCAGCACTGGGTTGCGACAACCGTACTCTCCATGTCGCCATGAGATCCCGCCGGAGCTCCGTCCGCTGTGCCGCGATTTCTCGCGGCAGCGGAGTTACGCCCCGGCGTTTCGCCTCCTCGCGCCACTCCCATACGTGCGCGAGGACTTAGTAAGTGACAGCTCGATCATGGAATAAGTTTGTACTTTTTAATAGCATGGAATTAGTAAATACTATAGAGATTGTAAATAGAGTAAGGTCGAATTTCGGCCTGTGGGCGACCACTAGTAATGAATAATTATTCGAATAAATATTTCAGTATTTAGCTTCTTTTTTTAAATTCTGAGGTTAATTTCGTTACACATCATATACAGTAAGGCTCGCTCGTTTTTTTTATTTGGTTACCGCCTCCTATGGACATTGGACAATACCAGGGCATCGCAGATATGTTAATGGCATCTAAGAGAAAAGTTGAAATGCATTTATGTATTTACACCTTAAAATTGGAACACAGCAACGCTGCTTGGCGACAAAAATCAAATAATAATCATGGCGATGCTTCCCTGGACGAGCTCCTTACTCCCAATACTACAAAAAAAAATTGTGTCATAAACTCACCCATTTCGTTGTTAATAAGTATGGTTTCAGTGGCGTTGTTGACCGTCTCTATTGTGTGATTGGTGGAACGAACCAGGTCAGCGAGTCTTGGCAGGTCCTTCCACATGCTCTCCGCGTCAGATAGCAAGCGCTGGATCTTCTTCACCTCTATCTCCTGGCGCTCCATCACTGGGAAAATAAATAACTTTAATATGGAGAATCGTATTCACTATGTTAATGATACAGAATTTATGCATGGACGTCTACACTAATGATTCTAACTTGACTGGGGAAAGGGTGCTTTTGTAGCCATACGAAGATGGCTACAAAAGATAGCGAAAACTCCGCAGACATGATGGGTCATCTAAACACGATAAAAAAACAAGACAAACAAAAGTTACACCACATTTCAGGTTATTGGTTTGTCCCCGCCTGCGATACCAAATTTCTATAGCTTATAATGCTTGTTTTTCTCTTTTCAGTTAGGTATGTGTTTTTGCAGTCGGGTTTTTTGTTTTTAGAATAATTTGTTTTATTTCAGTCTTTTTAGTTGTATTAATATATATATATATATATATACGGAATTGACTCATTACTAGCTTTTATTTGATATCAATATTATAGTAATTTATTAAAAAAAAACGTTTCCCTGCCTTTTTGTTGTATTTGCAGATGCAATATGCCTATGTCACTCCCACAATGAAGACGAATCTAACGACACATGTTAAAATCCATCAAGCCGTTTATGCTACAGAGCGTGCCAAAGAAATAGACATACATACATACATACATACTGTCGAAAAACATTACCCTCCTTCTGGGGCAGTCGGGTAAAAAAAACTGTTTTTATAAGTGACTACACTACCGGGGCGGTTGATAACCCTAAAAAAAACTCATCAAATTTATTTATTTTTTGTTTGATCATGTTTAGGTATCCCCATAACGTCTGCGGAGTTTCGCTAGCTAATTTAATTGGCCCTGTATTAATCCTATATTAAGACGCTGACAACACCTAAACCGCGGTCACTGTCAGATTGCATAGAAAAGGTAGAGAAGCGCGATGACACAACGCTTGTAATTTATTGCAAATTATGAAGCAATTATCTATTTACTCAAAATTGAATTGAGTAATCGAAAATAAAAAAACAACCAAGTTCTGCATTCAAATAAGACGTTCTTGTTATTAATTAAATTCGTAACGTATGCTGATATTTAATGCAGATATTTTGGATTAGAACTCAAGGTAAGAGGTTACTTTAACGTTAGATTGTATCGACATTTTTTTTTTTTCAAAACGAGTTTTGGTAACAACCAAGTTCTTGGAAATATGTTCAAAATTAACATATATTTTGTCAGCTACCACAAACTATACAGATTTGGCAATTTTATTTCTTAAGAGAAGCCTGTTTTGGTCAATTGGGTCTTGTCAGCGCCTTAAGACGCTGACAACACCTAAACCGCGGTCACTGTCACATTGCATAGAAAAGAAAGAGAAGCGCGATGACACAACGCTTGTAATTTATTGCAAAATATGAAGCATTTATCTATTTACTCAAAATTGAGTAGGTAAATAGAGAGAGTAGAGTAATCGAAAATAAAAAACAACCAAGTTCTGCATTCAAATAAGACGTTCTTGTTTTCAATTAAATACGTAACGTATGTTGATATTTAATACAGATATTTTGGATTAGAACCCAAGGTAAGAGGTTAGTTTAACGCTTGTTTATACCGAGATTTTTTTTCAAAACGTGTTTTGGTAACAACCAAGTTCTGGGAAATATGTTCAAAATTAACATATTATATTTTTTCCGCTACCACAATCTATACAGATTTGGAAATTGTTTTTCTTAAGGGAAGCCTATTTTGGTTAATTGGGTCTTGTCAGTGCCCTAAAGACCGATAGTGGAGCTAAAAGCCGACTTAATTACACACACTGCTGATCAGTAGGTACAGCCAGATTCAAACTTTATAGCGGCTCGGAACATGAGGCGAGTCGCTGAATAACGAATTCATGTGTCAGCGAGAGTGAGGGGTGGGGTACTGCGCAGCGAGTAGCGCACTTCTGGGGGTAACCATCACCTCATATAGCAGCATTATTTCAATATTACTTTAGCATGAGAAAGAGATGGAGCTATAAGTCCTGTATAGCTCCATCACTTTCCCACTGTGAAGTAATATTATAATAATACTGCTATAAGAGATGATGGTTACCCCCCAGAGCCGCCATTAAGTTTGACGCGTATCTACTACAATCTATTTTACCTACGGTAGATCTATTAAATTGATATGCGAAGTGTAGGCTGTGGCTAGGCTAGTAGATAATTAAATAAACCAATCAAAGCAGGCTATAAAACAAGTTAGTAATTAGAAACGAAAGTAGTTGACTAGTCAAGCCATTATACCTTCACTCATCTTGCTGTGCCACGCCTCATCAGCAAGCGACACATCGTTCAGCGGCACGAAGTCAGTCTGCACCTTAGTTCCGTTGTACTCATTCAGCTTGAGTTCGTACTTATTGAGCAGCTGCTCCGCGTCAGTTATGTGCTTCTCGAACGGGTTCATGTCTGACGCAACTTCTAAACACATCGAGCGGAGCGACTCCTGGAAAGAAAGGGGCTTTAAGACTGATTTTTCTACCTGGAACTACCTAGAAATATTTTTTTTTCATAAGGATGTGAAAGGGAATAAGTGTTACTTCTTCTGGCTATAAGAAAAGAGGGACAAGAAGAGATGAATGGATTGTGTAAAAGATGACATAGCCAAGAAAGAAAAAATCTCGCATGACGGCTAATAGAGATGCAGTTAAAGAAGAAAAGACGTGCTGCGCCGACCCCAAATACATTACGATAAGAGCAGGACGATGGTGAAGGATAGGTGAAGGTGTTATTCAATACAGCAACGCTTTTGCATTAGTCTTTGGACTTACCGGACTTAAACTACTCTTTAAGCTTTTAATTTCTTTCTTGACCGCATCAATTTTAGAGTCAGTAGCGTCAAGCCTCCTCTGCAAGACGTTATCGTTGGCCGTCAGATTGTTGTCCAAGTCTGCAAGGGGCGCCGGCGCTGGCGTCAGTGACACCAAAGCTTTTTGTATACTTTCAAGTGCATTATTGATTTTGGTCTGGGAAGTCTTTTCACGTTCTTCTTTCTGCAAATAAAAATGACAAAGGGTTTTAAAGTAAGCCTAAAATAGAAACAGAAGCGATATAATATTGTCCAAGATAAAAAATTATAGAGCAATGGACAGTTTAACGTTCGAATTTTGATGAAATCACACTTCAAAGAAACGACAAAGCAGAAAAGAAGTACCAAATTCCTACAAACCTGTAAAAGTATAGTCTCTACATTGGACAACCGGTCATCCAGCCTTGAGATCATCCCTTTCAACGGCTCTAAAGCCCTGTGCTTTTTATCGAGGCCGATCAGCATCTTCTTCAACTGTTCACCGAGAGCTTTCTCTCTGAACTCGTGCCTCTCCAGTTTGTCTTCTGACATTCGTATCATATGGACTAGTGATAGCATTGCTTCTCTGATGTCTTCGTGCCTAGAATAGTTATTTATGATACTAGTGCGGTAAGTTAGTTCTTACAAACTAGTAGACGAATGTAAGCCCGAGTCGAAGTTAAGGGGTTACCATAGTCACGAGTTTGTAAATACCAATTTGCGCCCAATTTCCGCAAGTGTGTCATACAATGTTTTTAACTCATTTGCGACAAAACATTACAACCGGTAATAAAACAAACTTTTTCATTAGACTATTTTTAATAGCAAATAAGAAAATAAACAGATATGTACCTACAAATTTTGTACAAATTTTACTAAATTTCCAAGAGTTGGAAATTAATAGTAAAAGTACAATAATTATTGACTTTGGCGGCAAGAGACCATTTTCTGCAATTTGCGACTCATTCAAGATAGGTATCATGAAGTAGATTCCATATTAATATCGGATTCCTAGGTTGAACTCATATTATTCTTTTGTATTTATGCATCAGTCGGAAGGTCCGGTTGCAACAATCTTTGACGTTTCTTCTAATATGAAAATGGCGCGAATTTGCAAATGGCGCCACGTTCGCGTGATGAAAATTAGAACTACACCTTTCGTCTCATTTTCTCTTTAGTATTAAACTGAGACAAACGTATTGAGCGAAAGCGCTTTCAAGGAGGTTCGATCATTCAGCTTTATTCTCGTAATGTGAAACTCCTTGGTGAAATTCTTATGAAAATAAAAAAAATCGAACAATGTTTACAGACTTCGTAAATACATTTTTTGAGCAAATGTGTTGAAAAATAGTTTAAATGTATGTGGTGCTACAATTAATTAATATATTAATAAAAAAAGACAAAAAATAATTTAAACCTACGTACGACGACTACTAAAGCGTAGTAACACCTGTTCGGGTCGGCAAAATTCGGCACAGGCCGTGCGGCATAATCGAATGCGTATTATGCCGCCCGGCCTGTGCCGAATCAAGTTGACCCGAACAGGCGTGTAGTACGCTTTAGTAGTCGTTTTAAGTTTAAATTAATTTTTATCCTTGGAGCGAAAGTTGCAGTGAGTTCCCCATTGGTCTATAGTGGTCACAACCGCAAATACTCAGCAAGGGGTCCCGAGTTTGATTCCCAGGCCAGTCAGTGTCATTGATATGTTCCGATCGAGTCGAGGCCGAAATTAGTCCGCGATAACCTCTGAACACTCGTTTATGAAATCGTAAACAAATATAAACGAATACGTTTAAACTGGTAAAATTAAGTTAAACAGTTCGCTATAATCATTTAGGTAGGTACTACTGTGGTCCTTGCTTTGGGCAAAACAGTACATAAATATTTAACTACACAATTTACAAATCGATTTCCTATTCGGAGAACATACATTATTTATAAATAGGCACAGCAAGCTGTTCCGGTGTATTAGAGGGTAAATACACCGATTACAATCACCGATTTTCCTAATTGGTAAGTGCACGGCTTACAAATTGTTTCTTCCTGAGTTCGATTCCCAGTTTACCAACGAGATACCTAAGTCCTAAAGTCATAAAAGGCTAGAAATATGTATCTATAGAAATGTCATCGAATAGTTCTGCTTCTATCATATAGCACAAGCTCTACTTTTTTTTTGTTTTATGGTGGTAAGTTATCTAATAACTTCTCCCACTCTAGGTGGAACGGAAGGGTGTGTCAGACTATTACTGACTAAAACCCACCCGTGTTCCTTCCGTAGCCTGTGTTCCCAGGGGCCTCTGTATCCCTTTCGGACTTTCTCGCGACCCCGGCAAGCATCGGCACTAGTGGACCTCTACACTTGTGCTGACATCTCTTTGGGGCGCGCGTGGAACACGTTGCGCCGTCGACCCGGGCCAGGGTCCTTATCGGACGGCGAGCTACCCATTGCTCACCGTCCGCACCAAGCTCTATTTTAGGGGGTAAACAAAACTACATGTTATGTTTTCTATAACGTATACCTAACTTAGTGCGCGAACGGCCACGCTTCCCCGGTAGCCTAATAAGGCACTGACAAGAGGCAAATGACCTAGGTAGGTTGTCTTAAAAAAAATAATTGCCAAATCTATTGAATTTGTCATAGCGGAAAAAATATATGTTAATCTTGAACATATTTCTCAGAACTTGTTCGTTATCAAAATAATGTTAAAAAAAAAAACTCGATACAAATTATCGGTAAACTAACCTTGTAGTTACAACCCAAAATATTTTTATTAAATATCAACGTACGTTGGTATTTAATTAATAACAAGATCGTCTTATTTGAATGCAGGGGCTGCAGTCTCGACATAGATAGGGATCGCTTTACAACCGAATTCGGTAGAGATCCCTGGACAGTCAAAATTGCTTGACAAGCACAAAAAAATCACAATCTGGTCAAGCTATTTATTATGACCGTCTAGAGACCCCATTAGGACTGAGCGACCGAATTCGGTCGTAAAGCGATCGCTGTCTATGTCGAGACTGATGCCCCAGAACTTGTTTGTATTTTAGTTTCGATTACTTGTCTCAGTTTTGAGTAAATAGGTAGGGCAGATAATTGCTTCATATTTTGTTTTGCAATAAATTACAAGCGTTGTGTCATCGCACTTCTCTTTCTTTTCTTTACAGTCCGACAGTGACTGGGCTTTAACTGTTGTCACCGCACCGTAACATTTTTTATGAGCGAAAGCTGCAACCTACCTTATTGCGAAACACAATCATTTGTTTCAACGAAATATAATTAAAACAAGTTCTACCTAACTATTGTACAGTCGCCAACACATCAAGTTACGACAAACTGTCAAATTTTCTCTTTCGATTTTTTTATTAAGACCCTGACAACACCTAAACCGCGTACTCTGTCTGACTGCATAGAAAAGAAAGAGAAGCGCGATGACACAGCACTTGTAATTTATTGCAAAATATGAAGCAATTATCTATTTACTCAAAATTGAGTTGAGTAAACGAAAATAAAAAACAAGTTCTGCATTCGAATAAGACGTTCTTGTTATTAGTTAAATTTATTTAAATACGTAACGTACGTTGATATTTAATACAGATATTTTGGATTGGAACTCAAGGTAATAGGTTAGTTTAACGTTAGTTTGTATCGAGATTTTTTATCAAAACGCATTTTGGTAACAACCAAGTTCTGGGAAATATGTTCAAAATTAACATCCGGCTTCCACAAACTATACAGTTTTGGGAATTTTTTTTCTTAAGACAATTCTATTTTGGTAATTTGCCTCATGTCAGCACCTTAAGGCTTAAAATCATTTGGAGAAATTTGACAGTTTGTGGTAACTTGATATGCTGGCGACCTTACTATCCTATACTTATCCTTTGCTATACTATACTTATTACTATACTAGGTAGGTAGGTACTACTCTAACTTGTTGAAATGACGACATACTTATCTTCAGCGCAATGATTAGGTAATTAATTTTGTACATGACGAAATTATATGTTAAACGATGTACCTAGCGTTTATGTGAAGGTATTATCATCTCTATCTGCCTATCCCTTAAAGTTTATAAAGCAGAGGTAGACGAACTGATATTTGACAACAATGATTTTGAGTCATCGTTGTCAAATATCAGTTCTTCTAGTCAAAGAGGTTCTAATTTGAAGATTAAACATCTTGCTGTCAAAGAAATGGATGTGGCTAGACTGGTTAGCGTAGGCCGACTCCTTATTCATACCGACATGTGAAATATGGTGTCCACTTTAAAAGTTTAAACACACAGGATCTAAACATGTACCGTTAAAACTGCTGTTAGCTTTATTCTAAACTAGAAAGTTAACTTTTAAGAAATTATGACGAATAGAAAACTTGTAACTACCCACCCACACATGCCTATCTACCTAACTTCTCAAGTTTTGCTCCTAAAACATTATTTGATCGCCGAGCTAAAATAATTATATACTACTCTGTTGTCTACAACATAGGGTGCCAATAATTTAGTTAGTTTAGTCCTGTCAAATTAATCAGCGCCTGTCACTACTTCATACAGGTTTAGACGTGATTAAAAACTTACCTAATAAAATTACGTCAATTTACGTCAAGCGCTGATTAATTTGACAGGACTAAACTAAAATGTATCTTCTGTCCTTTTCAAAAGAAAAAGATGCACTGTGCTTAATTTTAGTTTAGTTTGTGAACAAGGGAATCGGCACCACTACTAAATTATTAGCACCCTATGTTGTAGACAATACTTAGAGTAAGTTATAGTATCTAATTAATTTAACTCGGCGATCAAATAATGTTTTAGGACTAGGTATGATCAAAACCTGAGAAGTTAGGAAGATAGGTATGTGTGGGTAGTTAAAATATTAGTAGTTTTTATAGAGCCCCTAACTCCAAGTTTCATTTCCATTTATAAAGATTAGGTACATATTTCGAACTGGGTTGTTCCGATTTGGATTAGCAATTATTTAGAAAGAAGTGGGCGACGGCGATGACAATTAATGACCGTAGACATTAACTACTACTGCGGTAGACGTACACAAAAGATCGTTGATTTTGATCAGTTATAGCTATAGTTAGTAGCTTATAAATACTGCGGATTTTTTCTGGACAGATTTTTTATGAAGGATTGTACGAGTAGCACGCGGGCTTCTGAAGTCTCTGCCTACAACGTACCAGTCTTAAGAGGCTGACAACACCTAAAGCGCGGTCACTGTCGATGTCGGACTGCATAGAAAAAAAAGAGAAGCGCGATGACACAACGCTGGTAATTTATTGCAAAATAACAAGCAATTATAGATTTACAAAAGCTATAGATTGTATAAAAAAAAAATAAGACACTATTATGCTAATATGTTGCTTGTAGAATAATCTCACAAAAAATCAGAATGATTGCATGTACCTATATTAGTATGGTTTTTAATCGTTGAAAGATTTTTTTCAAGGTATCTTCGTGATTTTTTCTATCGTATCAAATTAATTATATTATGTTTTCAACACACTATCTGCCTAGTATATGTATATCCTTAAAATATCATATATTTTTCTGATTTTGTTTACATCTGGCATTATAAAACTTATAAAATTTGCGTTTAGGTCCTGTAGTCCCCTAAAAATTAAGGTTATCAAACTACAAAGTAACACATTATCCTCACACATAAATTAATTAGCCACTCAAATTACAATTTGTGCTCTGTCACAGACCGTAAAACGCATGTCGAGATCTGTCGAAGCTATTTTAAGGCAGGTAACCGTACGCCTAAAATACAACGAAATGCAGAAAACAGAACTGGTTCAGTATATTATTAATAGCTCAAGTTCTAGTTACTAAACTGCACCGTAGAATAATGCATTCCAGCTGGCAATACAATACGCGTGCGCTGTGTGCAATAATTTGTGCATAGACTAAGATGAAAGGCGGACGAGTAGGTAATTGTTGATGCCTCATTAAAATTCTGTGTAGGTACGGATGTAAAATTAATCCTGCATAATTATTGTAAATAATTATAGAATTAACTTTTCTGTGATATCAGAATTAATTGACGTCAGATAATAAATGCTGGTAAGTAAACCTTTGCCGTAAACAAAAAAAAAGATCGGTTATTTTTGTGTCTCGTTATTGAATGTCATAAAAAAGCAACTAAGTACTTAGGTAGGTACATTGTAAAAAGATCAGTCTACGCATGTCCGCTAAATAAATAACGCTATTTTAGTTTCTATTCATAGAACATCAATCAGAACCTAAATAGAAGCGGTTTAATGTTATGGTCTCTTCCTAGCGTTCCGTTTAATGAAGATTTATGTGTTTCCAAGCATTATCTGACGATGCACTTCAGTTACAGATAGATAAAAATATTATTTGAAGATTTATGACCGGCTTCAGTGGTTCTCATCAACCGTATTCAAATTTTAAAAGATTGCATATTGCCATAGTTTTCTTTTGATATTTTTATGCCTTTCGTTGATTCGCTTGATTTAGAGAGGTTTCTAATAACCATAATATTTTAAAAGTTTTGCAGGCCCATAAAAAACTAGACAAGAATATTTTTATCTGACTCGTATCATAATATTTTCATTATTCTTATGAGTCCCTAGATACCTTCAACCGCTAAAAGGTTTTTGGAATCCGAGGTTGGAAGTATTTCATAGATAAGAATTATCTGGCTGTACTTACACACTGAACAAAATGAGTTCAAATAGTTCAGGTTTCCGCAAAATTTCGATTATTGCCCCGTAAACAGTTTAGCGTCTGTTAATTTTACGACTTTTTCAGTTTAGCATGACCACCTAAATATTAACGGTCTCTAAAAATTATGTGTTTTGTTTCATTGACCGCTGAATTAAAGTAGGTAAACAGATCACAAAGATAATGATTTTGGGCAGTCATAAAATCTGAGATCTATTTGTGTGAGGTACCACAAAGGATAGAGCTTTTCACTTTTCCTTGTCTTACGACATTCTCAACAATCTCAACGAATGTGGGTTTAATTTTAAATAATTCAACAACACTGCAATGCGACTACCTCCTCGCATGAATACTCACGCGCGCTCCATTGAAGCTTTGTGGTGGTATAGAAATGTACCTAACAAAGCTGAACACAGCTACTTATAATTAGATATGTACAGTGAGCATGCTATTTGGTATACAGGCAAAGATATTCATATTTCCACTAATAACGCAAAAGTAAGTAGTAAGTTAACAATAACGCAAAATGTAATACTTCTGTGCGTCATTTAATAAACATTATAGAGCCCTCGACTTTACCAGGGTGCAGCGCCTAAAACCGCAATTCTCACCGTGGTGCGGCGGAAGTTTCTATAAGATAGGTATTCCGTGGGTACAAAAGAGACAAATATATGAATGTGGGTTCCATATGTCTTGACATATAACTTATTTTGTTTCAAATATTGCATGGCAAAATAATGTTCAAGACGCACAGGAGTATAACATTTTGCGTTCTGTGCGGCGTGAGAAGTATATTCTCCCTAGAGTAAATAATGTTCCTTGAATATATTGCACGGACAAGCATCTCATGCCGCACTGTGTGTGTGGTGGTCGCACTGCGTGCTCTGTCTTGCTGGTGCTGTATAACAACGACACGTGCGCGCACGTTTTTATCTATATAAGTTATCAAAATGAAAATATCGAGAAAAATATTAGAGCTTTCCATCTTCTGGTGAAGATGAAAAAGTGTACCTAATAATGCTATCAGAGCCGACATAAACTTTATTATTTGTAAAAAACAGCCCTGCAGTGACACAAAATATTCATAATTATTAAGTATAATTATCTATATACTATATGTATTTAACGTTTAAAATCTCATGTAGTGATTATTTTCTATTAATTAAAATTAATTCAGAAACAAAGGTTAAATTTATATTAATTCTCTCATTGTACGGAAATCCTATACGCTGCGAGATCAACATAAACTGGAAATGTATAGCTCAAGATATGTAGCCGTGTGTACATGAGAGCAATCAATAAGTATTTGAATTTAAATGAAAAAGTACCTATCAAGTTGGAAGTTACATGCTGTGATTGTATACTTACGTGACTTCTCGACAATGTGTGTGTGGGGCCCATAACAGCAACGCCACGGCGAACCACCATATTCTCTGGGGACAAGCGCAAACTTTATTAACTTGAATATTAACTATGACTAAACTAGTCGTGACTGCGCGATCTACATATGATGAGATCACTTTGTATGGAGCTTTATTCAACACATCGTTTTGATCAGACAGCTCTCCTTGATTTATGTTAATGCCTGAGCTCATGGTAGATTACGTAAGAGGAATCAATTACCTATGGATTTGAATGGCAGAATAATGTCTTTGGTTTTATTCTGCAACCTTTTCTTCGATTTCTTTTTGACAGCTGGGTAGCATTTGGGTGTCAGATAATTTAGATCTGAGTTCTTAGCATAAATACACTCCCGGACATCTGAATCGAGCCGAACTGCATAAATTTATTTAAATGTTTTTTTAAATAATGGTAGCACAAAGAAAAAAAAATGCTGTGTTAAAGCCTTTAAACTATTATTTCCGATTGTGATTGTTCCAAATTTGAAATCTGAATACTAAAAAAACTGTTTAATTGCAATAAGTAGATTTTTCGCGTTTCTCAGGGTCAAAATTAGCGTGGAATTTTCGAAGAAAACAATAGTTTACGTTGAGAAAATGTTCATAAAGTAACTTGTTAGGAATTGTCAATTTTTACGATACACATTGATGCGCAAATTGATCGTCTACAAAATGAAATTGGAGCGATTGACAATAAACACACAACACATTGACACTTGCAATTGATCGTTTCGGAGACCCTTTATCTGGTTGACCAGGCCCGGGTCGACGGCGCGTTGAAAGAGATGTCGTCAGCACAAGTGTAGGGGTCCACTAGGGCCGACGCCTGCCGGGGTCGCGGGAAGGTACTAAAGGGTTACCGAGGCCCCTGGCAACACAGGCAACGGAAGGAATACGGGTGGGTTTTAGTCAGTAAGAGTCTGACACACCCTCCCGTTCCGCCCAGAGCGGGAGAAGTTATTTGATGATGTTCCACCCAATAAAAAAAGATGGCAGTTTTCAGTTTCTTCAAAGTTTCTTGAGATGGTTGATTTGTTCAAACACGCCTCTTTAGCTCATCCTATAAGTGCTCTATTGGATTCGTATCTGGGCTTCTTGCTGGTCAGAGGCGCGACCCAATTGCAAATTATAAACCGAAAGAAAATAAATGGGTTCCGCTTGCTATTAAACTTAATAACTTAATTTAACTTGGGCTTTCAGCTCATAATATAGTCTGATAAACCGAAGTAGAGTTTACTTTGTTTATAGTTTATTTTAATTATCTTTTCTTTTCTCAGTCTTGTTGCGGTATTTTTAGAGCATTACTTTTGAATTGTCTTTTTTGCAGTCGGGTTTTTGATTTTTTAAATAATTTATTTTATTTTAGAAGATGAAAAATTTTGACACCCCTTTTGACCCCACATTTTAATGATAAATAAACAAAACAATTTATTTGCTTCGTTTTAAATATGATTGGGCTACGGATATTTATAACTATTCTAAATTTCATATGATAGCACGAGGTCCGACACAAGAATGGCCCATTATTACGCTATCAAAAACTTTTTAAACCAATTTATTATTCATAATTAAATTTAAACATCTGTGGGAGCTTGTGGCTAAGTGACAACAGCCGCACGGGTCGATCTGCCGCGGTTGGTCCGTGCATGAGTGACCATCTTTACATACCAAGAACCCTCCGTGCCTCGGAAAGCACGTTAAGCCGTTGGTCCCGGCTGTTATTTGTAGATCTTTGACAGTCGTTACGGGTAGTCAAAAGCCCGAAAGTCTGACAATCAGTCTTACCAAGGGGTATCGTGTTACCCAGTAACTGGGTTGTGGAGGTCAGATAGGCAGTCGCTCCGTGTAAAATACTGGTATTCAGCTGCATCCGGTTAGACTGGAAGCCGACCCCAACGTAGTTGGGAAAAGGCTAGGCAGATGATGAATTAAATTTAAACATATAACTGATATATGTTTTTGTAATCCCTTTTTAATTTATATCCTTTAATTTTTATTATTTTTATTTAATTTTTATCCTTGGTTTGGTAAATTTTTATTTTCACTTATTCAAAAAGTTTGTCTTTAAGTTGTGAGTACAGAGCGACATAAAATCGCTTTTTATGCTCTAGTGCATAAACTAAACTCTAAGACTACCTACGGTAATCACGCCAAACAGCCACACGCACAATAAAACGTCGCAGATTAAAGTCGTTATTTTATTTAATTTGCTTCAATTTATATCACTTCCGTGTTTTCTATCGTTAATTTAATAAACCCAGATAAAATAGCTGACATTTATTATCTAAAAACGCAACGAAACATTTGTATGACTTGGCAGTATGAAGTACCCAAGTTGAATAACATAATTATGTTGAAAATAAAAATAAAAACTTTTAATAGGTAAGTTTCGTGGCGGGAATTAGCTGTTCTTTTCTTTAATTTTGCAACATTTTTGAACAGTGAAAATTGATTAAACGAAAACAATGGTATATTCATGTGACGAAAAAAATACACTAACGCCTAACACGCTAATGGAGCAGAATGTGAAAAACTTGGTTGAAGAAATATTACCGCCGAAACCCAATCTACTTTATCTCAATGCGTACCACAATTTCATGCGTTAGAGATCAGACAAATAAAGGTTCCTACATACTGGCGCGACTTGTCGCGCGAGGGCGACGCGACACAAAGACACCGCGTGTAGCGCTACAAGCGGTGCCTTTGTGTCGCGACGCGTCGCGACGCGTCGCGCAACAAGTCGTGCCAGTATGTAGGAGCCTTAAGTACCTAAATACTGTTATATACTTTATGACTGTTTCATTTTCTCGCAATCGAAGTGAAAAGCAGCAGCAAACTCGGGCATAAACTAGCCATTTTACCCCTCGACTTAACTATATAAACGTCTCGGGGTAAAATGGTTTCTTTTATGCATTAGTTGTACAATCTACTATTTAATAGCGTTATTTCGCGCCTCAAATCCGCCATTTTGTTTTTTTTCTTCTAACACCTATCTAAGGACACTTGGAAACCCAAGTGTCCTTAGATAGGTGTAAGCTGAATATGAAGATACCTTAACTATTCTGAACTGAAATCCATCCAGCCGTTTGGAAGATACGAGGTACCTAATAAAGAAATTTACAAACAAATATACATAGGTACAAGATACGCGCGAAATACATAACCCTTCCTTTGCAGTCGGGTAAAAACATCATTAATCTTGGGTGTTAGAAAAAGTAACTAACAAAAAACTAGAGAAACATGTGCAAAGTCGCCCCGTTTCACAGTACGTAAGTACATACAATACTTACATAAATCAGTAGCAAGATCGTTAGGCAGCTGGAGTGCATTAGATGACATTATCAGAGCACATAAATCGCAATACTGGCAGTACAAATGCACCGACCTTACTTAAGATGACTGATCTATCAGTTTACAGACTAGACTATCTTTACTTTAAGTATCTATGTTATAAGTACCTGCGGTAAATAACGGCCAGCGGCTATGAAGGACCATCAGAGAAAAAAACACATTCAATAGTTTAATAAGTTGGATTTCACGCATAAATAAAAACCCGGCGAAGTGCGTGTTGGACCACACACAATGAAAGGTTGCGTAGTTGGGATGAATTTAACCCAAAAACAAACTTAACATTTTAGTTGAAAAACATGTTCTCCCATACATTGATTTATGTCATGGTCAATTCTACAACTGAAAATAATGATATATTTTCAGTTGTAGAATACCCCACATTACGTTCCTTGCACGTAATGTGGGGATATTTTTTGTGATATTTATTACACAACAATTCTTTTTTCAAAATTTTATTTTGTCGTGTCGTGTTTGTTTATTAATTTGTCGGCGTGATTAATACTCGTATGTATACCCATGCCAAATTACAGCTTTCTAGTAATAAGCGTCCCTGAGCTAAAGCGGGGACAGACAGACAGACGGACATGAAAAAAATATAGGGGTCCTTGTTGACTACGGAACCCTAATAAAAGAACTTATCTTAATTCGAAAGCTCTAATGTCCGCTTTACAGTACGGTATACGGCCTCCCTTGCACGTAATGTGGGGATATTTTTTTTCTCGTCTATCCCATGGTGTGCGATCGTATCGTTGGATAGGCCGTTCAAAAATATTGCGGGTTTGTGAACACCATTTTTCGATTCAGGAATCTGTTTGCCCCCATCCAGCTAAATGGTTGTTTTTGGATATGTGAAAAAAATCATGGCAGTAATATAATATACTCGTATATTACTTACTGCCATGTTTTTGTTTTTTTGACGAAATTTAAAGGAAAACTATCACAGCTAAGTAGGCTTTACAAGATAACGAGTAGGTAATAGTCGACCAACTTTCCTGAGTTTATTAACGTCCTTAGTAAAGGATTTTTTTAAAGTTAATATTTTTCACAAAATTTTTAAAACTTAGCCACATACTTAAGCATTTTTTAGGATCACAAATAAATAATGTTCGATAATATTCCTGTTTTTTATTTCAGCTTCATCAATTTTTTTAAACATTTACCGCGCCTTACCTTAGAACATTGAGATATCTATACTTGTACTAATTAAGTACAAGTTTTCTCTGTTTAATGTTTTCACGGTTAAACCCTCTGAATCGTCTTTTATGATTTTTTTAAAACCTAGACTTATAGCTTTAACCCTGGGGCTTTTCGCGCCCTCTCGCCCCTAGCCGCCGCGGGAGACGCCCTGGGCGTCGGCAATCCTGGGCGGATTTCCGGCCACCGTAGGCGCGGGCTTGCGGACGGTGAACATGGGTAGCTCACCGTCCGCAAAGAGATGTCGTCAGCACAAGTGTAGGGGTTCACTAGGGCCGATACCTGCAGGGGTCGCGGGAAGGTACTAAAGAGTTACCGAGGCCCCTGGCAACACAGGCAACGGAAGGAATACGGGTGGGTTTTAGTCAGTAAGAGTCTGACACACCCTCCCGTTTCGCCCAGAGCTGGAGAAGTTATTTGATGATTTCCCACCCGAAAAATAAAAAAGAAACTCTGGAGCTTTCTAAAAAATCAATCTCTACACTTGCTATGCTATGTTGAAGGTTTGTATGGGAAACTCGCGGAAACCAACACGGACGAAGTCGCGGGTAAGGCACAGTACTAACTTACGTTAGTATAGATTTTGCTGTCTTGTGTAGAGCTGTATCCTGCATCCGGATGGAGCTCCCCGTATAATTTATTAAATAATGCTCAGCTTAGAAGCTTATCTCATCTATTTTGTAATCAAGAGCTTTGATGTCGTTTTCGACGTGATGATGATTAAGTTCACACTAAAGTGACCGTGTATCCTACTTAATTTCTCCCTTCCGTCCTTAATTTGGTTTTGTTAAGATTTTACGAAATGATCGAAGTGGAAGGAATTAAACTTATATATGTAAGTACCTACTGGTATCTAAGTATCTACTTTTGTACACTATAGGTTTTTCTTTGTAAAAGACATTGCTCTGCTGCCATAAATTGTCATCCTATAACAAATACAGCCTCACGTTATTATTAGTT
Organism: Atethmia centrago; assembly: GCA_905333075.3. NCBI lineage: Eukaryota > Metazoa > Arthropoda > Insecta > Lepidoptera > Noctuidae > Atethmia > Atethmia centrago. The sequence goes on from HG995386.1 coordinate 21,319,529, forward strand.
TCCGAGTTCTCTAGACTAGATGATGCATGCTTTGCCTCAGTTGCCTCTCCTATGTTCTTGTCTCCCCTGTTTTGCCCTCGATAACACCAGCAAACGCTATCATAGCTTTTTAATAATAAATACTAAAAAGCTTTATAAATGATTGATTGATTTATTTGTTAAAAGAGGCCTAACCAAGCATTGGAATACGATCGATACATTGTTTGACCAAATAGTATAACGAATGAGTTTGACCGCAGGGGTAATTCTGTCCTTAGCATCCCCAGGGTTGCCAGGCCCAAACATAGAAAAGCCGGACGCAGATTCATATTTAGCCGGCCATTATTTTTGCCCGGAAAGCTTGACACACTGGTTTCTAAAAGAAAAAAAATCTTTCCTTTGTGTATTTATTGCTGGTTATTCATTTGAAACTTACTTTATATTGTATTATTATGAATTACATTTTGTTATAGTAATTTGAACTTTCGTTCAGCATCTTTTGACGGGGCGGGTTTGACCAAAAGCCTAACAAAAGCCGGACAGGCCGGACTTTTATATTTGGCCGGACACGATTATAAAACAAACTGGCAACCCTAGGGTACCCCAAACAACTTACATATTTCACGGTCACGGCATATTACATGTCACTTACACTGCTATAAATTCCGCCCTACGTTACAAGTTTATAACCGTATGTACGTGTCGCAGTGTGAAATATGATTTACTAGTGAATAATTGAGCATGAGGTCGCGATAATGTGACCCTTTGGTGATGACGACACGCTATCTCGCCCGTGGAATCGGCGTGTGTAAAGTACTTAGTTTAATACACTTTTATCTATTCTACGACTTCTACGAGTTAGCTTGTTCTTGCTTAAGGTAGAGGGACACTGGCACTACTAAAGCTGAACATTTGTGACCTATCGAAACAGGAGAAGTGGGCCATATTGTTATATCTGGCATATATCATAATTACAGGGATGCAAGCAGGACCGAATGCAGGATGCAAGAGCGAGCTGTAAATTTATAGCAACCCCGCCTCGGATAGGTTACGATTTCTATTGACCGTTCATACAGAAATAGTAGTTAGTTTGTTGACTTATGTAGAAAAGTTTGGGAACTAAGAAAACGTAGGATGTACCTATGAGCGAGCGAAGTGACCTATAAAATTTTAACACCACGTCTGAGATTACTTAGCTTTTCTTTTCTCAGCTCCGACTCTGGCAGGAACTAGCCTCCATGGATCGCGGGGCCCTGGGCACTTGACCAGAGTGGCCAATTGCAAAGACGGCCCTGGATGCAAGTAGAGATTCCAGGCTCTTCAAGCTACGCTACAATGTTCGTCCGGTGCACCCAAGACGGGCAGACCAGCTACCATGCCAATCTACACAGCGCTTGCAAGAACTAAGTTCATTGCTCCTGCCAGTTTCTTCCAGTTTCGTTGCTGCCCTTTCTCAGGATAATTATTTCCTAGGACCAGAAGAAAGGAGAATGACAGGAGTGCCACATATTTCTTGTCGAGAAGCATAAGGCCAAACATGAGTAAAGACAACAAACAATGACAGAAATGGTACAGTAAACCACATAATAGGTATACCTTCGAAGGTATGCAGAAAATTGTGAAACCAATCCAAGTTCCCAGCAGATAAATATAGAGGTGTGAATTTGTGAATTCACTTTCTAGCGGTTTCAAGAGGCGTCCAGGCGTTTATGGTAAACTGTTACCGCACCGTAAAACTATTCAGCTGAATATTTATGTTCGCTGTCATTGTGTCGTTAAACCTTAAACCGGTAACTTGAAGAAGACACAGCTGTTCTTGAGCGATGGTGCTGACGTTGTCTATGTCGAACCAGTTCAACTACCACTAAACAGAATCAAAATACTAAACTATTAGTCGTAACTTGCTGACCATTGAAGGAAGATTATATCCTGTCATCTCGTTCACCAACATCTTTGCCTGAGACAATATGAGCGGACGGTGGTGCTGAAGCTATCATCAGCGGGAGGGTATGGTAGAGGCAGACTGCTGCAATTCTGCAATGCAACCAATAGGCCTTGCCTTGACACGTTTTATGGGTTTTTCTTCCATAGATTTCGTTAGGTCCATATACTTATTAACTTTCAGATAGTTTACGCTGCTTACTGCACTATCGCAGAAAGTGAGTGTTAAGTGTTTAGGCCTTTATGGGAAGGCAGGAGTCACTGCACGCAGTGTTAAACATATACAATGCTATGTAGATAAGTCTATACAACTCATGAATGAACGCATAAGGCGATCGGCGCTAATAAGTTCCGGCACTGACCTGAAGAGCCGTTGAGGTTTAACATCGGGTGCATTATAAGGACTTACTGAACACTACTCTGATATAATTATCTTCTTCTTAAGAACCTACTTAATATTTTGTAAGTAGGCGTATCTTAATAAAAGCAAAGAGGAAAACATTAACTCTAAGGAAAACATTAAGTCTAACCTCCGAAATCATCAAGCAAACCTCATATTCAGAACGCAATGTTGATTGATTGAACTAGGAATTTCGTGAATTTTGTCCTCTGCTCTTGTGTGCGACAGCTGGCGTTGATACTTACCTTAAACTTTTTGGAGATAGTCCGATCATTTGCAGGTGTAAATTTAGGGGATAGGCAGCAGCAGCAGTCACCAATTCTTCTGCTGAGCGTGATTGCATACCGTTGACTGTTTTGGAAGGGCCAGTTATGCAATGGATTTAATATATAACCAACGTTAATTTAATGAATCTTGCCTTTTTAACACAACTTCAAGCATTTTATTGCCCACAATAAACTGTTTATGAGCTTTTTGATATTCTAATAAGAAGGTATTTACAATTTAAATTGTTGCGTAGCTAATAGAAATACTCAATGAGCAATAAATATTTAACAGTTGGGGTCTAAGTAATGTTAATACAAGAGTATTGTGTGCTAGTGATCTTTATCTTCCATCTCATATAACATAGGTAGGTAAATTACCTAAGATGATACCTACTATCCCATATCTAACCCCCAAAAAATCATATGTACTTAGACAATATGAATCTATTGATTTAGTAACATAACCTGTAGGTACCTAGTGCATTTTCGGAAATATTGCTTACGTAAAAAAATATTATTTACCGTATACAGGTAATGTATGAATATGAGTTGATGACTCATAAAAATTAAATGACTAAAGGTGCATAATCAGCCTACAATATTCCCACGGCTGGGACACATGCCTGCTCTGTGATAGAGGGAGTGTACCGCAACCCACGACGCGGGCCCAGTGCGGGTTGTGGATGTCACATGTCTTCGAATTTTCGTTTCTAGGACATGCCGGTTTCCTCACGATGTTTTCCTTCACCGTTTTGAGAGCAGTGGTGACGAAATAATTTTCAAAAGTGTCTTTGTACAGGTAATGTATGAATATGAGTTGACGACTCATAAAAAATAAATTCTTAAAGGTGCATAATCAGCCTACAATGTTCTCACGGCTGGGACAGAGGCCTCCTCTATGATGGAGGGAGTGGACTGCAATCCACCACGCGGACCCAGTGCGGGTCGTGATGTCACATGTCTTCGAATTTTCGTTTCTAGGACATGCCGGTTTCCTCACGATGTTTTCCTTCACCGTTTTGAGAGCAGTGGTGACGAAATAATTTTCAAAAGTGTCTTTGGGTTCGAACATACGACCAACTCGTAAGTTGCGACTGTTTCCACTGGGCTACCACTGCTCTCGACTAAACGTGCACCTATAATTAATAACCTGCCTCTACGAGTCACTATAAAAGCTAAGCATATATCTCAACGCTGAAAGCTATAACTCTCGTTCATACATAGGCACGAACGGACGCTTTGAGACCCTGGCTATTAAATTAAGAGAAGAATGGACGGAAATGGATTCCTGAGCACGTACCTATCCACAAACGAGACCACTTCACCAACTCTAGGCGAAAGTTGACTTTAACTGCCTAATCTGAATAAAGATCACGTACTAATAAACACATTCATAAATTATATACCTACCTAAGTACTGAATAAAAACATTTGGAATAGATGACTTTCAACAACTGTAGTCTGTAAGCTCGTTAGAATCATAGACCAAGAAAACGCTTTCTGAAGGAGCAGACAGCTAATCTGTCTGCTCCTAACAATAATGCTTAGCATTATCTCATAAAATATGTGTATTCCCACGGGAACACATTAAAACAAGTAACAACATGCAGTCTACTATTCTATTACCGCGAAACGACGTTAGCAATATGAGATAAATCGACGCAGTCAACACATTCATTCAACATTAACTATCTACCAAGCAAATAGGTCTTGTTTAGCATAACTTGACCCAAATAAGGGTACAATATTGCTCTATGTATTCTGTCTATTACATTTCAATGAATACATTGGAGACGTGGACTCAATATGAACCTGTTGCGGGCATAAAGATTAGGGACAACAGCTGTTACGAGTTTTCTATTGGAAGATCAATTACTCGAGACCTTTGATTCTATGAAGTCAACTGGTTATGGAGGTTCTAATAATTTTGGCCTATAGGTCTTCAATCATGTCAGTGCAACTGTGGGATGTCGTAACTGATCAATAAAATAATAATTTTTCATCGTTCGAGTGCAGTTTGATGTGAGCCATGGGGCAATTGTTGGACGTAACCAGTGAAAGTCATTGATTGCCATCGATTTTGATTATTGGTTAAATAGTTTTGACATAGAGATGAATGAAACTGTGATATAAGAATTGATTGATGTGGTCGTCAAGAGCTACGCTCTACAATGTAGGGGGAAGTTGAAAATTGGCTAGGCTTTTATTCATTTATAACTTATCTAGCACTTCGCCCGCGACTTATTTCGCGTGGATTTCGTATCTCCGCCTACAAAGTTACTTACAAACTAAAAACAACAAACGAAAACTATCTTTTAAACGGAATGGAGATAGTGTTACTATCTCCATTCCGTTTAAAAGATAGTTTTCGAAAACGAAAATGATAGCGATCTTTTTATTTACTATTTAATGACAAACTTACGTATATTAATTATTTTAAACTACTATTCAATTGTTTCTAGTTTACAAATCATATATTTTTTAAATAACTAATAGACTAAGCGTAGGGCTGTTCGCGGCATTTTTCTTACTTTTAGCATTTCCATACCAGCCACAACTTCTAAACAAAATATCCAATTCGAATAATGAAGGTTGAATCTGTACATGTAAATAGAGAAATTTACATGTACATAATCAACCTTGATTATTAAACGATTTAGTTGGTTTATCATGGTACGAATATCATCATCTTTCGATTTTACACGTGTTTTGATTTTCATCTAAGGGACATTATAAAAAAGGTACATTTAATTGTCTATTAAACACAATTTATTTCCGTAATCGGTCAAGGACAGCTAATGAGACAATGGATTTTCTATTGTTTGACACCGAATCGGTGTCGCGCGGGGCTTAACAATTTTACAAAAGGTCGTTCGACTACAGATGCAGGTGTTGCACTGCTGAAACACGTATTTAACGCATGGGAGAACTCGCAAAATGATATTGGGGTTTACTGTGATCTTTCCAAAGCTTTTGATTGCGTGCAACATGGCACGCTTGTGCGTAAACTACATCGTTACGGTGTCCAAAATGAAGCTCTTAAAGTAATAAGTTCATATTTACATAATAGGTTGCAATGTGTAGATGTTAATGGTGTAAAATCTTCCGGGCTTCTAGTTCAGTTAGGTGTACCACAAGGCTCAATACTGGGTCCATTCTTATTCTTAGTATATATTAATGACTTACCATTCTATTTAAAGGGTATCTGTGACGTTGTACTGTTTGCAGATGATACCTCTCTTATTTTTAAAGTAGACAAGAATAGACAAGATTTTGACGACGTAAATAGTGCACTCTCAATTGTTACGGATTGGTTTACGACAAATAACTTAGTTCTCAATGTTAAGAAAACGAAATGTATAAAGTTCGCTTTACCAAATGTTAGAAATCTAGGACCCAACATCGTCTTGGATAAAGAGGTTCGTGGAACTGTAGACTCAGCAGTTTTTCTGGGCATAACAGTAGATGCCAAACTTCAGTGGGGCCCTCATATATCAAGCCTAGCGGGAAGGCTCAGTTCGACCGCTTACGCCGTCAGGAAAGTAAGACAATACACTGACGTTAATACAGCTCGGTTAGTATATTTTAGTTATTTTCATTTTAGCGTTATGTCCTACGGTATTCTGCTGTGGGGCAAAGCCGCTGACATTCAAAATATATTTGTTCTTCAAAAACGAGCTGTTCGAGCAATTTACCAGCTAGGTGCCAGAGTTTCTCTGAGAGATTTTTTTAAAGATATTGGTATTCTCACGGTGGCATCACAATTCATCTTCGCCAACATCTTATATATTAGGCAAAATATACACTTATACGTTAAAAACAGTGATATTCACAATATTAACACCAGAAATAAGGACAAATTACGTGCTCCATTTCACCGGCTTCACAAGGTTCATAACTCGTTTGTTGGGCTTGGTATTACTTTTTATAACAAGTTACCCTCTTCTTTGCTAGATTTGCCTTTTAATGCGTTTAAAACTAAAGTAAAATCCAAACTTTGTTCAAGGGCATACTATTCTATCAACGACTACTTAAATGATAAGAATGGTTGGTCGCTGTGATTAACTCAAGACAATGTTTATGTTCTTTCTCCAGAATTAGCTTACCTAGTGACAGGTTATATGAGTTCATATAATTGTTTATTTTATTTGACTGTATAAGTCAATTTATTTTTAATTTTATTTTCGTTTATTATTGACATAATCTTCTCATTACAATGTTTTTTGTTGAGTTATATTGCAATATGTGGTTAGCTAGCAACCTCGATAACTGATTATATTATTCTTACAACCGGCAGCAAGTTCGTCATGCTCCCTTAGTTGTCACTGCTTGCGGTAGCGTCGGGAGTCGGGTTACCTCCTTCCCTCTAATATGGCGAGGGGGGTAATGGCTGATTTTTGCGTTATGCTCGTGACCGGGTGCTGCTTGTGGTGACTGGTCGTCTTGCTGACCATTGTTTTGTTTTGTTATTAGTAATTATTTGTTTATTTATTTTACTTTGATGGTCCTAGTTCATCATTTGTGACTGTTATGTATGACTATATGTAAGCGGGCACGCCTTTTATGCTTGGAGGCTTTTATTTGGGCATTAAGTTCTGTTTACGTTTTTATCTCTGCTTGAGAAATAATAGTTTCGGTGTTTTCCTTTTCTTTTTTTTTGTTGGTATAGTGGTGTGCTAGCTGACTTATGGCTAATAATTTAATGTTTTATGTTGGACGTAATGTAAATTGTTTTACATACTGTTGTATAGAATCCATTTTTTTTTCCCTCTAACTGAACAGACAGCTGTGCTGCTGGGGAGTTTGTTGACCACTTCTTCTTCCCAGCTAAAGCACTAGGAAGTGGTGAAGGGTGGGCGTTTTGGGGGACTGTCTTATGTAATTTTGACGTTCGAAAAGTGCTGATTCTCAGCCTAGTTTGAATAAATGACTTTTGATTTTGATTTTAACAATTCTTAGTTTCCGAGATTTTCAGGTATCTTTATGTGACCCTAATTCATTGCTCTCGAGTGTAGTTAGACATATAGATATAACCTCACGGATTTTTTGTGGGTAATGATGAGTAGGTACTATAAACATGTAGTATGTAGTACATTATTTTAAATATGTATCATCAATCGTTTTCGCAGCGCACGCCAAATTATGACTTTTATAGGCTAAAGTCTGATACCTTGGGTTACCTACATTATTGTAATTTTAATAGGGATTTCTATTAAAAAAAAAATATAATGCAGCCCATGTTACTTGCTGATAATGTAGCTTTCGTTAGGTGAAAGATTTTGTTTAATCAGTTAAATAGTTTTTGAGTTTATCCATTACAAACAAAAAATCAAATCTTTTATCTATATAATATTAGTTAGTACCTATAGACTAGCTTTTGCCCGCGAAGTATCTTTATCCCGAAATTAGGCTTCGGGATAAAAAGTATCCTATGTTCTAATCTTGTTGGGGTCGATGCCGACCCCAGCATAGTTGGGAAAGGCTAGACAGATGATGATGTTCTAATCCTAATCCAGGTCTGTCAACCATCGAAATCCGTTAAGCCTTTATGGCTTGAAAAAGTACAATTATAGTCCACGCAGAAATCTCAACCTAAATACTAGATAGGTGACTGATAATTTTTTTTTCAGACTATGTAGCATCACATTGCCACATAGTGCACCTAGTGCAGCTTGATTCAAACTTAATAGCGACTCTGAAGTGAGCTACTCGCTGCGCGGTACCGCACCTCTCACCCTCGCTGACACATAAAGTTACTGCGCAGCGACTCGCCTCATGTTCCGAGCCGCCATAAAGATGGAATTGGGTTGTACTAGACTAGGCACATACTCACTCAGACCTATACCTACCCTACCTAGTAACTTGATAAGAAATCCCCATCATTATGGCTGTTGGATGCCTTTGTTCGGTACTGGACAGATACGCACACAGGAACTGGCTGCTACTTTCATTACTGGAAAGCGATACTTAAACAGAGCCAAAATATTGGATTAGATAAAACTGAAAATGGAGAGTAGGTATATCATGCGCCTTTATATGCAACTGCCGTTGCTTCCGCCGATTTTGGTTCCCGAAGCAATTTAAGTATACAAGAACTGGTTAATGACTCACCGGAATATAATACATTTAATAATTATTTCTCAACTCAGTGGATGGGAATATATACCGAGAATGTGTTTACTTGTTATAATGAAAATTTTCGTACAAATAACCCAATCGAAGGGTGGCATGCGAGACTAAAAAAAAGATTTCCCATTAAGCCACCACTCTATCTATTTATAGGTACAATTGCTAAAAAAAGAATCCCGTTTTCAAGACACAAAGTTAAAAAGAGAACAAATTTATTGCAACGGGAAGCAGCGTAATGCAAAACTCATACAAAAAAATTGTCAAATAAACAAAATTGTTACTGCAGCAATGAAGAATGAAGTTAGCGTGATTGATTGTTTAAAACAGTTGTGCAAGGTTAATTTTATATTGTTAAATATGCTTTTTTGTTCTTTAATTAAAGTGCGTTTTGTTTTTGTTTTCACCTGTACTTCTGCCGTATAGCTAATCCGTCGAACCCTAGAATATGGCGAATGCACGAATCAGTCGAGTAGAGAATCTGCCGAACTAACTAATCTGTCCAATCCAAGAATCTGTCCAGTACCGAACAAAGGGTTAGATGTAGGTACCTACCTACTTGTTATGCAAGACCAAGATGAATTTACAATGTAAGTCCTACTAAACGTAGCTCAAATATGCACGTATGGCAATTAACCATAGTTAAACATCAGCCGGTTTTCTCAGTTTATTACTCAAAATTGCATCGTATTTAATTTTATTGGCTTTAATCCTTAATTATCAAACTTTTCTCCCTTGCGGTATGGGCAGAAGTTCATGTTATTAGAATACTCGATTAAACTGTTCTTACGTTAACGAACTTGTTAATGAGTGCACGAACGGGCTGGTAGGTAGGGATACTCGGGTGAAGCAGATATTGTCGTATCGCGATTATCATGACTGATGAAGTGATGATTGCGCGTGTAACTGTAATTTGAGCGATAATGCAAATGATGTCTTTGATGAAAATGTTAAAGGCTCCTACATACTGAGAGGATATCGCGGGCGCGACAGGCATATTGCTGCCTGTCGCGCCCGCGATATCGCCTCTGTATACAGGAGCCATAATGCAGCTCGCAAGGGCTGTAGAATGTGAAGATATGTCAACTGCATATTGGAGTCCTATACATTTTACTCGTAAACTTTAAATCATCCCAGTTTAATCCTCGTAGGACTCACGTACACGTCAATTTAGAGATACACACTTAAACTTCATGACTTTCACGTTAATTTTACGGCTATCATTTAAATTAAGTTCACCTTTTTTTCGGACTTAAAAGTCCTGAGAACGAAGTTGTTTTTTCAGGAGTATAGGTTAAATTGTTTCTGCCAATTTTTTACCGAATAGGGCCGTGTTTCTCTTTGAATATTATTAAATTCATAGAGCTCCCGATATTTCGTATTGAAATGCTGAAAAAAGTGCCTAATATCTATCTGTAAAGGAGTAATTTACCCCGTTACCTGCAACTTCGACCTTACGAAAGCTTTGAACTTTTGAAGTAGTGTGACGCAAAAAAATGCAATCCTAAAGCTAGGAGTTAATTAGGTATATTGTTCTAACCACAGTCACTACGTAACGCACCTGTAGAGTACAATACAGTTATATGTCTATAGGTACCTACGTAGGTAGGTAATCCTATTTTAGAGTAAACATTTATAATAATTACGAAGCGAAAGGAGTCTAAGCTCTGAAACGGCGCGAGACCTTGGCCGGGATCCAGGCAAGTCATGCAGACGGACAAAGCTTTTAACGAGCTATGTAATTAATTTGTCTTGCCAACCAAACCTGCATAGCTGTGAGACTGACCATGCAGTTATTTGTCACTGGTTTTTGGCAGTTTTGTATGATATTCGCCCTTTTCCCTCTTAGGAAGACTAGGTAAACTGAATGCGCAGAAATGGAAAATCAGCCAAGATTCAGACTGAACGAACACATCTTTAGGTTTCAGATTCACTTCTGATTGTCCAAACTTTTCACATGAACATAGAAGGAGTATGTTCAGTGAAAAGTTTGATGATGGCCTATCAGGGTTGGTAAAATAATGGTGGGCGACTCCTCCACAAAAGCACAAATAAAGGTGATTAGCAGTTAGTTCTAGTTTTACTTTAGACGAGGTTTTGGTAAAACAACTGACTTGAAGAAAAAAACACTACAAACTGAAGAATAACTTTAATTTTGGAAGTCAGTGTCTATGGTTCTGCATTTTCGTTTTTTGCCACCAACCTCCGAAATTAAAGTTATTTTTCGCTTCTTAGTTGTCGTACCTACCCTACACAAATTTGTATACCACTACTTGCTATGTAAATATCAGTGTCAGGAAGTTGTTATTATAACATCATCAACATGCACTAAGTAGAAAAAATTGAAGCCAACTCTAAAACTACCTACTCAAGATAACACAAGTCTTTAGTCTTGTGTTGATATAATATAATAATTATGTATATACCTACATAACTTTATTTCAGACTATTTATTACCATAGGCACTATGATGGATGACTCATCGTTTCGGCTCGCTACGTGTCTCCGCTTGGGCGCACCTTGTGTTGCTCCGCATCGGTGTCACTGCGGTGAAGCCGTCGACCGTCTTGGACACCATGGCCTGTCCTGCTGCAGGAGCGCAGGTCGCATAGCACGGCACGGCAGCATCAACGATATTATTCGTCGAGCGGTATTAGAACCAAATGGATTGGTACGTGACGATGGGAAGAGACCAGATGGTATGACGTTGTTGCCTTGGAAGTTGGGTAGGCCTCTGGTGTGGGACGCAACCTGTGTCGACACCCTTGCGCCATCTCATGTTCCAAGCACGGCTGGCTGTGCTGGCGCCGCTGCTGCAGTTGCTGAGACCCTCAAGCGGCGCAAATACTGCAACCTTATAGGAAACTACAGCTTTGAGCCGTTTGGGGTCGAAACGCTCGGGTCATGGGGCCCAAGTGCGCGTCTCCTTTTTAAGGAAATCTCTCGCCGATTGATCGACACTTCACGTGACCAGAGGGCTGGCTCGTTCTTTGGCCAAAGAATTAGCATTGCCATTCAACGTGGCAATGCTGCCAGTCTTCTGGGCACGTTTCCGGATGACAGCGATGCGGACGAATACTTTGACGCCTAAGTGTCCTTTTGTTTTTTGTATTAATTTGTATATCTATTTAGTAATTTAATTTAGTGTCTACCTAGTGTAAATAGTTAGTAGCATCAATATTGTATAGTTACTTTTTTTTTCTTAAAACGTTGATTAAAAATAGACAACAATCATTTATTACAGAACATCCATATTTGTGTTAGTAAGTACTTAAGAACACGCGACTGCGATCCAGTGTTTAAGAAATGGACTGTCTAATCGGTCCACTATTGCTTTCAGAATGCTGCTAGAGCTTGCTCGGATATGGTGCAAAATGGAGGCCGGTCTCTTTCTCATGATGGCATGAAAGCCATCAATCAGTACAGCATCTCGGCAGCCCCAACAATATCCTAAAATCGTTATTATAATGAACACGAACGTTGAGTGTCCGTTGGGTACAGCTGCGCCACAGAGTGCACGAATAAAACGATTGACGATATAATGTCCACATGTTTAGCTATATAGAATATTGTATCAATTGCATGCAAAATAGTAAATAAGGGTTAAAGGTGAACTATAGAATGTCGCATATTAATTGGTGATACAATAATATTCATTCAGATCAGATCACATCACATTTTATGTTTTCATATGTCCATACGTCGTGAAGGGTGGGCGCTTTGGGGGACTGTCTTATGTAATTTTGACGTTCGAAAATTGCTGATTCTCAGCCTAGTTTGAATAAATGAATTTTGATTTTCCATTTATATAGTATGTTTTTAAGCGCTAGTATAATTAAAAAAAAAAAATAGTACTTTAGGTTAAAATTATATTGAGCATGTTAGGATTGATTAAATTGTGTAAAATTAGATTTGTCTAAGTTGATTTTTAATTTATTTGTCTGTAGCCATCCTAAAATATTGTAAATATTATTATTAATGTCCATTTCATGGTCAGATATTGATTTATACTTCTTATCAGACGTTACGATAATTGAAATGTCATTTGCAAATAATATAGGCACATTTATGATTATAGATTAGTCACTAGTGGTATGTTATTTACAAATAATATAAATAAAATGGGTCCTAAGACACTCCCTTGAGGGGCGCCGCACTTATTTTCCCTGGAGTCAGAATAATATGAAGAAAGTAAGTTTTCATGTACTTTATCTATGACAACATATTGTTACGATGACTTAGATAACACGAAATCCACTGCAGTGCTAGTCCTCTTATTCCAATGTTTTCTAACTTTTTCAAATAAAACGTCATGTGCTACAAAGTCGAAAGCTTGTGACAGGTTGATAAAAAAGTCCTGTTTTGATTATTATTTAGATTACTCAGGATATTGCTCGAAAATATTGCCTGTGTTGTCGACTTGTGCTTTTGAAATCGAAACTTCGTTTGCTATAATGTCATTTTTGCTACAAATGTCGACAAGTCTGTTGAACATATATTATTCGAATACTTTAGACAAAATAGGAATAAGAGTAATCGGGCGATAGTTTTTTACGTCTTTTTTATTGCTTTTTTTTGTGAATTGGTTTCTACTACTACTGACTACTGATAATTTTTAGGCAAAGTTAATAATATTTACATAGAACCACCGCGCAAGCTCTCCTCTAACAAATAGAAAAGCAATTTTCAAAATCGGTCCACAATTGAAGAAAATATCGATGAACTTAGAGAAGATAAAAAACCGTCCTCCTTTATTAAGAAGGCGGTTAAAAAAATACGTTCGTACCATACCTTCCTATCTTCTATTGTCTAAACTGTATTATCTTGTTATTTTTTGTAAACATAATATGTACTTAAACAGATAAAGCATTATGTTTTTTTTTTGTTTTGAAGAGTAGTTACTACGGTAGGTACCTAAGTTATACAGTACAACTCGATTCAGTTTGTTTTATTAACACAAAATTTTATCTAAACAAAAACTGGCTGAAACCACACCGAAACTTTAAGATCTCGGTCATATTTATTGCTAGGTAGATACACCCTGGTGTAAACCCTGGGACCTTCACAAACAAACGGGACAGACCCATAAAGAAATACTTAGAGCAACAAAACACCACATTTAGTCCAATTATCGTTGTCGCAAAACAAACTAAGAGCTCGTTAAATATGCGCGTGCGCAAAACGTGCTTGAGAAGGTGCGAAAAGCACGCGTTAATGCAACACCTTAGGGCAATAAACTTTCGTATTGATGGCTACTGGGCAATAATGTCACAAGTGTTTGGTCAAGTGTTGAAACAATTAGACGCAGGCCGTTACGGAGAATAAAGATATATTATTAATTTGAATGTTATGTATGAATACACTTCGGTACTTTGCCGTTTTTCCAGTAATTACATTGATAAGTGAGTATTTGCTACAATAATGTGTGACTTAATTCCATTGACCCGAATGTCAGATTCTGATTAACTTAACATAACAATCAGTATTACTTATTTTCGATCTGGATTATTTGTTTGTATCCCTTTTCTTACGATAGAATTATGATTAAAGGCTTGGGCAGACTGGGGTGATATCGCAGGCGCGACAGGCAAATTGCTGCTCGTCGCGCCCGCGATATCGCGCTAGTCTGCACGAGCCTTCAATCAATGTCGGTAGCTACTTACTTAGTAAGAAATATTTATTTTAGCACTATCAAAGATTGTGTTTAATGTAGGACATAGTTAGGTCAAGCTCCTATTGAACTTCCTTACGTAATGTTACTTCCTCAGTAATTTATTGGTTTCTGTATCAATTAATAGTGTAACCTTTGTGTAAAATACTCATACAGAATGTTGCTGTTATATTATTTAAAATATTAAACCCGCTGTTAAGTTACCGGAGTGCCGGAGTCTAAAATAATATTCCCAAGCATGGAAGAAAGAATATAGTTAATTAACCGATGCCTATGAAAGACTATCCGCACTGGGACATTTTATTATAGCATCTCATTAAAATGGTAATCATATACGACACGTTCGGGTAAGTGGTTATTATAATCTCATCTTGACTAAACAGACAACACTAAAAAATAAAAGAAAATAAACTTACCGGGCTGTATATCGCCATGTCGCCCTTTTAATTCTAAATTAAACTAGGAAGCACCCTTTGTTCGTTTTAGTGTAGCACTGACGTGCGCGGCGAAGATTCTAAATTAGCTCGAGTACGAGACGGCGTCCGCGCGCGGTGTCTGCTGCGAACTGACGATGAACTTTATAGAGATGCGCCGGCGCCGCGCCGGTCCAGGCCCGTCAAAGCCCAATGCGCCTGCTTATAATCACTTATTGATGTATTATTTCGATCAACATTCCAAGGGTTGAGAGGCCTGTATTTTTGGACAGTACCAGTAAGTATACCGATACAGACAGTTCTTAATCCCTTATTATAGGATAAACTGTTCATAAGTCTTCTCATTAAAGTTTATCAATGTTTTTAATAGTTTATCAACCTATTTGAACAACGAAATAGGTAAGTCACATCTGTTGATGAGAGCATCACAAACACCAGGTTAATAAGCTAGGACATTGCTCACTTAATTTCGGTCATGTCAACATAAGTGTTGGCGCCGGGCGCTATCTTTGAAGTATGCGCTTATACTTTTTTTAGCCCAGTTAGATGATGCAGATTTACTGCCTCGCAAAACATCGTGTTGAAACCGACATGTCCTAGAACCAAAAATTCGAAGACATGTGAAAGACAGAAAGAGGAGGCCTGTGTCTCAGCAGTGGGATCATTATAGGCTGATTATGCTATAAAAGTGTACTGCAGGCTTAGCATGACACTCTCTATTTCTTCGAAGAATAGACACGGCTCTTTCCATACAAAGTGACATTTCGTTTCTCCTTTTTTGACATCCCACCGTAGAGATCTTTCTACATAAAAAAGGACCTAGACAAAGATCGTTAGAAACGAAATACAAGATGACAGATTGTAGGATTTCTACGGTGAGATGTCAAAAACTGAGAAACGAAGTGTCACTTTGTATAGAAAGAGCCGTGTCTATTCTTTGAAGAAATAGAGTGTCATGCTAAGCCTGCTGGTGAGTATAATCTTCTTATTTTGTGTACAGTTTGTAGTGTCATTAATAGTAGTGAAGTCGTTTCCAGGAAACTATAACGCACATGAAACGTATCTGAGAAATTAAGAAAACGATAGCGATGTGTGAGCAATAATTATCGATAAAAGGTCGGCAGATCAAACAATAAAGGCCTCTTCCCATATAGATTTTATTGAACTTTTTTAACATTTCTATGTACAATTCTCTTATGTCTACTAACGCAGCCGGCCGTTCTGAACGTTTTACCACACTCCTGACAACTGAAGGGTCTTTCGTCTGTATGTGTACGATGATGAACCCTTAATATATCTAAAGTATTAAATCTTTTCCCACATGTGTCACATCCATATTTTCTCTCGTTAGCATGATAGACAAAATGTCTTCTGTACTGAGCCAATATATGAAAAGTCTTTCCACAAACCTCACAAGTCTTCCTCGGCGTAGGATCGTGGATTGCTTTATGTATAATCAAACCACTTTTGAATTTGAACTTTTTGTCGCACACTTCACACGAGTAAAGTTTGTCAGTAGAGTGCGTGTCTAAGTGACTCACGAGGTTTCTCGTATGTTTCCCGCACACTTCACAAATTTTCCAGTAGTCGTATTTTAATCTTCGAACTTTTTTCTTCTTTCTCATAACTCTCTCTTTCTTCACTTTCGGTTTTGCATCATTTTCTTGACTTGCTTCGACTTTTTCACCTTCTCCTTGCTCAAATGTGACTACTATGTCATCTGCATCATGACTATCATGGTCTTCTTTAGTGACGTCGAGTGGTCCCTCGTTTAGATCGTGTTTATCGATAACTTCGACTTTAATATGTCGCGGTGAACAACGGAACATTTTATCGACGTCCTGGCATTTCCGTCTGAATTTATAAGCGTTTTCTAATTCTTGGAGGCAGTTCATACATATGTGTGATGGTAAACTGTCCGTTTTTTCCACCTAGGACAAATACAAAATAATAAATACTACATCGTTTCTGCCAATAGAAAATATACTTTATTCAGTAGATATCTTACCTCAACCCCGCCTATAAGTTTCAGCTTATAAGCCACATCAAATTCGTCGCCATTTTTTTGTTCAAATATATCCACACAAGCTGCTAGATTGGAGCACGACCTGCATCTATCAGAATCTTCTACTTCAAACTTGGGTTGAAGTTCTAACTTATGTTTAAGGTCCATTAACTTCATGTCATCTTCGTAATCGTCATCGTTTGTGACGTCAGCGTAATGATCGTTGGTCTCTTGTATTTCTCTAATCTTTTGTTTTTTTATTGAGTTCTTTTCTTGAATTTCGGAATAACGGCCCATAGCCTCGAAGTAAGGCCATTGCTCATTTAAAATGCCTTTGTTTGCGAATTTCGTTTTCCACTACAAAGAAAATAAAAACAAATTGAGTGTTTGCTATGAGTAATTTTACACAATTATAACATTTTTTAAATTAACAAAGAACGTTACCCTAAATGTTTTTAACAAATGAATCCAGACTTCTTGCAGGTCTAACAAACTGTGATCCAGTGGTATTCCGATACTCCGTAAATTCTTTTCGACCTCGCTAAATAAAACAATTGAAACAAATATTATAAATGACATATTTACGATTAAAACTATTTGGTAAGAATTACTAATGTTATGTTACATACCGCCATCCACGGAGTGGGTCCTTGAATGTCTTAAATGTATGCTCTAAATCTGTCCGGGCGCTGATGAAGTTAAACACCCATTCTTCATGCCCTTTAGCAAATACAAGAAATACTTAATATAAAATAACATTCATGTTTATTTATTTAAGACTGGATCAAACTGCAAAAACTTAGGCCGAGATCTACAGACGTTACTTAATACGTGCTTTAGCATAGATATGTTGCCGGCTCTCTCTGGGACTTGTCGTTTGACAGTTGTGCGACGGTGACAGGAATAACGCTTAGCCAAGGTACGTGCTGGGTAACTTTTATACAGATCTCGGACAAAAAATTAATTTAACTGAAGTTTGATGAAAATTGAGGAAGACCAAGAGTGATAGCAGTAATTCGGAATTATGTATGAAGTTCGATTTTAAATTAAACATTACGACAATTGCCTAAATAATGAACCGTTACTAAAATACCAGGATAAATGTAACAGGACAAGACGAAGTATTATTGATACTTACAATCAACAAGAGGATTCAGACTGAGAGTGGATGATTCACCCAAATAAAGTTCGAACAAGTTGTGGTACACCCACATTTTATTGTTCGTCGCTTTCGCTTTTTGATACTCCTGGTAGAAAGAGAAAAACAGTTATTAGTGCTACTCTCTTCTCTAAAGGAAATGTACAGTAGGTACTCGGTCGTAAATATGGCCCATCGAGGTTTAAGAAAAGTTCGCCTTAGTAAAGCATTATCTCATATATATATATCTATGTGGCAGTCGCTTTTTAACACTGTCACACATCACACTGTCTGGACTTTAAAAGAGACTGTGACCTCTAAGTTTGTTACAGTGTTTCTTCTTATATAGTCGTATAGGAAACACCAGCCTCATCAAGTTTATTTTTAACATATGAGTTTGTACGATTTACAGAGATAAATATACTTTAACATTTCCACCTCGATGTGTTATATTTACGCTCGGGTAATGTTTATCAGTATACAGAAGAGCACTTACTGAAAACGTCGCCGCCCATTTCCTTCCCAATTCCCTTGATGTTAACGTTTTAGGAAATCCGTATTCTTCTATCATGATCTTTAACATCTCGCTATTTGTAATAAGAAATAAATTGATTTAAAACATATTCAGGTACAATTTTCGTAAGCCTACTTTCGACCCTCTTCAAATATAAAACATCAATGAAATGCCCTTTGGCATCGAGACCCTCGGTCCGTGGGTTCCCAGTGCGCATAAGCTATTTGCGGAAATCGCGAAACGTCTAGTTGATGTAACTGGTGACCGAAAAGCTGGCGGCTTTCTCGCGCAACGCATCAGCATTGCAATTCAGCGAGGAAATGCCGCCAGCATCCTCGGTACAATGCCTCGAGGGCCTTTTTCAGGCTTAACTTAGTTTTTATATAATTTAGTTAATGTTAATAACCATCTTGTAATTTGATTATGTAAATAAACTTCTGCTTATGAGATGTATTGATCAATATGCTATTATGTTTTTTAAACAAATGTTGTTTTGTTTTAACATGTCTACACAGAGAGAGAAAGATTCAAACTATTAAAATGCATTATATTCTTTTAACAAATTGGTCGTCACAAATATTACAGGGCTTCTCGGTCAGTCAATGAGTGAAATGCTTTTTGACTGACGTGTCCAAAGCTTTTGACAAAGTAAAACACAATAACGCAACGTTTAAAACATATTACATCGGAGTATGACACCATCATCAGAAAGGAGGTCTGTGTCCCAGCATTGGGAACATAAGAGTCTGATTATGTTATGTATGTGCATTAAACCATTTCGCGTCTGCAATTCTAAACATTTTGCCAAGTTTAACCTCCTGCAGAAATTTTGAAGCCGCAATTACGTTTTTACTCTCCTTTCACGTAGGTCTCCCTCAAGGACCAATGTTCTGTCCAGAAATATGGCTGTAATATTCTGCTACTTGGGTTTATTTTTCCGTTGTTTTTTATATTTACTGGGGTATATGGTACAGAAGATTATTATGCTCGCGAAGGATTAAAAATATATTTACTATGACAAATAAGATTGATCGCTGATAGTGTTCAATGATTATCTTACTTCCACGCCCATTTCTTCTGTCTAAACAGCCAGTCGTGCTGCAACCTGATCTGAATGAACGTTTCCGTGATATCTTTAGACCCTGCAGGAAAAAAAAATACTTCAAATATTTTTTATGTAAACAATGTAATTTTTACTTTTTAATCGTTGATGAGGTATTTGAGATGTTGTGTGTTATTCTTAATCAGGGAATTGCTTTCATGCAAGTTTGTTGTTATTGCAGGAAAAAAAAACTTTCAACAAGGAAAGCATTAATAGAGGTTGCTACGCTATGAGTTATTTTGGGGACGCCCAGTCCCGGCTACGATATTTATGAAACATTAAAATGTTAAGTAAAATGGTAATGGTAACAAAATAAAATATAACTCACAATGAAACTCATTTTCATTTTCATCATCATTCTTGTCAATATTCTTTTTGCTGTGCTTGGAATATCTGGACGAGCCTTTTATTCTGTAGACGCAGGGAGCTTGTGCATCTAAGGAGGCTAAATTATCAGGTTCAAACTTCCGATTATAGACCAACATAGCATCGTATAGAGGCCACTCGCTTTGCTCTGAACCCTTCTTAATTTGCATGCGATGTTTTCTCTGTAACAAGTGGAAACAGGAGACAATTTTTTACAAAAAAAATAAAAGTCGATTGAATATTTATCTATGTTGATAAAGCGAATGAATGTTGATGGACTAGCTGACTGGTCAATAAGCCGAAATTCACTTAAATTGATTAATATTATAATAATAATGTACTTACATTAAAAGTAGTTCTAATATGGTGCCACAATCCTTTCATGTCTTGAACACAGCAGTCTAAGGGCAGATCCTGACAACGCATGGCTCTTTCAACTGTCCTGAAATACGCAAGCAATGATAAAGCAACCAAGAAAATGGACAGCTTTCGATCAGTGCTTTGTCCAGAAAAGACATCACCACATAGATACCTTCCTTGAGTATGAAGCGACAAAAGCACTCTACCTAGGGCATTACTACAATTTTAGATTTACATAATCAGCCTATAACGTTCCCACTGCTGGGACACAGGCCTCCTCTCTGTGACCCTCTCACAGTGGGCCGTAACCCACAACGCGGGCCCAGTGCGGGTTGGTAGATGTCACATGTCTTCGAGTTTTTAGTTCTAGGACATGCCGGTTTCCACACGATGTTTCCTTCACAGTTTTGAGAGCAGTGGTGATGAAATAATTTACACAAAGTAAAGCGCCTGCCTGGGTTCGAACCTACGACCTACAACTCGTAAGTCGAGGACTTTACCACCACTGCTCCTATTTTAGATTTAATTTCACTTTATTTAATTGCCCTATAAATATTTACATACATACATAACATCACGCCTTGTTTCCCCTAAGGGTTGGGCAGAGGTGTACCTGTAGTACATTCGCCCACATTTCGCCAGTTATGTTTAAGTCCCATGTAATAGGGGGCGAGCCTATTGCCATCAACCAGGCACAAATCCAGACTCCGGGCTGCTACTGAGAAATTCCAGATAGAAAAACCCAATAACACTTTCCCCGACTCGGGAATCGAACCCAGGACCTCATGCTCAGCAGTAGCGCTTGCGACCACTTGACCAACGAGGCTGTAAAAATATTTACATAATGCAAATATTATATTCACACTAATATTAATAGCAAGGTGTGTTTTTATGATGGACTTTGGCAAGACAATAGCAAAACTATGTACGTAGTAATTAAGTATCTGTTATCCTTACATAATATTATAATACAAAGTCCCTCCCCATCGCGTCTGTCTGTCTAAACGCGATAAACTCGAAAACTACCGAACGGATTTTACAAACGGTTGTCACCAATGAACGGAGTGATTAATGAGGAATGTTTAGGCGTATAAATCATTGAAGGTATTGTATAAATCGGCTGAAATATGACTATGATTGTTGAAGATGTCGGAAATAATCATGCCGACTGGGAGCTTTACTGGCGTGTGCCGCGTAAACCGTAAGAGGTACATAAAATTAATGTTCTACATGATTGTTCATCTTAATAAGTTCAACAAAAAAGGTCAAGAGATAGAATATGTCTATCTTCTAAGGATGACCCATAGTAACCGCTTTAATCTTTCTGAATTCGATAAAAATTTCATTTTTATTTCCGAAGCTATTTTGAACGGGATTATATTAATCCTTATCCAATGTGTTATTTAAACTGGACATTTAATTTAGGTAAAAATATGCCAGCCATGGCATCATTCATAATTACGCATAATAAAATAATTATGGATGACGGCGTCGCAAGGATTAGGACAGGAGTCAATGACCTTTGCCTCGGCTATTAGGTATGGATCATTGTTTCGCTTCCTTTTAATTCCGGTAGTGCGTTCCCGTGGGATATTATCTGACAAAAGCTAGTTATATTATTAAACACAAGTAGGCATAATGTTAAAGTTGTAATGTGTGTTGTTGTGTGTGAGTGTGAGTGTGTGTGTGTGTGTGTGAGTGTGTGTGTGTGTGTTGTTGTGTTGTGTTGTGTTGTGTTGTGTTGTGTTGTGATGAGTTGTGTTGTAGTGTATTGTTGTTGTTGTCTTATATTACCTCCACATGGTGTGAGGATCTAGTTTCATTTCTTTAGCTTCTGACACACAGATAATTAATTTTAGTCGCCATTCGTCACTCCCTGCAAGAAGACAGTAATATTAACGTAACATTAGCTGCACTAATTAACAATCCACTCTAGTCACCTCTTATTGTATTGTAGCATGGGAATATCAACTTTACACATATTTTCGAGACCAGTTAAAAGTTGTAAAAATGTAGTATTTCAGGGGAAATACTGCATTTTAAATTTTCTCTATTTTTCAGAAATCCAGGTTTCACACTGAAGTCCTTGTCTAAGCTTCTGGTAGAGCTTATTCTATTTTGTGTTGGGGATTTATATTACACTTAGGATTGAGTAATAATGTGTTTAACTTTTGTTTTGTTATTACCACCTACTTGGATTCTTATTAGAATTGATACTTACATGATTCATATTTGTCTAATATTTCATTTTTCCCAAAATGTTTGTTAAATACTTTAAAGTACTTCCAGCTCTTATTATTTGTTTTCTTGGCTATTTTGTACATCTGAAATAAAATAACTATATAAACAGCTTTATTTAACTAGATTTTTAATTTATAAAATTAAGCCCTTTATCATATTCCCATACTTAACGTCTATTATCCCGGTGTCACCCTCAGGCATTGGTTTTTATGCCTGAGGGCAACACCGGGATCTGAAATGTTAATAAATATTTGCGAGAGATTCTATTCATTTGATTATGTGAAATTAGTTATATTACTTACATCATAAGTATAAGACCACTTCTTTCTGACATGGTCAATAGTCATTTCACTGGGAAATCCATTTTCTAGTAATAATTTGTGAAACTCCCTGTAAAGACAATTATGGTGAAGATAGATGGATAGTTAGTTAGATATACTTATACTTAATGTATTCTGGGAGGCAGTATATTTGGGTTTAACATAATCAAGAATGGTATGTTTTGTTTGTTGTAGATTTATTGATAGGTACAATCTAATGTCATTATGAATCTACATTTTGTTATAGTTTTTGGTATTGGGTATTAATTAAGATGTCTTCAAGTCAATATGCTGGTGGAAACGCAGTCAATTATAAATAGTAGAGCCAATGATCAAGCATAGAACTCTACAATTATGAAATTTAACAATTCAAAACAGAATCTAGCAACTTGATAGATTAGCCTTAGTCATCTTTATGACGACGATAATCTACATAAACCTCAAACTTTCTTTTCTAATTAAGAATCAGTGATAGCAAAACCGACTCTAGCTAGAGACAGAACTACGAAACATTTATGCGAAACTCACCCCCACGGTTGTTTTTTACTTTTAAATAGCCAATCATTTTTGAAACGAAGTTGAAACAATCTTCTATTGAATTCAGACGTCCCTAAAGCATACAAAACACACAAATTATTATAAATGCTTGAGTAAATAATGGGAATTGCCAATATGATTTTTCGACGGGCCTTAATACTCACAAACGAAAGTTTTATCCTCCATAATAAGAATTCAGATTTGTAACCATTTGCTTTGTTATAAATATTATGCAATTATTAAGTTATTTGTTTAATAAAAATCGTTAACAATTTCTAAAATTATGACAAGTTGGCCAATTGTTTTGATATTTTTGTAATTTGACAGTTTTTTATAATAGGCAACATTTTCTAGTGAAAATCGACTAAAAATATACATTTACATAACATTTACAAAACCGTAATTAATGTGCTGTTGACATTTATGTTAGTTTGACATAAATTTAGTATATTGGACATTACTAGAATAATATTTTGGTTCTGCGATTCGTCCTTCAATTTTCACGTGGTTTTACAAATTTCGGCATGTTTTAGACAATAATCTAGTATTTTTGAATTAATTTGGCGACAATGCATCGACTTGCGTCTGCTAGGAATATATATCAGAGTTCCTTTCATGGAGTGTCGCTACCTGCGAACAATTCATTAAAAAGTACGTCAAATACGGAAATAAAATGTTCGTTTTGCCGAAGGATTTTATTAGGCCGCCTCGGTGCAGGTAATTTTATTTTAATTATCAAGAATACTCCAATTTGGACAGCATATATCACATAGAATAGATACCCGCACTATACTTAGGTTATTGAGTTGCATAACATTTCTAATAAGTATGATTTTTTCTAGAAAACTTGTATACTGCGAGACACCAATCTACGAAAACGGCTAATCTACTCAGTTCGCTAAGAAAAAAGTCTAAACATAAGAACTATAAGAAATATGGAGAATTACTTGAAGGTAAGTGTTTGTTTACATTATTGACACTGACCTACACAAGTAAATAAATAACTTTATGCATATTCTTCATTTATTGTAGTTGGCGACCAGGCTATGACTGAAACCAAGGTGTCAATAAGCAAATTACGAGCTGTGCATCTCTCAAAGTTAGCTTCTAGTTCTGTCTCCCTTGGTCAGTTACATCAACTGACTACGAAGCCTGCTAAGAACTTAAGAGTAGCTGAAGTAGACCCTGAGTTACTACAATCTGTCAGGGACAAAATATTAAAGAAAACCTCTGTGAAGAAACCTTCAAAGGCAGTCACTGGAAAGTCAAACCTGTCAGAAATAATATTAGAAGATGATAAGTGTGCACTGATATACACAAGCCAT
This sequence comes from Atethmia centrago, assembly GCA_905333075.3. Lineage (NCBI taxonomy): Eukaryota > Metazoa > Arthropoda > Insecta > Lepidoptera > Noctuidae > Atethmia > Atethmia centrago. The sequence continues at coordinate 21,344,254 of HG995386.1, forward strand.
ACACTATCGAATTTAGGAGACAAATTCAAGACGAAAGAATACATAGATATGATAAAAGAGAGTTATTATGATTTTCAAAAAGCTACACTTTATGATCAGAAATTGCAAGACCTTAGGTATGCAATAAATGAGGGGTTGAATCAAGAATTTAACCTAAATGAGACAAGTTCTAGTAAAACTGAACTCATGTCAGACAATCTCTTTAGACCATTACCAAAAGGTGCCCATGCTGTGTTCAGGGAATTGTTTGTGGATAATCAATTAGATAGCTATGATCAAGAACTGATGAACCATATCACTAATATGCAGTAAGTACAATTATATAATTATATTAATTTACTAGTAAGACCATAGTTGATTTTTAATCTTAATACTTGCTGCTTGCAAGTAAAATGCCAAAAAATTCTAATATAATTACAAGAACATATTCTCAAACTGATAAAAATATGACAAAACTGTAAAACATAAAATCCAAATACCCATTCTTCAATAACTTCCTTGTTGGTCTGACTTCCAATGCAATATCTGCTGCTCTATTATTTTCAGAGCTCAAGGACTTGCTCATCCAGCAATAGACGACATCTATGATGATGCAGCACTGCACAATGAAATAATAGATACCAGGGAGGACCTGGAATTCGATCATGTGGAACCTACTCCTGCTAATACTTTGAAAATAAAACAGGCGTAAGTTTGAATTTGATTAAAATTATTGTTTGCAGAAAATGAACAAATTTATTTGTAAATTTGTTAAGAATAATAATAAACATAATTAACAAAATGTGGGTGTACTATAGGTACATCTCTGCCTTACCTTGTTATGACTTCTGTTATTTAAATGTTGATTTAAAATGTAATACAATAATTATTTAAGACTACCTTAATTTTGCTTATACATTGGGCTTACAAAAAACTATCCTGTCTGTAAAATTCAACACACTCTTCAGCTCAAACTGCATATAATTTTGGGTCCAAAGGAAAAAAGCTATACGAGACAAGAACAAGGCGAAACGCGACAAGCGTCGAGCTAAGCAGGAGTTGAGTATGAAGCAAGACATGAGAGATTTGGAGCGGCGCGGCAAGCAAGAGTCCTTGCATCGAATGCTCACTGCTCACCTGCAGCTACTTGGCTCACTTAACATGATACAGGAGGTAAGAAATTTTTAAAGCATTATGTACTCTTAATAGCTCTGCTCAAAATTAAAAAAATTCAATTCAAAGTTTTTACTACTTTTCGAATAAAAGGTTTTAAAAAATTACTAAAAAAGTAAACATGAACATAACCGAGTTTAAAAATATGGAAATTGAGTTTGTTTTAGAATGACAGTATAACTAGCAATAAATTGGTAAGTTCAAAAGTAACTGAACTTTGTAAGTATGGTACTAAAGTTCCTATTGGCAAAATAAGTTCATTCTCCAGTTAGAAACTAGTTGTTTTCAGAAAATATAATTTTCTTTACAAAGATCATGTTGTGTTATTTGAATTGTTGTTTGCGGCCATTAGCACGGAATTTGTGTGTCAATTAGCATACCCATAGATGTATGTAGGTCACGTCTATTTGTGTAACTAAGTTAATCTGAGAATATCTGCTCAGATTTCTATGTTGACTATGTTTTTTTTTTTGGGTGGGAAATCATCAAATAACTTCCTGCTCTGGGCGGAGTGGGAGGGTGTGTCAGACTCTCATCCATCGGCCCTAGTGGATCCCTACATTTGTGCTGACGACATCTCTGAGGCGCGCGTGGAATACAACGCGCCGTTGACCCGGGCCTAGTCCTTACCGGACGGCGAGCTACCCATTGCTCACCGTCCGCAAGCCCGCGCCTACGGTGCGGTGGCCGGAAATCCGCCCGGGATTCCCGACGCCCAGGGCGTCTCCTGCGGCGGCTAGGGGCGAGAGGGCGCGAAATTTGCCTTTCCCTATGTTGACTATGTTACTATAGAATAGTAACATTAGGAAGTTAAAAAATGTCATTTATTTCATTGAGGAAATTAATTTTGTGTCTGTAATTAAGTAAATAATAATATTATGAATAAAACCACACAATCTCAATTCATATATCTATACTTATGAGAAACTTTAAACAAATGATATCGAATTTTATTAATATTGAAATAAGATTCAAATTAGATTCAAGCGCGCTCGTACTCTCAATTTTTTTTTATTACGCCTCAAAACGAGTCACTTGTAACCTAGTTTTTATTCGAAATTTCGTATTATCTTATCAGAGAAGTCGGTGACCGCGACAGGGGCTAAATAAGATAAGCCGATTTAAGAATTTAATCCAGTGCACTAAGTATGTTTGACCATAATATTATCATGTTTTTTGGACCATATATGCGGAACTAAATTAGCGACTTGATTGAGGACAAGACTAAATTTTGACCCCCATATAAGCAGAAATTAGACTACAATCCGTTTTCTAGAGAGAAGACATTCCTATTGTAATGCATTAGTTACTTCCGTTGACGAAAAATATTCGTGTTACTTAGTAAATACAAAATATACTTAATTTCTATTATAATAAAGGCTATTTTGCATTATTGGAAAATATGCCAAGTAAAGTTACCATAACATGTTACCTTTTTACAGGCCCATCAAGTGATACAGTATTACAGACAGAGAGGCTCGAGAGTCGCAAGTCATCCCAAACTTAATGACGTCAGAGTGTATAACACGCTTTTACATGGGTATGCACATTCTGTAAGTATCTTAGAATACTATTTTTATATCCAGTTTCATTACATCTAGATTGGTTTTGGTTTAATTAGAATCAGACAGCTGTAGCTATAATTGTCATACAACTGCTGTATTTTATTAAGGTTTCTAGTAATCTAATCTATCCCCAGAAAGTTTTCGGATACAATGAAACAAGCTTTTGAGGATGCCTTACTCTGTTATAATGTCTATTCGTCCGTCAAGCTGCTTTTTTTTCGCAGGATTGACTGGAGTTATTAAATTAGTCTCAAAAATGATCAATAGCAACAAAACTTTCTTCTTAAATCGATACTTCTAACATCGATTTTGGTAGGAAGTAGAAACTACTAAAATAGATTTTCTCAATCAATTTTTATTTTAATTATTTATTTTATTTAATTATTTTAGTAGGAAGTTTTGTTGCAATTGATCATATTTGAGACTAATTTAATAACTCAATGGAACAAAAAGATAAAGGCTAAAAATCATAATAACTTTCCCAGGGAATGTTAGGCAATACAAAACAACTGCTGTCGAATATGTCTGAAGACGGCGTCGAAGCAAACCCACAGACGTTCGCCGCTGTCTTCGAGTGCATAGAGAGAAGTAGTGTGGACGACAAAATAGAAGTACTCGAGTATTATAAAGAACAGATGGATCAAAAGGTAATTATGTTTAAAATATTTGTTTATGTGTCGCAAACTGATACTAATGTAATATTAATGTTGTTCGTTCACTGATTACTCGTATACGAGCCTATCAAATTATTCACTATCATCTCGAAAGTTACTAAGAAACTGTGTTAAATTTATTGCAATAATGACTTTTGTTGCCATGGTATTAAATGTTACGCTGGTGCTGCCATTAGCTATGTTCAAAAGTTTTAAATTGTTATCACCGAAAGTTGATATTATTTCATGTCATTTCAGCAATAATTTCTCAATTATTTTCTTACAGAATATTACACTAAATGACTTACTAGACAAATCGAAATTCCTTTACGACCAACGGAAGGTAGTTTTACAAGCTATCCACAGAATACAGCCCGACTTTCAACCTCAATACACACCTCCTGTCTTGGACTACGACTGTCCCTTACTAGACAAGATCACGCTTGACCACGTGGAGAATAGACAAGGACTGAAGACGTCACCGGCCGAAGGTCTATTGTCTCTGGAGGAGGTGATACAGAAAGGCAAAGAACAGTTGAATATTGAAATTAAAGGGGAGGTTGAAATACATAATATTGGCGTCAAAGATGAGCAGTCGGAATCTGTGAAGTTTTGTGTGAGTATTGTGTGCACTTGTTTTAAAATTAACATTTTCATTTTTACAATTAATTAATAAATGAATCTGAATCTGAAAAGGTTATGCGGAATTTTATCGCCGGAGTTCAATAAGTTTTGGGTAGAAGAAGGCCATATTAAATGAGGATGATCCACATGACAACGTAAGCCGAATTAATTGGTTCTTAAGAAGCTGTCTTGAACAAAATTCTGTTTTTTTATTTTATCAAACTGTTTTCAAAGGTCCCCCATAATTTTCCACTGTTCCTTGTGTGTTGCCTTTTCCTGCTAATCTCTCGTAAACGCATCCAAGATATATTAAGAACTGACAAAAATCAGGAACGAGACTCCAGTTATAACACAAAAATATCCGGTCTCTCTTGAATTCTATGCCAATATTGGATTTACAACTTACGGTTTTTCTTTCATTGTCTACCAGAGGAAGAAGCTATCAGAGACGGAGGCGGAATGGCGCGGCGTGATCCGCCAGTCGTTTGTCCGTAATCTCGGCACGCTCAAGTCACAGAGCTCCGCCTCACATTCTGCCATCACGCTGTACCCTTATCTTACTGTACTAGAGGTAAGTCTGATATATTCAGAATGTTAAACCTAGGTAAGTGTTATATTCAGTTTTCATAAAAGAGTAGGGTTATAATTTCGCTCATAAAACATCAATATTAAAACTTCGTCCTTCATTAACAATACGCTAAAGTCGAATCATTAATTCACTGAAGTAATCTGACATGTGCTAGCTGTCACTTTGTGTAATAAAATGGGTATATTTATTGTATTCTAGACTTTTACACTTATTATTATACATTTATTTTACACTTATATAAATCGATTAAACTAAACAATCACCATTACAATAAATAAGACCATTTTATTACACAACGTGACAGCTAGCACGTGTCAGATTACTCCAGCAGGCTTAGCATGACGCTCTCTATTTCTTCGTAGAATAGACACGGCTCTTTCAATACAAAGTGACATTTCGTTTCTCAGTTTTTGACATCTCACCGTAGAAATCCTTCTACAATCTGTCATCTTGTCTTTCGTTTCTAATGATCTTTGTCTAGGTCCTTTTTATGTAGAAAGATTTCTACGGTGGGATGTCAAAAAAGGAGAAACAAAATGTCACTTTGTATGGAAAGAACCATGTCTATTCTTCGAAGAAATAGAGAGTGTCATGCTAAGCCTGCTGGGAATTAATAATTCGCTCATCAACGATGTTAAAACAGTGATGATTTTGAATCAAATGTCGAAGTTTTCGTTGGCATCCCTAGTTACCGCCCACCTTCCTTCCTTTGGGAAATATTTGCAGGTTTTTGACATGTCATATTATAAAAACTAGATCAGTTATACTACAGCTAACTGAGTATTTTATTTATTTATTTGTATAATGTACACATGACCTTTTATATGTTGTTACAGGTAGATCAATTTGTAGAACTAATAATGGGCGAACTAAGCAAGCTGGTGGACGGCAGCGAAACGTACAGCCCTACACTCAACCTGTTGCAGAAAGATCTTGGAACGCAAGTGTATCAGAAGTAAGTGTTGCCATAATTTCCTGATACTTTAACCAACCTATGTTATCAAACTATTTGTGAAAAGAAGCAAGTTCCTTTAGATGTTTTTGCCCACATTTTACCGTACAGTCTAATTAAGCTACGTTTGCCGCGGTGGGTTCATGGATGGGTGGTCATCCATTACATATCGAGACCCCTCCGTGCTTCGGAAAGCACGCTAAGCCGTTGGTCCCTGCTGTCATTCCTAGATCTTTGACAATCGTTACGGGTAGTCACAAGTCAAAAAGTCTAACAACCAGTCTTATCAAGGATTATCGTGTTACCCAGTTACGGAGTTGAGGAGGTCAGATAGACATTTGATCCATGTAAAATATTAGTATTCAGCTGCATCGGGTTAGACTGGAAGCCGACCCCAACATAGTTGAGAAAAAATTGCGTACTAAATTTTTTTCTATGCTCTTATGTCGTGGTAATAAGGTTGATTTTATTTTGCTTCGTCAAGTCAAAACCATAGATTTTTACCTATATTCAATCAACTTTAACTAAACAGCAACAATTAATCCTCGAACAGGTATCAAATCGAGCAATACCGTCGCAACGGCACTTTGAAAAAGATCGAGCGTGTATACGAAAAGTACTGTGAGTGGTATGTCGGTCGTCGGACGGTGGACGGCACCGGATTGCCGTACAACGGCCGGCAGGCGTGGCAAGCTGTCGTACATATGAACAGAGACGGAGCTAGCTTGGTGAGTAACTATAGTAAGAGAAGTTCTGCGAATGGTCCGGGGACGGCACTGGCTCATTGGGTCTTTTATGCCCAAGATGAAATATCCTCCGTTCGCAATTTAGTTTCCAAAAATGTAAACAAATGTTTGGTTTTGGAAAAAACAACTTTAACTCGCACTTATAAAGTTCAGTTTGCGTTAATAATTTTAAGACTTTTCAATAATCCTAATCTGAAATCAACATATTGCACACTAATATAAAGATCATGAAGTGGAAATAACATCTATTGGAATCAAGGATTTGAGTTTTGAGAAGTTAGTTCATACAAAATGTATGTAACTAACTCCTTCCCCAGCCCTGACGAGACATTTATACACACCCTAAAGTCTATAATAGCTGGCACATTTCAGTTACATGAGGTGTTATTGTTTTGTTCAGGATATTGAAGAAATGCCGTGGCCAATGGAAATGCGGCAAAATGTCGGCAAGTTTCTGTACAACATTATTATAAACGACGTGAAGATCGACGTCAACATGTTCAAGAGTAAAGCCGCTAAAGAGTAAGTTATTGTTTTAAAACATTTTATCGTTTGGCGCAAGGGAAATGGGCGATTTTAAGGGGTTTTTCATTGCCAAAAACGTGGTTCTTATTCGGGACTTGCTTAATTCAGGAGCTAGCACAAAACATTCAATGACTATTTAATTGATAACATTTCAAAGTCCTTCCTTCCACTTATCTATGCCTGCTTTGTTTTGATGTGTTCTTGGTGCTTACGTAGTTTAGAATTAAAACTAGTACTGTATAAATAGGGTATAACGCAAAAGGCAAAATATTCGGTACCAGAGAAACAATGACCGTTTGCTATAAAGAATTTGTTGTCAACGGACGCACGGCCGGCGTCGGTCGGCGCTGATTGGCTATCGTCGTACCGCGCGCCCGCCTTCGACCCTTTAGAATCTCTTTGTTTTTCATTGAGGTACGTACTGTCCATACAGGAAGAAGCTCCCCGCAGTGTACAAAGTGCACCGTCCGTGGGGCCGCATGGTGCGCCTGGAGCTCAAGCCGCACCCGGTGCTGGCGCGCGTGTGGGCGGGCGCGGCGGCGCCGGCGCTGCGCATGCGCGCCGCGCTCACGCCCACGGCCGCGCCGCCCGCGCCCTGGGCCGCCGCGAGCAGGGGGGCCTACCTTGTTACTCCTACGCCGCTAATCAGGTAACAATGTCTTCGCACGTAGCGTAGACGGTGCGCTAACGTCGCGTAGACGGTGCGCTAACGTCGCGTAGTCGTTACTTTGTAAAATTAATAATAATAATAATAATATCCTTTATTTCAGGCAACTAAGGCCCATAAAAACATAATACATAAATAAGTATAAAAACAATAACTATAAATTAAGGCCGGCTCCACACGCTGGCCCCAATGCCGCTCGTCCAACGTATGGATCTATAAAATTGCTTTGACCCCAACGTAGTAATATTATACTATCTGTGCCCCAACGTTGGTTCGAGCGTTGGCAGTTGGCCGGCGCGTATCGGTTTTGTCAAAGGAATTTACGCCAACGCTTGCGATTCGTCCATACGTTGGCTGCTTGTTCAACCAACGTTGATATCGGCGTTGGGACCAACGTGTGGAGCAGGGGTAAAACATATCAACGCTCTTCAAGAAGAACTATTCAAACTCGACCGTTGCTATTGTAATTAATAGGCTATTATTTGTTTTGTATCAATATCCGGAATCCATCTTGAGTCAAGCACCTGTTTTTTCAGCCTGTTGTCAGCGTTTCCTTTGCCTCTCCGCTGGTGGCGTCCTCTATACTTACCGTTGGTACTAGTATTTTAAGCGCGCATCGGGTGGTGGCCCGATTTACCGCCATTATAGCGTCGTTTTTCGCGCCGTTTAGTTGTTAGCGTTATTTAAACTTCGCGAAATAATTCTACCTATTGAATTCATTTAAAAGTTTGGTAAAACTATGGCAGTTTTAGATTCGTGAATATTTTTACCTCTCCGTTGTTATTATGGAAAATTCTAATAATAATTTAGAGTCCGAAAGTGTTAAGGACGGCTCATTATCGCGAAAACGGGTTCGTTCTCCGACACCAAGTACAAAAGATAGTGATAGTGATTCTTCTACGAGTAGTGGACCCAGCCCTGAGAAACGCAGAGCGAGAAGGGACTCTCAAACCGTGAGTTATACACAATTTGAGTTCTTATCACAACAAGTGGCCTATTTAACAAATCTTTTATCGAAAAATTGCGACGTTGAAAATACAAATTCTAGTGCTAAAAACAATACGTCCAATAACACAAATGAATTAAACCTACGAAGACCTGAAAATTACAAACTTCAGATTTTATCGGAAGTCGGTACAACGGTAAAAGATCCGATTTACCCTAAGGCGAATGAAGCATTTCTCAAAAAATTAACGGAACTACAGCGTTTTATGTGTGATGATTGGTATGCCGTTCGGTTTTCGGATGCACAAAAGAAATATTCAGCTACCCCCGGTTTTGTCGAATTAAATGTTAACGACGAACTAAAGCGTTTTGAATCGGATATGTTAAAAGAAGATTCACGCTCATATTTATTAGAACGATCTTTTGCTGGATTAACGAATGCTTTACTTTCTCAAAAAGACGAATTGCATAAAACATTACAATCATTGGTGGATTGGTCAAATGAGTCTAGAGAAACGTTGACACCCAGCACGTTATTCGAAAAAGTGGAGACATTATTTTCGAAAGAATCCGCGTATAGTAAGGTGACGGATGACTTGTTACAAATAGTGTGCGGTCGTAGAGCCGATTTAATAAATATACGTCGTGAGGCTGTGTTGCGCCAGATTTCCGAAGGTTTTCATCGCGACGTATTACATAAAATTCCTCCTAGTACAGAATCACTTTTTAATGACGAGGCAGTTCAAACCTACCTTCAAAAAATTGGCGGGGTGGATAAATTAACTGTATCGACAAAATCAGTACCTCAAGCTTATTCCAAAGATAATTTTTATCAAAATCAAAAACCGTCGACTAGTAAGCAAGCTGACGATAGATTTTTTCGTCGCGACAACTCCAATAAAAGACAAAAACATGGCTCACACGCTTCACAACAAAACAAAAACCGAGCAAATAACCATCGAGCCAAACCTAGGGGAAAGAAATCGCAATCGCAGACTTTCACTAAAAACAAGCGTCGCGAATGACTGTCGGACATTTCAAGGCGGTTGTCTAAAGCAATTTCAGTATGATTGGAGCAATCTAGGTGCGCCAGACAAAATATGCCGGCTGTTAAACGGTGCACGCATACCCTTCATACTGAAACCGCCGCTAATATTTCCGAGTCCCACGGTTCTCAAATATTACAGAACCAAAACATCTTCCAATATGACGATACAGATTCAAACCTTGTTAGAGTCAGGTGTACTAGAACCTGCAGAACGGACGCCCAGCTACCTTTCCACGTTCTTTCTGGTACCGAAGTCAGATCGGACCTTCCGTCCTATCTTCAATCTGAAGCAACTGAATCAGTTCGTGGTAGCCAAACCATTTCAACTATTCAGTCACTTCCGTGTTCCAAATTTTATGCAACAACAAGATTGGATGGCCAAACTAGATCTGAGCCACGCATATTTTCATGTAGCCATCGCACAGCAACATCGCAGGTTCCTGAGATTAAATTATCATCAAGATTTACATCAGCATCAGCTACTTCAAATGACTTGTTTGCCGTTCGGCCTTTCATCCGCACCCAGAACGTTTGCCTCGATAACCAATTGGGTAGTGGAATTCCTGAGGAGTCACAACATCAGGTGCGTCGTATACTTGGACGATTTCCTTCTAGCAAACCAGTCAAAATCGCAGTTGGAAGACGACATCGCATTCACGATAAAGATTCTGCATTTACTGGGCTGGAACATCAACTTCGAAAAGTCTGTACTGGCTCCGACGCAATGCCTCGAGTTTCTCGGCATAACATGGGACACAAAACGCAACGCAAAGTCCCTGTCGGAGCCGAAGTGCCTATCGCTACGCAATGCACTTCACCAACAGCTCCAGACAAGCAAGTGGTCCCTCAAACAGTACCAAACTCTAATGGGGAGACTCAACTTTGCAACGTTCGTGACTCCGAGAGGTCGCCTTCACTGTCGCACTCTGCAATACTACAGTCGACAGCTGTCGGTGAAACACCCGTATCGGCTGATACCTATCCCTCAACCAGCTCGGTCAGAGATGGAGTGGTGGTGTCAAGCTATAGGAAAGTCGATGCCGATCCACTTGAGTTCGGTGACACACCTATTGACTACAGACGCATCAGACATCGGGTGGGGGGCACAACTCAGCGATACAAATATTGTGGGAACCTGGAAAAATTCACAAAAGACATGGCATGCCAACAAAAAAGAGATGTTCGCCGTTTACGCAGCTATACGTCAGAACCAACAGCAACTCCAAAATGCACAGATACTGCTGCAAACCGACAATCGAACAGTAGCGTCGTATATAAACAAGGAGGGCGGCACAAAATCCAAGAAACTGCTCCAACAAACCCGACAACTTCTTGCTGTTCTAGACAAGCAGAACATTCATCTGACAGCACATTATTTTCCGGGCAGATTCAATGCGGAGGTGGATGCTCTTTCCCGGCAGAAGGCTTGCCCAGAGTGGCACCTCACGAGGACAGCAACTACACAAATCTTTCAAATGTGGGGCACGCCGGAGATAGACCTTTTCGCATCGAGAACAGCTCACATAGTACCAAGGTACGCATCATTGGACGTGAACGATCAAGAAGCACAACACCACAACGCATTTTGTCATCAGTGGCACTACGACCTAGCTTGGTTGTTTCCGCCACCAAATCTGATTCCCAGGGTTCTCAGACACCTAAACCAAGCCAGCGGAGACTACATATTGATTGCCCCGAAGTGGAACAAGGTATTTTGGCAGGCAGATGTTCAACGGCGAGCGCGACATCCCCCATTTCTGATTCCAGATCTAGCCCGCACTCTGATAAACACCAGAACAGGGACGCATCCGCCGCAGGTGCAAGACCTACACTTGGAGGCATGGCTGATTTCGGGTGGCCAGATATTTTGACGGACTGGACAGATCAAGAACAAAAACTCCTTATGTCAAGCTGGAGAGGCTCCACAATCAATACCTACAGACCAGCGTGGCGCAGATGGAAGCGATGGTGTGAGTCGCATTCAGTTAATTACAAATACCCTAATGCGGATCAAGTAGCTCGATATTTAGCACATTTACACTGTGACATAGGTCTTGCTTATAGAACTATTTTGGTACACAAATCTGTTATTTCAACTTTCACACACTTAACATCAAATATTGATTTGTCGTCAAATTTCTTTATAAAACATATATTAAAAGCTATTGCTGTCGGTCGAGAGAAATCTGCTAAACCACCTATTTGGAACCCTAAAGTCTTATTGCAATACATGAGTACGTACAGTTTTGATAAAAATAATATATTTCATGTATCAAGACATGTGGCTACTCTCTTACTGTTAGCATCAGGACGCAGGGTTCACGATCTTACATTGTTGCGAATTGATAGCACTAGTTTAGTTGATGAAGATACCTCTATTGTATTGTGGCCAGCATTTGGTTCTAAAACAGACAACCATAACCATAGGCAGTCTGGATGGAGGCTTAGAGAACATCCTGATAAAAATTTAAATTTGATTTTTTGGTTAAGACAATTATTACATATTACTCTAAACCGTCGAGGAAATATAAAACATTTATTTATTACAGCTAAAGGCGATATAAAATTTGCGTCTAGAACTGTTATTGGCGGATGGGTGAGGTCTCTTTTAAAAGCTAGTGGTATTGATGCAACTCCGGGATCAGTAAGATCTGCAGTAGCTTCTCTCAATTTTGTAGAAAACTTTCCAATTGATCAAATTCTTGCAACTGGTAACTGGAAAATGATTCATACCTTCCAAAATTATTATCAGAGGGAATTGCAAAATGATTCGAATATTCCCAATAACTCTGTATCATTATCTAATTATTTTGATCCTGTTCATTGAAAGATTACCATTATTTTTCGTTAGTTTTTTATTTGGATATTTAATGCGGCTACAAGAAGTATGTCCTTGATTAATTATTGTAATACATTTACATAATTAAACATTATTATTTTATTAACCCATATTTTTTCTTATATCCTTGTACACATTATAGCGTCTTTGGGTTAAGCGCACCAGGTGATAACAAACACATCACTCAAGATGGATTCCGGATATTGATACAAAACAAATAATAGAGAGTTTTACATAAAATAAAACTTACCTATTATTTTTTCATCAATATCCGGAATCCAGGTAAGGTCTACCTGGTGCATCATGAGTTCCATAATGGCGGTAAATCGGGCCACCACCCGATGCGCGCTTAAAATACTAGTACCAACGGTAAGTATAGAGGACGCCACCAGCGGAGAGGCAAAGGAAACGCTGACAACAGGCTGAAAAAACAGGTGCTTGACTCAAGATGGATTCCGGATATTGATGAAAAAATAATAGGTAAGTTTTATTTTATGTAAAACTCTCTATTTGTAACCAACACATGTATTTAAACAGTAATAATGTAATACCAATACACTACAACGACTTACACCTCCAATGATCTTTTGGCGCTTTAATAACGTTGACAGGGGGGCGCTGTTGTAAACATTTGTGCATTATTTTTATAAAATTTGAATGTATTCAAAAACAAAATGGCGGCCTTAGTTAAGATTTTGGGCACGCGTCAAAAGAACCTCGTAGCGTTGTATTTCTCCTTGACAAGGCAGTGACAGATTCCAAAGAGTTTTAATCACATATTTGAAACTGCACTGTAGGTATACAATCTCCTTCAGTTGTAAAACAGCGAAAATTATACAAACTTAAAATCCATATAATGTAATAGGATTAATTTACTTATCTGTCAAATGATTATTTTTAATCAAATGTGTAGTACTTCAAATACAATGTTATTTAAGTACTTTTCTGAAACCCACCCAGAATGCCATACCACGTGATGAGTCAATGGAAGCGCCTTGAGTCGGCGCCGGCGGAGACCCTGTACCCGGTCCTGGACAGTCTCAACCAGCTGGGCGAGGTGCCCTGGCTCATCAACAAGCCTATACTCGATTTGCAGATACAGATATTTAGGTAAGACTTTACGTTATCGTATTCTTTTCTTGAGACAATCATTGCACATATTTTCAATCTTTGCAAAATTCTAATTAATTATAGTAAACTAACTGCTACCCGCGATTTCACCCGCATAAGTCTCGATCCTGTGGTAATATCAGGATAAAAAGTATCCCAGTAATCCAAGTCATGGTCTACCCATGTGCCAAATTTAATCCAAATCCGTTCAGCGTAAAAGCATAACAAACGAACAAACAAACAAACTCACTTTCGCATTTAAAATATTAGTTAGGATTACAAATTTTATCTAAATTGTACTAAAGACAGTTTCGCTGTTAGATGATGCCGTTTGCAAAATACGTTATGTAGTAACATAACGTATTTTGCAAACGGCATCATTTTATTGATTTAGGTAACTGTTATGCATCCGTGAAATAACACCTTACCTTAGCTTTTGACTTGTAGAATCACCAGCTACCGGTCAACAATAACAACAACTGAACAATTCAATAAAAGTCATATCTGCTTTGTGCAAAAAATTATAATAAAAAAGTCAGGCAGAATATTTTTTAAGTGAAAACTTCTTTATTCAATCCTTTCCACTTATGTTGGCAGTCATGGGACTGCTTATGTTTTTTTAAGTTACTATTTATTTAACATAATATTTAGACACTGGAATAGGTGTTTTTTTTTACATTGATTAATTATTTTATTTATTAATAGGTAGATTATACTTACCTAAACTTCGAGGGAGTAATTAACATCAAGTGGATAATACCTCTTCTAAAATCCCGGAATGATGATAATGACGTTTTAATCCCGGGATTTAAAAATCACGAATTATTTACTGGACTTTATATTTAGTTACAAATGATTGATTTGAAAAATATTTTTTTATTGTTCCATATTTTTTAGTGTTCCATACTAAAATTGTGCCAAATTCAAATGTTGTTATTAGTAGGTAAAATTAATTAAGTTTAAATCGCAAAATAATCAAATACACACAATAACCAGCAAACTTTGAACAACAAGAATGTATTTTCCTATAAGTAAAACAAAGCACTTTAATTAAACAGTTTTAGTACGAAATAATAATTTGTTACGAATGTATCCAAAGTGCAAAAAAATAATTAGCAATTTCATAAATCCCGGGACTTAATCGTTCGATTTCGATTTTTCAATTTCGGGATTTTAGAGAAGGTATCACAGAATGTATTGCCATTTTACTTTCAGTGCGACTTGCTCTGAACGTCAAAGGCTACAAATATAGTATCCTGTAAAGTTACCTAATTGTAACATTTCCACTCACAGGGACGGAGGTAACAAGAAGCTGGACATAGCTCCGCCCTCCTCTAAACTAGACACGTCACAGTTCGCGGGCGGCGCCGACGCGGCCGCTGCGTTCAAACGACGCGTCGCTATCAACCGCGCGAGGGCGGAGATGCACTCTCTGTGGTGCGACGCGCTGTACAAACTGTCGCTTGCCAACCATTATAGGTACGTAAATAAAGAAGTCTTCTTATTTTCGTTCTACATCTAATACATGTCTAGAAACTACCGTGAAAAGGATCGTACTCAGTTTGAGCATTCACTTCGCGAATTCATTTTGCAAACATTCGTTGCTCGAGCTTTTTGGACGTCACAAACGTTCCTGCATGAATGTTAGCAAAATAAATTCTCGAAGCGCATACTCGCGGAGAGTAGTAACAATAGTAGATTGTGCACCTAGTGCATAAAAGAAGCCATTTAAAAAAAAAAACTCATTTATGCTCGAGTTATACACTCTACTTTTCACTTCGATTGCGAGAAAATGAAACAGTCATAAGGTATATAACAGGTATTTACTTGTTTGTCTGATCTCCAACGCATGAAATTGTCGTACGCGTTGAGATAAAGTTGCTTGGATTTCGGCGGTAATATTTCTTCAACCACGTTTTTCAGTTTCTGCTCCATTAGCGTGTTAGGCGAGAGTGTAATTTCTTCGTCACTTGAATATTCCGTTGTTTTAGTTTAATCACTTTCACTGTTCAAAAATGTTGCAAAGAAGTGAATAGCTAATTCCTGCCACAAAATCTTTTTAAAGTTTTTTTTTTTTTAATTTTCAACTTGTGTCTTTCGACTTGGGTTTCATACTTCCAAGTCATAAAAACATTTCTTTGCATTCTTAAATAATAATCGACAACTATTTTATCTGGTTTTATTAAATTAACGATAGGAAACACGAAAGTGATATAAATTAAAGCAAATGAAATAAAATAACGACTTTAACCTGCGACGTTTTATTGTGCGGGCTATTGGGCCTGATTATCTTAGTCTTAGAGAAAAAGTTTACTTTATGCACTAGAGCATAAAAAGCGGTTTTATGTCGCCTACGCACAACATAAAGAACTTTTAGAGCATAAGAAGTGAACAACTGTATAATTTTATTGTTAAATCTTTGATGACGGTTTTTATTAACGTATTGGTGTTTTTTTTTAAAGTTATATAAACATAAAACTCGTCTTGCAAAAACTGTACAAGTTATTAAAAAAAAAAAAACGAGTGAGCCTTACAGTAGTCGCATATGATGTGTAAGCTAAATACTGAAATATTTATTCGAATTGGTCGCCTACTTGTCAAAATTTGAGAGGGGGTCAATTTTTTTTTATTTTATTTACAATCTAAGTAGTTACTTATTCCATGCGAAAGCTGTCACTTTCTGTTACACACTTCCGTCCCATTTCATGAAATCACTCCCACAGAAAGCGAGACGAAAGATGTGACACATCAATAATAATAAAAAACTTTAATGAGGCTATTACAAAGACGAGATTCATAATATGTATTAGTATTGTTAGTATTACAATTCCTTACATCTTCATTTCTATCAAACTCTCAAAAATGTTACCAGTAATGTTTGGTAGCTCAGTTAAGTCGCTGACAAGACCCAATTGACCGAAATAGGCTTCTCTTAAGAAAGAAAATTGTTTGTGGTAGCGGAAAAAATATAGGTTAATTTTGAACATATTTCCCAGATCTTGGTTGTTACCAAAACACGTTTTGAAAAAATATTTCGATACAAACTAACGTTAAACTAACCTTTTACCTTGAGTTCTAATCCAAAATTTCTGTATTAAATATCAACATACGTTACGTATTTAATTAATAACAAGTACGTCTTATTTGAATGCAGAACTTGGTTGTTTTTTATTTTCGATTACTCAACTCAATTCTGAGTAAATAGATAATTGCTTCATATTTTGCAATAAATTACAAGCGTTTTGTCGTCGCGCTTCTCTTTCTGTTCTATGCAATCTGACAGTGACCGCGGTTTAGGTGTTGTCAGCGTCTTAAGCGACGCCGTATTACAAAATAAATATACTAACAGCCAAGTTACACGTCATGCTAAATCCGTGTCCCCCAGAGACTCAATATTCTGGCTGCCGCACAACCTGGACTTCCGCGGGCGCGTGTACGCGTGCGGGCCGCACGTGTCCGCGCTGGGCGCCGACTGGCAGCGCGCGCTGCTGAGCTTCGCGCGCCGCCTGCCGCTCGGGCCGCGCGGCCTGCGCTGGCTCAAGCTGCACGCCGTCAACCTCACGGGCACCATGAAGAAGAGTACTGTCGATGAGAGGTGAGATGCAGTTTAAGTGGTTACATTACTATTTGACCTATTCTTTAAACAGATAGTCAAAAACATAATTCGCAAAATTTAAAAGCATTTTTTTGGTGAAATAAAAAATGCAACTTTGAGAAAACTTTTATTTCCCCAAGGAACATAGGTCGAAATCAAAAAATTGTAAATCGACTTTTCATATAGTGGCCGGTCACGTAACTTAACGTATGAGAAGTTGAACTTTATTTTTTAGATTTCGACCTATGTTCCTTGCGGATAGTTGTTCAGTTTTATGCACCTGATTACCCCTAAAATATTCGCACTCCTCCTTTTAAACGTATCTGTATATGGAGCAGGGGTGGCCCAGTGGTAACGACCCCGACTTACGAGTTGTAGGTTGTGGGTGTGAACCCAGGCAGGCATTTTACTTTGTGTAAATATTTCATGACCAGTGCTCTCAAAAAGTGAATGAAAACATTATGACGAAACCACATGCTGGTTTCGTCACAATGTTTTCATTCACTTTTTTCCTAGAACTAAAAATTCGAAGACATGCGACATTTATTGGCCCGCGTGGTAGATTACGGCCTAAAGAAGGCCTATGTCCTATCAGTAGGAACATTATAGGCTGATTATGCTTATATACAAGGTGTCGTTTTGCATCCTCGTCAAATTTCAGAAGGCTGCTATGAAAGACATATATAATCAAATCAAATTACGATACCTGCTCAATAATTAATACATACTTGTCTTTTTAGTTATTTAAGTTTGACAGTATTTTAGAATACACCGCTTTCACAGAACAGAATCACCCCGTTTCGTATGCGGTAGTGTGTGTGTAAAAGGGCATTTACAGTGTGGTATCACATGGGCCGTGTTTTTACATGCGTGCCCACATATCGTTTTAATATATTTAATTTCCGAAAATTATATTTAAAAAATAAATGTCCTACTTATTTTATTATTGATTCGTGTCGAGAATCATTAGCATAAAGTCGTATTTTTAATTAGACGAAGCCAACTGACAGTGGCGCCGATTCCCTTGTTCACAAACTAAACTAAATTTAAGTTCAGTGCATCTTTTTCTTTCTATTTCATTAAGAAAAGGACAGAACATAAATTTTAGTTTAGTCCTGTCAAATTAATCAGCGCTTGACGTAAATTGACGTAATTTTAGTAGGCAAGTTTTTAATCACGTTTAAACTTGTATGGAGTAGTGACATGCGCTGATTAATTTGACAGGACTAAACTAAAATTTGTCTTCTATCCTTTTCTTAATGAAACAGAAAGAAAAAGATGCACTGAACTTAAATTTAGTTTAGTTTGTGAACAAGGGAATCGGCACCATTAGCTAATGTCACATTGTAAAATAATGTTGCCATATTTAAAGTGATAGTGATGGGTTCAGTTCTCGTTCAATCAGATGAATGAACAATGAGTGTGAATAGTTAATCATTTCAAACTATAAAAGATTATTTTTTCTATTTTAGAATAAAGTTCTATAAAAGTGCTCTGATATAAGTTACTAGTAGTATGTAACTACAATCAGTTTTTTGACGGCTTATTACAAAGCGCGGCGCGCGGTGCGGTTACTATAGTGCCAACACCGACCAAAACCGCGCGCGTCGGTCGCCATTTTGTTTGTAATTCGGCTTCTAACCTCTGGTCTGATAGCACGAATGTTTTTTCTGCGCTCACGCTGTTTAGTTATTGTTTTTGTTAAGTTTTTCGTTACGTTGTGTTTGTGGTAATTGTTGTGTGTTTATTTGTTGCTATATTGTTTCGTACAAACGATATGGATCCTCAACCAAGCACGTCAAGCCAAAGCTTGTCTCCAAGAAAGAAGAGACCACGGATTGCATTAAGCGTTACCGAAAAACTTATGATACAAAACGTCTACAAACACGTATTTGAGGAGAAAGCTGCTTCACTAGTACCTATTGAGGCTCCCGAAAAAAAAAGAATGTGTTTCTACTAACTACATGATGTATTGAAAATAGGACAGTCTTACAAGTTTCCTCGCAATGTTTTCCTTGATGTTTAAAACACTCGGTATTCAGTATAGGTAGATACTATAGGAACATAGTCGTCGAAAACTCGTTGGTATGTACAAAGCACGACTAAAATTCGAACCCCGTACCCGATATCGGCAGTTCAGCACACTAACTATTCACTAGATAATCGAGGCAATTTCATTCATTCAGGAGTTTTTTCAATCATTCACTTTGTCACAACACTATTTTTATTTCATCAAATCCTGTAAACGTCAGTTGACTTCGTCTAATTAAAAATACGACTATAGTTATTTCCTTGAAATTGACGAGGATGCAAATCGACACCTTGTATATTACAATACTATGTTCATAACATCATAAAATATATATCAACACTTTAGAATAAAATCCCTTTTGAATGCCTGATAATTTATACTCGTGAGTGTGCAGTCAATGTCAAAATTCTTTTCTATGCAATCTGACAATGACCGCGGATTAGGTGTTGTCAGCGTCTTAAGTTGTGTTGTACCTATTATTTTTTTTTTTAATGTTTATGTCTCAATTGCCGTGCCTCGGAACGTTGGTCCCGGCTGTTATTTATAGATCTTTACAGTCGTTACGGGTAGTCAGAAGCCCGGAAGTCTGACAACCAGTCTTACCAAGGGGTATCGTGTCGCAGTCGCTCTATGTAAAATACTGGTATTTAGCTGCATCCGGTTAGACTGGAAACTGACCCCAACATAGTTGGGAAAAGGCTGGGCAGATGATGATGATGTTTGTGTATCAATTAATTAAACCTCCTAACATAGTTTAAGTAATACTAACAAATTATGGATAATTTGCCTGAATTAAAGATGAATGACGAGCAGTGGTGGCCATGTGGTAACGGCCGCGACTTACGAGTTGTAGGTCGTAGGTTCGAACCCCGACAGGCGCTTTACTTTGTGTAAATTATTTCATCACCACTGCTCTCAAAACGGTGAAGGTAAACATCGTGAGGAAACCGGCATGTCCTAGAACTAAAAATTCGAAGACATGTGACATCGACCAACCCGCACTGGGCCCGCGTGGTGGATTACGGCCCACTCCCTCTCACAGAGAGGAGGCCTGTGTCCCAGCAGTGGGAACATTATAGGCTGATTATGTATGTATGTATGTATGTATGTAAAGATGAATAATACCCTGGCTTCAAAACCATCAAAACTTCCAGATAAATATTAATGTTTTTTTTTTTAGATTGGCGTATGCAGATAGTATAATGGACAAGATCCTGGACTCGGCCGACCGTCCTTTAGAAGGTGATCGCTGGTGGGCAGAGTCTGAAGAGCCCTGGCAGACCCTCGCGTGCTGCATGGAGATCGCTAACGCAGTGCGCTCTCCTAACCATGAAGGTGACTAATGCAGTCTCGAATGACGTGTTATAAGGTCTCTCGATCATCAAATCTGACCGTTTTATCAGTAACTGGCGACGCGCCCTTGCTTCGCACGGATTTTAAAACTTGACAAACATTGAGATTTCTTTATACCGGGTCAACTCCGCAGACGACATGGGTATCGATATCTTAATGCGTATTTTGTGTACGGATATTTTTGAGATGGGACAGTAAGGGTAGGTAGTGCAGGTACTTACTTTATTTATTTTGAAACAGTTCTTGTGTCATCGAGTTAAAATTGAATTTTCATAGTTGTTTAGATCATTTTGAACAGTCTGTTCATCCCGATATTATTGACGCTGACTGTACCATAACCGTTGCAGCTACAGGAAACCAGTCTTAACAGACAGTCCTTAACTTATTGAGAAATGTTGATCTGCATGTACAGATTTTGAAAAAAATGAAAATGTATGCAGTCAGCAAGCAAATGGGCTGTTTCCACAAAAACTGTTTTTGATACTTATCGATCGTTTTCTTAAAAAGTTAAGAACAGTCTCCTAAAACCGTTTTCTTGTAGACCAACGGTTAAGGTACCTGACCTTACTGCCCCTTCTCAAAAATCAACCTTGTATAATATAAGTTTTAAACACATAACCTCCCGTAATAAATTCAAAATCCGTTGCGTAGTTTAGAAGAATACCGCGGTCACACAGATAGACACGGTAGCAATTTTATATATTTATTTTGTCCACTGACTTGTGTGACTGCCTCGTTGGTCTAGTGGTCGCAAGCGCTACTGCTGAGCATGTAGTCCTGGGTTCGATTCTCGAGTCGGGCAAAGTGTTTTTGGGTTTTTCTATCTGGAATTTTTCAGTAGTAGCTCGGGGTCTGGATTTGTGCCCGGTTGATGGCAATAGGCTCGCCTCCTATTACATGGGATTTAAAACATACCTGGCGAAATGTGGGTGTACCTACTACACAGGTATCTCTGCCCAACCCTTAGGGGAAACAAGGCGTGATGTTATGTTGTTTATGTTATTATATGTATATATATATATATATATATATATATATATATTATATTTATATATATATATATAATTTTATTTGCAAGAATATAGGTAGCTGACATAAGTTCTTAGGATCTATGGGTTTCACTATATTCGGCATTCCAGCCATGCAAATATTGAGGTTTTACATCTTGGTTATACATAAGCATGCAGTAGGTAGGTTTTTGTCCAAAAACCATATATTTATTTATTGGGTATATATACTTCTGTTCCCATAGAATACATGTGCGGATTCCCAGTCCATCAAGATGGTTCTTGTAACGGACTCCAGCACTACGCGGCCCTCGGCGGAGACGCGGCCGGAGCCGCGGCCGTCAACCTGGCGCCGCTGGCCCGGCCGCAGGACGTGTACAGCGCCGTCGCCGCTATGGTATATCTCATATCTGTTCATAGCACGCTCAGGACCGCTTGGGATGAAGAAATTGTTCACTCGGTTGGTGTAATTAGTGCATGCAGTTCTAGTTCGGGGATAAAATAAATTAATAAATAGATTGTAAATAAATGAGATTCCTTGTGGACACCGAAGCCAACGTGTCGGTCATTCCTAACACGAAAGGAATGAAACGGGTTGAAGAAGTGCTGTACGCGGCGAACGGCACCCCGATACACACTTACGGTGAGAGAAAGCTGGAACTCAACCTTGGTCTGCGCCGCCCCTTATCATGGCAGTTTATCGTTGCTGTTGTGAAATGACCGATCTTGGGTGCCGATTTTTTGCGCCATCACGACCTTATCGTTGACCTACGTGCGAAGAAACTCGTCGATAAGAAAACGGGATTGGAAATTGACGGTTGCATTGCAAGCAGTGTAGCTACCCCCACTGTGCTCGGTGAGTTTGAGCGGTGAGGTTAATAGTTAACCTCACCGCTCAAACTCAATAAATCACGAAATTAGTGTGACACTAATTACGTGATTTATTGACCCTTCCCCCGTCCTTGTCACAATTCATTTCTTTTCACAAATATAAACAATGAAATCACGGTGAAGCGCGATGCGTGACACTATTAGAGCGAGTGTAAAATGAAATCTTATATATAACCTTATACAATATGTAACAAAAACCCTGTTGGTCCTTTTAGGAACGTATACAATTACCTATAAGCAGAACATTGATGAAATTATAATTAAAAAAAATTAAGCATTGGCTAGTCGAGAGGTCAAAATCAAATAACTATTAAAATCGACACATTCAAAAAAATGTTTAGAGTATATGATTTTACAATTACATCTTTATTTCGCTAAATAGCCTACTAGCTACTAGCGGCTTTCTTTGAATGCGACAAAAGGTGCCGCCAAAAACATCCGCCGCGTATGTCGGCGAGTCGGTACCACTAGCCTACCTACCCCGCCGCCCCGCCACCCGTCTCCCTGCGAAGCACATCCTTAGTCTCCCGCGCAGCTTTCTTCCGAGTGGAAGTTATTGTTGACCTACGTGACTAGTGCCTAGTGACTTGTGTTTTGTTTACGTAAACGTTGACAATGTCTTATTCTAACGTAGAATATTTTAATATGTTGATGTGTCTTCGGAAATGTGGCTGGAATGAGCCAAGAAGTGTAGAGGTACAACGTGGTCATATCGAACAGCAACTCCGTGGTCGTCAAGTAGATATCATAATAAATTAATGCATTAAAATGTAAATAGGTACATCAGGTTTTATGTGACAGACGCGGCGAATTTTTTTTTTAACGTAGTGAAGTGTTAAATGTAGTTTTAACAATTATCAATTGTGCTTAAAAATACTGTGTAAACAAAGATTTTCAGAGATTAATTCGTTAAAGTGATACTGATAAACAACAGCTGACAAGGTCACGAACTTGTGTAGAAAAATAGGTAGATAATCGGCGGCGCGGCGGCACCGATCAAAGAGAGGGCGGGAACGTTCTATCTACTTCTGGTTTCGCGACATTGCTTCATGCAGAATGGCAGAGGTAACAAATCGATTAAACATTACAAATATTAATAAAAAAATATTTTTTTTTTTTTTTTTTTCTTGAACAGTTTTTTATAAATGACTTGCTTTATCGCTTAGTAAACCGATTCTTAAAACGTAGGTAGAAGGAACAACAGGGTTTTTGTTACATATTGTATACACATAGAGTTAGAATGCTGCAATCTGCTACCGCATTTGACCTGGCAGTAGCCAACACTTGGTTCCAGAAGTACGATGGACACCTAATTACGTACAAAAGCGGTAATCACAACACGCAAATTGATTACTTTCTAGTACGACGCAAAAATTTAAAGCACATCAAAGACTGCAAAGTGCTACCGGGAGAAGATGTAGTCTCGCAACACAGGCTCCTAATTATGGAAATGGTCGTAGAAGTAAAGCTCAACAAAAACAAAGAGCGACCTCCCCCTAGAATAAAATGGCATATGCTGGAGAAGAACGACTGCGCGGAAAAATTTAAAGAGCGAGTGGTGGACAAAATGATAGATATGGGCGACATGAATGTATATTAAGAGTGCCGCAAAAGATATTTTGGGAGAGACAAAAGGAAAGGGTACGATAGATAGGGATACATGGTGGTGCTCGACAGAAATACAGAAGGTATTGCAGGATAAGAAGAGAAAGTTCAAGGAATGGCAGAGTGTTGAAGATGAGAATGTTAGTTTGAAAGCAGAAAAAAAGAGTGAGTATGATGCTCTAAAGAAAAAATCCAAGAAAGCTGTGGCCATAGCGAGAGCAAAAGCCCAGGACAAGCTTTATGACACACTGGATAGTCCAGCAGGCCAAAAAAAGTTATACCGACTTGCTAGAGCTAGAGAGAGAAAGACGAGGGATGTTTGTCAGATAAAATGTATAAGGAATGAAACTGGAATGAGACTGGAGGAGAATGACTGGAGTGGTGTGCTTGAGAATAAACCAGTAAATGAGGGGTTAGTGAGAATGATTAGTATGGATGAAGTGAGAATAGCAGTCAATGGGATGAAGAATGGTAAAGCAATAGGGCCGGATGGAATACCAGTTGAAGTATGGAAGTTATTACGGGCAAGTGGATGGACGTGGTTAGCTTTATTCTTCAGTAAGTTGTTGCTGGAAGAAGCCATACCTGACGAGTGGTGTAACAGTTCGCTGGTGCCCATCTTTAAAAACAAAGGTGATGTGCTGGAGTGCAACAACTATAGAGGAATAAAGCGAATGTCACATAGTATGAAGGTTTGGGAGAAAGTTATTGAAAGGCGACTGAGAGAAGAGAGTGAAATTTCGCAAAATCAATTCGGTTTTATGCCTGGTCGGGGAACAACGGATGCCATCTTTGCTATCCGCCAGCTGTGCGAGAAATACAGAGGTGTGCATAAAAACTTGCACATGGTATTTGTTGACCTCGAAAAGGCATACGACCGAGTGCCTCGTGAAGTTTTGTGGTGGGCCCTTAAGGATAAATATGTGCCTGGGAAGTATGTGCAGTTGATTCGAGCAATGTACAGTCGATGTAGTACCCAAGTCCGGTCTACAGTGGGCAATACTGGCAGCTTCAATGTGGCTGTTGGCTTGCATCAAGGGTCGGCACTTCAGCCCTTACCTCTTCGTGTTGATAATGGACGCTCTTACGTCGGATATCCAGGAAGAGGCACCCTGGTGTATGCTGTTTGCCGATGACATTGTGCTGGTTGCCGAGTGCGGCTTAGAGGTCCAGAGCAGATTGGAGTTGTGGTGGAAAAGATTGGAGACCGTTGGCCTAAGAGTAAGTCGGACCAAAAGAGAGTACTTGTTTTGTGATTTTGGCGGTTTCTCCAGTCCTGTGCCCATATATCTAGCCGGAACGCCTTTACCGATCTGCTCCGACTTTCGGTACCTCGGGTCGCTTGTCCAAGGGGATGGGGAAATAGACCGAGATGTAACGCACCGGATCAACTCGGGATGGACGCAATGGCGACAGGTCACAGGAACAACTTGCGACCCACGGATGCTCCTCAAGTTAAAGGGCAAAATTTACAAGTCCGTGATAAGGCCTGTCGTACTGTATGGATCGGAGTGCTGGGCCGTGAAGAAGACGGACGAAAAAAGAGTGCATGCAGCGGAGATGAGAATGTTGAGATGGATGTTTGGAGTGACGAAAATGGATAATGTAAGAAATGAATATATAAGGGGCAGCTTGAAAGTAGCGCCAGTACAGATATTCTATGTCACGAAGTCCGTTTGGCTATGAATGTTGTCAAGCGTGCACATGCACATTGTTTTTGTGTGCGTAACCTCGAGAGCGCTCAGTGTCGATCGGGACACGGTCCGGATCAGTAATGGTTTTTAGTTCGCGCCAAATTGTTTCACGGAGTAAGGTCAGCATGGCAACAAAACGAAGAAGAGTTGTCCATAGTGAGGTAATATTTATTTATACGTTTTCAATTAAAATGTTATACAAAGATACTTAATATAGCAATAGAAGTATTTATAAAATGAATGTTTTTTTGTGTTATAAAATGTTTATATTACTTAATTATTTTGATTACATTTTGTTTTAGGGTCGAAACATAATAGCTAGTGTTTATCATTTTCTGCGAGAAGAATATGAATTTACAAAATCATTAATGGAACTCAAGTGTGATTTGTCTCATTTACGAGACATTACACGCCATACAGCTGAAGCTACGTGTGTGAGCCAAAAAACAGTTCAAAGAATATTAAAAGAAGAGAAGGAATTGCCATCCACTTCATCAAAATTCACTTCACGAAAAGGAGAAAGCGAGATAATAAAGTGTATATAGATAATTTTACAGCCGATGTGGTTCGCAGTACTGTACAAGATTTCAATATTGTCCATAAAGAAATTCCAACATTAGCTAAGTTAAGAACAGCATTGAATGAAAAAATCGGATTCGAAGGTTGTTTAGAAACTGTTCGCAAGTTACTGTTGAAATTAGGTTACAAGTGGCGCAAAACAGAGAACAACCGTAAAGTCTTGACGGAGCGTCATGATATACAAATGTGGCGTTTAAAATATTTAAAAAAAATAACAGAGTACCGCACTCAAAGTCGGCCAATTGTCTACACCGATGAGAGCTACGTCCTTTCGACACACGTGCGAAACAACACCTGGGGAAAAAAAAGGAAAGAACTCCGTTTTTAAAAAAAATTAGCACAGGCACTCGCTTTATTTTAGTGCACGCGGGAACCAAGGATGGTTTTATTGAAAATGCTTCCTTGGTTTATAAGGCCAACTCAACAGCTGGTGATTATCATTCAAATATGAGCTATGATAACTATGTAAAATGGCTAAATGAAAAGTTGCTACCCAATTTACTTCCGCGCTCTGTCATTGTCTTAGACAATGCATCTTATCACAACACACGGGCTGAACGACTACCGACGCAATCTACAAAGAAAGCCGATATGCAGCAATGGCTCAGGGATAAGGGTATAGCATTTGATGAATCTCTTCTTAAATTGGAATTGTACGATACAATAAAGAAGTAGAAAGCCCAACACGTAATCTACAAGATTGACGATTTTATAAAAAGCAAGGGTTTTGATGTCTTACGCCTTCCCCCCCACGAATACGGAAAGACTGATCAATGAAAGTTTGGGCCAAGTTAGCAGTGAAACGTGGCAAAAAACTTGTGCTCATGTTGAAAAAATTGAAAAAGACTACTTGAAATATTTTGATCTCGATTTTGAATTTATAATCAATGTACAAGATTATTCTGACGACAGCAAAACGGAATCGGAAATCGAAAATTTATCTGATAGTGATTGAAAATACTGAATAGTCCTACTTGTTTCGTTTCCATTCTGTAACACCAATGCTTAATTAAATGCCTATATATTCTTAATATTTTTGTATTTATTGCAATCTAATCTAATTTATTTACAAAATGTATATACTTTTGAAACCAAAATTTTATTTAGATTATTAAATCTCGACTTGAATATATATCCGATTTTTTTGCTAACGTTACCTACTTTTACACACACAAGCGCGCTTGTCGGGATACGTCACTATTACAATCAAATCCGAACGGACTTCGTGAAATAGAATATCTGTAACAGAAAAGTTGAAAGGAAATCGTTTGGCTTGGTATGGGCATGTGATGAGGACTAAAAGAGTGATGAATATGAATGTTGATGGGTGGAGAGGGAGAGGAAGGCCAAAGAAAAGATGGATGGATTGTGTGAGGAATGATATGAAAGAGAAGGGAGTGAATGATAGCATGACGGCTGACAGGGGAGGATGGAAGAAGTTAACGTGTTGCGCCGACCCCAAATAACATGGGACAAGGGCAGGAAAATGATGATGTCACATAGAGTTAGAAATATTTT
Organism: Atethmia centrago; assembly: GCA_905333075.3. Lineage (NCBI taxonomy): Eukaryota > Metazoa > Arthropoda > Insecta > Lepidoptera > Noctuidae > Atethmia > Atethmia centrago. The sequence goes on from HG995386.1 coordinate 21,371,943, forward strand.
TAAGTTTTTCGTTATTGGTTCAAATTTGGCATTTTAACACTTAGATATATTCGATTTTGAAATGTGACGTCACGAAACTTAGGACCCTTCCACCCCTTCCCACAATTCGTTGACTCCCCCCCTCTAACGTGTGACGTACTTTATGCGTCGTCCCTAACGTGAAAGAAAAATATTATATTTAGGACATGTCCAGGAAATACAAACAACAAGTAAGGAACAACAACAAAATAATGTAAACCAAAATAAATTATAAATGCGTGGTGCAATAATATCTACCTGATTGGACATATTTTATGGACTACGTTTCGCCTGAAAACCAGAAATGTCTAAATTATTATAAAACGTTTATACAGATAGAAGAGATGCGAATCCGTGACGCGGCCGCCGGGGTGCCCGCTGCCATCATTTTAGAGAACTTCGTGCGTCGGAAGGTCATCAAGCAAACTGTCATGACCACCGTATACGGAGTCACCAAGTTCGGAGCCAGGCTGCAGATCGCTAAGCAGCTGAAAGGTAAAAAATTGTCTCCGTAATAGCTCTGACTGGATACACTAAACTGTTAAACCATATGGTGCGTTATCAACCTTCTATAGATTCCACATTCTGAAAAGAATGCTTATAATATATCACACTTCATCAGGTCAGAAAAATACTGATGTTATGCCAGTATTGCCAGTCTAAAAAAAGGTGAAGGGAATATATTATTTTTCTCGCATATTATATTCCCTTCACCTGATATCCTCCACCTAGTATCTCCAAAACTTTGCACGTTGTCTTCGTGAATCAGCTTTTTATTACTATAATCGTGTATTTTTAATGGATGTTGAATAGGAATAGTGGATGGTTTGATAACTGAGAGCTCGCGAGTTGATTACTTGTATTTTATAACAGCTACTTCTATAAACTTTATGATTTTTATAGATATACGAGTTGATAAGTTCACATTCTATATTCCAATATGGTTGTCAACAGACATAGATGAGTTCCCCAAGGAGCACGTGTGGACGTGTTCCCAGTACCTCACCACGAAGACGTTCGACAGTCTTCGAGAGATGTTTACCTCCACCAAACTGATACAGGACTGGTTCACCGACTGTGCCAAGTAAGTTATTAGTTTATGTAAATGAGCACTAACGAAGGATTATTAACGGCTTGTAGCTAACAAGCCGTGAGCCCGATGGGATTTCCCATCTGCAAAAATGGCCAACTTCCATAAAAACATGCTTCTACACAAAAAAAAAACTACTTAATAAAAAAAATCACACCAGACAACGCACAAGCTAAACGACTGGGCGTTTAACCTGTGCCTTGTCTGTCAGTGATTTTTTTTTATTAGGTAGAAAATATAAACAAAAAATGTCTTTGCGAATGAAAGGCATTATCCATATTCATATCTATTTTGCAGCCCAAAACTGCGGGGTACGGTAGTGCACCCGCCAAGACGAGAGAAAAAAGCAGGGGCATTACTTACCTTTTTTCGAAGCGTGTCGAAATATTTTCAAACTCTCATAGCTTCGGCCTGGATAATGCTAGAGAGCTCAGATGTAGTTAGCAGACTTATAAAACACATTTAAGTTTAATTTGTCTAGCTTTTATACTTTGGATTTTATTAATACCTAAATTACGTCGATTTCTTCACTGACTGACTAATTCACTCACTCACTCGTTCATTCATTCATTCATTCATCGAAACCTTTAGGGCACTTCCCCAAGTCTTAGAAAGCTGAAATCTGGTATGCAAGCTAGAATTTACATGCAAAGCGATAAAAAATTAAGATATCTGTATCTTTCACCCTCTTTCTCCGATAATAGTGCAGGTCTTTAAATTAAATAAATCCTCTAGGGTACTTCGCGAAATCCTAGAAAGCCAAAATTTGGTATGCAGGCTAGGATTTGCACACAAACAACAAAAAAAATTAAGAAATCAGTAAATTTCATCCTCCAACCCCCTTAAAGAGAGTAAAGATAATACCTACTTCCATTTGTTATGAAAGCTAGATTAGTATGTACATAAACAACGAGGAAGAAACTCTTTATTATTGACTATGAAGAAAGTCAATTTAATGTATGGCTTGGCCATTCCATTGAACAGACCGGTGACTTAATGTCTTACTAAAAGCCCATAGGAGTGTCTGTGCGATGCCGTTTTAATTATGTCAAGCAACCAATCTTAACATAATTATTTAATAAATTGAACAGTTTGTCATATTTTTAAAGAAAGGTCCTTAAATACTAAACTTTAATTATTTTCTCATCCCTTGGGATTAGGATCTCACCATAATGTCCCAGTTTCCAAACAAACACTGTATTCTTTCCTTCAGATTAATATCAGCGGTATGCGGCGAGAGCGTGGAGTGGGTGACTCCGCTAGGCCTCCCTGTGGTGCAGCCCTATTATCGGCGCTCCGGAAACACCACCGGCCATTACCGATCGTCTTTAGATCTAACTCAGTAAGTCATTATAAATCTTCCCTTATCACAAGCGGGAAAGTGGACCGCGAAGTTCAAATTTTGTTACATTTTTTGCAATTTGCTGGTCAGTATCAGGTTGTTTGTTGATCAACATACGATTCGCGACCGTAACATATATATATGTACGGAATTATGAGGGAGTTGTATTGATGATTCTAATGATTTATAATTCTGAAAATACATATTCGTTACAGTCGCGAATCATATTTTGATTAAATAATAAATATTGCTTTTTAAGTACTGCTAACACCTACTGTGAACTGAAAAGTTGTCTTTTTGAATAAATGTATGTATTACCTCGCAGGTGTGAAAAGTAGAGTATTCTCCTCGGGGATAAAAGTGTCTTTGTCTTGGGCGAGCTTGAATCCCTCACTGCAATCAGGTTTCTAGTCTTAACTGCCTCGCTTCGCTCAGGAGTTAACTCTGAACTCCATCGTTACGCTTGGAATTCAAACAAGCGCCTGTGACATAAGACGCTGCTTTACCCCTTAATGAATAATCTATTATTAACATAGTCAGAATAAAGTTCGAAATTCAAAAATGAATAAGACCGTTAGGGTCTAGTCGCAAAATGAGTTGCGGACTAGTGCCGTATGTCAGTACACCCGCCCGCCCGCAGGCGCCCGTGCACCATGAAGCAGCGCAACGCCTTCCCGCCCAACTTCATCCACTCGCTGGACTCGTCGCACATGATGCTGACGGGGCTGCACTGCGAGGCGCGCGCCGTGGCCTTCGTGTCCGTGCACGACTGCTTCTGGACGCACCCGCGCTCCGTGGACCGCATGAACGAGGTACGCGAACTAAGGCCTAGTGGCCTGAACAACTGTGGACTTCTGAAGTCTTCTTTTTAGGATTTGTTTACTTTGTGTTCTGTAAAGTCGGAGAAATCAGTTATTAAGGTGCTGACAAGACCCAATTGACCAAAATAGGATTTTCTTAAGAAAACAAAGGCAAATCATTATAGTTTGTGGTAGCGGAAAAAATATATGTTAATTTTGAACACATTTCCCAGAACTTGGTTGTTACCAAAATACATTTTGAAACAAATCTCGATATAAACTAACGTTAAACTAACCTCTTACCTTGAGTTCTAATCCAAAATATCTGTATTAAATATCAACATACGTTACGTATTTAATTAATAACAACAACGTCTTATTTGAATGCAGAACTTGGTTGTTTTTTATTTTCGAATACTCAACTCAATTTTGAGTAAATAGATAATTGCTTCATATTTTGCAATAAATTACAAGCGTTGTGTCATCGCGCTTCTCTTTCTTTTCTATGCAATCTGACAGTGACCGCGGGCGGTTTAGGTGTTGTCAACGTTTTAAGTCAACTTGCTTAGCAACTGATTTCCCCGTAAATTGTTATTTGAATGTACGGACTACTTAAACTTTTAAACTTAAACTGTATATTCAAATAACAACTTTCAGTGAAATGAAATGAAATGAAATGAAATGAAATGAAATTGTTTATTCTGTAAATAGGATATGAGAATCACTTTTACACGTCATATTAAAAAATAAGCTAGATGGAGTCGACATTTCCTATCTGACTACCCCTGAGAAGAAATGGCGAAACAAACTCAAGGGTCAAAGTCTCTAGTCCAGACATAATCTTGGTCAGATCATGTGAGGACCATGTAGATCTATGTCTGAAATGGTCTTTTGAGGAAAGAACCACACAAATTTGAGTGGACCTGTCCAGTCAGTGCAAGCATTTGTCAGTAATCGTGTAGCTCAACTCAAAACTTAAGGAGCTCAACGACTCGACGAACAATACCAAGGAAAGGACAATTGGTTTGGCCGCATAAAGAACTCAAAATGCCAGACCATAATTAAAACTAAGAGAAAAAAAAAAAAAAACAACGAAATAAATAAAGATGACCCACATAGTGCTCACATTCACAATAATTAAAGTAATATAATACTTTTCAAGGTACATACATAAATATTCACTTAATTTTGCTTATAATATTCATAAATGTCAATATGTACATATAGTTGTACATAATGATGATTTTGCATAATTTAAATATCAAATTTAATGGTTTTAGCACAAAGCTTATCAGAGCGAGCAGCTCAATCCCAAGCTTTTTTGTCTTCTAAATAATCTGAAATTTTATAGTACCCCTTTTTACAAAGTTTGGTTTTAATACAGCTTCTAAATCGTTTAATGGGTAAATTTCGAATAGCAATAGGAAGTTTGTTGTAAAAGCGTATACATTGACCCATGAACGAGTTGCCTACTCTGTGGAGGCGAGTGTGTAGTACAGCAAGATTATGTTAATTCCTGGTATTTAAACTGTGGATATCGGACATTTTCTTAAAATTTGATATATTTTTGTGTACATACATAAGATTATCAAATATATATTGAGAGGCTACAGTCAGAATATCTATTTCTTTGAATTTTTCTCGAAGGGAATCTCTTGGACCTAGGTTGTAAATGGCTCGAACAGCCCTTTTTTGTAAAACAAAGACGGTATTAATGTCCGCACAGGTTCCCCAGAGAAGAATCCCATAGGACATAAGACTATGAAAATAACTAAAATAAACAATTCTGGCCGTATCTACATCGGTTATCTGTCGAATTTTTTTAACAGCATAGGCGGCCGAACTTAGCCTTCCTGACAATTTTTCTATGTGTGGGCGCCATTGTAATTTAGCGTCAATAGTTATTCCAAGAAAAACTGTCGACTCAACAGGGTCCAAATCTATTCCATTAAGTTGAACATTGGTAGTTAGCTGCCTGACATTTGGCGTTGAAAATTTAATTTAACAGTCTTTGACAGTTTAATGAAATGGCTGTAACACGGCAAATTGACATAAGATGTGAATTTGCTTAACAATTGATTTCCCTGACTGTACATTTAAGATAAAAAATGTCAGTACTTTAAGTTCACGACATAATAAGTTCCTCCCTTAACGTCATCGGGGCTCAGTGTAATGTTATAGTAGTGACTACGTTAGACAACGAAATCAATCCTCCAGTTAGCTTAGTCCAATCTACTGATATCGACAAGAACCCCGTGCTAATCAATTCTTTACCAGATGAAGATCTTCTCTGCCATCAAACGCTTGAACGTCAATCTAGCACGATGCTTCAAATAAGTGCTAAATGCTAACATAAATTTTTATTATAATATTTCAGATTTGTCGTGAGCAGTTCGTCGCCCTACACTCGCAGCCAATCCTAGAAAATTTATCCGAGTTTCTATCAAAGCGATACAGTTACGACGAAAGGTGAGTTTTTTCTATACCAGAAATAAATCCTCATCCACAAATTCTCCAAAACTATTTTTAAATAATCTTACAAATATACAGAAAAATAAACCAGCTTCCACCCGCGACTTCCGATGGCACTCGGCAATTGCAATAGTATCTATTAGTGATTTTTTTAATCGGATCGGTACTTCCAGATATTACCTCTTACGATCTTAAAAACAAATAAAACAAATTATTTAAAAAAAAACAAAAAGACTGCAAAAACAATCATTTGTTTTATTTCAAGCTTTTTAGTTTTATTAATATACATATATGGAATTGACTCATTACTAGCTTTGATTTTATATCAATATTGTTATAAATTCAAAAAAGAAAACCTTTCCCTCCTTTTTTTTGTATTTGCAGATGCAATATATACATATTATATAGCCTATGTCACTCCCGCAATGAAGACGAATCTAACGACACCTCTTATGTTAAAATCCATCAAGCCGTTTAGGCTACAGAACGTGTCAAAGAATTTGACATACATTCATACTCTCGAAAAACATTACCCTCCTTCTGGGGCAGTCGGGTAAAACAAACTGTCAGTCGTAGGACTGCACGTCAGAACTGAAAACTCTTTAGCTTCACAAACTTGTAAACATCTCTATATTATGTATCTGAACGTGACGGTCACGTGAGTTTAGTGCTTTTTCCCCATCCCAAAAGTGCCCAACATGCCTAAAACAGCTTTCACTTCACTAACAATAGGGAATATGCATGTATTTTTTTTCACTATATCAATAATAGACAGTAATATAAACCCAAGAAAAGTATTAAAAGTTAAATTCAACTACTGCTTGTTGCTCAAAAAAATTATGGATCTCCAACAATTTTCTGCTACAAACGGCCGTTTCTGTCGTGGGCTTGATGACGTCATTTACCTTGATTCGTCTTTGTTTGCATGTGTTTGTAGCCCCAAATTTATATATTAAATTATTTTTTGTGCTTTGTTCAAGTAGAACTCGCACTAACCTTAGTGAGATTTCAAGCACTTTGCTAAGAATAGATTTTATTAACATACTTTCTTTCGTCACTTCCGGCATTTTCAAAGACGACGCGTTTTTAGTTTGCGTTCCTCACCACCAAGAAAACGAAACATAAATTAATTAATCGTAAAATTAGTAATGCATTAGAAAATGTAAAAAAAAATAGGAATTTGTTTTTTGACTCCTACACAATGTATATTTAAATAATGTATAAGTTTTGAATTACTTACATATTTAACCTCTTTATAAACAGTTTACATTCGATTTTAACCCCATTTTTACACACATAAAAGAAAATGAAAAAGTAATATCAACATGGTTTTATCATCTATTTCAGTGAGCTTGAGGACAGAAACTTAGGCGCAGCGAACAAGAAACGCGTCAACAGCCTACTACAAAAAGTGCCCAGCAAAGGAGATTTCGACCTAAATAGCGTACTAAGATCTGTCTACTTCTTCAGTTAGATAACCAAAGACCTATTAACTTTTAGTTGATATTTCCTATCGGTTTGGTTTCTGTCATGCGATTGACAAAAAATATGAAGGAATATTTTGGGTTCCCTACCCCGTAACTATAGGTCTTATCTGTAATACAAGAAAACGCTATAACAGTACCTAGCTGTAAATATGACACTTCGTATTTCGGAAAACGTTCGGCTTTGTAGAGCGTCTTCTCTGCCATTCATACAGTCTTTTTCTTATTCCCGATGAGTCATGTTAGGTACTGTACATTATTTAATGTCTTAAGTTTCTATGTATAACTCGAAATACTGATATCTGAATAAAAAATAGTATTATATAAACTACTTAATATCGGATAAGACATTTTTTCTTTTACTAAGGAAGAATTAGATTTGCTAGAAGCGGGAACAGTTTATTCTTTGTCTGATTTACTTAATAGCACGATAATTGTATTAGAAGAAAAAGATAACAAAAAAAAGAATCATTTACACGATGCGAGTTTCTTGCTTGTCGTGTACAATAAAATTGAAGCAACAATTTTTTTATTGTTACCTGAACTTATGGGATCTCGCAGGCTATTGCCTGCGAGGATTTCTTTTTGTACCCAAGCATCATCCCTATTGGGATGATGCCTGGGTACAAAAAGAAATCCTATTTAGGCCGTCAGTCAGATAATAAAAAAAATATTTCACACGTATTTTTTGCTTCATCATATTAATAAAAAATACTTAGATAAAACGCATTAAAGTTGGGGAGTGGGGGCTACGTCAGAATTCAGTATAAAATCTAGCAAGGCGTGACGTCATGTCACATTTCAACTCAATATATCGCCGTCATCTTTTGATTACGTTATTAAAAAAGAAAAAACACGTGTCCAATATTTTTTAATAATCATGGTACCTTACGGGCAGAAAACAATTGTCATCATCCCTCAGGCTTTAGATTCAGCTTTTTTGTAGCCACGGCATATAACCGATGTAACGAGAATACGATAAATAATAATAAGTAAAGGATTGACACAGAAGTAGGCCAGACAAGGATTTCATCTAAGACAATGGCAGCAAAAAAATAAGTCCAAAATGTTGCCATGTAAGGAACTAGGGATAGACTGAAGTTAACGTATGGTGGTTATTTGCATATTGTAGGCCTTTTGTCGGCTTTTGTACTTTTGTAATAATTGTTACTGCTACACACTAGTAAGGCATTTTATACATTCTTATTATTTTCTTCTTCCATGGATTTATTGAGACTGGCTTTGTGTTTAGTTCGTTTTGTCTCAAAGTTTTTGTAATGTAGTTACGAATCTAGCTATTTGTACGAAAATCCTATCTTAAAATAACTGCCTCAAGAATGTCATTGCATAGTTTGATAATTTTCGAAAAAGCAAGACGTACTGCCGTGTTTGCAAATTGCCTTTAACGATTTAAAAATAAATTATCTTAAATAATTTTCTATAAATACCAGATTGACTGCCGTATTTTTATATAATACAAATACGAACTGCCTTGTCTTTACAGGGGGGTAACCATCACCTCTTATAGCAGTATTATTTCAATATTACTTCAGCGTGAGAAAGAGATGGAGCTATAAGTCCTGTATAGCTCTATCACTTTCCCACTGTGAAGTAATATTATAATAATACTGCTTTAAGAGGTGATGGTTACCCCCCAGAACTGCCAAACCTTATAAGATTTCAAATAAAACAAAAAAGTATAAAACCACTCAAACTCGTTTGGTACACACGGCTACATATCAAAATACTTTTCCAGTATAAGCTGATCTCGCGTTGTATAGGATTTCCGTATAATGAGAGGTCAGTTTATATTGGAAATGCTATGTGAATAGCTTGATGTGTAGCCATGTACTATGTTTGAAACAGTAAAAAAAATCAGATTTAGCCTTGATTATAGAGAACTGCCCAGCGTTATGAGATTTTAAACCAAATTTAAACTTAAATGCTCTTCATAAACTACTTTTGACTGCCGTAGTAACTGCCATATAAAACAAAGTTTTTCGCAATCGAAGAAAAAACTTGTAATTTTGTTCGATAGTCTGACTTTTACCAAAAGGAAAAATATGTAGTTTTGAATTGGATTTGTGTACAAATAACTATAGTAATATTATTTTAGTTGACTCTTGTAGAGTACAAACATTGCTGTGTTAGTATTAATGAACTACCATTTAATATTTGGTTTATAAAGGACATTTCCTTCTCGACCATTCGTCCAATGTATTTGTTTAAATAAATATAAACCTTAGGCGCTGAGCAGATGACGGACAATTTGGAATCGTGTGGAAATCTAACGCGCACGCGCATCCAAATTGTCCATCGTCTGCTCAGCGCTTTATGACAACCAAATATTGGCAAAGTTGAAAACCTTAGATTTTGTTCTGTTATCTAGTTGCAATGCAAAGCAACATAAAAACTGTGATTGTTAGTAGTTGAACAATAAATTAAGCTGAACAATTGTATTTGTTTTATTGATTAATTTGATAATGTGATGATAATCACAAATTCATAAGATATCGTCTTAAGACGCTGACAACACCTAAACTGCGGTCACTATCAGATTGCATAGAAAAGAAAGAGAAGCGCGATAATACAACGCTTGTAATTTATTGCAAAATATGAAGCAATTATCTATTTACTCAAAATTGAGTTGAGTAATCGACCAAGTTCTGCATTCAAATAAGAAGTTCTTGTTATTCATTAAATACGTAACGTATGTTAATATTTAATACAGATATTTTGGATTAGAACTCAAGGTAAAAGTTTAGTTTAACGTTAGTTTGTATCGAGTTTTTTTTTTTTTCAAAACGTGTTTTGGTAACAACCAAGTTCTGGGAAATATGTTGAAAATTAACATATATTTTTTCCGCTACCACAAACTATACAGATTTGGCATTTTTTTTTCTTAATAGAAGCCTATTTTGGTCAATTGTGTCTTGTCAGCGCCTTAATTATAACTGATGCAATGAGAATTGAACCATGTTCCCTTGAATAGGGATAATGACATTTTAAATATTAAATTCCAAAAAAATATTTGTTTGCAAATAGTACAAACAATAATTAAAAAAAACCGGCCAAGTGCGTGTCGGACCACGTACAATGAAGGGTTCCGTAGTTAAAAGTTTGGATGAATTTATCCCAAAAACAAACTTAACATTGTAGGTGAAAAACATGTTCACCCATACATCGATATATGCCACGGTCAATTCTCCAACTGCAAATTTAAGTTGGTTGACAATTACTCGTTAACTTGTAAAGCCCATTTAGCTGTGATAGTTTTCCTTTTAATTTCATTATAAATATGTACACACTTGACTCTAACAAAAATTTGCACTGTAATACTTAGAATATAGAAAGAACCAGAAGCCGCGAACACACCTAATACTGAAGCGTCAAAAACGACTCCTAAATAGAGTAGTTTAACGCGCAGCCGATCAGTTAGTCTGTAAAAATGCAGCGGGGCTAAAAAATAAACAGGATGGGATCACATTTCACGTGTAAATAGCGCATTCAAATATCGTCTTATTTAATTACTGAATAAATTGTTCAGTTTGTAATTGTCTAGAATGATGCATCCATCTTGATAGTGTTGCCAGTATAAGAGTTTTTTTTCCTTCTTTTTATTACCTACTGAGGGCATGTATTCGTTGTAGTGTTAAATTAATAACAACTTACACAAAAAAAAAACCCGACTTGAAAAAGAAAGGTTATCAATGTGACCCGTATGATATCCCATATATGATTTTGTTAGAACTGCATAACATTCATAATAGGTACTATGTTAGACTATTAGGATTTCTAGGGGGGGCGGGTGTATGAAATTATGTATCTATGAAAAGACCAATTGTGATTTTATTATTTATATTATCTTACCAATACTCTCAACGTTTACCCCAAAACGGGTTCATAATGTCCGAGCTAGCAACATTACGCGGGTGGGAAGTGAGGCGGGCGCGGGACGCTTGTCTTGATTTTGGACACAGCGTGCGGCTTGCAATGACAGTTGAACGCAGATTCTAGTTCTTTCTATATTCTAAGACTTAATATTACGCAAGAGGATCGTTGAATCGAAACCTGGTGTTCACAGACCCATTATTTTTGAACAGCCAATCCAACGATACCCCACACCATGGGGTAGACGAGAAAAAAAAAATATCCCCACGTTACGTGCAAGGAAAGTACCCTAAAAGATATAGTTTAAAATTATTTCACACTGAAAGTGCTCGCTGCGCTGCTGTCGGTTGCTGCTTTCCCGGTGTGAATCGGCCATTATGAAATGAAAAACCTCCGAAATATAAATTATCATTTATTTGTGGTACAAAAATTCACGTTACACGGTCACGTAACTAATTACAACAATTTTCGACCAGCAACGTCACCACTTCCGACCAGCAACGTCCGACCATTTCAGGCCACACAGCATTTCACTAATTTGGACTGATTCTACACTAAGTTTCAACCTTACGATAATTTAAACACTACGTCCAAGCGTTTTAATTTTAACGGTTTTTATAACTGCATGAGGTATAACAGTAAAAGTGAATATAAATAAGGTAAAAAATATTTTGGCGAGTGCGCAGTCTACGAAATTACTACTTGCCTGCATTTCATATTAAAAACTAATACATTCTCTATGAAACCAAGTGCTAAAGTGGATAGTCTACGCTCTTTTCAAAAGAATTATTTATCTAATCCATCAAAAATCTTAAAAATTTGAAGCATGGCCTTTCCAATTCAGAAATAATGCGATCTACTCCTTAGACCAAATCTTATACGTTACAAATATTCTCTAAAATGGGACAAATTCGTTTAAAACACAACATTTTAAAGAAGATTGTTATACAATCGTGTTTGGTCCAAAACTGACTGTACCATAACGCACACAACTGGCAAATAAGTGCCTGTCTGTCAAAATCACGCAAATGATTATAGCCTTTATAGTTAGGACAGTAGAAGTTGAAAATAAACAACATCGCGCCTGTTTTCTTCGAAAAGTTTAGACGGAGGTGTACCTACAACCACATTTCTCCAGTTATGTTTAAGTCCCGTGAATAGGAGGCGAGCCTTTTGCTATCAACCGGGCACAAATCCAGACTCCGGGCTTCTACTGAGAATTTCCTGATAGAAAAACCAAAAATACTTTGAAGAAGTTGAAATAGGTTGAAAGGTGCACGGGAATTTGACAGAGAGAGCGTTGGGCCGCGTGTCCGTTATTGTCTATGTTTGTGGAACACGTGAACGCTGGTGTGTGGCCGTGCCGAAGGGTCCGCGTTCTCGCTCGAACCGCTTGTCGTCGTCCGCTGGCTTAGGTCCGATGAACTGGAAGACACAAGTTGCGATTAGACCGTGCTGAAATTTAAGACGCGAAAATAGCTAAAAGTTCTTTGAAAATACATTTTTATGAACACAACGAAATAATCCCAATATCCGTGATAAGCCAGATTAAGCTTGAAGTTGAAGAGTCCTTTGACATAGTCACAGTATAGTGCGGATACCATTAAGAAAGGGCGTGAAGAGCTTTGTAATGGCCAAACATTTGCGATTCCGTCGCCCTTTTATCCATAAAAACATTCATGAATGCTGAGAGAGCCAACTGATGTGCGAGGAAGCCAAACCCTCATAATGAAAAATATATAATTATCCTCATAATGGTTACTCACGAAGGCGTCAATGTATCGACATCTAAGTTCTGCAAGCAGAACCACTGCGAGATGAGGTTCTCGTCGTTTTTGGCACAGTCCAAAGTTCCGTTGTACAACAGCAGGTCATCCATTAATACCTGGGGAACAAATAAAGGTAAGAATTTGTCCTAATATTAAATCAAACACATTAAAAAAGCTCACTGCTTCATATAGAAAGAGGAGTATGGGATACTCCATAACGGGTAGCACGGTACTTGTCTTATGGGTGCTAGAAACCAGTAAGTAAAGCGAATTTAGATTACTTACTCCGAACTCCTTGACCCCTCTCGTCGGAGTCTTTCCATAGTTCCAGATCTTTATTCCGTACACGGAAACTGGGAAGTCGAATACAAAGTAAACCCTGCAAAAGAAGCAATTTTATAAGTGGCTCACAGGTATACGCTGGCTGGTATTACATATTTTATTTTCAAAGGGAGCTTAAGATCGACATAACCCCTGTTTTTAAATCTTCGACTATAAAACAATGGTCACGAGTTCACTGACATACACAGGCAGACTCCATCTATCCCACCAAAGGGCAATATACCATGTAGGTATTCTCAAAAGTTGCAATTTTATGCGCTATAACGTCGCATTGCTGTTTTGTGAACCCTGAACCATAACAAAACGAAGGTTTTCGTCGCCCCCTGTCTCCAGATACTACCCTATCATAGAAACCGGTTTACACTGTTGCAAGCAATACGATTAGTTGAAGCAACTAATAAACTTGCTGTTTTTATTGTATGCCACAGGCAGGCAGGAATCATGCATCGTGTAAATGAGGCTTAAGAAAGTAAGACAAGAAAGTAAGGAAAGAAGTGTATGAAAAATGTATGAAAAATGAGAGTAACCGGAACCATACATTCCAATGAAGCAAGTTAATCAAAAGCTCGTAAAAATACAGGTAAAAGATTAATGATCTCTGACCTGTTGAGCGTATGCGGTAGTACGGGCGCCAGCCAAGAGTGTGCAGCATCGCCAACACGCGCGTTGTGTCCGTCGATGAGTTTGTCGGGTGTACGCACGTCAGCCGCGCGTGGGTCCAGCACGTTTACGCTAGCAGGGTGCGCACATACGTCTGGTGAAAAGTAAATAATGGCCTGTATCTGTGGTACTCCATTGTTGCGTGAAAATAGACAAAAAAATAAGGTATGGTCTGATAAGCGGGAGGTGAGTTCGATCCCCTGCACGGTGCAGCCCTGGTTGCAATTTTAACGCTTCTTACCAGAAGTGGTTATTAGGAAGGAGTACTAGTAATGAATCCAACATTGCTAGTAATCTTGAAAGCAATAGAAATAAGCAGAAGGGGAAGTTTCATAGTCAACACTGGGAAAGCGGCTGGTTGACTACAGCCTTTTCGTAGTGAGGCCTTCTCTAGATAGAAAAAACTAAGCTTTGTTGGCCATCCCCAAAATTTTAAATTGATGAAGGATTGGCAGACAACTCTTTATACAGAATCATTGTGAACAATGCAACTTACTCGTCTCAGTGACCGGTATCAAGTTCCCATGAAGATCATAAAGTTCGACCCCTGTCAGACCGACGTAGTATGGGTCGCCCCAGGTGGAGAATATGTTCAGTTGCAGCACAAAACCGGTAGGAGCTCCCATGTCCAGGTTTGTACCGTACACCAAGCAGTCCATACGGAAAGTGTCCGAATCTTCTGCGTCATCTAACCTATTATGGGTAATAAGTCAAAAACTTTTAATAGGTAATGTGATTTTAAAGAGTTTTAAAACGGCTTGATTGTGAGCTTCCAAATAAAAGCAGATGAAGCAAAAATGACAGACGGCGAAGTATAAAAGGCTATCAAAATAAAAAGTCATTTATTCAAACTAGGCTGAGAATCAGCACTTTTCGAACGTCAAAATTACATAAGACAGTCTCCCAAAAACGCCCGCCTTTCACCACTTCCTAGTGCCTAAAGCACTGGGAAGAAGAAGTGGCGGAACAAATTCCCCAAAGAACATCAATCTTACAAAAATCTTTACCGCTGGCCAATGACAGCAGTATGCGACGAGCGACATTATAACTTTAACATTTTCACAGTCAATCAGCCTAAATAAGTAAGGATAATTGCAAATGACGGAATCTCGAGTCGGGTGCCTACGCAAGACGATCCCGACTATCCTATGTCAAACTAACAAAACACTCCTAAATATTCAGAGTGATTTTGCGCTAAATGATGTTGGAATTTGTAAGCAGTCGTTTTTACCTGTCGTCAATACCCAGCAGGTCTATCTGCTGCACATAATCGTAGCAGGTGCCCCCGGGAGCTCTACGTAATAGCAAGGGCCGGTAGTGGAGCGCCGTGCCATCCAGACAGATGCGTGCGTGTTTCGCCCCAATGTACGACAGTTCCAGGTTTGCGTTGTAGTTCCACATGCGAATACCTAAGTGAGGAGTAAGTTTTAAAGAAGGACAAAACTTCAGGATCTTATAATGAAGTTTTGTTCTTCAAAAGAACATAAATATTTAGTGCTTTAATAAAAACGTAAGTAATCTTCTGATGGTGGTGTGACACAGCTAATTTACCGGTTTAAGGATGAAAGAGTGAGTTCGGATTGATAAGAATGAGATGAGTGCTAGTACTTTCGTTAGAGCCATCATTGCTTCAATGCGAAAAAGAGAGAAGCTATGTCTATTACATGATATGAACTGTTAAGCACTGTTATATAGTTTTGTAATATTATTCTTAAAATTATTAAAGATATATTATTATACTACAGTTTGAATAGCACCTCTTTTCGCAAAGGAACAAAATGATGACTCTTTTTACTTTCATCGCCTTCGCATAAAGTAAAGTTCGCGCCACGAAACAAGTCCCGCAGTCGCGGTGCTGTAGTCGGGCGACGGAATGTTGCTAACCTCGCTTTAAGGCTTTTACAGACTGGGGCGATATCGCGGGCGCGACAGGCAGCAATATGCCTGTCGCGCCCCAGTACCTATGCAAAAGCCTTTAGTATTTCACCATCTAACTATCTATCTCTCTCTAATCCTATTAGTTCCTCTAATAGCCGCGGTTCTTCTTTCGTGGCGCAAACTTTAGACTACAATCTGACAGCCCTGAGTGACCTGCCAACAGAAACCACAAATGATTACCAAAGGCGCAATCTACACAGGCGAGAAAACGTGGCGATAGTCTCGCCGTGCCATCAAATTCAATAGAAACTCTAAGGATGAATCAATCTCCACACGGCGATATTATCGTCTCGTCTCGTCCGTGGAGATGCTGCCTTAGTCTACGAAAGCTTTGGGAATCCCAGGCAAATTTCCGGCCACCGTAGGCGCGGGCTTGCGGACGGGTGAGCAATGGGTAGCTCGCCGTGCTATAAGGACCAGGCCCGGGTCAACGGCGCGTTGTGTTCCACGCGCGCCTCATAGAGATGTCAGCACAAGTGCAGGGGTCCACTAGGGCCCATGCCTAGTGGACCCTGGATAGTGGAGGGAAAGTACGAAAGGGTTACCGAAGCCCCAGGCAACACAGGCAACGGAGGGAACACGGGTGGGTTTTAGTCAGTAAGAGTTTGACACACCCTCCCGCTCCGCCCAAAGCGGGAAAAGTTATTTGATAACTTCTAAAATAACAACCAAAAAAATAAAAGTCTACGAAAGCTAGGTCTAGACTACATAGTCCCACTTACCAGTAATCTCAGTCGACTCCAACAGCTCCATTACAATATGACAGAAGTTGGTGCCGGTCGCGAAGTTTGTGCACCACATGTCTTCGAAATCAGTGGTTATATTCCTGCCGCTGAACAAACCCTTGCACTCTATGAGGTTGCTGTGTTCCGGCGCTTGGTCTTCCGTTATGAAGGCGGTGTAGGCGTATGCACGGTGGACCTTTATAGGCTCGTTGTAGCAAAGGAGTTCGATGCCTGTTCAAAGCCATGGTAAAGGTAAGTTACAATTTTATCAGCAGTTTTTTTGACGAAGATTAAAGGAACTCTCTTTCAAAGAGTTTCGAAGAAATAGGCAGTAGTACCTATGTTTCTCCGGAATACCGTTTTTCGAAAGTGTAAAGACGACGTAATCGTAGCACGGATTGTAGAAAAACCGGCCAAGTGCGTGGCGGACTTCGCACATTTAGCGTTCCGTACCAAATGTAGAATATAAGCCGTTCGAATGGCAGAATTATTCACAAGCAGTAGGTGAGTGACCTTAGTACAGATATTCTATTTCACGAAGTCCGTTCGGCTTTGATTGTAGTAGTGACGTATCCCGAGAAGCGCACTTGTGTGTGTAAAAGTAGGTAACGTTAGCAAAAAAAATCTGATATACAGGGTGTTTGGTGCATCGTGTGCCAAATTGAAATGGTCGACTGAAGGGGTCATCCGCTAGCCTTTCAGACCCCTTAACACCCCTCTTGCTCTGTGGATTTTTTTTTATCGACATTTTATTGTTTTCCAAAAAAAAAGACCCAAATTTTACATTCAAATACAGATTTAAAAAAAAATATAAGGCGTAGACTCTGAATTTTAATTTTATTTCGATGTGTATTGTTTAAGAATACTTTTAAATACAAAATTAGTGATATTAGTCACCTAGTTTTTTTTTTAATTCACTCGCAAAGGTAAAACTTAAATTAAAGCTGTACATGTTACAGCTATTTATAAGGCTACAAAAAAAAAACCAAAAGCGACCGGGATCTTCCAACTCCCTCATTAATTCTCCAGTCTATCCTCTTTCTAATGATGTGCCACATGCCATAAAAGTATTACAACTTTGTGAATTCGCTAGAATTGTGAATCAAGTCACATAAAACTACATTCCAAATTCTAATGAAAAAATATTTATTGCGGAACTGTTACTTGAGAAAGAGGTGAAATTTGTTTTCTCACTCTTTCACAGTAAAATCTATCTTCTATCTCTTTCTTGCATACCTTAAATCGGTTTGAACAAATCGCGCCGCCCGACCCGCCATTTTTTTAGTCGAGACATCACTGCCTCTGCTACCTAACGTGTGTGCTAGTTCACCATACTCCGCGATTCTTTTATTACTTTGTTATCGTTAAGTTTTGTTGGTTCTTGTTACATTTGTTTAATTTTTGTTGTTATTGTTAAACTTTGAGTTTTTTGTTATTGCAATGGCGACATTCTCTAACGAAGAATATGCGGACATCATGATGGCTTACGGAGCCGCTAATGGCGTCGCTCGTGCAGCGCAACGATTTTACCAGGAACGCTTTAGTGGTAGACGATTACCTGGCCGCAGAGTCTTCCAAGACACATACCGACGCATACCTACGCGAGACTGGCAGTGTTACTTTTAATGAACCAAGGGGCCATATTGTGCGACATAATGTTGAAGTAGACGAGAGAATACTGGCACTTTTTGAGGAAGACCCTACAAGAAGCATTAGAAATGTGGCATCACATCTTGATATTTCAATATGGAAAGTGTGGAAAGTACTTCGTCAAAACAAAAAGCATCCATTCCACTACACTCCGGTGCAAGGTACGTAATTTTAAACTAACTTTAAACCCGTGCAAGCTTTGTTTGACCTTGCCTTTGTTTAGCAGGTAATGGGTATGGTATGGCGTCACTTCCAGGTAGTGAATCTATTAGCACGAACAGCGGGTCCTTTCTTGTGCAATTACTTATTGCCCAAGAGAAATTTAAAAGAGTTTTTTGTTTGTTGCAGGTCTTGAGGGTGGCGACTTTGAGAGACGAGTGGCTTTTTGTCGGTTTCTTTTACACACGGATGTGAATGATCCTGATTTTTTAAAAAGAATACTGTGGACGGATGAATCCAAATTTACCAAGGATGGGATCCTCAATTTACACAATTTGCACCACTGGACAACGAAAACGCAAAACCCACGTGTTAAAAGACAGAAATCTTCTCAAAGAAGGTTTAGTGTAAACGTTTGGGCAGGAGTGATTGGGAATCAGGTAATTGGACCGCACTACCTGCCCGATAATCTCAATGGCGAAGACTACCTGGAATTCCTACAAAATGACCTGCCCGAATTAATGACCGATGTGCCCGTATTTAAAGAACGTGTGCCCATTGTATTTCAAAATGACGGCTGTCCCGCGCATTGGCGATTGACTGTGAGGGAATATCTCGACAATGTGTTCCCCAATGCATGGATTGGACGCGATGGCCCTATTCCATGGCCGCCACGTTCCCCAGATCTAACTCCGTTAGACTTTTATGTCTGGGGACGTGCCAAAGAGTTGGTATATGCCACGGAGGTTCCAACTAGGGAGGTATTAGTCCAACGCATAGAAGCGGCATTCAATACTATTAAGGAGGAAATACGACTTCGTACAACAACTGTTGAAATACGAAACAGGTGTCGGGCCTGCATTCGCAACAGAGGCCAACAATTTGAGCAAGATTTGTAACAATGATTAAATAAATGTTAAAAATGCAATTTTGTTTTTTTATTTCAAGTAAATCCCACGAAAGATACAGATATGAGACACGAATTTACCTAACCATAAGAATGAGATAGCAGATTTATAGGTTTGACAGGTATCATTTAAGAGATTTTTTTTAAATCATAATTTTGAATATTAGCCTTAGGTGACTCGATTCACAATTCTAGCGAATTCACAAAGTTGTTAAAATACTTTTATGGCATGTGGCACATCATTAGTAAGAGGATAGACTGGAGAATTAATGAGGGAGTTGGAAGATCCCGGTCGCTTTTGATTTTTTTTTTGTAGCCTTATAAACAGCTGTAACATGTACAGCTTTAATTTAAGTTTTACCTTTGCGAGTGAATTAAAAAAGAACTAGGTGACTAATGTCACTAATTTTGTATTTAAAAGTATTCTTAAACAATACACATCGAAATAAAATTAAAATTCAGAGTCTACGCCTTATATTTTTTTTTAAATCTGTATTTGAATGTAAAATTTGGGTCTTTTTTTTTGGAAAACAATAAAAAGTCGATAAAAAAAAATCCACAGAGCATGAGGGGTGTTAAAGGGTCTGAAAGGCTAGCGGATGACTCCTTCAGTCGACCATTTCAATTTGGCACACGATGCACCAAACACCCTGTATATTCAAGTCGAGATTTAATAATCTAAATAAAATTTTGGTTTTAAAAGTATATACATTTTGTAAATAAATTAGATTAGGTTGCAATAATACAAAAATATTAAGAATATGTAGGCATTTAATTAAGCATTGGTGTTACAGAATGGAAACGAAACAAGTAGGACTATTCAGTATTTTCAATCACTATCAGATAAATTTTCGATTTCCGATTCCGTTTTGCTGTCGTCAGAATCATCTTGTACATTGATTATAAATTCAAAATCGAGATCAAAATATTTCAAGTAGTCTTTTTCAATTTTTTCAACATCAGCACAAGTTTTTTGCCACGTTTCACTGCTAACTTGGCCCAAACTTTCATTGATCAGTCTTTCCGTATTCGTCATGTTTTGCTCGATATTTTTAGATGCGACATAATTTTTAACGATCCCCCAAATATTTTCAATCGCATTTAATTCTGGGTGATAAGGGGGAAGGCGTAAGACATCAAAACCCTTGCTTTTTATAAAATCGTCAATCTTGTAGATTACGTGTTGGGCTTTGTACTTCTTTATTGTATCGTACAATTCCAATTTAAGAAGAGATTCATCAAATGCTATACCCTTATCCCTGAGCCATTGCTGCATATCGGCTTTCTTTGTAGATTGCGTCGGTAGTCGTTCAGCCCGTGTGTTGTGATAAGATGCATTGGCGCCGATTCCCTTGTTCACAAACTAAACTAAATTTAAGTTCCGTCCATCTTTTTCTTTCTATTTCATTAAGAAAAGGACAGAAGATAAATTTTAGTTTAGTCCTGTCAAATGAACCAGTGCCTGTCACTACTCCATACACGTTTAGACGTGATTAAAAACTTGCCTACTAAAATTACGTCAATTTACGTCAAGCGCTGATTAATTTGACAGGACTAAACTAAAATTGATCTTCTGTCCTTTTCTTAATTAAATAGAAAGAAAAAGATGCACTGAACTTAAATTTAGTTTAGTTTGTGAACAAGGGAATCGGCGCCAATGTCTAAGACAATGACAGAGCGCGGAAGTAAATTGGGTAGCAACTTTTCATTTAGCCATTTTACATAGTTATCATAGCTCATATTTGAATGATAATCACCAGCTGTTGAGTTGGCCTTATAAACCAAGGAAGCATTTTCAATAAAACCATCCTTGGTTCCCGCGTGCACTAAAATAAAGCGAGTGCCTGTGCTATTTTTTTTTAAAAACGGAGTTCTTTCCTTTTTGCCCAGGTGTTGTTTCGCACGTGTGTCGAAAGGACGTAGCGCATCGGTGTAGACAATGGGCCGACTTTGAGAGCGGTAGGTACTCTGTTATCTTTGTTAAATATTTTAAACGCCACATTTGTATATCATGACGCTCCGTCAAGACTTTACGGTTGTTCTCTGTTTTGCGCCACTTGTAACCTAATTTCAACAGTAACTTGCGAACAGTTTCTAAACAACCTTCGAATCCGATTTTTTCATTCAATGCTGTTCTTAACTTAGCTAATGTTGGAATTTCTTTATGGACAATATGGAAATCTTGTACAGTACTGCGAACCACATCGGCTGTAAAATTATCTATATCCACTTTATTATCTCGCTTTCTCCTTTTCTTCATAGGTGAAGTGAATTTTGATGAAGTGGATGGCAATTCCTTCTCTTCTTTTAATATTCTTTGAACTGTTTTTTGGCTCACACCCGTAGCTTCAGCTGTACGGCGTGTAATGTCTCGTAAATGAGACAAATCACAGTTGAGTTCCATTAATGATTTTGTAAATTCATATTTTTTTCGCAGAAAATGATAAACACAAGCTATCATGTTTCGACCCTAAAACAAAATGTAATCAAAATAATTAAGTAATATAAACATTTTATAACACAAAAAACATTCATTTTATAAATACTTCTATTGCTATATTAAGTATCTTTGTATAACATTTTAATTGAAAACGTATAAATAAATATTACCTCACTATGGACAACTCTTCTTCGTTTTGTTGCCATGCTGACCTTACTCCGTGAAACAATTTGGCGCGAACTAAAAACCACTACTGATCCGGACCGTGTCCCGATCGACACTGAGCGCTCTCGAGGTTACGCACATAAAAACAATGTGCATGTGCACGCTTGACAACATTCATAGCCAAACGGACTTCGTGACATAGAACATCTGTGTGTGACACTTTTTGTGATGAATGGTTATAGAATTCCAAAGAAAAATCAATATTTGTTAGTAAAATATACGTAAAATAAAACATTATCGCCAAATTTCAAGTTAATAGGTGTTCATAGGTTCATAGCTGTGATAATTTTCCTTTTAACTTTGTCACCTATACAAAAACGACCATTTAGCTGGCAGGTGGGGGGGGGCTGGGGCATTTTTTTTTTTTTGGGTGGAAAATCATCAAATAACTTCTCCCGCTCTGGGCGGAGCGGGAGGGTGTGTCAGACTCTTACTGACTAAAACCCACCCGTATTCCTTCCTGTTGCCTGTGTTGCGGGGGCCTCGGTGACCCATAAGTACCTTCCCGCGACCCCGGCAGGCATCGGCCCTAGTGGACCCCTACTTTTGTGCTGACGACATCTCTTTGAGGCGCGCGTGGAATACGACGCGCCGTCGACCCGGGCCTGGTCCTTACCGGACGGTGAGCTACCCATTGCTCACCGTCCGCAAGCCCGCGCCTACGGTGGCCGGAAATCCGCCCGGGATTCCCGACGCCCAGGGCGTCTCCTGCGGCGGCTAGGGGCGAGAGGGCGCGAAACTTGCCTTTCCCTCAACCGTCCCGCCTCCTCCTTTGCGAGCATTACTGCTTCGCAGAAGGAGGTGACGGCTGCCCATGCCCTCTCGCTCCGTACCATGGCCTGAACCAGGGCCGGACGCGAGAGGTCTCTGCCGCCGATCGCCTCCACGAGGACACGGCGGTGCTCTGCCCAAGCCGGGCAGACCTCCACCGTATGCTCCACCGTGTCCTCCAGGCGATCCACACAGTGGTGACACCCGGACGTTTCCTCCCGCCTTATCCGACACAGGAACCTCCCGAAGCTGCCGTGTCCGGTGAGGACCTGCGTCACGCGGAAGGTGAGGACGCCGTGGCGCCTCTCCAGCCACTCCTCAAAGAGGGGGGGGGGGCACTTGACTCTAACAAAAATTTGCACTTTAATACTTAATATTACGCAAGCGGATTCCTGAATCGAAAAGTGGTGCTCACAGGCCTGCAATATTTTTAAACGGCCTATCCAACAATACCCCACAACATGGGATCGACCAGAAAAAAAAATGTCGATGCCCACATTAGGTACGTGCAAGGGAGGTACCCTAAACATTTTGTTTATTTCAAGATGTTATTTTAGCACTTTGTCGGCGTGATTAACATGTATACCTATGCCAAATTATAGCTTTCTAGTACTCAGTCTCTAAGCTAAGCCGGGGACAGACAGACAGACATGGTGAAACTAAAGGGTTCCTTGTTTACTACGGAACCCTAAAATTATACTCTTTTCGTGTACACATGCTAATTCTATCTGCTCAAAATATTTCATTCCACTTTGCCCTACCGAGCCGCCCCACTGGTGGAACAAAGTGGAATGCCTAAAATTTTGCTGTGAAATCTGCCCCACTAATTCGATTTAGTGGGGCAGATTCCACTACTCTAAAATCTTGTTGGTTTCTGCCCCACTCGGGTTGGCACCTTAAAGTAAAGTACAAAAATATTTCTTTGGAAATTTTTATTTCGTATTTTCGTTTTCTTTTTTTTTTTAATTAAAAAAAAACAATTTCAATCAAAATTTCAAAGTGGAATGATTCTTTTGTGCTACCATATAAAGTAAGTTTACATTCTTACCTGTAAGTCCAATCAAGTGAGTCTGCCCCCAATTAGACATGAGAGTCAGCTTGACTTTCTTGGCCACATACTTCATCTCCTCGATATCCAGAACTTCCAACAGCGCGCTGGGGCTGATATTATGGTTGCTATCGTTGGCAGTCGGAGGACGTTTGTCGTTTATGTTAGAGTAATCGTTCATCGGTTCATTGTCCTTCAGTAATGCTTGAAAGTTCTTGTCGTTTTGCATTATGGACTCTAGGATCGCTGGGTCTTTTGTGAATAGGATCGTCTGGAAATTTTTGGCAGTTTTGTATATTTTCGTTGGGAACATACGTGGTTGACAAATAATTTGTGGTTTTCTTTTAAAGTTTCATCCAACATAGGTTGCTTTTATTAGCTAAACGGATCCATTAGCTTCATTCTTGAGAGCTATTGGTGCCGATTCCCTTGTTCACAAACTTAACTAAATTTAAGTTCAGCGCATCTCTTTCTTTCTATTTCATTAAGAAGAGGACAGAAGATAAATTTTAGTTTAGTCCTGTCAAATTAATCAGCGCCTGTCATTACTCCATACAAGTTTAGACGTGATTAAAAACTTGCCTACTAAAATTACGTCAACTTACGTCAAGCGGTGATTAATTTGACAGGACTAAACTATAATTTATCTTCTGTCCTTTTCTTAATGAAATAGAAAGAAAAAGATGCAATGAACTTAAATTTAGGTTAGTTTGTAAACAAGGGAATCGGCACCATTGAGTCGGTTTGAGGAATTTTAACGTAATGTATAACCCAGTATGTACCTAACTATAAATTATTATATTGTATGCGATTTGCAACGGTCGGGAAATTAATTAATAGCTACGGTTACAAGAATTACGAAGAATAATTAAAATCTCTACGCATGTATGATACCAACATCTAATTTATTGCAATCGATAATCATAATCGTAGGTACGCACGGTTACATATCAATCTATACATTCCCAGTTTATGCTGATCTCGCATTGTTTAGGATTTCCGTACAATAAGAGATCAGTTTATACTGGAAATGTATAGCTTGATATGTAGTCGTGATATATATACGTGAACTTCCAAGAATTTAAATCGATTTACAGCGGATGTTTCGTATCGGTATCATGAATTTATTAATAGGTGAGTAGAGCACCTTAGCATATCATTTGCACGAGTTTGTTAACGCCTACTTAATTTTAAAATTACTGCCAGCTCGCATCAATTTTCAACACAACGCTGCAATTGCGTGATTTTGAAATAACTTAAGGTTTGTCCGCACATGTCAGGTTTTTTGGCCGGCTTCCGGATTTTCTGCGGCCTGTGAGTGTGAATTGTCCGGACTGTTCGACAAAGGGGATTTTTTTGAAAATTAAAATATTCCGAATAAAGAAATATTAAAAAGTAAATTGTCCGGATATTTTTGTCAAATGTCCTAATTCAAATTTCGAATTTCGAAATGGTGGCCCTACTTAGGTAGGTATGTCTTTACTTTAAGGTGGATCCGCAGTGATAGCCCGCAAAATTCGTTTTTTGCAATTTGCATATGAGTGTCAGGTTGTATCTTGATCAAAATATGAATCGCAACCATAACAAATGTATTTACAGAATTATAATCATTAATACACCTCTCTTAGTTAGATTTGTTCCATAAGGAACAAATCTCATAAGGAAATGTTCTTATGGGGGTCGGAAATGCCCACGTCGAGTACATTCACTACGTTTAAGAACTTAAGCAGGTCTGATTAAAATACAGCATCAGTAGAAGGACCAAGTAGGTAAATCGTACGTGATCCCATTAATAGGATAAGTAGTATACTTACATCGCCAAAAGAAGAGAGTGATCCTTTCAGTTCACCACTCGACCTGGCTATCTCTCCGTGGAATATAATTTGGTCATCCAGTTTGATCTGGACCAACCTAACGCCACGTGCCGAATATATGCGAGATTTATTGTAATTCTGCAAAAATAATACTACTTTTACCCTCGTATTCTAGTCGTAACCTGGCACACCGTAGGTAACCGTAACAGTCTAATTCAACAGTCTCCTAAAGATAGGATTCCTATGAATGCCGCCCGGAAAGCCTTTTCGTCAGCAAACTGCGACGAAACGAGACTTTACGAGCAGCATTCAAAATCAAAAACAAAATCAAAAGTCATTTATTCAAACTGGGCTGAAAATCAGCACTTATCGAACGTCAAAGTTACATAAGACAGTCCCCCAAAAATGCCAGCCCGTCACCACTTCCTAGTGCTTTAGCTGGGAAGAAGAAGTGGTGGAACAAACTCCCCAGCAGCACGTCTGTCTGTTTAGTTATATAAACTTGATTCAAACAAATCGTATGCAAAGTAATTAACATTACGAAACACAAAACATTGGATTAAATTATACACTTGCCATACGTTAGCTAGCACGCGCCAGTATACCAACAAAACAATGAACAAACTGTACTCAAGCAGATAAAAATTTCAACATAAAAAAAAAACGTAAATAGAACTTAATACCTAAATAAAAGCCTCCAGGCATAAAGGGCGTGCCCGCTTACATAAGGCAATTGCTGTAGCTCGAAGTGAGAAATGATAAACTAGCCCCATCGAAGTAAAATAAGTAAACAATTACTAATAACAATTAAAACCATGATCAGCAAGACGACCAGTCACCACAAGCAGCACCCGTTTACGAGCATAACGCAAAGATCAGCCATCACCCCCCTCGCCATATTGGAGGGAAGGAGGCAACCCGACCCCCGACGCTACCGCAGGCAGTGACATCTAAGGGAGCATGACGAGCTTGCTGCCGGTTGCTCAGGCAAGAATAGTATAATCAATAGTCGAGGACGCTAGCTAAAAACTTATTGCAATACAACTCATAAAACACACATTGTAATGAGTAGATTATGTCACTAATAAATTAAAATTTAACTAAATTAAATTACATTGACTTATACAGTCAAATAAAAAAATAATAAATTATATGAACTCATATAACCTGTCAGTAGGAAAGCTAATTCTGGAGAAAGAACATAAACATTGTCTTGAGTTAATCACAGCGACCAACTATTCTTATCGTTTAAGTAGTCATTGATACAATAGTATGCCTTTGAACAAAGGGTGGATTTTACTTTAGTTTTAAACGCATTAAAAAGCAAATCTAGCAAAGAAGAGGGCAGCATGTTATAAAAAGTTATACCAAGCCCAACAAATGAGTTATGTACCTTATGAAGCCGGTGAAATGGAGCTCGTAATTTGTCCTTATTTCTGGTGTTAATATTGTGAATATCACTATTTTTAGTGTATAAGTGTATATTTTGCCTAATATATTAGATGTTGGCGAAGATGAATTGTGATACCACCGTGAGAATACCAACATCTTTAAAAAAATCTCTCAGAGATACTCTGGCATCAAGCTGGTAAATAGCTCGAACAGCTCGTTTTTGAAGAACGAATATATTTTGAATGTCAGCGGCTTTGCGCCACAGCAGAATCCCGTAGGACATAACGCTGTGAAAATAACTAAAATAAACTAATCGAGCTGTATCAACGTCAGTGTAAAGTCTTACTTTTCTGACGGCGTAGGCGGCCGAACTGAGCCTGCCCGCTAGGCTTGATATATGAGGGCCCCACTGAAGTTTGGCATCTACTGTTATACCAAGAAAAACTGCCGAGTCTACAGTTTCAAGCACCCCATTATCTAAGACGATGTTGGGACCTAGATTCCTAACATTTGGCTGATTTGCATGAGCCGGTGGATTATGGCCCACTCCCTCTCACAGAGAGGAGGCCTGTGTCTCAGCAGTGGGAACATTATAGGCTGATTATGTGTTGCCGATATACAAAACGTCGTGCTGCTGCAGGTTAGGGAAACACCTTAACCTTTTGACCGTCACAGTCATGTATAGATGACAAACCAAAATGTGCCCAGCACGCCACGGTCACGACTACATGACAGATTTATATGGAATAATTCGTAGCTTGGCGCCGAGGGCACGTTTTTGCATTTTTGACGTGGCGGTCAAAGGATTAAACACAGATGCACAAGCAAAACTCGCGCTTCCTATAAATAACTAACACTTTTCTCATATCCCAGCGTCACTTACCCATATCCTCATCAGAGCCAGTGTGGCGCTTCCAGCCAGCAACACAGATAATGCTATAGGGTTACCTCGGGGAGCTGGCACGGTCCACGCGTGCCTTTCATCACGAGTGCGCATTACCCCGTCTATTATATTCTCAGCGCGACCGTGCTTTGATTGGTCCCCTGTGTCAGAGTCCGTCCAAACCTGAGAGATTTGTAATTTGTTTGATTTGTGATTTGTATTTTTACTTTGGTTTACTGCCAGCGTCTGGTTTCCTTGCCTATCATGTGTTTTTATTAGCTCGTGAAACCAGTGAAGGTCCTACCAGATTAGAGCACCAGGATTTTTGGTACTGATTGACGCTCGTATAATATATTCTAGCATTTGACTTATAATGACAGCAAACCATGTCCAGAATATCATAATACCTTTTCAACTGTGACAGCATTGCCATCCGAATCGAAGAGTTCCAGTCCGTTCAGTCCAACCAAATATTTGTCTCCCCAATTGGAGAATATCTTCAGTTCTAACAGACGTCCGTCAGGCAATTCAGGGATTATAAACTCGTTTTTGACTTTCTCCTTTTGTCCATGCTTTGTTGGAAAAGAGCTCAATGATGCCGGTTTCTTCGTCGAATTTTTGGAACTAGTTCTTTTAATAGAACTGCTCTGTTGTAAATTAATGGAACTTTCTTTCGAGATGTACTTTTTACGGCTTTTTGTCTCTTGAGGTTCTAAAATGAAAACATTTCTGAATGGTCCCTTCTCATCAAATCTGCTAACTAGGTACATTCATGGAAACAACATTTTCTACTTACTTGGACCCAGAATGACATCGCGAAAGTCGTCATCAGCTGTGTTATTGACTCGTCGGTGTCGTGGTGTGACATAATGTGGCAGTAAGTCTGATAGGAAGTCGTTTGAGGATGCGTTTGAAGAGTCCCCCCAGTCTAATTTACCTCTTACGTTGTATACTCTCCTCCCGTTCTGGCTGTAACCTAGAACATGTATTTTCAACGTCGTTAATTTAAAGAACTTGGCATTGCAAAACATTTTTTTGCCTGAAGCCTGAAGCAGATCAAGCCGAGGCCCTTAGGTCTGAGTGGTCTGGTCTGGTTAACACAAAAATTTCTGCTCAGATATCAGTTATAAAAAAACAATGTTTACCTTTCGATTGCCGGAACGTACCAGCGGAGTGAGCAACTGCTCCCAATTGTGGTTTCATTAACATATCCATCGTTGTGTCCAATGATGTCCTACGCGTTAGTCTAAGAAGTAAACGAAAACGAATTGCTCACTTTGGTAGGTCTTGTTTTACTAGTGTTTAGATATCCTTAAGTAGGTAGGTGTTCCTTACGATTCCTTACCTGCATGCGTCCAATTGAGAACTATCAATTTTATACTTTGTATCCTCCAAAATTGGAGACTCACTGGTGCTGTTTCGAATATGCGTCTCTTTCATCTCCCTGAAACATACCAACTGTTTAACGTAGGCTTTCATAGGCATCGTTCGTCCAAGTGTTGGATGGCCCAGCCTTGACACGGAAGTTATAGAGTGCATTGTACCAAGAATTTCCATATTGACGTCTTACCTTTACGTAGGTAAACGAGTTCATTAATCATTCTGAGTGCTAATAGGAAAAGGTCGAACTTACTTGGTAAGGTTTTCAAGCCAGTATGGCAGCCCATCCCTGTCCTTGTTTGTATAGTCAAGCCCATTTTGTTGATGTGCCATCCTTGAGCCATGAGATTATTGTTATCTTTGAAGAGAATGTAAAAATCTATTGAATCTTAAACTCATTATTTCACCCACTCAATACGGTAAGTGGTATTGAAACAACTCCTTATAGCCAGATATACCTAAACACACTAAACAATTAATAAAAACACTTTTTTTATAAATATTATTGATAATTTAATCTCCATTCACACTTGCCTCTTTTGAAACATATTTTTGCCGCTGTTTGTTTGACCTTGGTTGCTATGGTTACAATGTACCCCTGATCCTACGGATGCATTGTTTCGATTGGGTTGGGTAAGTACAAAATATTCTCTATTTAAACATACCTTAAACCTTCCGTTTTATAACTAAAAGTGAATTTTCAAAATACATAAAGTATTGCTGGCCCGACCCAATTTATGTCAATTTTGCCTTTCAACGATTTTCCAAACGAAACAATTACCGTCAATGTCAAAATTGAATGATGATTTTTTGACATCTGTGACAATTCAATGTGTCGGTCTTTCTTGTTGCTTGTTGCGGTGGCAAATAACCTATATTCTGTGTCTATTTATATCAAGTTTTGAGTGAAATATATCAAAACAGCAATATAAATACATCAGAAAGTGATACCTGTGTTTCTAAGTACATTTTACTGGTAAAATGGCCGATCAGGATCAGAAGAAGTTAGAAGAAAGGACGGTCAAGGCGGAGAGGGAAGCCAAGGCAATTGAAGAGGAACTAGACAAGATCTCTAAAGGTGATCTCAGTTTTACCGGTGACCTGCGGCTAGAGAAACTATCGACTGAGAACGAGAAGCTCAAACATCGCTTGGTTATTTTAGAAAATGCGATTAAAGCTGAATGTTCTGGGACCAAGTCAACAGCTGTCAAAAAAGAATCAAAGAAACGTCCCACCTTAATCACTGACGTCAACTCTGTTGAGGGCCACATATGTTTAGTAGACGAACTGAAAAATATTTTCGAAGTTGCTATTGCATCTGCATATCCTGACTTGAAGGATCCCCCAGTTGTAATAACGGTATCTGGAAACAACCCAAAATTTGGAGACTATCAATGCAACTCAGCTATGGCCATCTCACAAACGCTTAAAGCTATGAATGTGAAGACCAACCCCCGAGAAGTAGCTAACAACATCCTGAATAAAACTCCAACTTCCCCTTTCATAGAGAGGATGGAAGTAGCTGGTGCTGGGTACCTAAACATTTATATCAACAAGATGATGGCGGAACATATTATTAACTGTATACTACAGTTTGGTATAAAACCTCCTCCAGTGAAAAAAGAAAGGGTTATTGTTGATTTTTCATCTCCAAACATTGCTAAGGAGATGCATGTAGGTCATTTGAGGTCCACTATCATTGGAGACAGCATTGCTCGCATACTAGAGTTCTTGGGCAATGATGTCTTAAGGATAAATCACTTGGGAGACTGGGGGACCCAGTTTGGGATGTTGATTGCACATTTACAAGACAAGTTCCCCAACTTTAAGACTGTTTCTCCACCAATCTCAGACCTACAAGCTTTTTATAAAGAGTCCAAGAAAAGGTTTGATGAAGATGAGGAATTCAAGAAACGAGCTTATGTATGTGTGGTGGAGCTGCAGTCACATAAGCCTGATTACATTGCTGCCTGGAAACTGATCTGTGATGTATCTCTACAGGAGTTCCAGAAGATATATGACCGACTTGATATAAGAATTATTGATCGAGGAGAGTCATTCTATCAGGACAGAATGAATGTTGTAGTGAAGGACCTAAAAGATGCTGGACTTTTAGAAGAAGATGAAGGCAGGTTAATCATGTGGGGCAACCCTGATAACCATGACGGAATACCACTTACAGTTGTAAAGTCTGGTGGAGGTTACACTTATGATACATCAGATTTGGCAACCATTAAACAAAGGGTGGAAGAAGAAAAGGGAGAGAGGTTTATATATGTCACTGATGCTGGTCAAGCCACGCATTTTGTTATTATAGAAGCCTGTGCTCGTAGGGCTGGTATTCTCAATGACCATCAGAAGGTAGAGCATGTTGGTTTTGGTGTTGTATTAGGAGAGGATAAGAAGAAATTCAAGACGAGGTCAAGCGACACTATAAAACTTATTGAATTACTTGATGAAGGATTGAAGAGAGCTCTGGACAAACTTGTTGAGAAAGGACGAGACAAAGTCTTGACACCTGCAGAGTTGAAGCAGGCTCAGGAAGCCATAGCCTACGGATGTGTGAAGTATGCTGATCTCTCTCATAACAGGATAAATGACTATGTCTTCTCATTTGACAAGATGTTAGATGACAAAGGTAACACTGCTGTGTACCTGTTGTATGCTTTGACTCGCATCCGCTCAATAGCAAGGACAGCTCAAATCTCACAGGCACAACTAGCAGCTGAGATTGAAAAATCTGGCTTCAAGTTTGGCCATGAAGCTGAATGGAAACTTGGAAAAATTTTACTTAGGTTCCCAGAAATTATACTGAAAGTATCATCTGATCTCTACATACACAGCCTGTGCGAGTATTTATATGAAATATGCTCAGCATTCACAGAGTTTTACGACAAATGCTACTGTGTCGAAAAAGATAAGGAAGGCAAAGTTGTCAAGATAATCTACGAAAGATTAATGCTCTGTGAAGTCACAGCCAGGATCATGGAGAAATGTTTAGAGATCTTAGGAATCAAAACAGTATCGAAAATGTAACTACTCAAAGTAAGTACTTAGTTTTAGGCATATCACAATTTTAATTTATACCTGTAAAAATAATTTATAATGCCTAAAGGTTTGTACATTAAATAATAAGACAAAAATTTGTTTGTAAAATTTTTATTTATTGAGTTCCCAAAAACCTCTACAAAACTATACCAGGGTCCGATATCAATGGTAACTTTCATGTTCGTAACAATATTTTATCTGTAAGGAAAACTTAATAGAATAGTCACTGGATTTTATTTGTAAGGCAGGTAGCGTATCAGACATTCGGGGGCTCTGGTGCCTGCGAAAGCAATATCGATAAAAGGATCCCAATCCGACATACATACTATCCTCCGGCCAAAAACTGCGTTCGTAATTTTGAAACCAGTAAAGCGCCCAGATATCGATAAATAACCACAAATGTCAAATTAGTACAGCATAATGGGCAGCTTAAAATTAACAAGAGCGCTGCGCTTCACTAAGTGGTCACGAGTAGTACTCGTATACGCTCTGCTGCCGGAAAGCCTACGTGTCCAATGCGTTACCTGCCTTATGTTATCTGATGCTTGTATTATCTTACCATCTACAACACGATACATCACATTAAACATCGTACAGACAAGAAGTTATACCTCCACACAAGTGTTCACCAACACATTACGACACATGCGATATTCAATCTTAAGTCAATAGTCAAAGAGCACAAATTAAAAAGTCATTGTTCCCATAGAAAACAATAGTTATTATTTTTATTTAATAGACTGGAACGGTGGACCCTCCTGCGAAGGTATTTATAAAAAAAATATTATTCCTACTATTAATACATCAAAATCTAGTATTGTTTATACTGAGTATCGTCACAATTCCCGAATAAGTGAATAATATGGGCATCATTTTTAACAGTGTACAGCAGCTTTTTTTTTAATATTTTCTTATTATTAGACCTGGAGTTGACATTTATATTTATAAATATTAATATTGAATTAAAGTCATCAGTTTACGGAGTTTTGAAGATATAGGGAGTTTGCGACCCAAGGTGGTTGAAAAATAAAAAGAAATCTCCAAAGGAAGACGGTCACAAGAAAGTTTTGATTACTTTAAAAGTATGGAATAAATAAGGAATGTTAATTTGATTTAGAAGACCTACCAATAGCATCTCTGGAAGACTTGAGACACGCAATTGCTCTAGCAATATCAACATTAATAGCGACATTTAACAGTCGCAATACGAGACTAAGCAGCATGTATTTGGCTAGGTACAATCAAAGCGACGAGTATTATACGCCGGTACTGTCGGCGCCACACGATTCGACTATATTATAATGACTACAGAAAATTGTCTCCACCGTACGTATTTAATAATAGGACCCTAATAATATCCGAAACATTACACTTTACACACGATCCGACGCTACCCTTCCCTACTTACAAATACTTTGCACTTTAGAGGAATTCTCATCTATTATGATCTAAGAGCTAGGATTCGTAATCCCGCGTCCTATTTAAAAGCTCGCATTGTCGTGCTCGTATTTCCCTTTTTGTTCGGTGAACCTGATCGCGTGGTCGCACCGACAGAGGGCGTTTTCCGTACAAAGTGACATCGCTTTTAAATAGGATGCGGCCTTACAATTTCTACCTGATACCGTACTCTAAAAGAAATACCATTTCCCTAAATTAAAAATAAATTTGAATTTATTTCAACTAATCGTAGTGAGATTATTATGTAAAAAATGAATTTACAATTTTAGTTTTTGTGCAATCTTGTAATATTTGATTATTACCCTGTGATAACCTTGGCTAGCCGGTTTTCATGATTCTATTCTCAACCAATTAACTAAAATGTCATAAGCCGCGCATCTATATTGTATTTAGCCTAATTTCAAACCGTCACAGTGATACTGAGTTGGTTTTTGATCTGTTACCTACGCGACTGTATGTCCATTGCATAAAATTAATACACATTTAACACACTTAAATGTTTGTAGCAAATACAATGACTAGAATTATTACAAAATCAAAATATAGCACTTAATTCATGTGACACTAAAAACCTTCTATTAGGTAATCCATTGAAAGCTAATTATAAATTAGCACAATTTATCATACTAATGCTGCTATCGCTTTAGCAAGAGTATTATATAGTCCAAACAGGTTAAAGGTCTGCAGTATATATTCGATCCCTGTTCATTGTGTGAGCAACTGTCTAAGTATGTACGTGCGCTGTCGGCCCAGTTCCGAGCAGACTCAATTGTCTAGATATCGCAACTCGAGCACAGCGAACAATGGCGATGGGTGCCAGCGTGATAACTACATCGGTGTCATCTCCACACACCTCTCACAAACGTTCAAACTTTAATGACTACCACCAGCGGTCTATTCGATATATACCTAAGTATGGAGATTCTAGTGAAACATTTGGAAGTCTGGCAAAATATTACCTAGTCACACGAACGATTGAGCAATCCTTAAAAAATCTAAATTGGGGACATATAAATAAATCTTTTAAAATTAAATAAATATTCTTGAAATTGTTAAAATTTTAAATCCTATTCAATAGACACGAGATGGTATATACAGTCAACTAGCTACACTATAACGACTAATACTAAGGGGAAAGTCACATTGAGGTGTATAAAAGACTTCGCTGAAAAAACTGGATTTCATATATAAGTATAATAAGTTAATAGGTATAAATGTTTCTAAAAACCCTCAATAAGATTTTTTTAAATAGTTATTCTAAAAAGGGTTGGATTGGTCTCGAGATTCTGAGATACGACTACAAACACTAGATTCAACAATAGTACAATAAGTTCAACAATATGTTACAAAATATACACACATTTACCATCATCTGTAGTAAGTTTGGCCGAACGTGGTGCATGCTGCTACACCAAATAAATACTGGTATCTATAGGGATTGAGTTAGGAAACCGATCAAGTGAACGAGCCATACTGCATGCGAATAAGCTACCGTCCAGCAGTAAGCAGCAGGCTTAGCACGAGAACCGTAGACAAAAATGACGTTTCCGTGTAGACAGCAGTAGATTTTCGATGGTAGATATTCTACAGTATTAGTAGAAAGTGTCATGCTAAGCCTGCTGTACGCTATAAGGCTACGTTCACATGACAAGGGACTGTCTCTCGCCAACTGGCTATACTTTTTACAAAGACATCACACAACAACTCAACAATCTTATTGAAACAACGTAAACTCATGGCAGTCAGTCACTTGTCATCTGAACCCCTACACAATTTAAACTGAGGGCCAGATGCTCAGACCGCACTTTGTGAATTTTACTACTACTTATTTTTGAAGCGTCGCATACGAGTGTGAACATTATTACAGTAATGTTCATATTCGTATGGTGAAGTGGAAATGCGATCTGTGAGTCAAGCCCTAATGGCACTGGAAATACACAAGGGTGAGTTCACACAAAATCTCGATAGATTGTATCCCGGACCCATCAAATGGATGTAGGATAAACAATTCCTAAGTCTGGAAACTGCGAAGGCGTACTTAATTTAAATTGATAAACTACCCTCTTCTGGACATTTGCCCTTTTCAAACTTAAATTGCTTTCTATTTCGAAGAAACTCTTACCCGATGTTTATCGCTTTCGTGATACGAGAACAATGGTCATTCCGGACAAACATTTGTCTATAAATAATTTACAAGAATTGAACCGAGTTTAACCGATTGAAAAGTTTTCAGAAGTTAGGAGTGAGTAAGTTAGTAGCGCGGCCTACGACGTCCTTTAGTAGATGACTTACCGTTCATAACGATAACCAAGAATGTGGGCGCGCGGTACAGCTCGATAAACTTCCTTCGCAATTTCCCGTCGAAAATATAGATCGATTATACGATTACGAGCTCCGAACTAGTGCAGAGGCAATGCTACCGAAAATGCCTGCATATCTTATGAAATTCTTTAATTAAAATGAACACTGCACCCTACTTCCTTTTTCGTGGAACACTCAGGGCTCATATATTTTTAGATCGCTATTGGCGCCGATTCCCTTGTTCACAAACTAAACGAAATTTAAGTTCAGTGCATCCTTTTCTTTCTATTTTATTAAGAAGAGGACAGAAGATAAATTTTAGTTTAGTCCTGTCAAATTAATCAGCGCCTGTCACTACTCCATACAAGTTTAGACGTGATTAAAAACTTGCC
Source organism: Atethmia centrago (assembly GCA_905333075.3). Lineage (NCBI taxonomy): Eukaryota > Metazoa > Arthropoda > Insecta > Lepidoptera > Noctuidae > Atethmia > Atethmia centrago. The sequence goes on from HG995386.1 coordinate 21,408,342, forward strand.
TACTAAAATTACGTCAATTTACGTCAAGCGCTGACTAATTTGACAGGACTTAACTAAAATGTATCTCCTGTCCTTTTCTTAATGAAATAGAAAGAAAAAGATGCACTGAACTTAAATTTACTTTAGTTTGTGAACAAGGGAATCGACGCCATTGGCGCCGATTCCCTTGTTCACAAACTAAACTAAATTTAAGTTCAGTGCATCTTTTTCTTTCTATTTCATTAAGAAAAGGACAGAAGATAAATTTTAGTTTAGTCCTGTCAAATTAATCAGCGCCCGTCACTACTCCATGCAAGTTTAGACGTGATTAAAAACTTGCCTACTAAAATTACGTCAATTTACGTCAAGCGCTGATTAATTTGACAGGACTAAACTAATATTTATCTTCTGTCCTTTTCTTAATGAAATAGAAAGAAAAAGATGCACTGAACTTAAAATTAGTTTAGTTTGTGAACAAGGGAATCGGCGCCATTACCTACCAAGTTTCCTCCAAAATTATTTGTATTCTAGAACTCATTTACACGTCAACTTAAAGACATTTTTACAAATAAACAATTCATTACCTCTTAATCTCAAAGAAGTTTATAAATAAGAAGAACCTCAACGTAGCCGATGCTGCTCATGTGACCTTGATATGACAATATTGATTGCAGTATGGCGCGCTGAGAGGCCGGAAACTCACGTAACTGTATACCATGGGGCATTATATACACTACCCGAGCGACTCGAGCACTCTCTATGATATGATAATAATCTACTTGCATACGAAATTATTCCGGTGGCGTACCTACTGTCCCACCGGCTCCTATGCAAAAATTGTTATCAAATTCGACAAAGTTCCGGAAAATATAAGGTTGAATTTACGTTCCATAAAACATAAGTACCTAAATGAGTTTAATAGGCTGGATAGATGTAATGGATTTATCGAAACCTAACCTTGATGACCAAAACTTTCGTTATAATGACCTCAATCAAGTGCTCACCCTACCGAAAAAATTAGATCCATCAGTGATTATATGCCGTTCACGGCAGTCTGGGTCACACAGGTATACATTTACGATCGGTTCCGGCCGACAGCATAAAGGCGCAGACTGGGGCGATATCGCGCTAGTCTGCACGAGCCTTAAAACGTAGGTACTATAACCTATTTTAGTCTATTCCAAGTCACTACATGAAACATTCACACACACATTACGAAGACGCTAACAAAGCCGCGTCGATCGCAGCTGCAATACCGATCGTCCGACGTCGGACGATTGTCGGCTGAATTATTTAATCTGCGGCCTTGTTGTCGAGTTAGGATACAAAAATAGCTTAAGAGAGCTCTAATAATGGAGATTCAATAGGTTAAACGGGCAGTCTTCAATGAGATTTAAGTTCTGGGAAGAGATGTCGCAGGATGGCCAGATAGTGTACGGTGGCGGCTAGTGCGACGAATATGTGCCATATGGCGTGCGCGAAGGGGATGCGGCCGTCTGATTTGAAGAAGAACACGCCAGCCAGGTACAGCATACCGCCCAACTTCAGGTCCGACATCGCCGGGAACTGGTGCTGGAAAACAAATGCTACACGTTAACATGCTACCAACAAAAGAGATTCTCAGCAGATAACCAAATCGGAAAATTAACTAGTGAACATTTAAGCGTACCTAATTTTGAAGGTGGTTGTTTTGGGGCAGAGGCTTTAAAAAAAATGTAAAATTTAAATTAGCTTATCGGAATCTATGTATATTGGACCGTTGAACTTAGTAAAATCACTAGGGATTTCAGTAAACTTCAGATTTGGTTATCTTTCTGCACACATACAAAATTACTACAAACAATGCGAATAAGGCCTAGCTCTACATTACATGCAATTTACACAGCACACAACAACAAAGATACCTTAGAATAATTACACCAATTAAAGCTATGATTGGATAATAAAGGTACGACTAGTCCTTTATCAACAAAACACAAATTGTTAGGGCACGTTAAATGAAAAGGACGCGGTTCTACAACGGACATTACTCCAAATTGCCTTACAAAGCAAATACACATAAAAAAGCCCTAACATTGACAATTCTGCCAACTTTGCCAAACTCAAACTCCAAGCATTTTTTTCAATTAAACCATTTACAGGCACTTTTGAAATTAGTCAAGGAGGCGGTCAGTTAGAAATATGAAGCTCTAGTTGCCTATTCCAAAGCGATTAGCGTAGTAAGTACCTATGGAGAAGAACGGGCAAGAACATCCATGGACACTTTTAAATTATATTGTTACACAAAGATTAGTAAAAATAATGTTGAATTTATAACTAAATGTGAGGACGATGTAAAAAAAAACGCGTCTAAAGTAGCAAAATAAACAATTTCAAAATAAAATAAATACAAATAAGCCGAGGCAGCTAAGAGATGACCAGTCCCAACTGACGGCGCCCGTTCACGAACATGACGCATGGATCAGCACCATTCAGCTCAACCATTTTGAAGGGAGCTAAATGATCCAACTCACGCGCCACCACCAGCAAGACATCTGAGTGAGCATGCCAGGGCAAATTCAAGATATATTAAGGCACCGACAAGACCCAATTGACCAAAATAGGCTTCTCTTAAGAAAAAAATTGCCAAATTTGATAGTTTGTGGTAGTGGAAAAAATATATGTTAATTTCGAATATATTTCCCAGAACTTGGTTGTTACCAAAACACGTTTTGAAAAAAAATCTCTATACAAACTAACGTTAAAGTGACCTCTAACCTTGAGTTCTAATCAAAAATATCTGCATTAAATATCAACATACGTTACGTATTTAATTAATAACAAGAACGTCTTATTTGAATGCAGAACTTGGTTGTTTTTAATTTTCGATTACTCAACTCAATTTTGAGTAAATAGATAATTGCTTCATATTTTGCAATAAATTACAAGCGTTGTGTCATCGCGCTTCTCTTTCTTTTCTATGCAGTCTGACAGTGACTGCGGTTTAGGTGTTGTCAGCGTCTTAATCGGTAAATAGTAGCTCTATTATACATAGTAGGTACTCACACCTGTGCTATGCAATTCATCTGCCTAGCCTTTTTCCCAACTATGTTGGGGTCGGCTTCCAGTCTTACCAGATACAACTGAATACCAGTATTTTACATGGAGCGACTGCCTATCTGACCTCCACAACCCAGTTACTGGGTAACGCGATACCCCTTGGTAAGACTGGTTGTCAGACTTTCGAGCTTCTGACGACCCGTAACACCGGCAAAGATCTACAAATGACAGCCGGGACCAACGGCTTAACGTGCTTTTCGAGACACGGAGGGGTTGGTATGTAAAGATGGTCACCCATCCACGGACCAACCGCAGCAAGCGTAGCTTAACCTGATCGATCGTCCCGTGCGGCTGTTATTACGATGTTATGCAATTATATTATAATAATCAAAGTAGAAAGAAAGTTATAAATAGAATGTTTATTTTTAAAATAGCGCTAAAATTACTTGAAAGTAGATACCTACTTGGATTTTTTATAATCAGTAATATTATTGTCTCTTCCAAGTAAGTAAAGTCTATTTGGGGTGCTTTGATTTACATGGATGAAAGTAGCTAGGAAGAAAGTATCCGAGGATCCAGTAAATAGCGTTCGAATGGAGGAGCTTATACCTATGCACATCATCTATTGGTTAATGATGATGATTGCTTCTCTCAATGCTAAAAATAACTTCGTAGGATCTTTAGTTCGCAAAGAACAAAATGTGAGTATTGGCAAGAGACGGTATGCAAGAATTGGGAATGCTTCAGTACCGAATACACGTGGATTTGAATAGTGCCAACGTTTAGTGACGGTGCTAAGAATTATGTTTATCTCGTGAAAGAAATCGAGCGTGAATTATATTTTTAAACGTTTAAAAATAATGATGGCGTATCCGGGGAAAACATTTATGGTGCGCTTATTTTGTTTATGGTATACCGTGAAATAAAATTTGTATGGAAAGCCTTAGATAAAACGGTGCTTTATTCGGCGATCAGCGATACTGCGCTCGAACGTAGAGTCGCCAAACCGCTGTGCAGCTTTTATGAAGCAACTTCATCGTTCATTATTTTTTTCATGGTACGTTTATTATGTCTGATAATGCCCTTAGGGCTCCGTTCGAGGTCGAAACTAGCCGGGCAAACCCGAAATAAATACGTTACTTAAAACCACGAAGTATATAAATACAGGTTAATTATTAACAAGTGATAAGTATGTTTTGTAATAAATGTAATATGTGATCGATATACCAAAAAGTTGATGTGTCATCGTTTATGATTAATTTCGTTTTCCTCAATAAAATTGATTGATTGATAGTGCAGCTGGAATAAGTGCCACTACACCGTGCGTTGAAAGTGGTACGTAAACATTTTACGTTGGATAAACATGTAATAGGTGCCTACAACTGTGAGCAGTTTACTTTGAAAAATGTGAGGTGGAAGTAAGTGAGTAGTAACCGATTTTCATGGTAAGGACATGTGATACGGAGAATTAAACGTGAACATTTATAGGTATAACAACGCGCATACTTATGTAACAATCAATTCTGCCTAGCCTTTTAATATTAATTTTAATTTTGATTTAATTTTGTTTTAATTTTGATATTAATTTAAATATTGTTTTGAATTTTGATTTTGATTTAATTTTAATTGTAATTATAATTTTAATTTTTAAATAATTTATTGTTTAAATTACGTTTTACGTTACGTACTTCCTATCATTACATATATATACATTGCTTTACATAATTATGTTGTTTTAGTTTTTTTTTTCCACCTTTGTTGTGCTCGGCGTCCAGTCTAACTGGATGCAGCCGAATATCATACATGGAGCGACTGCCTATCTGACCTCCACAACCCACTACCTGAGTAATACGATACCCCTTGACAAGACTGGTTGTCACTTTTTGGGCTTCTGACGACCCCTAACGACTGTCAATGATCCACGAATGAAAGCCGGGACCAACAGTTTAACGTGGTTTCCGAGGCACGGAGGAGTCTCGGTTTAAAGGATGATCACCCATCCACGGAGCAACCCCGGCAAGCGTAGCTTAACCTGATGGATCGACCCGTGCGGCTGTTATTACTTAGCCACGAGCTCCTCCACCACACTTAAGTAACAGTTGACTTTTAAAAATGCGAAATGGAAAATTTGTTGAAGAGAAAGCGAATGTGATGATGAGGACTGAGGAGCATATCGACGGTTAAAAGGTAATAAGGCATAAGCGACATTTTGGTCGAAAATTAGTTATGAATGCCTTCCCACTTAATCTCTATTTTGAAGTAGAATGGCAATTATAACTCATTTTCGACCAAAATGTCGCTTATGCCTTATTACCTTTTAAACCGTTAATTTTGAACGGGAATGGTTATAAAAGCAGATCAAAGTAAATTTATATTTTTATTTTACTTCGATGGTGCTAGTTCATCATTTCTCACTTCGAGTTACAGCTATAGCCTTATGGAAGCGGGCACGCCCTTTTATGCCTGGAGGCTTTTATTTAGGTAATAAGTTCTGTTTACGTTTTTATGTAGTAATTTTTATTTCTGCTTGAATACAGTTTTCATTGTTTTGTTGGTATATTGGCGAAACCCATTGCGATCAATTGTTATTTCATGTACACACAAACGCAATTAGCTCGCAGGATGGATAGTTGTGAACTCTTCAGAATTGTACATTCAGAGTATTCCAGTAACTGCTATGAGTTTAGAGAGATAATTTCGGGTCACTGCCTCGTTGGTGTAGTGGTTGCAAGCGCTACTGCTGAGCATGAGGTCCTAGGTTCGATTCCCGGGCAAAGTATTATTGGGTTTGTCTATTTGGAATTTCTCAGCAGCAGTCTGGATTTGTGCCCGGTTGATGGCAATAGGCTCACCCCTTTTCCAAAATGAACCTCAGACCCCATAGCCAAATTTTATCATCTTGTACGAACTTGTACACGCTTATCGACTTGTTAAGTTTTTTAAAAGTACAACAATGATATTTCCTACTAAAATATGAGTCGTTCTTATAACAAGTTAGTACACATAACACAACTTATACAATATCTTGAAAGTTTCAAATAAGAACTTGTGTTAATTAATTGGGGTCGATTTTTAGACCTCATCGACTCCCAAATTCAGTTTTCGTTTATGTCGACCCCTGGGAAACCGATTTCGACCCCAGGGGGTCGATATAGACCACTTTGGGAATCCCTGCTCTACAGTCTATATAAAGTGCTTTCACGAAATTACTATTGTAAAAGTAAATATTATTATGAATGAGAAACACGCAAGCTTCTATAAACACATATTCAAACGCTTACTATAAATATCCACTCCGATACACTGATACCGCAAAACACAAATAGTAATCTAAAATTAACTGCAAGTATACATACAACCAATAGAATCTAACTATAATGTTAGTGTAGTCACAAATTAGATATTTAATTATACAGTTCGCTATATCTAATCAGGGGGCCTACCATGAACTCTTATAGCAGGTCAATTTTCGACGGAAAGTGAACTGTCAGGCTATTCAGTACCATGAACACGTCACATAATAAGCGAGCCCGCGATCACGTGACTAAAGCCAGTCAGTGGTCACGTGACAGCATTTCACCGCTCTGACCTGCATCAAGCTGTACCATCAAGTCCTTTTTGACATATAAACACTTGAAAACTGAACTGCCCTGCAGACATATTAAGACGCTAACAACACCTTAACCGCGGTCACTGTCAGATTGCATAGAAAAGAAAGAGAAGCGCGATAACACAACGCTTGTAATTTATTGCAAAATATGAAGCAATTATCTATTTACTCAAAATTGAGTTGAGTAATCGAAAATAAAAAAACAACCAAGTTCTGTAATAAAAAAATAGAAAATAGGCTTCTCTGAAGAAAAAAAAATTGCCTTTGCGGTTTATTTCAGATGTGTGACGAAGATTAAATTTTTGAGTTTCTTGAGGAAGATAGTGATAAAAACAGGGTGAAACAAATTGCTAAAATCCAAAGGAAAATATTCAGTAGCACGACCTTACCTACCTTTTGACCTACCTACCTTACCTACCTTACCTTACCTACCTTAGTACCTTTTGACTTGCAGGATGGCATGTTTGTCAAACGATATAGACTCTCTAAACGAACTCGTACTTGAGCTTTGCAATGAGCTACGAGCTTTGCAATGAGGTACGAGCTTTGCAATGAGCTACGAGCTTTGCAATGAGCTACGAGCTTTGCAATGAGCTACGAGCTTTGCAATGAGATACGAGCTTTGCAATGAGGTACGAGCTTTGCAATGAGCTACGAGCTTTGCAATGAGCTACGAGCTTTGCAATGAGCTACGAGCTGTGCAATGAGCTACGAGCTTTGCAATGAGCTACGAGCTTTGCAATGAGCTACGAGCTTTGCAATGAGCTACGAGCTTTGCAATGAGTTACGAACTGAAAACGCTAACGTCTTGGGAAACGACTATTGTAAATTCAGTCATGCATTATTGAGTTGCCTTCGAAGTAGGTTTTAAGTGACGTGTTTCGTTCAATGTGCTCAAATATACATGGCTACTTCTTCCTCGTCTACTTGAGAGTCTTCAAGGTGTAATTCTGAACTGACAACTGAAAATTATATGTTAGCTTAACTCGAAAAAATGTAGGAAACAGCTGTTTTTGAGATGTAACATCTTTCCCCGCGCTTTCTGTGAGAGTGATTTCGTAAAAAGGGAAAAAGTGTGTAACTAGAAGTGACAGATTGAGCATGGAATAAGTAAGTGCTTTTTAATAGCATGGAATTAGTAAGTACCGTATAGATTGTAAGTAGAGGGTCGAATTACGACCAGTGGGCGACTACTAGTAATGAATAATGATTCGAAATAAATATTTCAGTATTTAGCTTTTTAAATTTTGAGATAAATTTCTGTTGCTGTTCGGTTGCTTATTACCAAGGTGACATATCAGATGTTATACATCATATACGAATACTGTAAGGCTTGCTCGTTTTTTGACTGGTTGATCAAAATCAAAATGATCCAGTTTTATTACTTCAACTAGCTGCGCCTTGCTGTTTCAGCTTCATAAGTCCCGATCCAGTGGGAATATCGACATCAAAAGTATGTTCTAATCCAAGTCATGATCTACCCATGCGGCAAATTTCATCCAAATCCGTTCAGCCGTTGAAGCGTCAAAGCGTAACAAACAAACAAAAAACAAACAAAAAAAAACAATCAGATGTTTATTATGTCGATCATCTATCTACGTAATCGTATCGATGGAAAGAATACATTATATGTTGCTCTGTACCACATGGATAGCGCTTTCGTCAGCGAGCAATAGTTACTTTCCGGGTGCAAGTGTCAGGGCGCGTGGGTCATGATGAAATATGGGCCACCTAAATTGCCTTTACTATGGCCGATACGACTGAGTTTGGAGTCGGTTTAGGGCCCACAAAGTTATACGAATAAGTTATTCGAAATATTACATCGAAAGAAAATTATTCCTGTACTATACGATACTGAGATCAAAAGGAATGTTTCAGTTATATTCAGTGAACATTCCAAGATTTTTACTTGCAAGCGTATTTTACGCAGATTTTGCTTCATTAAAGGAAGCAGAAGCTAAATTAAACTGAATAGTTATTTCGTATATAATGGGAGTCGAGAACATCCGCCCTAACGTGAACAATGAACACAATGTACGTAATATTGTAGAGTTCCATGTCTCCTCTGGGAATGCGACCGAGTTAACTACATTTCAATCTCTCGACACGAGGCAGTTTCTAAATGGAATTTATGTAACATGATATAAAAAGTCACAGGAGTGTAGTGGGTAGCTCTTGACGTGACAACAGATAAAATGTAATTAAAGCGACACGGCGAGTTATCAGGGACGCTTGCAATATGGAATGAGAATGGAGAGTTTAAGGACAGTATTCTAGAACTATGTATTTTCATTATTAGTTTCGATTGACGACTAGGTTTTACTTGAGACTAGCTGTTGCCCGCGACTTCGTCTGCTATCCAGGATAAAAAGTAGCCTATGTCCTTCTCCAGATCCCAGGCTACCTATCTGTCAAACTTAACGATTCGTTCAACCGTTTTAGCGTGCAAGCGTAGCAAACAAACAAACTCACTCTCGCATTTATAATATTAGTTAGGATTAATATAATTTCTGTCGGATTTAAATTGAGATTCAAAGCTAAGTTCTGGGAATCATCATTGTCATGTTCCTGCCCTTCTCTTCTTCCAGTCGTGCAGTCGTAATCTGTCTCCTTCTTCTTTTTGTGTCGGATGACCATTTATGTACTTAATCTCATCACTTCTCTCTCTTTTTAGTCCTATCATCTTCCACAAAATCTATCTTTAGTGTACTTAGTCTTCCTCTTGTCTAATAGCCATTCACATTCAAACTCAAAATTGGATGCATCGTTCAAAAATACAGGCCTAAAAATGGATTTGAAACTCGACCTCAAACCTACTATTACATACCTACATTTTTAAAAGCCTAGCCTACAAAGGCACAAACGGAACTTCAATGCCAGAATGGTGCAGAAAGGCACTTTACTAACTTGTGAGAGACATGTTGACAGCTGAGTTTCCGACTTTTGTATTACAGCTATGAAATACGAATGCTACGGTGGTCTAATTTATGCTCAACAGATACTTGTACATAAAATACATGTTTCTTTTATGTGAGCAGGAGGCATGAAACGAATATGAATAAGAGATGAATATTAATGTTGATGGATGGAGAGGGAGAGGTAGACTAAAGAAAATTACTGAAAAGTTAGAGAATAAGGTAAAGGCGGATAAGAAAGACGGAGAATGGAATAAAAAAAAAATGTAAGAGGGGCAGGCAGAAGAAGACTGCATTTTCTGACTTTTTTGGACATAAAAAGAACCTTATTGTGAAGCCTGTCTATCCAATGTGAATGCTTCATGTAGTTTTACCGACCACTACAATTGTTTACGTTTCCAGTTGAGTAAGACGTAAAGTGCATACAATCGCCTTGACACTGAGTCCAGTTGAAAGACGGATCTGTTTAATTAATACAATTACTCATTACTTAGCAGAAAAATACCACAGCATAGGATTATCCTGCTAAGAAATCTTCAGTAAATCCCACCTATATTTCGTTACTTCTTCTACCTAGTACCTACACAGTATAAAACAAAGTCGCTTTTCTTGTTTGTATGTATGACCGCTTAGTTCTTCTAAGCTGCACGATGGATTTCAAAGCGGTTTTCACCATCATTTAGTGAATTTATTCCGGAAGGTTTATTTAAACTCAAACTTATTCTTAAATCACATTTATTTCAAATAAACAGGCACTTTTGAGTTGTCAATGGGTCGGTCACTCAGAAAGATGAAGGTAGTTGCCCATTCCAAAGCGTAGTAGGTTCCTATGGAGAAGAACGGGCAAGAAACTCCACAGACACTCTTTTAAAACAAAATATTGGTTACATCTTACATGTTGAAATTATACATGTGAGAACAATGTAGAAAGACATGCGCATTAAAAGCGTCTGTAATAAAAAGATAAAGACAAAAAACTATTCAAAAATTAAAAGATGACCATGTGTAGGTATGTGTTTTTAAATTAATTAGTGAATTTAAAAAAAATCACAGGCGTGATGGGTTTAAGAACATAAATATTTAAATTACGTTGATGTTTAACTTACATACATAAAGCACGGAAATCTTGATGTTTTGAGATTCGTCACATCAGTACATTGGACCCGTGCGACACAGGGGTAGGTCGCAATTTTTTGCATATAATTGCAATTATTTTTGCAATCAAGTAGGTACGGAACTCCTGCGCGCTATATTTCACACCGTATTGTTTCCGATTGTTTATTAGACGCACCGAATTTTCTTTTTTGGGTGGGTAATTATCAAATAACCCGCTCTGGGCGGAGCGGGAGAGTGTGTCAGACTCTTACCGACTAAAACCCATCCGTGTTCCATGTACCATCGCCTGGACCAGGGCCGGACGCGAGAGATCTCCGCCGCCAATCGCCACTACGAGGACACGGCGGCGGCGGTGCTCTACCCAAGCCTCCCGGCTTTCTTCCTCAGACCTCCATCGTGTCCTCCGGGCGATCCACACAGTGGTGACGCATCAGGCGAAAGGTGCCGTGGCGCCTCTCTAACCACTCCTCAAAGAAGGGACTTATCGCCGCAATTGTGGCGTGACCAGCACTGGGTTGTGATAATTGCTCTCTCCATGTCGCCATGAGATCCCGTCGGAGCTCTGACCAATGTGCCGTGATTTCTCGCGGCAGCGGAGTTACGCCCCAGCGTTTCGCCTCCTCGCGCCACTCCCATACGTGCGCGAGGACTTTTGCCTCCAGGTCCCATGGCGGCAATCCGGCAAGAAAGCTCGTCGCCTCACCGGAGATCTTGCGGTATCCCCGACCAGCCGGACGGCCATGAACCTTTGGACCGCGCTCAACCGGCGGGCTGGCCGCCGCGCCTGTGTAGACGCGCCCTATGTCCTTGCAACTTTATAGGTGACCTGTTCTTTTGTTTATATCAACAAATTCACTTTTATTTATTTACTGTGTATAATTAACCATAGTTTATTTAGCGTGTATGTTTTATTTAGCTATAGTTTATTTACTGTGTAAAATCAAAATATTTTATTTCACATACATGGTGTAGAATTACTATAACACAAAATATAAAAGAAATCTATTTAAACCAAATGACATGATTGCCATTACAACTGTAACAACTCTTAATTAATATCCTGTCCACAAAAGCCTATAAGGTAATATAATGCCCAACAATGAAAAGATTATGTCAAGGAAGTATGTAAAAAAAAACGTAATTTGGGATCAGTTAATAGACATTTACATAGTTATGCCGATAATGAGGTACCAGGAAAGCCACACGTGCAGAAGGAATTATTGCCAAACTTCCTTGTCTTCAACGTAGTCTTATAATATTATAAGGACTCGTTTGATGTAGGTTTTGAACTTTCCATTGCTAAAAATCAATCAAAATCAAAATCAAAAGTCATTTATTCAAACTAGGCTGAGAATCAGCACTTTTCGAACGTCAAAATTACATAAGACAGTCCCCCAAAACGCCCACCCTTCGCTAAGTTCTGTACCCGACTTTGGCAACAAGTTATAAAAACGGATACTGTTGATAAGAAATGATTTGCATGTTTTGTTAATCTAAATTTGGGTACCACAATTTCACGTTCACTACGTGTATGTATATTATGAAAATCGCTTCTTATTTTGAAAAGTCCTACATTTTTCCGAACATACAAAATACTTTCTAAGATATAGGTATGTTTTATTTAACTATGGTTTATTTACTGTGTATGTTTTATTTGACTACAGTTGTTTGATTTTAACATAGTAGTTAAGTAAGTATTTGCGTGTCAGGCTAGCAGGCGAGCTAAAACGGAAGACGTATAATTACAGTTGGTACCTCGTTATATTAATATCTCGTAACTGGATAACATATACTTAGATGCACATAGCTCAATAGATGAAAAGATAATAAGACACACGAAAGTCACAAAACGATACAATAACTACACACGTTTTCCAAGTATTTTCTATTCTATCAAACAATATTTCGATGCAAAAGCAGAAGATGTCCTAACTAATATTATAAATGCAAAGGTGAGTTTGTTTGTTACGCGTCCACGCTAAAACAGCTGAACGGATTTGGATGCAATTTGAGAGATAGGTAGCATGGAGAAGGACGAAGGACTTACATAGAAAGTTCAAGAGTCAGGTAGGTACTACTTATATACAAAGCTGCAAAGTTACGTAATGAATATAATTTAACAAAATTGTCATAAAGTTCAACAAACTTTTAAGAGTCACTGGGTAATTAAACCCAATGGATGTAAGGTACTTATAGAAGGCGAGTCAAGTCAAGGCAAACCGCAATGAAAATATTGTGCGTTCTAAAACCGCACGAAGTCGCCAATCTTTTTAATTCGCCGCAAATGCTTTGTTTATTTAGCTGTATAATCAAAGGCTGATGGATTAAAAATACTCATTGGAGTAATATCTAATCTACACCGATCAATAAAGTTGCTAAAAGTACAGTCATCACGAATATACCGTCATGTGTTTAGAAATGAGAAAACATTAAATAATCTCTTTTGATTCCATCAGTAACTTAACACACAAACTAGCTAAATATGGAAGTTACAGGTACCTCTCTTCCCCTTCGGGAAATACAAACATACAGATCGGATGTCTTAAATAAACCCACAATTTAATTGAGTATCAAAAGCAATGTTAAATCAAGTTTTTTGCCCTACAATTATAAAACATCTCACGAGTTTATTTGATTTTAGATGACTTCAAAAAAAAGGAGGAGGTTATGCATTCTGCGGGTTTTTTTTCTCATGAATTTAGTCACTGATTTTCCGTGATTACTGGGCCGATTTACGTAATTATTTTTTTTTATTTGGAAGATACGAGAAAGCTCGTATCTTCCAAACATCTACATGGGACATCACGTATCTACATGGGACCATAGATTTTATTAACTCAGCTTGGGTAGTTTTTGACTTTTTTAATAATACAAATTTATGCGAATTAGTGTGGAGTAGGAACCAAAACTATAAAGTGAAAAATAATAAACTTTTTTTAACAAAAAATACACCACATTACAAAGCAAAAAAATACATTAATTTCGGAAGTCGGTGGCAAACAACGAAAATACAAAACAAGGACATGAGAAACAGACATGAACTGTTGAATAGACTTACTATGTTAAAAATAAAGACGTTTTTAATTAAGTAGGTATAGTCAAGTAATTGTTATGAACCTATAAGGTCATGGTGTGAACGTCTCTAATTCCTACCTGTTTAAATTGCAAATAAAAAAGGCCATTAACTTAAGTCGGCAAATAGCACATTGTTTTATTCCGGTCGACGGCGCGCTGTGTTCCACGCGCGCCTCAAAGAGATGTCAGCACAAGTGTAGGGGTCCGCTAAAGCCGATGCCTGCCGGGATCGCGGGAAAGATCGAAAGGGATACCGTGGCGTCTGGCAACGCACAGGCAACGGAAGGAACACGGGTGGGTTTGGGGAGTCTGACATGCCCTCCCCACATCCTCCCCCATGAATTCCTCAACCAAAAAAAAAAAGAAAAGTAAGTAGAAGGTACGTATTGATTTCATCATAATTTCCGCGAGTTTAATTTTGATCAACATACAACGTAAAACAGCGAGCGCTGCAATTTGCAAAAAAAAACCGGCTAAGTGCGTGTCGGACCATGCACAATAAAGTTCCGTAGTTGGGACGAATTTATCCCAAAACAAACATAGTTCAAAAACATGTTCTCCCATACATCGATATACGTCATGGTCAATTCTCCAACTGCAAATTTAAGTTGGTCGACTATTACTCGATAACTTGTAAAGCCTACTTAGCTGAGACAGTTTTCCTTTTAATTTAATTATACATTAAGTACATAATAACTGAACTAAATACAAAGCAGATACTATGTTTATTTTATATTTTTATTACCATTATTTTCAGCGTAAAAAGAAATTACCTAAACTATCGGCGCCTAGGAACCTTCTTCCTGCCGTACTGTCTCGCTTGCTCAGTATGCGAGCGAGATACAGAATGAAGTGGCGCTGAGGTATTATGGACACATAAAACGAGTAACTTCGCATCACGAATGAATTCGTGGGCAGAAACTTGTACATTATAAAAGAATGATTCGTTGTTCAATCAAATAATTGATCAATTAAACTGGCCCCGGAAATATAAATGAACAAAGTTTAGCAACCTATCCAACTTTACCATCCTAAAGACATTGACTAAACAGCATTAACTTCATCAAGTAAATAAGTAGCTTAGAAGTGCATGCTTAGCGAATCCACAGATCAAAAACTTTATTTTATAGTATTTTACAGACATTCAGGATTTAGCTTTAGAAGTTTAAAACATTTGACAGATTACAAGACTGCTCCATTTGCGCGCAGCGCCAGCGATTTCTCCGAACTGACATTTACGAGTACATCAGATGTGGGTAGATTCTAGATACAATCAATGCTCTCATTCAGTTTCAGCTCAGCATATAAACAAAACACTATTTATAAAACGCACACATACCTAGTGACATAGAATTTATATCTGTAGCACTACCATGAGATTACACAGCCAAAACTCGCTAGCGTCGAGAGAGTCTGTCTCGTTAGAGTCTGTTAAGTTGGCCACTAACATATTTCACGCTAAATAAGCTCTTCCAGACATTATTTTGACTTTAAGGGACTCAAAAACGTATATAATTTTAATGTAAACATATGTTTCACACCTAAAAATGCTAGTGAGCTACGTAACTACAATCGCAAGCGTATTGAGCGATAGCTTCTGTCAAATTAGTGACTCATGGTGCCGTTTTGTATGGTGACAGCTGAAAAACGTTGACTATCGAATAGATTACGTTAGGTTTCTTACCTATCGAAATCTATAGTGCTCAAGGTACGAATTTTAATTCTTTCTGTGACCACTTTTTCTTTTTATTTGGGTAGGAAATCATCAAATAACCGCTCCCGTTCTGGACGGAGCGGGAGGGTGTGTCAGACTCTTACTGACTAAAACCCACCCGTATTCCTTCCGTTGCCTGTGTTGCCAGGGGCCTCGGTAACCCTTTAGTACCTTCCCGCGACCCCTACACGTGCGCTGACATCTCTTTGAGGCGCGCGTGAAATACAACGCGGCGGCTAGGGGCGAGAGGGCGCGAAATTTGCCTTTCCCTCAACCGTCCCGCCTCCTACTTCGCGAGCATTACTGCTTCGCAGGAGGTGACGGCTACCCATGTCCTCTCGCTCCGTACTATGGCCTGAACCAGGGCCGGACGCGAGAGATCTCCGCCGCCGATCGCCTCCACTACTGTGACCGCTAGTGGCGCTGTACAATATTTCATACATATCATTTACGGAGACGCTAACGAGTTTTGGCTAAGTAAATGGTAGAACTACTGGCTCCACCTACGAAGAGTCAATTTAATTAATCCAATGAAAATTGGTAGTAGTTTTCAGAGTTCCAAAAAAACTTTTTAGTTCGGGGGCTTGATGTAATTTTTTAACTTAATATACATAACATCACATGTAATCCCCCAAGGGTTAGGCAGTGTACCTATAAAACTCAAACTCAAAGCATTTATTTCAAATAAACCAATTACAGGCACTTTTGAATTGTCAAGGGTTCGGTCGGTCAGTCAGAAAGATGAAGCTAGTTGCACATTTCAAAGCGTAGTAGGTACCTATGGAGAAGAACGGGCAAGAAACTCCACGGACACTCTTTTAAATCAACGTATTATGGTTACAAAATATTGTTTACATCATTCATTTTGAAATTATACATGTGAGAACGATGCAATATAGTAGGTTACACCCACATTTCACCAGTCCCATGTAGAGCATGTAGAGCAGCGTTGGCCCAGTGATAACGGCCGCGACTTACGAGTTGTAGGTCGTAGATTCAATCCCAGACAGACGCTTGACTGTGTAAATTGTTGTATCACCGCTGTTCTCAAAACGATGAAGGAAAAGATCGTGAGGAAACCGGTATGTCCTAGAACCAAAAATTCGAAGACATGTGACTTCTATCAACGCGCACTGGGCCCGCGTGGTGGATTACGGCCCACTCCCTCTCACAGAGAGGAGGCCTGTGTCCCAGCAGTGAGAACATTATAGGCTGATTATACTAAGTCCCATGTAATACGAGAGCCAGCCAATTGCCATCCAGGGTCCAGGCTGCTACTGACAAATTCCTGATGGAAAAACCCAATAACCCTTTCCCAACCTGGGAATCGAACCCAGGACTTCATGCTCAGCAGTAGCACTTGCAAACACTAGACCAACGAGACAGCAAAAAGTATTTTTTTTACTCTCATCGCAAATCCTCAAAATAAAACAATGAATTTTCAAATCAACAAGCTATTAAATCCATTGGTCAACCTAATCAAATTCTTTGCATAATTATTTTTGTCAATTACTGGAAATTTTCAAACTGTGTGGTATTTGCGCCAAAAAATGCAAACAAAGATGTTAACAAAATGACTTAAATGCAAATAATAAATCATAAGTATTAGAAACTTAATAAGTATAACTAATATTAACTACCACTCATTTACCTCATGAAAAGTTGGTAAAAGTTATGTATTTATTTACACATTTTCGAATAAAGGTCGCCGAGGTGTTTATATGTCAAAACTAACAGCATACAAAGAGGTTTTGCATGTCACTCATACATTACAAGAGATAAGAGTTTCAAACAAGGCCCACTGCCGACGATTAGCGAAAGGCGAGTAGAGCTAGCAACTAGTTATAACTCGTTACTAGTTACTAGCGAGCAACGAGCAGCGAGTATGTAGTTCGGATAGTTTTGTCGCTGGGCTATGAGCGAGTGCGACGAGTATAATGACCCAGTCACTTGCTGGTATGCGTATGTAGTATGTACTCAAGCGAGTCTCTCAGCGAGTGTTCTACCCGCCAAGCGAGCGTCCCTGAGCGAATATTTTCTTTGATAGCTCTTAGGTAGTTGTCCCATCGCTGACGATTAACTAGTAGCGAGTTAGCAACTGGAAACGAGTTAGCGAGCACCGAGTGTGTAGTTCCGATAGTTTTGTCGCTGGTCTATCAGCGAATGTCCGAGTGCGACGGGCGATTACTCGCACCACTCGCTCGACCGTTGGTTGGTCTCTCGGCGTGAGTTCTGTCAAGCTAGCAACGCTGAGCAAGAATCGCTGTGCGAGTGTTATCATTGATAGCTCTTATCACTCAGTTACAAACTAGTGGAGCGAGTACTCGCTGGCGGTGTGAACAGTCCGCGATCAACTATTAATATATGCATTTCTTTTGTTTACACGGAATATATATCTATTGTACGTTTTTTGAGCGAGAAAATAGCCGATAGTTGTCGCTTCCGCGCCAACTGCCTTGTGGGACAACTACCTTATCGCTGCGACAAACTAGTGGAGCAAGAGTTCTTGCCGGCGCGGCGGCGGCGTGGACAGTCAGCAATCAACTATCAATATAATTATGTATCTCTTCTCTTTTACTAACACGGGACCTATTTCTGATTGTACGTTTCTTGAGCGAGAAAATAGTTGATAGCTAGGGGCTTCCTCCGCGGCGGTAGGATAGGAACCCAAAGGTGAATACTTGACTACTTGTTGAATGCCTACTGTGCTAGCGTGACTCCGAGGTGACCCAACCCTGCGGGCGGTTGATAACGCGATGCCATGAACTTTATACCCGACACACTACAAAAGCGAGTGATTACCTACGTAAAACCATTAGAAATACTGCAAACTACGTATTCAAACTATACATGTAGTTTTATCATATTATAATGGGATTTCTGTTTAATACTGTAGGTGTTAATGCTGTTTAAATATTTTATTAGCGATCCTTTCCGCTTCCCACGGTTGTTATGACTTGTCAAAACATCGAGATTTGTTTACAGTATGTAGGTATGTATAATATTAATGTATGTATAAAATTCACATAGGTACTTAAACCTTCCGGAATACATTCTCCTGAACGACGGTGAAAGCCGCATCAAAATATGTAAAATCTTTTAGAACAAGGTTTCCCAAACTATTTTGGGCAAGAGTCCCTTTTCCAAAATGAACTGATACGTCAGACCCCATTGCCAATTTTTTTCGTCTTGTATGATCTTGTGCATAGAAGTACAACAATGATACTTCCTACTAAAATAGGTATTAGTCATTCTTATAACATGTTGGTACACGTAACACAGCTTAAACAGTATCTTGAAAGTTTCAAATAAGAACTTGTGTTAATTAATTGGGGTCGATTTTTAGACCTCGTCGACCTTCGATCAATAATAGTAGGTCGACCCCCAAAATCAGTGTTCGTTTATGTCAACCCCTAGGAAACCGATTTCGACCCCAAGGGGTCGACCTCTTGGGGTCGAAATCGGTTCGGGTCTTCTAAAACAGAGATTTCCAAAGTGGTCGATATCGATATCGGCCACTTTGGTAATCCCTGTTTTAGAAGAATAACGAGGTCACACAGCTGCACAGACACAAAAAGCGACTTTTTTATATATGTTTAGATTGGTCATCTTTTCGTCAATAAAGCTTGCAAGCCCTATACGGGTATTTCAAAAGTTCAAGACTGGCCCAATATATCCAGTGAAGGTGAAGACATACCTAGGGTATTTCAGGAACGGCCTAATTTCCAGTGAATCTGGATGGGCAGAGACTTGATATAGGCAGGCATAGCTAAATGTGAACTTTATACTTTAAAAACCAAAATCTAAGCTTTATGTCAGTCCGTCAAGGTTTAAAAGCTTTTCCCCAAAATTGAGCAACTTCACTTGAATAAAAATAAATTATACTATTTCGCTTTCAGAATCGCAATATTATAGGAAGCCATTAAAGCTTACCTGAAACCTGAGATTTGTAGCGAGTTTACGCAACTAGTGTATTCACGATTATTTATGAAACAAAAGAAAAACGCTAACACGTATCGGTTGCTTCCAAATCTTACGCCAATTCTGGCCGTAACTTTACTAAATAAATTGCCGCAATAAACAAGCCACAGCAACAAAAACTATTACACACGAAACATAAATCCAATCTACTTAATTACCACACATAAACAGTAAATACAGGTAAGTAATAATATTACATCACCGCCAGCAATCAAGCACACATACAAAAACACGTGCAGGAAGCGTAGAGGCCAGAGAAAGAATGCGTTCGAATCGATAAAATAATGCTCTCAGATAATCTGAACTAGGAAAGCAAGGGTTATTTGGAAATCATATTTTAAACCCTTGTCACCAGCTGAAAACGAGCCTTGAATTAGAAAGTCTTTGAAAACGATTGGCAATACGACGCACAGTAGCACCAAACGCATGTTTAACGCACAAACGCATTCTATCTCGCGATCCCTAGGTCAAAGTACAAAGCGTGCACAAACAGAGGCCTCACTCGCACGTGATATTTTCAGCACCGCAACTGCACTTGATAGGTCACGTTTATTTGCACTACATCGCCCAGATAACCGACCGCTAACGATAAAATAGCGCTAAAAAATCGCGATATCATGGTCACATATTAAAATTACCCGAAAGAACTTCCTTAAAGAATTTGCATTACGTCAAAACTTCGGATACGTAAAGAGATTTAGTTATTCAATTAGACTAGGAAATAAAAATCAATCTGTCTAGCCTTTTCCCAACCATGTTGGGGTCGGTTTCCAGTCTAGCCTTAAAGCAGTGACCGTGCCAAAAATATCACGTTACTAAGCCGTGGACGTACATTAGAAGTGACAATGATGGCCGCCGGACCAAGCCCCATGACCAGATAGAGGAGCAGCTCCAACATCTTGTATCTCTCGTGGAAGATCTGCTGGTACGTGATGCCGAGGACTGCCAGCAGCCAGATGACCCACCGAAGTTCTCTGAGCATCCAGCAGGATAGAGTGCCGACCGTCAGCCACGGGAAGTAGGAACTCGCGATGAATATGTAAATCATTGCCCGGTCGCAACGATGCAGGAAGTGTTTCATTTTACTGTGAAAATTAGTTCTCATTTAGCACATTCGGTTTAGTGAAGTTTATAGGTTGAATTTGAATCCATTGGCTATATTTTAGAGGGTGAAACGCGTGAGCTACGTATAGGATAAAGTCTGCAAAGTTTTCGCTATTCCAGAGTTGGTCTTATAATACTTAAAGCTGTTCATGTTCGTCATGATTTCTTTCGTCCCCTAGAAAGATGCTAATGAATAAAAAGTTAGTCGGTATGTAAGTATTCCTTTAGTAATAATAATTATAATATTATTATAATATTCTGGAGACTTCAAACCGAATATCGGCCATGGCGACGAATCTCAGCGGAGACCAGCCTTCGGCGCGGGTGATATTATAGTGCACAAGTATGTGTGCAGACACAGGTGCACTCTCTCTTCCCTCACTCTCATAGTCCAATGGGGCGGCAATCCGACACGACCGGAGAGAGATCAGGCGCAGGTCCAACGGCTTATCGTGCTTTCCGAGGCACGGTATCACACCAACTCCTATATTATTCTTAGTAGTCTAGCTAGATTTTATGGTACAACAGGCTGATCAATTAATTGCTAAGAGGATTAGCGTGCATGAGTTGGGAGTGGCGCGAGGAGGCGATACGCCGGGGCGTAAGTCCGCTGCCGCGAGAAATCGCGGCACAGCGCACGGAGCTCCGGCGGGATCTCATGGCGTCATGGAAAGTACGGTTGTCGCAACCCAGTGCTGGGCACGCCACGATTGCAGCGATAAGTCCCCTCTTTGAGGAGTGGCTGGAGAGGCGCCACGGCGTCCTCACCTTCCGCCTGACGCAGGTCCTCACCGGACACGGCAGCTTCGGGAGGTTCCTGCGTCGGATATGGCGGGAGGAAACGTCCGGGTGTCACCACTGTGTGGATCGCCCGGAGGACACGGTGGAGCATACGGTGGAGGTCTGCCCGGCTTGGGCAGAGCACCGCCGTGTCCTCGTGGAGGCGATCGGCGGCAGAGACCTCTCGCGTCCGGCCCTGGTTCAGGCCATGGTACGGAGCGAGAGGGCATGGGCAGCCGTCACCTCCTTCTGCGAAGCAGTAATGCTCGCGAAGGAGGAGGCGGGACGGTTGAGGGAAAGGCACGTTTCGCGCCCTCTCGCCCCTAGCCGCCGCAGGAGACGCCCTGGGCGTCGGGAATCTCGGGCGGATTTCCAGTCACCGTAGGCGCGGGCTTGCGGACGGTGAGCAATGGGTAGCTCACCGTCCGGTAAGGACCAGGCCCGGGTCGACGGCGCGTCGTATTCCACGCGCGCCTCAAAGAGATGTCGTCAGCACAAAAGTAGGGGCCCACTAGGGCCGATGCCTGCCGGGGTCGCGGGAAGGTACTTATGGGTCACCGAGGCCCCTGGCAACACAGGCAACAGGAAGGAATACGGGTGGGTTTTAGTCAGTAAGAGTCTGAAACACCCTCCCGCTCCGCCCTGAGCGGGAGAAGTTATTTGATGAATTCCCACCCAAAAAAAAAAAAAGCGTGCCTGAGTGGAGGACGAGATGAGCATTAAG
The DNA here is from genome assembly GCA_905333075.3 of Atethmia centrago. NCBI lineage: Eukaryota > Metazoa > Arthropoda > Insecta > Lepidoptera > Noctuidae > Atethmia > Atethmia centrago. Next base: position 21,430,379 of record HG995386.1, read on the forward strand.
TTACTAACACACTAAAGTTGCAAATTTGGACCAACGTCCTTCGTTCATACTGCTTTGACTAATAAAAAACTTGAAATAAAAAGCTTGTCCAACTTAATGAGCAGAGTTATATATGATAAATGATTTTATTTCTGTAAGTAGATTTGTACAAACACTTTTACACGTCAATCATATTTTTTTTTATTAACTAGATGAGGTCGGCGGTTACTATCTAACTACTCTGAGAAGAAAGACCGAAACAAACTCAGAGGTCACAGTCTCTTTTAAAGTCCAGACATAATCTTGGCTAGATCATGTGAAGACCATGTAGATTGGTGTCTGAAATAGTTTTTTGATGAGAGAGCCACACAAACTGAGCGGACCTGTCCAGTCAGTGCACGCATTTGTCAGTAGTTGTGCAGCTCAACTCAGAACTTAAAGAGCTTGGAGTTATTCGAATATATTAGAATTTCGTATAATGTCAGAGTAGAGAATGTATTAAGTCGCAAATTCTATTGGTAACCTTTGCCACTATTAATTACCCTTTACTTTACTCAAGGAAGGTTGATTCATAACTTTATAATCGCAGATAGTGTCGAGCTAAAATTAACTTTGAATGCTTGCTATCATCCAAAGACAAGGCTTTTACGGCCTTAGGTCCTCGACCAAAAATAAGCCTACTCGACTCTTCACACTAGAGTGGAAAAGCAAAACTTGACACAGTGAAACGACAGCACCTAAACCACGCTCGCGGAGTTTTAAAACAGTTTCGTGTAAAATTACAATGACTGATAAGAGCTGGTCGGTTTATAATTAGTACGAAGTTAAGTTTTCAGGTAATATACAGGGTGTCGTTTTGCATCCTCGTCAAATTCAAGTAGGTAACTATGTTAATTTTTCTGTAGTCACTTGAAATATAAATTTTTCTTTTGTGTAAACTCCATAGACGTGATGGTTATCAATATCTGAACACGAGAAAACAAAAGAAAACCGGTTTTTTCAACTCATACTTGAAGTAACAACACTATGTCGCGGGAAGATACTAAAGGATCACCGAGGCCCCTGGCAACACAGGCAACAGGAAGGAATACGGGTGGGTTTTAGTCAGTAAGAGTCTGACACACCCTCCCGCTCCGCCCAGAGCGGGAGAAGTTATTTGACGATTTCCCACCCAAAAAAAAAAAAAAACAACACTACCATCGGTCGTTGACCCCCATAATATCAAATCTTTTTCATTTTTATTATATCGTGTTTAGATACCCGTTACGTCTGAAGTTTCGCTGAATAATTCAATTTGTCCCTGCATAGCGTAGCAGCTTGGGTTCTCGATGGCGGTTAGTCTTAAAAGGACCAAAAACGAATACACAATACTGGCATTAGGTACTTGGTTTTTATGTACAAATGGCAAAAGTTAGAGAACCTACATAAGTTTTTTGTCCGACATTTGAAGCAAGAAGTTTATTGTTGTTAGCTTTGTAAAATGTGAAATCTGAGCGCCGAGACTCGCGTCGTATTTGAGTTTCCGAAAGCAGTAACTTTTTTCAAAAGGGCAATAGCCGCCAGGCTTCTGAAAAACCTAACCTATTTCATAATTAAGCTGATAAATATTGTAGATAAAAGATATAATAGGCAACTGCACTGTACACTTGCACAGCCAACTTAAGGGTCGGGTAATCGCCATTGACCTTGGCCAGACAAATCCGCGTCGCGCTTACGCCCCCCGTTCGGTTTTATAGGAAATTTTTAGTATCGAAAATATGAATATTTGAAAAAAATCACAGAAAAAAATATAGATAACAAAATACAAAAATCATGAGAGAATATCTTAAAATCATGAGAGAATATCTTAACTATTTTGAAAGTAATATCGTTTTTTATGCTTTGGGTAGACACTACTTCCTGAATTTATTTCATAAAGTATTTTACTACAATGAATGCCTAGTTGGTCTAGGGGTTTGCAAGCGCTACTGCTGAGCATGAGGTCCTGGGTTCGATTCCCAGGTCAGGCATTATTGGGTTTTGTCTATCTGGAATTTCTCAGTAACAGCCCGGAGTCTGGATTTGTGCCCGGTTGATGGCAATAGGCTGGCCCCCTGTTACACTAACCTAACCTAACTGGCGAAATGTGGGTGTACTACAGGTACACCTCTGCTCAACCCTTCGGGGAAACAAGGCGTGATGTTGTGTGTATGTTGTGTCACGTGTGTTTTACTACAATACTTAAATAATCACAGATAGATTTGATGTGTATGCATTCTAGTTTAACATACATTTTTTGGTTATCTTACTTATATGGAGGCATAATAACAGATTTAAAAGTCACAAAAATAATATATCTGCGCCTTAAGACGCTGACAACAACTAAACCGCGGTCACTGTCAGATTGCATAGAAAAGAGAGAGAAGCGCGATGACACAACGCGTGTAATTTATTGCAAAATATGAAGCAATTATCTATTTACTTAAAATTGAGTTGAGTAATCTAAAATAAAAAACAACCAAGTTCTGCATTCAATTAAGACGTTCTTGTTATTAAATAAATATGTAACGTACATATTTAATACAGATATTTTGGATTAGAACTCAAGGTAAGAGGTTAGTTTAACATTAGTTTGTACCGAGATTTTTGTTCAAAACGTGTTTTGGTAACAACCAAGTTCTGGGAAATATGTTCAAAATTAACATATATTTTTATTCCGCTACCACAAACTATACAGATTTGGCAATTTTTTTTCTTAAGAGATGCCAAGTTTGGTCAGTTGGGTCTCGTCAGCGCCTTAACGTGAGCCTATTAAACCACGACGTGTCAATAATATAGCACTGTAAGTTAACTTAGCTGCCGCAACCTAGTAACCCGGTGCTTCATGGCCTTAGTAAATAACCAGATTATTATGATCTCGTTCGACTGATGTAATAGAAATAACAAGAGCAGGATATTACTCAAGGATGTTTCAGAAATATTACATAGTTAAGTGGACTGCAACATTAATTCAAAAAACATAACATAACATTAGATACGCCTTGTTTCCCGAAGGGTTGGGCAGAGGTGTACCTGTAGTACACCCACATTTCGCCGGTTATGTTTAAGTCCCATGTAATAGGGGGCGAGCCTATTGCCATCAACCGGGCACAAATCCAGACTCCGGGCTGTTACTGCGAAATTCCAGATAGAAAAACCCAATAACACTGCCCGACCCGGGAACCGAACCCAGGACCTCATGCTCAGCAGTAGCGCTTGCGACCACTAGACCAACGAGGCAGTTCATTAAACAACAATTAACAACAATAATTCAACATTTATTCATTTTTAGGGTTCCGCACCCAAAGGGTAAAACGGGACCCTATTACTAAGACTCCGCTGTCCGTCTGTCATCAGGCTGTATCTCATGAACCGTGATAGACAGTTGACATTTTCAGTTACCGCTATAACAACAAATACTAAAAAACAGAATAAAATAAATATTTAAGGGGGCTCCCATACAACAGACATGATTTTTTTTGCCGTTTTTATGGATAATGGTACGTAAACCTTCGTGTGCGAGTCTGACTCGCACTTGGCCGGTTTTTTAACATTCATTCTTTAACTCATAATCATTGCTTTGATAAGCAATCCGCAAAAAAACCGTGGTTTATGCAAGCGAGCTTCGAGAGTGCTAATGGAATGTCCAGAGACGATGATAAAGAGACATTACAAGTTATTTTTAAAACATTACTCTACAGTTAATATTTAGACATTATGCATGTCCCATAATATTTATAGATATAAGCCCCAATAAACAGTCGATTGAGTAGATTTATAATCTGTCTTAGGTCTTGTTGACCCGGTGCAACTAATCGACCCGTATTATATAGGACCTATTCAGCGGAAGGGTTATCAATAAATATTTGAGATGCGTCACCTACGTGTTGACAAAAAACCGCTGGCCCATTTAGGAAGCTGATAAACGTCTGACCTCACTTCTGAAGCCTGCCTGGGCCAATAAAGGGCGCTAAAGGGCAAAAAAAAAAAACTAAATGTCAAATATTTAGGACTGGATCTGGGTGATTGAGTTCTTCAAATATTAATAAGGTTTGGAATCTATGCGTTGGTGTTGAAGATAGGTATAGTTATAGTAGTATCTACAAAAACACTCTTCTCTTAAGGGTCGGGTAAACGCCGTTGACCTTGGCCATACAAATGCGCATTGAGTTCACGCCGCGCGGATGCCGTTCGGCATATTTATTTTTAGTAATGAAAATATGAATATTTGGAAAAAATCACAGATATAATTATCGATAATAAGAGTCTTTTCATACAAAAAAATCTTGAAAATATCTTAAGTAGTTTGAAAGTAATATTTTTTTTATGCTTTGGGTAGACATTCTGAATTTATTTCAAAAAATATTTTATTACAATACTTAAATATTCACATATAGAATTGATTTGTATGCGTTCTTGTTTAACATGCATTTTTTGCATAACTTACTTGCATTATTTGAAGGCGTAACAGATTTAAAACTCACTAAATTTATTTTAGATGCCATGCATGTATGTATGTTAGTATATTCCCATATTATTTGTTTTGTAAATTGTTTCGATTTTATGTATTATATTTTCTCTTCTACTCTTACACACGGTGTCTACATCTCTTTATCTACTTTCCTATCGCAGGTATGCTGGAAGAGATTTCTTTAGAAATAAGCATCACCTTTGTACGTATTTTTCTGTTCTGTTCTTCTTTTCTGTTTTTATATGTGTGTGCATAAATGGTTAAATAAATAAAAATAAATAAATAAATTCATCTCTGCGCCTTAAAGGATTCTAAAGCCGTCTGTTAAAAGTAACAAACTCCAACATCCTTCTCAATCGTGACTTCGTGAGCGGAAAATTTAAATCCAATTTAGGTAATCCATCTTTGCCTATTGAACACCCACACAAAGGACTAATTTAAATCTGCACGTAGTGGTACCACATCTGAATGGCCTAAACGGTCGACGTGGTCTTAAACGTAACAAGCCACTTCCTGCTACCGACCTTGTCTCTATTTTTCTTGTATAAGTCAAAAGTCATAAGGCTTCACGTAGCCTTAAGACTTAGGACTTATACAAGGACTGTCGCTATTTTAATAAAACACCCTTCATTTCGTGAAACTATGTTGTTGACAGGCTTTTGTTTTAGTCTATACCTTCTACGTAAGTAACTGTGATGTCTGGAATACTTAACTGTTTTCCAATTAATTAATTAGTTCTTAGTGTATGGACAAGTTTCCAGTTATTTACCTGCCCAAGCCAAGGATTCTTAGAATTCTGTTTTGCAATCTGAAAATGAAAGAGAAGGTTTTTAGGAAAAAAGGAAATAGGAGCATTTGCTGGAATTAAGGATCTCAAAAAGGTAGTAACCAACATTTAAAAAAACTGGAATAGAATCGCTATTGGGTAATCTCTATTCATAGTCTGTAATCTATAATTTAACTATATACATTCTATAAATACAAAATTGCAACCCTACTAAAGGTTTAGATACTTATTTTGCTGATGATATACCTTCTAGTACTAAAAATATAATATCTAATGAATTGTCTCGTTAGATATTATATTTTTCTTTATACATTTTCTTGAAAGCTATGAACAGATAACTTTAATATCCGTTCATAATATTTTTATCACTTAATAGGTTTTCAGAGGTGCGTTCTTATGGCGCTAGAGCTCTTAGGAAATATTGTAACTCTGCAATATGCTACGAAGGTAAGCTCATCGACCGTCCCAAAGGGAGGTCTGCAACCGTTTTTAATAAATTGCCCATACTATGATTAGGTAACGAAATATTGTCAAAAAACACATCGTGGTCCGCAACGGGCTATCCGTCATCTGCCGTATAACCTAATCTGTCAAATTAGAAATCGCCAAATAAATTACTTTACTATCGTTAATTAGAAAGTATCTACAAGCCATTTAACTAGTCTTGTTTTTTCTTACGATTCATTCCAAGATCTAATTTTTAATGATAATTCGATCGATATCAACCATGGAGAATAGAAAGAAAGCGCCAACAATAAATATTTATTGTTTACGAAGTACGACGACAAATTATTATCATTGTAAGCGATAAAAATGTCAATGACTATTATTGAATTCATATCATTAGTCACCGGTTATGACCATGTGCTCGACGGCAAAATTGTAGACTATAGTAAAAGATCGGTATCATTCGTTAAATTTATCCTGTAATTTATCTATCATTCAATATGAATGCCAGACATTTGTAAACGTTCCGAAGGAAATTACGTACTGTGTGTGTACTTTGTTTGTGTATTAGCAATTTAAGTTTCGTTTCCAGCTGCAATTTTGTTCAAGTTTATAAAGTATATTTTTATCGGAATCGCTAAATATATTTCATAGTTAGAACGCCTTGTTATTTCATCTTTAAATTCGGCATCGGCAGAGTTCCAAAATTAACCAGCCCTTCCTTTGTAAACAGACTATAGATAGAACACTACGTGTACATAAGATCCAGTACCTAATATCACTCCCATCTGCGCTCCCGTCTGTTTAGTCTATACCCAGGATTAATCTCTTTGAGGCGTCCCCGAGGCAGTGCAACCCTCTTGCTTCGTTGCGCGTCCCGTCACGCTCAATGGGTGTAAAGGCGTGTAAAGGTGTGCTTAAGAACAGTTTTCAATAGGTAGAATAAGAATGGACGCAAAAAGACGTTATGCATGAAATTCTTTGAATATTACATTGGACTAGACGACAAAAGTTGAAACATACAGATAATTGAAGGAGTTGGCGAGGAAACTAGCGCTCGTTAGAGATGAAGAGCGGAAAAGCTGTTATGTAAGAGCTTTTAATTTTAACTACCAATCATAGCTCATTAGAACTTTATGTATTTAAGAGCCAAATTTGCCATCTGATATACACAACTAGTGAACCAGAATAGAGAGAGAACCTTCATCAAGTTACATAAAATAATAAGGCATATTGCAAATTCTTGGTAGTGTCTGAGATCCAAAATAGAATTCATTAATAGACCCACTGTTCCAAGACCCGAAACGGTACTAAGTAAATAATTCACGGAAACAACTGGCGTGTGGAGTGACAAGCATTTCGTGATAATTGCAGTACGTAGGTATTTGTTAATGAAATAGCCTGTTGTTTTCGTCTTCCAAAAATTACATGTTCATTAGGTCTCTCTAACAATTAGTTTAGTTGTTTTGTAGATTAGTTTACGTGTGGTTACCTACTATAACTATGCTAAAATTTCAGGCAGACTTTTTTAAATAAAATAATTTTTCTGAAATCTGCATTCATCAAATGTGCTCTTTTTTTTACTCTTCCCAAGACATTATTCAGTGATTTTCGGTTATCGATCCCATTAATACCTCTCTCTCTTCAATAGCCAATCGTTCCTTGGTTCCGCATCCCTTGAACCTCTATAACTTTTCTGTTGAAGTTATAAACGTGAAGGTACTTGCCATACATTAATTAGGGTCAATGTAGCACTATCCCTGTTCTGTACTAAATTCTAGTTTATAATAGGTTTTAGGAGTATTCCGAAAGTTTCCACTTTCCTAATAACAATATAAGCCCCGTAGAATGCTCCTGGACTGACGAAGCCCAAAGGCTTTAGGCATAATTCTAAATGATATTCAATTATTCCTAGTTTAACTAGTTTGAAGTGACTACGATTTCAGGGATTTTAAAGACGTCTAGCCAACGCTGAGGGTGTTGACTAAACCGATTTCAATTCTGGTGAAAGAATTGAATAAAAGTTTCAGAAAATCACTGGAAGTCAGCTAAAAAGTTGTGAATGACTGCTGAAAACCTAAAAATTAATCCTATAGTTTTCTAACATACAATAATACGTCCATAACATTGTCAACAAACTGTCATGTACATGGACGAGAACAAAAGAACAAGCGTAGGTAATCAAATCATCATGAACACAAGAGGAAATTGACGGAACAGCGAACACTCGTCTTGCTGGAAAACGGGCTATTTTTTAATCTAGTCAGCTATCAGGAGTACCAGCATGGGTACGTGTAAAGCGGCAATAAATCAGCTGCACGTCTAGCGGAGACCGACATCCGTATGTATACAAGAGGTGACTTGTCACTGTGACGTTTTGGATAACACGGATGACATAAATGAATGAGAAACTGCTTCTGGATATGTACTGATAATTCTACAGTATGTCACATGGGTAGACGACGCTCTATAAAACCGATTTTTGAAGTGACAACTTCATTAGGCGCAGTTTGCGCTTTTTCTGAACAGTGGACGAAACTGAACCGTCATCCTCGGATTGGTGACGCCGAATCGGGTATATTCAGCTCCAGTCGGTCGGCATCGCGTAGGCTCGGCGCTAAATCGCGTATAAGTAATCGATTCCAGTCGTAAGTTTTAACTTCCATCGTGTGGTCATAAGCACACACCCTCTGTTTTTTCTTAAGGCGCTGACAAGACCCAATTGATCAAATAAGGCTTCTCTTAAAAAAAAAAATTGCCAACTCTGTATAGTTTGTGGCAGCGGAAAAAATATATGGTAATTTTGAACATATTTCCCAGAACTTGGTTGTTACCAAAACACGTTTTGAAACAAAATCTCGATACAAACTAACGTTAAACTAACCTCTTACCTTGAGTTCTAATCCAAAATATCTGTATTAAATATCAACATACGTTACGTATTTAATTAATAACACGAACGTCTTATTTGAATTCAGAACTTGGTTATTTTTTATTTTAGATTACTCAACTCAATTTTGAGTAAGTAGATAATTGCTTCATATTTTGCAATAAATTACAAGCGTTGTGTCATCGCGCTTCTCTTTTTTTCTATGCAATCTGACAGTGACCGCGGTTTAGTTGTTGTCAGCGTCTTAAACTCGTTTAGCTATATTTTCGACCACCAGATACTATACAACGGATTATCTTGGGCAGACATTGGTGATCTTAGACCACAGTTGGTTATATGATGGACGAGCCGCAGATGGTGAGACTATCTGAATTGGCAAACTTCCCAGCATAAGCATCGTTTGGAGAGGCCATTATTTAACCTAGTCTGACTTCTGTGATTGTGTCTTTCCGTATTTCGTAATTGTTGTTGTTTCTCCACGTTCTGCTTATTGTTGAAAGATATTTAACATTCCTCAAATTACCACATTGAAAATCTATCATGTAACTTCTCATGTGAAAGAGAGAATCTGTCCATCATTAACCAAACCTTATTAGTAGTTGTAGATGATTGCTTGCTCATCATTGACTAGGTCACCTTTGAACCGCGGCAAGAACAGCGGGATCTCCGCCTACTAACGACGTAATCTTGGGAGTTCTTTATCATTTTCAAAGGGGTAAAGGTATAGGTATTGCTAATCCTGACGGGTGGTCAGGCTAATCCAGACCTATCTATCGATTCATCGAATTTTTAGATTGATTTGAACGAGATCGTCGCCTTTGAGTTACTGAGAATTTAAAATTAGATTCATTGACTGCTTATTTTGGATTCGTGGGACAATCCTTCCAGTAATATAACCTTATGCGGATGCACACACTGAACACTAAACAAGCACAAAACTACGAAAATTTACATTATCCCGCCTAGTTTTCTACTTACAGATCCAATCTCTACGTAAAAAGACGTATCTAAATGAGCCCACCCCGAAAGCTGCAATTACGGCTTTTTCGTACTTCACTTGTCTTTCCGGATAACAGCTGCTTTTCCCTTCTCTTTGTTCTTTTAAAGATAAAACAAGCCACCAACAATGCCACAAAAAGTAATTGCGCTATTCAACACTCGTTGGCAATTTCAAAAGCTTTTACCAAAATGTGGCGCTTGACTTATTAAAGGCTAATTAAGTTAATTGGTTCACAAAGGTTTTATTTCAGAGATTCCACAGTGTACATACCACCGTTCCTGTGATTACTGACAGGGGAATTGTAACTGCGAACGTTAAAGCATTTACTTGCATTCCGACGTGACCTTGTCCTAATTAATGAGCGCATCCATCCCTATACGACACGCTCGGGGAATCTATGGCTCAATAAATAGGAAATTTGTAGCGGTCGAAAGCTTTATCCGAACTAGGACTGGTGTATAGATACGTGGTGTCGATGTCGGCGCAAATCTCGAAATTCAAAGTGCTAAGCATTGGGAATTGGACATTTCAGATGCATTTTGCCGGTACAAATTAGGTGTACCAGGATTTGCACCGTAGTAGGTAGTACCGAGGCTTTAATCACCTCATTATGCATACCTAGGTCATCTTACATGGCAAGTCATTATATAACTTGGTACATGGCGTTAAGTACGCGTAGTCGTTGCGTTGAGGGTCCGGATCAAAATCAAAAATCAAAAGTCATTTATTCAAACTAGGCTGAGAATCAGCACTTTTCGAACGTCAAAATTACATAAGACAGTCCCCCAAAAACGCCCACCCTTCACCACTTCCTAGTGCTTTAGCTGGGTAGAAGTGGCCGCAACAAACTCCCCAGCAGCACACCTGTCTGTTTAGTTCAGGTTTTCGAATAGAATCTCGGATTAAGAAGTGCTCCTGTTGAATGGCTATTTATTTAACTTAATGTATCTAGTAACTACCCTTCTCTGATCTATCATTATTTGGGAATTACTAGCCAAATATTCATAAAAGTATGCAGAGACTAATACGACCCACCCATACTTGAAATATTGTTATCCTGCAAAACAATAGATACGTATTCCGTCTAAATATATGATGTTTTTCTCCTGTCTGATTATTCCGCCGTAACCTTCAGGGTGGAAAAAATACGTACGTTTCATTGCTTTTAATCGAGGCCAGCCCCTACATTACTACATAAAATATGGGGTGGGTCATTGCAAAGATATATAAAGAGGCCAAGCTGTTGCTTTGCGTTAAATATCCGCTGTTTCATTGGAAAAAAACTTGAGCGCAACGGCTACAGTTTGCGCGAAACTGCAAACTTTAAACATTACTTTCAATACAAGTGATTGGAATGGATCGTGTTGGCCATTCATACCAAGGAACGTAGCAAGTCGCCTTCGGATTTAAGACTTCAAATGATTTTAAGAACTTTAAGGCCGAGATCTATAAAGCCGGGTCCTGTATGTGTTCAACAGCCGATGGATCAGCGCGAGCATTTCATGTAATGCTCGGAGTGCCGTCCACACGCAGCATTGAGTTACATTACACACGTCTGGACCCGGCATTAAAGTTACTTAGCACGTGCTTTGGCTAAGCGTTAATCTTGTTACTGCCGCCAGCTGTCAAACTACAGGAGCAAGATAGAGACGAACACGTCTAAGTCAAACCTCGCCCGAGATCTACAAACATTACTTAATGGTGCCGATTCCCTTGTTCACAAACTAAACTAAATTTAAGTTCAGTGCATCTTTTCTTTCTATTGCATTAAGAAAGGGACAGAAGATAAATTTTAGTTTAGTCCTGTCAAATTACTCAGCGCTTGACGTAAATTGACGTAATTTTAGTAGGCAAGTTTTTAATCACGTCTAAACTTGTATGGAATAGTGGCAGGTGCTGATTAATTTGACAGGACTAAACTAAACTTTATCTTCTGTCCTTTTCTTAATAAGATAGAAAGAATAAGATGCACTGAACTTAAATTTAGTTTAGTTTGTGAATAAGGGAATCGGCACCAATGTTTGTAGATCTCGGCCTAAGATTCCGAGAATCCAAACGGATCAACATACCATATTAGTCAATTTATTGAGGTACATAGTACTTGCGATCAAGTTTATTAGACGTTACTGAGAACAATTTAGGAGATAACAAGAGTAAATGGAATTTTGTACCGTTACTATTTTCAGCCTGAAAATGCTTTTCGAAACGTTATGTTACAAATTTCAGGGAGCCTCAGAGCAGGCTATCAAAAATGCTGTGATTAAAATCTACCTATCCCTGTTTTACGTGACTTTGCAACTTTAGTGTTTATAATATGAGATTCAGGATATTGTTTTTGACTCTGTCCTAGCTAGACAGTGCCGCGCATCACATCGAAAATTGATTTTCCTAACTGCGAGGCGCTGCTCAGCAAAGACAGAACCTAAGCGATGAGAAGCACACAAGCACAAAATACTTTTACTATCTTAACTCACGTATCAGACCTGCAGCAGCACACTGAGTGGAAGGTGGTGGACACCGCGAACAGCAGGCAAAGTGCCAGGCCATAGACGACGGCGGCGATCGCTTGCGGCGCGTTTACGGAGCGCGTGAGCAACTCCCGAGCGCCTAGCGACGCGGGCGCAACACATAGTGCGTGCGTGCACACGTTCGCTACGTTCTCGACCTGGGGACAAGAGAGAACATAATATTATTATTTTAATTTTAAAGTGAAACTTTTATTACATCGCTTCAATTTTTTTCGTCCATCTATCGCATGTCGCATTACAGCCGGCCGCGGAGTAGGGGTAAAGTGAAAGGCGCTCGGCAGAGCAGCCAAAGCCAATATGGCGGCGCCCATGGCGGCGCCCATGGCGGCGCCCATGGCTCGCTTCAGCTTCACGAAAGTTTCACTTGCATCGTGGTTTCATAAAACCACACAATTTTTATTAATTTTATTTTTTCTGTTTCCTAGAACCAGGTTTTTTGAAGAGTTTTTTAGAAGAGAGTTTTATTAAGCGCGTTGAACGATTTTTGGTAAAGGAAAACTTATAGGTTCGCGTCACCGACATGCCCACGCCAACATGCTGTAGTAGCAGTAAGTGAAGTACGTGGGCAACCGCTGGACGATTGATGTCGGGATGTATATTTGCTAGTTGCGCGGTAAACTCTGCTTGCGCGATGCAGGATTTTGCGTGACTTCAGTGTGTTGCGTAGTTCGCATGTGGCGATGTAGATGCCGCCACATTATTTTATTGTAGTGAAAACTTATTTAGGCGCGTTGAGCGACAAGTTTTCACTTCTGACGGCAATACCCACGACCGCCTATGTTTCTTTTTTTAATCTCAGGGTTGTAAACCAAGGTGATATTTTAAGTTTGAGTAGGCAGATTAAGTGTTTTATACTGCATTTAAAATTATTCTCTAAATTTAAGTGTAGGAATTTCCGTATATTATTATAGCTGGCCTGTACTGTCCCATTGGTGGGTAAAGGTCTTCTTCCATTATTTCCACCAGTCCCTGTTCTGCGCTACTTCTTATGTAAGAGAAGGAACGGGGAGAGTTTATTGAGATAATTTGTATAGATCTTGTAATGGTTTTATGATTAAGATTCACTACCAGTCATCCGGATCCCTATTCTAAACTTTTTGGGTACGTTATGTAAGTACAAGTTATGGCCTAAGTCAGCTCTTGGCGGCTTATCAAAAACAGGCACATTTCTGCCTGACATAGACGTGTCGAGCTAGTAAATTGGATTTTTATCTCGACAACTTTCTGTAATAGTTGGTTGGCCTTTCAGTTTTCTACTATCCTAATAAAATCTTAAACTGCAAGTTTTGGCCGCATCAAGGTATGTAGTAGGCCTATGGCCTAAATGCTAGAGGTTCTAAATTCGACAGTTTTTTTTTCAAAATCAAAATCTAAATATTTTATTTTACTTATACCTACATGGACACTTATGAAACGTCAGAAGCTAGGTGCACGGTTCTAAATGGTCGTTTCCTATGGAGAAGAGCCGGCAAGAAACTTTTTACGAAACGGTTACTCTTTTAAAAATAATTTGCTTTTACAATGTTTCCAAATTAGTGTTAATAGGAATGGCAGGACAGTGTAAGCCCGTCAACAAGTACCAGGTACTTAATAAAATAGAAAATGGTCTACAAATCTACAGTTTATTAAGCCTACGAGGGCGACACTGAAAATTTCGGGAATCAAGGAAGTGACACAACATTACTATTTAAAAATGTATTTATTACTTTTCGAAGTATTCTCCGCGAAATTTGACACATTTTTCCATACGATGAAACCAATCATTGAAGCAACCATTCCATTCGGAAGTTGGGGTCTCCAAAATGGCCGTTTTGTAGGCGTCCACAGCTTCTTCATTCAGGTGATGAAAATCTCTGTCCACGCAATTTATTCTTTATTTTAGGGAAAGTATAGAAATCATTAGGGCTTAGGTCGGGGCTGTACGGCGAATGGTCTAATAATTCTATGTTTTCTTGCTCTAAAAACTCTTTTGTTCTGTGCGCGGTGTGAGAACTCGCATTGTCGTGATGGAGGATGATGCGGCGGTTGCAGTTCTCTTTACGGAGTTCAGAAACGACCTGTGGCAACCAAATGCTAGCATACCATTCTGCATTAACCGTTCTTTGTCCCTCAAGAGGAATAGTCGTAACATGGCTGGTTTTGGAGACAAACGTGGCCACCATTTTTTTGCAACACTCCGTGAACGAACTATTTTTGTTGGCTTTAACTCATTTTCGAACACCCAACCTCGTGACTGGTTTTTTGTTTCGGGTTCGTACTCGTATATCCAGGATTCGTCACCTGATACGATGTTGTATACAGCATTTGAAGATCCTGCGTGGAATCTTTCGAGAGTTCTGACGCACCAAGTAACGCGAGCCGCTTTTTGCTCTTCACAGAGCGAATGCGGTATCCATCGGGAAAACAACTTTTTTACACCTAATTGTTCATGCAAGATTATTTGTACTTGACTCATGCCAATGTCTAAAGTTGCCTGATTTCGCAGTACCTATGTCACATGCCGATCTTCCTCAATCAGCTTACGCACAGCATCAACGTTTTCTTGGGTGACTGCAGTTTTTGGACGACCTTGACGGGGATCATCACTGAGCTTGACACGTCTACGTTGAAATTCAGCAAGCCAGCGATCAATTGTGATTTTGGATGGGGCTTCATCACCAAATGAAGAAATCACCCGGTCAACACACTGTTTTTGTGTTAAACCACTTCAAAAGTCATAATAAAACATCGCTCTTGAATTTTCTCGAGTCAATTCCATTTTCTCAACGACTAAACAAGTTTGACAAAACCTTGTGACAAGACCGAGAATCTTTTTTTAAATAAATAAATGGTATTCGATTTTTAAAACCAAGGAGTTTTCAATTAAAAAGCTTTTAATATGACAGGAACTGTGGAAATATTCCATTCCCGATACTTTTAGTGCAGCCCTCGTACAACGTTCTCACGTTTCCAACATATAAAATAATCTATGTAAAATATTAATAACCAATAACCTATTTAAACCAAATGACATGATTGCTATTACAACTGTAACAAATCTGAATTAATATCCTGTTCACAAGCCACTAATAAATAGTTTAAGACGCTGACCACACTTAAACCGCGGTCACTGTCTGACTGCATAGAAAAGAAAGAGAAGCGCGATGACAAAACGCTTGTAATTTATTGCAAAATATAAAGCAATTATCTATTTACTCGAACTATAATCGAAAATAAAAAACACCCAAGTTCTGCGTTCAAATAAGATGTTCTTGTTATTAGTTAAATATGTAACGTGCGTTGATATTTAATACAGATATTTTGGATTGGAACTCAAGGTAAGAGGTTAGTTTAACGTTAGTTTGTATCGAGATTTTTTATCAAAACGTGTTTTGGTTACAACCAAGTTCTGGGAAATACGTTCAAAATTAACATATATTTTTTCCGCTACCACAAACTATACAGGTTTGGCAATTTTTTTTCTTAAGACAAGCTTATTTTGGTCACTTTCCCCTTATCAGCGCCTTAAATTCAAACTGTTGGTATATAATGTCAAATAAAGAAAAGGTTATGTCAATGAAGTATGTAAAAAATGCATAATACCTTATTTTTTTCACTGAGGTAATTACCAGTTCATCATTCTACATCGTATCATCGTGTTCAAGTAACGTCACAGCCAGCTTAAAGTTTAAAAGGTCCTGCACCAGTGTCATGAATTCATGACAAAATAATACTTTTATCTCTCTAGAAAAGTAGAAATTGTTTTCTGTACGGTACCACGAAGTAATATGAAAACAAGTTTATTGCGAGAAAGAAAAGTTAAATCCCACTGGGAAGAAACACCGAATACATATAAGAATAGCAGTTTCTGTTTTAAAGTAGTCAACTTAAACTACTTTAGTCGCTAAAGTTATTGAATTTCATGACAATATTGGTTGCAAAAACGCAAGAACAATGCAGCAAAAGCAATCAATCAAGCTTGCAACAATAAGGGAACGAAACTAGTTAAGTACGTAATATTGAAAATAACAATGAGAGCAGTGGTGGCCTATTGGTAACGGCCGCGACTTACGAGTCGAGGTCGTAGGTTCGAACCCAGGCAGGCGCTTTAGTTTTTGTAAATTATTTCATCACCACTGCTCTTAAAACGGTGAATGGAAACATTCGTGAGAAAACCGGCATGTCCTAGAACCAAAAAATCGAAGACATGTGACATCTACCAACCCGCACTGGGCCCGCGTGGTTTGGCGCGTTGATTACGGCTCACTCCCCCTCACAGAGAGGAGGCCTGTGTCCCAGCAGTGGGAACAATATAGGCTGATATGGAATAACTACATTGAACATTTTGCTAAAGCAATAGGAAGTGGCGAAGGGTGGGCGTTTTGGGGGACAGTCTTATGTAATTTTGACGTTCGAAAAGTGCTGATTCTCAGCCTAGTTTGAATAAATGACTTTTGATTTTGATTTGTTTTTTTGCCTTCGATTTATTTAAAAAATTACACAGCTATGTGTGGACGCGTATGGACATTGATCCAGATAGGAGAAATTTGAAAGAATTCAGTGGCCAAATATTATTTATTTATTTATTTATTTTTAAAACTTACACACACTATCTTTACAGGATGACCCAATATATTTTATTTAGGTTGATAGTTGCGCTGCCATAGGAAGAATCAAGTTAAGTAACCATAGACTTCCTCAGTTTGCTGAATAAACATTACCCTACCATAATAATAGAAAATGGAGTACTCCGTAAATTGGATCACATAGACACATCGGATCAACTTATAAGTACGCCTATCCCTAACTGGTTTACTGGCAACTTCCGACTCGCTATTACTTCGCACTAAAGATTATTGACAATTCCTTCGCTCTTCTACAGGGTGCCCCGTAAATAAAGGATAACCTTGAAAAGGCATATAATAGACGGCCCTTGAGGCCGTTCTAAAAAAAAACATACTTGTGAAGGGTTGGGCAGATGTGTACCTGTAGTACACCCACATTTCGCTAGTTTTGTTTTTTTTAAGTCCCATGTAATAGGGGACAAAAAAACAGGGCACAAATCCAGACTCCGGGTTGCTACTGAGAAATTTCAGATAGAAAAACCCAATAACACTTTGCTCGACCCGGGAATCGAACCCAGGACCTCATGCTCAGAAGTAGCGCTTGCGACCACTAGACCCACGAGGTAGTAAAGACAGTAACAAAAAAAATATATCCCAAGTAGTACACACGGCTACACATCAAGCTATATATTTCCAGTATAACCTGATCTCGCATTGTATAGGATTTACACATGTAGGGGTCCACTAGGGCCGATGCCTGCTGGTGTCGCGGGAAGGTACTTATGGGTCACCGAGGCCCCCGCAACACAGGCAACAGGAAGGAATACGGGTGGGTTTTAGTCAGTAAGAGTCTGACACACCCTCCCGCTCCGCCCAGAGCGGGGGAAGTTATTTGATGATTTCCCATCCAAAAAAAAAGTAGTATACACGGCTACACATCAAGCTATATATTTCCAGTATAAGCTGATCTGGCATTGTATAGGATTTTCGTACAATGCGAGGTCAGCGTAAACTGGAAATGTATAGCTTGATGTGTAGCCGTGTGTACCTAAGATTTTTAACTAACTTGTTTTACCTTATTTTCCATTCTCCTTCACCACGACCACAAATGAATGAATTCCATAGGATATTAGTTGTTGTAATATTGTACGTTGACTATGCCGACAGAGTTAGGTACAGTAAATAATGTGACTAAGAATTGCACGGTCATCATCATCTGCCTAGCCTTTTCCCAGCTATGTTGGGGTCAGCTTCCAGTCTTACCGGATGCAGCTGAATACCAGTATTTTACATAGAGCAACTGCCTATCTGACCTCCACAACCCAGTTACTGGGTAACACGATCGATAACTTTTACTTTCGGGCTTCGACGACTAACGATCTACAAATAACAGGCGGGACCAACGGCTTAACGTGCTTTCCGAGGCACGGAGAGGGTCTTGGTATGTAAAGATGGTCACCCATCCACGGACCAGCCGCGGCAAGCGTAGCTTAACCTGCTCGATCGACCCGTGCGGCTGTTATTACTTAGCCACAAGCCCCTAAGAACTGCACAGTACTGACTAAGAATTGTACAGTATTTTTATAAAAAAATCGTATCTGGAGTAGGAACTACTTTTATATTTTTTTTTTTAGAACGGCCATAAGGTCTATTATGCTATTTCAATGTTATCCTTTATTTACGAGGACATCCTGTATAAGAAAAATTGCATAGAATTGCAACTTGTTTTCACTGGAAATATTGAAGAGAGGAAGCTTTAGAAATGTTTTAATTGAAATGTAATAACTCGAGGTCAGCTTAACACTTCGTGGAAGTAAGGGTTAATTGCAAAATTGATTTTGCCTGTAGTGGTCCGCGTGGAGGTCAATAAAAAAGCTGGGTGCTGGGTTATTACACTTATAACCCAGCACCCTAATTGGGTAACACACTTTGAATGACAATCCGAGAGTTTTTAAGGATATTGCTAATGCATTGCTTCATAGGTTTGCTCACAACGTAAAGTACACAATGGACGTGGGTGGACTGTCAAAATGAAACCCATTCAAACAACGCCATTACCCCGCAGGGGGGTAACCATCACCTCTTATAGCAGTATTATTTAAATATTAAGACTCTTACAAACAAGCGCGACACGCGACGCGACACAAAGGCACCGCTTGTAGCGCTACACGCGGTGTCTTTGTGTCGCGCCTGTTTGAAGGAGCCTTTACTTCAGCGTGAGAAAGAGATGGAGCTATAAGTCCTGTATAGCTCCGTCACTTTCCCACTGTGAAGTAATATTATAATAATACTGCTATACGAGGTGATGGTTACCCCCCAGGTCATGGTCTATCCGTGTGCCAAATTTCAATCGCATCCGTTCAGCCATTAAAGTGTAAAATGGTAACAAACAGACAGACAGAATTACATTCGCATTTATTATATTAGTATGGACGTGGAGTTTTCTAATCATCCATCGTTCTTTGTTGGCCTATTGATAGTTCGTTGAAACTGCTGCATGGACGAGATATAAGTCCCAAACTCCCAAGCGATTTTATTGAGGAAAACCTTTATATTTCCTTAGGGTTATCTAGTTTCAATCATCCAGTTGGCGTTGGAAGCCAAAAATAACAGAAGCATAATAAACCGGCCATGTGCGAGTCGGACTCGCGCATAAAGGGTTCCGTACCATCCTACTAATATTATAAATGCGAAAGTTTGTAAGAATGGATGGATAGATGGATGTTTGTTAAGGCTCCTACATACTGGCGCGACTTGTCGCGCGACGCGACGCGACACAAAGACACCGCGTGTAGCGCTACACGCGGTGCCTTTGTGTCGCGACGCGTCGCGCGACAAGTCGCGCCAGTATGTAGGAGCCTTTACTCTTTCACGCAAAAAGTACTGAATGCATTTGGACGAAATTTGGCACACAGATAGTTTATAACCAGGAATAACACATAGGATACTTTTTATCCCGATGAATATACTAGAAAAACAGAATAAATATAAATATGATGATACTAAAAAAACAGAATAAAACAACAGACATGATTGTTTTGCCTTTTTTTTAGATAACTAGTTGCGCCCGCGGTTTCACCCGCACAAGTTTTTCTAGTATTTTTTGTTATAGCGGCAACAGAAATACATCATCAGTGAAAATTTCAACTGTCTAACTATCACGGTTCATGAGATACAGCCTGGTGACAGACGGACAGACAGACGGACAGCGGAGTCTTAGTAATAGGGTCCCGTTTTACCCTTTGGGTACGGAACCCTAAAAAGATCTTGTGGTATTGGCGGACATATTAAAATTAAAACAGAACGATAAATCATGAAAGTTAATGATGAATGATATGAAAGCTATCATTAAAGGTATTATGAGCATAACGAATAATGATTTAGCATTGAGATAATATAGAGCAGTGGTGGCCCAGTGGTAACGACCGCGACTTACGAGTCGTAAGTTCAAACCCTTTTTTTTAGGATGGGTAATCATCAAATAACTTCTCCCGCTCTGGGCGGAGCGGGAGGGTGTGTGGGTCTTACTCACTAAAACCCACCCGTATTCCTTCCTGTTGCCTATGTTGCCAGGGGCCTCGGTGACCCTTTAGTACCTTCCCGCGAAAGCTCAAACCCTGACAGGCGCTTTACTTTGTGTAAAGTAGTTCATAACCACTGCTCTCAAAACGGTGAAGGAAAACATCGTGAGGAAACCGGCATGTCCTAGAGCCAAAAATTCAAAGACATGTGACATCTACTAACCCGCATTGGGCCCGCGTAGTGGATTATGGCCCACTCCCTCTGAACGAGAGGTAGGCCTATGTCCCAGCAGTGAGAATATTATTGGCTAATTATTGAGATAGTAATAGTGTGCGAATTTAAAACAATTGTATTGAGTTGTATTGCAATAAGTGGTTAGCTAGCGTCCTCGACTATTGATTATACTATTCTTGCCTGAGCAACCGGCAACAAGCTCGTCATGCTCCCTTAGATGTCACTGCCTGCGGTAGCGTCGGGGGTCGGGTTGCCTCCTTCCCTCCAATATGGCGAGGGGAGTGATGGCTGACCTTTGCGTTATGCTCGTGAACGGGTGCTGCTTGTGGTGACTGGTCGTCTTGCTGATCATGGTTTTAATTTTTATTAGTAATTGTTTACTTATTTTACTTCGATGGGGCTAGTTTATCATTTCTCACTTCGAGCTACAGCAATAGCCTTATGTAAGCGGGCACGCCTTTTATGTCTGGAGGCTTTTATTTAGGTATTAAGTTCTATTTACGTTTTTTTATGTTGTATTTTTTATCTGCTTGAGTACAGTTTGTTCATTGTTTTGTTGGTATACTGGCGTGTGCTAGCTAACATATGGCGTGTGTAATTTAATCCAATGTTTTGTGTTTCGTAATGTTAATTACTTTGCATACGATTTGTATAGAGTCAAGTTTATATAACTAAACAGACAGACGTGCTGCTGCGGAGTTTGTTCCACCACTTCTTCTTCCCAGCTAGAGCACTAGGAAGTGGTGAAGGGCCGGCATTTTTGGGGGACTGTCTTATGTAACTTTGACGTTCGAAAATTGCTGATTTTCAGCCTAGTTTGAATAAATTACTTTTGATTTTGATTGGCTAAGGTCAAAGAGAGAAGTCAAAGTTTATTGCTTGTTTTGTCTATGAATGCACAGCAACGAACCCTTGGTAGGTCAAACAATGACACAGGGCCTCAAGTCTGCTATTACAATAGTGTCAAAATGGTCTGTTTCGATCCTCATTAATGACGCCATTATATTAGTAGATTACCAAACTTGTCAAAATCAACAATTATGAAATCAATGATTAGACCATTCTGACACTATTGTAATAGCAGACTTGAGGCCCTGGTATTCTTCAATCAGGGCATGAACTTGAACTTGGAGCCATATTTGGCGCATGCCGTGATGAAAAATGAAAATAGTTAGCAGCTTACTTAGCACGTCTGCACGAGCCTTAATATTATTGGCACATTGATATTGAGATACACATACTCTACTCTACCCGTGTATACTTAAACCTAAGCAAGTTGCTGATCAGAACTTATTAGCTGCATAATTTCATGTTATCTGAAATAAGATAAGCGATCGATTGGCCAAGTTAACAACAACTAATCACTATTTACACGAGTTGAGTAATGAATGACTGATCAAGCTGAATACTCTCAGTATCAGCGATGAAGATATTATCGACCTCATGCATAGTTTGCATCTATTCACGGACTTCAAACAAAACCCCTATTGTACCTGATACTCATGGGTATAAGAGCCATCTTGTAAGTATCTATCTAGTGCAGTATAGGCCTGTCTTTGTTCGGGTCACTTTCCCGGCCGTTAATCGGCGCCACATGTGACCCTGTAATATTTCTAATGTCGTCGACCGACCGTATAGGGGCCTCCCACGCTTTCGTTGTTGACCTTACCCACTTAATATTATAGGGAGCAAAGTTTTCTGTTTGTATGCTAAGGGTAGGGCACGAACATGGCAAATACGATTGATGTGAGACCTTTATGGAGTCGCTTAATTTAGCTCCCGACCGTCGTGATTCGCCCGGGGCCCATGGAATCGACCTAGGGGACTTTAATCACAAAATTATGTATTCAATAATATTGTAAGGTCGCTTGGTGGCAGTATTTTGGGGCCTACTTCTCTCATTGTTTTTTATTTGGCTTTAAAACATCTCAGTTGATACTTACGTATCCGCAAGGTGCCAAGATTATAGAATCTCAAGAAATATTAAGAGTCATTTACGTTCAAGGCTGGATAACTTAGGTGCTCGTACTTGGCGTGACTTAAGCTAACGGAATTATATGGTTACTATGAATACATTGTTACACGCGTACCTATACCTAGGTAAGTACTAATTACAGTAATTGGGGCAGTTAGAAGGCTATTCATGTTTTAGTTTCTATGGGATTAAATGTAACACACGTAAAATACTCTGTTACAGGTTTAGACAACGGTATCTGACGTTCGAAAAGTGCTGATTCTCAGCCTAGTTTGAATAATTGACTTTTGATTTTGATTTTTAGAGGTTCATGATCTTTAGTCCTACCAATCAAGCGTAACCATAAATAAATTGGGATGAGGGCAGAAAGATGATGAGAATTTCAAAACATTTCAAACATTTGTGTTGAGAATTTCGGCACAGGTCATCTACACACAGTGGCGTGCCTAGGGTTTCAAAATAACGCAAGCCCAATAAAATTTTAACCGATTTCAAAAAAAGAAAGTTCAGTTTTCGACTGAGTATGTAGGTACCTACGTATCTACGTATGTATCATCGCAATTTTCTCATAAACTACTGGTTAGGTACAATAAATTCTCTATCGAGCATTTTAGTAAGGCATGCCTAGGGCTTTTGGGCTTATATGAAGGTACCGCCACTGTCTACACGGCGATCCATGGAGCTGATTTGTGCCAGATATGACCTGTGTGATCGATATCATGTTACCAAGACTCTGGAAATTAAAGTAAACGAAATGATAATTCTAGCAGAAGACGGTAAATCCGGAAGCTCTTTAATAAATAACTTATAATATGCATCTTGAAGTCAAGTCAAGACCCGTATTACATAAGCTAAAGACAAACAGGACCAAGTTATCAGCGACAAGAATTATTCACGAAGTATTAGTTACGTGCAACTTGTACATAAAGGCTCCTACATACAGGCGCGACTTGTCGCGCGACGCGTCGCGACACAAAGGCACCGCTTGTAGCGCTACACGCGGTGTCTTTGTGTCGCGTAGCGTCGCGCGACAAGTCGCGCCAGTATGTAGGAGCCTTAATGATGCCTCTCGCTGTTTCAACAAACAAGGAGCTCAATCTCATGAAAACTTTTCAAATAAAAACAAATATTCTTCTGACATTCCGAACGATGTTTCTAGTTTTTTACGACCGCTATATTTTCCTGAGAACATAAACCACAGGTCTAAAACAAAGCGTTGAAAAATTTTGTTTAATGAAAACTCAACCTGCTGGAACTCGAACATTGCTGGAACTGATCCAGCAATGTTCGAGATTTACGCGAGTATAAAGATAAACAGACATTGAGACCACACGAGTCGACATAACGATTGGATGACGACTCACATGAATGGAAATGGAAAGAATGAACAATCAATAAACCGAATTTTAATGGGAATATTTACGATAAGGCCGGTGTACACGATTGACGATCGTGAAATAATCGCGTATTACTGTAACATTCCCTCATCGCGTGACGTGGGCCGTGATTGTATGCTCGTACGTTCATACCAACGAGACAGATACTAACGGACAGTTAATTTTGTATGCAAAACATGAGTTACATAATATTTATACGGCATACGCTACTTTTCTTCATGAGAGCACTGTGTAAATATCTGTCATGCTTCTTTGGGAGTTCAATAAAGATCATCATCATCTGCCTAGCGTTTTCCCAATTATGTTGGGGTCGACTTCCAGTAGGTATAACCGAATGCAGCTGAATAATAATACATAATAGCTAATTTTACATGGAGCGACTGCCTATCTGACCTGCTAGGCAATAACGAAATTAGAGTTATTTTTCACTTTGCAGTGTTTTTCTGGAAGTCAGTTTTTTTTTTTTGTAAAAAAGTGTTATTTTTCATTTTCGGTACTGAGTGTATCACAAATAAAAAATGAAAAATAACACTTTTACATACAAATTGTCAAATTTTCACATTCGATTTTGAACTTAACCGTCAATATTTTAAGGTTTAAAATCATTTGGAGAAATTTGACAGTGTGTGGTAACTTGATGTGTTGGCGACTGTACCTACCTACCCCATACACATTCGAATACCTACTATGTAAATAACGGTGACAGAAAGTTATTAGATAAACCTATAACATCATCCACATTTTTTATTTAAAACCAAAATACAAGATGATTATTAACATTAACTAAATTAAATTAAAACGAAGTTAAACCTAAAAAAGGCCCTCGAGGCATTGTACCGAGGATGCTGGTGGCATTTCCTCGCTGAATTGCAATGCTGATGCGAGAAAGCCGCCAGCTTTTCGGTCACTAGTTAGATAAACCAGACGTTTTTATCATCCACATAGACTAAATGCGTATTATTGAAGCTAACTCAAAAACTACCCAAGCAAAGATAATAAAATTTATATGGGACCACTTAAGAAACGTACGCTTTCAAACAAAAAAATAATTTTCCAAATCGGCCGTCTTTGAGTAATCGGCGAAAAAAAATATTTAAAAAAATGATTCCGACGAACTGAGAACCTTCTCCTTTTTTTGAAAGGCAGATGTGAGAGGAGCACCAGGAGGAGACGACCCTAGAAGGACATTAGTGACCATATTGGTGTTGGTGTTCAGGAAGGTCAGCAGGTACATAGTCCTCGCAACAGGCATGCGTACTAGTTGTATGAACGTAAACGAAGCAAAAGAAGTATGTAAGGATCGTCAGGTGGCGTTCTGGAGTTTATGTATGTTCGTTGTACGCTGGCATAACTGTGCCAAAGGAACCTGAGTTTGATAGGTAATAGACGCTCAGCTCAATTAGTTTGACTTGAACCTGTTAATTCCCGTCATCGATGCCCTTGCTAGGTAACCGAAAGCCAGCTGGTGAATACGGACATGATGGTAATGATATACCTACTTAGCTGAGCATTAGCAATGTTATTTGACGTAGGTAGACCCTTCATTGATGAACTGGAAAATTTCTAGTTTTAATCTGAATTCATTTGACCTTGTGATTTGACGAAAGCAGACCCTTCATTGATGATCTGGAAAATTTCTAGTTTTAATCGGAATTCATTTGACCTTTCATCTGCTAGGGGTCAGAATTTTTTGCATTGACGATTGTAGTATTACTGTTATTAAATTACTTAATAGATCAAGTAGTGATGAGTATAGAGAGTATAGAGCAGTGGTGGCCCAGTGGTAACGACCCCGACTTACGAGTTGCATGTCGTGGGTTCGAACCCAAGCAGGCAAATTTCTTTGTGTAAACAATTTCATCACCACTGCTCTCAAAACGGTAAAGGAAAACATGGTGAGGAAACAGGCATGTCCTAGAACCAAAAATTCGAAGACATGTGACACCTACCAACCCGCACTGGGCCCGCGTGGTGGATTAAGGTCCACTCCGTGGCGCAGATATATGATTTTAGTGACTTTTAAATCTGTTATTACGCCTTCATATAATGCAAGTAAGTTATGCAAAAAGTGAATGTTAAACTAGAACGCATACACATCAATTGTATATGTGAATAAGTATTGTAGTAAAATGCTGTATGAAATAAATTCCGGGAGTAATGGCTACCCAAAGCATAAAAGCAGTGGTGGCACAGTGGTAACGACTTGTAGGTTATAGATTCGAACCTAGCCAGGCGCTTTACTTTGTGTAAATTATTTCATCAGCACGGCTCTCAAAACGGTGAAGGAAAACATCGTGAGGAAACCGACATGTCCTAGAACCAAAAAAATCGAAGTCATGTGACATCTACCAACCCGCACTGGGCTCGCGTGGTGGATTACGGTCCACTCTCTCTCACAGAGAGGCCTGTCTCCCAGTACTGGGAACATTGGGCACGCCACGATTGCGGCGATAAGTCCCCTCTTTGAGGAGTGGCTGGAGAGGCGCCACGGCGTCCTCACCTTCCGCGTGACGCAGGTCCTCACCGGACACGGCAGCTTCGGGAGGTTCCTGTGTCGGATAAGGCGGGAGGAAACGTCCGGGTGTCACCACTGTGTGGATCGCCCGGAGGACACGGTGGAGCATACGGTGGAGGTCTGCCCGGCTTAGGCAGAGCACCGCCGTGTCCTCGTGGAGGCGATCGGCGGCAGAGACCTCTCGCGTCCGGCCCTGGTTCAGGCCATGGTACGGAGCGAGAGGGCATGGGCAGCCGTCACCTCCTTCTGCGAAGCAGTAATGCTCGCAAAGGAGGAGGCGGGACGGTTGAGGGAAAGGCAAGTTTCGCGCCCTCTCGCCCCTAGCCGCCGCAGGAGACGCCCAGGGCGTCGGGAATCCTGGGCGGATTTCCGGCCACCGTAGGCGCGGGCTTGCGGACGGTGAGCAATGGGTAGCTCACCGTCCGGTAAGGACCAGGCCCGGGTCGACGGCGCGTCGTATTCCACGCGCGCCTCAAAGAGATGTCGTCAGCACAAAAGTAGGGGTCCACTAGGGCCGATGCCTGCCGGGGTCGCGGGAAGGTACTTATGGGTCACCGAGGCCTCCGCAACACAGGCAACAGGAAGGAATACGGGTGGGTTTTAGTCAGTAAGAGTCTGACACACCCTCCCGCTCCGCCCAGAGCGGGAGAAGTTATTTGATGATTTCCCACCCAAAAAAAAAAAAAAAGTACTGGGAACATTATAGGCTGATTATGGTAAAGCATAAAAAACTATATTACTTTCAAACTACTTAAGATATTTTCATGTTTTTTTTGGATGAATAGACTATTTTATTATCTATAATTCTATCTGTGATTTTTATTACAGATAGAAATAAAGATAATAAAATACGTTACTAAAAATAAATATTCCCTATGAAACCGAAAGGCGCGGCGTCAGCGCGACGCACATTTGTATGGCCAAGGTCAACGGTGAATACCCGACCTTTAAGTTAATTTGCTGTACCGACAGTTTTGGACTTCAAAATAAAACGAAATAGGCAATGGTGCCGATTCCCTTGTTCACAAACTAAACTAAATTTAAGTTCAGTGTATCTTTTTCTTTCTATTTCATTAAGAAAAGGACAGAAGATACATTTTAGTTTAGTCCTGTCAAATTAATCGGCGCCTGTCACTACTCCATACAAGTTTAGACGTGATTAAAAACTTGCCTACTAAAATTACGTCAATTTATGTCAAGCGCTGATTAATTTGACAGGACTGAACTAAAATTTATCTTCTGTCCTTTTCTTATTGAAATAGAAAGAAAAAGATGCACGGAACTTAAATTTAATTTAGTTTGTGAACAAGGGAATCGGCGCCATTACTTTAGTTTATTTCATGACCCTATTTGCGATACACACTTACAACAACAATGGGTTTAATTTCGACAGTTCAACAACATTCATTGCGTTAATTATGTTGTTGTGCAAACATATTATTGGAACATATGGAGCAATGGATTAGCAACATCCTTCAAACTCATTCAGATTGTCATCGATAGTGTGTCAGTTATGTAATTAGGGTGCTGGATACGGTTAATATTGTATGTAAACAAGTAAACACATGTTACACAATCAGCGTTAGTTATCGGTAAAATTTTAAATGTTTGCCAACGAATTATGTGTCGTATCAGGAAAACTATCATTGCGGACATTTTATTTTAACTACGTTATCAGTGGCGTTTTACAACATGTTTATGCGCGTAAAATTATATGGACTATGCAAACCATCAGATAAGCAATGAAAATTCTGTTTGTAAATGTCGAAACAGAAATCAGTTGACGTGAGTCTTGAGATGTTAATGAATGTTAAAAAGTAATATAAAGACAAACACTTGGCTAATTTGAGAGGAGAATAGAATATGACACTGTGTTAGCGCAGCGTAGTCATTCGGCAAACGTAAGATACGAAGGGTGTTTAAGAAAAGTACATCAGTCAATCAATAAATAATCTCTAATGTATAAAAATCTCGTGTCACGGTGTTTGTGGTTGCACTCCTCCGAAACGGCTCGACTGATTGACATGAATGTTTTTATGTATATTGGTAGTTAGGAGAATAGATCGTAAAGTATATTTCATCCCGATATTCCCAGGGGATCGAGACTTATGCGGGTGAGCAGAGACCGCGGAAGCGCAGCTAGTATTTAAAAATAAATTCAAGAATATTATCAATTTATCATACATCATTCAGTATTTTACAAATATTTAAAGTACCTTTCATACATAAATTATTATTTCATAATTATACATCATGAACATGTGTTGAATTATAAGTTTGGAGATAATTGGGTTCTTATCAAAATAGTTCATTAATAATATGGTGTACTAGCCTTGTTTGTGAAACAGCTATTGTTACACATACTATAATGTGATTTATCATGCAATAGCATGCATGATAAATCACGTTATAGTATATTCACTTCAATAATGTAATGTGAAATTCATTTGTATTGAGAGTACCTAACTATAGCAGTTAACTTTTATATTAAACTATTTAGGGTTGGGTTTAGAAACGTGCCGCCTCGCTGGAGGAAATGTGAGAATATTAGGGGGTTCTAGAGGGTTTTCTGATACCCCTGCAACAATTTTTTTTTGCCGTAGACGCAGTTATCAACAAAAAAAAAATCAAGGATCCTAATTTTTAGGTTATCGGCGGACTTATTTACACCGCTCAAGCTCCTGAGTGGTTAGTCCGTGGTATAAAATGTCGGGCAAAATCCACGGAACGCAAACAAAAAACCAGGAATGCCATTTGCGTCATGTGTTACTGTCATGCGTTCTCGATCATTCCGTTTCTCCTCGAGTTGCGTGAATTTGTTCTCTGTGTTTGTACTCCCACTGATCGTATGTGTGTACGTACAAAAGGCAATTTTACTACTGTTACTAGGAGTCAAGAGCGAGCGAAGCGAGCTCGGGACTTGGGGCACCCCGACTCGGACAAGTTAGGTTCGAAGGGGATGACGGGGTCTAGTGAGCAAGCGGAGCGAGCGAACTCAGACCCCGCCATCCCCTTCGCGGTTATTTTTTTTCAAACCCTTGAGGCCCGCGAAGCGGGCCTCATACTACGCCTTTTAAGCGACTTAAGTGTCCAGAGGTTAGGTTACACTAATTTGTTTTTCTCAAGAACGGTGCGTTACCTTTTCATGGGAGTGGTACCAGGGGGCATGGGGCACCTCCCACCTCCCCCCGCTTCACGGAACCCTATCGAGGCGGCACGTTTCTAAACTTTAACCATTAATTTTATTTATATTTAATTTTACATTGTAATTTTAAAATTGCTTATGAATAATCATTAGAATGAATAAAAAGTCAGTTAATTTGTAATATACATAACAATAGATTAATTAAATATTATTTTGCATATGTTTACAAATTACTGTTTATTATGTATTTACATAATGATTATGTTTACGTTTTCTGTTTGATGAAAACAATGCAAGGAAATAATGTAAATCTTCTATTATAATTAACTGTTTAGAAATAATATTATCATAAGATCAATTATAACACTAACCAACTTAACACTAGTTTTAAGAACTGGTCAATGAGCTAATTTGAAAGCACTCACAGACAAAATACTAATGAATCAACAGTATCTAATTCTACCTTTAACTTAATAAAATATTAATATTATAAATGTGAAAAGTTTGTATGTATGAACTTAATCTCACAAAAACAGCTGAACAGATTTAGATGAAATTTGGCACACAGATAGTTGACATAGCATACATACATAATCAGCCTATAATGTTCCCACTGCTGGGACATAGGCCTCCTCTCTGTGAGAGGGAGTGGGCCGTTATCTACCACGTGGGCCCAGTGCGGATTGGTAGATGTCACATGTCTTCGAATTACAGATAGTGTATAATCTGGATAAACAAATAGGATACTTTTTATCCTGGTAGTATCCTGCAGTGGGATTATTTCCGACCTGCATGAAGCAAAGCCACAGGAAAAAGTGAGTAATATAATAAATTGTGCTAAATGGTAGTTCTTTTTTTATCACATCTTTATTTATTTTAACAGCTTGCAGGCTCACTATCAATTTCAAATGATTAAAAATTCATGTTTTACAGTTTTTTTTATGATTATACTAGCTATTTTTTAGTATGTATGCCATACGGAATATATTGTTTTAGTTTTATTTGAGATAGGACAGGGCACCATTTTACCGGAGTCTGGGCAACTTTAATGGCTACTGTGGCTAATATTAACAACTTAGTTTTTGATAATAAAATAGGGTAGGTAGTTAAATGATAACATTCGTTTTTTATCACTGGCGAAATTCATTCTATTATTTAGACTGCGCAAGTAAGTACACAGTATCTACTTGAATAAAGATTGAATTGAAATAAATTATCCAAAACTGTATCATAAAAATTTTGAAAACATTTGTATTGTCCGATTATTCGGTTACATAATTATATAGATACAATCGTAATTAGTGTTTCGATCGTCTACATTTTTTTTTTCAATGTTTTGCTATAAATAGAAAATGCGAAACAGCACTCACCGCCGTGGGCACATAGGCCCTGTTCGCGGTGGCCTTCTCATTCATCCACTTCACCGACTTCAGCTTCTCCCACGGAAGATCATAGTGGAAATAAATCTTACTTTCATTGAACTTAGATTTAAATTTCATTATTATCACAGAAAATAAGCTTAGAACGTCACCCATTTATACGTTATTTCTGTATGGCAGCTGAATACTAAATGGTCATGAGACCAACAACTGCACGCTTAATCTTATTAAGATGTTAGCATTCATGTTAGTAATACAATTTACATTTTTCTGGATTTAAAACACATCTTCCTATCTTTTTAATTTTACAACCACCTCGGTCGATGCGATATGACGGAATAAAATGACAACTTGTGTCAAACCAAACCAAACACAGGAACTGACAGAAAAACGCGCATGACACTGTGACACGCTTGAGGGTGGCAAGTCACAAAAAACATAAAGCTATGCTTACACTGGAGTTTGGAAACTATTTTGCCGACATTGCCAAAGACAATCATATTTTTCAATTTTATTATGAGAAAATTCAGATAACGCGTAGACAGATAATAAGGGAGGTATGACGGGATATGTAATACAAAAACTTGTATAATAAGGCCTACAGATAACTTTTGCATCGACTAAATTGTTTAGTCGAGTTTTGTACTTCTTGTGAATTTACACAACTACTCTAACTGTTGTTAATTTAAGAGCACTTGTGATTTTTAGTCGACCGATAGTTTATTCGCTATCATTTTCGATATTTCAATTGCTCGATTTTTAATAGTCAAATGCGCCCACTGCCATAATATAAAGGTATTCGTTGATGGCGGGACATGCTTGAAACTTATTTTCGGAGAGGTGCGATTTATGTGACGCCGAGTCGCCGAGTGTAGTTCCCGCCATGGCGATAAGAGACGTGGCACCGCTTCAAACCGAGCTGAAACGGTGTAATCAATATTATGCGCACATATACACTGCAATAAAAATTAAGCGTTTGATCGATAGTTGTCCAACTTTTTAATCAAAAGCAGATCGATACTTACAGTTTTTTGATTTTTTGTCGAGCAACTATCAAATTGACGGTAGACAAAGAGATTAAATATTAGTTTAGTTTAATGTCTTTGACGGTAGGCAATATATTTCTATAAATTTATGAAACAACAAAATAGTTGTTCAACTAAAAATTTTATGTATGCGGTAGTTCTTATTTGGCCTGTGGGTATACATAGGCCAATTAAGGGCTAACACTACAGATATTTTTAAATTCAATTTTAGTTGAACAACTATGTTGCTGTGTACTTAATTTTGACATGTACTATTTCGTCGAAAAACAGCAATATTGAAAACATTTCAATGGTCAAAAGGTCAAAAATTATTTCGATCCAACTTCGGCATGCAGCTCCGATCCTGCGGATATAAATCACAATTTAAAAATAAAACATGCTATCATACAAGTTCTTTGTAGAACTAAGATCACTAATTCATAAACCAAATGATGTTCATCATTTTGTGTAAATCCATGAAACCAACTTGTATTTTTTTTTTGTTTTGAAATTATCAAGTAGCTTCTCTCGCTCTGGGCGGTGCGGGAGGGCGTGTCAAACTCTTAGGACTAAAACCCACCCTCGTTCCTTCTGTTGCCTGAGGCC
Source organism: Atethmia centrago (assembly GCA_905333075.3). Taxonomy (NCBI): domain Eukaryota; kingdom Metazoa; phylum Arthropoda; class Insecta; order Lepidoptera; family Noctuidae; genus Atethmia; species Atethmia centrago. Next base: position 21,462,841 of record HG995386.1, read on the forward strand.
ACAGTATCCCTTTCCAACTTTCCTGCGACCCTGGAAAGCATCGGTCCTAACAGACCTCTACACTTGTGCTGACATCTCTTTGATGTCCTTATTAGATGGCGAGCTACCCATTGCTCACCGGCCGCAAGCCCGCGCCTACGGTGGTCGGGAATCTGCCCTAGGTTGGGGGTTCCCGATGCCCGGGGCGTCCTAAATTCAAAACATGATACATGATAGTCATTGGCCTGAATAACATTTTAGGTATTTAAATCAAACAGCTTTTCATGTCTTTCTTTTTACACTAAATATAATTCACATTGAACATAGGTATCCAGCTGTTAACTAAAACTTATCCTCAAAAAGTTGGAGGAGTCTCTTTATTTCTGCTATTCTTGCCGCTTGTGCCTGCACAGGGATCATTGCTTGAGATACCTCTTCCCCTTTCGCTAGAATTGTGTACATACTCTTGATATTATTGTCCATGGCATCACATGTTTTGCCAACTGCATCTTTATACACCTCCATATTCTCTGCAGTAAGGGAAGAATTTGAGTGCAATATACTTGAAAGATTTTCAATTAAATTATCTACTGATTGTGCAATCCTCTGTGCTTCATATTCTAGGTCATGTAATACTGTTATGTCTATCTGTCCAATCTGAGGTGCCAGTATTTGTTTGTATAACTTCCCTGAAGGGGTACTGGAGCGAGATGCACTAGAACTACCAAATACTGGTGTTTCACCTCTTTTTGCTATTGGGCTTGATATTTTTATTTTGAATTCTAAGTCATCAGCTACATAGTGTGTCATTTCCCCTTCCTTTCTCACATGCCCATCTAAATCCAAGGGTAGCTTTTCTTGTTTCCGATTTTCTGATGGTAAGTCATAGGGTCTAGACGGCCCCGCCACTCTCTCCCGTCCCTCAGGCTGGCCCTGGTCAGAGTGGAACGATATCTCGCTATATGATGCTGTCATTCTTGCTGATATTTCCTCTTCCAGGTCAATCTCTGATTGCTGTTTGCTTATTGAGTCATTTAATAATTCTTTCTCTTCTCCCAATGGAGAAACTTGCTCTGGATTTTCGGTCATCATAAAATCTGAAAATTTAAATTACGAACTATAAAAATCAATAATAATGAGTTACTTATCGGAAATAATACTAAAAGCATTGATGTAAATCACGATGGATAAAAGTTGTTTTTATCGGCAGGTGTATCAACAAACACTAATGACAAAACAAAATGAGGATACAACTTACAATTTTTATTAGTACTAGTGTTACAGATATGGAGTTTCTTTATTAATTATCACCATAAATAAATAAAAGCCATTTTAGTTCTATGTTTTTATTCCAGATGTCGAAAACATTGAAAGGAAATAGTACCAAATCGTTTCGTTTTTGACATTTAGTGATGTACGGAAGTATTCATCATATTATTTTTAGCCTGTAAAATGTTCAAAGTCGATAAATTAACGTTATCGAAAAATGGTGGTGAATGAGCTAGGAGCCTACGACCAAAGCTCGGATTACCTAAGAAAGCAATGCTATCCTAAAGTTTCCTCCAAATGATGCTCGTGCACACTTGCACAGTGGCGGACTTTCCCTAAGGCTGAAGAGGCCCGGGCCTAAGGCGGCCAGATATTAGGAGCGACCAACAAACAAATATCGGGGAAAATGACAGATTTTTATGACGGCCGTCGTTTTGCGCACGACAAACGAGTTTTGACTAAAATGATGGCACCACTCACTTTTATAAGAAACTCAAGCTTTATAGCCGATAGACGGTATGATTAGACGTTATTATGCTTTAAATGGTTTTTGTGCTAATATTCGTATTCAAACGTTCATATTCTGAGTCTTGCAAAACATTCAATCAATTTCTATGTACCTAACGCATCTTTCAGTGACTGGGCTATAAATTGATATTCATAAAAGTAGAACCCGGATTGAGCTGTACCTACGATGAAAGGACTTATATAAACATTGCTGAGTTTACAGGTAAAAAACTGCAGATCTGTGGGTAATTCTATAGAAGTGGCTAAGTCTATTATTGACATTGTAGCACCTACTTTAGCTCTTATCTTTAATAATTGTATCGACTGTGGGGCGTTCCCTGACCGAAAAATAGAAAGTCAAAGTCAAATTATTTATTTCAAATAGGCACTTAAAAGGCACTTTAGAACGTCAAAATTTACAAAAAAAAAAATAGAATTGATTGTAGTTGCCCCTTCCAAAAGGTAGTTTCGTATGGAGAAGAATGGGCAAGAAACTCCACCGTTACTCTTTTAAAATGTTTTATAAAATTTTGTATAGGTACATTTTAAACATTATACTAATCATTATCACACCAATAAACAAACGTAAAAAATAGCTCTTATTTTATTTTTAATCCATTATTCATTAACACATAATATAAACATTATCTTCTCCCTAGTGATTATCTTGTTTTTCACTAGGCTCCGCATAATTATCTAACAGAAGCTACTGCGCGCTGGCCTTCTAACGGATCTATCTCCTCCTGCTGTTTCCTCCACTACTTCATACGTAAACTTGATGCAATTAAAACGCGTTTTTTAATTCTGTGCAGAAAACAACACGACATAAATTTTATTCTCAGATAACAAAACTTATGTAAACCTACTCGTTTTTCTGTTACAACGGACTATAAGTATGTAGTTATGATCCAAACGTGATATCTAGTAAGACTAGTATCGATACTAGTTATAAGTACTAGTTAATATAGTAACACCTATGTTCCTTGACCATTGAGATGTTAGTTATAAAAACATGGAAGCGCCGCGTTATTCTATAGATACATTTGCTTATACAAATATGAGTGAAATACGATACAGAATGTGAAATATCGTTTTGTCTCATTCTTTCTAATAAAATAATCGTATTTGATAAAAGAGACAACAATATTAAAGTTGATGCTCATTATGGTAACATTTTGCCGTGACGTAGTGACTGTTGTAGGCAGGTGGCATATCAGCCATTTTATGCGCCAAGTTTCGTGGTAGCTTTGCTGTCAAATGGTTGTTTACTTTTTGTATTATTGAGACTTGCGAGAAAATTACGAGGTGTTTACCTTTAAAACTGCATGTGAATGTTGGAAAACAGCAATTCAACATGCCTGTGTGTTGTTCTGTGAAGTGTAGTGCAAGAAAGAATGAAAATCAACGTCGATTATCTTTACACAGGTTAGTATCCGGTTTTCATGCAATAGTACATACAATAATACACGTTCCATGAAAAAATGTTACGGGATCATGAATTTATTGCTAAAGTATTGATATTTGGGTTCATTTCCATATACCAGACCTTTTTTAATATTTATTATTTCATTCGTTTGTTTACAATAATATATCATAGTGGAATAGTGTTGTACCGATGCGAGGCAACGCCGTACCGTAATACTTTCCGAAACTAGTTCCTCCGCTGAAACGACATCGGTTATAATCTGCGATGTTAACAGAAATTATTCTGCGTATCTTAATCGGTTCGAGTGACCTTGTTAGGTCCGGCCCGTGGTTTACGGTCTGAGAGACCGTCCCACAGAGTTATAAGAGATCCTAAAACAAGACGTCAGCATTTTGTTATTTGTTTAGTTCCACAGCTCTAACCAAAATGAATTATTGATAAAAATACTTGCCATTTTTATAGCTTTCCTAAAAATAAAGGTTTAAAGAAAAAGTGGTTAGAGGCTATTGGTGAAGAAAATATTAATCCCCGAAATAAAGAAGGTGCCTACCTGTGTTCACCTCACTTTGAAGAAAGCTGTTTCAATAGAACCCTTGGTGTAATGAGATTACATAATAACTCTGTTCCCACAGTATTTTCGGTAAGTGTGTATTAAAATGATTGATTAATAATAGCCTGGCCCTTTGGCCTGAAATAAATAAATGTGATTATCATAATATTAGTAGGTACCAAATTTTTTCAGGTGTCCGCCAAAACACAATATCGAGAGTCATATGTTTTGTGTGAAACAAGCAACATTAAAAATCTGATTTTCTGGTACATCTACTGTAATGCCTCTATTGCAGTTACCCCATCGAATTGTGGACACGGTGCATATTTCACATTTCCTTGCATTGATCATTACACACTTGTATCATAATGTAAGCCTACTTTTCTAATCAAACGTTATACTATAATCATTACCACACCAATAAACAAAGGTATAAAAATAATTCTGATTTAATTTTTAATCCACTACTCATTAACACATAATATAAACATTATCTTCTCCCACCAGGGAGAAGATAATGAAAGCCGCGAAGCCTAATGAAAAACAAGATAATCACTAGATTTTCTTGTTTATCATTAGGCTCCGCATACCTAACAGAAGCTACTGGGCTATGGCCTTCCAGCGGATCTATCTCTTCCTGCTGTTCACTTAAATACGTAAACGTGATGCAATTAAAAGCGTTTTTTATTTCTGTGCAGAAAACAACACGACATAAATTTTATTCTCAGGTAACAGAACGTAAGTTAACCTACTCATGTTTTTCTGTTACAACGGACTATAAGTATATTATGTAATTATGATCCAAACGTGATATGTAGTAAGACTAGTATCGATACTAGTTATAGTAATACCCATGTTCCTTGATTGACACAACCCTAGCTATGGCAGCCATTTTATGCGCCAATGTCGAGTTGTAGGTATGCACCTTTTTTTGTAGGTATTTCCAGTCCTTATAATCAGTGATAGGAATAGGTAGTGCCTATTTGCCTAAACTTCGAAGAACAGAGACAAGAAACGGAGATTTCCTTAGGACTAACTTTTTTTCCGAGACATCTGTCCCGAAATTTCGAGACAACACATAAATACATTTAAAAAAAATGTTATTTGGAATAAGTAATTCGTCTATATTTACCTAAAGTTTGCGACTAGATATATCATAATAAATAACATACACAGTCGTTACAACCATAAAATTTTCTGAATTGTTTTTGAGAACATTTTGTAAATGACTTGTTGATCGTAATACACAATGAATCACAATGTTTGAATAAGAAGCCGTACACGTTTCGAAGTAAATATCTTCTTTCTAGCTCACTCTCGGCTACGTTTAATGAGATTTCTAAAGTTCAAGCGTAAAAAAGGCATTATATGTAACACATAATATGATTTAAAAGAGTGTCCATGGAGTTTCTTGCACGTTCTTCTCCATAGAGACCTACTCTTTGGAACGTGCAATTTAGCTTCACTTTTCTTGGACTGACCGACATTTGACTATTCAAAAGTGCCCGTAAATGGTCTATTTGAAATAAATGCTTTGATTTTGATTTTATCGGTATTTAAAATAAATAAATAATTCATTTATTTGCCAGAATGTAGGTATACAAAGTGGTATGATCTTAATATTAATGAGGTCCCTTTACATTCTACCGTTATACATGATGTGCAAATATTTAGTTACAAATGAAAATACAAATACCTTTTTTTCTTTCATCTTAATGAAATATATTTCTAAAGTATATTTAAAAATGTGCATGATATTAAAATAATTGCATAATAATGGTATCACATTATCACATTTTACGACAGCGCGTTTCGTTATCTATTCTTAGAAATTACAAAAGGTAACCGCCATGGTCGCATACCTGTGCGGTGCGGGGAGGGTCTACATACCCCCTCCCCCCTACTCCTTACCGCCCCGCGTGCGCGCAGGTTACCTTCACTTCAATCCTGTACTTCGGTTTGTTAAGTGCGCATCTTCCTGTATTGTTTTTGTGAATATTGTTTTTCACCCTCGCTCGTTTTTTGGTTCATTTGATCTTCCTAATACGACTACTTTGGCTTGAATTTATGGATTACGATTTGCTGCAATAACATTGTTCCTGTCTGTCTACATCAAATAATACGGTAAGTCAACATTTATTACTTTTTAATGTTTTGGCTAAAGTTATTTATTTTATTTCTTGTAGGGAAACAAACAGTAAGTTAGATATAAAGAAGAACATTAATGTATATATTATTTTATCTTAAACTAGCAATTTGACAGTCTAGATTGATATGCAATTGTATGAACTTGATATTTTTTAGTGGAGTTTTTAAGATAATTATTGTGTATGAAACGTAGTTAAAGAAAAAAAACATACGCATTTAACTTTTGGTTCAAATATAAAAGTGAATACTACCAAGCATAGTAATGTTATCTTTGGTGTCATAAAGAATTGCTAAGGTGGACGAATTCTATCAAATTATATTATTTTTCTGGTCGGTTCTTTTAATATTTGAACCAAAAAGGAATATGTCTTTTGCGCATTGAATAAAATGCGAAAAAAAAATTTCAATAACAATGATGTTACGCGTGTTCATATTATTTACCGTTTTTCTTTATTAGAGCGTAAAATGAAAGAATAAAATCTTTAAATCGATACAATCGATGCACCTAGCTGGAATGCGCGCACCTCTCCCGCTTTCCTTTCCACCTCCCTGTATCTATAAAGGTTCGTTATTCCTTTTGAGGCATGGAAAACTTAAAATTTTATTTTATTTTAGGTACTTGCCATCGTACATCTTTTTGGAGACCAGTAAGATTGGAGATGGCGAACAAGCCTAAGAAAGCAACAGTACAAAGTTGGATTGGACTTCATCCTGAATTATATTACGACCCGGCCAGTAATTTGATTTACTGTTCTAAGTGCGAGAGCAGTATAACAGCTAAACTTAGTAGTGTCAAGAGGCACGTTAAAGGTCCGAAACACAAAGGGACAAGTAAAAAACCAAATGAAGAATTTTATTTGGACCTAGTACAATTTCTCATATTATGTAATATACCTTGGATTCAAGTAAACAACCCCGCTTTCAAAAAATTCTTCCATAAATATATTTGCTGCAATTGTACAAATCGACAAAAGCTTCCTGAGCAATCATTGCTGAGAAAAGTTTATTTAGATAAGATTTTTAAAACTAAAATTGACTCGATTTATGAACAAATTGCAAATCAAAAGCTGTACCTATCTTTAGACGAGACAACTGATTTTTTAGACAGATACATGGTACATTTACTTGTAAAACCTTTAAATGCGATCACACAAAAACCATTTTTAGTTGCTTGCAAAGTACTAGAAATTGCTAATGGGAGCACAATTGCCCAATTTGTAATAGACTGCTTTGAAAATATGTGGTGCGATTTGTATGAATCCAAAGTAGGAGACGTTGCTGTATTATGCACTGATAGTGTAGCATATATGCTAAAAGCGGGACATGTGCTGAAAAATTATCTGCCCAACATGATACACGTCACTTGCTTAGCACATGCACTGAATCTCGTGGCAGAAAAAATACGATACGAATACTCAGATGTCGATGAATTAATTTCAAACGTAAAAAAAATATTTTTAAAATCACCTAATAGAGTGCGCTTGTTAAAAAACACCTTTCCCCACATGCCGCTTCCTCAAGAACCCGTTATTACAAGATGGGGTACTTGGTTGGACGCAGTGTCATATTATGCAAAATATTATGATCAAATTAAAACAATTGTAAATCTTTTAAGAAGTTCCGACGCGCTATCTATTAGGTGTGCCAAAAATGTTCTTCAAAAGGAAAACTTGAAATCGGACCTGGACTACATTGAGGAATATTTTAAAGATATACAAATTGGATTAAAGAAATTACAAAAATCGAATTTAACTCTAACGGAATCCTTTGAAATATTTGATCACGTGAGAACTGTGCTTAGCTGGTGTTCATCTGAGCTTATAAAAAATAAACTCGTAAATGTCATGCGATAACAGCAGGAAAGGATGAGCGATCATACTATATGTACGCGCCTTTAACCTCAGTTGATGTTGAAAGGTCATTTTCAACTTGTAAATGGATTCTTAACATAAAAAGAAATCGCCTGACAGTTGAAAATATAGAAAAAATTATGATTGTGTATTTTAACTTAGATGACTCATCTGACAAAGAAAATTTCGGTTCTGATATTGATCTTGACGAATCGAATCACGATGATTAAATTAAAATCGTTCTTTATTTTTTATGGTATTTGTAACACAAATAAAGATTTTCAAATTCTTAGCAATTTTTGATGCATCAAGTTCTTTATCAAAACCGAACAGTTAGTAGTTCAGTATTAAAACTGATTGTCCTAAATGCTTCAAATATTAATTTGTAAACTTCAATGGTTAATTTGTACTTTGATTTGAGTAAAAATTGCATCCCTCAACGTCAGTAAAATAAATATGACATAGATATTTAAAGATAGATAAACATAAATTTGTTTCTTAAATCTTTCCTTCTGTACATTTTGTTTCATGGTTTCCAATTACGTCATATTTTAAAATAATATAAATATACATATATTTGTTACAACAACATTCTATGTGTTTTATTTTTCCTTTAGAGCCCATTAATTATTTAATGAACCTAGAGCGATATCGTTTCGTTTTTTTTATGCATAGAAATCTCCAAAAATCGCCAGACAATATCGGTGGTGTGAAAGGACCCTTACGTTTTTTTTTTTTAACTAGTTAATGCCCGCGGCTTTTCCCGCGTGTACTATTGTTTTTGTATCCCATGGGAACTATACTTTTTTTTTAATAGGAAGTAGCATATGTGCTATTCCACACCTTAATCTATATCACTACCAAAATCAGCATTTTCAGTGGCATTGAGTAATGGACATCCATACAAACTATAACATTTATAGACAAACTTTAGATAAATATAGACGAATTACTTATTCCAAATAACACATTTTTTTAAATGTATTTAAGTGTTGTCTCGAAATTTCGAGACAGATGTGCCGGAAATAATTTAGTCCTAAGGAAGTCTCCGTTTCTTGTCTCTGTTCTTCGAAGTTTAGGCTAATAGGCACCACCTATTCCTATCACTGCTTATAATATATTATTTATATGTCAATGTCCTTGACTGACACAACTCTAGCAACGGCAGCCATTTTATGCGACAATATCGTGTTGTAGGTATGCACCTTTTTTTTGTAGGTATTTCCATTCCCTAAATTTATATGTCAATGGTCGAGCCTACTACTTAGTCTGTGGTCGAGTCGTTCTCAAGCGATCACAGAATATATAAATCCTCTTAAGCAAGACGTGATGATCCATGATGATCTTTCCTGAAAGTGCGGCATTTGATTTTCTGATTTTTATTTGGTTTTATTTCCGTCAATTTTAGAAGACAGTTTTTACCAATCATTGAGGAAAAAATTAGACATTTTCACGATATTTCGGATAGACTTTCTATAATTAATTTACACTGGGCATTCACAGATATTGCTGTTCGGTCCAAATATGTATTTTCTCCGCTCTTCCTCTTTACAGAAGTAGCCACACCTTTTAGACAAAATCGATCATATTATTCGAATTACTCTCACATCAATTTTAAATGGCATTGGACGATCGCGCGTGGCTGCAAGCCGCACTACCCATTCGTTTTAGTGGGCTCGGCATCCGCAAAATTTTTAGTTTACCGGCGTTCCTCTTCTCGGTCCACAGCACCGAAAAGTTAACGACAATCTCAGGTTGACTCTGAAGTGCCGTGTTTGAAAGTCACTTACCCGGATTTCGGTTCAGCCTGAGAACCCGTCTTCTCAGAGACGGTGATGAGTGGCTCTGCAGGTTGGTACGGAATAAACTCATTAATACGTCCATCAATACTGCTGAGCGTGCCCGCCTGCTGGCTGTGGGTGAATGAGAGTCGGGTCTCTGGCTTCAGGCGCTATCCTCCGCCAACATAGGCACCATGCTGGGTGATACCACTTTCCGACTCGCTACATGTTTGCGTCTGGGCGCTCCTTGCGGGCTCGACATTGCTGTCAATGTGGTGAAGGAGGCGACTGCCTCGGACATCATGGTCTATCCTGCAGCAAGAGCACTGGTCCAATGACACGGCTCGACAGCATTAACGATGTCATTCGTCGGGCTCTTGTCACCACCAGGGTGCCAGCAGCTTTAGAACCCAATGGTTTGGCACGTGAAGATGCGAAGAGGCCAGACGAAATGACCATATAAAAGGACAGATGATCAATTTTAGTTTAGTCCTGTCAAATTAATCAGCGCTTGACGTAAATTGACGTCATTTTAGTAGGCAAGTTTTTAATCGCCTCTAAACTTGTATGGAGTAGTGACAGGCGCTGATTAATTTGACAGGACTAAACTAAAATTTATTTTCTGTCCTCTTCTTAATGAAATAGAAAGAAAAAGATGCACTGAACTTAAATTAAGTTAAGTTTGTGAACAATGGAATCGGCACCAATACCGTGGAAGTTGGGTAGGCCTTTGATGTGGGATGCAACACTCTCACGCCTCCCATCTTCCTAGCATGGTGCGCTGTGCTGGGGTAGCTGCTGCAGGAGCAGAGAACCTCAAACGGCGCAAATATAACAACCTTATTGGGAGTTATATGTTTGAGCCGTTTGGGGTTGAAACACTAGGGCCTTTGGGTCCACGTGCATCGAGTATTTCGGGACATCGCCACAGTTGATAGAGTCTTCATGCTGGCCCAAAGAATCAGCATTGCCATCTACCGTGGCAATGCTGCCAGCCTTTTGGGCTCTTTCCCCATTGAAAGCGATGCGAACGAATTTTTGATGCCCAATGAGCTCTTCCCCTTTTTTATTTTAATCTTTTAAATAAATAAAATGTTTAGTTATTAGATATCAAATACCAATTTACCATACATGAACATTATGACAATAAGTTTTGAACTATTCTTTTTGCTTAATTTAACCCTTTACGGCGCAAGAACGTGTTTTTGTATTTTTTTAATGACAATAGGTTTAGACGAGCTTTTTTTTTTTTTTTCTTTGGCTTCGCACGGTTTGTGCATTTAGCCAATGTCACGTTTAGTTTTATTTAAACTATACTAAAATAATCAAGTTTAAAATAGTAATAAATCATAGAGTATAGTAATAGTAATAAATGTTCAAAGTCTTGGACTCAACTTCATTTTAAGTTAAAATCCGGGTTTATCGTGTAGAACTTTGAGCATGACTACGGAGAATTGCACCATAATTACGCAACGCGATTTTCTACAAGCCAAAAGAGTATCGACAAACTGCAATGCTTACAACGGTGTTTTCTCCTAACAATTTGAAAAATGACAAATTTGCGGGAATTTTTGACAGTTGTCAATAAAAACATCGTGAGTTGTGGATTTCGTTTCGTATCAGTTTAATTCATTGATTTTTCATGGTTTTCGTTAATGAAATAGTTTATTATTTTTATCAAAAGTGTATTAGAGAACACGGTGCGTTTGATTGGTGAGTTATCAACTGTAAAAGTCGCTGGGAGCAGAAGTACATTGTTCACATAACATGGCGCTGTGTAACGACATGTGCGGGTGATAACGCTCGTCCTTTGTCGTGCTAGTTTTCTATTTTGAGTGTAAAACATTTGTGTTGTTAATGATTTACGAGTTGCGTGTGTTTGTAACGTCGTAGAGCTGTTACATAACGGATTTTGGGTCTTGTATGTAAAGTTACGGCACAGCTACTGCAATGGTGAAAACCCGTCGCAGTAATGGAGAAAACGGGGAGGTTGACGATGGGAATTACGCTATGAACGACGTGAGCATCGTGACTGATGAGAAGGTGACGTTGTGCAGCCATTCGTTTGTTGTGCAGTGGTTTGGTATCAAGGCTTTGTATGCTATACTTTGTACCAACTTCCTGTCCCTGTTTCCCTGTAGGTACATGATTGTCGTGAGTGCACGTCGATGCATGCGCTTTTAGTGCTTATTGGTGGAAATATATAGTTGTTATGAATACAGCTGGGGTTTTTTAGTGAATAAGTTGTTCCACATTTAGTTACTTGTAATCCTACAGGCTACCTAAATGTACCTAAATGGTTGTATATCTATATGATTTTGCATTGGTATGATGTCAGAATTCTTAAGTATGTTATATAAATATGAATACTACACTATGGATATCCAAATACAAGCTACACACAGTTACTTTACACATATCTATGTCAATAGTTATGGTTGCATCACTGATGTCATTTCAATACTGCTGTCTGTGGGGTTCTTGTGAATTAGACTATAGATGTTATTTGTTTACATTCTTGTAAGAATTATTTTATATATGAAAGAATAGTATGAAGTTTTACACACATGGATACATGTATGAAGATATTGTCATAGAATCTGGAACATGTAAGGCTTTATTACCAGTATTCTACTTAGAATGTAGTGTAAATAAACTAGCAGCAGTTTTGAAACTGTTAAGTCACAAAATAAGTTCAGTTTCAGATAAAAAACAACAAAAGTATATTAAGATATGGTCCACGCACCAATAAGCTTACTCTGAAAACAGAACCATCTGTTTGTTGCACATACATATTGTTGATTAATCTCATAAAAGATTGTGTATTCACAATTATGATAGCATTGGCAGCTGTCCTCAATCAATGAACTGATCTATAATAACTAGACAAATAAAATAGTACGAGGTGTTGTGGACTCCTGGTTGGAACGAAGTTCCCTTATAGGATCACTCGTATGTCAGTCTGTTACAGTCAATTTGCTCCGTACCTACTAGACCAATTAAGTCGAAAATTTGGTACTCATGTGAATTTCTGTGACCCAAACATGGATGTGTAACGTAAATAAATAATTTTGAATATTTGTGTCACTTTTTGGGGACAAACTATAAAATTAAAAAAAGATTTGCAAACTGTACCATGTGACTTATCAAATGAAAAGGCTTGTTAAAATTATTTAAGAAAATATATGAATAATGACCATTGCCCCCTTTATATCTATGAAACTACAGTCTGGTCATAAGTTTTATTTATTTATTTATATATACTTTATTGTACACCACAAAAAATACATGACCAAAAAATAAATCAAAGACTACAAAATATACAATGGGCGGCCTTATCGCTTTCTGCGATCTCTTCCAGGCAACCATAGGATGGACAGTGATTTGCCTGGACATAAAGTGGGGCTGTCGTTGGTGTAAAAAAATAAATAAATACAATATACTAAAATGATACACAGATATACATATATATATATCCTAAATAATATATACATAAATACATACATATTAAATGTATAAGCAACGAAAATAAATGAAGACTAAAGATAATTACAGTTACGAGAACAATCTCACAGCGACAAGTAATGTTCCTTTACGAGTCTTTTAAATGCGAGTAACGATTGCGCGCGTTTTATTTGAACTGGCAAAGCATTCCACAAACGAGTGGCCTGGACAGTAAAGGATTTGTCGACGAACGTTGTGGAATGCATAGGCATTTTAAGCTTCAAGTTATCTGATGACCTTAAAAATTTCGTGTGGGAGTCGCCAAGAAACTGGAAACGTTCCTTGAGATAGAGAGGGGTGGAATGGGAAAAGAGGACATTATACAAAAGGGAAAGAATATGAGCATTCCGGCGAAGGCGAATTGGTAACCACTTGAGCTTCACACGAAATTCGGAAACATGGTCAAATTTACGCAAACCGAATATGAACCTTATACAAAAATTTTGAAGCCGCTCAAGTTTATCAAGTTCAAAGTTAAAGACACATTTGAGTTACACACTACAACCATTTATATATCCAATGTAAGGGTATAAAATAAAGATTTAAACCACATTAAAATTATTTGAAATGTCCTCCTCTTGCTTCGATACAATCCTTCAATCTGTAAGGCCAGTCATCAATCGAACCACCCACGACGTTCATGTCAATATCGGCGACTGCTTTAATCAGGGATGCTTTTAGTGACTCCAAGTTGCGATGGGGTCTAGTGCAGACCTTCTCCTCTAAGTGCTGCCATATTTTATAATCCAAGAGATTCAAGTCTGGACTGGATGAGGGCCAATCCTCATGCCTGATAAAGTCGATTTCGCGGGTCGTGAGCCAGTTTTTTCTATAAGCACGCAGTCCTAGGTCTGTTTTGAATACCCTTTAACACTAGTTCTGCTTAGTCCCATCTGCAGAGCCATCATTTTTTGCTTGCGGACAGGATTTCGTTGGATTCGCGCCTTCACTGCTTTGATAACCGTTGGTGTTCGAATAGTACGAGGTCGAACGCTCCTTTGTTTATCTTCAAGTCTTGTATCTTCCCTGAATCGTTTGATAGTACGATAAATAAATCTCATTGGAATTTTCAAATTTTTCAGCAGTTTGAAAATCTCAGTAGGCGCGTGACCGCAACGATGCAATCCAATTACTGCGACTCTGTCTTCTTTGCGCGTGCACTCCATTTTTAGAAAATGATTAAAATTCCAGAAACTTTTTGTTTTTATTTTCTTTAAATATTCCTATAATATTTTCCTTGGCTTGCATTCTAAATTCTAAATTTTACCTATGTGACAGAACTTATGGCCCTACTACGTACTAAGTCTAAAATTTTGAAAAACATGCAGAAAGTAGGTAGTTCTTTATTTATAGATTACAGGAAAGAAGTCTATGGTCATAAAATAACATGGTAAATCTCTCAATATTGTGCATGCAAACTTACATTTGCAGTTGGAATGTATGAGGGAACATGTTTCTCAACTATAATTTTAAATTCATCCCAACTACGGAACCATTCATTGTGCGTGGTCCGACACGCACTTGGCCGGTTTTTAGCTTGGAAACTTTTTCAGACATAACGCTTTTTCGTTACGTGACTATTTCTGCCAGTTTACTCCTATCAAACTCAAACTCAAAGCATTTATATCAATTAAACCATTTACAGGCACTTTTGAATTGTCAAGGAGTAGTGTATCGCAAGCCGCGTTAAAGAAATTTGTTCCAAGAATATCCATCACTGCAACGTCTGTAAGCTAGTTGTGCCACAGATAGCCACTCCTTATTTATTTATTTTTAAATAGCACGGCCAAACCCTATTACACTATTAAGACACTTGAACTATACAAATAAAAAAGAGTATGTTAGATGTGTAAGCAATAGGTCTTGTAAAATTTAAGAAGATGCCTCTGACTGCATGAGATTAATTTACTTTTTTTATTTTACACTTTTTAAATTAGGTTACCACCACCGGTTACCCACTTATAATTGGGTGATAACAGCCTCTTATTAACTCTAAAAGTTCGAATTCGTTTTTTTATCATTTCTCAATCCAAATTACATTTTTATACATATAATTTGTTTATATTTTTGTAATTACCTTTTAAAACCCTTAATTTTGATGGGGACTCGATAGGTATTGAAGATTTTTTTTTATTTTAAAATATCCAGTGACACTTGCGCAATAAAAACGAATCTAACGACATATCATTAATTACAGCCGTTTAGAAGTTACGAGGGAACATAGGGCTGGACAAACATACAGGACAAACACATAACCCTCCTTTTTTGGCTTTGCTGTAGTCGGGTAAAAAAGAAAGTAATGACTGATTTAAATTCTGTTATTTGAATGACATTAGGAGATATAGCAGAAGAAGAAGAATTCCATTCTACACATCAGTAATTTTGTATGTAAGAGAGTATAATGCTCAAGGATGAGGCAGACTGTTATCTATTTTATTCCTACATGCATCGATGTGCAGCTACTGTTATGTACCATAGATGTTGGCACCCTTTTCGAATATTATTACAATTAATACTAGAATAATTTAAATGTACTTCTTATCTATACTATAAGAAGAAAGTAACTAATACAATATGCCTCCTATCACAGAATTAATGGCTACTAATTGTCTGTATGCCGGTGAAACAATTAAAAAGCAATTGGCTCTCATAGATCTACGTTCGCATATGAAGGATTAAATCAAATTATTAATCAACCTGACGATGAAGGGATTGTCATAATTATACTGGTTTTTGTTTCTCCAGCACATTTTCCCACACAAGTTATTTTCTTGTAAGACACGTTAGCATGATACTGTTTCCTCAAAGTCAAAATATAATAATCTTTTAATATTATAGAGGGCTAAAATATATTTAATTTTGTATCCGCATGGGGTGTATGTGGTTCAAATAAGTTATGATTTTAAATATTATAGTACCTAGTGTTTTTTTTTATCTAGCACTTACTTAATAAGATTTAAATTATGAACTTATATACAATTTGAAGTTATGGGTGATTCTATACAAATAAATCCCATACAACACATACTATTACGCCTGCAATCCCCGAAGGGTAGTCAGAGGTGTACCTATAGTACACCCACATTTCGCCAGTTATATTTAAGTCACATGTAATAGGGGGCTAATCGCATACAGTTTGGTATTTGTACATGTTCTAGCTGGCTAGACTTGCCCCCTATTTCCTGTGACCTAATACCGTCACCTGTGAACTGGTTACACGCAGTTTCCCTTACGGGACCAACTAGTAAGGTCCGTGTTATGCTCCTGCTAAATATTTTTCTCTATAGTTACCTTATCTAATAACTTAATGTAACTAGTCAGTGTTGTCAAAAAAGTAATATTAATTAATAATTTTAGACTCCAAAACCATCTAATTGGACACCACGAGAGTTGAGAAGTAGCCAGTATAAAGTGACTAGGAAAATACAGCGCTGGCCTACTAAATGTGAGTATTTGTTCTCTCTAGTTAATTAAATTATACGTAGAAGAGTTACGAGTTGTAGGTCGCAGGTTTGAACCCAGGCTGGCACACTTTACTTTGTGTAAATTATTTCATCACCACTGCTCTCAAAACGGTGAAGGAAAACATCGTGACGAAACTGGCATGTCCTAGAACTAAAAATTCAAAGACGTGACATCTACCAACCCGCACCGGGCCCGCGTGGTGGATTACGGCCCACTCCATCTCGAACAGAGGAGGCCTGTGTGTCCCAGCAGTGGGTACATTATAGGCTTGATTATGATATTGGTTTAAATCGTATCTATCGTACGGAAAATTAAGTCAGCTGAACGATTCTGAAACATTTCTCCGACATTCGTTTCGCCGTTGAACGGTTCACCGACAGAACGATTCACTTTTATTTTTTTCACCGATAGAACGTTTTAACGGCGAACGATTCGCCGACAGAACTTTTCATATGCGTCACTTATTAGAGAGTAATAGAGAGGATCTGGCGCTCGGCGGTCACTGCCGCGACACGCTCGCTCTGGTAATAGGTCACTGTTCTAACCTAACCTAACCCAACATTAGCCATAGCTATATGAAAGGTTCTCTCGGCGAATCGTTCGCCGTTGAAACGTTCTATCGGTGAAAAAATGAAAAGTGCATCGTTCTGTCGGTGAATCGTTCAACGGCAAAACGAATGTCGGAGAAATGTTTCAGCGCCAGCTGAACTCAGTCTATAAATAAAGAGTAGTATAGAGTATGTGGGATATACCCCTCTCGCTTTCATCATGATTTTTCTAATATACTATTGTGGTGGCATCTTCATCGCCACATGTGACCTACGCAACACACTGACGTCACGCAAATCCTGCATCGCGCAAGCAGAGTTTAACGTGCAACTAGCATATGTACAACATTCCGATATTAACCGTCGGGCAGTTCCCACCAGACCCGACACCCGTCTGGTCGGAGGATCCTCCCTTTTCTATGGAGGATGAGTGATCTTTACACCCTGTTCCTACACCTTCTACGTTTAGTATGCCATCGGTTATCAATGTAAGTTCGTCGCGTTAGCAACAGTGCCGTCGAAAACTGAAAATTGGACTGCTTAGGTATAAAGTCTTCACCAGTATCGTACAGCACATCAGATAAATAAAAATAACGCGCGCCGCCTTGTTGGTTTGGTAGTTAATGTTCCAGAAATATTGCAGATAGCCGCCGTCTTCGTACCATCAAGATGCCTCGGATCGTGTTTCCCGAAAGTGATACAGAACCAGAAACCAGGAAATATTCTAGAAGGTAAGTTATTTTTGATCATGATAACCAACGTGATAACGACCAATAGGGTTAACTGCACACATCCATGCTGAGCTAGGGCCTAAGCAGACTAGCTACTTTAAGCATCAGTGATCGGCTATTTTGCAACTGCATCGCGTTTGGGCGACTTTCTGTGTTCGATAACTGTATTAAAATTACGCGAGTAAACGTTCAGTCAATGCATCGAGCTTCTAAAATGCGACTCAATCATCGCGACTGGCGCTTTTACGTGTACCTAGGAGCGTAAAAACGCGTAAGGACGCGGCATCAAGCTTCCAAATTGATTAAATCACCGATCGACGTTGCTAAAAGTTGCTAGTCTTCTTTGCACTTGCACGTCTCAAGTATAAACGACTTCACCGGACATGTATAAACGACTTCATATAAAATGTTGTACCGAATATTTTTCGAGACCACGAATTCCACGTCCCTGACACGCCACGGATGTTCGCGGGTAGACCCCAACCCACTTATCGTTGCGAAACGCCATATCGTTCATCGCTTTTCGTACATGTATTTGTCTGCTACTAGGTATGTATTATGTTATCGCGGTCTGCAGCGATGGGTCCACATACAATAAAAAGATAGTAGCTTGTTTAAAAACAGAGTTTATATTTTTTATTAATATTTGTTCTAGATCCAGACAGGTACGAGTGTTCTTCGCCGATGGTAATGACACCACTAACCGAAGCGTGAAGATCCGGCGCAGTCGCGGTCCCAGGAAGAACTACATGGAGGATAGTGAGGACAAGCCTATACAGGAGAGTAAGTATTTCAACACCATTCTATGGGATTCCAATGTTATGTATCTTTAATCACTACAAGTTCCTAACTCTGTTTAGTCCTCCCAGAATAATCCGCTCCCGTAAGTAGCTTTTGGGTAGGATCCTCTTTTACATTACTTAGTATCATACTGTAGCTATTAACTCGTTCGCATATGGCGTTTATCTCCTCCGTCTTTTATTGGAGACACCTTTTAAAAACTGAACAGGTTCATGTTCAGCTGTAGGTAT
Organism: Atethmia centrago; assembly: GCA_905333075.3. NCBI lineage: Eukaryota > Metazoa > Arthropoda > Insecta > Lepidoptera > Noctuidae > Atethmia > Atethmia centrago. The sequence goes on from HG995386.1 coordinate 21,481,630, forward strand.
TTGTGGGCATGTGGATTAACATGATAATGCAATTTGTTTAGTAGCGGCAGGCTAGGTTGGGCCTTTTATACTAAATACTAGCTGCGCCCCGCGGTTTCACCCGCACAAGTCTCGATCCTGTGAGAATTTCAGGATCAAAATTATCCTATGTCCTAATCCTGGTCATGGTCTACCCATGTGCCAAATTTCTTCCAAATCTATTGAGCCGTTTTAGAGTGAAAGCGGAACAAACAAACAAACAAACTCACTTTCGCATTTATAATATTAGTTAGAATTCGTTAGGATTGCACAGTGCATGTATGTAGAAAAAACTGGTTAAAAACTGCTTTAATAAATGATTTTTGTACTGAGTATTGGAACAATTGGAATTGGATCAAACTTTCACATGATTCTTATGCTCTGTTACCTTTCCCAGATGTCCGCCGCAGCTGTCGCAAGCGTAAGCTCCTGCATCACAATTTCAACGAGAGCTGGATCACCAACGAGCTCAAAGTGAAGGGCTATCCCGACCTGTACGGCTTCCCGGGCTCTAGCTCTTCAGACGAATTCTCTTCGGCTGATGAAGCCAGGGTCGCGAGAGTCGCCAGCAAGAAACAGCTGGTGAGTCATCATTTAGAACTTTAGAGTTCAGTACAGTATATTTTAGAAACACAGACAAATATTTCGAATCTTAATCTGCTTTTGGTTTGATGTGACAAATCAATTGTTTTCGGAATTCATAAACTTAGGTTCAAGCATTGATCGCGGCGGTAAACTCTCTTTAAAATATTGGGTTCGGAGTCGAATATTTTTATCTTTCACAGAACCGTAGTCATCCCCCTACCAACACCGACGAAGACACTCAACTATCCCGACAGAGAAGAACTTCTGCTAGATTTAACAACAAAAAAACTAATGTAAGTTGTACTTACTCATCTGTGCATAGTTTTTACCTCACTACATACTTTAGTTCTTATTTCAATACGTAATGTACGTAGCGTACTCCCTGAGATGACGATTGATAAAGATGTATATTTGAATAAGAAAAATGCGTAGGTATGTAATGCGCTAGCCTCAAATAAATTGGCATAGGGGCAAGAAGATATACAGGTTGAAATTGAAAACTTGCGTCAAACTGAAATGGGACATTGTATACATCATTATTAACAACTTTTACTAAGGGACCAAAGCTGTAATCCCAAAAAAAAAAATCTGCTTTTCCTACATTTTGATGAGGTATTGCGAACATAAATGTAGGGGACAGCAGTTTTTATTTGGGATTGTAGCTTTGGTCCCTTAGTAAAAGTTGTTCATAATGATGAGTACAATCTTCCATTTCGATTTGTCGCATGTTTTCAATGTCACCCTGTAGTTTGCACGTCCCAATCCCTAAATTAGAAAAAACACATTCAACTCTCAGATTAAAAGCTGAAGAATATTTTTATTACAGTCATCATAATCAACCTATAATATTCCTACTGCTGGGACACAGGCCTCCTCTCATTCAGAGGGAGTGGGCTGTAATCCACCACGCGGGCCCAGTGCGGGTTGGTAGATGTCACATGTCTTCGATTTTTTGGTTCTAAGACATGCCAGTTTTCTCACGATGTTCCTTCACCGTTTTTGAGAGCAGCGATGGTGAAGTTATTTACACAAAGTAAAGCGCCTGCCTGGGTTCGAACCTAGGACCTACAATTCGTAAGTTCTACAATTTCGGTCTCTCTGGGCCCCCACTGCTCTCTTTTATTCCATTACAAAATTAATATTAAAATAAAAAAAAAACACAATATAAAAGCCTCAAAACCTTGTTTGTATCGCAATGTCCAGGGCGCGACTGAATCGGATTCCGACGACGATAACAACCAGACTGTCATCGAGAAGAAACCAGCAGAGAACAAAAAAGAAGATGACAAGATGGAGGTAGAAGTTCCTGCTAAAGAGAAGGAGGATGATAAGGAAGTGAAGCAGGAAGGAGAGCAGCCGGTGCAGGGTCAGGATAGTGAAAGGTATGTTCAATGGATTCCAACTGCAGCCGGTCTTTCACAAAAAAAATATCAAATCAAATTAATTAACTTTGTAGGGGTTTGTGGGATTAAAACTGTCCGCACACTCGTTTATAATAGTTTAATGTAGGTAAGTACACAGTTTGCACAAGGTTTTAAGATCTTATGTAGCAAAAAGTTGACAAATTTAGGGAATTTGGACTCGGCCGAGCACGCACGTGCGTATCGTTCCGTTTTACCCGGGAAAAAAGAGCGAGAGGAGTGTGAGGCGCGGGCGGCGAGGCGCCGTTTGTTAGTTGGGCGCCTTCGACGCCAACTTAACGGCGATGGGTTTAAAGTTTAGAGACGTTCGAAACGGTGCGGGCTACAAATTGCGAAACACCACAGAAATAAAAAACAAAAATGTCATTTATTCAAATTAAACTGATAATCTGCACGTTTTGACCATGAGTTCGATTAGGACATAGGATACTTTTTACTTTTTCCTATCATGCGGGTGAAACCGCGGGGCGCAGCTAGTTTAAATATATTTTTGACACTGAATTAAAGGCCCTACCTTTAATTCAGCGTCAAAAATATATCTAAGGAACTCTATAAGTGTTTCTTATGCTTTTAGAACTTAGTAATTAGAAAATGACCACACCATTAAGCATGTTTTTGAAATTAGGCGCAGAAAAAAAGGATTTTGCACTTTTGTTATCGCAAGTATTCGCGAGATACGCGCTTGGCCAAGATTCCGTGCCGCTGAGTGTATTTATTGCATTCCACAATGTACATGCTTACGTGGTAAACATTGGCTTTACCAATGCAAATGTATGTAATGTACGCAGAAATAATATTCTTACAAAAGCGGCAGCAAACCACTGGCTAAAGCTAAAAACTGGTGTAGTTTCGGTACCGCTTTGTGATTATGATTTTGTTTAATTTGCAGTAATCAAGCTACCACAAGAAGTAGAAGAAAGGCTGTTCGAGGCAGACAAGCTAAGAAAGGGGACAGTCAACAGGAAACTGGTAATTACTGTTGAAATGAAAACGCCTTGTCAGTACGAATATTTCTGTATTTATATTCTTGCACACATATACAAACTTGGTATATAGCAATATTTAACTAAAATTAGGTACTCAATGGTGCAGATTCCCTTGTTCACAAACTAAAATCAGCGCCTGTCACTACTCGATACAAGTTCAGACGTGATTAAAAACTTGCCTCCTAAAATTACGTCAATTTACGTCAAGCGCTGATTACTTTTAACAGGACTAAACTAAAATTTATCTTCTGTCCTTTTCTTAATGAAATAGAAAGAAAAAGATGCACTGAACTTCAATTTAATTTAGTTAGTGAACAAGGGAATCGGCACCAATATAATATCAGTATAGACTTTATAGACTTGCACACCAAATATATCATGTTTTCCATTCGGTTGTGTTAAAAAAACCAGTACTTTTACGGTAACTGTCAAATTAGATACTTTTAAACTTCATGGCTACCCTGATACAAAAATCATTTGAAGCAAAACACATACTTCCAATTTTATAAAGAACAATGGGCAACTTTATATGCACCGTGGGCCCAGTGTTGTAGCACTTTCTTACCTACCTTAAAATACAGATCCGAGTAATCTCAACATTTTACTATAAAGCAGCACAGCTCTAATGCATTAAAAAACCAAGTTACAGCTGTTCTAAATAATCAATAATTTCCGTTACGAATGCTAGTTTGGCCTAATGATGCGCATACAAAATTGTGTCTACATGTTGCCAGTTGGAATGCATTATTCTCTTTTATATGACACCTTGAACAATTCAGTTTAAGAATAAGTAGTGTAAAAATATTCTTTATTTCGGTATTGGGATAGGACTATAATTAAAAAATACCTTTGATTATGAAAATGAAACATCTTTATTCACTAAAATATAACATATTCATGCATAATCAGCCGATTAGTATCCCACTACTGGGTACCGTCGAAACTCAGAACGACAAGGATAAGGCGTTAGTTCTTACTAAACTATAAAGAATTGTCCTAATGAGTGTTGTTGCTCTCAATAATAATCTCGTCCCAGGCACTTGCGGGGCCAACAAAGTTTTCTAAATGCCTTCCAATACCGAAGTACCATATAATACTGACGACATGGGCGCATGCTCCAACAGTCCTCATTCCTGTTAAGCATGAACAATAATATGCGTGGATAGCATTAATGTCCTGAACATTGGAGTTCATCAATATATAAGTATAATATGTCGTATTTGACCTGTGTCGTGATAAAATACGACCTCTCATTAGCGTGCAGGTGTCCGTTGCTAATCCATATTCTGTCATCCTTGGACTTGGAGTTACACACACCTGAATATTGTAAACGCCACCTCGCAAGTGTTCGCCGACGTAAGAACGTGCCAGACTTAAATGGTATGTTCCCAGATTGAATAAAATAATGTCTTCATCTGTGAGTATTGGGAACGGCACATTTATTGACTCATCCGTCAATGTCACAAACGACGCTCGCTGCCGGTTTACGTTATGCTCAACTATATAGTTGCCCAATGTATTATCGTTACTCATTCGGCTATGAAAAGGCGGCGGCATAAGTACTGTCACGCAAAGGCTCTCTAAATGCATTCAACAGTGCTCCAGCAATCGAAAATCAGTAAATAAATGTGGCAATGACTTATTAAATAATTGGTTACGAAATATTTTAAAGTCCGTTTAAACCATCCGTTTATTACCTCTATGACCCAACGTACAATCGTTATTAATCTTGATTTATTAGTTTGCTCATTTGTAAGTTGAGTCGCACTTCTGTCTTTGCTTGGTGGCATATGTGGCTCATGACCACAGGTTTCAATATTGGGTATTGAGTCTCGAAAGCCTCTATCCAATATAAATGTGTCTCTTTCATGTAGAAGGTAATGAACGGGGGATATTTCATTGTCCATTATTTGAGTCATTATTTGACTATCTGAGGTAGTTGCGGCATAGGGTCCAAGGATGTCAATAATGTAACCATCTGAACAGACCAAAAGGAATGGTTTTAGTAAGTTTTTATACTTATGTAGGCTATACGCTCTTTTTTGGAACAAGAAGTTTTTACTTTTCTGTATGTAGATGTAAGTTCCGTCACACAGTATTATGGCTTTTGGGTCTACGGTTTGTCCAAATAATGCTGTTGGTACTCTCAGATTGTGTGCAATAATCTCATCGCGGCTTATGTGGTCGTAACCCAGATGCCGCAAAACAAACTCTCTGGTCAAACAGTCACGTGTTATTTTAAAATAACGCTCCAGTGTTCTCCTATTAACATTTAAATGGCACGCAATTCTGTCATCTGGCTCACCCGATCTTATTTTCATCAAGTAAGATCCCAACACAGTTTTTGGACGTTTTGTTTGCTCAGTTAGAGATGGAGTCTCTTGGAGAACAATATCGAATTGATCGTGCGTCAATCCCGTTCGATAATATAGTTCATTGGGAGAAATTGACTCAATGTTATCAAAATCTATGCCGGATTTTTTGTTGTAAGCGTCTTTTAAAGTATCAATGATATCTTTCAATTGATCTGGCGTAAATGCCGTCTCAGCATGGTCATATAATTCGCTCCATTCATTTGAACGTATGTGGTCTTGACATATTCGTGCATCCTGAGGAACATATACGTTATGTTCTGTCAATAAATATATTTTAATGAAATGGGGCACTCTGTGACGATCTTCATTAAGGCATCCATGAAATAAGCATCGACGAGAGGTATTTGCTAACCGTTTATAAGTTGGTACTGTAGTAGGACGCGATTGTTCATCATTTACTTGCTCGTATTGCTGTTCTTCGTTTTGTCTCCGTTCTTGTTCTACGTGCCTGGCTTCTTGGCGATTTGCTGCCACCCAACAACGATAGCACATGTATTGATTTCCATTCAGGGTGCCCTGAAAAAAATAAAATAAAATAGTTGTTGAACCTGAATAAGCCAATACAAAGTCCTTTGATCAAATACAGTGCATATTCCCATATAAGTGAATGATAGTTTATATGCAGAAAAACGTGTCATTTGGCAACTATCAGATTTGATTTTACTGCTTGATTTCGAATGTCATAATTATGCCCGATGGCTAATTCCCCGAAGTCATCAGATCGAACGTCCTAATTGCCGAAAATCCATAGCATCGATGTACTTATCACAATTTCAAATAGTCATTAGATCAAGCGTCCGTTGTGCCGAAAAGCCATTTCAACGATCATCGAATGTCTATTGGCTCGACGTGCCAGTAAATCGAAAGCTATTCTGCTTATGACTCAAATATGACGTGCGGGAAGAGCGCCCGTGTCACGATCGCATGACATACAACGGCTTTTTGACAGCGCCCGTTAGACGGGAAAATGACATCGATGACATTTTAAGTATGAAAAATACTAACGAATAATCTGTTTTATCCAGTTGTTATATATATTATGTTGATTAAACCCTGCTGGTTGGTTTTATGTCGTACCTGTACAGTTGTACATACATACAATTACTTACAAAGCAACCCGATTCGGGAATAAATAAGCTGATTTACAACAAAGGTACCTATAATTATTATGACAATTATTTATTTAATGAACCTGTTTTACTGACCTCTTCTATGTTGATCCGCTCCAAAACATAATTAGTGAAGCCTGGATGCGCTTCCATATGTTCGCGAGTTAAAGTACGTCGATTCCTGTCTTGAAATACCGACCGAGAACACGTTATACACCTTTCACGATGTTCCATTTTGATGAAACTATTCAACTTGTCCAATCGTAAGGCAAACACAAGAATCCGTTATTAAGTCCAAAGTAGTTAGTCGTAGGTAGCAAGAATGGTGGAGAAAGAAAGAAAACACGCGCACTGCAAAATGGCTCCGTTACGACTGACAAGGGCGCAAGTGCGATCAAGGAAGCGCGATGGTTATGTGCTATCTCACTCACTCTCTCACGCTCCGATAATGAGTATGTCCCGCTCGCTCCTGTACTATCGATAAAGATCGCTACCTGCACTTGCGCTAACCGGTTTTTAACAACACGAGTGCATGTTCTGTCCTGCTCCCTGAGTACTTTGTCTCTTTCTAATAGTTCATTTATGCTATTCATAATTAAATAACACAACGTAAATGTATAATAATTATATACGGGCATCATTAGGTCATAATATTAGCATTTGTAACGGTAAATTATTGGACTTTTGGAACCGCTGTAACTTTTTTATTTGAATATTTAGAGTAATGCTGCCATAGAACAAAATGTTGAGATTATTCATATCTTCATTTTAAGATAGATAAGAAAATGCTACAACACTGGGCCCATTCTGCCCATTGTTTTTTAGTATTTAAAATCACTACAAAAGTTATTAATATTAGGAAATCATGATATTGGCGCCGATTCCCTTGTTCACAAACTAAACTAAATTTAAGTTCAGTGCATCTTTTTCTTTCTATTTCATTAAGAAGAGGACAGAAGATAAATTTTAGTTTAGTCCTGTCAAATTAATCAGTGCCTGTCGCTACTCCATACAAGTTTAGACGTGATTAAAAACTTGCCTACTAAAATTACGTCAATTTACGTCAAGCGCTGATTAATTTGACAGGACTAAACTAAAATTGATCTTCTGTCCTTTTCTTAAAGAAATAGAAAGAAAAGGATGCACTGAACTTAAATTTAGTTTAGTTTGTGAACAAGGGAATCGGCACCACTGTCTTATTTTATGATTGAAAAGTTGAAACATATCCCTTTCGGCCTGCTTGTGTTCGGAATGTAATGGAATGAAAAAAAAAACGTTGCAGAATGAGGCCCTACTCAAAGATATACTATTTGGTGCAAAATTAAATCCTCTTTGTAAAAACAGCATTTATTTTACATACAGATAATTTTTTTGACAAGGTGTCTGTAAAGACATCATGTCAGACGAAAAAATTACGTCTACCATGACAGACGCCACTGTCAATAGTTTGTTATTGTTTGTAATGTAATTATATATTTTTTTAATGTTGTTTTTAATCCTTAGTACTTAATCGTGTTTGTAAAATTATGTGATGTGTTTTTTTACGTAATTCTTAGGCAATGAAAACTTTTTATCATTGGTATAAGGCGCGATATCATACCCTTTTCTTTATAAAAAATGCGCGAATATTCATCCTAGCTAATTGGAAAAGGCAGTGTAAAAATCATACACGGTACTTTGAAAATTGATTGCCGTGCTTTCTAGTATTCATGGAAATATTTGATGGTACATTGTTATAAGCAAAATCTACACGGATAAAGTCAGCATGTCTCTGCGTGTATCATAGGCTCTTCGCTTCATGATACACAGGCGTAATAAAGCGCGACTCAAGGAATATCCAGAAAAAATTTTCTTTATTTGCAATCGCCTATCTTATTGCAAAGACATAAATCATGGTAATATTTTACCAGACCTGAACTAGCAATATATAAGACAGTTTTTGCCACCAGGTCTAAGAAAAAATCTTGCATGCCAACACAACGCTCCTTTTCGTCCCTCGCTTACCCTTTTATAGAACCCACCTCTCAAAATGTGTTTTTATGTGGTTCCACAGTCACTTAACAACCTGAAAACTAAACACATTAGTTAGACCTCAGATATTTTTATTTCTGATCATGTTATGTCTGTTCTTATGTCAGTGTTTCCAAAATTATTAATTACTTAAAAAAATTGGTTGTCTGTAAAGTCGGTTTACGGACGATAATTTTACGTGATAACGAGAGAGAGATGCGTCACAAGCCGAACGCTTAGGCCGATCGTGCCTCTCTATCGCTAGTTCCGCGCTCTCGCTTGCACACTCGGCTCAGGCGGAACGTGACAATGAGTCATGCTTTTTCGTGCGTGCAGCCGGCATTCATCGATTTATAAGACGGTTATCACGTCAAAAACATAGTATACCAGAATCATCATCAATTCTAAGAGAGTATTCGTGCGTTGTTCCTATATTAGAGTCGTCATCGTCGGAGTCTGGCAGCGAGCTGACGCTGAGCCGCGCGCCGCGCCGCTCCAAGCGCACGCGCAAGCCCAAGCCGTCCTTCGTGCAGATCGCGCAGGACGAGACTAGATCTAGAGGTATTTATGTCCCTTTTTCACTAACTAGTATTAGTGAAATGAATGCCTTAATAAAAGCGCGCTGTCGTTGTGGTAAATCTGTTGTAAATAATTATTGAAATAAAACAAGTTTAACATTTATCTTTTCTTCTTTTGACTGAAACAATTAAAAGGTTGCTAGGCACCACAATAGAGGCAGTGCAGGTTCGAACTAGCCAAAAACCACAAATTATATAGTATGCTTATATGTAGTATGCTTTCAACGAACTCTAAATAGTTTTCTAACAAAATCCAACACAGCGGCAGCGCGCTTGGCCAGTAGTGTTTTATATATTGGACATGTTTATTGCCACAAAAAGTGAAATGTTATATGTATTTAGGGACTTTTCGTGTTGTACTTGCGAGTAGAAGAACATAATAAAGACCAAATACGTGAAGAGACGAACAGATTTACTTAGCAAGCTACACGCAACCTTTAGTAAATAAGGAAGAATATCGCTAATAACAGGGCCACTTAGCTCGCTACAAATTGGTCGGAAAAAGTTGGTTTCCAACCAATTAGCAGTAGAAAACTAAGTGGAATTCCTTCTGAAGAATAAAAGAAGTTACTATTACAATCGAAAGAATTATGTATCCGAAATTATATCGTTGCAAGTAACAGCTATTTCTGTTTCCAGCGAAAACATTCACAATCAGAAAGAAGCCATACTGTCTGAGAGAGAGGAAACCAAAAATATTGCGTAGGAAGACAATCAGATGTAAGTCTTATCCCATTTACTATAAAGTTGATTTTACTTTAGCACATGAAGTACATGGATATTTTTCTTTGCAGCACAATCGCCGTCCAGTTCGACTAGTAGTAGTACTTCCAGCTCAGACACGGAGGAGGATCTTAATGTGTCAATGAAGAATAAAACCAAGGGCAGGTGAGCTACTATAACATTTCTTTTGAAACACTAACAAAATGATAAATATGCATCACCAAACTGAAATTTACTAACTGAATAGGAGATCTACGCCCTAAGCACGAAATCCGTAGTTTCGGCTGACATTACGGACTTTTAAAAGACTTCCAAAATGGAGGAGGTTCTCAATTCAGATGTTTTTTTTTATGTATGTTCACGGATTTCTCCGTCAATTGTGGACCGATTTTGAAAGTTCCTTTTTTTATTTGAAAGGGTATGCTCCCGAGGTGGTCCCATTGTCACCAAGTCATAATCTGATGAGTGATCCCATGGAAATCGAGGGAATCCTCAAATTTTATAGGCACACCTATTGGGTATTTTTTTATAGTAACTTGTGGAACTACTAATAATAAGTATTTAACGAGTTGCGATTCGATTAGGTACTTTAATATGGTTGCTAATCCATTTATGCTCGTCACAGTGCATATGGTAAGTGGCAGTTCTCCTGGCTATTACTATGAGAACTCCTCAATAATTAACATCCCTGTATCGGGATAAGCAACATTTCGTAAAAGGTGATGAGCAGTTGACATTAGGCTATTGTAACTTAGATAAATTACAAACTGACCGACTCAAGTGAAAAATAAAAACGTTAAAAAAAAAACAACCAACTTCCAAAAACATTACAAAGTGAAAAATAACTTTAATTTCGGAAGTCGGTGGCTAAAATACAGATCCTAAGACATCTACTTCCGACGTTCCTACTGCGTATCAGCTACGGACATAAGGTTAGTTTGAGGTCTGAACTAAGAATGAAGGACAACACTATTTGACAGTTGTCCTTACTCCCGATGTGTTGTTGCCCTTCCGAAAAAGTTAATTAATCGGGGGTAGGGTCAATGCGTTTTATCTAAGTATTTTTATATGATAAAGCAAAAAATACGTGTCTAATATTTTTTATTATCGTACTGACGCATGACGGACTAAATAGGATTTCTTTTTTTTACCCAGGCATCATCCCTATTATTTGGCAAACATATTTGTAATCGGGACGCGTAGAATCATTGTAAATACGCAGGAAGATGCCGCATATCCTGAATTATCTTTTATTTTCTACACAATGCCATAAGTAGCGACTGTTAAGTCGACGACTGTCAGCAGGCTTAGCATGCACCCTCTATTTCTTCGAAGAATAGACACGGCTCTTTTCATACAAAGTGACATTTCGTTTCTCCTTTTTTGACATCCCACCGTAGAAATCTTTCTACATAAACAAGGACCTAGACAAAGATCGTTAGAAACGAAAGACAAGATGACAGATTGTAGAAGGATTTCTACGGTGAGATGTCAAAAACTGAGAAACGAAATGTCATTTTGTATAGAAAGAGCCGTGTCTATTCTTCGAAGAAATAGAGTGTCATGCTAAGCCTGCTGGTCTTGATTAGTCCCCACAATCCGCATCCCAATGATCTATTAATATTTTGTAACTAGTTACTGACCGCGGTTTCGCCCGCATCGCTTTAAAAAAATAAAAGTAAAGTCTTAGTTACTCATAACATCAGTTACCTGCCAGTGAAAGTCCCGTCGAAACCTATCCAGCTGTTTCGGAGATTATCGGGAACAAACAGACAATTTCAATGTTGTTTTTTTTTTGTTATAAGTACCGTATAAACATACTTTCATATGCCTTTAGTAAAAGCTGTTTTTTGACATTACAAACCGACACTTCAATTTTATTTATTTTATAGATTTAAAATCGGTGCCTTATAATATTTTTGTTGCCTTTGCTTGGTTGTAGACAAAAGTCGAAATCCATGGATGATAAGAAAACAGACAGAGCTTTGAGAGATATACAACCAGTTGAAGTTGATGGTAGCGTCAGATTTACTTCGGTAAGTACATAAAAATATTTATAATATTATATGTATGTTACTTAATTTTCTTTCGGGATAGTTTTTAAAATTTTCGCCTGAAATCCAGGGTAGTTATATCAAATAATATGAAATTGTTTATTATGTGGATTCCTATCCACATAATAAACAATTTCATATTATTTGATATAACTACCCTGGAAATACTTTTACTACTACTACTACTTTTACTATAGGATTTACTTTTACACGCCATATTAAAAAAAAAAACCTAGATGGAGTCGACATTTCATTTCCTATCTGACTACCCCTGAGAAGAAATGGCGAAACAAACTCGAGGGTCAAAGTCTCTTTTAAAGTCCAGACGTAATCTTGGTCAAATAAAATTCATCAATCAAAGACGCAACCAAATCTTATATTTCTCATTACTTTTTTCACACCATATTGTGAGCGTGAAAATAATGTATTGTTGCGTCACCACGTTCTGTGATTAAAGTGATATTAAAATCAAACGGGTTCTCCAAATCGGTTATTAGTTTTAAACAAAACAACAATGTTATACGCTAATCTAAACACACCAATTTTTACAGGTCGGAGGCTTAGAAGAACACATAAAATGTCTACGAGAAATGGTTCTCTTCCCCCTAATGTACCCTGATTTATTCCAAAAATTCAAGACTCGACCAGCCAAAGGGGTTCTGTTCCACGGACCTCCTGGAACAGGCAAGACCTTGCTAGCCAGGGCTTTAGCCAACGAATGTACGTTAGTTGGTGGAAGGAAGGTCGCTTTCTTCATGAGGAAGGGAGCTGATTGTCTGAAAAAATGGGTCGGAGAGAGTGAGAGGCACTTGAAGTTACTGTTCCAACAGGTGATTTGATGTTAGATTTGTTTTTGTTTTTATGACATTTTTGTTGTGTTGTCCATCTATACTTTTTGGTAAAAGAGGCTTATCTTCTTTGTAAGGCATACGCATGTTCGATAGTGAGCCATAAATTAACAAGCAGATAGCTTTTAGCTGTCCATGGGCCCATGCTCATCAATGTTCTCTGTATAAAAGGACTATAACATAGAAATCAAAATCAAAAGTCATTTATTCAAATTAGGCTGAAAATCAACACTTTTCGAACGAAAAAATTACATAAGACAGTCCCCCAAAACGTCCACCCTTCACCACTTCCTAGTGCTTTAGCTGGGAAGAAGTGGCGCAACAAACTCCCCAGCAGCACTGCTGTCAGTTAGAAAAATAATTGGATTCTATACAATAGTATGCAAACAAAATTACGCAACAAAAAACATTAAATTATTAGCCATATGTCAGCTAGCACACCACCACACCAACAATAAAAAAACATCGAAAACTATACTCAAGCAGAAATAAAAACGTAAACAGTAATGAATACCTTAAAAGCCTCCAGGCATATAGACTTGAGAAACCTGAAATAAACTCTACATTAGTATCAGATACATGTATAACTGCATCAGAATTTGTATGAAATTTGCAATCTGTCATATGACGTAACTGAAACTTATCAAATACACTTGAAACAAAATATCTTTTTCCGTAACACCTGGACTCATGTAAAAGAAACGAACTACAAACCCTTTCCTATAATCCAGGCGAACAAAATGAAGCCATCAATAATATTCTTCGACGAAATCGATGCGCTTGCGCCGGTGCGAAGTGTACGGCAAGAACAAGTACATACTAGTGTCGTTGGAACATTGCTGGCTGAGATGGACGGACTGTGTGACAGGTATGTATTATGCTGTAAAATTATGTGTTTCAAATGATTGTAATTTTTAAAACTATTTTTTTTAAAGCGTCATAAAAAATCGCTATAGTAAAAATGTTAGAAATTGCGTCAAAATTAAACTTCTGCAGCTGAGAATATTCTATAATGATTTTAATTTATTTATTCATTGCATGAAAGATTTACAAAGCTTCATTTAGGCAAACTTCTTAGCAGGTTTTTTTAAGTAGCGCAACTTATAAGGCCTGTTCAGATATAAGCGATACCGCTGTCGCGCTCGGTAGGTGATATCACGCGGCAAACGCATCACTCTCTCCCTCCCCGCGAGTGTTTGCATGGACGAGTTCGTTTGAGATTGTGGCGAACACATAGTTACTGTGTACCGTGTACCGGCACAAAACTGAGTAACCAGAAGGTGGTCCGGTATCGCGACACCGAGCGCGACAGCGATATCCCTTATACCTGAATAAGCCTTATGGAAGACGTGAGGCCTCTGCATAAGAGAGGTAATCCTCTCTTATGCAGAGGCTCCAGTCTTCCATACACAGAATAAAAAAACGCAACTTCATATTTTCCGAAAGCGTTCACTTTCTTTTTTCACCTTTTCCGCATTCAACAATGTGGTAATGGATTACCAAATTGGATAAAAATATTCAAAACGGATAAAGTGCGTTCTTTCTTAACTCGACCATCGCAACACACGCAACTTGCCACTCAAAACCCACCTCTATTCTCAGAGGCGAAGTGGTGATAATCGGCGCAACCAACCGCCTAGATGCCGTCGACCCAGCATTACGTCGCGCGGGACGATTCGACCGCGAGTTACACTTCCCTCCACCACATGCCAACGCTAGGAGGGATATATTGGAGATTTATACTAAGGAATGGCAGCCTAGACCTAGTGAGGAGACCTTGGATTATCTGGCGGAAGTCGCTGGAGGATATGGAGGTAAGAATCTTTGAAAAATATTATATTTATTTATAGATGTAGGAATAAATGGAGTGGACATAAATCTAATCTGCTTGTTAATCGGCACTCCACTTCAGCGTGATTTTGTTTCATTCAGGCAATTTGAGCCTTATGCTGAAGTAAGTAGGTTATGTTTCAATCGTTAATTATTTGAATAAGTCGTTTTTTCAACACCATATTAGTACTGACCCTGTACTAATGTACCTTTTAATATCATGACAATAACATAACATCACGCTTGTTTCCCCCGAAGGGTTAGGCAGAGGTGTACCTATAGTGTGTGTTCATGTCAATGCATATTCAGCCTATAATGTTCCCACTGCTGGGACACAGGCCTCCTCTCATTCAGAGGGAGTGGGCTGTAATCTACCACGCGGGCCCATTGCGGGTTGGTAGATGTCCACATGTCTTCCAATTTTTGGTTCCAGAACATGCCGGTTTCTTTCACCGTTTTGAGAGCAGTGGTGATGAAATTGTTTACACAAAGAAATGTGCCTGCTTGGGTTCGAACCCACGACATACAACTTGTACGTCGAGGCCGTTACCACTGGGCCACCACTGCTCTCATCATGTCAATAAGCAAAGGAAAAATAAAAAAAAAACGTGCACTCCAATTGTCAAACTAGATAATATATATTTCTTAGCCAGGGTCATCGATCACTAATATTATTAGTGAGCGATGTCCAGTGTCCTACAAATACTGGAATGATATTGTTTTGTTTTTAGGTTCCGATCTAAAGGCTCTATGTTCTGAAGCGGTGCTGAAAGCGTTGCGACGAGTATATCCTCAAGTTTATGAAAGTGAACACGCGTTGATGATTGACGCTAAAAATGTAAGTAGCATAATCAGCCTATAATATTCCCACTGCTGGTATACAGGCCTCCTCTCAGTGAGAGCGAGTGGGCCGTAATCCACCACGCGGGCCCAGTGCGGGTTGATATATATCACATGTCTTCGAATTTTTGGTTCTAAAGCGCCTGTCTGGGTTCGAACCTACGACCTGTAACTAGTCGCGGCCGTTACCACTGGGCCACCACTGCCCCCCTATTTTATATCCGGTACAATAGATAAGGGACATCATGTTTTAGACATTTATTATTTTTTGTCGCCCGCTTACAAATGTACTGTGATTGTCTCGCTCACAAACCCATTCTGACAATTTTTTTTTAAAAGAAGCTTTTTAGCTGTTTTAGTATGACATCCTGGTAAAATCGACAATTTATTTTATCCCAGCAGTTTTTAAAGAATTTGGAGGTTAATACCTTATGTGTAAAGCTCATTATTACTTGACCACCCAATTTCTTCACAATTACAGGTAGAAGTAACGCGAATCGATCTCCTAGAAGCAATGCATTCTCTAGTAGCAGCCGGGGCCCGAACAAGTCCTCTAGCAGCCAAGAGATTACCTTCACACTGTGCGCCGCTGTTGCAAGCACAAGTACAGGCTGCGTACAACGTGTTGCAGAACGTGTTCCCGCTACACACTATGACTGAGAAGAGGTAGGTTACAGCAACGTTCTAGCAACCAAGAGATTACCTTCACACTGTGCGCCGCTGTTACAAGCACAAGTACAGGCTGCGTACAACGTGTTGCAGAACGTGTTCCCGCTACACACTATGACTGAGAAGAGGTAGGTTACAGCAACGTTCTAGCAACCAAGAGATTACCTTCACACTGTGCGCCGCTGTTACAAGCACAAGTACAGGCTGCGTACAACGTGTTGCAGAACGTGTTCCCGCTACACACTGACTGAGAAGAGGTAGGTTACAGCAACGTTCTAGCAACCAAGAGATTTTCTTCACACTGTGCGCCGCTGTTACAAGCACAAGTACAGGCTGCGTACAACGTGTTGCAGAACGTGTTCCCGCTACACACTATGACTAAGAAGAGTTAGGTTACAGCAACGTTCTATCAACCAAGTGATTACCTTCACACTGTGCGCCGCTGTTACAAGCACAAGTACAGGCCGCGTACAACGTGTTGCAGAACGTGTTCCAGCTACACACTATGACTGAGAAGAGGTAGGTTACAGCAATGTTCTAGCAATCACGAGATTACCTTCACACTGTGCGCCGCTGTTACAAGCTCAAGTACAGGCTGCGTACAACGTGTTGCAGAACGTGGTCCCGCTACACGCTATGACTGAGAAGAGGTAGGTTTCAGCAACGTTCTAGCAACCAAGAGATTACCTTCACACTGTGCGCCGCTGTTACAAGCACAAGTACAGGCTGCGTACAACGTGTTGCAGAACGTGTTCCCGCTACACACTATGACTAAGAAGAGTTAGGTTACAGCAACGTTCTATCAACCAAGTGATTACCTTCACACTGTGCGCCGCTGTTACAAGCACAAGTACAGGCCGCGTACAACGTGTTGCAGAACGTGTTCCAGCTACACACTATGACTGAGAAGAGGTAGGTTACAGCAATGTTCTAGCAATCACGAGATTACCTTCACACTGTGCGCCGCTGTTACAAGCTCAAGTACAGGCTGCGTACAACGTGTTGCAGAACGTGGTCCCGCTACACGCTATGACTGAGAAGAGGTAGGTTTCAGCAACGTTTTAGCAACCAAGAGATTACCTTCACATTGTGCGCCGCTGTTACAAGTACAAGCCGCGTTCAACGTGTAGCAGAGCGTGTTCCCGCTACACACTATGACTGAAAAGAGGTAGGTTACAGCAACGTTCTAGCAACCAAGAGATTACCTTCATACTGTGCGACGCTGTTACAAGTACAGGCCGCGTACAACGTGTAGCAGAGCGTGTTCCCGCTACACACTATGACTGAGAAGAGGTAGGTTACAGCAACGTTCTAGCAACCAAGAGATTACCTTCACACTGTGCGCCGCTGTTACAAGCACAAGTCGCGTACAACGTGTTGTAGAAGTGATCAACGTATTTGTTTTTGCATTTCGTGGCTCTCGGTAGAGAATGAAATAGTAGATTGTGTCATAAGGAACCAAAATAATGTATTGAGGGCTAGAGTGATTGTTTGAATCCAGAGCGAAGCGAAGCATTCTAGAGTAGAATCCCGAGCCTAGTGAGGGATTCTAGAGTGGAATCCTAAGCGAAGCGAGGGATTCAAAGTACGTCGCTCGAGGTTAAATAATTTTGGTACTGTGCGGCACACTCTGTTTTTCATCCCCTCTATGAGAAAAATAAATAAGAATTGCTTTTAGTAGTGACGGTTATTTATATTTACATAACCAAATTACAAATTTATATTAATATCATATTAAAATTGTCTGTAATATTTTGACAAAAAGTAATGAAAAACGAATAAAAAGTTCCCGCGTATTTTTTATTTGTTTGACCGATGCCGCGTCGACAGGCGCGCTTTTTTTATTACTGGAGGTCATTATCGAAGCGAATTGCGTTCAAACTTTTTAATTAAATAGTGTTCCAAATTCAAAAGTCATTTCGTCACTGTTATTAAGTGCGCCGGAATGACCCATTTTGGTCGCACTTATCTAGGAATCCTTCGCCTCTTTTCGAATAGATGGGATGAAAAATAAAATGTCATTTCCTTCTCAATTTCCACTCATTTTTTTTTTTAATTCATGATTGTTTCAAAATTTTCTCTTGCTATTAACCTTCGTGTTACGCGTGTTTCGTGTGTTGGTGACTTTTCCGTGATAATCCCTCTTTATTGCACCAAACTGATGCATTGTTTTTTTACAAACTATAGTGAAAGAAAATGTGAGGGAGGGGTAGTGGAAATGGGGCCTGATGTGCCGAGGGTTTGAACCTCGGACACAAGAACGTATAAATTAAACACTTTCTTTACCACAAATACACGATGTTTAATTTTGTAATAAATAAAAAAGGAACACGAAAAAGTAAGAAAAACAAGAATATAATGTTTAGTCGTGTGGTCATTTTAAAGGCTAATTTATAGAACGTTGTGAGATAAAATTTGGGATGAACTAGCTTCGGGAAGTTTTTTTTTACGGCACGACTTAGCTATGATGCAGCTCTCTGAGGATAGCATGGAAGCCATCACGAAGACACACATACGAGCGTCGGCTGACATGCCAGACGCGCTGCAGTGCCTCGGCAGCGGCACCAACATCCTAAAGGCATTATTAATAAAAACCAAAATTAATTAATAAAAATTAATAATAATAAAAAAAAGAAACAATGAAAAAAAAATGAATGAATTAATTAATTATTTTTATGTGAATTTTATTTTTTTGGTTAATTAATTGTTTTTTGTTTGTGATGTCACTTGTTTTAATCTATTTTTCACTTGTTATAGGTTAAGGCAATACTAACACATTATGGATCCTATAATCTGAAATAAAGAGGTATTATTATTGTACTGTACGCGCAGGGAGTTGATTGCGTTCAGCGTATATTTGACCCATACACTGCACGTATAGAAAGATTGTCAAAATGCCCGAAACAATGTAACTTTACTGCAACGTGCTTACCTACGGGCCAACATATTGCATCGGACAGCCATCGCCCGGCGCCCCCTCTCAATATCCTCGTCTGTCTTATTAAAAGGGTTTCCAACGACTGAGCAAATAAATGCTATGAACATTTTTGACAAGCATCTTTAGAAAGACAATCTATTTGAATATGTATTTCGAAATTTAAGAATAAAAATAAGACTTTATTTTTTTGCGCCAAAAGTATTTAATCGCAGGATTAATACTGCAATACGTACTATCATTGCCAAATATTTTAACTATGAATTATAGTTTAATTTTCCGGCAAATTCTAATCTTTTGCTCTCTTTTTACAGGATCTGCGACCCGTCCCTTTCACAAAGCGTGCTACTAATTACAGGCGAGTGTGCGGAAACACATATAGCACCCGCCCTGCTTGCCCAACTAGAACACTGCACCGTGAAGGAGCTCAGCATGTCTACCCTACACTCCGCGCACACCTTCACGCAGGAACAGGCGCTTATATCGGTCAGTATGAAGCCTATGAAAGTCCTTGCGGGACATAGAGCTCTTCCAAAAAAGTAATATTAATTGATTCTAGTAAAAAATAAATCCAAATAATAGGTAGAATATAGGCTTTCTGCTTCGGAAAGTATATTTTTACACCCAGGATGAGTTTTTCAAAATTATTTTTCTAAGTGGCTCAAATAGCTCAAAGTTTGTATGGAAGTTCGTCATTTTTGTCGATGGGCCATCCCATTCCCATCCCATACATGGCTTGTAAACACTATAAGTATGTAATGAAAAGAATGAAAGAAAAATAAGTTTATTTGTCACAGAAACACGTGCATACATCTCGAGTAGGAAAATAAAACAAAATAAAACAAAATATATCTACATACAATCAGGAGCACAAAACACAAGTAGTCGGCAGCTGCACGTCATGACTGTGACAAGAAGGTTTCCACTCAGCATGATGCTGTTCTATGGGGGACCCACAGCACAGCGCTGATTTTTAGTGGTCACCCGAAGAAGAAGTACGGAAACCAAGTCTGAAGTCAGGTTTAATTAACCCGTACTACGTCATGCCCCCGTTTACCTAGAATCGCTATAATGCGAGCGTAATCACTTTCGATTGTTGGGTAGGCCTTCGGAAAAACGGAAAATTCGTCAATATAAAGCCATTATAAAAATATCATACTTTCCTGGCTTCGTTATGAGTTAAACTAACTAGTTATACCATTAAATAAGCAAATAAAACTGCCCTAATCTCGCAGTAATGTGGCATGTTTTCATTTTGATAATTTTCACTGGCATAACCTTGAAACTGTATCACAATACTATATCGAATTCACACACTCATTGACCATAAAACCACTTGATTACGATAACACAATATGTGTACGCAACACAAACATTCGATAACACAACTCACTCCTCTTGAAACAATAACTACACCATAAAAACTGATTGTTTACACAACCACAAAAAAATGCGCGCCCGAGCCGGTCGTAAACACGTCGTGAGCACAGGCCACATACTACTTATTACTGACGGCGTGGTGTACCTACAGCGTAAAACACTGCGAATAGAACATTTTGATGTTATCATTTTAAAGTACGATTTTTGTTGTTATCTATACAAATAAATATAATTTGAAGTGTCTGTTTGTAGTGTCAAAATAACAGCTCTTTACTAAATGCGTATGAAAGTATGTACGGTACTTTTTACAAAAAAAAAAACATTATTTAAAATTTTTGTCTGTCTGTCTGCCCGTTTGTTCCGATTAATCTCCGAAACAGCTGAACCTATTTTGAAAGGACTCGCTGGCATATGACTGATGTTGTAGGAGTAACTTAATACTTTTATTTTATTATAAATTATGATTTTTATTTAATCTGCTTATTATGTTACTTTATTTTAGATTACATAATATTACTCTTTATTACCTCTCTGTTTACGTTCTGTAAAATAGTAATGACCTGTTCAATAAACTATCGGAGATCAAATTTTTGTTTTGAGATATCCCTATTATTATTATTATTATATTATATTATATTATATTATAATTTCGATTTCTTTGAAAGTAATGGTTCATCATTATTTGTACACTTATTTACTAACAGGTGTGTAACAATTAATGTGGACAATACATTACATAAATTAATTGTACATAAGTAGATAATACAATAAAATAAACAGATAACTGTAAACCCTATTTACGTGTTTTTCTTCATTCCGCAGGTGTTCTCCGAATGCCGCCGAGCAGACCGCGGCTGCGTCCTGTTCATTCGCGACATTGTCTTAGTATGGGCTGCCTTGTCAACACTATTGCGACAGTTGTGTCGCGCTAGAGCGGCCGGAGAGAACACATTGTTACTGGCTACAGCTGACTGCCGACATGATCAGCTCCCGATAGAGGTAGTAATATGATGATTATGTTACGAACTTACTGTCGTTTTAAAACTCAAGCAAATATATAAAAAAATCCTTACAGTAGTCGCATACGATGTGTAACATCTGGCATTTCACCTTGGTAATAAGCAACTGAGCAGCGACGGAAATTAACCTCAGAATTTAAAAGAGCTAAATACTACAATATTTATTCGAATAATTATTTACTAGTGGTCGCCCATTGGTCAAAATTCGACCCCCTGTACTTACAATCTATATAGTACTTACTAATTCCATGTTATTAAAAGTACTTACTCATTCCATGCTCAAGCTGTCACTTCCTGTCTACACACTTCCGTCCTTTTTCACGAAATCACTCCCACAGAAAGCGAGAGGAAAGATCACTGGGGAATTTTCACTGAAATGAGCGGTCACAAATGCTAGACTAGCCCTATTTCATTTCAATTCTGGAATACCCCCTGTATTCCCTGAGTGTCCATGTGAAAACAAGTTCATACAAAACTGGCTGACAGAACACTTGGGCTCATGGCACTTATGGGCTTGCCTGGATAGCCCATAAGTCCCGTAGACCACTTAAATGTGTGGAAAGACCCCTTCACGTCTTTGATATCATCATCATTTCAACCGAAAGAAGTCCACTGTTGGATATAGACCTCCCTCCCAAGAGTCAACACATCTTTGACATTAAAATAACGGATTTCCAAAAATTCTATGTTTCAGTTACAAGTCCTATTCCCGGTCTACAAAGACTGCGTATACAGGGTGCGTGAGCCGAGCGCGTCGGAGGTGATCAGTTTCTTAAAGCCAGTGCTTGCTGATGCGTTGCTGGAACCGCCGCCTGTTGAGAGCAACGACCCTCCGCCTCCGTTACCTAGAGGTGAGTGAACCCAGGATATAAGAAGCAAAATCTTTTTTCAAAACGACAGATGAAGCTCTATGGCTTGGGGTATTTAACTTGGAAACATCAGTCAGTTATCAAAGCCTATGGAATCAAACGTTTGTTGCAGACCTCATTACCACATTCTGACTAGTCGGTAAACCCGACTATCCGGCCACTTTCGTATTTGGCGACTATTCGGCAAAGAGCGCTGACTATCCGGCTTCTTGCTTTATATTTATTTCTCAATAAAATGTAAGTGTATAGGAGAAACTACATTAAGCGCGAATCAGCTGTAAACGAAGCGTCACAGAAATTGGGTGAACAGCTTGGCCGACTAGTCGGCCGATTAGTCGGGTTCGTTACAACCGACTAATCGGCTAATCGGCCAAAGTCATAGTCGGCACATCTCTATATTAGAATGTATCTAAGCTAATATTCTGTAACAAATAAACCAGTGTTATGCAAATATATGATTTGATTTTCATGCGAAATTGGGTTTGTCATACGCCCCGAAGCTAATAGCGCAATTTTTAAGAGGTTTGTAGCGGGAATTTCGTTTCTACCTATATTACTTCGTGTTTCTCAATAACTTGTAGGTATTCCACTGTTCGTCCGACCAACTTACTAATGGCCTCATATTTGACTGGGAACAGGCTATAACAAAATTTCCAAGCACCCGCAATCTTGTTGGCCTACCCCAGCAGGATTAGCATGACGCTTTCTATTTCTACTCTACTATAGAATAGAAATCGCTTCCCATTTCTCGGTAGAAAACTGTCCACTGTCTACACGGAAACGTCATTATTGTCTACTCTTCCGTCGACAAAACGTTTCTCTACGGCTCTCGTGCTAAGCCTGCTGGCCAATATTAGAATCCACCCTGAACCATCCTTCTAACTTTATATTGAGCTTTTGGAAGTGACCATGTGTATATCCCACAGCCCCCCCGCCCCCGCCGCCCCGTGAGACCGCGGAGGAGGTGACGCGTCGCAAGCGTAAGGAGGACTACAAACTGCGCGAGTTGAGGATATTCCTCCGAGACATCTGTCGCAAACTAGCGTCTAATAGACGCTTTTATAAGTTCACTAAACCCGTGGATTTGGAGGAGGTAAGAACTGATTATGTTAACTAGCCCAAAGTATATTTTATATATTATTATTTAAGGGTTGTGTAGCGTCACCGTGGTTGTTCAACTTGTACATGGATAGTTGTCTGATAGATGAAAGAGGGTGAGTGCGGATTGAGAATGAATGAGTTGCCTGTCAAATGCCTTCTTTACGCAGATGATCAAGTTCTACACGCATCGTCAGTAGAACAGCTGCAAGACATGGTGACTGTGATGGACGAAGCATGTAAGATGAAAGGGATGAATATAAATGTGAATAAGACGAAAGTGTGATGTAAAAATAAATTATAAGAGTGGGGAGCAAGTAAGTGAAGTTGTTTGTATATTTGGGGAGTCTGTTCACAAGGGGTGGACAGATCGATGAAGATGTGCAAAGGACAGTAAATGCGGGAAATAAAGTGAATAGTATTATACATACCATTGTGACCAACCAGTCGATTCCTAAATAGGCTCTACTGGCTGTTCATAATGGTGTGCTGGTGCCTACGCTTATGTATGGAAGTGAATGTTGGGTGTGACTAAAGAAGCATGAAAGTAGTGTAAATGCCGTGGAAATGCGTTCTTTGCGAAGTATGTGTGGTGTGACTATAAATGATAGAGGCTGATAAATGATGTGATAAGGCAACGGTGCGGTTTAAAAGAATATGTATGAATGAATGAATGAATGAATGAATGAAATGCACTGACCCCAGCGTGGTTAAACCAGACTCGATTGCTCGAATGAACCCAAGGATTCACACTAGTCCCTGGAGCCTCATATTTCATGGGACTACAGAGACCATTGCATATCAAAGAGTAGACCGGGGGGCGCGGTAATGGTCAGGAAGACGTGCCCTTAGGATAGGAAGGATTATTAGAGCTGTAACGGATATTAGTGGAGAGACGGGTGATTTATCTAGGGGATCTTTTAACAACGTCGCCGCCAGGTTCACTCAGGTCCAGCTTCACCAAATCTCGAATGGTGAATCTTATGCCGCGGTTAAACTGCTTTTTCGACTCCTTTCTGTCAACGTTAGACAAAAAATGAAAAGAGTATGCTTAGATGGTTTGATTATGTTGAGAGGATGAATGAAGGCGACTATCAAAACGTATTTACAAGGCAGATGTGAGTGGAAATGCCGGGAGAGGACGCCCCAGGAAGACGATATTGATAGTGATCTCATTGGTGATGTTCATCAGAAAAGTCAGGTGCTAGTACTCGCAACCGGCGTGCGTGTATGACCAGATGTATGAACGTAAACGAAGCAAAAGGAGTATGTAAGGAGTGTAGCAGGTGGCGTTCTATAGTTTCTGCCTACGCCATGGGAAGAAGGCGTGAGTTTATGTATGTAAATTTTATATTATTATTTTAGGGCCACGTTTGACGATATCTCAATGAAAAGAAAAAAAATGTGGTGAGAATACTGGTTTCTAGTAACACATCTACTTTTAAAAATCTTAAATTGACCGACAGTCAACGCGCGTTCATACCTACACGTATTATATAATGTAAAGTGCATTACCTACACGGTCAAAATGTAAGGAAGAGCAAATTAAAAAAAAATAACCGACGAGAAATTTCAACGCAGGTGTTCTGAATTATGTACCAGGCCATGGTAACAGGTTGCGCATCGATGACCCTGTCACCCTGTATTTGGAGCAGATACGAGAGATGAAGAAGAATAAGCTTTAAAGTCCTGTAAGGTTCTTGGGTTTTTTGTTATTAATACATATCTATTTTCTTTCCCAGGTTACCGACTACTTAGACATAGTCAAACAGCCGATGGACCTAGAGTCTATGATGACAAAGGTGGATCTGCATAAATACAACTGCGCCAAAGAGTTTCTGGATGACATCGACCTCATTTGCGCGAACGCACTAGAGTATAACCCGGACAGGTAACAAATTGTGACATCAGTGTATACGAGGAGCGGTGTCATTTATAACTTTAATTTATTGGACTACTGATTGCAAGGAATTTACAATCGTAATAAGTTGAACTATTGATCAACTAATTAATTCACAGATACATATCAATATGAAAGGTTAATGTACAATTTGTATACAGAAATAATTATAACATTTACTAAGGGAAAACGTGCGACTCCCGCATTCCCCTTAAACTTGACAGGAAGATATATATAACAACGGTTAGACCTGCTGTCTTGTATGGATCAGAATGTTGGGCCACGAAAGGTATGAATGAAAGGCAATTGCATGCAGCTGAGATGAGAATGCTAAGAGGGATGTGTGGTGTTACACGATTGGATAGAATAAGAAACGAATAAGAGGAAGTCTGAAACTGGTACTGGTGATTGAAAAGTTGTGTGAAAATCAGTTGTGATGGTATGTGAGGCGGAGGAATGAGGGAAATGTCGTGCCCGGTTTGAGTATGAATGTTAATGGCTATAAGAGTAGGGGAAGACCAAAGAAACGATGGATGGACTGTGTGAAAGATGATATGGCTAGAAAGGGGGTGACTACCGAGATGACGACTATATAGATGAATAGAGAAGTTGTTTGAGAAGTTTGAGACGATTTTGCGCCGACCCCAAATAAATTGGGATAAGGGCGGGAGAATAATGAATGATGACTAAGGGCAATCGTTATTCATGATGGCACAAATATCAAATGACGGAAAAAGGGTTTCGTTCAAAAGTAGACTTAGGCCCGCTTGCACCACAAATCACTAAATACATTTAGAGCTAAACATAATATTTAAAATATAATTCTGTCTGTCAACTCCAAGCAATTGCCCGAAAACAGATTATCGAGAAGCCGGTGGCTAAATAACAACCCCACGGGTCGATCGAAGGTTATGTTCCGCTTGCCGCGGTCGGTTCGTGGATGGGTGACCATATATTACACATCGAGACCCTTCCGTGCCTCGGAAAGCACGTTAAGCCGTTGGTCCCGGCTGTCATTTGTAGATCTATGACAGTCGTTATGGGTCGTCAGAAGCCCGAAAGTCTGGCAATCAGTCTTACCAAGGGTAATCATGTTACCCAGTAACTGGATTGTGAAGGTCAGATAGGCAGTCGCTCCATGCTAAATACTGGTTTTCTGCTTCAACGGGTTAGGCTGGAAGCTGACCCCAACATAGTTGGGAAAAGGCTTGGCGATGTTTTAAATTAGTTTTGCGCTAAATTAATTTAGTGTCCCTTCGAGTTTACGCGAGACCACTGTCATCTAGAACACTCCTAAGTACATAGCCTAAATTTGCAATTAATATTAACATTACGTCATCCCTTCACTATTGAAGTATCGTTTGATTCATTGTTTTCCCACAGCTATATTCATTTAATAAACCATTCCATTCCATTTACCTCTTGGGCTTTTACGTAATGGCGTAAATATGTAGATTCACCAACAACGTATACTTTCCACTCGAGAGTGTTTGCATAGAACGTATGACTACTGTGCGTTCAGTATAACTTGACGCGTGACGCGATTGGTAGCTTGAGGGGGGGGGGGGGGGGGATGATTGCTTCTCTTTGGGGGGGGCGAGCCATAATCGCCACGCTTGGCAGGCGGGTTGGCGATCGTATTCTGGTGTTAAAATGCATAGAGAACGCTGCTGCCCATTAGAAGAAAATACGTTTATTTGCGGTAAACACGACGCAAAGGAACACAAATACAAAAAAGAAACAATTTGAGGGAAAATATGCGTCATATCCACGCAAGACGGCCAACGCTCAGCATAATGCTGCGACGCTATGCGAGAGCCCCAGCGCTGGTTTTCAGCGATAGCCGGCGTTGACGTGATGACGTCAACCGGTGCAGCACACAGTGAGATTGTAATAAGAAAAAAATAATAAAATAAATAAAAATATTGAGTTAGTAAGTCTATTCTCAAGTCCCTTAGTCGCCTTTTACGACACTCACAGGACGAAATAGGACAGGGCACATTGCTCGTAGAACAGATGGCCAATGGGGCTGAATGTTTCTGGGGTGGCGATCGCGTGCTGGACGTAGCGTTGGAAGGCCTCCCACATAATGGACCCATGACCATGTGAAGGCCGCAGGAATCCGCTGGATGCGGGAAGCCCAGAACCGGCCGAAGTGGCGGTGCTTGGGGGAGCCCCATGTCCAGCAGTCTACGTCTTTCGGCTGACATGATGATGATGATAATAGAGTTCAAAATGGCGACTGACGAACAGAACTCCCAATCACATAACTAATTCAGTGCTACCAACCGCGTCACGCGTCAAGTTACAGTGAACGCACTGTAGTGAACACTATATTGTTGACGTTGACGTCACTTTGACGATGTGAGCTTTCAACAAAGACATTGTTGGCTGTCTCGCAAACTTACGCCATTGTGTAAACGGCCATTCATTTTTAATTTATTCGAACGTGTTTTCTTTCCACATTCCCGGCGCCAATCAAAGGGCTAGAGGGATGTATAGGTATGAGCAAAACCAACGCTTTGTAAATAATATAATGATTATTAGCACTCTTTTACAATAGAACGTATTATTATTTAAGTATATTGCTGACATAATGAAAATATACACCCGGACGTTTTTTAGTGATTTTAGATGTATGGCGAGACGAATGTTATTTTACTTTTTAATTTCTATATTTTGTATTATTTTAATTATTTAGGAAAATTTAAGAAACGACCTCGTCCTCTTTAGTAGGGTTGAATTTTGTAATGCCACCTGGAGGGAAAGTACTCTTAATACTGCAGATAGAAAGGAAACATTCTTTTATTTTTGAATAGAAAGCAAACTGCATTCAAAGATTTTCGAAAATTCTCTTCTCCCACACCCGGGAATCGAACTGGCTAAAATCTGAAAAAAATATACCCTGTACTTTTATTGCATCGATCGTTAGGGTCAATTATAAGAATGTAATCTCTCTAACAAACATAAATTAAATGAAAGGAAAACCAGGAAATCTTAAATTAATTTAATTATTTACAAAAAATGGTAAACTAACTAATTAGTTGCTCGAAATGGGCTCCATTCTCTTGGGTACACAAATTTATTCTTTTAACGAATTCATTTCTAGTAACCTTTAATAAATTGTTGTGGTAAATATTATAAATCGTATTCTGAACTTCAACTCTCAACTCGTTGTCATTCGCATAAGATTTCATGTAAATTTGATTTTTTACATATCCCCACAAAAAAAAATTTAATAGGGTGAGATCTGGCGATCTCGCAGGCCATCTGATTGTGCCGTTTGTACCAATCCAGGTATTAAAATGGTTATTAATGTAGGCAGTAGTGATTCTGCTGTTATGTGCTGGAGCACCATCTTGCTGTAGAATTATTTGGTTTCGCTCTTCCTCGGGGAAACCATTTAACGCGTTTCTTAAGAGATCCAGTATTTCAATATACTTGACAGTGTTTAAATGACCTTCGTACACGTGGACTAACACTACATTATTTCTCATAATTCAGCACCAAACGTTGAAAGAAAATCTTACTTGATTGTTAGTTTCATGAACACGACAGGATTCACTCGAGACCAATAATGGTTATTGCGGCGATTGTACATGCCATTATTGCTGAAGTTGGTTTCGTCAGACCATACAATGTTACTCAAAAATTAGGGTTTCGGTCAATTTCTCCAAACATGTTTTCACAAAATTGTAATCGTCTGTCACGATCCCCAATATGCAATTTTTGCACCAACCGACCTTCACGATAGCTTTTATACTTATACTTTTTCAGCAGTTTAAGTACACGAGTGTGGGTTGTTCCTAATTCATCGGCAGCATCTCTACTTGAAGCCTTTGGAAATGATTCAAAGTATGTTAAAACATCTAGTTCAATATCGAAATAGTTTTGCTGAATAGTTTGCCGTCTCTTCTTGAAACCACCCGTATTCTTTAAATTTTCTACCTTTCTTTTCAATACGAACCGAGTTGGTGCCTGTCGGTCTTGATATCTCTCTCTTTGTTATTTAAAAAATAAGCTTCCATTAAATCAAACTGTTCTTGATAAGCCATTTTCACCGTGAGGCAAAATGTGAAATGAGTTGTAAAAACAATCAAATGTGAATAACAACTATGACAATCTAATTTTCAAATTTTAATCTAACATTCCATATTTAAATTACCTCATACACGCAGCTACGAGTATGTCGCAAAGGAGTCTGCATTACAAAAGATGGATGTTAGTTATAGAGCTTTAACTTGACTCATTGAATTTGTAACTTCAGATTTCCTGGTTTTCCTTTCATTTAATTTATCATGTTTGTTAGAGAGATTTCATCCTTATAATTGACCCTAACGATCGATGCAATAAAAGTACAGGGTATAATTTTTTCTGATTTTAGCCGGTTCGATTCCCGGGTGTGGGAGAAGAGAATTATCGAAAATCTTTGAATGCAGTTTGCTTTCTATTCAAAAATAAAGGAATGTTTCCTTTGAGTAAAACTTTCTATCTGCAGTATTAAGAGTACTTTCCCTCCAGGTGGCATTACAACATTCCACCCTGTAGATGGTCGCAAGCGCTACTGCTGATCATGATGTCTTGAGTTCGATTCTTGGGTTCAGCGAAGTATTATTGGATTTCCACCAGGAATTGCTCTGTAGCAAGGAGGCTCGCCCCTAGTACGTAGGACATTAAACATAACTGGCGAAATGTGGGTGTAAAATATATGTATAGGTGACTATTTGCGAGAGCATACAGATCGATTTTTGAAACCAAAATAATTTCGATTCTTTGTATATAGAACGCCACGTCTCTAAAACATAAAACTTCCGTGTGTATACAACAACCTCTAACCTTTTGTCCGCTAATTATAATATTTCGGACAATATGCATGTAGCGACTTAGCATGTATGTAGCTTAAATAGCGACTAATATAATCTTAGATAGCAATAAATATATATAAGCTTAGATATAATTAGAATTAGAAGTATTTATATAAAGTTGCGAGTGAATGAAACCAATTTTTATAGACAATAAGGTCTTACATCGATAGTACTATGACCTAGGTCGGGGATGGTAAACCTCTGTACACCCATGTGCCACTTTTTCCAAATAAATTTTTAATCTGGCCATGACATTCCAACAAACTATTTTGCAATTTTGACTTTGACTACTGACAAAAAAACGAGTGAGCCATACCAGTAGTCGCATATGATGTGTAACATCTGACATCCCACCTTGGTAATAAACAACCGAGCAGCGACATAAATTAACCTGAGAATCTAAAAAAGCTAAATACTGAAATATTTATTCGAATTATTATTCATTACGTCGAAATTTTTCGACAAATAGGCTTTAAAGGTTGTAAATAGAATTCGATCCCCTCGGTTGAATTCTATTCACAATCTATATAGTATTTACTAATTCCATGCTATTAAAAAGTACTTATTTATTCTATGCTCAAGCTGTCACTTCCTGTCTACACACTTCCGTCCCTTATCACAAAATCACTCCTACAGAAAGCGAGAGGAAAAATGTAACACTTAAAAAAAAAACTAAATAGTTTCAGAACAATACTCTTTTTTCGTAAACAGAAATAAACCTTTACTATTATTCAGTCATCTTAACATTCACCGTTTTATGTTTATTTAAATATAAGAACATTTTTATGCGACTTTTGCTGTTACAAACTAGACGCCAAATAATTTTTATCAACTTCACATTTTCGCTTGCATTTACGCGGTGAGGATAGCCGAAATCGAAGCGCCTATCGTAGCCGGGAGCACTCAGATTCCTAAGTTTTTTAATGTGACTTAGAAATTCTTCAATTGATTCCGTGCCCAAATTATTTTTTCGCGTGCTATGGCCATGTGCGTACCATTGATTCGCCATCCTTGACCTAGGCAGCTCCTTTGTCAATGGACAAGTTGCTGTTGCAAGTTGCACGTCAAATCACGCAGGAATTCTAGTATTTTAGATAGAAAGTATAATTTATCGAATCCGAATAAATTTAACATTTTGGTCATTCGGAAGTCTTCTTGAGACGACGTTTTTATCTTTTGTGCATCGTAAAATTGGTTTCATTTACATTTGCCTGAACAAAGATATGAAATGCGACGTAAAAGCGCCATGTCTATACATAATAGGCTTGTTGACAGTAAGAAAAATACTTATGAATTGATTATGTAGAATGGTTGTGAGCTAAAAGATTCAAAATTTAACTTAGACTAGATGCGCCCCGCGGTTTCACCCACATATGTTTTGACCCCGTGGGTATATCGGGATAAAAAGTATCCTATGTGTTATTCCTGAAACTATCTGTGTGCCAAATTTCATCCAAATCCGTTCAGTACTTTTTACGTGAAAGAGTAACAAACATCCATCCATCCATACTTACAAACTTTCGCATTTATAGTATTAGTAGGATTAATTAATATTTTTGAGAAATAATTACGTAACTCTATAAGCCAGTGGTCACGTGATATTGAACGCGAATCAGAGCGCGACACGTCACGATCCTCAGTCATCAAGTCATGTCACTTTGACAATAATGTCACTTTGTCAAAATAACAATGTTTCAAGTTTCCCACCTTAGGATATTTTCTCCTGAATTTTTTTTTTTTTATAAAGTAAATAGCATTTGCATGTTTATTTATGGAATACTCAGAAAAAATACGATTGAAATGTATGATTTTAAGAAATATCTAAACAAAAACGTCAGATGCGTTTTGATAAACGAGCTACTGAGTATCCGTTCCACTTGCATTTTAGATATTTAGATCACTGTCATCGCTCCTTTATTTTGACATCGCTGTTAATCGATTTGATTCGACGAGTAATAATCGATGATATTGATTAATTTAATTTAACTTTTTTTTAGATTCATTGATTGGTTAAAAAAATAACTTACAAATAAATAATCGATTATTTGGATCGATATTAAACATCACAGAGGAAATCCAAGAGCAGAGGGTGGAAACACTGACTTTGTTTTTACTTGCTTGATAGCCACATCTGTCGCAGATGTCACAGATTTGACGACTAAAGATGATGGCATCAGTCGAGCCGCCATTACAGTGCGCCCTGTTTTGAATATGAAAATTAACTCTACGTCCAAGTCACATATTTTGACTAAGGTGTAGATTTTGTGAAGTTAGGGCTTGTAGAGTTAAATTGAGTATAAAACAATGTGTTCTTAATGTTCATATTTTGATGATATACAACTTGTTTTTTTTGATATCCCATAACTCTGGGGTTATATTCTGTAAGTAAAAATAATACAAAAAGTACTAGAATATGTGGGCCAAAAATGCATAGTTTCGAAGATATCATAATACTAACACTAGACTCTCGATGTGTGTCGGTATCTAACTTTCATTGATAAATACGAGCAATTAATTATCATTCAAAGCAATCATTCATATTTAAAGCTAAGAAAATGCGACGTTGTTCACGTATGAGTGTTTTACATTAATAAAATAAATAAATAAAATAAAATAAATTTATTTATTAATATTATTTATTATTATTTAGATATTATTATTAATAATCGTGACATTTTCGTTTTTTTTTTGTATGAAAAATGAAAACAAAAAAAAAAGATGAATGAAAAATAATTCATATGCCAGTTGATTCTTTGATATGGTCTCATTCATACACTACAGTTATGGGAAATAAAAAAAAACACTTTGTATAATTCTGAAAATAAGCCACAAGGAACATTTTTAATCGGTATCCTAAAAACTGTCAACTAGCCTATTATAAGTAGGTTTCTGCAAATAGCGCGTACTCGCATAGTTACTAATACTATCCCAATATACTTTCAGGATTACCTTTTAAAAGCCCTTCCGATAATTAAGTTAACATAGTTAAACATGCTACGATTATATTGTTGTGTTAACCTTTTGACCGCCACAGTCATGTATAGATGGCAAAATGTGCCCAGCACGCCACGGTCACGACTACATGACCGATTTTAAGGAATAATTCGTAGCTTGGCGCCGAGGGCACGTCTTTGCTTTTTTGACGTGGTTAAAATATTTTTTTTTGCAGATATGAGTACAGTACATGATAGTATCCTATAACACTATAGGGAATAGGTTCAGCCATATTTTATCAGTAGGCATGAAGTGACAAAAAATATAAACTAATCCACTAAACTAATCTATTTTAATAAACAGAACAGCTTTTCGATTTATTTTCCAATCAATTTACCTGCAGAGAGTGTAATTTAAAGTAAAATGTATAATCGCTAGACGTTAATCGTAGCATGTTCAGAGCCAGTTTCATGTTCTTGAATTCAGTTTTTTCTCAATACATTTTCAACCTAAGCTCTGTCTTTCAGATTAACCAGAGTAAAAAAAAAAACACAGATACTGCCGAAAATACTTCGCTCCTAAAACTCAATTCAAGACAACCAGTCACAAACCTACCAGTTTACCCAAAATCAATCAAAACTGTTCTCTCTTCACACAGAACGTCATCAGATAAGCAGATACGTCACGAAGCGTGTTCGTTACGCGACCATGCTCACGCGTTGATTGACGTTGAAATGGACAGCGATTTCGAGCTCGAATGTCAAGAGATCGCGAAGAGACGGCAGGTGGAAGGTGATATAGCTGACAATGATCTACCGGACTTTATCTGTACGGCTTCTAATTTACGTAAGTAGTTTTGAATCCGTAGTGTATTTTGTGGCTTGTTACTAGGGAATAAAGTTTAAATTAGCACGCGCTGATTGTTGACGAAATGGACAGCGATTTTGAGCATGAATGTCAATAGATCGCGATGAATCTGCGGGAAGAAGGAAATATGGCTGGCAATGATTTGCCTGAAGTCATTTGTACAGTTCATAGTAAGGGTTGTTGGTTTTCGCTCTTAGTCCTTCAGGCGGACCATTGTGCGTGGGTCATGGCGGCGGTCGGTGGTTATCTCAACCAGCCCACCTCCCTCCAGAAGATGATGAGGTCTCCCTGGTCTGTTAAGAATATCTGTGAAGGGTCTGGGTGCCCAGAGGGTTTCTGTTCTAATCTGGGTGACGCTAGTGCATGCAAAGAATACATGCGCAACGATTTCCTCCGCCTCCGTGCAAGTCCTGCATAGAGGACTGTCTGTTATGCTTATTGTGTGGAAGTGTTTGTTTAGCGAGCAGTGATGATCCCGTCACCAGGCGCAGGCCAGTCATGTTTAGGCGTAATTAGCGTACCATCTAAGGATGGCATAGCCTCCTTGGACTGCCTGCATCCCGGTGTCGAGGACCACAAGCTCTTCGCTTGTGTGTGGGCGAACTCCTTTTGCCACCTGCTTACCTGGTTGAAGGGGATGGGTAAGATTGGTGCGGGTCCACAGACTGACGTGCTGGATACTCTCCTAGCTAGTTCGTCAGCTGCGTCGTTACCCTGTGATCCGTTGTGTCCTTTTATCCATTGCAGTGTCACTGTGTTGCGGTTAGATACCGTTATTCGTTCTAGTGCATTGTGCCATTCTACACGGAAAAAAAGGATGTCTTAAATTAAGACAATATCCTTTTGGTCAAGACAAATATTGATTCATATGTGGGGAAAACAATATATTCTTGAATGAAGTAAAATTTTGTCTTAGTTTTATTGTCTTCTTCGAAGACATTATACTTAAATGAAGAATTATTAAGTTTAATTTTAAGAATATTAGATATTAAAACTAGATATTTTCTTCAATTAAGATTATTATTGTGTTGAATCAAAAATTAAGTCAAGAATAAAAATATATATAAATATTCTTAATTTGAGTAAACAGGTTTTCTTGGACTGAGTACATTTACTTACGTTAAGAAAATATTTACTTGGATTGAAAAAAATTTTCTGAGAATATTGGTATTCTTCGCTGAAGATATCCTTTTTTTCCGTGTAGTGTTATCATCATCTGCCTAGTCTTTTCCCAACTATGTTGGGGTCGGCTTCCAGTCTACCCGGATGCAGCTGAATACCAGTATTTTACATGGAGCGACTGCCTATCTGACCTCCACAACCCAGTTACTGGGTAACACGATACCCTCTTGGTAAGACTGGTTCTCAGACTTTCGGGCTTCTGACTACCCGTAACGACTGTCAAAGATCTATACTAGCCCCGATGCACAATAGTTCGTCTAGTATGGAAAGTAGTGCAAAGCGTAAAATATAAAAAGTAAATATTAGTAGAATAATTAAGAACGTTTAATAAAAAGTAAACCACAATTTGAGGAAAATTTTAAAGTTTATTTTAAAATAACTGAAATTCTTTCATGACTTTACATAACATAAAAAATAAAAAAAAATATTCTAAAAAACATAACGCAAAAATATTCGTCTACCCTTGTCACTCACGCAAAATAGTTCGTCTACCACTTAGTTGTGTCGCCTTTGCTCTCAATGACAGCTTTAATGCGAAGAGGCATGGTTGCAACCAACGCTGCACACCTCAGGCGTAATTGACTCCCAGACAGCCAAGAGTTTAGCCTTTAAGTCGCTTTTCGATCTTGATGGATTTTTACGGAGAACTTTTTTCATTTTCCACCATAGGGTTTCGATCGGCGACAAGTCCGGGCTGTTAGATGGCCATTCAATTGTAGGGATGCTTTTCGCCAGTTGCCACGTCTTTATTGTCATTGCAGTATGGCAGGAAGCATCATCCTGTTGAAAAATGAAGGAATCTTGATGCTTAAGTGACGGAATAGAGGGCAGTAAATTCTCTTCCAAAAGGTTTTGATACCTTGCAGCATTGATAGAACCATCCACAAACTGCATACCACCAACACCTTGCGCTGACATGCAGCTCCATATCATAAGAGACGCCGGAAACTTCACTTTGCGTTTGAGACAATCAGTATGAAATGCCTCATTTTTGTTCCGAATCACTTTTTTTCCTTTCATCGCCGACTGTCACTTCAAATTTGGACTGTCACTCCAAATGATACTACGCCACTGATCGGAAGTCCAATTTAAATGATCACGAGCAAACTTCAACCTCTTTTTCTTTTGTACGTCAGTCAACAGTGGTTTCTCCTTAGCGGTGTAAAATCCGTAACCCATTCTCTTTAGGACTCTTTTGCAAGTATCAACTGAGACGTCTTTGTGAATCATGTCCTTCCATTGCACCGTGAGTTCTCCAGCTCGAGCACAACGATTATTTTTGATAATTTTCTTCAGGATTCTGTTTTCTACTGCACTTGTGATGCGTGGTCGACCATTTTTCTTCAAACAAGAAGTCGTTCTATTCTTTTTATAGTGCTGAATGATAGATTGGACTGTAGGCTTGGGAAGTATCAAGTTTTTAGATATTTGGTAACTTGATTTGCCAGCATCGACCCCACAAACTATTCGCTTTCGAAGCTCTTCACACACGGGTTTGCCACGACCCATTTTTATTTGAAAACTAATGAAAAAAACTGAGATTTTCAGAATTTATACTGTCTCACTTGACAAATGACACAGTATTACATTTACAAATTTAAATTATGCAACATAATTGTATAAAGAAGGAATAATCTTATTTAACTCACCGATAGACGAACTCTTTTGCATCGATTTACAATTAGACGAACTATTTTGCTTATAACTTCTTCGAATTTAAAACAGGATATGTATAAATTTAAAAAGCTAAAATAGTTTATTGGTTCATAATTAAAAAATGGCATAAGTAACGTGACATGTGATAGTAGAACAGCATAATATTTTATATAGATATACAAAAATAATGAAGTTAGAAAAAATCTCACAGAGAAAATTTCACACTAGACGAACTATTTTGCATCGGGGCTCGTAAATGACAGCCGGGAACAACGGCTTAACGTGCTTTCCGAGACATTCTAGTGTTAGTCTCGAGGTAATGTGTTTTTCCCTAAGGATTGGAGAACTGAGGCGGTTTCGGAGAGTATACGTATATGGGTGTCCGTGCGGAACTCTCCTGGCTTCTATGGCGTAAGCCACTTGTATAATACCCATACACTCTGCCTGGTAGACGATATTGAATATTCCCAGCAGGCTGGATATGTTTGTTAGGATCGTGTGAGAAAACTTCATCTCTTGCGGGCCTGAGAAGTCACACTGTTCCTCTGTGGGTATTATGTTGTAATCCTTTTGAAAGTATAGTATTGGTCGTCGTTTGATAACATGCTCCTTTATGCGTATGTTCTTGGCACTAGTATTTGCTCAGGGTCCAAGGTCCTGTTATATTGAGCCTAAAAGCGTCCAGAGCCGCCTCTTCGCACGATGCGGAGTAGAGGCGGCAGTGGGCGTAGTTCTCATACAGCTAGTGATTGCTTCACAAGCGAACCGCTTCGCTAGTTTGTACGGAAACAGCTTTTGAATTGGTAGGGGATATTGTGACAAGGTATAGTAAGTTAGATTGATTGGACTTGCTGCTGAAAATTGCATCAATTTTTCCTCTGGTCAGTTCACTTCTCTGACATTTAGATCTGAGCTGACAAAAAGGAGGTATACTACATCTCTTGTTTAAAAAAAAATATTATCAACACTCTCAAATAAATAAATAATTATAAAGTGGGCTGTTACACCGTTTGTCCACCGCAGTCGTCACCGGGGCGTCAACGAGAAACGTGATTATTGGAGCCGAACGTGATGACCCGGTGACGGCGGCCGGTGGACACGCGGCCATAGAAAACGTATTTCTACTTCAGCGCCGTCATCTCGTTTTCGTTGACGGTGTCGGTGGACAAACGCCCCGAATCTTACAGAACCTCCATGGCAAAAAGAACTCATTACGTATTTTTACTTATTTAGTCGTTTTATCAAGTTTTTTTTTTCATTTACAGATCACTTCGACTCAATAGTGAGTGAAAAATCGCGAACTCCACAAAACGGTGACAAGAGTGATCCGCAGTCAGCCAAGCGTAAGCGCAGACGAATGAACGCGTGGTCTAAAGGACTGGTCGTCAAACGACAAAAGACTGCTAAGGTATGTTGTGACTGTTGACAAGGTTGATACCATAATATTTAAAATAAATGAAATAGAGTCATG
The DNA here is from genome assembly GCA_905333075.3 of Atethmia centrago. NCBI lineage: Eukaryota > Metazoa > Arthropoda > Insecta > Lepidoptera > Noctuidae > Atethmia > Atethmia centrago. The sequence goes on from HG995386.1 coordinate 21,519,852, forward strand.
CGTCTATGGAAAAAATGTAAAGCTTCAAACAGATCTAACTCGCATCCCGCTCGGGACTTGATACGTCACGTACATTCTTCTTAGACTGACTCGTCCCGCGCGGAATTTGTCTCTAGTGTGTTTCTAGCTTAAGTTGGGTAGGTAGACTTTAAGCACTATGGGCTTTGAGACAGATTATTCGCTGTATAATATGTTGTTACTATATAAACTAAAGAGGTAGTGTGTATGTAGAGCGCTTGCCAAGGCCAGCGCAAAAAAAGAAATACTTCTAGGCTTACGTTTTTCGTACGTTCGTTAAACAATTCAACTGTTACAGAATTTCAAAGACTCAAGCATGGCGATAACAGACGAAGAGTCCAAAGAGAACAAACCGATCACATCAACCCCTCTCCCTAACGGCGAAGTAACTACGTCATCAGCCTCAGACGATGACGCGCCGCTGCGACGTCCGCAAGACAACGACACCATGTTCAATATTACTGCGCAGTCTGTGGTTAACAATCATGTGTTGGAGAGGTAAGTTTGACGAACACTTCCGAATCTAGGTGAACTTTCCTGAACATCAAACTGCCTAAAGGTGAGGTCACTACATTGTCACTCTCCGACGATGTCGCGCCGCTGCGACGTCCACAAGACAACGACGCTATGTGGGAACATCACCTCTGCAGTTTAATACTACCGCGCTTTGTAGGAGTACATCTATGCGCGTTTGTATGAAGTTTTCTCTCTGTCTGGTTACTTACTTTAGTCGCAGATTTTGGAATTGCATAGAGTTGTTAATCTATACTTTTGTAAAGAAAGAAAGAAAGAAATGAAAAATATTTCAGTAAAAAAGGATCATTTAAAGTTAACAAAATTTATATTAAAACAATAAAAAAAGAACTGTGCGAGGTCAAAAAGACTCCTATCTCAGCTTAATGCTGCGATATTTTTAAAAATTAATACCGCAACGCTGGTATTGTTACGGCCCGTGTAAATTGGTTATACAAAATAGGCAAGTACTTATCGTTGTGACAGCTCTATATTAGATCTCATCATCGCGCATTTCGCATTCTTTAGAAAGCTGTATTTTGTTTTAATTAGTTTACTAGTGTGCTTGTGTACGTGTGTTGATCTTCACAGACGAAAGGTGTAACTGGGGAGTTTTTGTGCCATTTCTTCCCAGCTTAAACACTTAAAACTTGGATTCTCGGGGTACCTATTAAGTTTGTTCCTATAGCTTTTATGAACTGTGAACTAATTGAAACTATTATTATTTGCAGTCCCACGAAGTCGTCAGAGAAAACGCCGTCAAAGACATCACCAAAGAAGAGGAACTCAGGGCACGACCACAGTGGAGGTCTGTGTATATGTATTTATTTTTCTGGTCACATATATTATTAGTTTTCATATTGACATTATTTAATTTATTTTTGTGTCGTTTTGCCTCATAGTAGAAAATATTTTGATTATTGTTAGGCAGTGACACTTCTTAATGTTCTCTTTCAAACTGTGACGATACAGTTTCTTCTCGTGCCTACTGTAAAATATAGTCTTCACCCGAAATATTAAAAGTCAACAAAATCTTTTGATCCTTTCCAGACATAGAGAAAGTACTGATAAACAAGACTGAGTTAGATAACGTTGTATATAAGAACGCGAAATCACTGCGAACCATCGGGCTTGAAGCGATCCTGGATCTACACGCGCAAATGACCCACATAGTCCAAGCATACTCCACGAAATACGACCGAACGAAGTTACCGCAAGAACTTCATGCCACAGTCACTAGATACTTGCAACACGCCAAGAAATGAACATCCAAAATGGTCGACTGGACTAAAATTGTAAGTTAAAAGTTATGTTTGTCGTTTCAAATTGATTGTGGTAACGTAAGCCTGGTAATGTACAAATGAGGTTTAGAGTAATGTTGTTCATCAGTATGTTGGAGGATGATGATTTTGAAAAACGAACAGTTGTGACGTTTGTTAGGTTTTTGTTTTTTTTTTATTATTATTGTGACGTAAAAGGAGGTTGCATTGTGAATGAAAAACTCGCTAGGATAAGGCAGGTTGTAAACGAGTAGATCAAATAAATGAGTGAGTTCTATTGTTAATTCCGTATTTAAAAATGTAAACTGGATATTCTTATGTTTGAAGCTGTAACGGCCATGACAATTACACGAATTGAACGTTAAAAATGCTTCCTGTGATTTGCTTTGCGTAACGGATCGTATTTAAAAAATATTAATTTAAAAACTTGTAACAAGCTTGATTTCTACAACATCGAAGTGGATATCGGTATTGATATATTTTAATCGATGATTCGAAATAGTATCGAGTTAAAAATCGGTAGTGTTTCTAGGATCGATTTACCATTAGTATTAACTGCCATCAGTATAGGTCGTAGATGAAAACTTTGGAATAAAACATTCCATGTCTATACGAATTCGTCCATATCTACAGCGCCTCGTTCATGAGACCAAAGGTTGACATAAGTAGATAAAGGCTGAGTCGGGTCAAAGCCTTGCATGAAACGTGTTACGAACAATGTAAGAATAATTGTTGCGACTACCTTGTTAAAGTCGATATCAGACTGACTCAACGATTCATTTTTGTTTTATTCAACGTTACGGCACCGACAAAATTATTTAGGAATGAACGTGCATCCGCTTCATTGCGTTCCATTTATCAATCATTCGGTAGGCGAGTGAAAGATGAATAACGGAGAGCAGTGGTGGCCTAGTGGTAACGGCCGCAACTTACGAGTTGTAGGTCGTAGGTTCGAAACCAGACAGGCGCTTTGCTTTGTGTAAATTATTTCTTCACTGTTGCTCTCAAAACGGTGAAGGAATACATCGTGAGGAGACCGACATGTCCTAGAACCAAAAAAATCGAAGACACGTGACAACTACCAACCCGCATTGGGCTCGCGTGATGGATTACGGCCCACTCCCTCTCAGAGAAGCGGCCTGTGTCCCAACAGTGGGAACATTAAAAGTGAATGATGCCGAGTGCCGAAATCCAACAACGTTTTATCGGTTCAATAATTAATTTTTCAATTTCGATTAATATTTGTGGTTCACTTCGAGTGAAAGATGCCGATTATAGGCGAAAATGAACGAAAAGTCTGATATCTGCTTAATTGCAACCGCGATCACTAGAAGCGTCAGTGCTGTGCACACGTATAAATACTAATGTTGATAAAAAATGTATGTAATTTAGTGCATCTGCATTTTGGGCCGGCTTGGCATAACTCGTTCTTATTTTTACGTAGCCTCTTCAAACAAGCTAACTCACTTCAGCTTATTAGGGCCGATTCACACCGGACCGGCAGCGGCCAGACGCGACTTGGGCAGGACCGCTGACAAGACGCGCGAGGCGGCCTCGCGGCGCCGCACGACCTTTTCGACCTTTTCAAGCGATACTGGTCTTTTAATTCTGTAGATAAAGTTTAAAATAATTTCACACTGAAAGTTCTCGCCGCGCCGCTGCCGGCCGCTGCATTCCCGGTGAGAATCAGCCCTTCAAGTCTACGTAGATTTATCTCAAAGTTTTGTAGTACTATTGTGGACGAGGCGCCTAAGGGTGGATGCAGACAAATTGTATTTAGACTTGGAGTTTGTTAAATCTCTGCGTGCTTTAAGTCTCGCTACAATCTGTCTATACTCATCCTAAATTCGATAATTAAAAGAGACGAATGTTGTGGTCCTCAATATGGACGTACCGATCACTGCCTAAATGGCTTTGCGATAATATTATTATAATGAGTGTATGTGGATGAAGAGTGGCGGTCGACACAAACTTGTCGAAGAGCTATTCAATGTTAAGCAATAATGAACTGTGTGCCATTGGAATAAGGTTGGATATCGCATTGCTACTTATGAAGGTACGGTTATAAATGCGTAATGTTGAATTTTCGACTTTATTTCGATAGCATAAGAGTTTATTATGTTTCGTCAGGTTTGTGTTAACCTAATAATATACGAATGTTAACCATTCCTAATGAGCCAAATTGTGAGTGAGATTACCAATATTTAATGTCTGATTGAAATGCTATTGGTTTGAGAGATTTCAGTTGAAAAGATTATTCTAAGAGGTATTTGAAAAACGCCAATCGCATTTTACTTTTGTGTTTGGCGCTCTAATCAAAGAATATTTTGTATAGAAAGAGTATGATATGTTTTAAGGCATAACAACGCCATCTGTCTTCTAAAACATACAACAGTATTAATTCACGTTTTATTTTAATACACATTTACAACTAGATCTTTTTCACAATTAATTATTCTAGAACAATTTATTATTATTATAGTTAATTCCTTCATCACATGATCATTACGTATCTCGCTAAACACTGCCATTAAAATTGTACTTAATTCTCATGTTTCATACTATTCGACAAGAGATGGCGTTGTCCTCAAAACAGTTTTTTTAGAGTCAAGTGGTTCTACTCATTATTTACTGATATTTATATTTACTTACAGGTCCTAAATAAATAATTATAAGGTGCTTACTATAAAGCTTATTGTTCCCATTCTGAACTTTTCATATGCTTATGTTTGTTACTATTTCACAAAAGATAGAGTTGGACTTATAAAAGGAGGGATTTAGAAGGTAAATAAATGATTTTATTTATGTAAGTAGGTTTGTACAAACTCTTTTACATGTTAATAACATTTTCGAGGTCAGCGTTTCCTATTTGACTACTCTGAAAAGAAAGGTCCAAGCAAACTCAGGTTAGTCTCTTTTAAAGTCCAGACATTATCTTAGTCAGATCATGTGAAGACCATGTAAATTGGTGTCTGGTCTTCTGAGAAAAGAACCAACACATTGAGTGGACCTGTCCAGTCAGTGCACGCATTTGTCAGTAATCGTGCAGCTCAACTCAGAACTTAGGAGCTTAACGATTCGACGAACGGTAACGGTAGGAGTCTTTTAGTTAACAGTTCCCCGCAATCTCTACTAGGGTCCTCAAATTAAATTTTAGGTGCTCAAACCCCCTATTTCTATCGTTACCATTCTTAATCCTTTCATATTCAACTATGTAGGAAGTAATACAAGGAAGATAAAAAGAGAACGAACCTTACAGTAGTTGCATATGAAGTGTAACATCTGACATCTAATCTTGGTAATAAGCAACTGAGTAGCGATAGAAATTAATCTCAGAATTTAAAAATCGAAATTCTGAAATATTTATTCGATCCCCTCTATTTACAATCTATACATAGTACTTATTAATTCCATGCTCAAGCTCTCACTTCCTGTCTACACACTTCCGTCCCTTTGCACAAAATCACTTCCACAGAAAGAGCGAGAGGAAAGATCTTTCACAAAAAAAATGGAACCCATTTCCAATAGCATTTCAATAAGTCTCCTAGGTTTAAAATTATAAACAATTAAAAACCCGCTGGTCTGTGATATGTACAGAAGGTTTATACATTAGGTTTATTACATTGTAAATACGTCACTATTCGCTTCGTGTCAGGTAGATGCGCGCTTGCTCTTGCGCATGGCCTATTTGATTGGTCGAGAACAAAATGTATTCCGCTATAGTAAAGTATGATGAAATAATAATGTTGTGTATTTAAAATGAAGTAATTATAATAGAAAACCGACTGGAAACGGAAGCTCATATTAAGCCTTATTAAATTATATAAAATGTGTGTGTATGAAAAATAGTCGTAATCGAAACTCTTTTGTTTTTATGAAACAAACGACCAATCAAACAAGTCATGCGCTTAAATATAAACTCCTATTAAAATTAACTACTGAGAATAAAATTCATAGTCCTTTAGTACCAAAATTATAAACAATTTGGCTTTTTAGGTGTGACAGTAAAAAAAATATGCACTGATTTGCGATTTTTTGAATAGATTTTTACCAAATAAGCTGAACTAACGTAACTTGCTTAAACTAGGATAAGGTTGTACTAACATTAATGTAACTAGATTATTTTTCATTCATGTTTAATTAATTTTATATTTAAATTATTATTCGTTTTTCTGTGACGTTTTTTATGGAATTGTGTCCATCCGAATTTATGGGTCGATATTGGAGTGTTTAAGAAATCATTGGAATATTGGTGTTGTTTAGATAGCAAATATTTAGGATGTAAATGTTATGGTGTGTTTTATGGCCATTGACTGTTTGAAATCACTTGTGTTGAAGGTAGGTACGAGATCCATCAGCATAATCAGCCTATAATGTGGTCACTCCTGGGACCCAGGCCTCCTCTGTGAGATCGATTAGACTTGGTCGTAATAGAACGTCGATTACGCGAACATGACCCGAATTTTGGCCGAATACTTATTTTGTGTGTCATATGATAAGGAAGTTCAAAAACCTATTTTAAGGGTACTTCGCATATTTGTTCGGGTGGCAGTCTATTAGGACAGTGCCTAATTTGAGATAAGATTTATAAAAGTTCTATATGTCATTCGATATGAAGTTGTCAGAAACATTCAATAAATAAACAATGATGTTGTTTGAATAATCGAGAAAATAAAATGTTTAGAGAATTGTGGTAGCTTTTGATGTGTTCACTACAATTTTAGTTGACTAGATCATCATTCCTTTCAGTTCACTTAACATTATTGTAGTGTGAACCTTGTGTATCTTAGATAAGATTCAAAATTGTGTGTACAAATCAAATTGCTGATAAGACAGGGAAATGCTTAGAAAATTTTAGACGTAAATACGGTCTATACGAGATATGAATGTCTGATCGAATCGAGTAGGTGCATACGAAATTGTCCTTTGTTTACATGTGTGTGTTGAAATTGCAGTTATGATTTAAAACATGTTTGTAATCAAGACAAAACTGCGGTGTTTAGAATCATAACTGCTATTTAAAGCAATTGCAAAATTAATTAGAAGCTTACTTATTACATATTTCATTTTCAAACTTTTTCAAAACACTTGTCCAATCAATTCTTTTTTGCATAAGTTAGGTAGCTTAGCTACTTCGCAGTCCTCTGCAAATATATTTCGGAAATAACTTTAATTTCACGCTAAAAGTGTGTCATTTATGACCATTTGCAAACCTACATTTATAAGTTCCACACAACTTATGGGTAAGGAGAAAACATTAATATTGGTTTATTAGTACTTAAAATACTTCAATTATATTAACTTATAACATTTCTTCAGTATAATGTGTATATAAAATAACATATTTATCGAATATTTGATTCAAAGCCGTGTGATATTGATAGAATATACTCAACATATAGCCCATATGATTAACAAAATAGTTACCTCAAAACTTTCCGTACCCCATTTACTTCTTCAGGCAAAATGGCGGAAGACACATTGTCGTTACATCTCTTACGCCCTTTTAGCCTGAAGGAACATTAATGTGCAATTTTTTAATTGTCAATATAGAATTTAAAATATGAAGTATGACGTAAATGTTTAAGTAAAGATTATTTGTTTAACCTGTGAACTACATAATGGTTTTCTTAAGTATTTTCTCCCGTGGACTACTAAAATAATTTTAAACTTATTTTGATGTGTTGTCAAAATGGATTCAGTCACCATTGAAGCACCCTTTTTTTGGGGTGGGAAAATATCAATTTCTCCCACTCTGGGTGGAGCGGGAGGGCGTGTCAGACTCTTATTGACTAAAACCCACCCGTGTTCCTCCTGTTGCCTGTGTGTTGCCAGAGGCCACAGTATCCCTTTCGGACTTTCCCGCGACACCATTGAAGTGCCCGGCGTTCTAATGTCAGTTCTTATAGTATATTTTTACTTAATAAAGAATATGCATGTATTTTTTTTTTTTACTAAATCAATAAAATACATTAAGTTCAACTACAGCATGATGCAAAAAAAAAATAACAATTTTCTACTACAGTTCAAACGTCCGTTTCTGTCGTGGTCATGATGTGAGGTCATTTACCACGAAACTATCTTATTTATATTTGTCGGCACTGTTGGCATTGTCGAAGACCGCGTTTTGAGTTGTTCAGTTCCATCAAAAAAACGCAACATAAAATAAAGAATTCTAAACTAAGTAATGCAGTAATCTCTTAAATGTCGCGTGATACACCATTGGTGCATAAGAACTTAGGTATCCGGAGTCTGGTGTTCAACGGGAAGATGTAAAAGTTATAATTTGTTTCTTGACCTTCACACAATATTTATTTTAAATAATATATAAGTTTTGAATTACGTGCATATTCCCTATTAACGTCCGTGTTCTATGATATATTGTTGTAATACTGCGTGCACGTCGGTAAGTCATTTCCGCACGTAAATGCGTACATACGAGTTTAAAATGATTTATGAAAACTCGAATTAATTGAAATGATGTGATTTGTTATGTTATTTACTCAATTTAGGTCACGGGTTAATCAAATTCGATATTAATTTCAATAGATAGAACTTCGAAAAAGAAAAAAATTGTAAGACAGATTATATAAAAACGTGTGTAAAATTAATGAAAACTGCTTGCATTTGCTCAAACTGGAGACCGTACGATATTTGTAAGCGCTGACAGTATCCACCGTTCGATTAGCGTATAATTTTGTATTTATAAAATCATATTTAATGAAACAGAAAATAAAAGGGTATGATTTCATGTGATATCGAATATTTTGTTTTATTGTTAATCCTATTAAACTATCAACTTGTTTTTGAAGGTACTTAACAGTGAGATTCCTTGTTTCTTCCGTTCAAATTTTCCTGCGCCCGCGTGCGTGCCTCACCCGCATGCGTGAGCCTAGCGAGTGTGTAGTACCCGCAATCTGACGGTGTCCCGTGAGCGTGCAGCTTGCCGCTAGCATGACGGGAAAAGTATGTACAAAAGATACGATGCGGGCGACGCGCGTACGGGACACACACGCACGCGGACACAAATCCGTATGATAGGAAAAAGGGCTTCATTCATCTTTTTTCTTAAAGTAGGTAAGTATTAAAAAACGCTACAACGTTTTAGCTCAAAGGCCTTTAGGTTCAAGAGGAGATTCAGAAGTAAGAGTTTCAAGATAAACCGAGGATTGAATGCTATTGAAAAGTTGTGAGTGAGTTTGGTCATGTTGAGAGGATGAATGAAAGGCGACTAACAAAAGATATTACAAGGATTTACAAGGAAGATGTGAGTGGAAACGCCGGTAGGTGTCGCCGCAGGAAGACAGTGACCTCATTGGTGATGTTCTTCAGAAAGGTCAGGTGCGTAGTACTCGCAACCGGCGTGCGTGTATGACCAGATGTATGAACGTAAAAGAAGCAAAAGGATTATGTTAGAAGCGTAGCAGGTGGTGTTCTATAGTTTCTGCCTACCCCCATGGGAAGAAAGCGTGAGTTTATATACGTATGAATGCTACGATTATGCAGAGTTGAGCCTTAGTGGAATCTTTGATGGAAAACGAAGAGAAAGTACTATTTTCAGCGACTTGCATAGTCTGCAGTTTACGCCTGGTTTTCACTAAAGCGGAGTAGAGATGTCCTTGAAGCTAAGGAGAGATAACTGAAAATAAACCAAACATTTCCTATGAGACAACTCTCTTCTCCACTTTGGTGGAAACGGCCCTAACTTGGTATCTAATTACAGGTCTGAATGTCATAGTTCTAACTGAAGAGACAGCTGTGCTGCTGGGGAGTTCGTTGCGCCACTTCTTCCCAGCTAAAGTAGGTACTAGGAAGTGGTGAAGGGCGGGCTTTTTGGGGACGGTCTTATGTAATGTTGACGTTCGAAAAATGCTGATTCTCAGCCTAGTTTGAATAAAATACTTTTGATTTTGATAGCACACCTCGTCGTACGAGTATTACCTTAAGGATGTACCCGCCGTAAAAGTCCATCACTTTCGTAACCTATGACGTATGTTGTTGAACAGGTTTTCGACTGCAACTTAGCTGGAGAAGATTTTGTCTACTGAGTACCTAGACTGTTATCTTACTGCAGTTTTTCGTAGCTATGGGGCCATCCATAAATAACGTCAGACGTTGAGGGGCTCAGCAGAGTATGACATCGTGTGACAAGGCCGACGAGGAATTAATTACATGACGTCTCATGCATAAATCTAAATGCATTAAAACCGTAAAATTCAACGAAAAACTTTAAAATATAATCAACTCTGTTACTATTAATATAAGGTTTAAAATATGTGACGTCACACCAGACTCGCATAAACATGACCACCTGTGATGGCCCCTATCTTACAGGTATGCTTTTCGTAACTAGAGCCGCTTCAAATAAATGGTCGAGGGTCTTGGTCATGGCTATTATAGAAGAATATACAGTTACAGTCATCTGCACAGTTATAAAATGTGCCAAGTCTATACTGGGTGTTGCTTTAGTCACCTGCTTACGTCAAGGGGGTTATTCTACGTGTCATACTAAATCACTTTCCCTATGAGACTCATAAACGATCCATGAAAGATGTAAACTCAGTCTAAAAACCATTTCGATGCATGAATGAAAACTTTTTTTTTACTGATTTGGACTTCGTAGGAAAAGTTTTTAGTAGAACGGGTACAATTACTCCTTGATGAATGCAGATAACTAAAATTGCACTCCTGTAAAAAAAAAAAACAAACTCATAGAAAATCACAAAGTTTTGCCGACCATACCTATCTACGACGCCGAACACTGCAACTTTGTCGGACAAATCTCAAATGGCCATGTTAGAGCCGATCCACTAGCTCGCAGCAGTCGGTTTCATTAAACGATTTCTCTGAATTTATATGTCGGGTCAGTGTGCGTTGGGAATATGTGCCGGTGTGATTAGAGCCTAAACTTTCATTTAAACTTGGAATCACCTTTTGAGTTTTCCGCAAATATGTATCTCAAAAACTAGACGTCCTAGGGCAAAAATAATGAAATTTTCATCATCCCCTTGTACATAAAATCAAAAAAAATCAAAATCAAAATATATTTATTTCACATAAACCTACATGGGCACTTATGAAACGTCAGAAGCTAGGTGCACGGTTCCAGTTGGTCGTTTCCTATGGAGAAGAGCCGGCAAGAAACTCCACGGTTACTCTTTTAAAAATAATTGGCTTTTACAATGTTTTCAAATTACACAAATTAGGTATGGGAGAACAGTGTAGGCCTGTCGAGAAGTACTTAACAAAAAAAGAGAAAAGGAAACGGTCTAAAGAAAAAAAGATCTGGTCTATTAAGCCTACAACGTTCTCACATTCACAACGTACACAAGAATCCATGTAAAATAATATTAATAATATTAAGTCTGAAATATAAATTGTAGGTAAATAATGTCAAATAGTGAAAATATAATGTCAAAATGTAGATATGACTAAAAAATAACAATAATAAACATCGTAATTTGGGAGCAGTTAATAGATATTTCCATAGTTATGCCGTTTCTGATGTACCAGGGAAGCCACATGTGCGGAAGGAATTATTGCCAAACTTCCTTGTCTTCAACGTAGTCTTTAATCTTGTAATATGCGTTTTTGATAAGGACACGTTTGATGTGGGTTTTGAACTTTCCATCGCTAAGTTCTGTAACTGACTTTGGCAACTTGTTATAAAAGCGGATACCGTTCATAACAAATGATTTGCTTGTTTTTGTTAATCTAAATTTGGGAATCACAATTTCATGTTTACTACGTGTGTTGTGTGGAAATCACTTCTTGTTTTGAAAAGACATAAGTTCTTGCGAACATACAAAATACTTTCTAAGATATAAAGAGAAGGCAGAGTTAGTACATTAATTTCTTTGAATTTGTTTCTAAGGGACTCACGAGGACTCATTCTATATACTGCGCGGATTGCCCTCTTTTGTAAGATAAAAATTGAATCTACATCAGCTGCCGATCCCCACAGCAGAACGCCATAAGACATAATACTGTGGAAATAAGCAAAGTATACTAACCTAGCTGTGGCTATATCAGTCAACTGTCTAATTTTTCTTACTGCATATGCAGCTGAACTTAATCTACCTGAAAGAGCTCTAATGTGGGCTCCCCATTGCAATTTTGAATCTAGAGTAATTCCTAGAAATATAGTTTCTGTAATAGCATCTAGTCCTTTGCCATCAAGTTTTAAATTTAGAGCCACTTGGGGTACATTTGGTAGTGAGAACTTTATACATTTTGTTTTGTTCGCATTAAGTAAGAGATTATTAGCTGCGAACCATTTCGAAAGAATATCTAGACATCATTGACGTGTAAGACATCCGGATTTTTTCTACCTATGGATTCATTCATACCTATGGATGACTTAATTAAGCTTGACCGTGCGTGACCGTGAGAGCAGTGGTGGCCCAGTGGTAACGGCCGCGACTTACGAGTTGTATGTCGTAGGTTCGAACCCAGACAGGCGCTTTACTTTGTGTAAATTATTTCATCACCACTGCTCTCAAAACGGTGAAGGAAAACATCGTGAGGAAACCGGCATGTCCTAGAACCAAAAATTCGAAGACATGTGACATCTACCAACCCGCACTGGGCCCGCGTGGTAGATTACGGCCCACTCCCTCTCACAGAGAGGAGGCCTGTGTCCCAGCAGTGGGAACATTATAGGCTGATTATGTGTGCGTGACCTTTGTCAAAAATTGTTGGATTTACATCGGAGAGCCTGGTTTCAGAAAGGGTGGCGAACTTACTTGTCGCGAACTGTAAACCCAACATTTTTTTCTTCGTAGATCTAGTACAACTTTGATTTTCATAAAAATGTCATTATGTCCCTCGAAATATTAACCTCATTCATCTTTTTCATATTATTTGGAGTTTTCCATTAAAGAAAAATTTTAAAAGCGTTATGTAACATAATAAGTGTACAAATTGGACTCGTGAGTGTCGGTGTCATAAATAAAATGAAACGACAAATTGGTATTTCATATTTTTATTTTTTACACTTTACGTCGGTGACCGTAAACGAATTTTACTACAACGCTCCATCTTTCGATTTCAATTACACGTTAGAATGATACTAGAACATAAATATTTTTTCGTATTTTATTTAAGATCAAATAGATAATCTTTTTTACACCCTAATGTAACGATATCATTTAATTTAATTTGTCATTATATTAAGCAAAATACAACAAATTAAATTACAAAAAATAAAACTTACAATTAATTATACTCTTTATCGGAGAGAACAATTATCTAAAAGCTAAAAATCATTGCAATTACAATTTATAAATACTCGTAACAAAAATTGAAGGAACTAAATATTTTGAATTTTTACTAAAATTAATACAATCACATTTTATCAACTAAAAATAAGTACTCAATGTCGTACAATATATTATCTATTAATTCTTTACGTTATTACATTTGGCTCCTGATGTCACCTATGCTTAATGAGAACAGTGCTGAAAAGCTGAACGTAGTTTTATAAGAACGTGTCTAGCGGCGTAGAGGTCGAGAATAAACAGAATTTACTATATAACGAAGTGTTAAAGCAACAAGGTAAACCACAGAACCATAAATATACATATAGACATACACAGAACATATTCCGTTTGAACTTTGTAAAACATCTCTTATCATAACCATTTCGTCAATCGCAGGACCTACACATTAACAAATAACAAAACTTAATTACAAAAAAAAAAAACTTCTCAATTAAAACTTTAACAAAATCACTCTAATACTGCTGAATTTGTACGAATTAGGTAAATATTGAACGTAATCTATGGTCACAAGTCACAACACAAGCTCAGTTGGAGAACATGTAGAACAGTAACACAACGCCATCGCAACTCGTGAAATCATTTCTTTACAATTTTTGGCACATGTATTTACGTTTCATACAGACAATTGTTTATTTAATCAATACATGACCTTATTTTATTATCTACATGTGAATCCGTTACATTTAAATACAAAAGTGCGCGGTTTATGCTTTCTTCAATGTTGCCAGCGTAAACGGAATGAGAAAAAAGCAATATAAAATCTGTTAAAACTATTACAATATTTTAATCATATTTAATCGTTTAATATATAAAATCCCTGTAATGATAATATTGTTATTATGAAGTGACACTATGTGTTACTACTGTATGTAGGTATGAGGATTCCATTGTTGCTGTACTGTTATGTGAAATGTACAATATTTTTTATAAAATAGAATCGTAAATAGTGTTCAGTCTTCTGTTGAGAGATTTTCATGTTCCGTCGACTATAGTTAATTAATTTGGATGAAAATATCGATTATTCCGAGTAAAACACATGGGAACATTTACGTTGAAAGGAATCGAATTGTCATAGAACGTAAATACTGTTAGATTTGGGTATAGCGTATAAAGGAAACGATTTATTCAACAGATATTATAGTTCATTATTATACAAATAATATTTACAACAGGTAAAATCATGTGTTCTAAGTAACCACACGGTATCTCTAGTGATCACTGTATACATTTATCTAAAGCCAGATAGTATTGAACGATTTATTCTAACTTTCATTATTTACTAAAATCTTGAAAGCTCCTTTTTATTTGAACATTGAGTGCAGATACATTATTTGTCTAAACGTGGCGCGCACTGTCATTTTATTTTGTGGAAATTGTTTGAATTTGTTTTTGAAGAGTTTATGAGACTGGCAATTATTAGAAGTTGATATTGAATTTTAATGGCAATTTTGCCTTTATAAATATTGGAATACACATATTGTTCTAAGTTTCTTATGCACTAATCAATGATTCAGGGTAATAATTGCAGCTCTTTTCCTCATCTCATTATTTAATTATTATTGAAAACAAAACTTGAACGAAATTAAATTTCTTTTTGTGTTCTTGTTTTGCGCCAGTTAGTGTTGTATCGTGGGTAGTCTGTTGAATTTTGTGACATTTGAGTTTGGAACGCTATTTCGAACGTTTGGTGAGTGGATGTGTGTGACTAGTGCGTCGCGGCCCCCTGTGACGTCACGTCCCCCACTCGGCCCAGCTCACTGATTCACATCACTAACACTACAACAATTACAAATACACTACTATTTACCATTTGAGACACATATAAATGTCCACCTTATTTACTGGTTAATTCAAAAATTTATATCCCATTAATTTTTTATCAATAACTATTTACATTTAAAAATTGTTTATCATCGAATTATAACTATTATTACGAAATATTTTACAAACTTTGGTGAAATGCAGAAGTGAATTCGCACGTATAACGTATTATATCTACAAAGGTTTCACTATGAATGAAGAAATCAATGTATTATTATAATCAATAATAAAAATCGTAAGAAATTATAGTACATTATCTAAAAATAGGGAATGTAACGGAATGTTAACAATAATGAAATTCGGAATGTCCTAACGATAACAATCACAACACCTTTCATACTTATTGCACTCCTTCAAAATAAATTATCGCCTATCACTTAGTACGCGATATTAATATACATTTACAATATTAACACATCTTTTAAATATAAATTTAACTAATTTAATGCGGACGTCGCCGGTCGCGGTCCCGGAGATTCACAAATACTTCCTAACACAATTTACGTTATCCGTAAAACTGAAACCTTTCTAGTGTATTCATAGTAAGTTCCAATTTAGTATTGCACATTAAAACAATAGCAAATATACACGGGCGTTCAGCTACCGTCGAAGTTATTTAAGCGAGTTTTAGGTTCCAATCGAATTATAACACTATGTGGCCGCCTCGCCAGATACTTATTGATTTCCTCGCGAGTACCTCTACAAAAGTAATAACAATAAATAGTACACGTCACAGAAATGAAAAATGTCTTCACGCGTCTAACGTAACCGCGCTCCATTTTTCATACTTCTGTGACTTACACCAATTTTAAATAACGTGTCACCTCACCATTTGGCTAGTAGACATTAAAACGTTAAAAGTTTCACTATAGTACCACTAAGCACACCAACTTTAAGTTCTGTCGCCAGTGATCGACCACAAGATATAAAATTAATTTCTAAAACACGTAAATATGTTTGTTACGAGACTTAATAATACACTAACTAAATTCCAGTTTTAGTCCGTCAACAGATAGAGCAAGCGAGTTCCTGAAGATGTCAGCGGCGGGAACATCGGGGCCCGCTCGTATACACCTATTGGTTTGTTAACAGTTGAAGGTACATGCATATCGGAGACATGACGGTGCGGCGTCTAGTCCTGTCCGTTGTGGTGCAGCAGCTGGCGCGTGTCGGGCGGGTGCGGCGGGTGCGAGGGCACGCGGTACGAGTCGCCCTCCTCATCGGCCGAGTTCTCCTTTGACCTGTCACTCTTACAGTCCTCCTCTTTCGTTACTCCTGACAGCGAGTCCAGAGCCATCGGCATCGACTGATACAGTTCCCTCGCTTTGTCGTTCGGCGGGAGTAGATGCAGCATGTTGAGCGGCATCGGGAATCCTGGCGGGAACTCCGGGTAGAACCCTTGCTGGAATGGATTGAACATGGGATTCGAGGCGATGTCTGGCTCGGAGCTCGCTGGTCGTTGTGAGTGGTCGTCTTTGTCGTGGTGTTTGCTTGAGGGTTGGTTGTTGTTGTTGTTGCCGGAGTTAAGGTTTAGCACGTCGAGGGGTCCGCCGATACAGTCTTTCCTGAGCTGTTCCAGCTTTAGGCTTTTCCCGTACTTCCCGCGCACGTACATGAGCAGCGAGTTGTACGGGATGCCGAAGATCCTGGAGGCTTGGCTCGTCGTCATCTTCTTGTTCCACACGTGCTGCAGCGCCTCCGTGAGCTCGGCGTTCGTCCACGATCGAGGTGGACCGCCGCGCGGCGCGCTGTGCTGACCTTTCGGTCGCCCTGCGGATCACAGATAACATTATCAATCTATCGATGCGGTTGAGGTTTCGATGAGGTTTCGTGACAACGAAGCAGAAATGTTTAGCTAACTAATTACATAACGAAACAACCGCGAGCGCGGAGTTCTGTGATTTACGAGCGGCGAAGTGCAGGCTCCGCGGCACGACATGTGCCGTGTGCCGCGCCACCACGACGGCATTACGCGAATGCACCATTATCTAATAACCATGTTTCGGCTGAGCAATAACTGTGTACGGAGCGAGCGAGCGAAATGAGCGGGTTGCGGCGACATTTTGTTGGCGGCGATTTGTCATTAATTCGATGCGAGCACGCGACTATTACGGCGGTTTGTCAAAAAGAAACGCGGACATGCATACGCCGGCGACGTCGCCCCTAACTTTATAGTTTTATAATTTCAACGGAGCACGTTAACTCGATTCCGATCAGATAATTTGAGGAACATTTCGGAACGTCGTCGGAGAAATGATATTTTATTATGGAAATTAGTTTTTCTTTTAATATTCGTCGGGTGTCACGCGAGCTTTGAAAATTAAAAAGGATGTTTTCTATTTGTAGCTCGTTAGCGAGGGAGCGGAGCTAGGTACACGTGTGCCTGTCTCGAGCGATGGAGCTAATCGATCGGAGACTATTGTGCGGCGGTCGGTGGAGCCGTCGGCGACCAGCCACGGAGCGTATTCAAAGCATACGTTAGAGTCGGCGTCTGTTCCCCTATGAGATACACTATCAGATCGTCTTAATAAACATTTGCTCAGAAACAATGGGCGTTTAACATTCGCGCGGCGAGATTGCGGGACCACTCGATGTGTGATGGGGACGCGAGGATGCAGCGCGTGCATTATTGCGCTTCGATCCTTTGTTACGACTCGACACGCGTCTACTATTTGTGATGTGAGTGTATGAACGCCATTGTTCACAGATAACTTGAATACGTATGTGAGCGTTTCAAAGAATATTTGCTGAAGGCCTTTGTTGTGGCGTAATACAGAAACCGGGCGTTTGTTATTCTTGATCGGGAGTTCGAACTATGGAACGAAGAACGAAGATGTAGTGATTCTCTTAAAGGACTATCACGTAACTACTACTTTAGGGGGGCGAATATGGGTATGTTTGTAGGTAAGTTGTTCGTATTATTCAGCATGTTATTGTGTAGGAATAGAACGAAATAAATGTAGCTGTAGTATGTTGCTTCGCTTTACATCCGGCTTAGTCACTAAAAAAGCTATCAAAGGCTGGCGTTTCCGGGACTGCATTGACTTGAATCTATTGCCAATCAATTCTGGAATATGATGCATGGGAATGATTAACAAACTTACATTTCTTTTTTACGTTAGTAAATAGTTGTGCATCAAGCGGCGCGCGGTGTTCCACGTCCATCATCGGGTACATCTTGTGCTCCAGGCCTGGCGGGAACAACCCCAGTGGAGAGTCCATACCGAACACTGGAACAAAACCGACAACAATGTTAGACAATCAGGAAAGAAAGAAGCATTTTTGATGTTTTCCTGTTGAAGCGCTGCGGACGAATATTCTGTTGCCCTGTAATGCCCTCCTTGCTTTTTATACATGTCCATATTATTATTATAGTTTATACATTATGTATTTAATATAACATAACATCACGCCTTGTTTCTCCGAAGGGTTGGGCAGAGGTGTACCTGAATTACGTATTTATTACCTAAATTATGTATTTATCCTGCTTAAAAAAATAAGAGAAAGATATACTACATCATGAAAGAAAGAAACATGTCTTTATTGCAGGACATGAGATACAATATCAAAGTTAATAGCCAGAAACAGCTTCAGTACCAGGGCGTAAACATATCATATCCAGATTCAGAAAGAGAAACGTTCTTCAAAGCCGAACTTTTTCTACAACTTTAAGCGCCATATTTAAGCGAAGCACTTAAGGTTTTTTTCTGAAAATCAGATAAATTTTTTGAACTATCAACAATTTAAAAGCCTGAAACTATATTATTTATAATAAACCTAACCCTCACAATCGCTATTCCATACTTGCTTGCTCAAATAATGACGGGTTTTCAAGAAAAATCATGCCACCAGTTGGCGGAAACTCTCGCCTATCTTAACATTTACGCGGCTATCTCCAACCACCGCTTGTAGGTCTTGGTAACATATATCCTATCAGCAAGGTCCTTAACTATACTACTTATTTCAACACCTAAAAGTTGCATGTTACATTTGATCAGTTGTGTGTTGTAGATCTGCGGATGTTATTGGCTAGAGGATGCTGCAGGCAGTCGACAGGACGATATTTGCAGATGTTATTGGCCAGAGGATGCTGCAAGCAGTCGACAGGACGATATTTGCAGATGTTATTGGCTAGAGGATGCTGCAGGCAGTCGACAGGACGATATTTGCAGATATTATTGGCCAGAGGATGCTGCTGGCAATCGACAGGACGATATTTGCAGATGTTATTGGCTAGAGGTTGCTGCAGGCAGTCGACAGGACAATATTTGCAGATGTTATTGGCCAGAGGATGCTGCAGGCAGTCGACAGGACGATATTTGCAGATGTTATTGGCCAGAAGATGCTGCAGGCAGTCGACAGGACGATATTTGCAGATGTTATTGGCTGGAGGATGCTGCAGGCAGTTGACAGGACGATATTTGCAGATGTTATTGGCCAGAAGATGCTGCAGGCAGTCGGCAGGACGATATTTGCAGATGTTATTGGCTGGAGGATGCTGCAGGCAGTCGACAGGACGATATTTGCAGATGTTATTGGCCAGAGGATGCTACAGGCAGTCGACAGGACGATATTTGCAGATGTTATTGGCCAGAGGATGCTGCAGGCAGTCGGCAGGACGATATTTGCAGATGTTATTGGCCAGAGGATGCTGCAGGCAGTCGACAGGACGATATTCTATGTCTATACATATTATAAATTCAGGGGGAGGGGCTTGTGGCTAAATAATAAACAGCCGCACGGGTCAATCGATCAGGTGACGCTACGCTTGCCGCAGTTGGTCCGTAGATGGGTGACCAAGACCCCTCCGTGCCTCGGAAAGCACGTTGAGCCGTTGGTCCCGGCTGTCATTCGTGGATCCTTGACAGTCGTTACGGGTCGTCAGAATCCCGAAAGTCTGACAACCAGTCTTACTAAGGGGTATCATTACCCAGTTACTTGGTTGTGGAGGTCAGATAGGCAGTCGCTCCATGTAAAATACTGGTATTCAGCTGCATCCTTTTGTTTCTTCAGTTCTTCTAAACTACGCAACGGATTTTGATGCGCTTTCTACCATCATTTAGAGGATTTATCCCAGAAGGTTTGTGTGCATAATACATTAATAATAACCTTATCTAAAATAAAGAAATCTTAATTTTTTGTGAAGCCGTAAAAACCGTGCGAAACTAGTTGAGAGATAATCCCTAGTCGCCGTTCATAAACCCACAGATAGGAGAATCGTACAATCCATTTTGATTACTTAGTTTATAACTCTCAGGCCTGCACCAAAATAATTCTCAGCAAACATAGCAGCATTTTTATTATAATGAAATAAAATGATTTTATTTCTGTAAGTAGGTTTGTACAGTTTTACACGTCAATCATATTAAAAAAAAAAAAAAAACTAGGTGAGGTCAGCGTTTCCTATCTGACTACTCTGAGAAGAAAGGCCGAAACAAACTCGGAGTTAGTCTCTTTTAAAGTCCAGACATAATCTTGGTCAGATCATGTGAAGACCATGTAGATTGGTGTCTGAAATGGTCTTTTGAGGAAAGAACCACACATATTGAGTGGACCTGTCCAGTCAGTGCACACATTCGTCAGTAATCGTGCAGCTCAACTTGGAACTTAAGGAGCTCATCGTTGTAACTAGCTGCTACTCGCTTTTTCGCCCGCGTGGCTTTTTCTAAAATAAAAGAAGCCTAAGTTACTCCTTATAACATCAGCTATCTGCCAATGAAAGTCCCGTCGGTCAGGGAAAATCGGTCCGCTTCGGAGATAGCCGGAACAAACCGACAGGAAGACTAAACATTCCAAAGTTGTTTTTTTTTGTGATCTATGTACGTACGTGTACCGTAGAAAGGATATGCAATTAGTAGAAAGCTGTCATTTTGACATTACAAACAGACTCTTCAATTTAGTTTTTTTGTATATATGGTTTTCTTTAAATGGTTTTGTATGTAGGTTCTGCTATTGGTGCACCAAATAAATAACTGCCTCATTATACGGTACACGTAGTACCGTAGAAAGGATATGCAATTAGTAGAAAGCTGTCATTTTGACATTACAAACAGACTCTTCAATTTAGTTTTTTTGTATATATGGTTTTCTTTAAATGGTTTTGTATGTAGGTTCTGCTATTGGTGCACCAAATAAATAACTGCCTCATTGGTCTAGTGGTTGCAAGCGCTACTGCTGAGCATGAGGTCCTGGGTTCGATTCCCAGGTCGGGCAAAGTGTTATTGGGTTATTCTATCTGGAATTTCTCAGTAGCAGCCAGGCGTCTGGATTTGTGCCCGTTTGATGGCAATAGGTTCGCCCCCTATTACATGGGACTTAAACATAACTGGCGAAATGTGGGTGTACCTACTACAGGTACACCTCTGCCCAACCCTTCGGGGAAATAAGGCGAGATGTTAGGTATGTTATGTAATAAATGCTGATTCACGTACACACGTTTTCGACTGAATTTTTCCTTGGATCGGACCAATTTCACAATACAGAATTAAAATAAATACTTAGTAAAATACCTAATCACATTTTTAAATATAGGAATGGAATGATTCTAATTGCTCACGCTCCAAGTAAAGCGCGGTGACCTATCTAAAGAATATTAAAAGTTTAAGCGACCTACCTATTTATTAATTTTACGCTTGGGTGCCTTTATCATGAACTAGCTGCGCCCCGCGGTTTCACCCAGATAAGTCTCAATCCCGTCCCCCGTGGGAATATCGGGATAAAAAGTAATCTATGTCCCGTGTGTATGTCGTGTAGTAATCTATACCCGGGTTATGGTCTACCCATGTGCCAAATTTCATCCAAGTCCGTTCAGCCGTTTTAGCGTGAAAGTGTAACAAAGAAACAAACTCACTTTCGCATTTATAGCATTAGGTAGTTCGGATTGGCACTTAACTAAAACCTACGCTAGTCTAGGAACCTGAATTAAACTGGAAAGACGCCTTCGCGTACATTTGGGTCAGAAATACTATTGTTGGAACACGATTAGAGGTTATAAAACCTCATGTACGGTATATACAGAAAAATAGAAAACCATGTTTTTTTGGTAGGGAGCCATTCAAGCATTACATGCAGCATTTTAGTAGCAAGCAGAATTATAGTAATTTTTAACCCACCCCTCCCCCTTGTCAGCAATGCAATATAAGCAAAGCTCTTACCCCCCTCCTATGCTAAGGTAAACATTGGTATGTATTTTTTAAATCTGTTCTGGTTTCTTTATTACTCCTGATTCTAGAAAGAAATTATAGACTAGGTATACAAAAATTTAAAGCCCATTTAAGTAATTTCCATATTTCAGTGCTTTTTAAATTAATCATAAAACACCGCGTGCAAGCGGGTTAGCAATATCAGTTATTTTGGGGAGTAAGAACATGCTTTTCGCTTTCGAGCATACATAAGTACGGTTGTCATATTTGTTCAAAACAGAATCTTCTAAATTTTGCAGAAAAATCAGAAAAACTGCTGATGCAATCACCATCCAGACGCTCCGTCCCCCATGTCATTAAAAATAAGCAAATCAAAGACCCCACTTTAGTGCTTACGTAATACTTGTGTGGCCCCTAGGAACAAAAGTGCCATTATTGATTTAGTCAACAAACATAGTAAATAAAATATTTAATTAAGTTGTTTGAGCATTAGAAAGTAATTCTATTTCAGAATTTATTGCAAAGGAAGTCACTCGCTAAGCTGATACGACGAGTAGTTCTGCTACTCGATGCTAGATGGCGCTAGCTACGAGTTGACTCGACATCGCGAAAGTTTGGTTACTTTTGTTATTTGTCTATTGTCTAATGATAAGGGACATTTAATTGTTTCTTCATTACTGATTTTGTACAATAGGTACTGGCATATTTTTATGAATAATGTTGGACTGATAATCTTTTTAGATATTAACTAAGTGGGTAAGAGACTAGAGAAAACAGTGTTGTTAGTAGATATATTTCATTAATTGCTAGATGCAATCATTTGACATTACTAAAAGTAAAAAGTTAATTCCTGCTGTTAATATTAATTGAAAGTATTGAATGAAACAAAACAATTTTCTAAATCAATCATTAATTACTCACAAATTATTTCATATCTATCTGAAGGGCTTGAAGTGATCGGTAACAAGACTGTTACATACATAGGTACAATAAATATCATCTCGCGTACCTAGTGTCGTCGCCCGCTAATCGAATGCGACAAATCGATCGCCTTCGTTGCTTCATTGCGAATCTTTTGTTTTGTAGTGCTTTGCGTTTATGTGCGCCTAGTACTTTTATTTGAGATTGCGACTGTCTTAAAAGTCATATTTGATTTGGTTAAATTTATAGTGTGAAAACATTGTAATTTTTAATTTTATTGTGGTCTTCGTTCTGTAGTATAAATATCTTGCGTTTTTGTGCGCCTAGTACATACTTTCATTTGGGATTGTGACTGTCTTAGAAGTTAGCTTTGATTTGGTTAAATATTTATAGTAGTGTGAAAACATTGTAATTGTTAATTTTATTTTGGTGTTTTGTTTTGTAGACTGGGATACGTTCTAATGTATTTCAACAGAGGCTCGCTGCCGTGGCAAGGTCTGAAGGCGATCACCAAAAAGCAGAAGTACGAACGGATCAGCGAGAAAACAAAGTCGACACCCGTTGAGGTGCTCTCCAGGCTTAGCATGACGCTTTCTCTTTCTACGTGTATTATACAAATAGCTTGTCGCTTTCTCGACTGAAAACTGTCGACTGTCCACACGGAAACGTCATTTTTGTCTAATCTTCCGTCGACAAAACGCTTCCATACGGTTCTCGCGCTGTAAGGGATCCTCGGCTGAGTTTGCGATGTATTCACCTTGCGTTTATGTGATTTTCAGTCAGGATTGTGACCGTCTTAGAAGTTTATATGTTTGATTTGGTTAGTTAATTAGTGTGTGAAAATGTTGTAATTTGTAAATTGTGGCGCACGATCAAAGTTACACAGTTGTCTCACATTCTCAATTAATTTAAGAATTAAAATTGCACAATAATTATGGATGTCGTGTTATATATACTTGCAAAATATTATAGCGAGAAATTTTTAATATCATTGATCGAAAACAGGGCTGTTTTTTTTTTCTAAATAAAATAGGTAGGTACATACGTTTGTTTCGCTTTTGTTTATAGAATCACTAGCTGTGCACGCGACTTAGTCTACGATCCTAGCCTATGTCTTGATACCCAGGTTATGGTTTTTCTGTGTGCCAAATTTTATACAAATCCGTTCAGTCATTTTTGCGTTTGAGTAGGTAACAAACATCCAAACATAAAATCTTTCACATTTATTATAGTATTAGTAGGATTTTACAAAGTCCAAGAAGACACGATGCATTGACTAACATCGTTAACACGCTTACGTTAACATGCTTAATCTGTCGCTGAATACAATGACTGATAAAAATTTAAACATTTAGCCAAACTCGAGACTCGAGAACATAGAAATGAAGAATTGCATTTACTCTGTATTCAGATGAGATGCGATTCAAGGAGGCAACGTATTGTGCGACGAATCGATATCGTTGGCGCTGTTTTACACCGAGACACCTCTTGCTTACTAACTTATGTGGATCTATCTAGTACATCTTATCTTCAAGATTATTGTGAACGTGGAGATTCGAATTTCAAAGATGTATTACGTAGCGTAGAAGACATTATTTAATGCTTCAAATTCAAATGTCGAAGTCTCGAGTCACCAAAGTTAAAACTAACAAGGATGTATGTAGGTATTATGTTTAGCATAGAAGACATAAATGAATGCTTCAAATATCGAAGTAGCGAGTCACCAAAGCCAAAACTAACAAAGATGTTGGTATGTATTATGTACCGTAGAAGACATTCATATTAATTAATGTCTTCTACGGTACATAACACATCTTTGAAATTCGAATCTTCCACTTCGATATTTGAATTTGAAGCATTAGCTTCAAATTCACATATCGAAGTGGCGAATCATCAAAGTCAAAACCAAAAGTAATTGAGTATCGCAGTGCATGGGATTTTTTATTTTTTTTTAGTCTCGAACCTCTTCTTCTACCTTATCTTTGTCTCATAGCTGTAGATTGTAATTCCGTTTCAACTAGGTATTTACAAGATATGAGGTACCTACAGCGTTTAGTCGTCGGTCTTAATACTTAATTTGAATGAGCATTACACGCTAATTAAATCCGCCGTTTCCATTGATATACTGCAAGTGGTGTCAAAGGCGTAATTGTCAATAAAAGTTATCTTTATTTATTTACTTACTATAATAATATAATAACATTCAATCACCCTAGTTGACAATTTGACATTATAAAATACACTGAATGCATGTATTTACGTCCATCTCTATTTGACATTAACTCATATGGAAATCCAATCAAGTCGGTGAAGCTTTTGCCACTAAAAGCAACTTTCTTCACAGTTACATGTAACTGTTCATTTATGCCATAATCCCATGTTATCTGCCTGCATTACTGCACTAAACGTCGGTGAGTCTAATTAGGTAAACTGCAGATAGGTACATTACTACGATATGTGCGCACAAGCAACAGTTTTACTACTCACTGTAATGTGTACGGTCTGCATCATCTCGAAACTAATAAACCTTAGAAGTTATGTTCTTAATTTAAACTATATTCTACATTTAAACGCAATTGTCGATTTCGTATTAAACTTATGGTGTGTTGAATTAATTCAATTTTCCGCACGCAGTGTCTTTGTAACGTCGGCTTTAACTTTTACTGCTGGCGGTCCTAACGAACTGTTAATACACGTCACTAGTTAGAGCAGCGAACCAGTCCGCGACTCGTTATTTTGCATAATTACCGACAATCAATAAGCCCACATTCAGATCGAAGACTTAAAAATAAACGTTTCAAGTGCATATGTTGACGTGGATAGTGGGTTCTGAAGACCATTGGCTACCTTTATTTTATTTGAGTGTAGTAGTTAATTGCGGTTTATACCTTTGGAATTATTGGTTTGTAGTTCGTGATAATTGGATAATAGAACGTAGAATCTGGAGGTCGTAACAAAAGGAATGACGGATCTTCGACGTATTGGTCAAGTTTCACAGATATTCTTGTACAAATATTTGGTTTAACGTATTTTACAAAATATTATATCATATAGGTTTATTAGCTGATGAAGTGTTACTAATTACCTAATATTTTTATCTCAGGTTTTCCGTTGTGGTAAGTCTTCTTAGTCTACAAAAGATGGAAAACGGTGGGTTCGCCCAGGTTTTTCCCACAACAGCTTGCCTTGTTTGTCATGACTTTTCTGTTTTTTTTTTACTGTTTCTTCTTTTGCGATCATTACCCCTAGTCTCTGTGCTATCTGTCAATATTATAGAGCAAACGTATTGCGCGATGCCTTGGAATTTGGTCCAGCATAGAATCTCTGTATTTCGGACTCGAGCTCTTAATGATATGCCTAACATGGCACGGTCCACTCCATGGCCCTTTTGAACTTATCGCGGTAATCTTAGATTTAAGCGTAGATACTTAAAACGGTGGTTACAAAATATTTAAACGTTAGATTTATGCATTCTGTGAAGGAAAACAACATAACATGAAACTTTTTGAGATGTTATGAACTACGAGTATAATTATACAGAACTAATTGAATGCAGTAAACGGTTCTTATGATTTAATTGCGGGACCCTAATAAAGGTAGACAAATCTAGATCGAGACGCAAATAGGTACACTAAGTTGTTTTAATTGGTAGTTTTTTATAGTTTGTGTGAAATATAAAAATATTGTAAAGGATTTAATTTATAAATTACTGATTGTTAAAATGGTAATTATTATTGTTGTTTTATTTTATTATAACGCAGGCACAAGGTTAGTGTTTATGGAAACATGTACAGTTAGTTTTTATGTTAAACGCAATTTCAGCGATGTCAGGTAGAGGCATATTAAATTGTATAATATAAAAATCGTTGTTGTGGCAAAAACGCGGTTAGGTAACGTGATACTTCTGATGCAAAGTGTAGCTTTTTTTGTTATCATATTCCACTTTTCTCATTAGGTATGAGTCGAAACTCGCAGATTATACTGCCTTTCTAGATAAATATACTTAATCCGAAATAGACTCAATCATCGAATCAGGCGAAATATCGATTCGAAAATAGGAGCGAGTTAACGCGAAAGTTGCCAGTTTTGGTATAGTAATTTAACGTCAGATTTAAAAAAGAAATTGTCAAATCTACTTATTTTATTTATGGCAAAATAGAGTTGTTAAATCGGTTATGACGTCCGTGTAAATAAACTTCCTTTTGGTACACCAAGTATAACAGGTGCCATTTTCAGTATTATTATATTACGTCACAATTTCTAGCAGAATCGCGTAAACCTTGCGGTCAATTAGTCGTAGCGCAGTCGGTGCGCTTGACGCTTTCTAATTCCGGTCTCTCGGACCCCTTCAGACAACTATTCGACCATAAACAATGATTTACGAAACACACCCGATAACCAACGCAATACGTTAGCACGACGACGACGATTCGATCCGATATTTTTTCCACAATTTTCACAACTCAATTTTAACAGACTTTTCGCAACATATTCTTGCAGTTATCAAAGTCGTTCTCCAGTCTATTAATCTGATTTAAACGAAATACCCACTGAACTTCTCCAAAACAAAGTTTACGATCGATCGACGTTCGCCCCATATGCAACACGCGTTGAAATCGAAAGCGTTCACAAACTTAGTTCACAAGTCGGCTCAACCCTTTCGCGGCCATGTGTACACAACTTGTCCAACTTCACCCCGTTCATTCAGACAACAGTTGACGCACCCTCTCTCTCGCGCGTAGGTCACGCACGTGTGTTGTTTCGTCTGTCTCGTCACACATGCGTGCGTTTTCCCTGAAACCCGGCAGGATTGAGATTGCCCTGTTGCGCGTAGGGGGCTTCCTGCGAGGGTGTACTTCGTCCGAGTCGCGTTATACGCGCATGCAGCCACGTGACGTGATGTTTACGGTTCGGGAAGGGTCCCATTCACGCGGTGTGGAGGCACACACGAGCGGTGCGGGGGAGGGCGCTGACGTATCGCGGTGTGTGTGGGAGTCTCCGCGTGTTGTCTACGGTCAGGCAGGCGCGCGTGCTCGCCGTTTATTTTGCAACGAGATTTACAACTATAATTGTAAATTAACTTTATCGAGCGGGCCCGAATCTAGGTCGTATGGAATCAGCATTAATTATCGCTTTAATCTAATACCGATGTCGACTGTACGTACAATAGATCACATGATAGATAGCCGCTCACGCCAAGGATACGAAAGCAATAATATCGCGGGACGAGAAACGCCATAACTATTATAGAACATGCCGCAACTGGGTTAATCTATTGTTTCAGTGAAATATACGTTATAATCGATGTGAGGAACAATTAAAGTAGATAGAAGTCTAGGTCGCTGATGATGGGCAGCGTCTCCTTGCATTGTTCGACAAGATCGCGTGTCCAATATAAGTCCTCATTACATAAATAATATGGGGTGTAAGTACCGGCGAATGCTCATAAAGGCAACTTAATATTTATAAGACTGGCAGACCTTGAGTACCGTTTGATTATCACAGATAAAACAATGGTCGCTTACTTGTAACGAAAATTTATATAATCTCTTGTTTTATAAAATGAACTGGTTCATAATTTTTATAATAAAATTTCATGAACATTAATTTGTGCATGTGTGAATCGTAATTAAGCTGCACAATGACAGAACAATTTCAAAACGAAACGCAAGAGGTGTTTATAACAAGATCACATTAGCGTGATCACACACGGTCACACGACGCCTGGGAGAGTTCACTCACAAATGAATTACGGCTAACGCGATAATTTCGTAAGGCCAGTCATCCAATTTTGCTTTTAGCTATTGAAATGTATTTTCGTTAACTTTCCACCGGTTGCTCGTCCCGTGTGAAGTTGTAGGAGGCCCGCTTTCTATTGTTTCCGAACGAGCTTCCAAAATGAGTCGCTCATTGTCTATGCGCACGGAACACCATAGATGAGACTTTAATACCAGAGATCTCATTTTTCTAAGCTCGATTAGTAGACCACACAGCATTCACACTAGAACGGGGAATTGGCCATTGTTGTATTGAGATTGGCCCAGTCATCTAATTACATGTGTGATTGATTTTGAAGGGAAATCATTTTGGTTGAAACGTTGCCTCGTTTTTCAATAACGGTTCAATTTAATTTGAAAGATAGAACACAATCTCAACCGAATAATGTTGTTTATATTAGCAAAAATATACGCTTACCTATTCGTGGATAAATTAATGTTTACTGATAAGTAATTATCTTCTTAAATCTAGAACTTTGACATCAATTAAGTAATTTGTTCCATAAAAATCCAAATATATGAGCTCTTATTTGTTATTGCTGTCTTTTCTTTTAATTTTATTTAAATAATATTTATTTAATTATTTAAAAATTTGCACACAATAAAAATTGTAGAATGTTAAGGGGACGTTATAGTTTTAAGATCATACACATGGAAACCCACATTCTGGCAAATAATTGAATTTAATTTTCATCTAAAAATGTTTACCGTGGTTTTCCACGGTAAACATTTTTTTAAACATAGAAGCAAGATTTAAAAGCTTTTGCTTTTAAATCTGGCTTCTATAAAATAATGAACTAAAAAGTGTATTCCTAAAAAAAAAAGCTGTTTACTAGACTATAATAGTTAATATAATCATTCTTCTAAGAAACACAGCACAAAGTGCACGAGATCATGAGATGAAGTTTAGTATCGTAATTTACTTAAAGTAGTTTTTATAGTCAGTGTCATAAAATGCACTTGTTTAAAATGCGATTTATGTTTACTGCAAGCCATGAATAAATAATGCGGTTAACAGCTAAATCTTAAAATACTTTCACCGTACGTTATGTTTAAGTACACTATAACTTTCAGTCCTTTCAAAGTTCCGCGTTATATTCATGCACAGCTAAGATATACTAGAATCTACCACCATATTTCATATTTGAAGAGATTTGCGACTTACGTCTATGTCACCAAGGAATTTACGTGCGCTTTGGGTACCAAACATCAAAATGAATCAGACGAAGGGTTATTTTTTTATTGAGGTTATGAATCATATAATTATTCTTTATAGGCAAAAGTAATTTGTCATACAGCCTTCACTGTCATACTCATTATTTTTCTGCCACAGATTGAATACATCAGTTCTAACTAGTTTACGTTGCACCATATAATAAGTTAATTATTATTTGTTTGATGTTTGCAAATGGAAGTCAGTTTCTCATAACATATTTTGCGGTCACTCGCTTCCGTTACGTATGTAATTTAGCATGTGTAATGATATCCAAAACGATTGCGGTCGTGCGCAAGAATCGATTCTTGTCTCTCCGAGTGGCTAAAACGATACGAGTAAATAAAAAATCGATACGGTTTGTAATCAAGTGTTAGCGACTTTCTCTGTGAACTTTACAAAAAGTTCATTGTAATTTATATGAAATTAGTTTGTTACTTACGTAATTTTTGAATGAGATATTAATAGAATTTGGTGGTGTTCATTCTATTATGTTTATTAACGGAAAATTAATACAAAATTACTGTTTCGTTTGCTTGTACGTTGTTGGCAATGTTTTCTTCCAACGTTGGGACGGTGGAACGTAAATAATTTAAGCAATGTTATGTGGATTAAAACACTGAAGTTTGATTATTATACTGCTACAGTAAAATCGTGTGATTGCGGACAATATTGAGAATAATTAGTCGTTCAAAATTGCCGACATTAAAAACGAGATCGACTTTCAATCATTTCAGGAGCATCACCGATGTACACACAGCTACATAAGTATCAAGCTATACCTTTCCAGTATAAGCTAATCTCACATTGTATAGGATTTCCGTACCATGAGAGGTCAGCTTATACTGGAAATGTATAGCTTGCTATGTAGCTGTGTGTACCATGTTTTCGAAATCAATGTAACGTTGGATTTACATGACACTGTTTAACAAAAATATTTGTTTAATTAAATAACCAGTCATCAAAAGAATGCAAAGTTACGCAGAAGTAATTTCTTGATTCTCAGTGCGTCAAAAGGAGACGTCAATAGTAATTCAAAAACAAAAACATGTCGATTCAAAGTTTTGACGCATGTTTAATAGAATTAAGTTGAGACATGGTTGAGGCACAGGTCTGATGTCCAGCTTGACAAAACAGGAAAGAAAATATATAACACCTTTGGGAAATTAACATAAAAGATGATTTACCTACTTAACTGAATCAGCAAGAAACGTATGTTACGTTTCTTGCTGATAGAATTTTTAGGGTTCCGCAGTCAACAACGCCTGTCTGTCCGCGGCATAGCTCAGAGACTCTTGGTGTCTACTAGAAAGCTATTTTTTGGCATGGGTATATATATTGATCACGCTAACAAAGTGGTACAATATTTTCCCGGGTAAATTTTTGATAGACATGTTGAGCTTTCCAAAATCTACAACGATCATAGTCTAGCTAGAGATATTTTTATCGTGAAAACAGCTTTCGTCAATCATAGACAATTATCCGAGTATCTGGTATTATCCGAGTATCTGATATTATCCGAGCATCTGATATTATC
Organism: Atethmia centrago; assembly: GCA_905333075.3. NCBI lineage: Eukaryota > Metazoa > Arthropoda > Insecta > Lepidoptera > Noctuidae > Atethmia > Atethmia centrago. The sequence continues at coordinate 21,551,356 of HG995386.1, forward strand.
CGAGTATCTGATATTATCCGAGTATCTGATATCACTTCCTAGCTTTTGCCCGCGGCTTCACCCGCGTGGATGTCAGAAAATATCTCACGGGGACGTAATACCAGGATTAAAAGTACCCTATGTATTAATCCAGGTAAACAATGTATTAATTCCGTAATACATTGTTTTCATATAACTTTATTGGTTTACGCGGCGCACGCCAGTAAAGCTCCCGTCATCATGATTTTTTCCGACATCTTCAACATTATCGTCATATTTCAGCCCATTTATAAAAAAAACCTATAATGAATTATACACCTACACCTTGCTCGTGAATCACTTCATCCATTGGTGAAAACCGTCTGAAAATCCGTTCGGTAGTTTTTGAGTTTATCGCGTTCAGACAAACAGACGCGGCGGGGGACTGTGGTTTATTTTATGTAGTGATATCAAGTACAAATTGGGTGCTACCGTCCAGGTATTTTCACATTCAGTTTATTTGAAGTCTTTTATACGGTTAATAGTTAGGTAGCCAATTTAGACAACAAAAGTCCATCCAGACACTTCACACAATTCAATCAAGATAATCCGGAATCCATTATCAATTCGTCCATGTTCGTGTTTTTCATTATAAATGAAATGTCAAATTATTTCTTCTACAAAGCAAATGTTACATAAATTATGTTGGCGTAATGGAAAGTGAGGTGCAATTATAAATTAAGTACCTTTTGTTAAGTTGGTAACGCAACGAGTCTTGTTATACAAAAGAGTGAATGTGTTAAAATGTGTTGCTCATAATATTAATATGAAATGAAATTGTTTGTTCTGTAAATAGGATGTCGGAATCACTTTTACATGTCATATTAAAATAATATTAAAAAATAAGCTAGATGAGATGGGGTCGACATTTCCTATCTGACTACCCCTTTTTTTTTTGTTTCTGGATGGGAAATCATCAAATAATATCAGGAAGGAATACTGGTGGGTTTTAGTCAGGCTCTTACTGACTAAAACCCACCAGTATTCCTTCCTGTTGCCTGTGTTGCCAGGGGCCTCGGTGACCCTTTAGTACCATCTGATTACCCCTGATAAGATATATCCTCCCTACCGATTTCGTTCATGGTGGCCCATCTCAACGGAGATTATATTTTTTTTTGCTCTAATGCAAATCACACATTTTACGATAGACTGCTATCGGTATTTGTAGTTTATCCAATGATGGTTAAGACGCTGACAACACCTTAACCGCGGTCACTGTCAGATTGCATAGAAAAGAAAGAGAAGCGCGATGACACAACGCTTGTAATTTATTGCAAAATATGTTTGAAGCAATTATCTATTTACTCAAAATTGAGTTAAGTAATCGAAAATAAAAAACAAACCAAGTTCTGCATTCAAATAAGACGTTCTTGTTATTAATTAAATACGTAACGTATGTTGATATTTAATACAGATATTTTGGATTAGAACTCAAGGTAAGAGGTTAGTTTAACGTTACTTTGTATCGAGATGTTTTTTCAAAACGTGTTATGGTGACAACCAAACTCTGGGAAATATGTTCAAAATTAACATATGTTTTTTCCGCTACCACAAACTATACAGATTTGGCAATTTTTTTTCTTAAGAGAAGCATATTTTGGTCAATTGGGTCTTGTCAGTGCCTTAAGTTTAAAATCGAATGAGATAATTTGACAGCTTGTGGTACTGGTAACTTAATGTGCTGGTGACATAAATGTTGGTTTGCTGTTGAGTTTGTTACATTAACGAAACAACAAATTTTTATGAAATTTATCGAATAATTATTCAATAAATTTCATAAAAATTGTATGTCTAGATGTCCAATAACACACAAAACACAGATACAGTCATATTTAATTAAAATAGTATTAAGGCTCTTTCAAACAGGCGCGACACGCGACGCGACATAAAGACACCGCGTATAGCGCTACAAGCGGTGCCTTAGTGTCGCGTCGCGTGTCGCGCTTGTTTGTAAGAGTCTTTAGTAGGTACGTACGTAGTCAAAAAAGATAAGAAATCGCATACGCAGGTGACCTCTCTCGTCCCTCACTCATAGTCCGATGGGGCGGCAGTCAGGACCAACGGCTTCACGTGCTTTCCGAGGCACGGGGGATATCTCACCACCGAATTCCAAACACCGGGCTGTTACTGAGAAATTCCTAATGGAAAAAGCTCAATTACACTGCTCGACCTTGGAATCATAAGCATAACCCAGAACCGCCACGCTCAGCAGTCGTGTTTGCGAACACGAGACCAAGCATATTAGTCAAACGACGTGAGTGTAACATAGGGAAATGTGTTTAATTATTTATTGTTTTACGTATGTAGTGCGTTAGATGTTCATTTGTTTTTGTGTTGACGGCGTCATTTCGCGTCATGAGGAAATTTATTACAGGGAACACTTTACGTCTGATTGATAACCAAGTTTGGCTGTGTAAATACTCGTATATGTACATATGTATATGATATTTACTATTATAATTATTATATTATACAATATACATTATATTATATTATATATTGATATTTCTATAGGTACGAGGTTAATTTAAAGTACATATATAATGGGCAAACGAATGTTGGACATTTTTGATTGATTTTTTCATACAGTATTTTACTTTGTATTGAGCAGTACCTTTCCACACTTTTGCAAGTAATTAGAAACATTTAATGGTTTTTAGGGTTCTGTAGTCAACAAGGAACCCTTATAGTTTCGCCATGTCCGTCTTGCCTGTCTGTCCGCGATTTAGCTCAGAGACGCTTTGTACTAGAAAGCTGTAATTTGGTATGGGTATACATATTAATCAGGCCAACAAAGTGGTACAATTGAATCTCTAAAAGAAAATCAATAGTCGACCAACTTACATTTGCAGTTGGTGAATTGACCGTGACGTATATCGATATAATTACCTCATGTATGGGAGAACATGTTTTTCAACTAAAATGTTAAGTTTGTTTTTGGGATAAATTCATCCCAACTACGGAAATCTTTATTGTGTGTGGTCCGACACGCTTGGCCGGTTTTTTTTTTAAGTAATTCTGTGGGTGTCCTTAGAATTAACTTAAAAAAAAGTGGCCTGGACTGTATAAATTATATAAGTAATTCTGTGGGTGTCCTTAGAATTAACTTAAAAAAAGTGGACTGGACTGTATAAATTATATAAGTAATTCTGTGGGTGTCCTTAGGATTAACTTAAAAAAAGTGGACTGGACTGTATATAGTCCAAGGATCCATGATCATTCATTCATAAGTTTTCTTATCACGAGAAACATTTTATTTGAAGCTATCATTATAATAATACTTATTTATTCAAGTAACCGTGACTCATTTGTTAGTAAAAAAACTTATCCTATGTTAGTAATTAAGATAATTTTACCTGCGTACTAAACAAATTATATACATATATTAATACCTGTATAATATACACAGCGGCAGTACTGTCCGACGCTTCAACGCGGCTGCACCATTCCATGGGAAATGCCGCAGCAGCGATTCACGTACGGACAGTCCAGCCTGCTCTAAATTAGAGACAGGATACTGTTGTTGCTGCCCCACAACCCACGCACCAGGGACGCACAGCGCTTACGCATTGTGGCAAAGAAACAATCCACATGTGCATCCGCGAACATCCCTGATGCGCTACAGTACAATAGCGTATTAGCAGTGGGCTTTTTATTTCTTCGATTTGCTTTCCTTTTGGCGACAAATTAGCATATGCATAGAATGAAAGTTTATTGATATTGAAGTTATGGAAAAAGTTTAGATTGATTTCGAAATTGCTATTTACAAGTGCGGTTGACCGCGCAAATGATTTGTTGCAACCTGTGTTGCCAGTTAAGAAATTAAAACTCCTTGTATATCGACAAAAATCAACACCAATGCTTGTAGTAGTGGTCAGGGTTCGAAGTGCCGGTGGTATGATGCTCCGATACGAATAACTTCTTTAAGAAAAGAGGTAGCAGTAAATGTGAAATGCATCATTGAACCTTGTACCATCGCGCTGTTTCGGTAGCCATTTTAGTAACGCTGTAAAGACGTTTTAAAATAAAACGTTTTCTCTTGGTGGTACATATTTGTTACTTATATAAATGTTTCCGTTCTTACCCTGTTTGGTCTACTTCAATCAATTTTACAACTGTTCATGTGTGAGTTGCATTTTTCAGTTGCAAAAAATATAAGGTATGTTTAATAATCGCATTAGTGGTAATTTGTTACATAATTTTTTTGCATTTCAGAAAATTTTAAAAATGGAATTTGAGGCTAAAAGTTCCGCTGGTTTGGGGTCAGTTGTGCCGAGAAAAACGTACACAAAGTGTAGCAACTTAATAATAAAATGAAAAATTATTTTACAATGAGAACAGTTACAAAAAGGAAACCGAATGGGGCAACAACTCAGTTGAACTGCGAAAGGGGGTAGCTGATGCTGTCATCAAAGATGACATGTAAAAAGCTTAAAACGGTAGCTTGGGATCAAGATACTCGTATGTCACTTGTTTGAAACAGTACCTAATACTATATTCTTTTTTATTTTTTAATAAATCTGACATGAATATTGGACTAGATATTTTTGCTTTAATTTATGTAAATCCATTTTCAGTTACTGCTTCACTAATTATCACAATTGCTACCGGAACGTATTAACTCAAAAAATGTTTATGGCCAAGAAGATATTACTAACTAAATAAATATAACCTGGAGGCAGAATTCTTGTAGTTCTAAACTAAATTTTTAGAACTAGAATACATTCTGCCTCTACATTTCCGTAAGACTAAGAGATCAGACCTTGTTTTAACGGTTTTTTTACGTGTTGTTTGAAAATCGGTACTTCGAACCAATTGGCACTTATTAAATGCACGTACTATTTATAATGTGTTATCTACCCTCCACTATAATAAATTAAAGGATGAAACTGGATGTTTATCAGAGACCATCCATCATCTACCCTACACAGAATAATCACCTACAAGCAATCCCTTTCAAAACATCCTACCGTTTATCCCACAAACACACCTGAGCAATAATTCAAAGTCCCCTAAAATGGGCAAATCCTCATCGTCTGGCAACACCGGTAACCGGCGCTTGCGCCGCCATTATTACTCACATGAGTGAGTCACTCGTGCGCAGATAAATAAACCTATGTAATTTGTAATTAAATTACTGGGAATAATGCAATGACAGCCATTATTTCTTAGTAACGTTTTTAACTAATGTGTTACAAGACTAATTGGATGCCAAACATGTCAATAAGTCGAAAGGCACGTGTTTGTGTAACATGCTAATTAATGAGTCTGATTTTCTGCAACAACGAATTGTATGGTTCTGATTCATTCACAGATATAATTAACTAATTGAGACCTACTGGCAGTTGGTTCTCATTATTGTGCCAAAAATAGCGAAAGAATAGATTGTCCGCTTACAAGATTTATTTCACTTTAAGCCTTAACAACATTACCAACATCAAGTAAGTAGGTACATACATAGTATCATCTGTGCAACATGATAAATGTCGACATGGTTCGCAAACATATTCAACAACCTACCAACTTCTGCGGTCAAAGTTTCTCTTAGAAACTGCTGAACCCAAAAACAGCGCGGAAACTGTTTTCCAATCGCTTTTTTGTCATCGTATTCAATCTCGGAAGTCACGTCCAAAGTAACACGTACGTTCACTAACGTATCTCCATAATGCATGGCCGTGTGGTCGCAACCAAATTGTGGTTGCCGTCCCTTTGTCCGCGGCCGAAACTTTATAATCGCAGGATCCGTAATCTGATTTCGATTTCATACCGACCTTTTTGTGGTCGTAAAAAAGTAAAGTCCACTTTTGGTCTCTAAGTAGTCCTCCTTTGTATCGTCTTTCTAAAGTAAAAGGTACACAAAGTTGATCAGTTGTTTGCAAAGGTATTTTCCTTGATTTAGGACCAAATAAAATTTGTGGCGCCGAGGTAAAAATTGTTAAAACGTTAAACAGTTATTCGCTGCACGGCTACATAAAGTAATAACCAATTGCGCTGAGTAAAATAGACTAGATCATTCTTAGATTTTCTTTTGCCTGTCTCCTTTATGTCTTGTTACCGGAGTGCGTTATACGTTTTTTGTCAAAATCATTCAGTTCTGAGAGGTATTTGGCAAGCCGGGCTCCGTTTATCGCCGTGCTCGAGATCTAAGAGATTCGTGCACGAAGTGCGACGTGTTCGCCGATTCCATGTGTCGATCGCGCTTTTTGGTCGCGTTGCTTTTCGTGGGCACAGATTTTAATTGCTTTCTAAAGTCCATTCGTCGCTCGATTCCCATGACGGTCGCTGTGAAATTGACTAGCACACGTAGATGCATGACATGTAGTTTTTTGTTACGTTTTTTATAAGTTTATCAAGAGAGAGATCTGGCTGTGTGCGCCGCGGTCATTGTGCCGCTCACCGAGAGCTTCGCCGAGACTCGTCAGCGTTTCCGAGCGCACTACACTCGTGATCTTATTTCGGTTCTCATTCAGCGAGAGCTCATTCAAATTTCGAATTTAACGGGCAGAATCAATTACGGATGTGTGACGATTACATATTGCTACCGGTGGAGGTCGCGAGTGGAGCGGTGGAGCCGCGCTGTATGCAGGGAGGCGCAGAGAAAGGAGTCGCCGCGTAATGTGGGGATGAATGGATTATGGGATATTAATTATTACCGCGGCGCTCACAGCGGGCAGATACGATCATGCATGCGCATCAATCTTGCTCCGAATTGTACGTCGGCACCTCTTTATCGGCAACAAAAAAATCGAGCAGTGCTTTTTTCTCATGGTCACGAAGCACAATGGACGAGCGCGCATCTCACTTGTTATTAAATTCGTATAAAATTAAATCTAATGTGTGATTTCTGTTCCGGTTTCGTGATGGGAACCCGAATAACAGTTCTCTATGAGATTTTCTAACAAACAAATCTGGGTTCTAAAATGGCAATGATTTACATATAATTTTGATGCTCCTGTATTTACGGAGATAGCTATCTACATTTCTATAATTATTATTAAACGCGCTTGATTAATCTTAATGACGTTGTTTTACTAAATAATAATTACACGTTAAAGTTGTCAGATTGTTTTTAATGTGGTGCATAACAGTTACTTAATAAACTTACGTTGTTGTTGAGTATCAAGCGGGTTTTCCCAACCAAAAGCCAAGACGCGGGCTGTGGGTCTTACGTCGCTAAACGCACAACGAACCTCATCCACCAGTCAGTATCGGATGAGCGAATGACGCAGCAGTATTATGTGTACTAGAGTCGACGTATATCTCATGTCATGGCGTTAGTCACTGCACTGCCAGACGAGCGGAAATAAGGAAAATACCATATTCCTGGCCATTCATAATTCGTTAATGAAGTCTATGACGAGGGCTACTCCTGAAAAATATCACTGTGTCACAGCTGTTGTTATGTTGGCAACCACAACGAAAGTTCTACGAATTGGTTGAGCGAGTACAGTCGCACCGGCAAATCACTCGGCACAGCTCGCTAGAAACTCCGTAGAAATGACATACGAAGCGGATATGCGAATATAACTGAACCTATCAAATAGCGAACATATAAACGGAACAGCTTTCAATACAAGGGTTATTGATAACAGTGCGTCGTCGTAAAGCGCGATATTTACTGCGCGGACAGCGGCGAGTGCGCGTTTTCATCCAATTAACTGCGAATATTTGTCAATGCACGTGACTAACGACGCGGTATTGACTGCAGGCGCCCGCGCATGGTCGGAATCTAATCCTCACAGTATTTATGCCATTTTAATGAGTTATTTTGTCATTGTTTACACATATATTTTTTAAACGCTTTTTTATTAGTTCAATCAATACAGGTACTTGTCTTTGTTAACTGTAGTGATAGCTTAGTGTTGTGACCGTCGGACTGCCAAGTCATAGGTCTCGAGTTCGAACCCGAGGCACGCACCTCTGAATTTTCAGATTCATGTGCGTATTGTATAATTATCATTAGCTTAAAAGACGGTGAAGGAAAACATCGTGAGGAAACCGGCATGCCTGAGAGATATTTCTCGACGGCATGTGAAGCCAATTCAGAGACCCATGGTCGGCATAATAACTCTGACACCAGTTTAGTCACTAACCACACGAAAAAGAATGAAAGTCTTTGTTTTCGAATGTGCACACTTAAGGTAAGAGGACACCTTCCCTTTCTTCCCGGTGTATTCAATAACATTTGGATCAGTATAAGTATTCTTCTTTTCGCAAACAGAAGATTTTGCACTGTGCAGTTTTTTCATTGTGGTGATTTTGGCAAACGTGGTCGTTGCAAAGTAGGTACTTGTACGTACTAATGAATGAATAATTAACATTCATAGGTTACGTATAGGTACAGCATGTATTTATAAATAAGGAAAAGGAAAAAGCGATCGTATTCGACCGCGGGGGAGGATATTTAATGCATTAGTATAAATGACAGTAATTATTGATTGCTGATCATCCAAATGAATAATTTTATTATTTCATTGAGCAGGAAACGATTAAGTATTGTACTCGTAAAACAATAATCTTAAATGTTTGAGTACGTGCTCTTGATTACGACTTTTACTAAAGTAGCTGAACCCGAAAGCCGTAATTGCATCAGAACAGAGGAGGCACACGTCGTTCATGTCCGATTTTAGCAATTGAATGGATTTTACTTTTTTCCATCCAAATCTTGTAGGGTACAGAAAATACGAGTTCCTAAGTTGGTACAAGTTAAGTTACTGATATTTTGCATTGTCTTATCTTTTCTATACTGGTAATTGCTTTCCCGATTCTCATATTTACTTTTAAAGTTAATTTCAGAACTGGGTATAATATAGTTCCCTGAGGGACACCAAGCTCCATAGTAAGATTTTACAACTGTGACTGTTGGAAAATTCTGGTTTATAGAAGTCATTGTAGAGACAAAAGATATATTATTAAACAGAATAATTGATACAACAGTTTTGATTTACGAGTTCGGCATACTTATGAACGGTTGCAAGGTGTCATAAGCCTTATTTGAATTTTATTCATCTTTTCTCATATATATTATGTGCTTATACATTGACGTCATAGTCATAGTGTGGATAAGGCACTACTATGCGTAATAGGTGTTTGACGTCAGCGTGTACCTACGTAAGCATTATATAATAATTGTGTTGCTAATAAATAATGTATATAATTTTCAAGTCATTCATTAATTAATTTATTTGTTGTAAAATAATATCAAAGTACTGCACTCAGGGACTTGCTGATAGTTAAGGGAAAATTATTTTATTAATTTAATCCTAGTTTAAATATATCATCATTTTGTATTTTGTCCATGAATGTTATAGCAAAAATAGTGTTTGAATTGTTTTGTTTACCATATTACACGTAATAATGATCTGATAGATTCAGTCTCATATAGTTTATTTTCTTGTCTAATAACAAGTCTTTTATTTGACTTTTATTCCAAGAAAATAAATAGGTACTTCACATTTTTCTGGTAAGTTTTTTCATTATCCCAGTAATGAGATTAAAGTTGAGAACAACTGGTTGCCACATAAGTCGGACACAAACATTGAATAATTAAATTATAATTTATGCCGCATTTTCGCACGTCTGACAAAAACAATATGCGTAAACAAAAGAGCGCTGGTTCTGGTTATATTTCGAAAAATTGCTTACTGATTTACGCGTTAAGCTTTACGTTTTAACGGACCACTATAAACCGTTTGATTTGCTTCTGCTAATTAGTTTAAGGAATTCTTATAAGCGATAGATTTAATCGCTATTTGCAACTTTTACGATAGACCTGTGCAATAGCAAATGGGTTGTTAATATGTATGTGAATATCATACATTAATTTGAGTCGAATGCTTTGAATGAATGCGTTGAAGATGTCAATAAAATCTTTATTAATTTTACACAAATGCTAACTTTTTACAGTATACTCGTATATGAATCAGCTTTGGCAGCATTTTTTTATGGTTTATCAAAAGTCAATTAAATCAACATTTGTTTTTTATTATGATGTTGATAACTAGTCTTCTCTTTGTTAACATTAACACTATTAATACCTCTTTATCGTTCAATAAAAAGGGAATTAATAGTGTAATGTAATTAAACCTGACATAGGTTTAATTACATTACACTATTAATTCCTATATTCAGAACGTTTTACTGTTTATACTTCCTTTTACCGTTTACATTAATCTTTGGTATCTCTAGTATTTACGTCTGTTTTAGTTCCTGATCAAAATTATCATCTTCTTTTATCACAATTTCTTTGGAATAGGCGCAGCATGTCTTCTTACAATAATATCTATGAGCTGTCGTCTCAGTATCCATCCCCTTTCTAGCTGTGCCTTCCTTCACGCAATCCACCCATCGTTTATTTAGTCCTCCCCTACAGCTTCCATATCGATTATATCTTTTCCTTTTTATATTTTTTAGATTTACTCACATAACTGTTCATGATTATCAATTAAGAAAGGAATGAATATATCGCTTTAATTGATTCATAAAATTTTAATCTGGTCTGCATTGACTTTTAATCGGTTTTATTGCTAAAATATATATGTTTGTAATTATGTGTCCGGTGCACATTATCTTTGGTATTAACTTTGTTGTGATATAGTGCGGTTGTTATGTACTTGTTAACGTAGCTAAGCTACCATCAAGAACTAAGTATGTAGGAAACATATGGCGTAACGTTATTTGCGGTCGAAGTCTGATATATTATGTATTTTAGTTAGGCCTGTTTTGCTTTTGTATGGATTGTGATATTTTCAAGCTGAGAATGCTGAGATACATAAGTAGGAACTCTTTCTATATTAACATTCATCTCTTCTGTATTGATGTTCTTAGAAATCTTGTCACTATGACCATCATCATCATAATTCAGTTGAAAGTCGAAGAATATACTCCAATTTGTTGTTTTATCCCCCGAAAGCTCCCTCTTCGCCCACATCCTGTCTTCAAAATACACGTTCCAAATCTATAAGTATCTCCAAATCAATATTCTAGTTTTATCTCATGAAGTATCTTCAAATCTTTTACTGTTATACTCCATGCAAGTCCACCTATTTTTCTCGAAACTAGAGCGCGCTAGTAAAACAGCCTTTACATGTAAACGCGAATTGAAATTCGCGATATCACTTATTCAAGTCGGTCGTGTGGCCGTGTGTCGTTGCGACAACTCTCACCTTTCACGAAGTGGTCACCTGCTGAATAAATTGTGCCTGATAGATATATACACGTAAATTATTGTTAGACTGTACTTTTGTTCTTTTAGATTGTCTTTTAGTTGAAATTGTTGTTAGTTTTAAGATTGTGTTTTAGGTGTTGCTGTTACTTAAAATCTGGCTGGTAAAATTGTTGTTTAGCATTTTTCACTTATGTTTATAAATGGGCTTTAAAAAATCATATGACTAGGATATTAGTTTTATTTAATATTTCAAATCGGAAGTCTTAAAATGTTTATTGTTTTTCTGATTTTATGTTCATTTATCTGTATTCAATTATGTCGGTTACGCTCTACAGTGAGGTTTAAGAATGAGTGTAAGTAGATTGCTTTTTATTCTCTTAGGAAAATTATAGTTTTAACGAAAGGGATCATTTGTTCGAAGCGTTGTCTGCATTGGTTGGCGGAAATGAGAAATGTAATAACACATGACGGTGTTCAGTAAAATACAACATATAAACCACTGGAACTTTTTTTTTTCTCTCAAACCATGACACAGATAATTATTGTATCGACAATAACGCGAACATATAAAATGCTTCATTGTATTGTATGATATTGAGATAGACTCATGATAGCACAAGTTTAAACCTTAGTGGTTTTTGGTTGCTATCTATTTATATAATCCTGTGTTTTTTTGTATAAATGATATATAAATAAAAAACAAAAATGATTGCTTAAAGAAATCAACATTGAATATGTCCAAAATAGATAATGGTTTAATGATTTTTCAATTGAGCTATCTTGTGAATTCAATTTATTTGTACCACCTACAGTAGCTTATATAGGTATTCTACGTATCATTAACTGTTAATCAAACACGTGTATCAACACGTAGCTTAGAGGCGCCGTAAAAAGTTTACATCACTTTTAGGGTTACGTATCAAAATTATTATTTAGATTCCTTTCAATGATTGCCTCGTTCGTCAAATTGTTGAGTATCATCCTGAAATGAAATTAAATGCTGCTCAGATTGCGTCATTGAGTGCCTGGTATCAACCAGGCACTCACTATACAGCAATAGGCCTCGTATTGTCTGGGACTTTATGGGTGTATGAAGACCTACTCCTTCGAGAATACAAGGCTTGATACGGCAGATGTTGTGTTTCTTTACTCTAAGAATTAATTAAGCTCGTTTTTTGTAAGATGGCCTCTAAGCTCACCATTTTCTCGAAGTGTTAGAAAAACAATAAGATTTCTTGGTACTGAAATAATTCCTTTGTTTTCATTTTCTAAGCTAAAGTTTTTTATTGTTGAATGAATTTCTTGGCGGCATTACCCCGAATTACTAAGTAATGGATAAAACAGCTCTTCTTGTAGCAAATACGTAATTGTATTGATGACTTTTTTAACTATTAGAAAATATCAAATGAATGAAATAGCTCTCCTATAAAAACGTGGCTCTCCTACGGGTGAGAAAAAAAAAACTAATATACGAAACCCTTTCACACTATCCACGTTCACGTTTGCTCGATTTTTTTGCTCGCTCAGCTCAAGTAATACAATGCTTGATTATAATGTTAATTACATGCGCTCGCGACACGCAGATATGTTACGTGATTATAATTGAAGTATTAGTAATGTGTGTCTGTATCATTACCTACTAGTTTTTATGGCATTATTGGTCGACGTAAAACCACCAAACGTTTATGTAAGTTCTTAAATTTGTTTGATGGGAATTGACGCGGATGAGGATTTATATGCTTTTTTACTTGGTGTACTTACATATTTTTTAGATTGGTAATTTATTTTGTTACTAAGTATGTAGGTGTAGACGAATTAGGTCAATAATAACTTGCAATTTTTGTCTCTTGTCTTAATTTTTGATATTTCGAAAGTGCTTGTTATATAAGATTTTTAATGGTTATGAAAAATAAAGACATTCATGGTAAAATGGTAATTAAGTTCATATCTTGTTCACCCTAAATATATCCTTCTTAGAATTCAAAGTCAAAGTCAAATCGTTTATTTCAAACAGGCACATGAAAGGGACCTTTGAACGTCAAAAATTAAAAAGAAATTAGAATTTATTCTAGTTGCGGGAAAATAGAATATATTATATTTTCTTTTTCCAAACGGTAGTTTCGTATGGAGAAGAATGGGCAAGAAACTCCACCGTTAGTCTTTTAAAATGTGTTACAATATTTTGTATACGTTAATTATACTATTATATGTGAAGACGATTCACCGAGAATAAAATTACTATACCACAATATGTAAAAAGAATGACAAATGAAGCAATGACAGATTAATTAATTATGATACACGGTGTTCGCATATGCGAGCAATGTTTGTTAATATTAACAAGCATTGTAAAAGTGTTAACAAGTAATAAGTCTGTGCGAGGTAAAGTAATCACAGAATGTAAAATCAATGTCATAAAAATAATAAATTATACTATTTAATTAGCAACCCGTTTGATTTTGTCTAGACTCTAGATTGTACTATCGAGCAGGACCAACATGTTTCCAAGCATTCTTATCTTCGATATTTTGTAGTGAAACTGCCAGTTTTTCTGTAATCCCGCAAGAAAAATAATCAAAACTCAAAATACTCTGTCTTTACTTAACAAAGTTTCGCATCTTTTGTTATAAAACTGGTTTTATTTTTGGTTACTGAGTTGTACTAGGTCAGTAACAGACTAGCAGACAGGCAGGTGCTGGCTTACCCAGACAGTCTGTCAGATGGCACCCCTCGGGCAATGACCGAGATTTGATCTGTCTTTTTGCAGGCATTCTTTTTGTAAAAGCTTGAATTCTTTTTTTTAAACATAGTTATATAGAATACCTCACGTGTAAAAGTGTCTTAAGATCATGTATGTTTTGTTTGACCCTTATTTTATTTTTGTAGTTGTTTTTTTGTTAGACATGTGGGAAGTTAGGGCGCGAGCATACTTTGCATATATCGCTTTGCAGAGTGATCTTATTTAATTTATTGTATATAATATGGTATGAAGTAAAAAAAAAAACAATCATAATTCATTCTTCTTTGTCTCCGTAAAGTCGTCGACTTTTTTTATACCTAACAATAATATCTAACAATTGAACGATGATGACGATGAATTTCAAGAAAAAAAAAAATGTTTTTTTCAGTATTTTTATGGTTTTTACAGTAAACTCCATTTACCCTGAAACGTAATGTACAAGTAGGTCACCGGGCAGACGCGGTGTCAATTGAATGTAAATGCGCGAGCGCAGGCCGCGCTCTCATCCTTTGTAGGTTGCACACCCTTTTGGTTATAAACAGGACAAATTGGAGTATTTTCTCTTATAGGGATTACATGTTTTTTTTTTTAAGTTGAGCTTTGTTTGTTTGTTTTTTAACTTAAAAGTGTATTGTTGTAAAAAAAAGTGACTTAAAAGTGTATTGTTGTAAATTTTTGTCACAAAAATGTTTTCAAGATTCGCTTTTGCGTTTCCAATTTTCCGTCGCATTGATTTTTTTTTTCGTTTTGTCGCAAGTATGTTGTTTTATCAGCCGGTGGGCGTTGTATGGCTATACGTATTGCATCCTAACTACCTACTAATATTATAAATGCGAAAGTGAGTTTGTTTGTTACGCATTCACGCTGAAATGGCTGAGCGGTTTTGGATGAAATTTGGCACACAGATAAACCATAACCTGGGTAAGGACATAGGCTACTTTTCATCCTAGATCGCAGACAAAGTTGCGGGCAAGGCTACTTTCATCCTAGATCCCAGACAAAGTTGCGGGCAAGGCTACTTTTCATCCCAGATCGCAGACAAAGTTGCGGGCAAGGCTACTTTTCATCCTAGATCGCAGACAAAGTTGCGGGCAAAGCTACTTTTCATCCTAGATCGCAGACAAAGTTGCGGGCAAGGCTACTTTTTATTCTAGATCGCAGACAAAGTTGCGGGCAAGGCTACTTTTCATCCTAGATCGCAGACAAAGTTGCGGGCAACAGCTAGTAATATTTAGAAGGAGCAACAGTACTACTTAGGTACATCATCATCTGCCTAGCCTTTTTCCAACTATGTTGGGGTTGGCTTCCAGTCTCACCGGATGCAGCTGAATTCCAGTATTTTACTTGAAGCGACTTGCTATCTGACCTCCACAACCCCGTTATTGGGTAAAACGATGCCCCTTGGTAAGACTGGTCTTACTTTTGGATTTCTGACGACCCGTAGCTACTGTCAAAGATCCACAACAGTACTGAAGTAATAATTCTGTATAATTTGAATTGTATCAATGATCTGTCTTTGTTCATGGAGTTTCTTGCCCGTTCTTCTCCATAGGAACCTACTTGCCCTTTGGAATGGGCAACTAACTTCATCTTTCTGACTGACCGAATTCTTTAGCGATTCAAAAGTGCCTGTAAATGCTTTAATTAAAATAAATGCTTTGAGTTTTGAATTTCTAGTAACAAACAATGTTTTTGATTGACAGTAATTCATTATTAAGGCTTCCGCAGACAGGCGTGACGCGGCGATGCGACGCGATTCTGATAGAAAAATTTCCATGAAATTGTTCAACTAGAATCGCATCGCGCCTGTATGCAGAAGCCTTAGAAGTTTAGGTATTCAAATTATGATTACTAATTAATTTGTGTACATCATAGTGTGTCAATAGTAATTTATTGAAACATAATACATATTTAATTGCTGGAATAGAAGGATGACTAATAAGAAACTGACACTAATTCTCACTAATGACCGTGTAATGTTTAGGACGCGCATACGCTTGTCAGTATTATGTATTTTATATACGCTCATAAAGTATGACGTCACAAGTGGTGGTCACAAGTTCAGCTTTATTTATGCTGATTCTATACTAACTTTCTCTTATTGAGTAAATATTAGGAAAGCTATATCATCATCGGCCTAGCCTTTTCCCAGCTATGTTGGAGTCAGCCGGTCTACCCGGATGCAGCTGAATATCAGTATTTTACATGGAGCGACTGCCTATCTGACCTCCACAACCCATTTACTGGGTAACACGATACTCCTTGGTAAGACTGGTTGTCAGTCTTTCGGGCTTCTGACGACCCGTAACAACTGTCAAAGATCTACAAATGACAGCCGGGACCAACGGCTTAACGTGCTTTCCGAGGCACGGAGGGGTCTTGGTATGTAAAGATGGTCACCCGTCCACGGACCAACCGCGGCAAGCGTAGCTTAACCTGATGGATCGTCCCGTGCGGCTGTTATTACTTGGCCACTAGCCCCTATAGGCCCCCTATTAGGAAAGCTATATGAGGTGAGGTATTTCTCAGTAGCAGCCTGGAGTCTGGATTTGTGCCCGGTTGATGGCAATAGGCTCGCCCCCTATTACATGGGACTTAAACATAACCGGCGAAACCTCCATCTCTACCTAACCCTCCGGGAAATACAGGCGTGATGTTATAGGTTGTAATTTTAAGCCGTGGAACATGTAATAATGATGTCCTTACATTTGTACCCAAGAGCTGGTATCAGTTGTTAACTGTTCTTTCATATAATTGAAGAATTATCCTCAATTGACTTTAAAGTAAATCTCCGAACTGGATCAACCCTACACTTTAAAATCAACCGACCAAATAAAACCTTACATTAAATGTTTTGCAAAAAAAAAAAAAATGCAACGTTATACTTGTTACTCAGTGTGCCTGACATAAGTACCAATGACACAAACAGTAGATTGTCCCGTACCGCAGTGACGCATAGTGACCGTACTCTCGCCCTTGCGTGTGCGCTTGGTATCTAGCGCTTCGTGCCAATGTCGTCGCCTGCGCAGTTTTTTCTCTCTTTTTTTGCCACCCTTGAAGGTCGTGTACCTGATGTAAAACCTCGCGTGTCAGGTGGTGAATTAATGTAAACAAATTACTAATCACAATGTGGATATTTGAAGGAAAAATTGATATTGTAAGAGATATTCTGTCATTAATTTTCACTGGGGAATTTTGTTGAAGATGATTTGTCAACACTAATGATGTAACTATTATTTTGTAACAATATAATTTAGAAGAGTAGGTATCTATGGAGTCTCTTGCCCGTTCTTCTCCATAGGAACTTACTAGGCTTTGGAATGGGCAACTACTTAGCTTTGTCTTTCTATACGACCGACTCCTTTGACAATTCAAAAGCGCCAGTAAATGGTTTAATTGAAATACTAAAATGCTTTGAGTTTTATTGATTTTCATATTGTTTTATGGTTGGAAAAGTTCATAATTTCCGTTATCAATTTTATTGGAGAAATATTTATAGAATAGAATACTCTTTATTACACACCATAAAAATTACAGATATAGGTAAGTAAATGTAGAAATTTTACATAGGGTAACACAATGGGCGGTCTTATCGCTAAAAGCGATATTTTAAAGACAACCTTTATTTTATTTACTTAACCTATATTTTATTTATGAAAAGGTTGGCGTGATAAAAACATGTAAGTGAGACATTTTCAAACCGGTTCAGTTAGTGAGTATCTTGAACAATGGACGCCAATAATTTTATATGTACTCTAATGTGTGTATGTGATAGGTACTAGATAATACTCTCCTGCTCTTTAACGTTATTATAGTTGATCTACTCTTTTGTTGCATACAGAGTAAATAGAATTCCAATGGATCCAAAACACTGCATATGATGTTCCACAATATAAGTAGGACAAAAGTTGCCAAGGTTGTTAAAAGCTTTTTTTTGTATTTTGCATAGTTATAAGTGATTTACCTATTCCCAGTCCCTACCTATTTAATGTATTGGAAACCTTGGGACGTTTTTATTAAAAAAAGCTTCATTTGAAACCTTTTTCCACTAATAAACCATACACGAGACAAAGAATTCCTGTCACATACGATAGATTTTTTAAAATTGGATATTATATTAATTCAAATCATATAGCAGTAAAAAAGTAATCAAAGAATAAGCCAGAAAATTTGGCTTTGCTCGAGTCCAATCAGGAAGGCTCGCCGACGCTCCGTGATTGCCAGCAGTCCTGCCAACCCCTCATTACATTTACGCACCACCATTAACTGTAATCAAGCTCATCACACACGGAGTTGGATACAATAAAATGTACATCTGTAATAAACCGCCACAGAAGCTGACCACTTAAAAATTAACTGAACAAAAAAACCTTTCTTCGCCAAATTCGGCAGGTCAATAAAAAAGAAGCAACAAAATGAAACAGCATTGTCTACAGATCGTTCGAATTGCCAGATACGAAAATGTAAACACGAATAAACATTTTAAGTTGGGGCAATTTGAAATTTGATTTTCGAAACGGAATGACAAGTGCGGAAACGTTCAAGCTCCCCTTGCGTTTAGTATCCCCACGCACGTCGGCGGCGAGAGCCGAGTGCGTGCACCCCTTCATTACAACCTACGACTATTATGGCGCAATCAAGCACTCGGCACATACGCGAAACTGAGGAAACAATAAAACAAAATTGAAGTATAAAACCACTCCTTGGACTAATTTCAACCAGAGCCTCTACGGTCCGTTGTGTAAAATATATTAGAACTGTAATTTATGAGTGTGCCTTCAAATAGATTGGGCACTCAACTTTAATTGACCAAATTAATGTCTCTACGCTGAGAATGAAGTTAGGCTGCCCTCAAAATGTTTCTCAGCTTGCATTTAGAGAAGTGTGTTTTCAGATAACATAAATCATGAAAATCATTTCAACTCAGCGTTCTGTAAGCCCAACCTTCAATATTTATGTAGTAGACTATAAAATCTATATCAACAATAAAGAGAAATGATCGGACGAGATTAAAATACGATTCCTAAATTAGATTATGACAATCAGAGAATTTCCACCATAAACACGTTTAGAAATCGAAAAGGGAATCGTAAAACAAGATGACTGCTGGAATTGCTTCCTCTCTTATACGCATAAGGAGACCCACAAGCAATAATTATTGAGGTGTAAAATTTACACTGACATCCCTTTATGGGTAACATACACGATCATGGCTCGAGCTCCACCGTCCATTTATAATGATATTTTACGGCGAATGTTTGCGACATGTTCACTTAATGGACTTTATAAAGCTAAAACCTTTCACGCGATCTAAGAGATAATGCACCCGACGTATGAATAGGTGATCTTAATTTATCTGTGAACCGTTCCGGTTAACACTCGGTATCGGTCGCTAATCGAATCACCGGTAACCTGCATGCGATTTATGAAATCGATAAGCCTTCAACGATAACGGATCCTTTGATGATTCGAGTTTAGTTAGACTTTCAGATTTATTTACATCCTCAACTCCGATTTAGCGTTCGTAACGTAGATCACATCTCATTAGATTCTAATTAGGAAATATTAGAAGGATCTGAATTTGTATAATAATTTATTGATAATATCGTCAAAAGTTTTTTAGTAAACACCTTGTAGGTCGATTGATTAAAATATGGTGCAAATACGTTTTGGGCAAAAAACATCTTCAGATTGGTTTTGGAGATGCCGACAATGAGTGATCGAGGTCAGTTTTTACCACAAATTATTTGTTTACTTAGTAATTGTTCGCCCATAACGGCATTGGTATGATCGACCTTTGTTTTTTGACATACACAATGATTTTGTACAGCTACCCACTTGCATTCATTATAAAATAATTAAATGTTTGCAAAAAAATATATTGTAAGTCGAATGAATAAAATTATCCACTGCCGAATATAAATCTTTCAAAATTCCAAAAACATTGTCGCCCTATCCCGAAAATGTTAACTTATAAATATTTGGTTAAAGTTCTTGGTAAAATTGGCGGCGGTTCCTAAGTGTAACAGAAAAATATTGTTGAATATTTCGGAAATAAACTTATAAATATCATTGTCTACTTACTGTGCGGTGGTGTTAATGACATCGCAGAGACGGCGGGTGGTACTGGTGGGAACATGTCCTGGTGCGGCGCGAACATACGTGGCGGCGGCGGCACCTCGGCCTCTGGCTCCTCCTGCTCTTGCTTCGGTGGTGAGCGAGGCCTCGACAGACGCACTGCCTTCAGGCCTCCACTCGGAGAACGGCGCATCGACAAGTTCTCTGGTGTATCTGATTCTCCTGAGCGACGACGAGGTCGCGCCTGCTTGCGTCTCGGCTGAGGACTCGCTGGGCTCACTGGTGGTGAGGGCGCCGGTGGCGTCGTCTGCTCCGGGCTCCGCGCCAGCGGCGTTGGAGGCGGAGACCTCGCTTGCTCCTCGCGGGCCTGATCAGCTAAGCCCCGAACCTGGAGCGACTCTCCAGCGCGAATCACAGTTCCGAGCTGTTCTTGCGCAACAGACACCTCTCCACGATACATAAAGTCTACAACTGCTTGCACCTCCCATCCTTGGAAGTCCTTTAACACGATCACCGGGTGTTTGCACGGATTCTCGCTAAATATTCGGCGAAACAATGGACTGCAAGCGCCCAGCAGCACCTTGTGAGCGCGTACACGGCGCTCGGCGCACACCAGCGTCACATCCACTAGGGTCTCAGCATGCAGCAGCGCTTCGAAGGACCGGAGCAGGTGCGCCTGGTGATTGTTCCAACGCAGACTGTAATGTTCTTCGCCGCCGACGGCGGTTGTCTTGTCGTCCATCGCGCGCGCCGGTGTCAACGCGTGTGTTGGATCCGCGGCGCGGTCCAGCAGCGGGCGCGTGCGCGGCTTCGCGCCGCCCTCCGCCCGCTTCGCACCCCGCACTCCCCAACCCTTTCGTCGCTCAAAGAATCGCCTTCCCGCCGGACCGCAATCTTCGCATTGCACTATTCCGTTTGAGTTCACACAGATTTTTTTCAACAACAGTTGTGTCCGTAAGCACTGAGTCACCGAAAAGTTTGGTAGCACTACACAGTTTGCGTCGCTGTGGCTGCGCGCTGTCGTCGAGGGTGGCGACGGGAGCGAGGACGGCACGTACGTGTGTCGCGGGTGGCTCGCGAACGCGAAGTGAACTGACGAGACGAGCGCGCGGTGCGGCGGTGTCGCGCGAATGCCGAATATCGGCTCGGCGTGCGGTCGGCGGGCACTGGCCGCCCGCGCCGGTGTGGGGCGGGCCCGGCCCCGCCCCGGCACACACACACGTACGTGCGACGCGAGCACGCCTCCCCCCGCGCGCCCGCTCCCGCCACCACACATGTGTCACATTACTCGAATACCTACACACATGTGACGCCTCCTTCACAATATATACTTTTCGGATACCTACACTCTATTTATCTGTCGGCTCTGAAGTTTTACGGAGAAAATTTTACTGTAGGTAAGTTTTTCAGGAACTTTTCTAAAAGTATGCAAAAATGTTACGCTGAGACAACAGTTAGGTAGGTACTGGCCGTTCGGGTGTCTTCGTTATTTAGATGAAGAATTTAAGATCGTAACTTTTTTGCATCCGAAATGCGGTGTTGTCGCGCGCCCCCAGTCAAGCTGAGGTCGAGCCAAAATTAGGACATGTCCGAGATAACGCGGACGGATGGCAATACTACACAAATCACGAACACGAATTTTATTGGAGGAAGTAGCGGATTGGGATAAGGATAGATTTAAGGAGATATAAATGTATTGTAAGTATTGAATATTATTTTTGCTTCAAAATATTTGTTGTTTTAATGTTCTCTAAAGTTTATTCTTTATTATTTGGTTTCGTGAGTTTTTGTGTTACCAATGAGATTGAAGATTTCCTGTATCTAACATTTCATTGAGGAAAAATCACTTCAGATCGACATCTTGAGCTATAGACAATTCCATAAAGACTCATTTTCGAGGACTTAGAAGTATACCTAATTATCACAGTGTCTTTGCATGATTTCTGTAAACAAACATTTTGCCCAATACCGGATGAATGGGACCTTCGAGATATAAAAAAAAATACCTGACAATGTATACATGTGACCGTTACTGGCCCGTCGTAAAATTGTAAGCGGCTCGTTTTAGTTTTGTACATTCTATTTATGAAAAAAAAAATCGAACGCGACTTAAAAAATTATTTCACACCAAATTATTCTCTTTGAATTCGTTTTTTATTGAGATTGTGCTAGCCAAAACTCAAAATAATACTAAAATAAATCAAAGGTAACTTTTAATGTAGTGGAAATACTTTATTTTAATCGTGATCAACTTTATTTGTTCACAACAAATAAAGTTGATCGAAATTAAAATACATAATATTATATTCTATTCATCTTCATTGAGTTATTAAACACTTACTAGCCAGTTGTGTTGTAGGTCCCATGAATTAAGACAACAGCTGCTACTAACCGAACACACATTCAGAGTCCGCTGCTACTGAGAATTCTCAAAGGAAAAACCCGATAACACATTGCTCGTCACGGGGTTCCGAATATGACAGATACATAACATCCTATATTCCCCGAAGGATTGAGCAGAGGTGCACACCCACATTCTGCCAATTATGTCAAAGTACCATGTAATATGACACATTGGTGATATTTTATCTTTGCAAGGTATGTATGCCCAGCATCCTAATTGTGTACTTAGCACACTTTCAACCACAATCCGAGGGTTTGAAGGATATTCCTAATCCATTGCTTCATAGGTTTGAAAAATGAAACCCGTTGCGATCAATTGTCTTTTTATGTTACACAATTACCCCGCAGAACGCCAAGAAATGTCAAAATAAGAATATTTTGACATTTCTTCACAGCAAGTGTCATTCCGACGAAATTTCAACGAAATGACAGGCAGAAGTGTGTGTTTATTGCAGCTAATTAAAAGTCCGACTATACAGTATAAGGCCGTTACTGGCTAGTTATAAAAGTTTTTTTTTAATGTAAGATAGTTTAAGAGTCATTTAGGGGCTTAAATATAATCCTATTCTGGGAATAGAGTAACGTGTAACTGACAGTGCAGTCCTTGGAATAATGAAAACGTTTTGCCAACATGGTCTACTTTAGTTGTCATAAATATCAACGATCTTTTACAGCTAATGTAACTTATCTACGCATTTGTAACAGGGGTTTATTATAGCTTTTTTTCTTTTACGGGTAACATGAAAAGTATAAAAAATCCCAGTCTGAGAAATGTTTATGTTTAGGGTTATCCGAGACTAAAAACTAGAAGTCAAAACTGATTGGGTACCAAGGTATATATTTATTTATAGATAAATTACAAAAAAAAAAAAATCTACATAAATATTTTCACCGAAAAAAGTTCGTTTTCTAATCCCAGATAGTAACTTGACATTTCAAATCTATGTTGTTTGTTTTTTCAATTTGGAGTTCGACATTTGCAAATGTGAAATTACTATCCGGGATTAAATAGTTTTTAATTCCTTTGGTACTTTAGGTACTTAGATTAAACCGTAGCAGGCACTTACACTATCCCTAGCTGACAGTGACATCGAATAAACTGTACGTATAGTTGCCGCGTTTTAACCTGGCAGTAACGGTCATTGACCCACCTAAATTTTCTAGCTATTTTTGTTTCTAAAACAGAAATTAAGTCCGTTAACGTCCTATTTTCAACATGTTCCAATTATGAAAAACCATACATAGTTTATTGTTTGGGTTCTCACGGAGAGATATTAGGGAAAGGGCAATGACCGCTATTGCCACGCTTAAGCGCGGTAACTATAGTTATACATCAATTAACGTAGATATCTAGATAGTAATATTAAATGAATTATAGCTAACATTATAAGTAACAGGTACAAAAACACAGGTGTTGCGGCGGCGTCACCGCCAGGTAAAGTTTTAGAGACAATGCCCGTCTGACCTATTGTTTCAAAGTGTCCTTCATAAATAGATGTAGGTACCTGTGTTATGTTTGGTAGGTACCTGTATGACTGCCCCGTTGGTCTTGTGTTCGCAAGCGTGACTGCTGAGCGTGGGATTCTGGGTTTCATTCCCGGGTCGGGCAAAGTGTTATTGGGTTTTACCATTAGGAATTTCTTAGTAACAGCCCGGAGTTTGGAAGCTGGCGGTGTGTCTCCGTGCCTTAGAAAGCACGTTGCGCCTGCGCCTGATCTCTCTTCGGTCGTGTCGGATTGCCGTCCCTTCGGACTATGAGAGAGAGGGAAGAGAGAGTGCACCTGTGTGTCGCACACACTGGACTGGACAGGTCCACTCAAATCTGTGTGGTTCATTCCTACCCTACAATTACCATTTCGGACACCAACCTACATGGTCCTCAAATGATCTGACCAAGATTATGTCCGGATATACACATTCACATTGATGAATTTTATTTATTCAATGACATGAATATTTACTCTGTGTAGTATTATATTATTTTAATTATTGTAAATGTGACTACGTGGGTCATTGTTTAATTTTGTTTTATTCTCAGTTAGTTTTTAACTGGCAGTTTGAGTATTTTTTGCGGCCTAGCCAAATGTCCTTTCTTTGGTATTGTTCGTTGAATCGTTGAGCTCCTTTAGTTCTGAGTTGAGCTGCACAACTACTGACAAATGCGTGCACTGACTGGACAGGTGCACTCAATCTGTGTGGTTCTTTCATCAAAAGACCATTTCAGACACCAATCGACATGGTCTTCACGTGATCTAGCCAAGATTATGTCTGGACTTTAAAAGAGACTGTGACCTCTGAGTTTGTTTCGGTCTTTCTTCTCAGAGTAGTCAGATAGGAAACGCCGACCTCATCTTGTTTAAAAAAATATGTTTGACGTGTAAAAGTGTTTGTAAAAACCTACTTACAGAAATAAAATCATTTATCATTTTATCACTTGTGCACTATAATATCTCCCGCGCCGAAGGTCTCCGCTGAGATTGGTCGTCATGGCCGATATTCGGTCTGGAGTCCTCCTGGGGGGTTACCATCACCTCATAAAGCAGTATTATTATAATATTACTTCACAGTGGGAAAGTGATGGAGCTATACAGGACTTATAGCTCCACCTCTTTCTCACGCTAAGTAATATTGAAATAATACTGCTATAAGAGGTGATGGTTACCCCCCAGAATATTCGATCTGGACGACTATAACACTAACAATACATAACGCTCAATATACAGGTACCTAAGGAGCGTTATGTATTCCTAGTGTAAGATATTTTTTGCATGGTATCTGACTGCTCCGATTGTCTATTGGTCGCCAGCGTGACTACTGAGCATGGGGTTCTATTCCCGGATTGGTTAGAGTTAATGACTTTTTATTGAAAATTCTTTGTAGCAGTTTGGAATTGAGCAGTGCTGGCCCAGTGGTAATGGTCGCGACTTAGGAGTTGTATATCGCAGGTTCGAACCCTGACAAGCGCATTACTTTGTGTAAATTATTTCATCACCTGAACTGCTCTCAAAACGGCGAAGGAAAACATCGGAAGGAAACCGGCATGTCATAGAACCAAAAATTTAAAGACATGTGACATCTACCAACCCGCACTGGGCCCGCGTGGTGGATTACGGCCCACTCTCTCTCACAGAGAGGAGGCCTGTGTCCCAGCAGTGGAATATTATAGGCTGATCATGGTTTGGAATTGCGCCTGGTTAATCTGTACCACACAGGTCTTAGATAAAACTTAAGTTTAGGCATACTTATAAGGGAAAAAAATCAAGACCTCTATCTATTAAGACTCAGATTAATTTAAATTCGTAATAAGTTCTTAATTTGTATTTTTAACATTGTTCCGGGTTTTTAATGATCGAAGTCACTAACGATTAATAATCCGCCGATTTAAAAGATTAATAATAAGATTAATAATAGTCATGTAAGAACATTCGACCGTTATAGTGGCATTATCGAAACATTTATTATAATTCACTAATAGTTACTCATATGATAATTTATTAGAACCGGAGTTTTTTAATAAAAAAAAAACCATTCATAATTCGTTTTTTAATAACTCATTATTAAATACATACTTAGTTTTTTTAAATTGCGTAGGTAATTGCTTTTTTAACTTAATGTTGTTTAATTCTCATGAGTGTAAACGACCTTTTAAACGAAACGGTAATAAGTATGGATTTTTTTTCAAATAAAGAACACTCAAAAATCTGGCTAGCGTTTGTCGGCTGCCAGTCTATCCGTATGCAGCTGAATAGGTACCAATATTTTACATCAAGGTCCGCAGTTGTAGCGCATGAGAGTAAAATGTTCTTACTTTTTTTGCAATTTGCAGGTCTTTGTCAGGTTGTATCTTGATCAAACTATCGCGACTATAACAGATACCTATGTATTTTCAGAATAATTCTTATAGAATCATAAATACAACTCTCTAAGGTAGATTTGCTCCAAATGTCAATGTCATGATTTCATGAAAAGTCATTCAATGGATACCAGTATTTTACATGGAGCGACTGCCTATGTGACCTACACAATCCAGTAACTGGGCAACACGATACCCCTTGCTTATAAGCCTTTTTTTTGGGTGGGAAATTATCAAATAACTTCTCCCGCTCTGGGCGGAGCGGGAGAAGTTATTTCTGCCTAAAACCCACCCGTGTTCCTTCCGTTGCCTGTTGTGCCAGGGGCCTCGGTAACCCTTTCGTACCTTCCCGCGACCCCGGGTATAAGACTGGTTGTCAGATTTCCGGGCTTTTGACGACCCGTAACAACTGTCAAAGATCTACAAATAACAGCCGGGACCAACGGCTTAACGTTCTTTCCGAGGCACGGAGGGGTCTTGGTATGTAAAGATGGTCACCCATCCACGGACCAACCGCGGCAAGCGTAGCTTAACCTGATCGATCGACCCGTGCGGCTGTTATTACTTAGCCGCTAGCCCCCTAAGATCCACCTTAAGGTATTTTACACAAATAAAGAACACTAAGGCTCGAAATTTAAACATAATTCTGTTTCTGTCAATCGTTTGAAGATGACAGAGACAGAATGTTTTCAATATGTTTTACTTTAAACGTATTTAGTCAATTGTGGTGCAAGCGGGTCTAAGTTTTCATGTTTAGGGTTCCGTAGTAACCACACACACACACACATTAGTGAAGGAAAACATCGTGAGGAAACCGGAGCCGTGGAGCCGGAACCGTGTTCGTAACACACATAAAATTACAATTGATCGCAATCGGTCTCATTTTGACAGTTCACCAACGTCCATTGCATTATTTACGCTGCTGCGCAAACGAATTTTTTAAACCTATGAAGCAATGGATTGGCAATATGCTTCAAAACTCTCGGATTGTGATTCATACTGTATTACGCAATAAGGGTGCTGGGCTTATAGTTAGTCAGAAATCGCCAACCTGTCTTGAGCAAGTGTGGTGATCAATGCTCATGTCTTCTCAGTATGAGAAGAGCTTCTGCCCTGCAGTGGGGCTGGTATTATTATAGTAAAACTAGCTGTTGCCCGCGATTTCGCCTGCGATCCAGCATGAAAATCAGCCAATGTCCTTCTCCAGGTCATGTTCTACCCATTTGACAAATTTAATTCAAATCCGTTCAGCCGTTTTAGCGTGAAAGCGTAACAAACAAACCCACATTAACATTTTTTTTTCACATTTTTAGTTTTTATTTCTTCTTGTAGTTCCGTGGTTTATTTCCTCAAGGTTTGTAGTGGCCTTCACGTCATAGGAACAGCACCTACGTGAGTAGCAGTTCGCAATTCGGACTATATTCTTGGTAAATCAAAAAGGTTTGCATTTGGGAAAATGTGGTCACGCTGTTGTTCCCTGCCTGTATGTAGGTTTATCTCTATGCTTCCCTGTCTTTTTAAGAAACTGAACTTTGTAACTTCGCCTGCCTTTTGAAGAATTTTGGAATTTACAATATACCTATTACAATTTTGTTACACTTATACCTACAGAGGATCATTGATCATCACGCTTACTCACTGCACGTTGACGATTTCCTATTCACCTTTCCTTAAGACGCTGACAACACCTAAACCGCGTCACTGTCAGATTGCATAGAAAAGAAAGAGAAGCGCGACGACACAACGCTTGTAATTTATTGCAAAATATGAAGCAATTATCTATTTACTCAAAATTGAGTTGAGTAATCGAAAATAAAAAACAATCAAGTTCTGCATTAAAATAAGACGTTCTTGTTATTAATTAAATACGTAACGTATGTTGATATTTAATACAGATATTTTGGATTAGAACTCAAGGTAAGAGGTTAGTTTAACGTTAGCTTGTATCGAGATTTTTTTTTCAAAACGTGTTTTGGTAACAACCAAGTTCTGGGAAGTATGTTCAAAATTATCATATATTTTTTCCACTACCACAAACTATACACATTTGGCAATTTTTTTTCTTAAGAGAGGCCTATTTAGGCCAATTGGGTCTTGTCAGCGCCTTAAGAGGTGTTCCTCCTTGTTGAGTCAGTGGTGACGGTGACTAATTTAAAAGTACCTTCCATAGTACCTTCCTTCGAAAAATCAAACGGTTTATGTCAGGTTTTGAACTTGGAACCTCATCATACCTTTTAACGGGTCCATAGTTAAGTGTGTCGCCCCACTGGCAAGCGATCAAAAGAAAGACTGAATCTGTGGCCAGATAGTGCTTCCTTACCCAAACCATTCGTTCCACCTGCAGGAGATCTCCCACCTGGACATCAGTTGCCTTGGCTAACCTGGAAGTTTTTTAACAGACTCCGGACCCAGGTTGGCCGATGCAAGGAAAACCAGTCCAGGTGGAGATTCATTATAGACGACTCCGCCTTGGACTGTAAATGTGGTGCTGTTCCACAAACGATGGGACTCGTGAGTATCATGTCGTGTGTGTCCTGTCATCTGCATATTACAGGACCTGATGGACGCTAAAGACATTCATTATCACATTCATTATTTACACAATAAATTATATTTTTAAATATTAAAATATAAAAACATTTAAAAATATAAAAAATGTTAGCCCATCGGTATCGGGAACAGGGTCCAAGCTACCGGCGGTCAGGGCTCCAGAGAAAGGAACCTCCTAACAATGCGAGCCGTGTCCAGAAGTACCGCTCTCTGAATCAAGCCCTTAATCCAGCCGTCCAACGAGAGCCTCCTTAGGTCAACACCTAAGGAGGCTCTCGAGGCTCTTGGCAATTAAGCCATTGGCTGATATGACTATCGGCACAATGATTGTTGAATTCACATCCCACATGTCGACAACCTCGCGAGCCAAGTCAAGATACTTGATTTGTTTATCTTTTTCGGCTTTCACGAGGTTCCCGTCATGAGGGACTGTTTTTACACATATTATTATTAATTTATTTTACACTTATATAAAGCGATTAAACTAAAATGTCACCATTACAATAAATATGACCATTTTATTACACAAAGTGACAGCTAGTACCTACGTGTCAGATTAGGTACTCCAGTGAATTAGTAATTCGACTTTAGTGATGGTGCCAAACACTTAGCCGAATTCAGGGCCGAGTTCATTTAGATACATCGACACACTAAGACGAAGATGGACGGATCCGTAAACCGCGGGGTAATTGCGCAGTTTTTTTTTTTTAATTTATTTATCATTTATACAATAGAACACAGGATTACATAATTAGATAGCAACCAAAAACCACTAAGGTTTAAACTTGTGCTATCATGAGTCTATCTCAATATCATACAATACAAGGAAGCATTTTATACCTATGTTCGCGTTATTGTCGATACAATTAATAACATCCTTACATATTTAATAGTTACAAACATTTTATAAGTACGTGTTATTGAAGATACAATTAACAATAACAAACAAAATAACAATTTAGTAACACACATACAATGTCAATGCCTTTCATATTGACAGTTCAACAACATTCATTGCGTTAAGTACGTTGTCGAGCAGACGAATTTTTTAAACATAGAAGTGATAAATTAGCAATTTCATCCAAAATCTTTTTTTTTAATCTTTCTTTTTTTTTTAATTCGATTTGTGATTGAAAGTGTGTTATGGAATTAGGGTGAGGTCAAACTAAATTCATAATCAAAACATTAATTCGAAGTGTTTTTAACGAAGTTTACGATGTTTATACTAAAGTTATTAATATACATTTGGTACAAAGCTAATTAGCAGTTCGCGTGGCAATGTGGACGGAATAAAATAAACATTTATTTAGAACATAAGTGGGCAGTTACTTCGCGATTTGTTCTAAAGATAACATCTTTTGAAAAGATCATTGGAAATTTGAAAAGGTTATTATTGAATTGAATTAAATGTGCGCTCCAGAGTCAGGCGTTTTTTAGAGTTTCGTTGTCAACAACTATCACAGGTAAGTAGGCTTTACAAGATAACGAGTAACCAACCTACATTTTCAGTTGGAGAATTGACCGTGACGTATGTCGATGTATGGGAGAACATGTTTTTCAACTACAATGTTAAGTTTGTTTTTGGGATAAATTCATCTCAATTACGGAACCCGGACTACGGATACGGAATTATTAAAAAATATGGCCATGTGCGTATTTTTTTTATAATTCTTGAAGTAAAATATGAAGCATCGCTGAAACAACGTTGCTTCATATTTTCAACAAACTTGCATACACAAAATCACTAATAAAATACTTGCCTATCTATAGTGTAGGGATTTCAGTTATCAAATATACAGATTGAAATTGAAAACATGCGACAAACAGAAATGGGAGATTGTACTCGTCATTATGAACAACTTTTACTAAGGGACCAAAGCTGTTTTCGCGAAAAAAAATCTGCTGTTCCATACATTTTGATGTGTAATGCGAACATAAATGTAGGGAACAGCTGATATTTTTTTCGCGATTTGGGTTTGGTCTCATAGTAAAAGTTGTTCATAATGATAAATATAGTCTCCTATCTCAATTTGTCGCATGTTTTCAATTTCACCCTGTATACATTTTTACTCATTTGAAATAGGTCTAATCGCCAAAATAAACTCCATTATATGTAACACGATTAAGGCACTTTGAATCAAACTAAAATAAAAGTACCGATAAATATCTAGTACAGTCTTCAAGTTTTCTATGACCTTCAACCCAGCACCCAAGTGAAACCCATTGCTACTGTAAGTGTTTTACTCAATTCAAACTGAAAGCATTTATGTCAAATAAACCAATTACAGGCACTTTTGAATTGTTAAGGGGTCGGTCAGTCAGAAAGATGAAGCTAGTTGCCCATTCTAAAGCGTAGTAGTCACCTATGGAGAAGAACGGGCAAGAAACTCCATGGACACTCTTTTAAATTGTTACAAAATAATGTTACATATTTAATGTTGAATTTATGACTAAACGTGAGGACGATGTTAAAATAACGCATTCATAGTTCCTACCTACAGCAAATATAAACATACCAAAAGAAAATATGGCGTCGCAGCTAAGAGATGACCAGTCCCAACAACGCAATTACCCCGCTAAACTAATTCAAGCAAAATTAATTCCATTGTCTCACATTATTTTCCTATAAATGTTCTATTGATTGTCTCATAATTTACCATAAAATAATAATCGTGGGACTGAAATAGTTGGATTTGAGTAAAAAGGTTTCATTCAAGAGCGTATAAGGCGTGAAAGCATCCGTCAATTTCCCGGGCTTTGAACCTACTTTACGCGGGAAAAAAAGAAATGGATTTGTGAATGGCCGGCTCAGATATGGGAAACTTATTTTGTGATGGCCGCATACCGGGTTTTTGTAGATTATAGAACACTAGCGACCCGCTCCGGCTTCGCACGGTTTTTACGACTTGACAAAACATCGAAATTTATTTATTAGGTAATTAATATTAATGTATTAAACACAAACCTTGTGAATCAAAATCATAGTGAAAGCCGTTTCAAAATCCTTAGTGTAGTTTAGAAAAACAACGTCTTTCGTCACACAAACAGACACGAAAAGCGACTTTTATTTAAAATATTTGTAGAAGTGTTTGATGTAATGTTGCAAGACTTTTTGAAGAATGTCTCGTTTTTCTTTTGTTTCTTTTGAGTTTCACGGATTTCGATTTTGGAACGTTCATATTATTATATTGTTTTTTAATGGTTTTTCAATTAATACAATTTATCGTAATCGTCAGCCTGTAAACACATAAAGTCGCGGGTTTCTAAACGTGTGCCTTATGTGAAAATTTTACATATTTATAACATAACTGGCGCAATGTGGGTGTACTACAGGTACACCTCTGGCTAACCCTTCGGGGATTACAGGCGTCATGTTATGTTATCTTATAAATATATATAATATTACCATAATTTGTTTCTAAACTAAGTACACAATAACTTGAAAGGCTTTTCTTAATAATACTAGCAACCGTATGACGAAGTTTGTTCGTAAATTATTTAGATTTTTATTTACCTTTATGAAAGTCTTCACCCACGTAAATGCCTACGCAGGTGAATCAAGTGGATATTCTTAGCATTTATAACTATTGTACATTTTATTTGCGAGCAGTGGAGGCGCACTGGTAACGGCCGCGACTTACGAGTTGGTCGTAGGTTCGAACCCAGACAAGCGCTGTACTTTGTGTAAATTATTTCAACACCACCGGTAGTGTTGAAATAATTTCAGTGGTGTTGCAGAGCAGTGGCTCTGAAAACGGCGAAGAAAAAAATCGTGAGGAAACCGGCATGTCCTATACAAAAATTCGAAGACATCGTTCATGAGTTTCGTTTGCGAGAAGCTTGACATAACTCAAAAAAAGTAGTTTTTGGATATGACGAATTAAAAGTTTTAAAGCAGCGGTAAGAATGCGACGAAGTATAAAGTCCCGAAGTATAAACACCTCTCTAGCGCCCTCAGTTTAGTGCTCATCCCATATACACCAACGGCAGAGGCAACAGCAGCCGTCGACTCGTGGACGGCAGAGGCAACTGCAGCCAACTCAAAAATGCTGATTTTTTGTTATGTCACCCTTCTTGCCAATGAGCGACATGTGGACATCTACCAACCCGCACTGGGCCCGCGTGGTGGATTACGGCCCACTCCCTCTCACAGAGAGGAGGCCTGTGTCCCAGCAGCAAGAAAATTACAGGCTGATTATGCCGTACCTTACCTACATTTTATTTAAAGAGTTTTATCAAGAATTGGATATGAATGAGTAGGTTGTTTGCTAAAACCTGTTTGTGTCATTGGAGACAGCACCTGAGACGAATAGTCAACAAACTATCATATGTCCATCGCACAGTTACTCATTAAAAAAAAACATGGCCGTTTATTAAAATGATTAAATCACCACGATTCGCAGACAAAATTAGTGGTCGCAGAAACCTCGAAAGTGAGGTCGCAATTTGTTATTCCAGACAGGTGAACTACAAGTCTACTGCTGTTTATCCTGACATTAGAACTTTTTATTCGTCAGCTTGTAAGTAGGTTATTTACTAGGGTTGCCAACTTTTTTCTATCAAATATAGTATTTTCAAAGCCATTGCCTGTAATAGCCACTAGCAGAAAACGAAAAAAAAAACAAGTTTAAAAAATAATTCTATTTTAAATGCATTATTTTTGCTACTTAAGCTTTTATTAACAGTTTTTTAATGTTTTTATTACATGTCTCATATCAATTATTACTCTCTAAATTATGGTCACAAAATATCATTAATTCAGAATTTATGAGATTATTGATTAATACTGGCCCTATTGCGCTCATCTCGCCATTTTGTATTCATTATTGAATATGTGCGCCCAGCTGAAATTGCTGGTAAAGAAAGAAGAAATGATAAAAAATCTAAATATTAGATAAATCTGAACCACTTTTGCCCTTTTTAAGCTGTAGATTTACCAACAAATTTTTGGTCAGACGGAGCAGTATCCAGAATTTTATTTTGTTTTATCTATTTGTTTATTTAGAATACAAATTTTATTTTTAGAATACAAATTGTTAATGTTTCAATTTTTCATCGAAAATTTAATTCAAGTTTAGCCTACAACTTTTTTTTAAATACAGTATTTAGGCCTATAATATAGTATTATGATTGTATTAGGGTTGGCAACCCTAGTTATTACACCCAAATATTATAGAATAGCCGAAAAAAAGATTGACATGTGCTAGCTGTCACTTTGTGTAATAAAATTGTCACATTTATTGTGTTCTAGACTTTTAAACTTAAATAATGAGCCTATAATGTTCCCACTGTTGGGACACGGGTGTCCTTTCTGTGAGAGAGAGTGGGACTTAATCCACTGCGGGCCCAGTGCGGGTTGGTAGATATCACACGTCTTCGAATTTTTGATTCTAGGACATGCCGGTTTTCCTTCACCGTTTTGAGAGCAGTGGTTATGAAATAATTTACACAAAGTAAAGCGCCTGTCTGGGTTCGAACCTACGACCTACAACCCGAAAGTCGCGGCCGTTACCACTGGGCCACCACTGCTCCTTTCTCTACTTTTACACTTATAAAAATCGATTTAACAAAACAATCACTATTACAATAAATATGACTATCTTATTACACAAAGTGAGAGCTAGCACAGGTCAGATTGCTTCAGTGAATTATTAATTCGACTTTAGTGATGACTGCTGACAGTTGCTCCTCAAAATGACAATTGTCCTCGCAGTAAAACATATCATTCTTATGCCGTGTACCTACGTAGGTATTGTAGAAAGTCCCGTGTCTTGTTACACTTAAAAACATTACAGTATTCCGATATGCTCGACAAAATATTCACCCCAAAAGCGAAAAAAGAAAAACAAAACACATACGTGCACACAGGCACCCATTAAACACCTTACAACCAATTTAAGACGCTGACAACACCTAAACCGCGGTCACTGTCAGATTGCATAGAAAAGAAAGAGAAGCGCGACGACAAAACGCTTGTAATTTATTGCAAAATATGAAGTAATTATCTATTTACTCAGAATTGAGTTGAGTAATCGAAAATAAAAAACAACCAAGTTCTACATTAGAATAAGACGTACTTGTTATTAATTAAATACGTAATTTATGTTGATATTTAATACAGATATTTTGGATTAGAACTCAAGATAAGAGGTTAGTTTAACGTTAGTTTGTATCGAGATTTTTTTTTCAAAACGTGTTTTGGTGACAACCAAGTTCTGGGAAATATGTTCAAAATTAACATATATTTTTTCCGCTACCACAAACTATACAGATTTGGCAATTTTCTTTCTTAAGAGAAGCCTATTTTGGTCAATTGGGTCTTGTCAGCGCCTTAACACGAAAAGTCACGAACTTACAATTAACCATACTTAAACAGTAACAATTTGACTTTAGTCTTTATTTCGTAGCGATAAGGGTTGTTTTCGCAGTTCAATTGTTACTAACGCCGTACAAAGTCAACCCTCCCGTGCGTGGGCACACGTCAGAATCAGCATTACGTGTGTAACCTATATGTGGGCTGATAACATCTGACCTCACTTTGTAATGGGGAAAAAACGGCTTTCTTAATAATGTACTGTGATTTATTGGCCTAAATATGGGTTATGAGCTCGGCTGGTGAGGTTAGGTCATGGGGGTGTACCGAAAGCATGTTTTTTTAAATTCGTTGGTTGTGTTTTCATGGAGGAATTGAGGTACTGGTTCAGGGCCTCAAGTCTGCTATTACAATAGTGTCAGAATGGTCTGTTCCAATCCTCATTAATGACGCCATTATATTAGTAGATTACCAAACTTGTCAAAATCAACGATTATAAAATCAATGATAGACCATTCTGACACTATTGTAATAGCAGACTTGAGGCCCTGGTCTTTATTGCCGAGGAACAAATTTTTATCCTGAGGGCCAGCAAAAATAGTCCAGCAGTGGACTGAAATCTGTGGTTGAGTACTTTATGAAATAGTCAAATAGTTTGTGCTGATTACAATCCCAAGAAATTACTGATACTGTTAGGCTGTATCACCCCACTGGTAGGCAAAGGCCCCTCCCTGAACTTCCAGTGAATGCGATCTAGTGCTAACTTGGACCTTGGACCACTGGTCGTTTGTTCTGTCCAGCTCGTCCCGCCATCTCCTACGGGGCCTGCCGCGACGTCTAGCTATCTCAGGACTCCACATAGTTTTATTTTGGCCCACAGCTCATTGGGCATGCAGCAGACGTGGCCAGCCCAGTTCCATTTCAACTTTGCGGCTTTTTGAGCAACGTCAGTTATCTGTGTATTGGAGCGCAGTGTGGTATTGCGAATATGGTCTGTTAATTTGACGCCTAGAATACTGCGCTCCATCGCACGTTGGCAAACCTTGAGTTTGGACTTTTGAATGTTTGTCAAAGACTAAGTTTGGGACCCATAGGTCAAATGCCCGTGCCACACGTGCATTTTGACATATGTGCACGTGTCCATGATTTTTCGCTTGACTGACAGAGGGAGGTTTCCTTTCATCAGCTCTTTCATAGACCCTCCAGGCATTTTCGGTTCGTTTTAAGACTTCCTTGTCTTATCTGGAAGACGACGATTAATCTCAGGGGAGTTTGGGGCATTCAGTGGATTTGAAGAGAGTGATTTATTTTTCTCTTTTAAAAACTCCTAAAAACCAGGCTGGATACCTATCTTTCTGGCGAACTCACTCAGTCACATCAAGTGAAACGAAGGAACACTTGACCAATACCAATCGTAGTCCAGACATACTTCAAATGTTACTTCCCCAAGTCTCTCAAAAGACTAGACCACTCCATCTTCAGGACCTAAGACGTGGATACTTCAGAGCTCTTGTAAGTAAGACATATATGGCGATAACAAGGTGTACTGGTCCCGTATAAATCAGAATGCAAGCTTGAACGTTCAAGCGAGCGGCGGCGGCGAAGCGGAAGAAATGAATATTTTGGCAGCACGTACCTTCCAGACGTCTTCGAAGGCTTTGCACAGAGTAGTTTCGGGTAGAGGCGGCAGGCTTATTGTTTTACGTTTTCGAGAGCTGGTTATAGTAGACTGTTTTGGAAATGTTTTGTGCTATAATGCATGTATGAGATGGGTGAGGTCATATAAAAAAAAATTAAGGTTGTA
Organism: Atethmia centrago; assembly: GCA_905333075.3. NCBI lineage: Eukaryota > Metazoa > Arthropoda > Insecta > Lepidoptera > Noctuidae > Atethmia > Atethmia centrago. Next base: position 21,588,282 of record HG995386.1, read on the forward strand.
GTAATACGAGTAAAATAATCAGCCATCCCATACATCTGGGTCAACTAGGTATTGAAGTTTTTTATGGGACAGTTGATATTTTTTTGCAGCAGTTTCGACATACATAGCGATCGCTTTACGACCAAATTCAGTCGCAAAGTCCTAATGGGGTCCCTAGACAGTCAAAATTGAAAACCACGAAAAAATCGCAATCTTGTCAATCAACTACGGACTCCATTAGGACTGCGACCGAAATCGGTCGTAAAGCGATCGCTATCTATGTCGAGACTGCAGGACCTTGGTCCTGTGGAGAAAGTTGTTGAGTTTGCTGGTCTGTATCAAACCCTTAAATATGACCACATCTCTCTGATATATCCTGTTTAGTCTATCTGCCAGATGGTAGTATCAGATAGACGACCCATTAAAGATTCTAACATATTTTAGTTATTTAGGTAATGAAAATAAATGCCTTGTATTTGCAACACGTTTTTGGCACCATTTTCGAAAGGCAGAGCAGTTGATATAATGAGGCGAAGTGGTTTAGCATCTATTTTATTGTGGTTTTCCGTGACGATTACGAAATGGGTGAAAATTGAGTTGTGTTATTTATTTGTTGTCGAGCTTATCAACGGGCTTGCTAAAGCTTTCTAAATATGCTCCTCCCTTCCCCTCCCTCCTTTCTAATTTGTTTTTTTTTTTCACCAGTTCCATTACACATAAACTATCTGCTTCAGACCAGCGAGTAATTCCAGTATTTTTAGAACGTTCGCATTCTACTCAGTTTCAATGTGTCAAAAATACCTCTAATTTTCCTATATTTTTGACATGTTTTTGATTTACGATGATGTGATTGCGATTAATTTTTCAAAGTATTTAATTACTCTGTATAGTTTGTGGTGGCGGAACAAATATATGTTAATTTTGAACATATTTCCCAGAACTTGGTTGTTACCAAAACACGTTTTGAATAAAATCTCGAAACAAACTAACGTTAAACTAACCTTTTCCCTTGAGTTCTAATCCAAAATATCTGCATTTAATATCAACATACGTTACGTATTTAATTAATAACAAGAACATCTTATTTTAATGCAGAACTTGGTTGTTTTTTATTTTCTAATTGCTTCATATTTTGCAATAAATTACAAGCGTTGTCTCATCGCGCTTCTCTTTCTTTTCTATGCAATCTGACAGTGACCGCGGTTTAGGTGTTGTCAGCGTCTTAAGTACATGTTAGTGGAAACTTTGGAAGATAAACCTTAAGGGTCGGGTAATCGTCATTGATCTTGACCATACAAATACGCGTCGCGGTCACGCCGTGCCGCCGCCGTTCTGTTTCGTAAGGAATATTTATTTTTAGTAACGAAAACATGAACAAAAATTATAGATAAAATTACAGATAATAAATTAGTCAGTTTGAAAATATATTATGTAGTTTGCCTTCAGACTTCAGATAACTTAGATCCCTATTAAGATTTTTAAACTCTTGCATATAAAATGAAACCTACTCGTACAAACCGATTCTTGGCCTAAACATCCAGAGCTAATAAAGAAGCAAACATGACATAAACACACTTCTATAACAAAAAAAAAAAAATCTGACGGATTAATTTTTGTATGTCTCGGTGGCTAACTACTCTGTGGCTCCTCCATGCATGCGATGCTCATATCACTCGGAGCAGTTGGCTGAAGGGTGAAAACTAAAAAAACATGGCCCGTCCACGTCGGCACTTGTCTGCCAACTTGTTCTCGCCACTTAGATTAGTTTCCAACTTGTAGGTACTGGTACAGTCGTGTTCACTTCGCTAACTTAGGAGGTAGTATTTTTTTTGTTCATGCTTTATAGGAAGGTTGTGTGGTGTGTAGCTTTAAGATGGGGGCAAGAATTTAAAAGAGAATGTTCAGATGGTTTGGTCATATTGAGGATGATTGGAAGACTAATAACAAAAGCATTATAATAAGCGTTGTAAGCAATTTGTAAGTGGCAAAATTTACAAACATCCCTACAACCGCCATGGGATCTGGAGGCAAAAGCCCTCGCGCACGTATGGGAGTGGCGCGAGGAGGCGAAACGCCGGGGCGTAAGTCCGCTGCCGCGAGAAATCGCGGCACAGCGGACGGAGCTCCGGCGGGATCTCATGGCGTCATGGAAAGTACGGTTGTCGCAACCCAGTGCTGGGCACGCCACGATTGCGGCGATAAGTCCCCTCTTTGAGGAGTGGCTGGAGAGGCGCCACGGCGTCCTCACCTTCCGCCTGACGCAGGTCCTCACCGGACACGGCAGCTTCGGGAGGTTCCTGTGTCGGATAAGGCGGGAGGAAACGTCCGGGTGTCACCACTGTGTGGATCGCCCGGAGGACACGGTGGAGCATACGGTGGAGCATACGGTGGAGCATACGGTGGAGGTCTGCCCGGCTTGGGCAGAGCACCGCCGTGTCCTCTTGGAGGCGATCGGCGGCAGAGACCTCTCGCGTCCGGCCCTGGTTCAGGCCATGGTACGGAGCGAGAGGGCATGGGCAGCCGTCACCTCCTTCTGCGAAGCAGTAATGCTCGCGAAGGAGGAGGCGGGACGGTTGAGGGAAAGGCAAGTTTCGCGCCCTCTCGCCCCTAGCCGCCGCAGGAGACGCCCAGGGCGTCGGGAATCCCGGGCGGATTTCCGGCCTCCGTAGGCGCGGGCTTGCGGACGGTGAGCAATGGGTAGCTCACCGTCCGGCAAGGACCAGGCCCGGGTCGACGGCGCGTTGTATTCCACGCGCGCCTCAAAGAGATGTCGTCAGCACATAGTAGGGGTCCACTAGGGCCGATGCCTGCTGGGGTCGCGGGAAGGTACTTATGGGTCACCGAGGCCCCCGCAACACAGGCAACAAGAAGGAATACTGGTGGGTTTTAGTCAGTAAGAGTCTGACACACCCTCCCGCTCCACCCAGAGCGGGAGGAGTTATTTGCTGATTTCCCACCCAAAAAAAAAAAAAAAAAAAAAAATCCCTACAAATTTCCATCCTTCTATTCTATATAAGGCGCAGATATATCATTTTAGAGACTTTAAATCTGATATTACACCTTCATATAATGCAAGTAAATTAAATTTTATATTGTAAAAGTACCTATAGGGGGGTTAAATAGGACCCCTATAGGTACTTCTACAATATAAAATTTATTATATGAAGGTTTAATAACAGATTTGAAGTCCCTAAAATTGTATATCTGCGCTTTAAACCTGCAGTACACTACTCGCGACGTTGATCGAAGTAAAGCGAATACGAGAGTGTATACTTCTTACAACCTCGGCTCGCGAAGCGTTTTGTAGTACCTACTTTGCACGAGTGTGTAGTCTCGTACTTCGGACTTCGGTCAATTTCGACCAGTACTTCGTCGAAGCAACTTCGAGAGTAGCGTAGTCCTGCACTACGCTACTCTCGAAGTCAGAATGAAAAACTGTCCTTATGAGTGATGTCCTTCAAAAAGGTCTCCTCGCAACCGGCGCGCGAGCATGGTCTGATCTATGCTGTGAAAATCTCACCGTAAAAATGTAGAAGTGACTGTCAATAGTGTCCAACTGTCCGTCCCTCTGTAACAATCTCACAGTGAAAACCTACGTGAAGGGAGAAACCTACGTGAAGGGAGCTTAAACTGAGCTCTTGTACCAGCTGATGGTAGGAATTGACACTGTTGACAGTTAACTTGAAGCTCACTTCACCTAAGTTTTACGGCGCGTTTCTTACAGAATCGACCAGCTGGTATATGAGCGTGAACCAAGCAACAGGACTAAGGGCAAGATTCATTGACCGCACTTTTGCTTCGTCCACGTTCCTATATAATAAGGTTCATAATTTACCAGCTGATAAATGATGAACTTAGTAAATTAAGATTCATAATTTTAGCTGGTAAATTATGAACCTTATTCTTATGATTGTAATGTTCACATTCATATTAAAGATAATGTGAGCAAGCGCTTGTTTCGAATATGAACAATAACGCTATACGAATAATGTTCACATTCGTATGCGACGCTTACTTAGCAAAGTTAGTGTTGCCCAAATGCAAGAACAAGACGAGACTTAGCCAGTCTTGGTCTTGGTCTTGCGCCAATACACCTGGTCTTGGTCTTGGTCTTGGTCTTGCGCTCCCAGTCTTGGTCTTGGTCTTGGTCTTGCAGCAAGAGTCTTGCAAGTCTTGCAATTACCTATTAGTCTATTACTATTTATTAAAGTTTACTTTAAATCTTAGAAAAACGTATTAGAATTGGAACATTGTGAGCTTGAATTAACATAGCCATAGTAAAGATCAAGCAGATTAATAAATAACTGAAGATTTGATAAGAAATTCGAAAAATCAACTGACCTATATGTCGTTTTCCATGGAAGTAACTGTTTCTTAATAAACATTTATGATTTATAAGCTTACATTTGCTAAAACATGTAAAAAACAAATTAATTACAATAACTTGACTGTATTTTAAAGAACAATACTTATCTGTCTAGAAAGAGATTGAACCCTCAACTTATAAGAAATTTAATAAAAGAGTTTTACGATTTATCATTTATTTGAATAAAAAATAAAATACAACACAAATCAACAGCTTTATCATTAGGTTATGATACTTTATATCAATTTTTTTGACCAAGAATTAATACAAAGTAACCATCTGGCTGACTCATCACTTAACCTATTTCTATGTTTTCTAATTACTAATGATGCTTTAGAAAATAACCTCTCAGCAGGTACTGAAGTTGCAGGTATTGAGAGAAAATCACGGGCCATTTTCGATAAAATCGGATACTCTGTCTCATGCGTCCTCCACCAATCTAAAATGTCTTCCGAGCTGGCAGTTCTTGGTTTTCTCAGGTACTCCTCCAACTCGTCTATCACTAAGCCTTGAAGACAAGATCCAGATGACGTCGAGGGACATTCATAGAGTTTATCAAAGTCTATTACGTCTTCATCTTCATCACATACTTTATTTTCTTTTTCTGGTAATTCCAGAGATTTGTTCAGTGAGTGTAGACTTTTATATTCTTCATAAAGTTCATTGAACTTGCGCAGACTTTCTGTTTTAAGTTGCTTCCCCCACATTGTCAGGTCAAAAGTCTGAGCCTTATGCCTTGGGTCTAAAATTAAAGAAGTACAATAAATCCAGTTGCTCTTCTTGTAATGTTTAAGCATTTTGTCTCGAGCTGCTTGGAAAGCTAGAATGAGCCTTTCATACACTTCAGATCGATTAGGTTTCTCATCTAACTGTTTTACCATGGATTCAATTTTATCTAGCAAGAGATTGAATGATACAATGACTAGCGGTAATGTAACATATTTGTCTCCACCAAGTTTTGTACTTAAAAGTTTAAAGTTTATTAGAAATTTATGTAATTTTTCGAGTACCTGCCATTCATTAGCTGTGATTTGAAAATCATTTAATTCGGTGACAGAACTGTACAATATGTCAATGCCCGCTCTCACTTTTAAACCAAATCCAATCATATCATGTGTGGAATTCCATCTCGTTGGACAGTCAAGAATGGCATTTAGATTTGATGGCACGCCAGCTGCTTCACAAGCAGACTGAAACTTCTTCTTCACTATCTCACTTCTTTTTATTTTACTGGAAATACTGCGTAACTTTGTTACAGATGTACGCGAGTCAGCAATATTTGGTGCAGATTCTTCATCTTCCTCATCCTCAGTTTCGTCTGCATAGTCTTCGTACTGCTGATCTTGCGCGTTAGTGTCAGACTCACAGTGTAATGCTAAGGTCTTTAATAAATCTTGTACACCAAGGTTTAAAATGTGAGCAAAGCACCGGAAATGTTGATTGTCTGAATCAAAGTGTGGCGGCAGCTGTTTGCCCAGTTCATACATAAATTTGGTATTTGCAGTTGCGTTGTCGACCGTGATACCTTGTATTTTATCAATTATGCCATATTCCAATAAACATTCATGGAAAATCGTTGCAATATCTTCCCCAGTATGTCGACCGCGTGATGGTATAAAATCAAGAACTACAGATTGATACTTCCATTCGTTGTCTATATAATGAATAGTAACCCCGTAGTAACTCCTACCAGCAATTGACGTCCACCCATCAATGGTAAAAGACATTTTAGATGATAATTGTTGAAGTCGTTCCTTGAGATTCAATTGGAGCTCTTCAAATCGCTCTTTGACTTTCCTTCTAAGTGTAGACCTTTTAGGAAACACCATATTAGGGCAAATACGTCGAAAATATACTTGTGTAGCTTCGTCATCGAAAAATGAGAAGGGAAGATATTTTTTCACCACCCAATCAACTGTAGCTGTCGTGATGTTGTCACTGCTGTTTTCCGACTGAAACAAAACAATAAATCTTGTGTTATTATTTAAAACATACTAGGTTTGAGCGTATAAGAGGAGGAGGTTTGTTGTTGTTAAATCGAGAAAATCGTTAAATTGATATTTGTTATATTAAGGTTGCACTGTACTGTAATTTACCAAAATAAAGTACTTAGTTGTTACTGGCCGATTAAATGAAAATATGGGTGTTTATAAAAAAATATTTAAGACGATAATTACTTACTTAATATGTCGCACCCCTAGATGAAAACACCACTAACTCAAAAATACTTACGTAAGTTAATGGCGTTTTTGAAAGTATCGCATGAATAGCTACGCGGAGTTAAAATTCTTTTAACTGTTAAAAAAATATTCTTACCTGTCCACTTCTTCCAGCGGTTACTAAAAAGCTTGTGATATCTCCACTTAATTTTGGTTTAACAGGAAGAAATATTTCTGATTCCTTTTTGTGGAAAGATATTAGATGTTTCCTTAAGCCTGAAGTGTTTCTGTTTTTCATTTTTATTTCAATCTTTTTATGTTGGCACAATTTACAGAAGGCAGTTTCGGATGCATGAATTATTTCGAAAAACTCCTCAAATTTGCTTTTGGGTCTTTTAGATCTGTGACTCAAACTCTCGTTACTCGGACTAGAATAATTTGAATCTTCGTCACTCATATTAAATTGTACACGTGATACGTTTTTAGAAAACAACGAGAATTAGTAAAAACAATTATTAAGTTAGACTCGAAGCACAGCTCAATTGGAAATGACTGGAATTTTTTTTTTTTTTTTTTTTTTGTGTATGGCATCTCGTAGTTGACCTTGAGAGGTCGTGACTACTTAACCGGACTTTCCTGTGGCTGCCTTAAGCGAACTCAAAGCCTCCAGCCAGGGGCGAATTACTTATAGTACTAAGCGACTGCACGCTAAGGGCACCCCCTGTGGGGTACGGACCTCGGCTTAGGGCGTCGCTGGGGGGAGGACAGCAAGATGGGACAGGCTGGATCTGGTTAATATTATTATTAATCGGGGAATTTAAAGCTACAGGCTCAGCTTCGGCGCGGGCTGGCACTTCTTCGAGCAAGGGTCGGGGGGGACAATTACGTCGGGGTTTACGCGAGGGACCTCGGCGGCGAGGTCGGAACGTAGGTCGGTGTGTTTTGTGCACTGTACTCGTTGCCCTATTGCTTTCCTGGAGGAGGGTAATGGGGTCATCGGGGTCGGAGAGGGTATGCCTTGGACGGCGAATAGAGCTAATGGTGGAGGACCTATAACTGGCGGCCTGCACAACCAGAGGGTTGCGGTGGGTGGTGGCGGAGTCGAAGAAGCGCTTCGTGATGCGCTTCATGAACTGCTTGATGGTGGGGATTCTAAGATCGAGATGGAGGATCTCGTTTCGGACGAACCAGGGGGCTCCCGTTGCCTTTCGGAGGAAACGGTTTTGGAGGGACTGCATCCTGTGGATGTGGTGGGGTTTAGCGTGTGCGAAGACTGCACAGGCATAAGTCATGATGGGACGGATGCACGCTGTGTAAATACGCAATTTGCCCTTAAGGGACAATTTGCTGCGCGCATTTAGGACGGAGTGAAGTCTACCGAGAGCAAAAGCGGCACGCGAACGCACCTGCTTGATGTGCTCTGAGAACGAGAGATGGTGGTCAAGGGTCACGCCTAGGTATTTGGCTCGCTTCTCCCAAGGGATAGGCTTGCCGAACATGGTGAGCGGTCGGGGGGCGATGAGGTTTTTACGCTGTTTGGTGAAGAGAACAGCCTGACTTTTGTCGGGATTGACCTCGATTCTCCACTTTCTAAACCAAGCGCCAAGCTTGTTGACCTCGGACTGGAGAGTGCGAGATATGTGGTCGTGGACTAACCCGGTGTAGTAGATGGCCGTGTCGTCTGCGAACAGAGCCAACTGCGCCTTTCTACTTTTCGGGATGTCGCTGGTGAAGAGAGTGAAAATGAGAGGGGATAGTACAGAGCCCTGAGGGACGCCTGCACGGATAGGGTGAGGGGAGGATAGCGCTCCTTCGATGCGATAGCGGAAGGTGCGGTTCGACAAGAAGTCTCGTAAGATGAGCACGAGACGATCGGGCACACCGAGTTTGTAGAGCTTATATAATAAGCCGTTGTGCCAGACCTTGTCGAACGCTTTCGCTATATCGAAGAATACAGCACCGGTCGTAAGACCACGTTGAAAGCCGTGGCTTATGTGTTCAACGATGCGGTGGACCTGTTGGACGCAAGAATGTTGGGCTCTAAAGCCGAACTGCTGGTCGGGGATGAGGCCCTTTGTTTCCGCAAAATCTCTGAGGCGCTTTAAGATAAGCCTCTCATAGACTTTGCCGAAGACATTGAGCAGACTGATGGGCCGGTAGCTGGTGGGCTCCGTTTTCGGCTTACCGGGCTTCGGTATGCCGATGACGGTGGCCTTCTTCCACTCTTGTGGGAAGATGTTATTGCTCAGGGCTCCATTGAAGATGGTGGCCATGAGCATTATGAGGTGAGCGGGGAACAGTTGGAGCACCCTATTGGTGATTTCGTCTGAGCCGGGGGCTTTGCGAGGTTTTAGACCCTTGATGATATCATGCACTTCGTCTGGAGTGACGGGAGGCAGAGGATAGTCAGGGTCTTCAACGGGCGGGAGGCTCTACGTTCGACTTCCGCGTCGACCTGGGACAGGTGAGCTTGGTCTACTGGTTGAGAGCTAGGTGAGCATTGAGCCTCAAGACTATCGGCTAGGCATTCTGCCTTGTCGACGTCATCGAAAGCGATGGTCTTGTCGGGGCGCACCAGGGGGGGCATTGAGACGACTTCGTCGGATTTGAGTTTCCTCTGAAGGTCCCAGAACGTTCGGTGAGTGGGCTCTAGCTCGCTCAGCATCTTGTCCCATCCAGCGTCACGCAGCTCCGATAGGCGTGTCTTTACAGATCTCTGTAAATAGCGCATATGGGCTTTGTTCGCGTGGTTGGGAAAGTTACTGTACGCACGGACAGCCGCGTTCTTCTCATTCAACAGTTCGCGTACATCGTCCGGGAGCTTCCAGCGATGGTCGTCCATCGCCGGAACCTCCCTTGAACAGTCGTTCAGGACTGATTGTACGTGCACTGTGAATGAGTCAATCGCGGCTGTCGTGTCAGCGATAGAGTCGAAGTGGTCGGGAATGGAGTCTAGTCGGGGACCTAACGTGGTGGATTTCAGGCAGTCGCTTACTTTCCTCCAGTCTGTAACTAACTTGGTGAGAGGGGGTCTATCAGGGTCATGGAGACCTAGGCGTGGTGCCAGCTTTACAACAACTGGACGGTGGTCAGAGGAGAGTTCGTCAAGCGCCTCTATAGAGTCCAACCGTAGGTTGATACTCTTCAGAAGCGCTATGTCAAGTACGTCGGGGGTTTGGTTAGGGTCGTGGGGAAAGTGAGTGGGAGTCATCGGGGCGATGATGTCGAAGTTGAGGATGGGACATAGGATGACTGGAATTAAAATAATTCCTTTATTTATAGTACGTTTCCTTGCTTTCTACCGCGCCGCCTCGCCACGTGCCGGCTCTATGAAAAGGATGCCGCCGCAAATCAAACAATGCCGCGTGCGGCGTACAAACACACACTAAATATTACCTACTTGTACAGACGCGACGCGTGAATAAAATAGAATTAGTGCCAATCACTATTCTTTACATATAAGTGAATGTTTTGGCGTACATCTATACTAATATTATAAAGCTGAAGAGTTCGTTTGTATGTTTGATGACAGAAGTTTTAAAATAAATAAATAAGTCCTGAACGTAGTGACGTTCAGGACTTATTTATTTATTTTAAAACTTCTGTTCGTCCTCGAGGAATAGTAACTTTGGAGGTATAGTGATACCTCCAAAGTTACTATTCCTCGTGGACGAAGTCGCGGGCACAGCTAGTAAATACATCTCATCATCTCTCTCAGAGATATTCGGGCTGGTAAGTAATACAAAACTCTTATCGCAGGCTTTTTATTTTATTAGTAGGTAAGTACCTACGCTTTTTATATTATTTTATTAGTTTTGTAGATTTTTTTTACACGTTTCAAGTATATTTAAAAGTGGCTACAATATTTATTAAACGGGTGATATTTGAACACTTTTTTGCTATTTTTTCTTGTAAAAACTTAAGAAATATAATGACTAAATGTACAATAATAGTACCTAAGTAATTAGTTTAAAACCATATAAGTAATCAATATTATAATATATACTTACTAGAATGAATTAATATGACATCTACTACCTATCCTTACCATTTTATCCTAATCATAATACTACTTGCGTGATCAGTATAATGTATTCATTTTCATTCTAAGCACTCTGAAACTTATTTATTCTTTGGAACACCTGTAGGTACTCTTAAAAAAATTCGAAATTATTTTGCATGAGTATACCTACGCCCTATGGCGGCAATCAAATAGTGTCACAAATGTTATGATTTCGGCGTGGCGGCAACGATTGTTTTAGATTTCAAAAGAAGCCGCCGGCGCGTGTATCATAACCATGTACTTCCGAAAAGCGGCAAATTTCTTTGAGAAGTAAGTACAAAACCTTTGATGCCGCATTATCAAAGTGCCGATGGTTAAAACATAACTATGCATGCACTCAGTTTGATTTTAATAGATATTTTTTTATTCGCTATGTTTATGGTATTAGTCGTAATGCGCATAGGTCCAGTTTTTCATATTCTTTGATACAGTTTTTTGCGTCTCATAGAATTCCTAAGCGTACCTACCTATACACCGAACTGTTACACCTAACTACTCAGTGAAATAGCGCTAAGTCCTAGCTGCAAGACGCAAGAGTCTTGCAGGCTATGTCTTGTTCTTGCTCAAGTCTTGCACGGTCAGTCTTGGTCTTGGTCTTGCTAAAAATACGCGGTCTTGTTCTTGGTCTTGGTCTTGCAAAAACGCAAGAACAAGACCAAGACTGCAAGACCAAGACTGAATTTGGGCAACACTAAGCAAAGTAAAGTCATAGTGACTTTACTATGATCTTGACGTACTTAGGTACGTAAGGATCGTATCTGTGACGTTCTATAGTTTTTTTCACTGGCATAAATGCGTTACTACCTATATGTCTAGATGGATGTTTATGTCTGATATATATTATGTAGGACGTCACATTCACGTCAGAATTAGTCACGTAACTAATTTGGATACAGGAAATATTGAAGGTATTCATTTGTTTCATATATTCATGTTTGTTTTGTGCTTATGTGCATTTGATAGGAACACATTTTAACCGACAAAGTTAGTCATAAGTCATAATACAAGTGCGTGCCTATAATTATACACGTGATAATTATTATTTCAGGAACGGTAGGTGGTATTTTTAAAATAATGTAAATGTGACAAGACTATATTGCTGGGGGCACAGAGGAAAATGTAAATAAAAAAACTAGCCAAGTGCGCCTCCGACTACGCACAATAAAGAGTGCCGTAGTGTTCACACAGTTAAACATGTTCCTCCATATATTCCAACTGCAAATGTAAGTTTGTGCGCACAATATTGAGTGTTTTACCATGTCTTTTTAAAACAGACAGACATTGTCCTATAAGGGTTCCGCTTTTTCCTTTGTTACCCAACAATTGGTCATCGTCATCATCATCATCTGCCTGCCTTTTCATTTCATTTTTCTTATTCATAAACAATTCACATGAATATTAGTTAAAACATAGTTCAAATAAAGTGTCTAACAGTTTCAAATCTATGTCAAACAGTTTTAAGTATCATGTCGAACAGTTATAAATATTATGTCAAAAGATATATTAAATGTAGGCAAATAATTCTCCTGCCCTTATCCCAATTTATTTGGGGTCGGCGCAACATGTCGCTTTCTTCCATACTTCTCTATTAGTTTTCATCTCGGTAGTCACCCCCTTTCTAGCCATATCATCTTTCACACAGTCCATCCATCGTTTCTTTGGTCTTCCTCTACTCTTATAGCCATCAAAATTCATACTCAAGACTTTCCTCTCGACATTTTCCTCATTCCTCCGCATCACATGCCCATACCATGACAACCGATTTCAGCATTACTTTTCAGTCACCGGTGCCACTTTCAGGCTTCCTCTTATGTACTCATTTCTTATTCTATCCATTCGTGTCACACCACACATCGCTCTTAGCATTCGCAAATGATTCTTAATTATATAATGTCAGAAGTTTAGTTTTAAATGCTTCTTTTTTTTTACTTTTGTATTTCTTGTGCGTGTCCCAAATAAAATATTTTTCTTTCTTTCTTTCTTCTTTCTTTCTTTCTTTCTTAAGATTAAAAACAGAAAAAATTAAAATAAAATATAATTTATTTATTACTGTCTGACGTTAATTTCGATATATTATATTATACAGACATTTTTCTAATAAAAAGGCTTTCCCCAACTATGTTGGGGTCGGCTTCCAGTCTAACCGGATGCAGCTGAAAACCAGTATTTTAAATGGAGCGACTGCCTATCTGACCTCCACAACCCAGTTACTGAGGTAACACGATACCCCTCTTGGTAAGACTGGTTGTCAGACTTTCGGGCTTCTGACGACCCGTAACAACTGTCAAAAATTTACAAATGACAATCGGGACCAACGTCTCAACGTGCTTTCCTAGGCACAGTCTTGGTATGTAAAGATGGTCACCTATCCACGGATCAACCGCAGCAAGCGTAGCTTAACCTGATCGATTGACCCGTGCGGCTATTATTACTTTGCCACAAGCCCCTCACTCAAATTGGTCACTCTTTTTTTTCCATACAGATGGATATGTGAAAACCCACACAATCATATTTTATTACTAGCGCCCCGCGGTCTCACCTGCATTATTCTCGAACCCATGGGAATATCGGGATAAAAAGTAATCTATCCTAACCCCTGGTCATGGTCTACCCGTGTGCCAAATTTCATCCAAATCCATTCAGCCGTTTTAGCGTGAAAGCAAACAAACAACTTTGCACAACACTTTCGCATTATATTAGGGATGTCTCCGAACTACATAGAGGCTTTAAGACCCGCTCTAATTTCTTTGCACAGAATGAAGTATGAAATTTACCGAAAATGTTTGATATTATTCTTACAAGGAAAAAAAAACAGTTAGGGTCGGGACAGAAATACCAACTTGCCGCGCTTGACTCGGTGGAACGCAGAGCTAAGAGGCTCATTGGCGACGTAAATCTGGTGGATGCCAAGCTTCACAGTTTGGCCCATCGTCGCAAGGTTGCCTGCTTGTCGGTCTTCTATAGATTGTACTTCGGAGAGTGTGCTCAGGAACTCCACGACCTCATTCCACCGGCCCCCTTCTATTATCGGTCATCTAGGCGCACTTCAGGTTACCATCCCTTTCTGGTGGCTATCCCAGCAACTCGCACTAAGCGTTTCCAAACTTCTTTTATAATGCGCACAGCAAAGGAATGGAACTCTCTGCCTGCGTCTGTGTTTCCGAACGCATATAACCCTAATCTCTTCAAAGTGAGAGTGAACAGGCTTCTTCTGGGTAAGCTCGCTACATCGTCGACTTTGTTTCTGTCGCCTCTGGCATAGACTAAAGTCAAGAGCAAACCCATCACAAATAAAAAAAAAAAAAAAAAGACACTACGAAATTAGCTGTAGCCACAACAAATTAGATTTGTTTTACTATTTTAGAACGTAACCGCGGATTGACCGTTAAGTTAATCAAATATCAACTATAGGTACATTTCTACTTGATAATCGTGTTATGGAATTACTAGATATTTTTTCTTGAATAACGAACTTTATGGAGGTACATAAAGTACCCCTAGCTGCTGCCCGCAGCTTCGACCGCGTGACGGTGAGCAATGGGTAGCTCACCGTCCTGTAAGGACCAGGCCCGGGTCGACGGCGCGTTGTATTCCACTCGCGCCTCAAAGAGATGTCGTCAGCACATAGGTAGGGGTCCACTAGGGCCGATGCCTGCCGGGGTCGCGGGAATGTACTTATGGGTCACCGAGGCCCCCGCAACACAAGCAACAGGAAGGAATACGGGTGGGTTTTAGTCAGTAAGAGTCTGACATACTCACCCTCCCGCTCCGGCCAGAGCGGGAGAAGTTATTTGATGATTTCCCACCCTCAAAAAAAAAAAGCTTCGACCGCGTGGTCTAAGTTACTCCTTATAACATCAGCTATCTGCCATCGAAAGTCCCGTCAAAATCGGTCGAGCCGTTTCGGAGATTATATGATTTAAGTACCGTATATACTTTGATTTCCATTTAATAAAAATAAAACCGGCCAAGTGCGTGTCGGACCCCGCACAATGAAGGGTTCCGTAGTTAGGAAGTTGGGATGAATTTATCCCAAAACCAAACTTAACATTGTAGTTGAAAAACAAGCTCTCCCATACATTGATATACGTCACGGTCAATTCTCCAACTGCAAATTTAAGTTGGTCGATTAATACTCGTTAACTTGTAAAACCTACATAGCTGTGATAGTTTTCCTTTTAATTTCATTATATGTACTACTGCAATGATTTTTTTCACATCTCCATAAACAGCCAGCTGGCAGGGGGGGCGACACTTGACTAACAAAAATTAGCACTATAAAGCTTAATATTACGCAAATGGATCCTTGAATCGAAAAATGGTGTTAACAGACCCACAATATTTTGGTCATATCCAACAATACCCCAAACCATGGGATAAACGAGAAAAAAAATACCATCCCCACATTAAGTGCAAGGGAGGTACTCTGAAAAAAATTTTTTCAAGATTTTATTTTACCACTTTGAATAATATGTATACCTATGCCAAATTACAGCTTTCTAGTACTAAGCATCTACAGTGGGGACAGACAGACAGACGGACATGGCGAAACTATAAGGGTTCCTTGTTTACTACGGAACTCTAAAAACCTCTTTTTTATATTACAAACTGACACTTCAATTTTATTTATTTGTGTGTATAAATATAAATGTATGTAGAATTTCTAATATACCTTTTTTGGACAAGTCCCAACTAGATCTCAGATCAGCTCTGGTCTTCACTGAGTTAGCTATGAAAAAGGAATCCAGTCGAGTCCGAAATAGTTCGGGCATACTCGAGACATGCACGAGGGTAATTCGAAATTTTAGTTATTGCAGTTGTTATGTTATGCTATGTTTCTTTGCAGCTGATTTTAGTTCATCAAACTGTAAAGTTCGTTAATTTAGCTAGCTTAGAATCTGTTTTTCAATAGGTATCTGTAGAAAGCTTAAAACCTAGTTTCCACTTATCAATATCAATCAGTGTGTCAGTAAAATGATTCATAGGACGCGGAATGTCATTGTTAACGATCGCTTCCGCACTTTCACATGTCAATGATGGCATTGCTATCATCGGCTTGCAAATGACGATGTATCACGACAAGATAATGATCAATTGTTTTTTAACTTTTGTTTTGTATTACTGACACATAACATAATCAGCCTATAATGTTCCCACTGTTGGGACACGGGTGTCCTCTCTGAGAGAGAGTGGGACTTAATCCACCGCGGACCCAGTGCGGGTTGGTAGATGTCACACGTCGTCGAATTTATGATTCTAGGTTATGCCTTCCTTCCTTCATGTTTTCCTTCACCGTTTTGAGAGCAGTGGTTATGAAATAATTTACACAAAGTAAAGCGCCTGTCTGGGTTCGAACCTACGACCTACAATTCGTAAGTCACAGCCGTTACCACTGGGCCACCACTGCTCGTGACTGACACATGAGATATTTTAATTTTTGAAGTGAAAACACTTCTTCTCTTGGAGCGATTTTTGGTAGGAGCAAAACGTATGTGTTCGCGTTACCGACATGCTAACCGCGACAGGCCTGTGTACATGTATACACACATATATACAGGGCGTCCCACGAGTTTGCCACATGAAGGGAAAGTACCTTAAATACTGTAGATAGAAAAAAATACTGAATGAAGACTTCATTTTTATTTTAAAAACAATAGAAACTGCATTCAAAGAATTTTTAATAATCGTCTGTCTGAACTGGGAACCGAAGCCGCTAAATGTGAAAAGAACTTGTCATTTTACTGTACCGATCGAAAAGCTCAATCATACACATTTATTTCTTCTAACATAGCATCTAAAATAAAAGGAAGATAATGAAATTTTACATTTATTTAAAACACATGTCCAGACATGCGTTTTTTTTTTAATTTTTTCTTCTTTCTTTCATTCATAGAAACCTCGCAAATGTAATGGAGATCCTAAATGATAAAACATTTATTTCACAAACTTGTAACCTTTGCGGCGTGAAAAAGCTAGTCAGATACATATCATAGCTATGAACAAGTTAACTTAGCAGATACAGCAGTAACTAATCCATATCTGTGTGGAACAGCACCTAAAATACCGCCAAAAATCTATTTTAAAATCGCAGCGCCAAAGCTTCCACGTCTAAATCAAAGCCCAAGCTTACCTACGTGTAAGTGCTGGTATAGACAGCACAGCTGGTAATGAATCAGATGTGTATCGGCCGACGTGTGAGAACACACGGCCGAAATACCGGCCGTAAATAAAGGCTCGCGTGCGCTTTATAACTACGCTTGTGAAGCGTAGACGCGGCAGAGGAAAATAATAATAATTATAATACCAGATCAAATAAAAAAACCGAGACATAGCGCTGTCAACATACAGTGACGTGAAGCCGGTTTCGTAAACATGTTTGCACTCTTTCTAGAGCGGGGAGGTCCAGAAAGAGTGTGTGTCAGACTCTTACTGATTAAAACCCACCCGTATTCCTTCCGTTGCCTGTGTTGCCAGGGGCCGCGGTAACCCTTTTGGACTTCCACGCGACCCCGGCAGGCATCGGCCCTAGTGGACCCCTACACTTGTTCTGACATCTCTGAGGCGCGCGTGGGATACAACGCGCCGTCGACCCGGGCCTGGGCCTTATCGGACGGCGAGCTACCCATTGCTCACCGTCCGCAAGCCCGCGCCTACGGTGGCCGGACATCTGCCCGGTATTCCCGACGTCAAAATGTGTGCACTTAGTTTGTGTTCCGGTGAGGTGTAGTTTGGTTGTAAATGTGGGCGTGTGTGCGTGTATGCACAGAGCGAGTTGTAGTTTTGGCATGCTTCAGTGTTCGCAGCGCTATGTCTTGGTTTTTTATTTGGTCTGAGTACCAGCCTATTATTGTCCCATTGTAGAGCAAGCGTGGTCTTCTCACACAGAGAAGACCACGCTTATTCAAGATGGGTTGGCGATTACGAACTTTATATAGTCCAGGGTGTCAATGATCTCCAAGATAAACTCAGAAAGTACATATGAATTGAAAGTCGCGTTGGTACTTGCCTGGATTTGAACCCTTTAGGGTTGAGTTCTTTCGAGAGAGCGGGGCGGTTGAGCGCGAACACCAGTTGAACTGTGTTCGTATGGCGTTCGTGTTCGCTTTGCTAATTTACGTCCACACGTACTAATCAAATGTTCCGTGTTCGATGTTCGTGTTCAGCAGATTTTGTTCGTTCGTGCGTACACGCCTTTAGCTTAAGGGTCAGGAAATCGCCGTTGGCCTTGGCCGTACAAATTCGCGCTCACGCCGCGCTTTCGTTCGGTTTCATAGGGAATATTTATTTTTAGTAATGAAAATATGAATAATTTCAAAAGTTACAGCTATAATTATAGATAATAAAAGATATTACTTTAAAACTACTTAAGATATTTTCATGTTTTTTTTTTGTATGAACAGACTATGTTCATACAAAAAAAAAACATGAAAATATCTTAAGTAGTTTTAAAGTAATATCGTTTTTTATGCTTTGGGTAGATGTCTACCAAGTCATGTCAATCAATCATCTCAGCCTATAACAATCCACTGCTGGACATAGGCCTCTCCCAGGCTACGCTAGAACACCCTGTCCTCTGCCTTCTGCATCAAGTCTGTCCCAGCCACCTTTTTAAGGTCGTCGGTCCATCTAGCTGGGGGGCGTCCTACACTAAGCTTGCCGATACGCTGTCTCCACTCCAGGACTCGTCTGCTCCACCGGCCATCGGTCCTTCGACAAACATGGCCAGCCCACTGCCACTTCAGCTTACTGACTCTAGAGGCTATGTCGGCAACTCCGGTTCTAATTCGGATAACTTCATTTCTGATCTTATCCTTCAAAGAAACTCCGAGCATAGCCCGCTCCATGGCGCGCTGAGCGACCTTGAATTTGTGAACCAGCCCGACTGTCAGTGTCCACGTTTCGGCACCGTATGTCATAACAGGCAGGACGCACTGGTTGAAGACCTTATAGTCTTCAATCAAGTCATGTGATTTGCTGAATTTATTTCATAAAGTATTTAAAAACAAAAAGTGTTTTTCACATATTCACATATAGAAGTGTATGCGTTCTAGTTTAACATACATTTTGTCCATAACTTACTTGCATTATATGAAGGCGTAATAACAGATTTAACAGTCACTAAATTCATATATATTAACCTCGTGCATAGCCCGCTCCATGGCGCGCTGAGCGACCTTGAATTTGTGAACCAGCCCGACTGTCAGTGTCCACGTTTCGGCACCGTATGTCATAACAGGCAGGACGCACTGGTTGAAGACCTTATAGTCTTCAATCAAGTCATGTGATTTGCTGAATTTATTTCATAAAGTATTTAAAAACAAAAAGTGTTTTTCACATATTCACATATAGAAGTGTATGCGTTCTAGTTTAACATACATTTTGTCCATAACTTACTTGCATTATATGAAGGCGTAATAACAGATTTAACAGTCACTAAATTCATATATATTAACCTCGTGCATGAGACGCGAGGCTTTAACCACGACATTTTTAGAGGAAAAGACGATCAAAAATGTTGTGTTGTGTGACGCGGCTTTTATTTTTGACGTCATTCAAATGTATGTGTACCAGTATACCACTCTTTTTTATGACGTCATTGGGAATAACGCATAGCAAGTGCAAGGTGACGTTTTTGAAACTTTGCGTTGAGTAGATAGATATGCATACTGTAAGCAAATAGGTTTGGAGTCCGATTTGTACATAACATACATACATAAACTCACGCCTTCTTCCCACGGGGGTAGGCAGAAACTATAGAACGCCACCTGCTACGCTCCTTACATACTCCTTTTGCTTCGTTTACATTCATACATCTGGTCATACACGCACGCCGGTTGCGAGCACTACGCACCTGATTTTTCTGAAGAACATCATTAATGAGGTCACTATATGTCTTTCTGGGGCGTCCCCTCCCGGCATTTCCAAATGATTTGTAAATGAATATTAACAGGAATATTGAAATAATCATCGTCTTTTCGTCGTCATCCATCTTGGGCCTACCAAAATACTACTACTGGTAACCTTTCAAGCAAGAGAGGGTCTACTCTTCTTCAGGTGGGCTGTTGACCTGTCACTACCTACCTTTCAAAGCCGCAAACTTGAAGATAGCTTATTTTTTATTTTTTTGGGTGGGAAATTATCAAATAACTTCTCCCGCTCTGGGAGGAGCGGGAGGGTGTGTCAGACTCTTGCTGCCTAAAAACCACCCGTGTTCCTTTCGTTGCCTGTGTTGCCAGGGGCCTCGGTAACCCTTTCGTACTTTCCCGCGACCACGGCAGGCATCGGCCCTAGTTAACCCCTACACTTGTGCTGACGACATCTCTTTGAGGCGCCCGTGGAACTCAACACTTGGTAGCCTTGGTAATTACTAAATTAAGTTTTATTCTGTTCTGTGTTAAATCATGTACCATATTCAAAATTCAAAGCTGGTCATGTGTCTGATATAATTCCATATCCGGTCGTTAATGACATTCACGGAAATAGACGCCGTAGCTGCTTATTTTTTACTGTATTATGGTAATTAGTTAACCACTGTATTCACAATTCCATTACATATCGAGATTATTCGAGACCCTTCCGTGCCTCGGAAAGCACGCTAACTCGTTGGTCCCGGCAGTCATTCGTAAATCTTTGACAGTCGTTACGGGTAGTCAGAAGCCCAAAGTGATAACCAGTCTTACCAAGGGGTATCGTGTTACCCAGTAAAATACTGGTATTCAGCTCCATCCGGTTAGGCTGGAAGCCGATCCCAACATGCATAGTTGGGAAAAGGCTAGGCAGATTGATTTTGTATTCATTACAAAACTGCTCCAAATTATATATAATGGCGCCGTGTCTAATAGCCACAAAGGTCTACAAACAATTCGTGCACACACGGAGCGAGCCTTGGGCGCCAAAAATAAAAGTTAGCTCGCCGGCTGATAAGCGTCCAAATTTTCAATGTTTTCCCTACAGTTTTAACCGATGGCTTTCCGTGTACCTGCATAGCACACGTGTTTATAACTTTGGGAGGTCAGAATTGGGGTGGATGAGGTAAAGTCAAAAGCAGACATTTATAAGGAAGCAAAAGTGCTTTAGAGAAAAAAGTTTAAGAATTTGACGGGAAAATATCACGGTGTTCGATGTACTATCACCGCGCGGTCGACGTGAGGAGAAATAGGTTTTGTGTGCTTCAGGAACTGATTTTTATATTTATTTTGGTTGGGAAATTATCAAATAACTTCTCCCGCTCTGGGCGGAGCGAGAGGGTGTGTCAGACTCTTACTGACTAAAACCCACCTGTGTCCCTTCCGTTGCCTGTGTTGCCAGGGGCCTCGGTAACCCTTTTGTACTTTCCCTGACCCCGGCAGGCATCGGCCCTAGTGGACCCCTACACTTGTGCTGAAGACATCTCTTTGGGGCAACTTTTGCAACTGATACCAGCATGATAATGAAAGAGGATCAACGGGACATTCAGATATCCCTCTTGCATGTTCTTCTCCACAATTGGCTATCTAGATTGACGTCCTGATTATTAATTTTGACCTCCTACTAGTCTTTTTACTTGACGGCCCAAGAATGAGAGTGAACTGATTATGCTCTCATCAGGACAGAGCAAGTTCTGGGGTCAGTTTCATTTTTCATATGAACAGTGAGTTTCTTTTAGAGATGTTCCGACTGGTCGGTAAAGTCGAGTATCCGGCCACTTTCGTAGTCGGCAATTATCCTGCAAAGAGCGCCGACTATCCGGCTTCTTATATTGTATGTATTTCGCAATAAAATGTATATAGGAGGAATGTTATTTATTAAATAAAATAAAAACCTTGATTGTTAAATAATATTTTAACAATAACAGTACTGACTTTAAT
This sequence comes from Atethmia centrago, assembly GCA_905333075.3. Classification (NCBI taxonomy): domain Eukaryota; kingdom Metazoa; phylum Arthropoda; class Insecta; order Lepidoptera; family Noctuidae; genus Atethmia; species Atethmia centrago. The sequence continues at coordinate 21,609,696 of HG995386.1, forward strand.
TCTTTATTTTTTACATAAAAACACCGCTCTGACAACAGTGCAAAAATCAAGAAACAATGCGAAGTATACAAAACGACACGCTCGCAGGCAGGGGTTGAGACATGCGCGCGAATCATCTGTAAATGAAGCGTCACAACAAATTGCTGAATATCCCTGAAACCGGGATCGGCTTGGCCGACTAGTCGGCCGATTAGACTGCCTCTTTACAACCGACAAATCGGCTAGTTCAAAGTTCTACTTTAGCATCGTGAGGAAACCAGCATGTCCTAGAACCAAAAATTCGAAGACATGTGACATCTACCAAGCCGCACTGGGCCCGCGTGGTGGATTACGGCCCACTCCCTCTCACAGAGAGGAGGCTTGTGCGCAGCAGTGGGAACATTATAGGCTGATTATGTAATCGGCTAGTCGGCCAAAGTTATAGTCAGCACGTCTCTAGCTTTTTTCCCATAGGGTACCGTAAAACGGGGTGAATTGAAATGCAGGGGTGAATCGGTACGAAACTTTAAAATGGATTTTAACGTTGAAATAATACAGTTTGCTGCCAACTAGGAAAGTTAGTCGTTAATTATTATTCAATAAACACATTAGAGCCCTTTTTGGCAACAAATTATATTATTTCAACGTTAGAATCCATTTTAAAGTTTCGTCCCGATTCACCCCTGCATTTCTATTCACCCCGTTTTACTGTAGCCCTAGAACAGGAGCCAGTAGAACTTATTTTTTTACATATTTTCCGTTCACCCCAACTTTCCTACATGCACGTTCTAACAAGGCCTAGCAGGCTGAAGCTCATGCCTACACGTGGGTTTTGCTTATTTTTCGCCATCACTGTTACGTAGTTAGTCGAATGTCTGCTTCGTTTTGTTCCTAGTCTACTTCAACGAGTTATTAAACTTACTCGTGTTACGAGGCTGGCTCTGATTTTGTAGGACGAGAAGTGGAAAACGGGGAATGTTGCATTTTTTGTTTTTTGGAGGAAAGTGTGAGCTATTTTATTTTTGTTTTGAGGAAGGGTCTTGTATTATGTTTTGGAAGCTACTCTTAACATGTCATCTTTACACACAGGAGGCCGGATGCATGATATTTTAGTCCGTGTCTATACATTAGGACAGTAGTGAGCGCTGTTCTACACCGCCCCTACATGAATGTGTATTAAACCAATTGTCTGTACTAGGTGTATTAGACGCCAGACCTAACGGGGGTATTAATATTGTGGTATTAAAGCCAATTATAATCTGTATTTAATAAGGTCCAGCACCAAATTGCGTAACACATTATAAAATCACAATCTGAATGATTTTGAAGTATATTACTAATTTGTTGAACTGTCAAAATGAAACGCATTGCAGCTGGTAGGGTGAAACGCAATTACCCCGCTGTTAACCGATATTGCTACATGTTCTTTTTGGTGGTTCTTCTAGTGGTGGAAAGGATCATACATTTTTATCATACATATGTACTTTTTTTCTACAATAAGTGTTATATTACTTCCTTACGACCTACGACTAGTTCAAAGTTCGATTTAGATCTATCTCTTTTACAAACACGGTGAACCTCGTTTCCTGTAGTCTACAGAAAACGAGCCATTGATCGTCAATTGTTTCCAAGTATGTATAATATACCTGGAAACAATCTATGGTAATCCAACAAAATAAAAAAAGGTTTTAATATGACGTCAATGCATAGAGCACGTATTCTTTTTAAAAATATAAGTGAAGAAACAATGTGTCTACCTGACTACACACATAGTTATGTATAGTTAGTTCTAAGAACGAATACTGTTCGGGTTTACGATCAATGGGAAATTTCAACAGCACATGCGTTTTCTGGGAATTTTGCGAGCCCTAACGGGACTTTCCAGTATGTTTGGAGGATTTTGTGAAGATACCGTTTGTGTTGATAAGCAGTGTAGGTAATCCTTAGTAATTAGTGCTTTTATGTTCAATGGAAAGTTGTGAGTATTGATGAGTCACGGAATTATCAAGCTTTAAAAGACAATGTTTTTATCCAAAGTAGCAAAATGGATTTGAATAAAAAGTTGTTCTTTAACATACGAACTGTTGGCGTTTTAAATAAGTTCAGTCAGAGAAGAAAAGTTCAAATAACTTGAGGTTGAAGATATTTTTAAAAACCAAACTTGAACCATAAACAAAACAATTTACAGTCGCTAGCACATCAAATTACCACAAACTGTCAAATTTTCTCATTGGATTTATACATACTTGAAGTAAACCATACTACTATGAACTTAACCATCAACATTTTAATTATTAAAATTGGAAAAATGTAATAGACTGCAGTACCTAAGTATCAAAAACTATTTTCTACTGCAAACTTATAAGCTACATTTAAATTTAAGCTACATCTACATTTACGTCCAAAAGATCCTCCTTACTACAAAAAGCTGCTGTGTCATGTCCCGCGTCAATAAAGCCCACACACTTTCCTCAAGAAACACACGAATTCGGAAGTCCAGATAAGGACATTAATGGATTGGCTGACATAAATGTGACGTCACTACACATATTTCAAACGTCGCATGCTGGCAACACCCAGCGTAACAAGACCTCTTTAGTCCCGAACAAATCCTCTTCAGCCATCTTGGAAATTTTGAATTTCGAAGGGGTGGTAGGGTCATGTTAAACTGGCGGAAATCTAAGGGTGTTATCAGATAGTTCAAGGGTTACATTTAGTCAAGTATGCGTGGTCCGGCTCACGCGTTAAGGCTGAGATTAGGATCAGAAGCATTAGCATTTTTCGATAGCAAGTTGGGCGCATGTCTTTGAGGTCATGTGTTAATGTTGGGTCGGCACACGCGAGTTTTTGTAAGGATTAAGGGTTTTTTTTTGTTGGTAACACTGGGTGAGTTAGACGAATATTTTTGTAGGTGACCCATTTCTTGATATGATGTTAATCTAGCTTATTTCCAGGGCCTATCTAGGTAGTAGTCGTTTAGAAAATGTTGTTCCAGCATGTCAACAGTGTACAAATACTGTACGTATTAACTATCCTGAACCAATGCAGCTTGGAGCAGTGGTGGCCCAGTGGTAACGGCCGCAACTTACGAGTAGTAAGACAGGCGATTTACTTTGTGTAAATAATTTCATCACCACTGCTCTCAAAATGGTGAAGGAAAACATCGTGAGGAAACCGGCATGTCCTAGAACCAAAAATTCGAAGACATGTGACAACTACCAACCCGCACTGGGCCCACGTGGTAGATTACGGCCCACTCCCTCTCACATAGAGGAGGCCTGTGTCCCAGCAGTGGGTACATTATAGGCTGATTATGTAGGTATATGATTTTAGTGACTTTTAAATCTGTTATTATACGCCTTCATAAAATGCAAAAAATTATGCAAAAAAATATGTTAAGCTAGAACGCATACACGTCAATTATATATGTGAATCTTTAAATATTGTAGTAAAATACTGTATGAAATAAATTCAGGAAGCAATATGTCTACCCAAAGCATAAAAAACTATATTACTTTTAAACTACTTAAGATATTATCATGTTTTTTTTTGTATAAACAGAATATTTTATTATCTATAATTCTATCTGTGACTTTTTCAAATATTCATATTTTCACTAAAAAAAATAAATATTCGAGGTCAACGGCGATTATCCGACCCTTAACCGGGCATAAAACCAAACTCCGGGTTGCTACTGAGAAGTTCCTAATAGAAAAATCCCAATAAAACTTTGCCCGCCCTGGCTATCCCTCTCATTCCCTCATTCAAACCCCAGAAACAGCACTCGTTACCCCCATACATCATTGTCCTATCAAAAACCAAAATTAATTGTTCGCCCATTCCCCAACACTCAACTATCATAAACATCAGACGAGTTATACGCAACGATTAAACTATCGTCCAAACTATGGTTAAGTACGGTTAACTATAGTTAACCCCCGGTTAATGTTGCCTCCTAGTAATTGGTTGGCCCCTAGTGATTAATTGATGGTGCTCTGATAAAGAAGTTGTGTAGTTTGAGTGGTTGTGGTGATGAAGGGAAGTGGAGATGGTTCCTGGGATCCTTGAAAAAGTTACAACATACATACATAAACTCAAGCCTTCTTCCCATGAGGGTTGGCAGAATCTACAGAACGCCACCTGCTACTATTCTTACATACTCCTTTTGCTCCATTTGCGTTAATACATCTGTTCGCGCACGCTGCGTCGTATTTTTTTTTTTGAGTGAGTAGTTATCAAATAACTTCTCCCGCTCTGGGCGGAGCCTCTTTCTGACTAAAACCCACCCATATTCCTTCCGTTGCCTGTGTTGCCAGGGGCCTCGGTAACCCTTTTGTAACTTCCCGCGACCCCGGCGGGCATCGGCCCTAGTAGAACACACTTGTGCTGACGACATCTTTTTGAGGCGCACGTGGAACACAACGCGTCGTCGACCCGGGCCTGGTCCTTACCGGACGGTGAGCTACCCATTGCTCATCGTCCGCAAGTCCCCACGCTGCGTCGTATGTGAATACTATACGCACCACCTGACCTTTAAAAAATCCAGCCAAGTGCGAATCAGACCACGTGCAATGAAGGGTTCCGTGGCGTCGTTGGGATGAAATTATCCCAAGAACAAACTTAACTTTGTAGTTGTAAAACATGTTCGGGATACATTCCAACTACATAAATAAGTTTGAACGCAAAATATTGAGAGATTACCATATGATTTTAATAACATAGACTTCTTATAGGTTTTCCTGCGATAAGTATAGAACTATTTTTCGGTTTTTTTTTATATTTTCAGCTCAGCAGTGTCGGAGATAAGGGGGGGGAATGGTCAATTTGCATCTATTTTCTGAAATAATTTTAAAACGAATTATTCAAAAACGATAAGACATAAATATCTGAGATCCGTATAGTAAAACCTTTTATTTGATATATCACACGGTACACTTTGCAATTTATTTTTCTTATTTGCTTATGGGGTCACTCCCCATATTCAAAACTCAATTATTTACCTCACACGTCTGTGTTTGGGTCACAGAAATTCATATATTCCAAATACCAACTTATCGGTCCATTCGATTCGGAGCAAATTGGGTATGACAGACAGACAGACACACGAGTGATCCTGTAAGGGTTCCAGTTTTTGGGTTCCGTAGTAAATATTTCGCCCTCACATTTCAACCCTTATAGTTTCGCCATGTCCGTCTGTCTGTCTGCCTGTCTGTCCCCACTGTAGCTCAGAGACGCTTAGTACCAGAAAGCTGTAATTTGGCATAGGTATACATATTAATCACACCGACAAAGAGCTAAAATTAAATCTTGAAACAAAGTTTTTTTAGGGTACCTCTTTTGCACGTAATGTGGGGATGATATTTTTTTTTCTCGTCTATGCCATGGTGTACCGGTATCGTTGGATAGGTCGGTAGTACATTTATGATGAAATTAAAAGGAAAACTACCACAGCTAAGTAGGCTTTACAAGTTATCGAGTAATAGTCGACTAACTTAAATTATCAGTTGGAGAATTGACCGTGACGTACTCGTATATTGGTGTATAGGAGAACATGTTTTTCAACTACAATGTTATGTTTGTTTTTGGGATAAATTCATCCCTAGTACGAAACCCTTCATTGTGCGTGGTTCGACACGCACTTGGCCGGTTTTTCCTTTTAGGCTTTTAGGCAAAAGCTAGTTTAGGTATTATAAAGGTGACTTTTACAATTAGGTTCTATAGATTCGTCTTAAAATTCGTTACACCGACATAAAAGGCTAAGGCACCCGAGATCCTTTAACCAATCCAATTTTACCTTCCAACGGAATTACATATACATTGTTCTACAAAGAAAACTTTTACACGTATTTTTAAAATAGCCTGAAATAGCCCGTTATTTGTCACGAGTGGGCGTAGACTACGTACAGTCGGTAACAAAAACATGTTCATTTTATATTAACAGGGGAGATTTGTGGCCAGGGCTTATAATTAACACGAGGTATTACTTTATATCGACTTCTTTATTACGTGTCGCGTTTATTTATGTTACTCGGAAACTTTCAAGTGCAAATCAAGAGTTTTTGTTCTTTAGAAATAGAAAGGTTTTTTTCTAAATGAGAAGGAATGTTGAGAAGTTTGTGTGAAAACGTGATTTTGAAAGTGTTTTTTCAGAAGTTTCCTGTGTTGCTGACGTGTAAAGCAAAAACGCGTAGAGCGTGAAGGGGAATGTGTTTAAAGGGGTGGTAAACTTGGAAATTAAGGCGTTATTATTAACACCAGTTTTATTAGTCCTTATAAGAACGAGAACATTAGTTTTATGTATGATAATTTCTATTGATTCAGAAGAAATAACCAAAAGAAGGAAAGACTTAGTAGCAACAGTTTCCCACACTAAAATCGAGTTTGTATGCAGACAATTCAATAAACGCTCAGCCGAATTATACAATAAGATAAACAAAAAAAATATTCTTATACAGCAAAACCACATATAATTGTAAGAAAACCGTAACAAATTGGATCAATAAACTCACGTAACAATATGTTACTCAATTGTTCTCACTTAAAAATCAAATAACTTAAATTACTTAATCAAACAGCAAAAAACAATCTCACTTAAAAATTAAATATAAACACACACACGCAATCCCACACTCACACACACATACGCACACTCACATTCATCACACACACTCCTACACAATTTCCCTTGATTTTGCTGTTATTACGTGTTTTTATTCTTTTCTTTCTTCCTTTTTAATTAAACATTAAATATGTTCTATAGAAATAAGTAATTATAATTAAGTATAAGTCTAATTATACACATATTTGTACTGATGTAATTATTTTGCTATGGAAGAACAGGGCTACCTAACACAGGCAAAAATTGCTTAAAAAGAGTCCCCAAACACCCATTGTTTGAATAAAACATTTTGTATAAAAAAAAATCACAGGATTATAATTTGGTAGGTATAGTATTGTAGCTATGGTAGGTAGCTATGTATGGCTGCTCTCAAAACGGCGAAGAAAAACATCGTGAGGAAATCGGCAAACCTGCTTTTTGCTCGGCTCCTTAGAATCGTAGCGTGATGTTAAATAATATAAAATAAAAATAAATGTTAAAACACAATAATTGGGCCATCAAATGCAAAAATAATTTTCCACATCCGACTGTTGGTTCCAGAGATTAGCGCGTTCAAATAAACCACGAACAAGGAAGGGTTCCGTAGTTGGGATGAATTTATCCCAAGAAAAAAATTAACATTGTAATTGAAAAACATGTACCCTATACATTCCGACTGCAAAATGTAAGTGTGTACGCACAACATTGAGTGATTTGTCATGTTTTTTTGAGACCATAGACTTCATATAGATTTTCGTGTAATCTATAAATTATAGAACTATTCTCTGTGCTTTTTTACTAAATTTAAGACTCAGCAGTTTTGGAGATACGGGGTCCAATGGTAAATTTTCATCTAATTTCTTTAATAGCTTTAAAACTAATTATTTAAAAAGTATAATAAAAATATTTATTTGAAATCCTCTTAACAAGTCCTTTCATTTGATATGTTTCACACGGCACAGATGGCAAAACTTATTTAAAAAAAAATTTATTTGTTCCCCTAAACATGAAATCCATGTTCAAAATTCATTTATTTACGTTACTCGTTCTTGTTTGGGTCACAGAAATTCATATGTTTACCAAATTTCAGATTAATCAGTCCAGTAGATTCGGAGCAAATCGGCTGAGATAGACTGACAAACAGACAGACACACGAGTGATCCCATAAGGGTTCCGTTTTTTCCTTCTGAGGTACGGAACCCGAAAAACAAACTTTATTATAATAGTATAGATTTTAGTCAAAAAGAGGCCTCATAAAAAGTGAATTCTATAAACAAAAGTAAAGCTTCAAAAAAAAATATTTCGGAACAATTGTTTACAACATGCATGTACCCATCACTTAGTCACATTTTTTTGTAACAGCCGTATACTTTTTCACGTAGGTACTATCCTGGCCTTCTAAAAAGTTTATTGTTTAAAATAAATAAGTTATCGGGAACGCCCGGTAACATATTTCGTACAAACGTGCCGACAGACGGACAGACAATGTTCACGTAAGTAATGTTTATTGCTCCGACTGTACCTGTCCAAACAATTGTCTTCAAAAGGGGCTCATAGGTAACAGTGTAATTTGCTTTAAATGCTCTTCCAATAGAAAGCTTTTCATTTTTACAGCGAAAGTGACTTTGGGCTGTCAGTATTATTATTGTATGGTAATTTAATACGCTTAAACATTCATGTTTGAACTTGGAGGGGTTGCAGGTAGAGATTACATTGAATTCTTCTCACAAGTTCTAATAATCTGTTAATAATGTTTAAAAGTGTTTTACTTCTTAATGTTAGTGAGCTCGTGTTATTTACCTAATCAGCCTATAATGTGACTGCTGGGACACAGGCCTCCTTTCGGTGAGTCGTAATCCACCACGCGGGCCCTGTGCGGGTTGGTAGATGTCACATGTCTTTGAATTTTTTATTCCAGGACATGCTGGTTTCCTCACGATGTTTTCCTCCGCCGTTTTGAGAGCAGTCAGTGGTGATGAAATAATTTACACAAAGTAAAGCGCCTGTCAAGGTTCGAACCTACGACCTACAACTCGTAAGTCGCGGTCGTTACCACTGGGCCACCACTGCTCTGTTGTTAAATTTATCGTTTAGCAATAAATCTCCATCAATTGTCTACCGAATCTTTCTGACCACAGAACTCAGGAGAAAATTCTAGCTTAAACTGTCAACGTCCAATCTAGAGAAATACGAACCTGCTCAGAATTAGAACTGTTTAGGTTAAGTCTCTGCACATAAACATACTCAAGTTTCAACGCATGTGTTCATTTCATTTACTTCTAGGTCATCATCTGCCTAGCCTTTTCCCAACTATGCTGGGGTCGGCTTCCAGTCTTACCGGATATAGCTGAATACCAGTATTTTACATGGAGCGAGTGCCTATCTGACCTCCACAAGTCAGTTACTGGGTAACACGATACCACTTGGTAAGACTGGTTGTCAGACTTTCGAGCTTATGACGACCCGTAACAACTGTCAAAGATCTACAAATGATAGCCGGGACCAACGGCTTAACGTGCTTTTCGAGGCACGGAGGGGATATGTAAATATGGTCACCCATCCACGGACCAACCGCGGCAAGCACATCTTAAAACGTCGATTACTTAGCCACAAGATCCTCAACTTCTAGGTATGTGAACAAAAAACGAAATGGAGAAACAAAAAAGAGTTTTATGTATGAAAAGTACAAACATTCCACTTCAAATTCGTTTACGACCAATCGAATCTACATACTCCCAAAGTTACCTAAAATTTTATTCGTATTCCTACCAAAAGTGTCTTTATCATACGGTATTACAACCTCGGTACCAAGCATGATATCGATCATACAATTCGTATTAATGAGCGAGTTACCCAACTGTTTCGGTTCTGATTCATTACGGGTGATACATCGGCTCATACAGTCCTACAATCGCTTTTGGGGTATAGATTAAGTTTGATGAGAGGTAGAGAGGTCACCTTTTTTGGCGTTTAACAATCGATCTGCCTAGCCTTTGCCCAACTGTTTTAGGGTCGGCTTAGTCTAACTGGATGCAGCCGAATACCAGTATTTTACAAGGAGCAACTGCCTATCTCAACTCCACAATCCAGTTACAGGCTAACACGATACCTACTTTTTTTTTGGGTGGGAAATCATCAAATAACTTCTCCGAGGAGGGTGTGTCAGACTTTTACTGACTAAAACCACCCGTATTCCTTCCGTTACCTGTATTGCCAGGGGCCTCGGTAACCCTTTAGTATCTTCCCGCGACCCCGGCAGGAACACGATACCACTTGGTAAGACTGGCTGTAAAACTTTGAGCTTCTGGCTACCCATAACTACTGTCAAAGTGAAAGATCTACTAATGACAGCCGGGACAAACGGCTTAGCGAGGCACGGCGGGGTCTCGATATGTAATGGATGGTGGTCACCCATCCACGAGCCCACCGCTGCAAGCGTAGCTTAACCTTCGACCGACTCGTCCAGCTGTTATTAGTTTGCCACGAGTACAGTAACACAGTACCTACATATTATGCCTATTTGCGTATCTACATAACATACTCAGTATCGTATATACAGGATGTACGTGCAATATTCGTTTTTCGTAATACATCGCCGGCACGCGAGCCGCCACACGTGATTGCCACGACAAATGCAAATGAATAAGGTTTCATATTAACTCTTTATAGGGTGATTGCAATTATACGGGCGTTTGTAATTAATAGCGCAGTTTATTGTGGGTTTGTGAGTGTTGAGGAATAATTGGGTCAATTTGGGTCGTGGATGGAGGATTGTTTGTTTAATAACTTTATTTTCCAGTACATGTTGTACATTTGATAAGGTTTTACTGAAGTAACCAATGTTCTTTATGTACCGTAAGTTGGTGGGTTATGTCAATTTTCTTTAATAATTTCCAAGAGATTCTTTTACTGTTGTAATTGAAGTTTCAATAAAATGGTTTTTTAAAATAGCTAAAAATTAATGTCGTTTTCATTGTAAATATTTTTGGCTAATTATAAATAAATAAACGCCCTGTATACAGTGTAAACGGCGCAAATTCGGGCAGTTCGGTACCAGGCCGTACTCTACCCACCCTGTATAATTGCCGGCTGTCTTCACGTATGCCTGTATGACTACTAATGTTTGCCCAACACAAACTAATGAGACTGTTCACGGAAATATCGACCTTATCACCTTCTCTAACATATAATGAAGTTATAAACATAAATCGATAAGATTATAAAGGCTATTTTTGTATAAATATGTTAGTAATTTTCATATCGCTTTGCCTTTTCATATCGCTTTGCCCAGTGAATATATGAAAAAGTTAACGTTTTATTGCAATACTTTTTACTACTGAAAGTTAGTTTTACGATGGTTCACTCATTAGGCTTGACAGTTACTAGTAGTTTAGATTAATAGGTGTTTAATGTTAGTTTATTTATGTAAATATTTGATGGAAGTTTGTAGAGGATTAGATTTAAAGGTAGCATGCGTTTTGGAGTCACAAGGGCTTTAGGAACACGATTTGGATTTTATGATTATTTGATTGCCGTAAGTTTTTCTTCGACTACTTCAACTCAGCCTATAACAGTCCACTACTGGACCCAGCCACCTTTTTAAGGTCGTCAGTCCATCTAGCTGGGGGGCGTCCCACACTACGCTTGCCGATACGCGGTCTCCACTCCAGGACTCGTCTGCTCCACCGACCATCGGTTTTTCGACGAATATGGCCAGCCCACTGCCATTTTAGCTTGCTTACTCTGCAGGATATGTCGGTAACACCGGTTCGACTACTTAATTCAACTCTTTGCCATATTTTTAATATAAACGCACTCTTTTCTTAAAAAAAAAAGAAACAAATTGTTTATTCTGCACAAACAAAACGCATATTACAAAAAAAATAAATACATACTACAAAATAGCCAAAAGCCGCGTATCAAGCCATAAAAGTTTGACAATCTTGTCCACTTTAGCTATATATTATGGGAAGCCCAAAGAAACGATGGATGGACTGTGTGAAAGATGATATGGCTAGAAAGGGGGTGACTACCAAGATGACGACTAATAGAGAAGTATGGGAAAAAAAGGCCACAAATAAATTGGGATAAGCGCAGGAGAATGAAGATGATGAAGATACACTCTTCTCTTTTAAGTGTTTTTGAAGTTTCCGCGATTGACTTTTTATCCGTTTGTTCCTTTTGAGGTACGGAACCGTTATAGGATTACTCGTGTATCTGTCTGTCTGTGTTGTGTTATTTGTATTTTGTGTTTCACGAACTGTGGCCAAATAAACGTTATTCTTTCTTTCTTTTTCTTTCTGTCTGTCTGTCTGTCACAGCCGATTTTCTCCGAATCTACTGGACCGATTAAGTTGAAATTTGGGACACATGAATTTTTGTCTTCCAAACACGGACGTTTAACGTAAATACATGAATTTTGAATACGGGGGTCAGTTTTGGGGGGAAAATTAGAAAATTGAAAAAAAATGTTTTGAAACTGTACCGTGTGATATATCAAATGAAAGGGCTTTTTGTGAGGGTTTCAAATATATTTTTTATCATTTTAAAATAAATAGTTTTAAAGTTAGTTAAGAAAATTTACCATTGGACCTCTTATCTCCGAAACTACTGAAGTTATTTTTTTTTTAAATATACAGAAAATAGTTCTTTACTTATAGATTACAGGATAACCTATAAGAAGTTTATAGTGCTAAAATAGCATCGTAAATCTCTCAATATTGTGCGCACAAACTTACATTTGCAGTTGCAATGTATGGGAGAACATGTTTTTCAACTATTTTTATGTTAACTTTTTCTTGGGATAAAAAAAAACTTGGTAGATAACATATTTATTGTACGAATCCCTCACCACTCGAGTTCAACTCGCACTTGTCCGGTTTTTTTCAGGTCGCTTCAATTTCTTCACCAATTTTACGATTTTGAAGCTGTCCGCTACGAACGGATTACAAATGCACTAGTTTTTTTCTCAACTACCGGTTGAAAGCTGAAACCTGAGGACCTTGTTCGCAGCAGTTAATGTTGCAATGTTGCTGGCTTATAAGGTTTTAATCCTAAGAAATATATTTAAAAAAATAATTTAGCAATTCGAATGTCTTTGGAAAGATAGTGTGTGGCAATTCTTAATGGTCCTTCAAATACGATTTTACAGTCGATTATTTCGTAGTGGCACGGTAGGTCGACACGGTGCGGTCACACGGGTCACAGTGTCGCACTGTGTCGCCTTGAAGCTTTGTCGCACACAGACCGACCGTGGGACAGTCCACTGCGTAAACGGAACGCAACTGTGACGAATCGATTATCAAGAATCGATTTTTCAAAATAACGGTAGCCATAAGCGATTTACATCTCGATAGTTACGTAGCAATTTGTGAGCGTGATCGATGAAATTTCCTTTTGCGGGTAAACGTCTGCGCATTGAAGCTTCAACTGTCATTTCATAAGGCACGCCGACGCAACGACACGAATGCGGTACACAATAACGCGTCCAACCTTATCTGACCCCTGGTGTGGTTCGCAACCCTCTTGTGCGTGAAACAGTTGCAGGGGCAGGGCGGCTCTTGGTGAATTGGCAAAGTGACACATTGTCACCGGTCGCACGATTTCACTGTCCGGCGAGACGTGACGAGTTACGCGTGGTCGCCGTTTTTATTTCTGCCAATGACGGGTGTCGAGGCGTGGTATGGCCAGTGCGAATCTGCAATCGTAACTGTTCGTGCACTGTGACTCTTATTCTGTTGGATAAAGAGTTGATATTATCATCATTAGCGCTTCGTTAAAATTGTTGTTGTGTAACCGGTCGGAGTGGGAGTGATGTGTTTTTTTCATCGACTACACACGCCTACCGTCCGCGACGAAATCGTCAATCGTCAACCGATTGCGTCTCGCGATTTCTAAATTGATTTTCGTTTCTCTCCATTCTTTTTTTGTCTCCAAGCATGTTAAGGTCTCGTCAGGATCTCTTCACGTAAGTTAAAACGTTAATGTATTGTCTCGGAGTATTTGATCAGATTCAGGTTCATTACTCGGCTGCGTCCAGTTAACAGTAACATAATTGTAGTTAAAATTTGTAACGTAATCCTGTCGAGATATCTCATAGATTTGATTTGGCTTTGTATTTTATCCGCCATTATGATTATGAAGTGACTGGCACATCTGTCTGTCCGTCGCACGCGCCGCTCCGGAGGTCAACGAACACGTTTTGTCTGTCGCATTGAGGAAGACTATCTTTTTTGTGGTAGCGAGCGATCTGTTTACTTTGTTTCTGGTAGTTTTGCGCTTCGACGTTACTGGCAACTTTTAATTGAGACTTCTGTTTTGTGACCATTTTTGTAGATCTTTTGTTACTTGTAAAGTTGTTTGAATAGCTGGTATGTTTTATTTGTACTTTTAAGAATCTTGGTAAGGATAGCTCGTGGAATTGCCCCTTGTATTCCCTCCGTAGTAAATTTTTCCACAAACTTTTTCGCAGACTCCGAAAGACACCTACTTCTTTTATAAAGAAAGGATTTGAATGCAAATCCTTTATTTAGTACTAAAATTATAGTTTCTTTTAGTACTAAAACAGTAAAAAACCGAAACAATCGCGCGTATTTCTCGGCTCATACACCTCACTAACCGTATCGATCGATTATATCGGTCTCATTTCGGTTCCCAAGATATTTTTACGTGCACGTAATGGTCAAGCTATCGACATGAACACATCTCGATATTATCGATAGCATTCACACGTAGCACACGCTCTAGCCGTCCTGTCAATAGAGATGGGCCGGCGGGTGCTTTGTTGCACTATCGACTATCGACATCATTTTTCTACGGCGGTCCTGTCACTCAAACTTTTCGGAGTTTTTGTGTGCCCGTCGATATATCGATATGTTGTGGATCAAGTTGAAATAGCTACGGTTTGGGCGATGACTAGATTAGGTTTTCTTATTCGCATTAAATGCGACTTAGACTTTTGACCTTTTCCGTCGCTATTATGGATCTTGGCTCCCGCAGAGTTATAATCCTGGCAGCTTGTAACTGGGTTTGTCAAAATACTGATAATTAGTAACAATTCTTATTAGAGGTATTGAATCAGTTTAGAAAGTAAATATCCTCTATGAAACAATTGTTTATGGAAGGTAACTCCATGGAAGATAACTTCTTCTTATTAATTTTACAGATATGTATAAAATATTGCCTCGTTGGTATGCTGCCCGCAAGCGCTTCCGCTGAGCATGAGGTCCTGGGTTCGATGCCTAGGTCGTGGGGCAGTGTTATTGGGTGTTTCTATCTATTGGGCACAAATCGAGACTCCGGGCTGCTACTGAGAAATTCGTCAGTAGCAGCCCGGAGTCTGGATTTGTGCCCGGTTGATGGCAATAGGCTTGCCCCCTGTTACATGGGACTTAAACATAACTGGTGAAATGTAGGTGTACTATAAGTACTCCTCTGCCTAATCCTTCGGGGAAACAAGGCGTGATGTTATGTTTAGAATGTTGTATAAAATATTGCCTTTGCTTAATTAAGCATCAATAATTACTGATCTTAGCTTCCAAATGTACAAATATGCAGCTTACCCGTTCTTTTATCCACCTTTTTGACCGTCAGTCATTTCTCAAACTGTCTACTTCCCAACCTCATAGTTTCCCCGCAACAGATGGTAATATATCGATAGTACTGGTGATATTAAGTTGTGTAAGATGACAGATATCGCGCTCGTATCTCGACCGATCATAACGAACACTCGACATTCGATACTATGTGTTTTGTACACGGCTTTAACACTGCTAATCTCTTAATATTAACTTAATTAAGGCGCTGACAAGACGCAAATGACCAAATAGGCTTGTCTTAAGAAATAAAAAATGCCAAATCTGTTTAGTTTGTGGTAGTGGAAAAATATATGTTAATTTTGAACATATTTACCAGAACTTGGTTGTTACCAAAACACGTTTTGGAAAATAATCTCGATACAAACTAACGTTAAACTAACCTCTTACCTTGAGTTCTAATCCAAAATATCTGTATTAAATATCAATATACTTTACTTTACGTATTTAATTAATAACAAGAGCGTCTTATTTGAATGCAGAACTTGGCTATTTTTTATTTTCGATTACTCAACTCAATTTGGAGTAAATAGATAATTGCTTCATATTTTGCAATAAATTACAAGCGTTGTGTCATCGCGCTTCTCTTTCTTTTCTATGCAATCTGACAGTGACCGCGGTTTAGGTGTTGTCAGCGTCTTAGTGTTGTGTATTTGACGTTTATTATCTAAGCTCTTGGCACTTTAGATGCTGAATAGCTATTAGATAGTAAAAAATAGAATGATGATAAGCTTAGCTCATCTAGGAAATATAATATATATTGGTTAGATTTAAACAGTAGAACAGTGCTTTGAAAAATACATACATTCATTTGTTTTGTAACTAATTTGTCAGCTTTAAGATCACAGATCACATATACTTTTGAAGTGAATATAACTTAATGGTAATTCATAATTATATTTGCCAGATTTTGCTGATCTTGAATGACAAGACATAGCAAACAGTTGACTATGATAGGTTGAGTTGATACAAGTAGGGTTACAGGCACCCGCAGACAGGCGCGACGCGATTTTAATTGAGCAAAAAACTTCATGGAATTTGTTCTACTATAGTCGCGTCGGGCCTGCCAGCGGGAGCTTTACATCGTAGGCAACTTTACCGCAAATTACCTGTCCGAATTGAAAGTTGCAAACTTATGCATTAAAATCCTAATACTGTCCCATCATTGCATCACATTCTTTTAACTTCGCCGATATTACTAAATACCATATTAAGTTAATTATAAGATGGTACCAAAATTGCAATTTTTATTGTCTTGTCTAAGTATCCTTATGACTTATTTTGTTTTAGCTGATAATGGCGTAATGGTTATTTGCCGAAATTACTTTGTAGTTTTGCCGACGATGTGTCACCTAGGTACGGGCAATAATTGGGTAACCATTGATTATATGAGCCAATGGGTATCCCCATAATAAATCCAACATTTTCTTCTTGTTTTGTATACACCGCCGTTCAACAAATAAAAATCGACGGAACGATTAAAACTTGAAAAGCGCAAACAAAAAATAAAATACGTAAAACTGTCAATATTCTAAACGGCCAATTAAAAACAAAACAAGATTCTTTAAAACGGCAACATTACAAAACGGATTACGCAATAGGCCGCACTGGGCATTCGGTTCGTCGACCCCGCCATATTAAAAAGTTACGGACAATGGAAAAAAAAGTAGGTAAATTTGAAAACAGAATGTCAATAGCCGGCGGCCGGCCGAACCTGCCCCACGCGCCCTTGACTTGCGGAGATAAAAAGGGGGAGATGACCGGCACCGCCCCCCTCCGCTTCCCTCTCCCACCCCCTAGCTGCCCTCTGCCCACGCTCGTGGTTTATTGCTACTTTTATCGAGCCCCTAAACTTGGGATGCAACTGGTAGTTTCGAGTTGCGAATGTTAAAAAGTTTGGAAGTTCGCTCGTTATGATTTAGGAATATTTGGCAGGGAGGTAGAGTTTACATAATTTATTGGTAAGTAACTGTTTAGGTAATAGTTTTGGACATTTACTCAAATAGCCGGACGAATTGCGTGTATTGGCGGATTGCGGATGTATCGTTTCGCGGGCGGACGGATGTGTATCGTTCTCGTGGCTGCCAACTTCTGTCACACTACACAAGTTAAATTTTCTTACAAAGATGCAAAATACGGATATGTGAAGAGAAAATATGAGAGCAGTGGTGGCCCAGTGGTAACGGCCGCGACTTACGAGTTGTAGGTCGTAGGTTCCAACCCGGACAGGCGCTTTACTTTGTGTAAATTATTTCATCACCTTTGCTCTCAAAACGGTGAAGGAAAACATCGTGAGGAAACCGGCATGTCCTAGAACCAAAAATTCTAAGACCTGTGACATCCACCAACCCGCACTGGGCTCGCGTGGTGGATTACGGCCCACTCCCTCTCACAGAGAGGAAGCCTGGGAAGTCCCAGCATTGGGAACATTATAGGCTGATTATGTATGTATGTGAAAATAAAAATAACAAGTCGCACGTATAAAGTAAAAAAACAATCTTAGTCGTTTTCCCTTTGGTACACTAAAAATAATTACAGGTATTAATATTCATTACCATTCTGTAGGTACCTCAAATTTTCTCTGGCGCAGTGTAAAACTTATCAAAAGTATCAAAAATAAAGAATAAACTTTCCAATGAAACGTTCGGGTGCTCAAAATAAAACTGTGCACAGATTAAAAACCGCGGCAAATATTGTAATAAAAGAATATCAGCTGATCGTGAAGTGTCCCCTCGCGGGCGGTGACCTTGAGCGCGACCCCACTATTGAAATTAAAGGAGCACCGAGGTTACTGGCACTTTGCACTTTTAAAAATGGAACCAACGAACCCTGGAGATTGTTTTTTTTAATGTTATGAAAATGCATGTTGATGTTTTAATTATTATGAGATTTTTTGTTTGTTTTTGTTATTTTTATTTTAGCTCTCGGGTAACAAATCTATTTTGGTGTTAATTTTGACACGTAGTCTCAAACTATGTAGTTTCAAACTATGTAACAGAATACATACTACATCCGTGTTACCTTAATCGATCGTATCTGCTCCGACCTAAGCGAATATGCACATGAATTTTCAACTCTGTTGGAGGTGGAAGAATCTTATTATGCATGGGAAAAATAAGACAGCTACGACATTCTAGTTCACATGGAAGTCATGAAGATATCAGTGATAATTCACTGGCATCTATAAATACATATATGTATTTATCGGTCAGTTAAAAGACGCAGTTCTATAAGGGACATAGTACGGTCAGTGTTCTGCATTGCCTGGCCCTTGTTACAAAGAAGAAGAGGTGAAGAGTAACCCGTTCACTGACAGTGTTACCAACTTAGGGGTTTTCCCCCCAAATTAGGGGGTAAATAAGTGGGGTGGGATTTTTTTAGGGGCGTTATATTACGGCGGGGTATTTTTAGAGTATTTTTATTTTTTCCATCTATAATATTGTCAAAAATAAGTTGTGGAATAGACTATCTATTTTAAATGTTACAAAGTATGATGATGGTCCGATTCACATTGCAACGTAATAGTGGATCTTGATCTTGGTCCCGTGTGGTGTCTGACGTAAAGAATAGCCCATCCCACCATCCCATTTCTTCCCATGGGTGTCGTAAAAGGCGACTAAGGGACTTACTAGAGAATGGGCAGCAGCGTTCTCTATGCATTTTAACACCATACTGCGATCGCCAACCCGCCTGCCAAGCGTGGCGATTATGGCAAACCCCCCCCAATATAGGGGGAGGCCTATGTCCAGCAGTGGACGTCTTTCGGCTGGAATGATGATGATGATGATGAGTGGATCTTGCACAACGTTTAATCCATCCGCTAACATGTTAATTTTATTGAATGTCAACATGTAAGATTTCAAAAATACAGAACCAGAAGAAAACGAATTTGTATATGAAGAATTAAATATTATATGAATAAAGAATATTTATTTTTTATTGTTTAAAAATTGTTCTATTAGGGGGATTTTCAAGTAATTGTGGGGTTTTGACTTAAGCTTTAGGGACAAATATTTTTGAGAGCTGGTAATACTCCGACTATACCTCTTATCACGGAAAATTACACAAATAGCAGAAATAGCTAGCTATGCCATAAGGATGTCGGGACCCGACCGCAGCTGAAACTGAAAGATACATCCGTGTCGTTGTATGAATCATTGTCCAACACATTTAGTTTTTCCTCAATTCTCAGACGCGGATGTAAGGATTATAACAGTATCAATAGAAGCCTATTACGCTCAATTTTCGTCTCCAAGATAAAGAAGTTTAAATTCACCGGAGACTAACGATGGGTGGTCATGAAAATAGCGATTTTCAAAGAACATATACCGATATTGTGTATTCAACTAAAACAACTCGACGAGCTCATGGCTAAGAAATAATAGCCGCACGGGTCAATCGATCAGGTGAAGCTACGCTTGCTGGGGTTCATCCGTGGATGGGTGATCATCTTTACATACCAAGACTCCTACGTGCCTCGGAAAGCATGTTAAGCCATTGGTCCCGGCTGTCATTCGTAGATTTTTAACAGTCGTTACGGGTCGTCAAAAGCCCGAAAGTCTGACAACCAGTCTTACCAAGGGGTACAGTATTACTCAGTTACTGGGTTGTGGAGGTCAGATAGGCAGTTGCTCCATGTAAAATCACTGACTCCCAAGTCTCAGGCAATAAACCTAGTTTGGGAGCCAGGAGATAAATTAGTCTCACATATCTGTACCAAATTATTGTACATTTGTTTTTGTCACCAAGTTATAATAATAATAATAAAGAAAGATAAACAGATCAAGTATCTTGACTTGGCTCGCGAGGTTGTCGACATGTGGGATGTGGATTCAGCAATCATTGTGCCGATAGTCGTATCAGCCAATGGCTTAATTGCCAAGAGCCTCGACCAACACCTAAAGAGGCTCACGTTGGACGGCTGGATTAAGGGCTTGATTCAGAAAGCGGTACTTCTGGACACGGCTCGCATTGTCAGGAGGTTTCTCTCTCTGGAGCCCTGACCACCGGTAGCTTGGACCCTGTTCCCGTTACCGGTGGGCTACCATTTTTTTTTTATATTTTTAAATGTTTTTATATATTTTTTATATACTAATATTTAAAAATAAAATTAAAATGTGTAAATAATGAAATAAAAGAAAATAATAATAATAATAAATCCATTTATTTCAGGTCCATAAATTACACCCATAGAAACTAAACACAAAACACATAATGAATAAAAAAGATGAGAGATAAGCATTACAAATTACAAATTACAATATATTTACATAAAATCATTGCACCGAAATCAATTAAAATTAAAATAACATTCAACTAATATTTAAAAATTTATAAATTAGAAAATACATAAATGAGTCAATTAAAAATGTAAAATAATTAAATCAATTAAAAATTAGAATATACATAAAATCATAAAATCATTGCATCGATAATCAATTAAAATTAAAATGAAAATAAAATGGATCACTTAATAAATGGTGACGAACTTTATAGATAATAAAGCATTATTATTATATCCTTTTATTCCATTATTTACACAATATAATTATATTTTTAAATATTAGAATATACAAAAATATATAAAAACATTTAAAAATATAAAAAAATGGTAGCCCACCGGTATCGGGAACAGGGTCCAAGCTACCGGCGGTCAGGGCTCCAGAGAGAAGAACCTCCTAACAATGCGGGCCGTGTCCAGAAGTACCGCTTTCTGAATCAAGCCCTTAATGCAGCCGTCCAACGTGAGCCTCCTTAGGTGTTGGTCGAGGCTCTTGGCAATTAAGCCATTGGCTGATACGACTATCGGCACAATGATGGCTGAATCCACATCCCACATTATTATTATTATTATAAAATATTAGTATTCAGCTGCATCCGGTTAGACTGGGAGCCGACCACAACATAGTTGGGGAAAGGCAGGCTGATTGAATTAAAACAAGTACTTATTGCAGTTCAATATTTCATCAATGGATCAACTCGGCTTATCCTGGCCGTAAAAGACTTTCTTGAACCATCTACAGCTGATGCATTTTTGACTCGGCTCATCATATATTGGAAATCGACAAGTACATTGGTATTTATCAAAATAATCCATTTAGTTAGCTATTATTTTGCAAACATAAACGAACGCCGTCTCCCTATGGGAGTAGGTAGACTGTCATACTGAATTTTGAAGTTTAAAATATCGATGTACTGTATTCATAAAGTTTAAAAGTACGATTTACGTGAGTTAGAAAGTACGCTATGACGAATTATTTAATTGAGAATGTTCATAATCGCGACGTACGGAACTTCGAAAGAATGCTATTTCGAAATTACCCTGAATTAGAGTAATAGAGGGGATCGTTAATGGTCACTGTTCTAACCTAACCTAACCTAACATTATATTTCGTTATATTCGCACTGGTATGCTTTCTAACTAACGATACGTCGGCCTTGCATACTTCGGTCCAGTGAACTTTCGAACTGGCGTACATCGAGATCCTGTACCTTAGAACTAACATACGTCGACATTTCAAACTTCGACATTCAGTAGTCTAACCGAGTAGGTAATGGGCAGCCGTCACCTCCTTCTGCGAAGCAATAATGCTCGCGAAGGAGGAGGCGGGATGGTTGAGGGAAAGGCAAATTTCGCGCCCTCTCGCCCCTAGCCGTCGCAGGAGACGCCCTGAGCGTCGGGAATCCCGGGCGGAATTCCGGCCACCATAGGCGCGGGCTTGCGGACGGTGAGCAATGGGTAGCTCGCCGTCCGATAAGGACCAGGCCCGGGTTGACGGCGCGTTGTGTTCCACGCTCGCCTCAAAGGGATATTAGCACAAGTATAGGGGTCTACTAAGGCCGATGCCTGCCGGGGTCGCGGGAAGGCACA
This sequence comes from Atethmia centrago, assembly GCA_905333075.3. NCBI lineage: Eukaryota > Metazoa > Arthropoda > Insecta > Lepidoptera > Noctuidae > Atethmia > Atethmia centrago. The sequence continues at coordinate 21,631,738 of HG995386.1, forward strand.
AAAGGGTTACCGAGGCCCCTGGCAACACAGGTAATGGAAGGAATACGGGTGTGTTTTAGTCAGTAAGAGTCTGACACACCCTCCCGCTCCACCCAGAGCGAGTGAAGCTATTTGATAATTTCCCACCTAAAAAAAAAATGGGGGTAGGTAGAAACTACACAACGCCATGCTACAATACTTACATACTTCTTTTGCTTCGTCTATGTTCATGACCTTTCACATTGAATACTTTATTATTTTAATGGAACGAAAATCTGATGATAATGATGCATGTCTTTTGGTAATGGTCTTCAATGTTTCTATATTATTACTGCCAACGTCTTCAACGACAAGTTCAACTGCGCTATGCAATTCCTGCATTTTTATTAGCATCATTTTTATCAACTTAAAACAACCGTTACGTGAAGCAGACTCATTCAACTCGCCTCTCCGCTGGCTTTGTGGACAGATTCCGAACACAATCGAGAGGCCAATGTCCACTGCGTCCATTGATTCGACTTTCTTCAAGACATCACGTCTGACGCCGGAAGACGATTCGACTCGGAACACGCAGACCAGAACGATGCCTTTAAATACACTGACCATTCTTCACACTAACACACTTTGTATCAACCGAAAACCAAACTAATCTTCAGACCTGTAAAATTGAAATTCTAATGACAGCCACCACTTCACACTTCACAGCTCATGTCACGCCATTTCGAACTATATTTTCAAATCCCAAGGTGTAAATTTCATTGTGTGTTTACAAAGTAGTGTTAAACCATTTCCAATCTCGGTCGTTCCTTCACGCGCGGCTGCTGGGGGGTAAGCTGAACAGCAGTGTCATCATACAGATGCGTTCCGCCCTGATAGGTGATCCGACATACAGGATTAGTTACGACACGAAGTGGTGAGAATGTGGTAAGTATATGGGTTTAATTTATGAGTCATTTTCTAACAATAAGTGTTCAATTCAAATAACTTTTGTTGAACCATCAATTGTTTTAATTGGACACTGGATACTAAGGCCAGTTAACTGCTAAGGCGCAGATATATGATGTTAGTGACTTCTAAACATATGTTATATATATTATTACGCCTTCATATAATAATAATATTTTTTATTTCATAAAAAAAATACATTTACGGTTCACAAAAACAATTATCCATGTATTGTTCTATTTACAATTCAGAAATAAGTGTGTCGTTGGTGTCTGTACTAATGAAAATGTCATTGTATCACAAACACTATCGCCTCCCAAAATAGATTACATTACGAAACAAAACATTTCAAACGTGCTACATGGTGAACTTGTAAAAAAATTGTAAAATAAACAGTAGAAGTAATTTAAAAATAATAAAAAAAAAATAACTATGCAAGTAAGTTATTCAAAAAAATGTATGTTAATCTACTTAGAATGCATACATTCATTCTATATGTGAATATTTAAGTATTGTAGTAAAATACTTTGTGAAATAAATTCAGGAAATAATGTCTACCCATAAACACGATATTACGTTCAAACTACTTAAGATTTTTCACTTTTTTTTTGTAAGAACAGACTATCTTATTACCTATATTCTACCTGGTTTTTTTTCAAATATTCATATTTTCGTTACTAAAAATAAATATTCCCTATGAAACTGAACGGAGGCGCGGCGTGAGCGCGAAGCGTATTTGTTTGGCCAAAGTCAACGGCAATTACCGGATCCTTAAGCTACAGGCGTGTACGCACGAACGAATAAAATCTGCTGAACACGAACATCGAACACGGAACATGTGATTAGTACGTGTGGACGTAAATTAGCACAGCGAACACGAACATCATATGAACACAGTTCAACTTGTGTTCGCGCTCAACCGCCCCGCTCTCTCGAAATGTTTGCTATTCGTAGTGATTTAGGAAATATGTACATATAAGCTTCCAAACGAGGATCCTAGGTGGTAGGAAACAGTTTTGTACAACAAACAAAATTCATTAATTTTAGACTTAAAGTCACAAGAAATTAGTGGACGAACAATGTTGCATCAAATTTCTCCGAACACTGTCCACACAACAAAACTAAATTGGATTGCCACGAATATTTTTGACGAACAAAGTGTTTGATGTTCGTTAGTGGGACGCACATACGAACAAAAGTGTTCGATGTTCGTGTTCACCATGTCCTTATTCGTTCGTGCGTACACACCTAAGTATCCTAGAAGAATGGTGACCGCCACGAAACGGTTGCAGTGACGGTTTTCATGCAAATGATGGCCGCGGGGTTTGACTTTGTGCCAAAAAATGGTCTCTATGAAAACACACCACATACTTTAATAACGTTTCAATGATGTCATTTGCCTGTAAATTGTGGATACTATGTGGTACCCCTCTTCTAGGAAACAGTATCTTTAGTGCTGTTCTCTCACTGATTGCTTAAAAACGATACGCAAGTGAGTAGAGTTTTGGTTGCGATCCAAAATCGTGGCAGACATATCTGGTGTACATTCAGACATAAGCATAATCAGCTTATAATCTTTCCACTGCTGAGACACAGGCCTCCTCTCTACGAGAGAGTGCGGGCACCACGCTCGTCCAGTGCGAGTTGGTAGATGTCACATGTCTTCGAATTATTTGGTTCTAGGACATGCCGGTTTCCTCACGATGTTTTCCTTCACCTTTTTTAGAGTAGTGGTGATGAAATTATTTACACAAAGTAAAGCTACTTGCCTGGGTTCGATCCCACGACCTACAACTCGTAAGTCGGGGTTGTTACCACTGGGCCAGCAATTATTATTATTAAACTTCCTCTCTCCTAATGTTGCTGTGCCCGACAGGGTCCATATTGGTCTTTTACTTTTTATACCATCTATGTAATCCATATGAAAAGCAATAAAGAATTGAGTATTGAGTAAACATTTATTTCAGACAAGGTCATCCATTTCTTGTTAGTAACAATATACTTAAAAACTAATGTTAGTATTCAAATACAAAACAAATTAAACTGCAACATGAAGCCGCATCTATCTTCGCAGCATAGGGACTCCCCCGATCTACAATGCTTTACACTGCTGTACATTCAGGAATGGGACAAAAACATTTGGGGTACGTTTGCCTGACGTAATTCATCAACAGCGTTCACCGGTACTTGTGTCATTGTGACTGGCCTTGATGATTCTTTTTCAATTATTTTATAAAATCGATATTGCACGTTATTTCTTTTTTACCGTATATGGCCGCGTCCTAACCAAAAGCGATCGTCTCGCGAGTATGCGATCGTCGCGCTTGTTTATATGAATATGCCATACTCGCACGATCGATCAAGTCGCGGTTATACGTCATAATTCAACAAACGATCGCGTCAATCGACTGCTCGCGCCACCGTCGCGTTTTGGTTAGGATGCAGGGTACGAGTTCAAACACCCATAGGTACTCGATATAAATATCAGGAGGTCGTATTATATCGATTAATTAATAATAATAATAACTTATTAGTGAGTTAGTGTTCATTAGTTTTGATGTGGAAAAGTGAGTAAATGCGGGAAATAAAGTGAATGGTGCTACACAGGCGATTATGGCCAACCAGTCGATGCCCAAAGATATTCGACTGTTTGTTCATATGTATGGTAGTGAATGTTAGGTGTGGCAAAAGAAGCACGAAAGTAGAGGAAATGCGTTCTTTGTGAAGCATGTGAGGTGTGACTATAAATGATGGGCTGAAAAATGGATGTGATAAGGCAACGGTGCGGTTTAAAAGAAGATGTATTGACAAACATTGAAAAGAGTATGCTTAGGTGGTTTGGTCATTTTGAGAGGATGAATGAATGGCGACTAACAAAAGATATTTACGAGGCAGATGTAAGTGGAAACGCCGATAGGGGACGCCCTAGGAGGATATATAGTGACATAATTAGTGATGTTCATCAGAAAGGTCAGGTGCGTAGTACTCGTAACCGGCGTGCGTGTATGATCAGATGTATGAACGTAGGCGAAGCAAAAGGAGTATGTAAGGAGCGGAGCAGGTGGCGTTCTATAGTTTCTGGCTACCTCCAATGGGAAGAAGGCGTAAGTTGATGTATGTGTATACATAACCTACATAATCAGCCTATAATGCACTCTGTGGATCGCCCGGAGGACACGGTGGAGCATACGGTGGAGGTATGCCCGGCTTGGGCAGAGCACCGCTGTGTCCTCGTGGAGGCGATCGGCGGCAGAGATCTCTCGCGTCCGGCCCTGGTTCAGGCCATGGTACGGAGCGAGAGGGCATGGGCAGCCGTCACCTCCTTCTGCAAAGCAGTAATGCTCGCGAAAGAGGAGGCGGGACGGTTGAGGGAAAGACAAATTTCGCGCCCTCTCGTCCCTAGCCGCTGCAGGAGACGCACTGGGCGTCGGGAATCCCGGGCGGATTTCCGGCCACCGTAGGCGCGAGCTTGCGGACGGTGAGCAATGGGTAGCTCACCGTCCGGTAAGGACCAGGCCCGGGTCAACGGCGCGTTGTATTCCACGCGCGCCTCAAAGAGATGTCGTCAGCACAAGTGTAGGGGTCTACTAGGGCCGATGCCAGCAGGGGTCGCGGGATGGTACTAAAGGGTCACCGAGGCCCTCACGATGTTTTCTTTCACCGTTTTGAGAGCAGTGGTGATTAAATTATTTACACAAAGTAAAGCGCCTGTCCGGGTTCGAACCTACGACCTACAACTCGTAAGTCGCGGCCATTACCACTGGGCCACCACTGCTCCCATGCTGTATGTGTATGTATGTATGTATGTAAATGCTGGTCAAATTCATAGTCCATATAGGCCTATATTTTATTTCTATAATAAACAGAATTTTAATGAGAAATTAAGGCACGGAACACGATCCAAAATTTAATTTTTACTTTGTAAAGGCTTGAAGGGCTTCATTTTGGAGGCGCGTACTGAAGTTAAAACTAAATTATGCTTTCATTATGAACTTTCTCACAAGGAACAAAGTTCTTCTTATTTATTATATCTGTATATAGAAAATCTACGTAATGATGAACGGGCTTTCATGTCTCTACTTGGGTACAAGTCTTTAATAAATTAAATGTGTTAATGTTTCGTCCTGTTTTGCTAATTTACTGGCACCGCTGAGAAAATAAGTCCTACCACTTACTTATCCTGCTACTAAAAGCAAGTAAATGGGAGGAAGTTAAGTTAGTAACTAACTTATGCCGTGGTTACAAGATAAGCCAGTATTAACTAAGATTAGAGGGGTGCTGAATACAGAAGTATCGTATTCGTATAACATAACATACTATGATCGGCAATCCGTCTGACAAGCGTATTAATTTGAGATTTTCTAAAAAAGGGGTAATTAGAAAACAAACTCAGATAATAACAACTCGTATACAACGTAAATCATGTCCTTACAACTTACCAGAAGGAGTAAGTTGTTAAAATACATAAAAGTCACATATAATAAGTTCTTACTTATCGCTACTATTTATAAATTTAGAGATAAACTTTTCTAATACATAACTTTTTGAGACTAACAAAGGGTTAAACTGGTTTAACCCTGTCTAACCAGACTATAGCACATGTCGACCTCAAGCAATAAGTCGGTAATCGAGAAACTCAAATTTTGCAGGAGAAATGTTTTTCGGTTGCTAAGCTTATGTCTATTTAATAACAGCCGCACGGGTCGATCGATCAGGTTAAGCTACGTTTGCCGCGGTTGGTCCATGTACGGGTGACCATCTTTACATACCAAGACCCCTTCGGGCCTCGGAAGGCACGTTAAGCCGTTGGTCCCGGCTGTCATTTGTAGATCTTTGACAGTCGTTACGGGTCGTCAGAAGCCCGAAAGTCTGACATCCAGTCTTACAAGGGGTATAGTGTTGCCTAGTAACTGGATTGAGGAGGTCAGATAGGCAGTCGCTCCATGTAAAATACTGGTATTCAGCTGTATCCGGTAAGACTGGAAGCCGACCTCAACATAGTTGGGAAAAGGCTAGGCAGATGATGATGAATATCTTTTTAACTAGTTGGACTATTGAAGACATCGATATATCAAACGAAAGTTATTTTTTTGTGCAATATTAAACTATGTGTGCAAAACCTTGTATGAATGCATGAATGAATGAATGAATGAATGAAATGCACCGATCCCAGCGTGGTTAAACCAGACTCGATTGCTCGAATGAACCCAAGGATTCGCACTAGTCCCTGGAGCCTCATGTTTCATGGGACTACAGAGAGCATTACGTGTACAAAACCTTGTAATAAGAAAATACATATTACTAAAATATGATAGGTAAATTGTTTCATTCATATATACGTACGCCATTATTGCAGTAAATTTGTTAAAAATGTTGATACGTAACATTACAATATGGACATGTTATGTTATGTTAGAGGGTTTGGTTTCCGCACTTAGTCCTTCAAGTGGACCATTGTGCGTGGGCCATGGCGGCCGTTTTTTGGTGGTTATTCCAACCAGCCCACCTCCCTCCAGAAGTTGATAACATCTCCTGGTCTGTTTAGAACCTCTGTGTAGGATCTAGGTGCCCCGAGGGTTTCTGTTCTAATGTGGGTGACGGCTGTGCATTCGAAGAGCACATGCGCAACGGTTTCCTCTGCCTCCATGCAAGCCCTGCACAGAGGGCTGTCCGTTATGCCTATTGTGTGGAAGTGTTTGTTTAGCGAGCAGTGGCCCGTGATGGTCCCCGTCAACAGGCGCAGGCCGGTCCTGTTCAGGCGTAACAGGCGCCTGGTTAACTTGCCATCCAAGGATGGCATAGCCTCCCTGGACTGTCTGCACCCCTGTACCGAGGACCACCAGCTCTCCGCTTGTGTGTGGGTGAGCTCCTGTAGCCACCTGCGTAGTTGGTTGAAGGGGATGGGCACGATTGGCTCTGGTCCGCAGACTGACGTGCCGGATGCTTTCCTGGCTAGTTCGTCAGCTGCGTCATTGCCCAGGGATCCACTGTGTCCTTTTATCCATTGCAGTGTCACTGTGTTGCGGTTCAATACCGTTATACGTTCTAGCGCATTGTGACATTCTTGTGTTAATCTCGAGGTATTATGTTTCTTCCCTAGGGATTGGAGAACTGAGGCGCTGTCGGAGAGTATACGTACATGAGTGTCAGTAACTCTCCTGGCTTCTATGGCATACGCCGCTTGTATAATGCCCACACATTCCGCCTGGTAGACGGTGTTGAACATTCCCAGCGGACAGGATATATCTATGTTAAGGTCGTGTGAGAAAACGCCAGCTCCGGTTCCGGAGTTGGTCTTTGATCCATCGGTGTATACTCTTACCTCATGCGGGCCTGAATAGTCGCACCGTTCTTCTGTGAGTATTATGTTGTAGTGCTTTTGGAAACAGTGTAGTTTTGGGGCTCTGTCGCAGGGTGATGCCATCATCGGTCTTCGTTTGATCGCATCCTCCCTCATGCGTATGTGCTTGACTCTAGAGTCTTTGCTCAGGGTCCCTGTTATGTTAAGCCTAAAGGCGGCCAGGGCTGCCTCCTCTCGCACGATGAGGTGCAGAGGCGGCAATCCAAGCATCGCCTGTAGGGCGGCGGTGGGCGTAGTTCTCATACAGCCTGTGATTGCTACACAAGCAAACCGTTGCAGTTTTTCGAGATCTTTTTGGGCTGTGCTCAGGTCTGTCCTGGGCCACCAGACTAGTGAGCCGTATGTGATAGTTGGCCGGATGACCGTGGTGAATAGCCAGTGGGTAATCTTGGGGTTAATTCCCCAGTTCCTGCCGAGCAGTCTTTTGCACTGCCACAGTGATATGCTGGCTTTTGTAATGATGTAGTTGGTGTGTTTTGCCCAATTCAACTGTTTGTCCAAGAAAATGCCCAGGTATTTGGTTTCAGTTGATAGGCTTAGGGTGGTTCCAAAGAATCGTGGTAGCTGTAGTAGCGGCAATTTCCTCTTCTTTGTGAAAAGAACCAATTCGGTTTTTGTAGGGTTTACTGATAGTTGGTGCTTATTGCACCAAACCTCTACTATTTTTAAGGCTTGGCGCATAAGGTTGCACAGGGTATTCTCGTGGGTGCCGTTTATTATTATGGTTAAGTCATCCGCGTAGCCTACGGTGAAGTAACCTTTATCGTTGAGTGTTTTGATAAGACTGTCGACAACCAGGTTCCATAAGAGTGGCGAGAGGACGCCACCTTGTGGGCAGCCCTTCGCCACTATGGCCCTGGTGGTGTCGTTCACTGTGACTTGTACCGCTCTCAGTTTAAGCATATTTGAGATCCAGCCACTTATGGTCTGGTCTATGCTGTGCCTGTCAAGGGCCGTGTTGATACTTTTGAACATCGTTTTGTCAAAGGCGCCTTCGATGTCAATGAAGGCGGCCAGTGCTGAGCATTTGTGATCCACTGCGCATTCGATTTTGGAAACCACGCTGTGCAGCGCGGATTCTGTTGATCTGCCTGTGGTATACGCATGCTGTTGTTTATGGAGGGGTTTGGCTCGAAGTGGTCCGTCTCGAATGTGTCTATCGCAAAGTCTCTCGAGGGTCTTCAGTAGAAAGGATGTGAGGCTTATAGGCCTATAAGCTTTGGGTTGTGTATAGTCGGTTTTGCCAGGTTTCGGTATGAAAATGACTTTCACCTCGCGCCACGCGAGGGGTATGTACCTGAGTGCCATGCAGGCTCGATAAATCTCCGTCAGCAATGGCACCAGATGATTTACCCCCCACTGCAGCAGGGCTGGGAAAATGCCATCCAGCCCTGCGGACTTGTACGGCTGAAAGGTGTCAATAGCCCACCTTAACCGGTCTTCTGTTATTATGTTGCGGGCTGTGGACCAGTCCTGATCCGTTGGGGTCCATTCTGGTTCAGCCTCCCACCTCCCATCCTCCAGGAGTCTACAGTCTGGGAAGTGGGTTTCGAGAAGGACCTTACTGGTGTCCTGGTCGGTTAGTGTGTATGAATTATCAGGCTTTTTCAGCGCGCCAAGAGTTCGGTCCTGGTCTGCTGCCAGGATCTTCCTTACCCTAGCGGCTTCGTTATTTGTCTCTATGGATTCACAGAATTTCCGCCAAGCAGATCTCCTGGCGGTTCTAATCTGTTTTTTGTATGCATATTGGGTTTCTTTGTATAGTTCCCAGTCGTCCGGGAGTCTGGTGTTTTTGGCTCTGTTGAATTGTTTCCGCAATGCATCTCTGAGTTTACTAAGTTCTGCGTTCCACCCGGGGTTCCTCTCGCCCTTGGTTTTTGGCGCTCTTAGTTTGCAGCATGCATGGTATGCTTCGGTTATATATTCTGATAACTTTGTCACGGTGTATTCCAGTTGCGTTTGGTCTCTTATAGTTACCTGTGATAGGTGTCTATCTAATAGAGAGGCTAGTAGACGTTTAAACCCGGGTACATCGGTGCGCCGCGGGTTCCGCCTTGGTGTTGGTTTCTTTGTATTGGTAGTTATTGTGAAGCGTATCCTCCTATGGTCCGAGCAAGATGGCTCGTCCGATACGTGCCAGTTCATAATAAAGTTAGTCGCGTTTTCTGTAGCAAGTGTTAAGTCTATGATCGTTTGTCCTCGGACTGTGACCCAAGTGGGTTCAGAGCCGCGGTTAATGATGTTAAGATTAGTAGAAAATAAATAGGTGGATAATACCTCTCCTCTGGAATTCGGTGCGTCGCTGCCCCATAGAGGGTGGTGAGCGTTCGAATCGGTGCAGATTATCAGCTCCAGTTTGGCGCGCTCACAGTGCTGCACTAGGTCGGCCATCTCCTTTGGAGGACAGTTTGCGTCCTCGCCTGGCATGTACACCGAGGCCAGTACAACATCTGGAGCGCTACCATCGCTGTGGAGCTTGACAGCTGTTAAGTCTCTGGAACAGAATTGAGTAAGTGGTGTGATAGGAATTCCTTTGGGTATGTAGACGCAGGTTCTTGGCTTGTCTGCGCTGTGTGTGTTCAGGATCAGCTTACCTCCGATGTTACCGAGGCCACATATTTTATTATTCCTGATCCAAGGCTCTTGGATCAGTGCGATGGTTCGGGGTGTTACCTCCAGCGCCCTGCGTAAACTAGCCGTGGCAGTCTGGCTATGCTGGAGGTTTGTCTGTATGATGTTGAGGGGGGGCGATGGCGACGGTGGGGTGGAGTTAGTCGGAGATGGATCCATCGGACAATCCCTCCGCTCCCTCCGCCCTATGCTGGTCGTCGTGTTGACCGCCCGGTGACGAGGCTAACAGTTGATCGTTCCAGCCGGGCGATGTTGGCGGTATGGCTTCGTCTTCGTCGGCCATTGCCGCTCGGGCCATGACCTCCTCCAATCTGTCCATGTCCGTGTCCAGTGTGTCTGTTGACGTCGGTATCGTCACAGTCAGGTCCGTCGTTGTTTCGGTCAGTGTGGCAGGGGGTTGGGTCGCGGTGTCAGGGGGTTGGGTCGTGGGCCAGAAGCGTACGTATATCGACCCAAGCAGGTACGATATCCGACGCTCCCGGGCTAGGACCTTCTCAACTTCCTCCGGTGGTACACCTAGGGTCAAATATGTCCCATAGTTGTCGCCACCGACGGTAGTTGCCCTTTGCAGCGACCACTTGCCTATGTCGTACCAAGTATTCTGACGAATCAGAATACTTTGGAGCCGGGCAATGTCCCCCTTGTAGCGTGGGACGAAGAGTGAGGCTCGGGCACGGGTCGGCACGTCGGTCTGTTTCATTACCGTTAGGGTAAGGTCGGTGTCTGGGAGTTGTATACGGGGCACGTTCTGAGTCAGCCAGGTCAGAGCATGGTCGTCCTCACACCACAACTGCACGGTGCCTTCCGCTACCCGAGGGTAGCCGCGGAAGGCAGGGAGCTGCGATGTGGAGTCCGTGTCCAGCATAAGGCTCTCAAGTTTGGTCTTGATGTGTATGGCCTCTTCCTTGGTCAGGTCTCTAGAGGGGGTAGGGAAGCAGATTGCTACGGCCAGCCGCGCAGGAATGTCCTTTGTGGCTCGCGCGTAGGTCCTCTGCACTCCCTGGGCGGAGTGGACCCTCACGCGTTTGGCGTCCCCCTGAAGCGTGCTCGGTGAGGCCGAGTCGTCGGGGCGCTCCCTCTTCACCGGCCCTGTACCGCTTGGTCCAGGCTGCGGATCGGAGGTACCCGTCTGGGTGCTTCTCGCCGGTAGCGGTTGGCGTGAGGATCCAGCGCGCTTACCCCTCTTCCTTTGGGGTCGAGGTCGGTCGTGGGTCAAGTCGGTGTCCTGGGGTCGGCTGGCGGCCCCGGCAGGCTCAGTCGCGTGCGGAGGTTTTTCGCGCTGGGTTTCCCCTTCGCGTACTTGCCCTCGCCCGCATAGTTCCGCGTCCGGCCGCTTTTCGCGCTGGGTTTCCCCTTCGCGTACTTGCGGCTGGTCACGTGATTCCGCGTCCGGCCGTTTTCCGCGCTGGGTTGCCCCTTCGCGTACACGTGGCTGGTCGCGTACTACCTCTTCGGCGTCCGATCGCTCTTCGCGCTGGCTAGAGCCTTCGCGAGTGTTGCGCTTTCGGTCGCCTACTTTCTTCCCTCGAGCCATGATTTTTCCGCGCTTGTACAGCATGCGTACTCCATCGGCCGGGAAAGTGTTAGAGCTGCCAGGTCCGTCTTCCTTCCCCGTCACTCTCTGTCCGTGTTGTAGTTGGTCCTTGTCCGGGTTGGTGATGCTGTTACGCACAAGGCTCTGTTGCCAGAGACTTGTGGTAGGCATACACGTCGTAGTGGGTGTTGGCGCGTGAGATGCAGCCGGAGTTGAGATTGTTGGCGCACTAGTCGCAGCCGTGGTAGGGTGGGATGGCGCGTAAGTCGCAGCCTGTGTTGTGGGCGCTGAGTCAGCAGCCGGCCGCGCTGAAGAGCGCGGCACCAAAGAGCAGTCGGATGCCCCCCCCAGAATACGATGGGGGCTGACCGCCGAAGCGGTGTGGGATTCCCCGGCTCGGCCGGGACCCACCTGGGTAGATTTTTTCTCGTTCTGCATATTTTTTGGCTATGGGGGGTGGGCTTTTGAGGAATCGAGGTTACCCCTCCTCGTGGATCGACGGGATATAGGGATAGGAAGGAAGGCATGGTTAGGTGAGGTGGTGTGGTTTTGGGGGTCACCCTACGCCTGGGATTTGACCTAGGGATTTGGGGACCGACGGGATCTATGTATGCGGAGGGATGGTTTGTTTGGTGATAGGAGCATAGGACAAGGTAACATAGGTTTCCCTGAGCCTGGGATTTGGCCTTCGGGAGCTTCTCTTGTCCGGGATCTCTTTCGAGATGCTCCGGGTGCGGGGTCGACATTAACAGTCGGTCCCGCAGCCGGAGTTGGGCTATCCGCAACCTGCCCACCCGCTCGGTTGCAAGAGAAGAAGTGCGTGGCTGTCTGGGTCTCCCCACCACAGATGTACATGTACATTTGCGTTGAGGCGATCCAGCTTGCCCCGAGACAATATGGACATTTCCAACGTTATTTTATATCTTGCAAACGATACGTAATTTGCCATTACGGGGTTATTGTGGTTATTTTAGATTGACACTGTAACAATAAGTCGGTCATGGTGCCGATTCCCTTGTTCACAAACTAAATTAAATTTAAGTTCAGTGCATCTTTTTCTTTCTATTTCATTAAGAAAAGGACAGAAGATAAATTTTAGTTTAGTCCTGTCAAATTAATCTATCTAATTTTATAAGGTATGGCTCAGTGGTAACAGCCGCGACTTACGAGTTGTAGGGCGTTGGTTCGAATGCGGACAGGCGCTTTACTTTGTGTAAATTATTTCATCAACTGCTCTCAAAACGGTGAAGGAAAACATCGTGAGGAAACCGGCATGTCCTAGAACCAAAAATTCGAAGATATGTGACATCTACCAACCCGCACTGGGCCCGCGTGGTGGATTACGGCCCACTCCCTCTCACAGAGAGGAGGCCTGTGTCCCAGCAGTGGGAACATTATAGGCTGATTATGTAAAGGTGTTTTTCATGATATCTTTGTAAATATCACTACGAAAATTGTGAAATAAATGACTAAGATGTATCCCAACCCATAGGGGTCGAATTTGACATAACAATAATAAGTCCATAATAGCACATTACCGATTTATTGCTTGGAGGCATCAATGTGTGTTACATTAACAAAATATGTACAAATATTTATTAATAAACACAAGCCTACGTACCACACCTTTCGTAGCACGTAGCACGTACGTGCGTTGAAATCTTCTACACACATGTAGCTGCCTACGCAGGCGTAGCAGCGTACGCGCACCGACGCGCTACGAAATTGTGTAGCATGTAGTCGGATTTTTTTTGCCAATTTTTGTGTTTCTTTGTAGATCTATGACCCACAGTTACTTTTATCGCCGCGATTCGAACAGGCACACTTTATCACTGACACTGACTGAAACGCACATTTTTTCCACAATATTGTGACACCACCATACGGCCTCCCAGTTAGCAAGGCGGCGGAGGTATCCACTTAAGACATACCCGTAGCACTGAAGCTGTCGTCGATCGTGTTGAGCAGGACCAACTCATATGGCAACAGCCACGTCTCTTGCAGCGCCACTATCACAGCAGACTTGCATAAATTCCTAACACCTTCCATCGATATTTTAATGGAAAGACAATTACTAATTTAGGAAGTTTTGTTATGTTATTATTTACAAACATTACATCAGTTTACCAGTTGTTAAGCTGATTTAATACAGTTTCTATATTAATTAAACGTAAAAAAGACTAACTATGTGAATAAAACCGTTCCGGTATTTAAGTAATTTGAAATGCCACAATTAATAAATGCTAAGTCCCAGCTGAGTCTCCGCCATTCACAATTAAAAGAATCATTCCAATAAAAAAGCTCGCTAACTAACGCGTCGAGAAACCTTTTACGTTTCCCCATTCCCCAGCGGGTTCATTACACATCAACATCGCACACCAATCAAGCTTTCATTAGTCAGCAACGAAACAATCAATATTCATATTCCATGCGAAATCTTTATAGCGCGCCGTGTGGAGGCACAAGGCACAGAGAAATAAAAAAAACAAGATAGATGATCCCGACTGCGCTCGCATTCGCAACGAAATTAAAAAGAACAAGGCATATCACTTAGCGCACACAGAAGCGCGGTTTTTATTAAAAAATTCTACATATCTCGCGTCTTCACCGCTTTATCTTAACCCCCCGCCGCAAAAGAGACGGACAACAAAAAAATTCAACGCAAGAAAGGGACATGAATACGAAAATTATAATTGCCAACTGTAAATTAACACCAATTCGGTTGTTGCCGTCCTTGTCTATTTTACTCCTTTCAGGTACGTGTGAGGGAGATGGGTTGTGTTTGTGTGTGCGGATAGAATGATTTACATACGTGGTGAGCTCACAAACACAATAATGGACAGAGGCGCGGAAAATCGAAGGAAGCGATCGGTTTTCCGATTTGTTTTATGCGGCGAACTGCATCGGGAGAGGTCCTGCATAATGTGCAGCTTCGGAGGAAAACAATCCGCTCCCACGGATTGGGATGGGACTAAGAATACATTATTCTGTGAGCCGAATGTACGAGTATACGTACTTCTTTCTATTTTTAGTTTGAGATCTGTAACTGCAGTAGAACTTATGGTTATACGAGTCTAGAGAAAAGGTGACGAGATATTGAGAAGAGGGAGTTGAAATAACTGTAGAAATAAGTTCGATAATACGTTTTGAGTTATTCTACGAGTAGTACTCGTAGGGCGTAGGGGCTGTTCGCTCACACCGCGGCATTTTTCTTACTTTTAGCATTTTTATACCCGTCACAACTTCTAAACGAAAGATCCGATTCGAAAAATTTAAAAAGGAGTTTACATGTACATAATCAACCTTGATTATGAATCTATTTAGTTGGTTAAGGATTAATATCATGATAAGAATGTCATCGTCTTTCAATTCTACCAATGTTTTCATTGACAAATTTTAACAAAAAACTGTTTTTGTGTAACTATAATAGTTACACATATTATCTCACATTTTTTTTATGTGTAATAATGAGGACTATAAACATGTCGTACATAATTTTATGTATCATCAATAGTTTTCGCAGCGCACGCCAAATAATGACTTTTATAGGCAAGTTTTTGACACCATGCGTTAGATTATTATAATTTTCGTAGGGATCTCTAATTTTATAAAAATAAAATACAGCCCATGTTATTTGCTAATAATGCAGCTTTTTAGAAGTAAAAGATTTTTAAAATCAGTTAAGCAGTTTTTGAGTTTATCCATTACAAACAAACAAACAAAAAATCAAATATTTTATCTTTCTAATATTATTATTAAGTATAGACTAGTGTAGACAAGAAATTGTTTAATTTTGTGCATGGAATATTTTTCCCTATAAACGCACATAACTGAAATACTTTTCAAAAGTGGCAAACGAATGGTAAACTTAAACACATAACTGACTAATATACGCTTTATCATTTAAATATTCCATTATGACTCATCACAGTAATATTTTTAGGCTACATTGTTCGCTACAAAGAGTGGACAAAGTAACCTAAGAAAATTGTAACTGTTTACTATTACTGTACACTGTAGACTTACTAGTCAAAACCAGTAAGTCTACAGTTACTGGAATTATCATTGTTCATTTATTTACTTAGAGCATGTTCCACAAAATATGGCTATTGTTGAAAAAGTCTGCCAAAGTTGAAGAAAAACATGTCCCAGATATAAAAGTGTTTGAGCCGGTTGTTTTGTTTATGTAGCTTTTGGTAAACAAAACTATTTCTTTCGGCTAATATTTCAGAAGAAAACACTTGAAAATGTTCGCAGGAAACTAATTTTGTTTCAATCATAAACACCTTCTGCTCAGAAATAAGTAATTTTACTCGAATACTTGACTGAATAACTAGCTTGTTAGAAGGTTGATGGAAGAAGGATGAAACTGAAATACTAAGTGTGCTGGATGTACCTATTCAGGTTTTTACGTTAACTGTGGATGTATGGTTTTGTAATTATTATGATGATTGATTATGATTATGATGATTTTAATTATATAATTTATTATTTTTATGACATTGGTTTTACATTCTTGATTATCTTAACTCACACACTGACCTATTACTTTTTTTTTTTGGAAAACGTATACTTTTACAATGTTTGTAAATATGTGAGCATCATGATCACATAATAAATTTATTTGTCATTGCTTCATTATAATTCGTTTTACCTATTGTGGTATAGTAATTTTATTCTAAGTGCATCGTGTTTACATATAATGATACAATTAATGTGTACAAAATATTGTAAAACATTTTAAAAGAGTAACGGTGGAGTTTCTTGCCCATTCTTCTCCAAACTACCTTTTGGAAGGGGCGACTAGAATCACTTCTATTTTTCTGTAAGTCACGTTCAAAAGTGCCTTTTATGTGCCTATTTGAAATAAATAATTTGACATCGACTTTGATGATTTTCAATAGACGATATGTTTTTAAAGAAAAATAAAAATGGAACATGTTGACCAAAACTTCTACAAATTCTTCTTCAATTTGAATTATGCAATAGATTCGTTACTTTATATTGTGTATCAATATAAAGTCCAATTTGAATATCCACTTTATCTAACCGTGTAGAATTCTAAAGAGATACCAATACTCATGTGACCTCTTATCGGATTGTTATTGGACAAAGTCATAATTGTCATCATGATTATAAGTTCTAATAGGGTTTTTTTTATCCACGTCAGGGAAGCTCTTGGCCTTCATCTCACCTGATGGTAAGTGATGATAAGGGCGAAGGTGGAAGCGAGCTTCACCTGGAATTCTCAACAACAGAGGAACTGGCTATCTTACCTCTAATTGCTGAAACACAACAAATACTGTTAACATTTGAGAAGCCTTCCTTCTCCTTACTCTCGCACAGTTAACCGTAGCAATTGTTATAGGATTCGCTCAGCCGAAGCATTTAACAAAAGTGTAAGAATCCACCCAAATAAAAGAATCCAAACTCATCAATCGTTTTGTCTGTAAGCAGCTTGGCGCCTGCCGGGGTCGCCGGAAAGTCCGAAAGGGATTCCGAGGCCCCTGGCAGCAGGCAATGGAAGGAACACGGGTGGGTTTTAGTCAGTAAGAGTCTGACACATTCTCACATTCCGCCCAGAGCGGGAGAAGTATTTTGATAATTTTCCACCCAAAAAAAAAAAGCATCTTAGCGTCCATTACTCCTGCCGGGAACGCGGGCCTGTCGGGGTTGCGGGAAAGTCCGAAAGAGATACCGAGGCCCCTGGCAACACAGGTAACGGAAGGAATAAAAAATAAAGTTCCACTGCTTGTACCATAACATATTCTATAGCTAGCTATTCTTTAAAATTCACCCAAAGTGTAACAGAATATGTCGACGTCATCAGCAATGAGGTTGAGAGAGCGGAGCGCGCTCGTCAGCGGCGTCTCACGCAGCAAGTTAGTTCGAGCGTGCATCTCAATAGTGGTTGCACATGCATTTATGCCTATGCAGGCACTTAATTTAATAGTTAATTTAATGTAATACTTAATTAATAGTTATTCAATTTGAAAACTTGTACAATACTCTGTTGCTAACTGTGGAGGCTGATAAATGGCTTGTCAAAAATTACCTCACTATTATTTCTGTATTGATAACTGTAAGCCACCCAAACACAATAAAATAAAACAACATTGTTGTAATGGCGACAGACTTAGATAAGTTGATAGTAGCTAGCCAGGTGGACTTAGAACAAGCCCTACCAAGCATAAAATTTTGCGCGCGCTGGGAATCTAACTCGCGAAGTATAAGAACCAATTGATAAGAAACAATTAATGTAAAGCGTTTAGGCTCTGTTGTTCATATATTATTTAACTTTATATACACATTGACATTTGTGAATATTATACAGGGTCAAATTAAATTAGATAAAACAAAACAATTATTATTTTGATGATTTTTTTGTGGGGTCATCGACTGCAATTAGTGTAGTAACTTGAGTATCAGTTCAAAAATCAGTTTTTTTTGTGTAAACTACACAGACGTGTTGGCATCGGTAATCTAATTTTCTCAGCTCACAATTCAAGTAACAACACCACCAGCGGTCATTGACCCCAAAAACTCATCAAATCTCTTTTATTTATCGTGATTAGATATGGATATGGATGTGGTTTCTGCGGAGTTGCCCTAGCTAATTTAATTTGACCCTGTATACAAAATCAAATGAATATTTACTTTGTAAAGTATTTTTTTTTTTGCATGTGCGGACTGCGTGGCCCATTTTTTTCTCTATTAGTTTTAATGACGGTCTGGTAGTTTGAGTATTTTATGCGGCCTACCCAAATGTTCTTTCTTTAGTATTTCTTTAGTAGTGTATCGTCGAGTCGTTGAGCTCCTCAAGTTCTGAGTTAAGCTGCAAGATTACTGACAAATGCTTGCACTGACGGGACTGATCGACTTGAATCTGTGTGGGTCTTTCTTCAAAAGACCATTTCTGGCACTAATCTGTATGATCTGACCAAAATTATGTCTGAACGTTGAAAGAGACTGACCCCTGAGTTTTTCCATTTCTTCTCAGAGGTAGTCAGATAGGAAATGTCGACTCCAGCTAGCTTGTTTTTAGGGTTGCGTACCGCAAATGGAAAAAACGGAACCCCTTATAGGATCACTCGTGTGTCTGTCTGGCCGTCTGTCACAGTAAACTTGCTCCTAATCTACCGGACCGAATAAGTTAAATTTGGTGCACATATGAATTTCTATGACCCAAACACGAACGTGTAACTTAAATAAATGAATTTTGAATATGGGCATTTTTTCGGACAAAGAAAAAATAAAAAAAAAAGTTTTGCGAACTGTAGCGTGTGACATATCAAATGAAAGGGATTGTTATACGGATATTAGATATATTATTTTTATAATTTTCAAATGAATACTTTTAAATTTATTTAAGGAAATAGATGCAAAAATAGATACATAAAACTTTGAAACAAAAAATGCAGAATTAGTTCTTTATTTGTTGTGGTTACAGAAAAACCAATAAGGAGCCTATGGTTTTAAAATAACATGGTGAATCTCTTAATATTGTACGTACAAACATTGGCAGTCGGAATGTATGTTTTTCAACTACGAGTTCAATGTTAAGTTTGTTCTTGAGATAAATTCACCCCAACTACGGAACCGTTCATTGTGCGTGGTCCGACACACACTTGACCGGTTTTTTATAATATGTAACGTAAAAGTGATTCCGATATCCCATTTACAGAATAATCAATTTCATTTCAGTTTTTTGTAAACTATCTACTTAAGGCGCTGACAAGACCCAATTGACCAAAATAGGCTTCGCTTAAAAAAAAATATTACCAAATCTGTATAGTTTGTGGTAGCGGAAAAAATATTTGTCAATTTTGAACATATTAAAAAGTATGATCATGTTTCTAACTTTCGCAAGATTCTCAAGTGGCTCCCCATTCGTCTTCGCAGGAACTCTCGGATATTGTGTCTGCTATTTAACATCCTTCATAATCCTAGTACGCCATCCTATCTGCGGGAACGTTTTTCCTTCGCCCGTCCTTCTGATGCACCTTGCAGGTCGCATCTTAGAAATCTCCTTAAATCCCCTCCCCACTCTACCGACTTCTACTCCTACTCCTTCACTGTGCACGCGGTTCGGCTGTGGAATTCACTTCCACCTGACATTAGGGACTGCCAAACTGTTGCTGTTTTTAAAAGAAGAGTGAAAGAACACTATCTTTCCACTTTGCCATAGTTGCATATTATGTATTTATTATTTTATACTATTAATTATAAGTATATAAGTATTTTAGTGATATTTATTTTAGAAGTATGTATTTATGTAAGTATATTCTCATAGTGTATAATTAAATTAGTGAATAGTTTTATTTTGTTTTTATGTATTTTGTTTTCTCTTTTACCTTACACACGTTGTCTACATCTCTATGTCTACTGTCCTATCGCAGGTATGCTGGAAGAGATTTCATTAGAAATAAGCATCACCTTTGTACGTATTTTTCTGTTCCTTTCTTCTTGTCTGTTTATATGTGTGTACATAAACTGTTAAATAAATAAAATAAATAAATAAATATTTCCCAGAACTTGGTTGTTACCAAAACACGTTTTGAAAACAAAATCTCGATACAAACTAACGTTAAACTAACCTCTTACTTTGAGTTCTAATCCAAAATATCTGTATCAAATATCAACATACGTTACGTATTTAATTAATAACAAGAACGTCTTATTTGAATGCAGAACTTGGTTGTTTTTTATTTTCGATTACTCAACTCAATTTTGAGTAAATAGATAATTACTTCATATTTTGCAATAAATTACAAGCGTTGTGCCATCGCGCTTCTCTTTCTTTTCTATGGAATTTGACAGTGACCGCGGTTTAGGTGTTGTCAGCGTCTTAACAAATGGTTGGCACACTATAATGACATCGTCCATAAATATAAAAAGACAAATTGCTTAATCGAAAATTGCTCATAACTGCAACATTCGGCGTTGTAAACCTAAATTAAAAACTCAAAATGAATCCTGATTAATTCATACTTAATCATACCAACCCTCCCTTCTAGAACCTCTGTTTTTCTTCCATTACCAAAATGCAATACAAAATTACAAAGTATATACATGAACAAAACTCTTTACCCCACTTTGTATTTAAGAAAACGGCGAACAAATGTATAGCTTAGAAAGTACAGTCGCACGCACAAAACAATGGCAAGGCGACGGTTGACCTCGCGGCCGCGCCTCCCCATGTCTTGCCACCCGCCGCACAGTGGAACGAATGTATGGGAGCGGTTGGACGTAGACATGTCCGAAAAAAAAGAGTAAAATTATGCCAAACTAATGATGCCATCTTATTCGATTACTTAATGCCTTCATAACTTGTGGTGATGAATTTCTTCATAACTCCCATATTTCGGGAGTAATTTGAGAAAATGTGAAATTTTACTATGAAAATGAGTGTATCGAGCTCTCTCCCTCCTGATTCCGGGCTTGTTTCAAGTAGCGGTCTCTAATATCATAATGCTAATACTAAGAGCTATATTTAATACTAAGACACATAGTGCGCCAAATGTGCACTTTCTGGGATAAAGAGTGATGTTTATTTTATAACACAATTTTTTTATTTTTTGTTTATTTTGTTGATTAAAACCGTTTTTCTAAAGGTTTACCTTATTACAATAACATTTCTGAGCAGCCAATTAGAGAAGATATAAGTTAATTAGGATATATAATTAGGGACTTAAGGTTTACATATAAAACTGATGCACTAATGATTACTGATAAGAACATTGCTATTATTTAATTACTAAATGGCTCTTAATACACTAATTTAGCATGCATCATTTACTAATTATCACAATAACTAATTACCTTGCAATACGAGGGCGGGTCAATAAGTCCGTGACTTTTTGAATTTCTGACCTCTTTACTGAAACAGCAACACTGCTCCTGTCAACAGGCATCTGTCAGTTGACTCCTGTCAAAATTTAAACTTGCTGCGTCAGTTATTTTGTGTTTGACAGCTATTTTTATCAGACTACTCACTAATTTGAGGAGAAAATGGAAAAAAGTGAATTTCGTGTGCTTATTAAGCATTATTTCTTGCGAAAAAAAACCATTACCGAGACCAAGGCTAAGCTTGATAAATACTATGGGGACTCTGCACCATCGATTTCAATGGTAAAAAAGTGGTTTACTGAATTTCGTTGTGGCCGTACAAGCACTGAAGATGCCGAACGTCCTGGACGCCCAGTTGAGGTCTCTACACCCGAAACAATCGAAAAAATTCACGATATGGTGTTGGCCGACCGAAGATTGAAAGTGCGAGAGATTGTGGAAGCCGTAGGGATCTCGCATGGCTCAGTGGTTTCAATTTTGAATGATCACTTGGGCACGAGAAAGCTTTCCGCAAGATGGGTGCCGCGTTTGCTCACAGTCGACCACAAACGCAATCGTGTAACAACTTCACAGGAAGGTTTGGCGTTGTTTAATCGCAATATGGAGGAGTTTTTGCGCCGTTTTGTAACCGTGGACGAAACATGGATCCATCACAACACACCAGAGACCAAACAACAGTCAAAACAGTGGGTTTCTAAGGGTGAATCGGCGCCGAAGAAGGCCAAGGTGGGTTTGTCAGCCAATAAAGTTATGGCGACTGTTTTTTGGGATGCACGCGGGATAATCCACATTGACTACCTTCAAAAGGGAAGAACAATCAATGGGGAATATTATGCCAATTTATTGGACCGATTCAATGACGATTTGAAAAAAAACCGACCTCATTTGGCCAAGAAAAAAGTTCTTTTCCACCAAGACAATGCAAGGGTGCACACATGTGTAGTTGCCATGGCAAAAATCCATGAATTGGGCTATGAATTGCTCCCTCATCCGCCCTATTCTCCAGATTTGGCTCCGAGCGACTACTTCTTGTTCCCAAACCTGAAGAAATGGCTTGGTGGAAAAAGATTTGACTCCAATGATGAAGTCATCTCGCAAACAAAGGCCTATTTTGAGGACCTCGACAAATCATTTTTTTTGGAAGGGATAAAAAAATTGGAGAAGCGTTGGACAAAGTGTATAGAGCTCAAGGGAGACTACGTTGAAAAATAAAATTATTTTTTTATCAAAAAATCTGTGTTTTATTCCAAAAGTCACGGACTTATTGACCCGCCCTCGTATTTAACAAAGGATACCTGGGATACCTGGATTTTATATAAATAGGTCACTATTAGTAACTTTAAAATCAGTGTTGATTTACACCTCGTTGTATCCAAGCTAATCTCGCAATGTATTTTCCAAATTTTAATACAAATCTTGATATTCACGTTGCTTTATGCGCACGCGCACATAAAGATTTACGCGACTTTAACTATTTGTTCAGTGTTTTAAAAGATAACAGTTGTGTTCAGTTATGTGAAAGTGCTGAAACAAGTTTAAAAGACTGGTGTCGTCGATTTTGCTACCGCATTTATGCAAAATGGACACAGTCTGGAAGAAGCACAGATAAGTTTCGGAAGAAACATGAGATTTGGCTACAGGCTGCAATTCAATGGCCGGAATTACAGAATGAAAATATGGAACCTTCTACAGAAAATATAAGTGACGTCATCGAGCCCATAATTTCTCCTGCTAAATCTGATGCTTCAACTTGTACACATCCTACTCCTCGTAAATCTTTTGAGGACCTTAGTAACCGGCAAAAAAGAAGACGCACTGAAGATAGTCTTTCATGCAGCAGTAGCAGCGCTGAAATTATGTTTTCGGCCGAAAGGGCGCTTCAAAAGGCAGGACAAAGCGATACAGCTTATGTTATGAAATACTTGACGGAGAATCCAGAAGAGGCCTCAAAAATCAAAGCCTTCATTGAAGGTAAATCAATTCAGGTACGGGAAATATCCCCTTTGAAGGCATTGGCTCTTTATGTATCGATGAACTTATCGAAATGGCGCTATAACACTCTTCGGGATTTCAACACTCAAGAAGGAGCTCTTCAATACCCGAGTTACTACATGTTGGTTAAAGAAAAAATTAAGTGCTATCCGGCCAAAGAAGATCTCACAGTTACAGAGAGCTCTGCAAAAATCAAATTACAAGCCTTGATGGATTTAACCTCAAGAAGACTTATTAGGTCGTTAGAAACCCCTGTTGATCCCAATCAACAGCTCGTATTGACCAGCAAATGGGGTTTTGACGGATCATCTAGCCAAAGCATTTATCATCAAAGGACGAGTGAAGATGAGCAAATCGATCTTGCTAGTAATTTTATGATTAGTCTTGTACCACTGCGGCTCGTCTCAAAAGGTGTAACAATTTGGGAAAACGAGCGACCATCTTCCACTTCATTTTGCCGGCCAATATTGTTTAAGTTTATAAAGGAAACCAAAGAAAATGTGCAGAGAGAGATGGCTGAAATCGAAGCAGAGATTGAAGCCTTAACTCCATCCACCATCACTGATGGAATTAGTGTCAAACACCAACTGCTGTTGACAATGATTGATGGTAAAATTCATTCCATTATATCCAATACAGCAGCTTCAGTGTGTGACATATGCAAGGCTTGTCCTAAAGAAATGAATAATTTAGAGTTAATCAAAGATAAACACGCAAACGAGGACATGTATAAATATAGCTTAAGCACCCTTCACGCTTGGATTCGCTCAATGGAATGCTTATTACACATTTCCTACAAATTAGACATAAAATCATGGCAAGTAAGGGGTGATATAGCAAAAAGGCAAGTTGATGACAGGAAGAAAAGAGTTCAAGAGGCTGTAAGAAGAGAAACGGGCTTACTTCTCGATGTTGTGAAACAAGGCAGTGGATCCACCAACAATGGCAACTCGGCAAGGAGATTTTTTGAAAACTACACTAAATCTGCTGAACTGACCGGAATAGATGCTATGCTTTTAAGAAAAATCTGTGTGATCTTGCAGTGTATTTCATCAGGAGAGAAGATCAACGTAACTAAATTCCGAGAGTTCTGCTTTGATACTGCTAAGCTTTACGTGGAGTTATACCCATGGTATTATATGCCTTCTTCACTTCATAAAATTTTAATGCATGGGCCAGACATAGTTCAGAACATGTCAATTGTGCCCATTGGTTTTCTATCCGAAGATGCATCTGAGGCTAGAAATAAAGATTTTAGAAAATATAGAGAGGGGCATTCTCGAAAGCATAGCAGTATCTCATGCAATGAAGATATTATGCACAATCTTTTACTGTCTTCTGATCCACTTGTTACAAGTATCCGTCCAAAAGGAAATAAGTTTGTAAAAAAATCTTCTTTTAAGGAATTTTATGAGCTTACGGATTCTGAGAAAAGTGATATCGAATTTGTTAACATAAATGATTTAGCGGACATCGATTCTGAATTTGAATTAATTGATGATGATGATGATGACGAAGATAATTAAATGATGTTATTGTTTTAAAATGTGTAACTTAGTAAATTAGAGCTTACATCTTAATTATTTATTGTACTTTTAATGAAACTAGGTAATTTATTATCAACTTACTTAAAAGTCATACTCTCATCAGTTCTTGTGAATATTTTTGTTAATATATATTTCTGTATATATATAATATATTTATAGACCTCTTAATAAGTCTGTCTGCGGTTTAAAGTAAATACAAATGGGGAAAAAACGTTTTTTTTTTTAAATTTTCATTTCCTTTTATCCCAGAAAGTGCACATTTGGCGCACTATGTGTCTTAGTATTAAATATAGCTCTTAGTAATAGCTTTACGATATTAGAGACCGCTACTTGAAACAAGCCCGGAATCAGGAGGGAGAGAGCTCGATACACTCATTTTCATAGTAAAATTTCACATTTTCTCAAATTACTCCCGAAATATGGGAGTTATGAAGAAATTCATCACCACAATTTATGAAGGCATTAAGTAATCGAATAAGATGGCATCATTAGTTTGGCATAATTTTACTCTTATTTTTCGGACATGTCTACGTCCAACCGCTCCCATACATTCGTTCCACTGTGCGCCGGTAGCGCCGCGTGCAATTAATATGCCGAGGCGGCCGCGTGTACCCTGACGGAGGTGACTTGATCCTTGACATTTTTTTTTTGGGATCTTGGTCTAATGTATAAGATTGAGAAGAATTTTGGTGTTGAATAGTTCGGTTGTTTCAGTGGCGGATAGTTTTGGGGACTTCATAATAATTAAATTATTAAAACTTCAAGGCTTAACGTGCTTTATATGCAGTGGAACTTAAACTGGAGTAATGGTTAAACGGATCACATTGAATGTTCAAATGTTTACGGTAAATTCTGTGTTTTATACATTTAAATACATGGTTGTAATCTACCTTTTTTGTAAGCTTTCTTTATTTGCTATGTTTTGCTTGCTTGACACATCCCAATTTCAATAAGATTAATAAAAGCCGGTTCTGGTTATGAACTGATGACCTTTCATTTCTGTCACTGTTTATCTTCAGTCTCGAGCATGTAAGTAAAGTTATGTGTACTACCCAAGTTCTGTAGCAAAGATTAAAGAAATTGAAATAAAAAAAATCAATCATTAAAATATCTAATTACAAATATCAAACTATACCGGTTCACACATAACCCGTCCAAGTTTTCTTTTGCGAAAGAAGAGAGAGAATTTTTGATCAATAATTGTCACTGGGCGGCCCCCTCTCCCTGGCGCGGGGGGGTGAGGTGGGGTATCCGCGGGTAGGGGGGAAGTCACGGGGAGGGGGTAATTACGAGTGCGTTTTGTTACCGAGATGATAGGCGCGAAAAATGGCTTGCGCGTGCTTTTACGTGTCTCCTCTAGTTTTGAATATTCAGAGTCGGCCTCTCGGCCTGATGAAATATTGAATAGACGGAGTAATTTATTCCCTAAGGAGAGTTTCCGAACGGTCCACGTTCCGTTCGGATATTGAAATTAGGCGCTGCTTTGCTTAAGAAAAGCGTTTGTTTGACGGGCGTCCTATAACGGCCTTTATACGACGAGATATTTTTTCTTTGATTTTTATCTTCTCTTAAATGACGCGCGTCTCGCTTTTATTAAAGTTTATTACAAACTTGAGGTAATAAGAATGGCAGGGTTGTGAAAAGGAATAAAGTGTCTTCGACGAAAGTAAAGCTGCTAGAAACAATAGAGATATATAGTTATTATTAGCCCGCTATCTTTATTATTTCAGACTTCATCAGGAGCCAAGATGTCATGCTACATCACTTAGAATCACATACCCAAGGTAAACATTATATAACAAGGTATACAGTTTTTCAGTTAGTATTTATTGAAGAAAATTCACTCCTTAGAACAACTTTATTTATACAAGTCTAAATCATGCTTGCAACTGAGACTAGTACTGTATACTAATTGAAATATCCCTTTGATTTTTTCACTATCGATTTATTGTTAGATGAAATGTAATTTACTTCCCTTCTGATAATCCATTTTTAAACCCAACATATTATTATAACATGAAAAGCCAAAACTGTGCGACACAAAATGATATCGTACAGAAAAACATACACAGCAAATAGGTCAACACAAAAAGGACCAAGAAAAAGAAGGAAGGGAAGGTTTTTCTCACCTACAGCAAAATATACAACAAAATTGGCGTCGACTGTACACAGAGTACATAGAAGGTACACGAAACGTCTTAAACAAAACATTTGTTTACTCCGAACAAATTGAAAAACGGTATTAATTAGTGAATCGTCGAATGTTAGATGGAAGAATGTATGAAGTACGTACAAACAAGCTATTGCACTTAGTGAGCGAGCAAATATGCAAATTCATGCTTTAGTACTATGGCGAGTGTGCGTCGTATGCAGAGATGGCACAGGAGAATGAATGGAGACAGTTTTGTGCTTGTAAATATTTTTTGGCACTTTCTTCCTGATGTTTTGTGTGTGAAATCAGAACTGCAGGTAATATTGGTGTGTAGGTAGCTTGGGCTCACATGGAAAATATTGGATAGGGCTTTTTCCCCAGTAATTTAAAATTGAAAAATAATGGCGGAGCCTCGGAACACAGTTTATGTAAGGGGTTTTCATCATTGTGAATCTTCTTTTTGTTCGAACTGACTCGGAGCATTGGCTTCGAAGAACTAATTAAATAAAAATAGAGGGAAGCGAAAGACAACACTTTTCAGTTGCTAAAGCCAAAGTAGATGTTTCGTTATAATACGATCACCTTAACTACGTTATCATGGCAAGAACATTTTTCAGTAGTCATTATATAGTTAACTAACTTCTGCCCGCGTTGTATTCAACTATTACGATAAAACATATCCTATGGCACTCGGAAATCGATTAGTACTTTTAGCGATTACCTCCTACGTCCAAACTTACAAACTTTGTATTTATTTATGATGTTGTGTATTTATTATGTTGTCTATGTGTGTATTTATTGAAAGTTGTATGTGGATTATATCTGGAAAATAAAGATTTCATTTCATTTAATTTTTCATTACCATATTATTGTAGATGAGCTGAATGACGGCTGAAAGTCGTTCGAAATCAAGCTTACAACAACTTTTGCTACTTTTTAAGAAATATTTCTACAAAAATATTTTCAAAGGCACATATGATTTATACACAAGCCTATGGAAACCTTTCATATCACAGTCAAAAAATACTACAAAGAACTTTTTACATCCGTCTCCAAATATTTCCCTATTCCTCAGGGACATCAGCCTAAGAAGAGAGGGTGGTTAATGAATAAAAAAATTCTCATTTTTTTCTCTCCACAGCTCAGTGATTAGTTACCCTTATAATGAGTAGTGTGTGTTTGTGAGTGTGTGTGTGTGCGTGTGGGGGTATGTGTGTATGTGTGAGCGGGGGTTACTTAAGTTTGTGACAAGTTGATCAGTGACTTTTTTGGGTATTGATCGTGGCACTCTTGGCGAATTTTTATGAGCTTGTTTTTAATTAGTTTTGAGTTTAGGTTTTTGTAGTGGAGATGCATGTAGCTGGCATGTGTACTTCTAAGCTGTAAGAATGTTGAAAAGCTTGTGCTTGTAGAATTAAACTTATAGCAATTAAACTCATTTTTCTAGTGCTGAGCTAGCTTTAACGCTGAGACGTAGTAATGGCATTTGCATATTTCATAATTTGGACTTAGTAACCCAAGTTTAACACATAACATAACTGCAGATTTTTACTCGTTTAAATATTTACGACACAATTGTGTGTTTAATTAAGACATGACATTACTGAGACATATTTCTTATTCAACCTCATAAGAACTTTCTCATCTTATTTAAAAAACCAACCGCATACTTTGAGAACTGGCAAAAAAGAAAAAGAAAGATAATAAATAGGCCAGTTTTCCTTCTCCGTGTAAGTTACCGCAAACGGTGTGTTAAGGTGAGCCCCGAACAGAATCAGGTAAGTATCACACACGCACAGCGCGTTGTATTGCCTTAAGAAATGGGGGACTTGCTTACTTTCTTCCTCCCCATTCGAGTCACGCGTCCAACATAACTTGGCATTTACGATTCCCCTTAAAACCTCTTTTGACATCTATAGTGTGGGACAGAAAAGAGGTGGGGAAGGTCTTCTATTAATTGTTACTTGAAGTAGGGATGTAAGAGTGACTCAAGTTAAATTAAGAATATAGAGTTTTTTTTTCTTTGTTTGTTGACGGAGACTTTTTTGACATTGTGGACTTTGTGCGCCCTCGAGTTTTTCTTTTTTTAATTCTTGAGGCGTTCGCGTGTAGGTACCTTTATTACACCTCCGTATGTAGGCCCCTTTTCCGTATTAAGGGATTTCAGGAGGTTTATTTTATGGATTAGGGCCTCTTTGATGTCGTAGGGTCCGGATGTATGTTTGTTTGTTTTGGTGAAGAATCATCCTTGAGAGTGGATTGTGTGTCCCGTTTTATGCAAAGTTTGTGCTTTCACTGATACGTTTCATATAATATAAATCAGATTATATTAGGTACAGCTTTTTTCCAGAACAATAATTGTTTTTTCCTTAAAGTCTTCGTTTTGCACATTCTCATTCTTGCCATTTTCAATTTGATCATTACGTTTTCTTGGTGTTTTCAAAATGAATTAAATAATACCAGTATCTCGTTCAAATAGTTATTCCATGAACTAACTGTTGTCAGCCTCTGAACTAATTTATATTTCGTGTCATTAACCTGGTTACGGGTATCTGTGAAAACATAGATTGCTGACCATAGCAAAAAGCAGGCAATTAATTAAAAAAATATCTACATCGACAGCCTTCATCAGCCAATCGATTTTAAACCTAGTTCCATTAACTTAAGATTAATTTTTCTTTACAAAATGGTGATCGTTGATGCGTATCGGTTTCAATAAAAGAATAAAACTGTTGAAACGCAGTGACAACATACATTGCTTTAACAAGCATGTAATAGTGGTGCCTGAATGGTTGGTAATCGTTTGTCAAAATAGTCGACTGTGAAAATGACGTGATTATAGCGTGTCAATGGTGCCGATTCTCTTGTTCACAAACTAAACTAAATTTAAGTTCCGTACAGCTTTTTCTTTCTATTTCATTAAGAAGAGGACAGAAGATACATTTTAGTTTAGTCCTGTCAAATTAATCAGCGCCTGTCACTACTCCATACAAGTTTAGACGTGATTAAAAACTTGCCTACTAAAATTACGTCAATGGTGCCGATTCCCTTGTTAACAAACTAAACTAAATTTAAGTTCAGTGCATCTTTTTCTTTCTATTTCGTTATGAAAAGGACAGAAGATACATTTTAGTTTAGTCCTGTCAAATTAATCAGCGCTTGACATAAATTGACGTAATTTTAGTAGGCAAGTTTTTAATCACGTCTAAACTTGTATGGAGTAGTGACAGGCGCTGATTAATTTGACAGGACTAAACTAAAATCTATCTTCTGTCCTTTTCTTAATGAAATAGAAAGAAAAAGATGCATTGAACTTAAATTTAGTTTAGTTTGTGAACAAGGGAATCGGCACCAATATAAGTCAAGCGCTGATGGGGACGAAATGTATGTCGAAAATCAGATGACATTTTCAACATTTGCAATGAATTTGAAAATTTCCAGGAAATAATTGAGTCTATTGAATAAGCATAGTGGAAATGAGCTCATCGTATGTTATATTTTACTAGATGCACCCCGCGGTTTACCCGCATAAGTTTTGACCCCGTGTGTATATTGGGATAAAAAGTACCCTATATGTTATTCCTGGTTATAAACTATCTGTGTGCCAAATTTCATCCAAATCCGTTCAGTACTTTTTGCGTGAAAGAGTAACAAACATCCATCCATCCATCCATCCAACCTTACAAACTTTCGCATTTATAATATTAGTAGGATGAATGAATTTCAGGCGAATAACAGTTTTATCAACAAAAGTTCCAATTTAACGGCACAAGTAAGTTGGTTTGTTTTCACTGACATGTCTGATTATAATTATCGCGTATTTGTCAAATGGCTCTAGGTTTAAGGATATTCAAATTAAAATGCCTTCAGTACAGTTGAATGTACTTGCCAAACGTTGCCTCCCATCAGCCTTATACCTATAAGTTAAGATATTGTATAAGTTTAGTATCCTAATTATAGTCGTCAGCATCATGCATAAAATAATATAATTCAAGAGCTTTCTAAACTCTTTCAACCATACTAAATGCAAAACGCTCGCACCTAACATTTACCTAAACGCCTTTAAACCTCGGAAGAAAAAGCAGCGCATTTCAAATTGGAATAAAAATTGCACATGGTTGGCTGCATTGTGCAGATGTAAAAATTTGTACAAATACCGGGCGAAGGAAACATGCTTTCTGCCAGTTATGTCAACGGTACTACGGGATTTTGTCTTTGCTTTTTTTTCGTGTTTTTGCTTACTGCAGTAGAGAAATGGTGTGGGGAGATATTTTTGTTCCGTGTTTTAAAGATTTATATATTATAATAAGTTTGTAAAACTTATTAATGTCATAATGTCAAATTGTAACTGAACATATACTAATTAAATCTAATTGTTGCGTTTCTATTTCGACATAGACAAAAGGTGAAAAACTAGTGTTCATGCTTTATCAAATCAGAAACTGGATCAACAGTTAATTACCTGCGTGTTTATCTTGGTGGATAAATAACTTATATTAAATCATTACTTCTTTAACCATTTTAAAATATTAAGACAAACTTTAATTACTGAGCCGAAACAAAAAACTAGAAAAGAAATGTGTCTATCGACTTCGATTTTAAAAACGAAACGACGCAAGTAATTAACTAGATAATTACAAAACATAAAGACAAAGTTTTAAAATCATACAGTACTAGCTTTCTCCCACGGATCGTACTATCAGAATAAAAGTATCCTGTGTAGCAGATAACTGACGTTATAAGGTGTAAATAAGGCTTTTATATTAGATAAAGCCACGTGGGCGAAGCCCTGGGCAGTAATATTAACTACTAACTTAGTTCAATATAACTAAGCTAGCTTTACATTGGTTAAGCTAATTCACTAGCAAAAACTGTAGTACCTATTTATGGGGGTCATGATCCTAGTAATTAGATTACAATGACCCATAGTACCCCCAGGTAGTAGTCCCAAATGCCTAACCAGGTCTCTGATTTATATCAAACTAGCTGCGTCCCGCGGTTTCAACCTCATAAGACAAAATCCTGAAGGAATTTCGGGATAAAAAGACTTTTTGCCAAATTTCATCAAAATCCGTACAGCCGTTTTAGCGTGAAAGCGTAACAACAAACAAACTCACTTTCACATTTATCATTTAGCTAAGATGAAAAAAAAAATTATACATATTATAAATTAAACTCACTTTTCGTGTCTGTCTGTGTGATCGCGTTGTTCTTCTAAACTACGCAACGGATTTTGATGTGGTTTTCACTATTATTAACAGAATTAATTCCCGAAAGATTTATTTATTTACACATTCATATGAAAGCCCCGCGCGACTCCGATTCGGTGTCAAACAATAGAAAATCAATTGTGTCTCATTAGCTGTCCTTGACCAATTAAATTTACTTATAATTAAGAAATCTTGATGTTTTGTTAAGTCGTAAAACTCGTGCGTAGCAGGGGCGTGGCGCTAGTTTAAGACGCTGACAACATCTAAACCGCGGTCACTGTCGGATTGCATAGAAAAGAACGAGAAGCGCGATGACACAACGATTGTAATTTATTGCAAAATTAAAAGCAATTATTTATTTACTCAAAATTGAGTTGAGTAATCGAAAATAAAAAACAACCAAGTTCTGCATTCAAATAAGACGTTCTTGTTATTAATTAAATACGTAACGTATTTTGATATTTGTTACACGCAGCTGCATAAGGGGAATCGCCAACTCAGCACTCAATAATTTTATTGTAGAAACATACGCTGCAATTAAACGAACGACGGAAATGGCGAGCTGAGATAGCACTTTCTGTCGCACAGACCTAGATTACTCAATTATTGTAAAACTGTAAAATTCCATTCCATATTCATACTTCGAATAGGCACGTAGGCTAATTTTAGATTTAATATAATCAATGTAATTCTTTTACTTTAAAATAAATTTAGTTAAATCATTTTTGGTTTTTTTTTAATCCTCCGATCGCAGCTAACGTAATTGGCGCAGTCGGTAGGATTAAAAAAAAACCAACGCAGCAATCGCAGCTAACGTAATTTATTTGATGCAGATATTATTATTTTGGATTAGAACTCAAGGTAAGAGGTTAGTTTAACGTTAGTTTGTATCGAGATTTTTTTTCAAAACATGTTTTGGTAACAACCAAGTTCTGGGAAATATGTTCAAAATTAACATATATTTTTTCCGCTACCACAAACTATACAGATTTGGCATTTTTTTTTCTTAAGAGAAGCCAATTTTGGTCAATTGGGTCTTGTCAGCGCCTTAAGTATAAAAATTATAAAAACCGTTGTCACTTTTAGTAGGGGATTGGTAAGGCACTGAAACGAAAAGTTTCTAACCGTCCGATTTAGCAAAATTTCTCGGCTATCTAGATTAGTTTCAGGTATTCCGTTAGACCGTTATAGGCTTTCACGAGGTCTAGACTGACAAAAAAAAGAAACGAGGTATTTTTAGCGTAGTTGTCATTACACACGGTATATTTAGCGACAAAAGCGAGGAATTCTGTTGCTGTTTTTAAAATGGAGGCTTGCAGTGTAGCGTTCGAACTATACACAGTATGAGTTTAGAAGATACAAATACAGACCCAAAACTGAAACTATGAGAAATACAGATAAAAGTTGAAGCAATAACAGTATAATAAAAAAAAAATCAGCGGTATAAAAACATTAAAAGCAACCAATTTAAAAAAATCATTTCGTTTTTTTTATTGGTTTCTACATAATAACAGGGACTACATAACTCCCCTTACAAGTACTCACAAACCCGCTTAATTCCCGTATCAGAATCACCTCCATTAATTAATTACCGTGGCTCCCCTGAGACGTCGAAAAACCTGGTCTTGTGGTGGACAGTAATTTTCCACGGAGATACAGCGTGTGGGCAAAAAACGGTTGGATTATGTTGAGTGTGACCAATCGGGCGATACCCTGCCTCTTGTTTTAGGCCAGTCACATTGAGTGTCATCGGCAGCTGTCTGTGGTGGCTGCATTATAGTTTAGTTTATTTTCTTGTATTATCTGTTGACGATGTTACTTAAAGTGGAACCGCAGTGGTAGCTACCGTACCGTACGGCCATATGCCGTAGGCGCGGGCTTGCGGACGGTGAGCAATGGGTAGCTCACCCTCCGGTAAGGACCAGGCGCGCGTTGTATTCCACGCGCGCCTCAAAGAGATGTCGTCAGCACAAGTGTAGGTGTCCACTAGGGCCGATGCCTGCTGGGGTCGCGGGAAGGTACTAAAGGGTTACCGAGGCCCCTGGCAACACAGGCAACGGAAGGAATACGGGTGGGTTGTAGTCAGTAAGAGTCTGACACACCCTCCCGCTCCGCCCAGAGCGGGAGAAGGTATTTGATCACACACAAAAAAAAAAACAAAAGTGATAGCTCGCGAAGTTCAAAATTTCTTACGTTTTTTTGCAATTTGCAGGTCAGTGTTAGGTTGTATCTTGATCAAAATATGATTCACAACCATAAAACATATGTATTTACAGAATTATAATCATTAAAATCATGTGTTTAAGTTAGATTTGTTCTATAAGAACTTTTCCATAAGAGATTTGTTCATAATGGAACAAATCTAACTAAGAGAAATGTTTATTATTCAATAAATCATGCTAATACGTGCTACGTTTAAACAACAAGACATAGTATAATAACTCTTTCTTTATGATACATTCTTATGGAATAGTGAGCCAAACAATTAACTTCTTCTCTGACTTCAAACCGTTGCACAAATAAAACAAATCCGTCGGCTTCCACACAAGCAACCCAATATCCCCAATCACATTACAAGAAAACCAATAAATACATACAAATATAAGCTGTTTGGATACATAAATACATTTGATAGAAGCCACAATGGCAGGTGTGTGGACCGGAGCGTGATTCCTGCAATCATGGCGGAAGCTGCAGGAAATTTGCGGTCGACGAGAGCACAGCCGTTTGGACGTTTGTACTTTCGATTCGCTTGTTTAGAGGACACTATGAATGTTGGGATTTAGGTTATTATATAGAAATGATGGTCAGGGGAATCCTATATGCTTGGATGAACTGAGAGTGACAATTCGTCTGCCAAGCGTGGTGGCGCTGATTACCCTGACCTGCGGGTAACCGCGTAACACACTACCGGTAGCAATGATAAATAAATAAAATAAAACAAACTGGCACTTAAAAATACATGTTACAAGCTAGTCATCATCAAAAAAACCCCGATTGTATTGCCAAAAATCTGATCCTAACCCCCAAACTAGGCCTGGACCTGTATTTTAGGGGTCAGCGTTCAGCCATGGGTTCTACAAAGTTGACAGCCAAGGTTAATTGCCATTTGGTAACACAATAGGTAAAAATTACTTATTCGTTACAAAAACAACGTAAAACACACATATGTAGGATATAAATTACAAAAAGAATGCAATAATGTTAGAGTTATGCGTGTTGCTATGTCTGTGTGTGAAAGTGTGGGAGTAGATGAGTGTATGTGTGTAAATGTGCATGTGGTGGAAGTGTGTTGTGTGTGTGCATATGGGAGTGAGTGAGTGTCTGGTTTGGTACGCACCTTTGAATGTCTGTAAGGACGAGAAAAATAAGAATGGATGACATTGGTGCCGATTCCCTTGTACACAAACTAAACTTAATTTAAGTTCAGTGCATTTTTTTCTTTCTATTTCATTAAGAAAAGGACAGAAGATAAATTTTAGTTTAGTCCTGTCAAATTAATCAACGCTTGACGTAATTTTAGTAGGCAAGTTTTTAATCACGTCTAAACTTGTATGGAGTGGTGACAGGCGTTGATTAATTTGACAGGACTAAACTAAAATTTATCTTCTGTCCTTTTCTTAATGAAATAGAAAGAAAAAGATGCACTGAACTTAAATTTAGTTTAGTTTGGTAACAAGGGAATCGGCACCATTGTGTATGGATTTTAGATCATGCTATACATATTATGAATGGGTTTTATTTTGACAGTTCAGCAACATTCATTGCGTTATCTATGTTGTTGAGTAGACAATTTTTTCGAACATATGAAGCAATGGATTAGCAATATACTTCAAAATCAGGGATTAGGGACCAGATTCGTCCGTTGTAGCATATTCTATATAAAAATAGATCGTATACAGGGTGAAAGTACAAGATGTCTCAAGTATATCGGTAATTAAATTATTCTGTTTGTTCTTTACGTGTCGATAGTTCGTCGATGTTTTTATATTGATTGACTCCACTAGGTGGCCACTTTGATCATGGCTTTAGTGGCATTCTTTAGGTCATCTGAGGTGCAGGTGAACTTAGGATACTCCAGCAAGTGGGTCATGGTCTGATCAGGAGCACTCGCACTGGGTGTTGACACATTACATTTTTTGAAAAAAAAAATAACGGTCAAACGTTATTAACGTTACGTTGATTAACTTTTTATTATGCTTCTGGTGTGTGAGAATAAATTATGGTCTTCGTTTTTCAGAGAAGCCATACAATTTATCCGTTTGTTTTACAATGTTATGAGATCCAGCCAGATCTCATTCTGATAGATAGGCTTATTCTATAAGTACTAAGCAAATACTACAACCAAAGTAACAAACTCCAAGCTGCCCGCCGCAAAAACCCGCCATACCACTAATAAGCCATAAAAAAAACATTGGAAACGAAACAGAAGCAGTTCTAAGTAAAATTTCAAAGAAAAAATAATATCAGCTGCGGTCTCACATTGACACAGAATAGTGAGTGAACAGAGTTATCCTATTCTAATAATATTATAAATGCGAAAGTTTGTAGGAATGGATGCATGGATGTTTGTTACTCTTTCACGCAAAAAGTACTGAACGGATTTGGATGAAATTTGGCACACAGATAGTTTATAACCAGGAATAATACATAGGATACTTTTTATCCCGATATACCCACGGGGTCAACACTTATGCGGGTGAAACCGCGGGGCGCATCTAGTAACTAATATTTCAAATGCGAAAGTGAATTTGTTTGTTACGCTCTCACGATAAAACAGCTAAACGGATTTGGATGAAATTTAGCACATGGGTAGACCATGATCTAGATTAGGATATAGGATATTTTTATCTCGGTAGTACATTCCCGTGGGATAATTTCAGCCCTCCAGGCAAAAGCTAGTAACTTATGAGTTCATCATTGTCGATGTTTATGATTCATCATCATCATTGTTCAGCCTTGTTCTACCCATTGCTGAGAATCTCCCCTTCTCCTCCGTCACTTTCCCACTCTGCCTCCTCCTCTCTGTCTCATGATTGCTTCCTGGTCTGTGGTGGTTTCATCCAGGTTTTTTTTAAGGTCTATGTAGGTGGATGGCTTCTGGCGGATGGCTCTGTCAACATTTGAGAAGCTAGGTAACGTATGAAAATTGCCAATTGGCAATGTGGCGTGTGATTACCGACGGACGCCGATCGTCCAGAAAAAGCACGTCTTTTTTCCACAATATTTGTAAAAGTGAGATCAAATAAAGATACGTATGAGTACTCCATTTGCTATATACTCCATGCACATCAGAGTACGTGTGAAACTCTGCCACTTTGATACCAATCACTAAGTATATTGAAACCGCAAATATCGAAGACATGAGGATCGGATCGATTGAAGCCAATGAGGTTTTTTGCCTTTAATTTTTATATAGAAATGTGGAAAAATTGTTGGCTTAATGCGTTTGACTTGATGTGGATAAAGTAATTTAGGTTCTTTTTGGTTCGATTCGTGATTATAGAAGCTTTGGTAAGCAAGTAATGATAAATGATTACTGTCCACTCCTCACAGAGAGGAGGCCTGTTTCCCAGCAGTAGGAACATTATAGGCTGATTATTGTTATATTTCACTCAATGATGCAGTGCATAAAACTGGACCTGGCTATTGTATTAGCTTATTTACAAGTTCAGTCGGCAATAAAATAAAACAGTAAAAAAAAAACGGCCAAATGCGTGTCGGACGATTTTTTCTCCCATACATCGATACGTCACAGTTAATTGTCCAACTGCAAACGTAAGTTTGTAATCGCAAAAAAAAATAATCTTGCTATAAAACTACACTGAAAATCGTTGTTAATCTGTAGTTTTATAGCAAGATTATTTTTTTTTGCCAATAAATCAAAACCTTAAAAGTTTTGATTTATTTGCGAGTATCAAAATATGTCGCATAAATGGCCGTATTTTTTTATTGCGTTGACTTAGAAGCTTGATTTTTTTAGGGCTCCAAGAGTCCGTAGACCTATGTATTTGATATTAATTTCAACTTGATACCTCCACGCGTTCCTTAGAAAAAGGTTCTTGGCAGACAGACAGACGGACAACGAAGGGATCCTTTAAGGGTTCCGTTTCTCAAAAGGAAAAACCGGAAATCTTAAAGGATCAGAACTACTGAAGAAATAAAGAATAAAACTGAACCCTTATTGGGTTCCGTTTTTTTCTTTTGAGATCCGGAACCTTAAAAATAATACAGTTTTCCGAGTGTTAAAAATCACCTCTATTAAAAATACTAATCCCAGCCAAAATACCAATTTATTTCCCCAGATCAATAGCGATAAAAAAATTAAGTTGTAAAGAACAATCTAGTACAAAATAAACACGAAAATATTTCACACAGATGGCGTACCAAGATGGCGTTTTGTCAACTGTTTTTGAAAATGAAACGCGTCAACTTATCGCGGCGATTAATCTTTAATTTCAGGACGTGTGAACACGGCCGCCACTGTTCGTTGTTACCTATTAACTTAGTCTGGAAATGCTGTAATACTTGTTCGTATTAGTGGACTTGGGAAGTGGCAAGAATTTTAGAGGACTTGGTAATTGATTTTACATTATGTGACTACTTTACCTCACACACTGACTTATTACTTCGTAAAATTTTATGAAAGTCGTCTACTTTTACAATGTTTGTAAATATGTGAGCACCATGTATCTATCACATAATTAATTTATTTGTCATTGATTCATTTTTATGATTTTTACCAATAAAATTCACATCACAATAGTGATGTGAATTTTATTTTAGGTGCATCATCTTCACATAAAATTATATAATTAATGTATACTAAATATTGTATAACATTTTAAAAGACTAACGGTGGAGTTTCTTGCCTATTCTTCCCCAAACTACCTTTTGGAAGGGGCAACTAGAATCAGTTCTATTATTCTGTAAATTTTGACGTGTTCAAAAGTGCCTTTTATGTGCCTATTTGTAATAAATGTTTTGACTTTGACTTTGGTCCTTTTGAGTTCAAGTCGGACATGAAAGCCATCGAATGTTTAATCAAATGTGAATTTAGACTGCTAGAGAATTGGAGGATGAATTATTTTAAAATTTTCATCATTGAAGTTTGATATCAGCAGTAAATACAATTTCGTATTTCAGTGGATTAATAGATAGCATACTAGTTGCATCTCACTGTGACTACATTTGGACTATAAATCACAATTTAAAAAAAACTTACAGCTAACTTATACGTTCTTAAACCAAGCCATTTTCAAATTTCCATTGATAAACACTAAAAATAAAAACGTTAAAAAGACCGGTACAAAGTACCTATGACATAAATTAGGAAATATAATATAGTACACGATTGACTAATACGAACTAACAATCGTTTAGACGCAAAAAAATAGTTTCCGTTCAGAAGCTTTTCACAAAAAAATGTTTAAGCCGAGAAACACTGGTATTGAGTGTATCTAAATCATGTTCACTAGAAATATCCAAATCATGTTCACAACAAATATTCAAATCATGTTCACTACAAATATCCAAACCATGTTCACTACAAATATCCAAATCATGTTCACTAGAAATAGCCAAATCATGTTTACTACAAATATCCAAATCATGTTCACTACAAATATCCAAATCATGTTCACTACAAATATTCAAATCATGTTCACTAGAAATAGCCAAATCATGTTCACTAGAAATAGCAAAATACAGTTCACTAGAAATATCCAAATCATGTTCAATAGAAATAGCCAAATCAAGTTCACTAGAAATGTCCAAATCATGTTCCCAACAAATATTCAAATCATGTTCACTACAAATATCCAAATCATGTTCACTACAAATATCCAAATCATGTTCACTACAAATATCCAAATCATGTTCACTACAAATATCCAAATCATGTTCACTACAAATATCCAAATCATGTTCACTACAAATATCCAAATCATGTTCACTAGAAAACTACGACAACGTAAGTCCATTATCTTTTACTGATCCTACTTACAACAGCATATGAGGTCTATTTTCAGTAGAAGACATCTAAAGGCGTACAATCGTATCCCAATCCGTACACCCCAAAAATCGGTGTGCGTGTCGGCGCAAAGACTTAACTAAAAGATTGTATCGTATGGTTTCGTTATTAATTACAGCCGAATAACACTAGTGGAAGGGTTTTCGTATTAACTAGTATAATTTATCGTCCACACGCATACGATACGAGTTGATACGTATTTTGGTAACGCGCGGCCGAGGTTTACGAGTTACAACACGCGAGGGTTGCCGCACATCCACAAGGTTTCTTTAAGATGGTGGGTAAGATAGTTCGGAACTGAATCGTTTTGGGCTGTGTTTGGAGCTCGTTTTCTGTTAATTTGTGGTCGAAAACCTGAGGAATAAAGTCTATGCTAATCGCGTTTATTTTTATACAAAAAATAAATCGTTTGGTGTCTATTTGCTGATGTTCTCGTTTCGGCTTTGGCTGATAAAGAATCAAAGATCACTCCTATACCACAAATTTTACAAGTCTGTTATTCTACAAAATTGTTAAATTGTAGAAAAAATGGCGTAGCACAGAAATTACAAAGATGTATGAGTTACAATTTACAGTCTACTAATACGTTCGCATTTTTTTTAAAGCGTAACACAAACTATGACTATGTATAAATTGTAGACTTGTCACTCTAATTTAAGTTTTTTCCGTTTTGTGGTACGCGGACTTGTAAAATTTACAAATTTGTAAATAGTAACTTGTACTTTCACTTACCTGATTTATTACTTCACACAGGGGACGTCATTACGTCATTCGACAAGTAGGTAATTGCTGAAAATCAGCGCTGTTGACGATAGGCTTGTCCGAAGTCACAGCATTTCTCTGAGCAACGACCTTTTCTTGCACAGATGCGACGCATTGTTTAATTGTTCTAGTTTTAATTGTTTATTTGTTATAAAAGTAGTTATTTCCCCACTGCAATGGGCATTCTGTTTTGTTTTGATTGTATGTTATGTTGTCATTGGTTGTCATCTGCCAGTGGCGCAAAAGAGTAAATATTACGTAATCGACAGGATTGTCAAAATTATATGGGTTGATTACGAGGCTTTTAGCTACTTTGTATATTATGTGTCTATTTTACGTAAATTTTTATAATGTGCGTTTTGTTTGTGCAGAATAAACAATTTTTCTTTCTTTCTAAATTGTAATTATAAAGTTGTGTGGCATAGGGCCCTTGCCTTCGGACCAGACCCACAAAAACGTTTAAAGGAAGTTGATTTTAATGTTTTTCTTTATTAAGACAGCGGGGCAATTGCGTAACACACATAAAATGACAGTTGATCCCAATGGGTTTCATTTTGACAGTTCACCCACGTCCATTGCTTTATTTACGTTGTTGAGCAGACGAACTTTCCAAACCTATAAAGCACTAAATTGGCAATATGCTTCAAAACTCTCGAATTGTGGTTCAAACTGTGTTACGCAATTAGGGTGTAACAGATCGTCTTGATACTTTGCAACCTATCAACGAACGGATGGTCATCATCTCCATAATCACACTATGATCATCCATTGCTGGACATAGGCTTGTCCAATCGCACATCAGTTAATTCTCACCTACTCTCATCCAGCCGCTAACAATCACCCTTTTTTTTGGGTGGGAAATTTTCAAATAACTTCTCCCGGTCTGGGCGGAGCGGGAGGGTGTTTCAGACTCTTACTGACTAAAACGCACCCGAGTTCCTTCCGTTGCCTGTGTTGCCTGGGGCCTCGGTAACCCTTTCGGACTTTCCCGTGACCCAGGCAGCCATCGGCCCTAGCGGACTCTTTGAGGCGCGCGTGGAACACAACGCGCCGTCGACCCGGGCCTGGTCACCATCCGCAAGGGTGCAGGTCTGGTATAGGTATTATAAATAACAACATTTTTTATTTGGCTCTAAAATACTAATACCAAAAAAAGGTCATATTAAATATTATCATAGAATGTTAAAAAAAGAGAAATTAAAACGCTTTAAAATGAAACCCAAATAAACAAGATAATATAATTCTAAAGAATTAAATAGAAATACTCTTGTTACGTGATTATTAGAATTCAATTAGAAACTGTAAACGGCTGGTTAATACTACGATGAAATTCACTAATTGCCCTAAAGGTTGAGACTTGATTTAAGATCTCAATAACTTGCAGCTTATTTAGTTTCGTTTGCAGAATTTTAGTGATTGTATGAACCCAGTGTAAGTTCTATGGTAAAACGTTTTTTGCAATTAAATATATACGTGAATTTTATGATAGCTATATGATTATGTTATTCGACAAACGGGTAGAACGCTCTCAGGCTAGGTGGAGTGGCAATCTTGGCAGGGTGATAAGGTCCAGGCCCGGGTCGATCGCGCGTTGTGTTCCACGCGCGCCTGAAAGTGATGTCAGTACAAGTGAAGGGGTTCGCTAGGGCCGATGCCTGCCGGGGTCGCGGGAAAGTCCGAAAGGGTTACCGAGGCCCCTGGCAACACAGGCAACGGAAGGAACACGAGTGGGTTTTAGTCAGTAAGAGTCTGACACACCCTCTCGATCCGGCCAGAGCGGGAGAAGTTATTTGATGATTTCCTACCAAAAAAAAAGGGTGGCTGTTAGCGGCTGGCTGAGAGTAGCTGAGAATTAACTGATGTGCGATTGGACAAGCCTATGTCCAGCAACGGATGATCATAGTGTGATTATGGAGATGATGACCCGTTTATCCTTTCGTTGATAGGTTGCAAAGTATCAAGACGATCTGTTACACCCTAATTGCGTAACACAGTTTGAACCACAGTTCGAGAGTTTTGAAGCATATTGCTAATCCATTGCTTCATAGGTTTGAAAAGTTCGTCTGCTCAACAACGTAAATAACGCAATGGACGTGGGTGAACTGTCAAAATGAAACCCATTGCGATCAACTGTCATTTTATGTGTGGCACGCAATTGCCCCGCTGTCTTAATAAAGAAAAACATTAAAATCAACTTCCTTTAAACGTTTTTGTGGGTCTGGTCCGAAGGCAAGGGCCCTATGCCACATAACTTTATAATTACAATTTACAAGTTACTATTTACAAATTTGTAAATTTTACAAGTCCGCGTACCACAAAACGAAAAAAACTTAAATTACAGTGACAAGTCTACAATTTATACACAGTCATAGTTTGTGCTACGCTTTAAAAAAAATGCGAACGTATTAGTAGACTATAAATTGTAACTCATACACGAACGGAATCACCTGTCACCCAAAGTGCTTATTTGACCACGCACAATGAAGGGTTCCGTAGTTGGGATGCATTTATCCCAAGAACAAACTGAATATTGTAGTTGAAAAAAATGTTCTCCCATACATTTTAACTGCAAATGTAAGGTGGTCGACTATTACTGGTTAACTTGTAAAGCCTACTTAGCTATGATAGTTTTCTATTTAACTCGTTCTATATGCTACTGCCGTGATTTTTTTCACATATTCAAAAGCAATCATTTAGCTGGCAGGGTGGCTATTTTTTAACAAAAATTAGCACTTTAAAGCTTAATATTTTGAAAACGGATCCTGAGTCGAAAAATGCTTTGTTTTCAAACACTCGCTATATTTTTGAACGAGTTTTCCAAAACGATACCCCACACATTGGGATAGAGGAGAAAAAAATCATCCCCACTTGACGTGTAGGTACCCTAAAAATCATCCCCACTTGACGTGTAGGTACCCTAAAAATATATACATATTTTAAGAGTATTGTTTTATTTTACCACTTTGTTGTTGGCGTGATTAATAATGTATACCCATGACAAATTACAGCTTTCTAGTACTAAGCGCCTCTGAGCTACAGCGGAGACAGACAGACAGACGGACATGGTGAAACTATAAGAGTTCCTTGTTTACTATGGAACCCTAGTTTTTAGGGTTCCATAGTAAACCTATGATAACCCCGAACTTTTGGGTGATAACGGCCTCCAACTCACTCAGAGTAGGAGGCCGTTATCACCCGATTATAAGTGGGTAAATAACCTAATTTACCGTGATATAATCCTAACAAAAATGTGTAAAAGAAAAAGAGTAAATTGAAAAAAACCATAAGCCCGACTGTGTTAAAAGTGAACTTAAAAAAAAATTAAACAAGACTTAATATAAGCAATCTCATACAGTAGGAGGCAACAGGCCTCTTTTATTAATAAATTCAAGAAATCTCCGTCGGAATGTTTGATTTTTTTTAATTTTCTTTTTTATCTTCTTCTATTTATTTATCTTCTTGCTAGTTTACATTGCAACATGCAGGGAAACTTTCTCTTTAACTGTTTAGTCTAAGCACCATCTCTGAACAGAGAAGCTGTGCCGCTTTATAATATAAATCTACTAATCTAGAGTGTCATTTTATCCTTAAGCAATATAGCAGATGGCCGTTGGGGCGGAAAGGTTTTGGAGTGGCACCAGAAGACGTAGCGTTGGAAGGCCTCCTACAAGGTGGACCGATGACCTTGTGAAGGCCGCAGGAATCCGCTAGAGCCGGGAAGCACAAAACCGGTCGAAGTGCTTGGGGGAGGCCTATGTCCAGGAGTGGACGTCTTTCGGCTGGAATGATGATGATGAATAATGATGGTATAGCCAGTCAATTGTTTTAGTAAGTAACGGAAAAAAATCCTTTCTAAAAGAAAGAATTATAGGATTATGTTTTTTTGGCAAATAATAGTAAGCAGTCACGCACAGTCCCGTAAAATAATAGAATGTCTAATTTGTCACACAAATAGCAAAC
The DNA here is from genome assembly GCA_905333075.3 of Atethmia centrago. Classification (NCBI taxonomy): domain Eukaryota; kingdom Metazoa; phylum Arthropoda; class Insecta; order Lepidoptera; family Noctuidae; genus Atethmia; species Atethmia centrago. The sequence goes on from HG995386.1 coordinate 21,676,692, forward strand.
TAAAAGTTGGTTTTGCCAACATTTCTGTACGTGACCGAAAGTATACTGTTTTAAATCGATTGTAACTGTGAAAATTGTCGAGGCAATATTTTAAAACTATTTTATTACGCGCTACAATGTGGTTGGAGTAATTTGAATTTTATTGATACACGAGCTAGGGATGAAATTTCATTGTTTTACAAGACTTGGGATGAAAATGGTAATTTAAGGGTTCGGAGGTGGTAGAAGATGTTAAAGCATAGGAATTTCATGGAAATTCTTTTCTAATCAACAATCTACAATATTTTCCTTTTCGACCCACAATTAATGGCTGGATATTTAGTAACATTTAGGTATCAAGGTAACTTTGTCTGCATACTTTTTCAGGTACAGTGGCGATATTCGACCACTCAACTGTCAAAACAGGTTAGCACAACGGTATGTGTATGTCGCAGCCGAATTGTACAATACGCCGTATTACAAAACCTCTAGTCGAAATACATAAAGGCGTTTTTTTTTTATTACGACTTGTTGATGTTCAGCCAGAATATCGTAATGATACGTTCGCCAAAACGGCAGCCAACCTTTAGCCATATCGCCGCTAGTGGCAGCCTTGCTAAATGGGTTAGGTTAGGTTAGAACTATTATAGCCCCTATTGGACGTCGCGGGGGGAGTCTTACACGTCATTCGGGCCTAAGGAGGCCCGCAAAGGCGGGCCTCCTTAGGCCCCAGCTGGGTGTCGCGGAAGTCGCACAAGATCCCATGATCCCCAGTGCAAGTGTGGGAGGGGAACACCGGGGTGGTTTATAGTCAATATGAGTCTGACAGACCCATCCGTCCACTCCAGAGAGGAGGATAGCCGTGAGGATTTTCCACCGCGGAACCAAAAAAAAGGTTAGAACTGTGACCAACCGCGGTTGAGCCGAGCGAGCGCTACATCCAAATGGGTTGCAGAAATGGTATTTGGAAATAAAAACTATAAACCGACGCGCCAAATTGTATTAAGGCGGAGCGTTGATCAGCCGCACTGTAGGACGTGATGCGCTATCACAACGCGGCGTACGTTTATTTAGCCGTTATGCATTTTGGCGGAACATCAATCGGCCGTAAAAGCGCCTTTATGTATTTCGGCTAGTCATTTTGTAATACGCTGTACCTTTTATTTATTTAAATGCCTTAAAACTATCATTACAGGTCTTAACCTAATGCGATAGCCAAGTCACACACACACAAAATTAAAGCTCATAATACATATCATGATCAGAAGTTTGTAACATATTGTAAACAATAGTACTTTTGCGAAATCACACCAGTGACACGTAAATGTATCAATTTCGACCTGAATATAATTGATGGTGCGAATTGTTCGAGTCAGAGGGGTTTAGGCCAGCAAGTTGGTCCTGGCTGATGGAACGACCAGCAGTGGCGGGGGCCGTCGCCTTCATACATAACGGTCGGGTACGTACAAGTGCAATCGCTGCAGCACTCTCGGGTTGTGCTTTATGCCTCGGAGCAGTATCACCATGTAACACCAGTGCAAATTCCCGTCGCACCCCGAGAAGATTGTACCCCACCATGCCTAGTACGAATATATAATAATTATACAGTTCGGCTGCGACACCTATACAGGGTGGCAGGGACATCGACGCACAACCATGAATTCAGTACATGATTTTGGAGCCCACTGCGTTGAAATTTTTCGCAAGTTACATTACAAAAAACGTGCTGTGTGTACAAAAGTGAAATACGCGGTAAAAATGTATGGAACAGCAAGTTTTTTTTGTATGATATGATATATATGATTTTTGATATGATATATATTTTGACATCTTTCCTCTCTCTTTCTGTGGGAGTTATTTTGTGTGTGTGTAGACAGGAAGCGACAGCTTGAGCATGGAATTAGTAAGTACTCTATAGATTGTAAATAGAGTGTCGAATTTCAACCAGTGGGCGGCCACTAGTAATGAATAATTATTCGAATAAATATTTCAGTAATTAGCTTTTTTAAATTCTGTGGTTAAATTCTGTCGCTACTCAGTTGCTTATTACCAAGATGAGATGTCAGATGTTACACATCATATGCGACTACTGTAAGGCTCGCTCGTTTTATCGGGTTCCGTAGTAAACAAGGAACCTTTATAGTTCGCCATTTCTGTCCGTATGTCTGTCTGTCTGTCCCCGCTGTAGCTCAGAGACGCTTAGTACTAGAAAGCTGTAATTTGGCATAGGTATACATATCAATCACGCCGACAAAGTGTAAAAACAAAATCTTGTGATAAAAAAATTTTTACCTTTTGCACGTAGGTAATGTGAGGATGATATTTTTTTCTCGTCTATCCAATGATGTGGGGTATCGATGGATAGGCCGTTCAAATATTGCAGGTCTGCGAACAGCACTTTTCGATTTAAGGATCCGCTTGCGTAATATTAAGCTTTATAGTGCTAATTTTTGTTAGAGGGAAGGTAGCAAAGGGTATACCGAGGCCCCTGGCAACACAGGCAACGGAAGGAATACGGGTGGGTTTTAGTCAGTAAGAGTCTGATACACCCTCCCGCTCCGCCCAGAGCGAGAGAAGTTATTTGGTGATTTACCACCCAATAAAAAAAAAAAACCCTGCCAGCTAAAGTCACGCGCCGGTGTCCCTGCCACCCTGTATTTCTCTAAAAAAGTACATTAGTAAGATACAGCTGCCTTCCCGTTTCTAATTCATACAGACAACAATAACAAAACAACTTATTATCTTATTTACCACGTGCAATCGTAATATTACATGCCAAATATTACTTACCTCGGTATGTATGTAAATCAGCTGTCCAGTACCACTCGTATCAAACACGTGTCTCCCTTAAAACTGGCTGCTGGCGATAAAATATCGTTGCTTTAGTGAAAGTAGCACCAATAAATCATGTTTTATGCCATAATTTACTTGAACAGAGCTTTGTTAGATACATTTGGTGATTTGACTGGTAAGGAGTTGACATGTTTAAAAGTCCGTGTGTCTATAATGATAATAACCGCCGTATCTCTATGTTGACGTCGTGGTGGGGCTCGCGCGCTCCAAACTCCAGGTCTGTGGCGGTAGAGTTTACTTTGCTGGAACAGGTCTTGGATAAGGAGCCAAACTAAGAGAGATACAGAAACCCGCAGGGCAGCATGTGGCGAGCTGTTGGGCAGTAGCGACCCCACGAACCCTATCTGGTGATTTAAACTTGTCCTGGTATTAATATTCCTTTCATTCGTATTCAATCAAGCACATACACACACACACACACACACACATACACACATACAGACATACATACATATCACATTAGAGAACTGGTCCAACTTATCTTTATCCTAATTCATTCCTAATTCAATTCAATCATAATTTCATTATTTTATTTTATTTTTTTCATGATAAATGTAATAGGAATAAGGAATCCGAATGAAATCTAATTATTAATATTTTAGTTAAATTTTATGTATTTACTTACTTTTTCTTTAGATTATTTTATAACTGTTTTTTATTTTATTTTACTGCCTAAAATTATAAATTATAAATGTTGGAACGCTGACGTCTCCTCTCTCGGAGGTGGGCGCTAATGGCTGCAACACAGTTTGTATAAAACTATCGTAGCTGTTAACGAACACAAAAAATTGTAAACCTGTTTTTAGTTCCAATAAATATTATTATTATTATTTTATATAAAGTACTGGTCAGGTAGGGGCCATAGCCTTTCTATAGTCTTAGGAAACCGATCCACTATAGCCTCCCATACCCATAGCCCAATACTTTTTGTTCCCATGTTCTGCAATAGTCTTGCATCAACCGGGGGTTGTCCTTGGGTGCACCTTCATAGAGCAAACAGGGATAATCTTCGGTTGGTGCCTCATTCCATTACAATTGTCCAAGGGGCCTCTGCGAGTTGGCTTCGGCCCCTCGTACACCTTCCTAAGGTCCGGGACCCCATGGTCCCGAGATATGTGAGGACATAATAATAATAAATCCATTTATTTCAGGTAAATTACACTCATAGAAACTAAACTAAACAGATCCTTTAAAAATTAATACAATACATAATTCATACAAAAGATGTCAGATAAGCATTACAAATTACAATATTTACATAAAATCATTGCATCGAAATCAATTAAAATTAAAATTAAATTCAACTAATATTTAAAAATTATAAATTAGAAAATACATAAATGAGTCAATTCGAAATTTAAAATATTTAAATCAATGGTATGGTGGTTGGTTCAATCTATGGTATCGTCATACGTACTTGACATGATTAGTGGTGTCAGTGAATTAAGGGATGGTTAATCGCTGTTGACCTTAGCCATACAAATACGCGTCGTGCTCACGCCCTGCTGCCGTTCGGTTTCATATGGAATATTTATTTTTAGCAACGATAACATGAATATTTGAAAAAATCACTGATAAAATTATAGATAATAAAGTAGTCGGAGCAGTGGTGGCGCAGTGGTAACGGCCGCGACTTACGAGTTGTATGTCTTAGGTTCGATCCCAGACAGGCGCTTTACTTTGTGCAAATTATTTCATCGCCACTGCTCTCAAAACGGTGAAGGGAAATATCGTGAGGAAACCGGCATGTTCTAGAACCAAGAATTCGAAGACATGTGACATCTACCAACCCGAACTGGGCCTGCGTGGTGGATTGCGGCCCACTCCCTCTCACAGAGAGGAGGCCTGTGTTCCGGCAGTGGGATCATTATAGGCTGATTATGTGAAGTAGTCTGTTCATACAAAAACATCATGAATATATCTTAAGACGCTGACAACACCTAAACCGCGGTCCCTGTCAGATTGCATAGAAAAGAAAGAGAAGCGCGATCACACAACGCTTGTAATTTATTGCAAAATATGAAGTAATTATCTATTTACTCAAAATTGAGTTGAGTAATCGAAAATAAAAAACAACCAAGTTCTGCATTCAAATAAGACGTTCTTGTTATTAATTAAATACGTAACGTATGTTGATATTTGATAGAGATATTTTGGATTAGAACTCAAAGTAAGAGGTTAGTTTAACGTTAGTTTGTATCGAGATTTTGTTTTCAAAACGTGTTTTGGTAACAACCAAGTTCTGGGACATATGTTCAAAATTAACATATATTTTTTCCGTTACCACAAACTATACAGATTTGGCCATTTTTTTTCTTAAGAGAAGCCTATTTTTGTCAATTGGGTCTTGTCAGCGCCTTAAGTAGTTTGAAAGTAATATCGTTTTTTATGCTTCGGGTAGACCTGTATTACTTCCTGAATTTATTTCATAAAGTATTTTACTATAATACTTAAATATTCACATAAAGAATTGATGTGTATGTGGTCTAGTTTAATATATATTTTTGCATAACTTACTTGCATTATATGAAGGTGTAATAACAAATTTAAAAGTCATTAAAATCATATATCTGAGCCTTAAGGTTGAAAAATAATACTATATTAGTATATCCTATTGTTAAGAGTCTACAATACCTCAAATTGCTTTGCATGATACTCCGTTATATCGAAAATACTGCAGCATTATTTTTGAAATAAATATATGGTAAAGTTGAGGATTAATCTTAAGTACTATGTTTGCTGAAAACACGATTCCATTCTCGATTCCATTTCTTCCATTCTCTACAGAAAAAAATACCAAGTTACCTCCAAACTAAAAAATAAATCGCTAGTGTTAAAAAAAATACTTCAAATTGTATAATGAAACTGAACTAAATATAAAGCAGATCCTATGTTTTTTTTAATTCAGAAAGTACGTAAACTATCGGCGCCTTTTCTGGATCGTCAAATAACTTCTCCCGCTCTATGCGGAGCGGGGGGTTGTGTCAGAGACTTACTGACAGAAAGCCACCCGTATTCCTTCCGTTGCCTGTGTTGCAACCTGGGGCCTCGGTAACCCTTTAGTACGACTATCGGTGCCTTGGAGCTTCCTCCCTGCCGCTCTGTCTCGCTTGCTCGCGGAATACCTCAGCGCCACCATATATTCTTAAAAGTCACTTCTCTAGCCATGGTGTAAACAAAGCATGAGAGTGTTCTTCAAATCAAATCAAATCAAATCAAATCAAGTCATTTATTCAAACTATGCTAAGAATTAGCACTTTTCGAACGTCAAAGTTACATAAGACAGACTCCCAAAAACGCCCACCCTTCACCACTTCCTAGTGCTTTAGCTGGGAAGAAGAGGCTCAACAAACTCCCCAGCAGCACACCGGTCTGTTTAGTTATATAGACTTGATTCTATACAAATCGTATGCAAAGTAATTAACATTACGAGACACTTCTCAAAACTTCGCCACTCTCACGGCATTGTCGGTCAGAGCAGAGGTCGCTATGGTTGCAGTTTTTTGGGCACAGAGGCCAGAATAGGAGGTAATCTGAGTAATGAGTATTGACATGAACATAATCGACAGTTTGGTCTCTCATGGCTTGTTGACAGGCCTACACTATCCTTCAATAATTAACACTGTAATTTGAAAACATTGTAAAAGAAAATTATTTTTAAAAGAGTAACCGTGGAGTTTCTTGCCGGCTCTTCTCCATATGAAACGACCAATTGGAACCGTGCACCTAGCTTTCACGTTTCATAAGTGCCCATTTAGGTTTTAACTTTGAAATAAAATATTTCGTTTTCAAATTCATGTGTAGACCTAAGCAAGGTTGCTAGTGGAGTTTGCTACCTAGTGTATGATGGAGTTAATTAAGTAAACTATTAGACTATTATTATATAGTCTACTATTATTAAAGACTATTTTCGATGAGACAACTCATCAAAAACAGTCTTTCGATTCAAAGGTTGTAATTTGGTGAAAAGACGTTCCTTTTACCGAGAGATTAGAAAAGTATTATATTATATTATATTACTTTAATTATTGTGAATGTGAGCACTATGTGGGTCATTTTTATTTATTTCTTGTTGTTTTTTTTTTATTTCCTCTTAGTTTTAATGATGGTCTGGCATTTTGAGTTCTTTATGCGGCCAATCCAATTGTCCTTTCCTTGGTACTGTTCGTCGAGTCGTTGAGCTCCTTAAGTTTTGAGTTGAGCTACACGATTACTGACAAATGCTTGCACTGACTGGGCAGGTCCACTCAAATTTGTGTGGTTCTTTCCTCAAAAGACCATTTCAGACATAGATCTACATGGTCCTCACATGATCTGACCAAGATTATGTCTGGACTTTAAAAGAGACTTTGACCCTTGAGTTTGTTTCGCCATTTCTTCTCAGGGGTAGTCAGATAGGAAATGTCGACTCCATCTAGCTTATTTTTTAATATGACGTGTAAAAGTGATTCTCATATCCTATTTACAGAATAAACAATTTCATTTCATTTCATTTCATTTCATTCAATTTTGTGGAAGGTGAGCTCAAAAACCTTTTTGTAGGTATAAAAACGTGGAACAAACCACCATTATTTTAAATAACCCACTTGCACGCAATGCAAAATAATTTGCAATCTAAGTTCCAACATTTAATAGATGCCTAACATAAAGAAAATAACCAAATTTTTTTGTCAACGTTCCAAATTCTTGCGATCTAAGCCGCAACATTAATGCACTAAATAAATCATAATGTCAAAGTGTTTATGATAAAAAGTATTAAAAATCCTTCAGACAGACAGACACACTAATTTATCATTGTCTTCTAAAGTCTGTGAGCGAACCCAGACGTGTTTATTTAAAAATTTAGAGGTGAATCCAACATTTTGAAAAACAACAATAACACACACAACATCACACCTTGTTTCCCCGAAAGGTTGGGCAGAGGTGTACCTGTAGTACACCCACATTTCGCCAGTTATGTTTAAGTCCCATGTTATAGGGGGCGAGCCTATTGCCATCAACCGGGCACAAATCCAGACTCCGGGCTGCTACTGAGAAATTCCATATAGAAAAACCCAATAAAACTGCTCGACTCGGGAATCGAACCCAGGACCTCATGCTCAGCAGTAGCGCTTGCGATCACTAGACCAACAAGGCGGTCGAGATGAGGCAGTTTGAAAAGTTTGGGTTATATGCGAGCATATAATATACCTACCTACATGTACGTATTTTAAAATAAACACAAAAGTTCTATGATTCATTCTGAATGCGCTGTTTTTGCGCAAACAAAGTTCTAACTGGATTCTTTGTACGGATAAAATAAAATTATCCATATAATAATTATTGAATATATTATATGGATAATTTTAATATGTTTTATGTATGTATGTATTTATTGTATATATGTGAATGGTACACCACAGACTACCTGCAGTATTGTCTCTCCTTTCCCCCCTAATCCATCCAAAGGTTGTCTTTAAAAGATCGCTTTTAGCGATAAGACCGCAAATTGTTTCACCCTATGTAAAATGTCTACATTTATAGCTGTAATTTTTATGGTGCACATAATAAAGAGTATTCTATCTATCCATCTATCTATTAATGTAAGTGTCATTTCATGATTTTTTGATTGATCAGTCAAGTCTGCCACATTCTACTTCATCATCTGCCTAGCCTTTTCCCAACTAAGTTGGGGTCGGCTTCCAGTCTTACCGGATACAACTGAATACCAGTATTTTACATGGAGCGACTGCCTATCTGACCTCCACAACCCAGTTACTGGGTAACACGATACCCCTTGGTAAAACTGGTTGTCAGACTTTCGAGCTTCTGACGACCCGTAACGAGTGTCTAAGATCTACAAATGATAGCCGGGACCAACGGCTTAACGTGCTTTCCGAGGTACGGAGGGGTATATAAAGATGGTCACCCATCCACGGACCAACCGCGGCAAGCGTAGCTTAACCTGATCGATCGACCCGTGCGGCTGTTATTGCTTAGCCACAAGCCCCTCTTGAAGTGTGCCACTTTCTACTTACCTAATTAAAATCATAACACAACATCACCCCTTGTTTCCCTGAAGGGTTGGGCAGAGGTGAACCTATAGTAAACCCACATTTCGCCAGTTACGTTTAAGTGCATTTTGTATGCGTTGTTTTTGCGTCGAATAAAGCTCTAACTGGATTCTGAGTGTCATTTCAAGATTTTTTTATTGCACAGTCAAGTCTGCCACTTCCTACTTACCCAATTAAAACAATACATCATGCCTTGTTTCCTAGAATGGTTAGGCAGAAGTAAACCCACATTTCGCCAGTTATGTTTTAGTTTATCAATTACTTTTTTATGATGTAAATCAATCATGGGACAACGAACACCCCAAATATCATCATGTTTCGGCACAAGGTACGAATATACTACGAACCTAAATTGTTGGTTTCGATTCCCGGGTCAGGCAAAAATTGTTATTGGGTTTTTCTATCTGGAATTTCTCAGTCTAGATTTGTGGACTTCCCGGATTTGTTCCCGGTTGAGGGCAATAGTCTCGCCCCCTATTACATGGGACTTAAACATAACTGGCGAAATGTGGGTGTACTACAGGAACACCTCTGCCCAACCTTTCGGAGAAACAAGGGGTTATGTTATGTTTATCTAAATTGCTGAACATTGAAAATTGTCTAATGCAGACAAGAAAATAGCAATAAACGACTTCTTCAGTAACAACAAGACAACATTAACCAGTTACTGGCAGCGGCGTCATAATTCTGCCAGCAACTGTGGGCACGGTGCCTGGAATAGAAATACTGTGGTGGTCTGATCGCGAAATTCACTTAAAGGCATCGAACGCCTTCTGAATAATTTAACCTATAACAATCCGTTGGCTAATTTTAGCGGCGAAAGGAAAAAAGTGTGATGCTTGTTTACTGTTATCGTTGTTGGGTTCCGTGTCTTGAAGAATTAATTTATGAATGCGTGTGGCAGTTGTTTTGTTTCAGCTAGTTAGCGGGAGACAGGGGTTAGTCTACATTAAGAAACGCACTGTAATGCAGACGAAGAACTTCTAGCGTGCCTCAGTCCGTAATTAGTTTCACATTATGTTATATTTCACCTCAAAAAGTATGATCATGTTTCTAACTTTCGCAAGATTCTCAAGTGGCTCCCCATTCGTCTTCGCAGGAACTCTCGGATATTGTGTCTGCTATTTAACATCCTTCATAATCCTAGTACACCATCCTATCTGCGGGAACGTTTTTCCTTCGCCCGTCCTTCTGATGCACCTTGCAGGTCGCATCTTAGAAATCTCCTTAAATCCCCTCCCCACTCTACCGACTTCTACTCCTACTCCTTCACCGTGCACGCGGTTCGGCTGTGGAATTCACTTCCACCTGACATTAGGGACTGCCAAACTGTTGCTGTTTTTAAAAGAAGAGTGAAAGAACACTATCTTTCGACTTTGCCATAGTTGCATATTATGTATTTATTATTTTATACTATTAATTATAAGTATATAAGTGTTTTAGTGATATTTATTTTAGAAGTATGTTTTATGTAAGTATATTCTCTTATTGTATAATTAAATTAGTGAATAGTTTTATTTTGTTTTTATGTATTTTGTTTTCTCTTTTACCTCACACACGTTGTCTACATCTCTATGTCTACTGTCCTATTGCAGGTATGCTGGAAGAGATTTCATTAGAAATAAGCATCACCTTTGTACGTATTTTTCTGTTCCTTTCTTCTTGTCTGTTTATATGTGTGTACATAAACTGTTAAATAAAAAAAAAAAAAAAATTGCAGAAAGGCGAATGTTACAAAATATTCCGATGCAATGTGCTATTATTGGAAGCCATGATCTGTCTTGGTCTGTCTTGCCATTGAATGGTCATGTATTTTTAGGACCATACACGGAAAAAAACGTAACGACTATAAATAAACAAGTTGTTGCTATTTACAACCGAGCGACTTGGTTCGGAGGGAGCCTGTAAAGTTTGTTGCTGGAATTGAACAAGTGCAATACTTGCTTGTTTGATATTAACAAAGCTGTATAGGATGTTTGAAATAAGACTTAGTTATTTGTAGCCGTATAAATTTAGCCAAGCCAAATCGGTACTTTCCTAAAGCTTGATTTCTTCCGTGTAATGTACATACGAGTATGTCATTCAAATTGATTTTGCTATGCACACATTCTGTAGAATTAGAAAAGGCTTGTTTTTATTTATAAGGCTGATGATGAAAAACCCTAGTTTTAAATTTTTGTTTGTTTTTTATTGACAAATATTTATGCAATAAATATTAGAGAATGCCTCTCTCGTCCCACGGAACCCTAAAACTGTCCAGCTTCAAGGCGGCGCTAGCGTTCGTTAAAGCAATTTGCGTGGCGAAGTGACGGGGACTGCGTGCGGTAACCACCAGAGATGTACCTATTGTACCTATCTTGTAGCTAGAGGTACATACCTCTAGATTAACTAACAAAGTTTATATTATTGTAAAAATAGCGACACGACACTGCTTCGCGCGGTTTCAACGACTTGACAAAACATGAAGATTAATTTATTATCAATCAATCAATCTGCCTAGCTTTTTCCCAAGTATGTTGGGGTCGGCTTCCGGTCTAGCCGGATGTAGCTGAATACCGGTATTTTACATAGAGTGACTGCCTATCTGACCACCACAACCCAGTAGGTAACTGTGTATTAATACCCCTCGGTAAGATTGGTTGTCAAACTTTCGGGCTTCTGACGACCCGTAACGACTGTCAAAGATGCATGAATGACGCTCGGGACCAACGGCTTAAGACGCTGACAACACCTAAGCCGCGGTCACTGTCAGATTGCATAGAAACGAAAGAGAAGCTCGATGACAAAACGCTTCTAATTTATTGCAAAATATGTAGCAATTATCTATTTACTCAAAATTGAGTTGAGTAATCGAAAATAAAAAACAACCAAGTTCTGCATTCAAATAAGACGTTCTTGTTATTAATTAAATACGTAACGTACGTTTATATTTTAACGCAGATATTTTGGTTTAGAACTCAAGGTAAGAGGTTAGTTTAACGTTAGTTTGTATCGAGATTTTTTTATCAAAACGTGTTTTGGAAACAACCAAGTTCTGGGAAATATGTTCAAAATTAACATATATTTTTTTGGCTACCACAAATTATACAGATTTGGCAATTTTATTTTCTTAAGACAAGCCTATTTTGGTCAGTTGGGTCTTGTCAGCGCCTTAACGTGCTTTCCGAAGGACGCAGGAGTCTCGGTATGTAAAGATGGTCACCCATCCACGGACCAACCCTGGCTAGCATAGCTTAACCTGATGGATCGACCCGTGCGGCTGTTATAACTTAGCCACGACCTTTTCTTTAATTTATTATATTTAAGTTAAATGTTAATGTAAGCGATAAGGCCACCCAGTGTATATTTTGAAGTGTATAACTTTGTTTTTGTATTGTATAATCTGGTGTACACAATAACGTATATATATATATAAATAAATAAATATTGTATACACAAACCTACCGGAATTAATTCTCAAAATGATGTTAAAAACCGCATCGAAATCCCTAGCGTAGTTTAAATATACGTATACGATTTGTATAGAATATTTTTTTTCTAACTAAACAGACAAGTGTGCTGCTGGGGAGTTTGTTGCGCCACTTCTTCTCCCCAGCTAAAGCACTAGGAAGTGGTGAAGAGCGGGCGTTTTTGGGGGACTGTAATTTTGACGTTCGAAAAGTGTTGATTCGCAGCCTAGTTTGAATGAATGACTTTTCACACAGACAAACTTGAATTTCTAATGTGTGTAGATAAAGAGTGCAGTTATTGCGTAGGGAGGTGATTGTGACGCTGTTGTGTATGTCAGTATTGTTTGGCTGAAGAAAGGGGTATTTTTTCTTATTTAATTTGGCTTCATTTGGTTCGGTAGTATAACAGTAGATGATTATATATACCCGTTTTAATAAGGTAACCACAGTTTCCGGTTTCTAAAGCACAGACTGTCAGGCATCAAACACACAAGAATGTTGTGGCAAAATTTTGAAGACGGCTCTGCTGAGTTTGATAGTTGATGTTTATTTTTTTTTTATTATGGGTTCCATTGTATGTTTTATTTTCTAAAATCAGTATATACATTTTGTCCGTAATAAATTAATAGTGTTCATAGTTCGTAATTTTTTGGTGGTTAATTAAATTATTTATTTATTTCAAACATAATAATTGTAGTCCATAGTTTTACACTAATACATTTAAATTATAAACCTATAATGCCAAAATAAAATTAACAAATTGTAGAATATAATAAATAAATCAATATACAAGGTGTCGTTTTGCATCCTCGTCAAATTTCAGGAGGCTGCTATGAAAGACATATATAATCAAATAAATAATCAATAATTAATTAATACATACTTGTTTTTTCAGTGATTTAAGTTTGACAATATTTTAGAATACACCACTTCCACATAACATAATCACCCCGTTGCGTATGCGGTAGTGTGTGTGAAAAAGGGCAGTTACAGTGCGGTATCACACGGGCCGCGTTTTATCATGCGTGTCCCACACATGCCGATTTCCGAAAATTAGAAAAAAAAAGATCTACTTGTTTTATTATTGATTCGTGTCGAGGATCATTAGCATAGTTATTTCCTTGAATTTGACGTGGATGCAAAACGACACCTTGTATTAAAACAAAAATTATATAAATTTCAAACAAAATAATAATATTACAAAAAATGTATGTCACTTATTTTATATTTTTACCAAATGTAGCATGAGTATGTAGCTCGGCTAAATACTCATGCTGCATTTTTGTGAATCGTATTTCCTTGTGAAGTTTCGCTAGCGTTAAATATGATAAGTAGATATTATTTTCATCCACCTTGCCTCGTCTCATGTACATCATCAACAGTCGAGTTATGTCGCATTTTTTTCTGCGTTTCCTCCTTACTTTATTCATATCCATAGAAAATAGTCATGTTATTACGCAAAAAAACCCTTTTAACGATAATAACCGCGACCGTTATCTACATATCAGTACAGGCACTAATTAAGAAGTGTCGTGGCATGATGTAGGGGACAGCTTAATGCCGGCCATGTACCTTTAATTTACGGCGTCCGCTGCAAATCGAAAGTGTCATTCGCGAGAAACTAGTCGATGTTAAATACTGAGTGCTTTTGGAGGACTAGAGTTGGAGTTCTGTTGTGTGGCCTTGTTTGAATTGTGTAATGTAGGTTTTTTTGTTTTTTTTTTCGGTGGGAAATTATTAAAATAACTTCTCCCGCTCTGGGCGGAGCGAGAGGGTGTGTCAGACTCTTACTGACTTAAACTCACCCGTGTTCCGTTGCCTGTGTTGCCAGGGGCCTCGGTGACCCTTTCGAACATTCCCGTGACCCCGGCAGGCATCGGTCCTAGTGGACACCTACACTTGTGCTGACATCTCATTGAGGTGCGCGTGGAAAACAACGCGCCGTCGACCCGGGCCTGGTCCTTATCGCACGGCGAGCTACCCATTGCTCTTCGTCCGCAAGCTCGCGTCTACGGTGGCCGGAAATCCGCCTGGGATTCGCGGTACTGAGTGTAGTCATAAATACGTACTATAAAACAAAAAACCTGCCAAGTGCGTGTCGGACCACGCACAATGACGGGTTCCGTATTTGGGATGCCAAGAACAAACTTAACATTGTAATTGAACAACATGTTCCCTGATACATTCCAACTGCAAATGTAAGTTTGTACGCACAATATTGAGAGATGTACCATGTTTTTAAGACTATATACTTCTTATAGGTTTTCCTGTAATCTATAAAGTAAAGAATTATTTTCTTTATTTTTTCCAATATTTTAGGCTCAGTAGTATCAGAGATAAGGGGGAGGGGAATGGTCAATTTCCATCTATTATCTATTAGTATTAGTAAGTATTTATTTTAATATTATAAAAAATATATCTGAAATCCTTATAACAAGCTCTTTCATTTGATATGTCACATGGTACAGTTTGAAAATCTTTAAAAAAAAAAATCTAATTTGCCCCCAAAAGCGACGGCGTGTTCTGAAACAGCTTATTGCCAACATTAAAACAACCAGTGTCATAGTAACCATCTCATGCAAATGAGTGTTATAAGTTGTACTAAATTTCAATATGCAACTCCTTTTCAAAAAAAGAACATTATCATGCACGCGCGTTTCACTACCACAGCGCCGTAAATAAAAAAAAAACTTAAAGGTTATTCGAATTCACGTCGTATCCCGCCATTTTTGTTCGATATTAGTATAGCAAAAAAAATATTACTTTGTTGTTTACAAAAATGAGTGATACAAGCTTTTGGTAAAACACCACCAGATATTTCTAATGCAGTTTCTGGTAATAATTGGTTAGAAATGTCCTTTATTTCTAACCAATTATTACCAGAAAATTTTCATGAATTTACATAGTTCTTACAACACTACTCGTATACAACACCCTATGGTTTCAGAACATTTTATAGAGGATTCATATCATGTGTGTAGATAAAGTCTTGTATGCAAGTGCAACTGTACATATACACAACAATTTATATTGTAGATATTAAAACACACGTGTGATACTATCATAAAACCACGTTCGTGTTTGAATACCCCTTATTATACAGCAGTTGCATAAATAACTATTACTTTGCCAAGAGAGGCGTCTTCCTTGAATTCTATGCATCTCTTAATTTGGCACTGAAGGTTGGCGTTGTTTAGTTTGGCGTTAATTGTTTTATGTTATCTTTGTTTTTCTTTCTGTTGTTATAATAATTATGTGTTAAATATGGAGGCCTTGGCAGAGAGTACAACTTTGTGCCCTTTGGCGTCAAGACCCTCGATCCGTGGGGTCCCAGTGCGCATAAGTTATTTGCGGAAATCGCGAAACGTTTAGTTGATGTAACTGGTGACGGAAAAGCTGGCGGCTTTCTCGCGCAACGCATCAGCATTGCAATTCAGCGAGGAAATGCCGCCAGCATCCTCGGTACAATGCCCCGAGGGCCTTTTTTAGGCTTAACTTAGTTTTAATTTAATTTAGTTAATGTTAATAATCATCTTGTAATTTGGTTATGTAAATAAATATATATTATGTGTTTATTTTAAGTTGGACCTATATCTGGAAATAAACGATTTCATTTATTTTTTTCATTTCGTTTCAAAATATATTATTTTCCCATTAAATCAATCATGTATGCCTGTACAAGCTGCCCCATAAATTGACATAATCTGTAACACACGGCTAATCGTCCAGTTTACAAACTGTACTTAATAATCACCTCGCGGATTATGCGCAAATGATTTCATACGCCATAAGTGACGCGGGCGCAGTAATCCAGACTTATCTGATAATAGTGTCAGTATTTACCATGCGTCAGAACTGCAGCCGATTACAGTCAAAGGGATGTAGCATCTGGAAGGTTTTAGAATTGAATCGGTGAAAAAAACAAGAGAAAATCGATGATTTTGTGCAACTTTTTAGCCGTCTGCATCGGCAAAAATGACGAAATTCCATACAAGCTTTCAACCCCTATTTAAGCCGCCCTTCCCTTTTAGAGGGTGAATTTTCAAAAATCCTTCTCTAGTTCACTTAGGTATGCTAAATTTTGCTACTTCTCTTGAACAAAATTTCATGCTTCTAGAGTGAATCAATGAACAAGAGAGAATTTTATGAAAAAGTGACGCGGGCGCAGTAATCCAGACTTATCTGATAATAATGTTTGCAGAGAGGCTGGATGGGCCTAGAATGGGGAGGTTTACTAAGCTACATGTTGGCAACAAAGCTTGTTAAACCTTCCTGTGATTGTGATTCTTTTTATTTTTAATGTTCCTGCATGTTACTAACTTGTTTTATAGGTAAGATGTAATACTAACTCCCTATGGGCCTTGAAGCCTGACAAAATCTGAAGCAGTGATGCTTATAAGGCGGAGAGGCTTGTAAAAGTGAATAAAAGAAGACAGGAAAATCAAAAAGAAATAACGGAAGTTGTAAACTAGAGGAACTAATATTTGCTTTCTGGTTTTTTTTCAATCGTTTCTTTCAATATGATTTGTTTTGTCTAAACTTTTTAATTTAGTATGAACTTTTCATAAAGGCTTCGCAGACAGGCGCTATGCATGAAGTTTTCATAGAAATTGTTCTACTAGAAGGTACTTATGGGTTCGCGGGAAGGTACTTATGGGTCACCGAGGCCCCCGCAACATAGGCAACAGGAAGGAATACGGGTGGGTTTTAGTCAGTAAGAGTCTGACACACCCTCCCGCTCCGCCCAGAGCGGGAGAAGTTATTTGACGATGTCCCACCAAAAAAAAAAAGAAAAATGTCGCGTCGTGTTGTCGCGTCGCGGCTGTCTGCGGAAGCCTAGAACTCCCTGTCGCTGAGTAGGTATATTGGTTAAAAAAGAAATGATATTACTGATTTCGATGGGATGCCAACTTATCACCAAATGGTTTCAAATATCAAAACCTCAAGCTCAATTCTCAATTCTTTCATCACAGATATTAAAAAGACAAAATTTAAAAAAAAAACACCCACAGTCAATCTCCATAGATCGCTAAGTCTACAAGAGTCTCCGTCGCGACATGTCAGTTGAATGGACGCCCGTATTCCAACTATTTACATATTTAATGACGTAAAACGTCGGACGCGCGCGCTCCTTAATGAGATACACTATCGAGTTGTTAGTAGAAGCACTGTTAGATAAATCTTTAGTTTGGGATAATGATGCCACGTAAGGCCACGTTAGAGCTATTGTGGAATTAATTAATGGTGAAACAATTAATGGTATTTTATGGATTCACTGACACGCTTATGTTAACAGTAGATCAGTAGCTATGAATCTGACGAATAGTGTTTGGCCAGCAGTGAAAGCATATACGAGTACCTATAATCATATTTTAATTAATAACTTAAATTTACAAATTATGAAGTTTTAATTTGAGATACTACAATTAATTTGGAACTGAAAAAAAAGCCCCACGGTTATTTCCATATTTTTTAACTTTTTATTTTTGTTAGCAGTCCCCATGACTGCCTAAAAGTTTTTTTAAGAATTTAAGAATTCATGAGAATGAAGTAATGAACTTCATACTTCGCATACTGCGTGAAAGTTACCCGAACATTACCTAAATATTAATATTATTTTGCAGTTTACAATAGCATAGCACATGAATTGAAGTACATAATCAGCCTATAATGTTCCCACTGCTGACACAGGCCTCCTGTCTGTGAGAGGGAGTGGGCCGTAATCCACCACGTGGGCCCAGTGCGGGTTGGTGGATGTCACAAGTCTTCGAATTTTTAGTTCTAGGACATGCCGGTTTCCTCACGATGTTTTCCTTCACCGTTTTGAGAGCAGTGGTGATGAAACAATTTACGCAAATTAAAGTGCCTGTCTGGGTTCAAACCTACGACCTACAACTTGTAAGTAGCGGCCGTTACCACCGAGCCACCACTGCTCTCAATTTGACTGCTCGGAATTGATATAATAAGCTCGAAATCTGTAGCACAACTTTACGTTCATTTTTCCATTATTTGAACTTGCCACCTTGATACAATAAAAATTCCTACTTACTGTTGTGCTCGTATGGACAATAATTTTCAGCTAACAAAATGAATTCTTGATCAATAAACTTTCTTTCTTACTAACTTTCTGTCTTGGGCTGGTTCACAAATTCAAGGTCGCTCAGCGCGCCATGGAGCGAGCTATGCTCGGAGTTTCTTTGAAAGATAAGATCAGATATGAAGTTATCCGGAAGAGAACCGGAGTTACCAACATTGCCTGCAGCGTAAGCAAGCTGAAATGGCAGTGGGCTGGTCATATTTGTCGAAGGACCGATGGCCGGTGGAGCAGACGAGTCCTGGAGTGGAGACCGCGTATCGACCCCAGCTAGATGGACCGACGACCTTAAAAAATTGGCTGGGACTGACTGGATGCGGAAGGCAGCGGACAGGGTGTTGTGGCGCAGCCTAGGAGAGGCCTATGTCCAGCAGTGGACTGTTATAGGCTAAGTTGATTGATTGTTGATTGAATCTTTCTTTTACATTATTAAAAATTCTCTAGACAAGTCCATTTCCCAAGAATAGATATCATACTGCGTTAATTACTCGCATATCCACCAACAAAACCACTAACAGACATTCATATAGACATAAATTCAAAGCCCAACAATCCAATCCTCATTTTGCTAAATAAAATTTATTATGCCGGCCATTCTCTATTGAAAATACGCCGTATTCATATCCATAATTTCACAAGCCAAGTCTAGTCACACATGGAGCATAATGAGGGCAGCACAGGATCGCGCGATTGTCATTGGTGCGCTATTGTTTACTTTATATGGTGGCGCTACTGTGCGCATTTGGACGTGTCTAAATAAGTATAGATCTATGCCTGCGGCTTGGCTTTTACCGTCAACCAATATCACTTGACCTGGCCTTACATCTAATATAAAAACTTCGTGTAGAGTCTTTGGGGGTCTTAATACTTTGGTTGTCTTTTGAACTGTTACGTATGTTGAACATTGTCAAAGTTAGAGCTTTCTTCTTGCTTGTTGACTTAATTAGTAAGTTGGATATGTGAATGGCAGTGCAATGCGGCCGTGTTCTACGTTAGAACATCGTTATATTGGAAATATGGGTGGCGTCGGCATTAAGTCTCGCGAGATTTGTAAAAGACATTTGTTTGCTTTTGTTTATTTGGGTGCGGGTTATTTATGCTCCTGAGTTGTTACGAGATTTTGAATATTCATTCGTAATGTATCGGGGATCTTTATTTTATGTTCGTTAATAAGTTGGATTGCGGTGCGTAAACTTTCTTTTTCTTTTTTTTTGTAGGCAAGGAACTTTGCGTAGATGTTAGTCAAGGTCTACTTTTATGAAGATATAGTTTCTATAACTTACACAAGAAGCCATGTCCAATGGTTGTCATAAAACTCGCAAACTTTTACTCCCAAAAAATTGGAAAAAACAAACCATTGTCTCTCTCGAGAATGAATACCACCAAAAAACGTAAGAAAAAGTATTGTATGATGAAAGATTATAGAGATATCTGTGTTTAAAGAAAGTGATATCAAAGTTTTTACCATCAGGTCTGATGAAATCCTAAGTGAACGTGTGTGGACGCTTATAAAGGCATATTTATACGCTATATCTACTGCAATTCCACACCGTTATAATAGGAATTCCTTATATGCGTAGAATTTATCGAACAGCGCTAAATGGTTTCCAATGGATCTATTTTATGATATTGTTAGTTACAGATGACTTTATAACATATGAATGGGAATATGCTATGAATGCAAGTATATGAAATATATTATTTTGTCGCTTCCTACGCATTTCTTATGATAGAACACGTATCATAACATTAAGCCTGTAATCCCCGTAGGGTTAGGCAGAAGTGTACCTATAGATATAATGCACCCGCCATTCGCCAGTAATGTTTAAGTCCAAGTGTCATTTTTTTGAACCCTCATAACTTTTTTTTAATATTACAGTTTGGGCTACAATAATTGTACCTAAATCTTTAGATAAACATACAATGTACCTAATTGTCAACTCAAAGGCGCGCTCTGTAAAGATGGTCATCCTATACCCAAATAAACAAACTTAAATATAAAATAACATACATAACATCACACCTTGCTTCCCCGAAGGGTTGGGCAGGGTGTACCTGTAGTACATCCACATTTCACCAGCTATGTTAAATCCCATGTAAAAGGGGGCGAGCCTTTTGCCATCAACCGGGCACAAATCCAGACTGGGTTGCTACTGAAAAATTCTGATGCAAAAACCCAGTAACACTTTACCCGACCTAGGAATAGAACCCAGGACCTCATGCTCAGTAGTAGCGCTTGCAAAGTCAATGTCAAAGTCAAATGATTTATTTCAAAACGGCACATAAAGGGCACTTTTAAAGACAAAATTTACAAAAAATAGAATTGATTCTAGTTGCGCCTTCCAAAAGGTAGTTTCGTAAGGCATGTAGAAGGTAAAATGGTAGAAGAATGGGCAAGAAACTCCACCAATACTCTTTTAAAAATGTTTTACAATATTTTGTATGGGTACATTAATTATATAATTATATGTGAAGACGATGCCTCTAGAATAAAATTACCATACCACCACAGTTGGTAAAAATAATTAAAAATGAAGCAATGACAAATAAATTAATTATGCGATAAATACATGGTGTTCACATATTTAAAAATGTTGAAAATATACGTTTTACTAAAAAAAAGTACATAATAGGTGAGTTAAATAAATCACAGAATCTAAAATCAATATTATAAAAAATAATAAATTATATACAATTCAACCAGTTTGATTTAGACTCTAGACTCTAGATTGTCCTATGGAGCATGACCAGCATGTTTCCAAGCATTCTTATCTTGGATATAATCCTCTAATTTGTAATATGCTTGTTTACAAAGACCACTAGACCAACGAGGCGGTCGCGGGCTACGGGGCCTTATATTAGAAGCTAGCAAATGTTCCACTTTATCTTATCTGATATAAAGTATTTAAGTGTATTTTTCACATTTGGCGTTGCTGAACGTATATTTAAGGTTGAAGTCTCGTGTGACTGTAATTTCAACGGCATTCATAAATTTTTGTAAACTTGAATACAATATTTTTATCTCACAGTGACACGCGCTTTACTTGTGGTAACCAAGTAGCGTCAGCACATAACGCACACACACACACTTCCGACTTCGCCATTGTCTCAGACTATACCGAGACCTCCTGCGCACACACACATTCACAGCGTGTTTGTACATTTGGTAACACAAGTAGAGCGTGCGTCGCTTTGTGAATTAAAAATAGTACAAGGTGTCGTTTTGCATCCTCGTTAAATTCAAGGAGGTAACTATGCTAATGATTCTCGACACGAATCAATAATAAAATAAGTAGTTATTTCTTTTTTTCAAAGGTGAACGGCAGATTTCGTACAGCTTACTTTTTTTGTTGTTTTGTTATAGAATTTGTACCACATATTAAGGCAACTAATTCATTGATTTTCATGTAAGTGTACTATTTTTAGAAGTTCGGATTAATAAATAATATTAAAAAAAAGATTTTAATAGCTACACGTAATTTAGTCGTAAACTAAACGCAGTTATGTTGGTATTTAAGCTATGCTCGCCATGAGGGTATTACCCGACCTGCCCCCTTCTTAGATGAAGTAATATACGAATTAATTAATTTTAAATAAAATAAATACTTGTAATACTACTAATATGTACTTAAAAAAAACTATTAACTGTATTGTTTTATTTACCTACACTCAAAACCCCATCAGGACTTCATCATTATCAAACTGTTGCAGTCAGCTGCTGGATAAAGGTATCTCCTAATGCACTCCGCGCGCGAGTAGGTGCGATCCTCATCTCAATTTACCTACTTGATAGTAAGTAAAACACTATAAAAATTGCGACAAGCAATCTAGAACATATACTTAATTACCGAAACAATGTTTATGTGCCTATAAGTAACAATCTACATTGGTACATTAGTACTTAACCTTAAAAAATAAAACTAGTTATAACTTTTACGTCCCAAGTTCTAAAAATCCAAGAATTTATAAAAGGCTTGTCTATCGTATTATCTACCAATTTAAACAAAAAATATCCCAAAACACGAAATTGTATTAGCTGTACGAAAGTTCCATACAAGCCTGCCGTTCGCCTTTCGGAAATCGTCATGTGTGGGACACGCATGTTAAAACGCGGCCCGTGTGATACCGCACTGTAACTGCCCTTTTACACACACACTACCGCATACGCAACGGGGTGATTCTGTTCTGTGAAAGTGGTGTATTCTAAAATACTGTTAAATTTAAATAACAAAAAAAACAAGTATGTATTGATTATTGAGCAGGTATCGTAATTTTATTTGATTATATATGTATTTCAAAGCAGCCTCCTGAAATTTGACGAGGATGCAAAACGACACCTTGTATACTTGTACCTACTCAAAATATAAGTGACGACTGAAATAATGGGATGCTGATACGGTTGCCCTAAGTTCGGAAATTCACCGACTGTCTGATGAGGATATTATGATTGGTGTTTGTAAACAACTATAGCTGCGCCCCGCGGTTTCACAACTATAAGTCTACACTCCGTGGGAATAGCGGGATATAAAGTATCCTATATCCTAACCCTGGTCATGGTTTATCCATTTTTCAAATTTCATCCAAATTCGTTCAGCCGTTTTAGCTCGAATCCGAAACAAACAAACAAATAAACAATAGAACTCACTTTCGCATTTATAATATTAGTTAGGATTATATTACATTATATTATATAATATTATATTATATTATAATATTATATTATATACAGTTAGGATAAAGTATAGTAACTTGGTTTGTGCTATATATACATCAACGCTTTGCCAAATATGCAGTACACAACAAGATAATTGCAACATTACGTTTTACAAAAACACTACTAAAACGTCTAATAAATAAACAATTTTGTATTTCGTCCTATTTTATATGATTTAAATTTTCTATTTTCATTTGCTGCTCCGTTTTTCATTACAAAATTGCAAACCATTTTCTAGATATCACGTTCAATATTATGACGCTGATATTTTTCAGCTGGATGCATGTACTTTGGGAAGGACACACTAACTGATGATATCATTAGTCGGTGCCGGCTTGTAACACGAACTTTTGCTAATAAATAGGATGCAGCGAGACGACGCGATCACGTCACAATATGGTTTGTTTTCCGAGCTGGTGTTCGGGTATCTTTATTTTGAAACAAACCATCGTATACTTACCTAATTATCATAAAAATATATTACATACTCGTATATGTACGAGACAAAAATAACACAAATTCCAAATATATTTCCTTGGAGCGGGAGGGTGTGTCAGACTATTACTGACTAAAACCCACTCGTGTTCCTTCCGTCGCCTGTGTTGCCAGGGGCCTCGGTGACCCTTTCGTAACTTCCCGCGACCCCGGCAGGCATCGGCCCTAGTGGACCCCTACACTTGTGCTGACGACATCTCTTTGAGGCGCGCGTGGAACACAACGCGCCGTCGATCCGGGCCTGGTCCTTATCGCACGGCGAGCTACCCATTACTCACCGTCCACAAGCCCGCGCCTATGGTGGCCGGAAATCCGCCTGGGATTCCCGACGCCCAGGGCGTCTCCTGCGGCGGCTAGGGGCGAGAGGGCGCGAAATTTGCCTTTCCCCGTCTCTTCCTTCGCGAGCATTATTGCTTCGTCGAAGGAGATGACGGCTGCCCATGCCCTCTCGCTCCGTACCATGGCCTAGACCAGGGCCGGACGCGAGATATCTCCACCGCCGATCGCCTCCACGAGGACACGGCGTGGCGCTGCAGTCGCTGACACCGCTCGCTGGCGTTTCCACTCGTATATATCACACAAATAATTCCTGAAACTAGACCCGAATGATAAATAATTGGAACTTCCACTTGTCTTTACTTCCCTACTTCGGTAAGGAAATCTA
Source organism: Atethmia centrago (assembly GCA_905333075.3). NCBI lineage: Eukaryota > Metazoa > Arthropoda > Insecta > Lepidoptera > Noctuidae > Atethmia > Atethmia centrago. The sequence goes on from HG995386.1 coordinate 21,700,993, forward strand.
AATTTAACACTAGAATGTCTATATCATAAATATTATTATACTTAGACGTTAATAATTCTGGCTGTAGTTGTACATTTGATGTACGTTTATAGAATTTGTTTCCGCCCATCAATAAGATTCAGAACTATTTTGATGTTTAGAATTGCTTTCAAGAATAAAATAATATTTACTGTTAAATATCTATTATTTGTATTCTTTTATATTTGGAGACCCGACTTACGAGTTTTAAGGTCATGGGTTATTATAACCCAAGCAGGCGCTTTACTTTGTGTAAATAATTTCATCATCACTGCTCTCAAAATGGTGAAAGAAAACATCGTGAGGAAAGCGGCATGTCCTAGAACCAAAAAATCGAAGATATGTGACATCTACCAACCGGCACTGGGCCCGCGTGGTAGATTACGGCCCACTCCCTCACAGAGAGAAGGCCTGTGTCTCAGCAGTGGGAACTTTATATGTTGATTATGATGATGTTTTGTGTATTTGCTGCCAATATGGTCGTTATTTTGGTAAGTTAAGTAAATGCTATGGACTTATGCAACAATGATATTATAACTGTATTAAAATAGTGAATTTCAAGGCATGACCTTTCAAAGATCGTTAAGGCGCTGACAAGAGGCAAATGATCAAAATAGGTCTCAAGAAAAAAAAACTGCCAATTCTGTATAGTTTGTGGTAGCGGAAAAAATATATCGAGGGGTGAAAGGCTATTTGTTTGAAGCGACATTTTGGACGATATTGAGTTATATACATATTCGGATTCAGCGAATTTTTCTGCGTCGGCTGAGCCGGGTTTCGTACAATTCTGAGCACTTTTATGGCGCTTAAAACAATGCAATTTTAGTGCATAATTCTCAATCATGATGTATGATCCGACATCAAATTTGCTATATTTTTTTATTATTTCATTTAAGCTGTACACAAAAACATAGAATCGGAGCATAAGCCGTTATTCTCGTCCTAAAATTTCAGTTCGATGGCAGATAAATCGTTTTTCGATATAGCTAACTTTAGATGAAAAGTCCCTTCATACATTTTGCTTCCGACTACTTACACTATGCAATGTCGCTTCAACCAATCTGCCGTCAGCCAAATTCATTAAGACATGTCGGTTCAACCCTTTTCGCTGCAATAATAAAATACAAATTTTATTGCTTTATTAAAAAAAAATATATAATTTGTTATGTTTGATTTACTGTGCTGTAATTTTTTATACAAGGAAACATACGATCTCATTAAGACTGAGTATTAATTAAGTTAAAGATACGTAATAAAAAAATATAATTAACAGAACTATTTTTTCATTCCTGACATAGTAATTATTCACCCATTTCAATACTACAATCTCTTAACTTACTATAAATCTGTCATTATTAACTTGTATCAACAACCAAGATATATAAACTCCTTTCGAAACCTGAGACATCAAACAACTCATTAAGAATGTCCATCGTTGCTTAAGCCAACTTGCCTGTATCGTTAACAAAACCCAATTGGTAGTTAAACAAAATAGCCTATTCCTATTATTAATGAGTAACGTCGATTCAATCATTTTGCTTTCTCCTGCATAAGTACTGTAAAGTCACTTAGACCATTTTGCCTGCTGCTGATTAGTGACAATGTTGGAAGTTGAATCATGTTTCTTTACTCTAAAAATAAGGCGATACAGATTATTTTGTATTAAGCGACAGTTATCTTGGAATTCTTAACTGTTTTTTTATTGAAAATTATACCGAAACGTTAAGGGATTTTTTTGCAATAAAGATTTGCGATCCCCATTAAAGTAAGAGCAGTAGTTTTTTCATAACGATTTTTTTTCCAAATTTTGAATCTTTAAATGGCTCTCCTGTAAAGTTCGTAAAATGTCGCTTCAAACAAATAGCCTTTCACCCCTCGATATGTTAGTTTTCCTGACTAGGTAACCAATTTGATAGTACCTATATTTTTTTTGTGTGGGAAATCATCAAATAACTTCTCCCGCTCTGGGCGGAGCGGGAGGGTGTGTCAGACTCTTACTGACTAAAACCCACCCGTATTCCTTCCGTTGCCTGTGTTGCGGGGGCCTCGGTGACCCATTAGTACCTTCCCGCGACCCCGGCAGGCATCGGCCAGTATCTATATTTAAATTGACTGTCTCGTTGGTCTGTCTAGTGGTTGCAAGCGCTACTGCTGAGCATGAGGTCCTGGGTTCCATTCCCGGGTCGGGCAAAGTGTTACTGGGTTTTTCTATCTGGCATTTCTTAGTAGCAGCCCGGGGTCATGGATTTGTGCCCAGTTGATGGCAATAGGCTCGCCCCCCCCTATTACATGGGATTTAACATAACTGGTGAAATGTGGATGTACTACAGGTACACCCTGCTTAACCCTTCGGGGAAGCAAGGCGTGATGTTATGAATGTTATTTTATATTTAGGTTTGTTTATTTGGGTTTAGGATGACCATGTTTACAGAGCGCGCCTTTGGGTTGACAATTAGGTACATTGTATGTTTATCTAAAGATTTAGGTACAATTACTCGTATTATAGCCCAAACTGTAATATTAAAAAAAAAACCGAAGTTATGAGGGTTCAAAAAAATTACGAAGCTCTTTGAGAAAAGGTAGGTGGTGCCCTTTCGCTCTTCTTGGCGGAGGCACTACCGTGCCCCCAGATCAAACTTGTTATAACCTACGAGTACTTAAAACATATTCTAAGACAAGTCAGTCTCTCAATCCACATAATCGATAAGATTTGCATGTAACTCGTAGTTCGACCGTTTGCCTATTGCCTGTGTTTCGATCTAGGTTTTAATTAATAGCCTAGTTTTATGCTAAAATGAAGTGGGTGTCACGGTTTAGATCTGATTATATTTATGACAGAATTAATTAATTTAAATTTAATTGTATGATAATAGGGTCGTTCACTTGATTGAAGGATCTTGGAGCGATCTGTATCAGCTAAGATTATCAGGAATTAGGAGGAATAAATATCAGGGTTTAGACGTAAGGCAATTAATTGAAACCTATTTGTCGAACATCTTATTAGACCATCGTGGTTTAAAATTCACATGGCGATCATCATGATCATCATCATCACCATCATCATCATCATCCGTATCATCATCATCATCGTCATCATCATTATCATCAACATCATCATCATCACCATCATCATCATCACCATCATCATCATCATCCGTATCATCATCGTCATTATCATCATCATTATCATCATCATCATCACCATCATCATCATCATCATCATCATCATCATCATCATCATCATCATTATCATCATCATCATCATCATCATCATCTGCCTAGCCTTTTCCCAACTACGTTGTGGTCGGCTTCCAGTCAAACTGGATGCAGCTGAATACCAGTATTTTACATGGAGCGACTGCTTACATATCTCCATAATCCAGTTACTGGGTAAAACGATGCCCCTTGGACTGGTTGTCAGATTTCGGGCTTCTGACGGCCCGTAACGACTGTCAAAGATCCACGAATGACAGCCGGGACCAACGGCTTAACGTGCTTTCCGAGGCACGGAGGGGTCTTGGTATGTAAAGATGGTCACCCATCTACGGACCAAATGCGGCAAGCGTAGCTTAAAAAAAAGAAAAATGAAATAATATTTATTTGGGACACGCACAGGAAATACAACAGTTAAAAAAAGGACATAAAACTATCAAAAGCATGAAAACATTAAAAAAAAACATAATAGTGAAAACAAAAACAAAATAGAAGACCTGTGCGAGGCCAAAAGGCTCCTATCTCAGCATGACCTGATCGATTGACCCGTGCGGCTATTATTATTTAGTCACAAGCCTCTCATGGCGCTCATGTGAATTAAAAAACTGGTGGACCTGTTTTTTTAACACAATTATAATTTTCTACGTTTGATGAAAATCTACATCCTAATTGCGTAACAATCACAATCTGAATGATTTTGAAGTATATTTACTAATCCATGGCTTCATAATATGTTCAAAAATTTGTCTGCTCAACAACGTAATTAACGCAATGAAACAAAATCAAAATTAAAAGTCATTTATTCAAACTAGGCTGAGCATCAGCACTTTTCGAAAGTCAAAATTACATAACACAGTCCCCCAGAACCCCGCCCTTCACAACTTCCTAGTGCTTTAGCTGGAAGAAGAAGTGGTGCAACAAACTCCCCAGCAGCACAGCTGTCTGTGTGTTGTTGAACTGTCAAAACCAACTGTTGAAACCCATTGCTACTGACTGTGTTTTACGCTATTACTCCGCTGAAGCGGACCTTCAATTGTCATGGCTCAAATATTAGTTAAGTACTTGTGCAGAAAACGTTGAGTGGAGACCGCGTATCGGCAAGCGTAGTGTGGGACGACCCTCAGCTAGATGGACCAACGACCTTAAAAAGGTGGCTGGGACAGACTGGATGCGGAAGGCGGAGGACAGGGTGTTGTGGCGCAGCCTGGGAGAGGCCTATGTCCAGCAGTGGACTGTTATAGGCAGAGTTGATTGAGGCTCAAAAATTAGTTAGGTACCTATGCAGAAAATGAAGGGTTATGTTATGTCTTGGTCAATAACTTATTTTATGTTGTGCCCCGAACGGTTCTGAGATGAGAGGCTTGCGTTTACCCACTTTTCGCGACTACCCCATGTCGTGCGAATGCGGGTCAGCGAGCGCCGCTCCAGCGATTAGTTAAAACATTCAACAATCACTTTGATGGAATAGACATATTTGCTTTACCTTGTCATAAATTAAAAAAAAAAACCTTAATGACAGCCTAAGAATATGCAATGTTGATGCTGTTATCGGTCTTAGTAATTAAAAATATAATGTAGCTAATTACCTAATTATCTTAATTTCTAGTTTAATTCTTTTTATTTGTTTTTATTTACACAGTGGATTGTATTGTAACCATCCTTAGATTTAATTTAATTTTATAATTATGAAATCCTTACTGTAGGTACAATTGTTTGTCTTCCCAAATATATAAAAAAAAATAAAAATAAAAAAAAATCTTTTATTTTATTTATTTTTGAAGTTGCATTTCACAGAAGTGAAATTCACGGATTTGCAGTACCCGGTTTGATGTTAAGATAGTCGCAGAGTTGGCAAAATGACTTATTTCTCATTTTTTGAATTTTTTGCTTCCAAATGTTTTTAGTACTGCGAAGCTCTCATCTTCATTATTATTTTAATGTCATATTATAGATATTGTACCGAATTCAACTATTCAGGTACCATATCGTGATACTACGTAATAATCAAACTATGAATAATTGCCACCAACACCCTTATATTAATTAAAAGACATACAAAACTCGCGTGCGCATAGACAATACGGGTATTTACGTAATAAAGAATCAATAAGACTAAAACCATGTTAAATCAACATTGGGCGAAGCAAGCAAAGACAAGAAACGAATCCGGCAATTTATGGTAGCGTTCGTGAAGAGTACGGGACGATTAGACGTCGCAAACGACTGGGGATTTTTGGCTGGGGCGTTCAAATAGTGATGTAGGTGTGTAAGTACTTATTCTGTGAAGTATGTAGGGCTGGATTGAGGCATTTATCTGTTTGAAACACGAGTGTTTGGAGATCTGTGGTATGAATTGGTTTGGAGATCCATAGTATTAATTTTGTTCGTTGGAAAAATTGTGAGTAAAGAAATGTGTGCGTCAATAACCTTAAAGACGTTGATTGTGTTTTATTTTTAGAATCTTAAAAATGTTTCGTCTCTTCAAATTGTATTTAATTTAAATTTAATTGATTGCATTGTAATCTAAATTGAAATTATGCAATTAGGATTAGTATTTTTATGTTATTGCTAATTACTTAATGTGTACTACATGCTATAAGTATAACCAAGATGTAAAATCTAAATATTTGCACGGCTGAAATGCCGAATATAGTGGAACCCATAGATCTTAAGAACTTATGTTAGCTGCCTATATTCTTGCAAATAAATATATCATTCATTCATTCATTCAAATAAGGAGTTAAGCTGAATTTGAACTTACAAAAACAATCTTGACCGTAGAACCTTATACTCTTATATGTATAGTTATACCGAACTCAAAATACGTGCTTGGACGTGGAGTTGCGGATACCAGCCCGTCTTACCACTACGTACTCGTATATACTTTGGCTTACCTATTGGTCATAGAGATAAGTGTATTACTTATTTTATATTTCATATGAAAACCTGAATATAATTTTCTAATATATAAAAATCTCGCGGGGTTTGTGGTCGCACTCCTCCCGGAACGACTCGACCGATTTTTATGAAATTTTTTAATAGGTTGTAAAGTATATTTCTTCCCGATATTCCCACGGGAACGAGACTTACGCGAGTGAAACTGCGGGGAGCAGCTAGTTATTATACCTCAAAAGGAAAAACGGAAACTGTATAGGATCACTCGTGTCTGACTGTCCGTCTGACACCGACCGATTAAGTTGAAATTTGGTATTTTGGTAGTTATTTTTGGGTCACATATGAATTTATGTGACCCAACCACGGACGTGTAACATAAATAAATGAATTTTGAATATTAGGGTCACTCTTTATTTATCACTCGGATTTTTATTATTTTATTAGCCTATACCTCTAAAGCTTCATAAGTCTACATTCCCGAGCCTAATTTTATTAGGAACACGCCCGCACCCGAAAAAGGCGCGAAACACACGCGATATAAAAAATGGCGCCGAGCGATTTGAATGCGTGAATTATTGTCTTTGGACCAGAAATAATACACCTTCAGAAAATAATATGGCAACACCAGCGAAATGTAATCGTGATAAATGGAAGTGTGGAAAGCTTTTGTTATAATAGGATTAGGGTGTTCTGTTTTTTAATAGATATGTGTATCTGTAGGTAGGTATATAATAGTGCATGTGTGATTCAAATTTTGATGTATACTGTATCTTTTTCTAATAGGTACGGAAGGGTAATTATAAAAAAATAAGTATCTATCGTCTATGGCAGGGATGGTGAACCTCTCCCCATGGATGGTGAACCCACGTGCTATTTTTTCCAAATAAATATTAAATGTGGCCATGACGTGCCAACAAACTATCTTGACTTAGTGAATACTGGAAAATAACTAAATAGTTTCAGAACAATACTCTATTCGTAAACAGAAATAAATTCAGTCATCTCAACATTTAACGATTAATATTTATTTAAATTTAATGAAATAACAAATTATTGAACTTCTGCTGTTTATTATTTATTTATTTATTAAAACTTAATGCACAAGTAAAAAAAATACCGAACAAAGCCGGACTTAATGCCTGAGGCATTTTCTACCAGTCAACCTTAGGGTGATGCAGAGACAAAACATGGCAGGTGCAACATATGGGATAGACAACTCGAAAATCAAAAATATATACAATAAATATAACAATACATAGATACATACATACAAATACACAAAGTGTCAGGAGCAATAACGACTGGCAGGGGAGAAAACGAATCAGCACTGGGATGATTCTGTCTGGAACTTCTTACGAATATATTCCCGCGCCGTCGCCGCGCTGTTATAAACTAGATGCCAAATAATTTATATCAGATTCACATTTTCTCTTGCATGTACGCGGCGAGGATAGTCAAAATCGAAGCGCCTATCGTAGCCGGGCGCACTCAGATTCCTATGTTTGTAACTGTGACATAAATATCTACATTCTTCAATTGATGCCGTGCCCAAATTATTTTGTCGCGTGCCACCAACAATGGCGCGTGCCATTGGTTCGCCATCCCTGAGTCTATGCACTAACGTTATTGATGCGTTGTTTATTAAATAATGATCTAATTAATAGACTGTTGCTAAACATACCTTCATAGTTGCCAGATGATCCATTATGTCCTCCCTTTTTTTTTTTTTTTTAGTCCGTAAGAGTGTGACACACCTTTCCGCTCCGTCCAGAGCGGGAGAAGTTATTTGATAATTTCCCACCAAAAAAAAAACTTCCTCCCAAGTAGGCATACAATAATAAATTATGTCAACATGCAGTATAACATTTTTTGTTATCACTTAAAAGCAAATCTTACAAAATAAGAATTAGATGTATGGTGACAGATTGTAGTAGGTAGGTACTAATTACTCTGGTCCTGCTCCACAAGGGCGCAAAACTAATTGATTAGCATTTGAAAATAGTGTTTGAGCTGCTGAAGATTTCAAAAACTATCTTTGCATTGTATACATTTAATCTCTTTGTATTGTATAGTTGCACAGCACACTGTTATGTGAGTACTAAGAATGTGCCCTGGCGCGTGTGTTGGATCATTTAGCTCCCTTCAAAATGGTTGAGCTGAACGGTGCTAATCCATGCGTCATGTTCGTGAACGGCTGCCGTCAGTACAGACTGGTCATCTCGTAGCTGCCACGGCTTATTTTAATTTTTTAATTGCTTTTTTTTGTTAGTCTTTTTTTTATGGACGCTTTTAAATTTTGCATCGTTCTCACATGTATAATTTCAAAATGAATGATGTAAACAATATTTTGTAACCATAATACGTTGGTTTAAAAGAGTGTCTGTGGAGTTTCTTGCCCGTTCTTCTCCATAGGTACCTACTACGCTTTGGAATGGGCAACTAGCTTCAGCTTTCTGCCTTTTACTGTTAAAGAGGCCACTGGCAAAGAGGCCTCTCCCATGAATTCCAGTGTTTGCGCTCCAGAGCTAATGTGGACCACTGGTCGTTTGGTTTGTTCAGCTCGTCCCGCCATCTTCTACGGGGGGGGGGGGGGTTCTCTTTCCTGTCGCTTACTGTGAAGTGACAGCTTGAGCATAGAATATGTAAGTTCTTTTTAATAGCATGGAATGTACTCATGGAATTAGTAAGTACTATGCTGCCCTGCTAAGCGTATAAGTCCTATCTGCCAAAAAGTGTTTGAAAGTATATGATTGTTTAGATAAAAACTGTTTTAGTTTTACTCACAATGAACGTATTCCCTTTCAAAAGAAAATGGTTAGATATGACTTTAATCCTTTGTAACAGGGTGCTAAACAGCAGATAGGACAAACTGGAAACATGAGTTTAAGTAAGGAAGTGCACAGATAGGATGTGTTTGTTTAGAAGGTACCTCAATAGTGTTGCCATGGTGCCAAATAAGTAAAAATACCTAAAAATGTCAGATAAGACCTTTACGCTTAGCAAGGCAGTATATACATATATCGTAAGTACATTGGGTCGAATTTCGACCAGTGGGCGACCACTAGTTATTAATAATTATTCGAATAAATATTTAAGTATTTCGCTTTTTAAATTCTCAGGTTAATTTCTGTCGCTGCTCAGTTGCTTATTACCAAGATTAGATGGCAGATGTTACACATCATATGCGACTAATGTAAGGCTCGCTCGTTTTTTTTTCTCTAAGTAACACAACTGTCAAAACCGTGTCGGTATCTACACAAGTAAGTACACGTATTTACGTACGTACGTACGAACAGAACCTACATTATCTATAACAAAAACACCTCGTTATCTTTTTGCATATCCTTGACTGTCTCAGATCATTGGCTGGTTTGATAACGTTCATTATCTGCAGTCATTACAGTAATGATCAATTAGAGACAGGAAGAATGCATTGTTCGACTAGAAAAGGCATTCATTTTGATGTGCGGCATAAAAAATGTAGGAAATTGCGTAGGAAATGAGTTAGGTCTTATTTTGATTGTGTTCGGTCACTATTTGTGAGCAGTGGTGGCGCAGTGGTATCAGTCCCGACTTACGAGTTGTAGGTCGCGGGTTAGAACCCAGACATGTGCTTTACTTTGTGTAAATAATTTCATCACTACTGTTCTTGAGAGCAGTGGTAGCCCAGTGGTTATGGCCGCGACTTACGAGTTGTAGATCGTAGGTTCGAAACCAGGCAGGTGCTTTACTTTGTGTAAATAATTTCATCACCACTACTCTCATACCGGTGAAGGAAAAACATCGTGAGGAAACCGGCATGTCCTAGAACCAAAAAATCAAAGACATGTGACATCTACCAACCCGCAACTCAACGACATCTACCAACACACAATCTACAGCCACTCCCTCTCGAAGAGAGGAGGCCTGTATCCTAGCAGCGAGAACATCTATAAGCTGATGTTAGGTCACTGTTTGACTGCATGAGGAGTGTTTTTTGGACTCTTCAAACTATATAACAAAGAGTTAACTGAGGGTGGTATGATTCAAAATCTGGCACTAAATATTAAAATCAGAATTTATCTAGTTGTCAGAATGTAGTTTTATGTTATACAGACTGGATGTGGAAGGCGGACGACAGGGTGGCGCAGCCTGGGAGAGGCCTTTGTCCAGCAGTGGACTGTGATAGGCTGAGTTGTTCATTGATTGAGTTTGATGATTATATTATAAATTACAAGCTTCGCCCTGGGGTTTCCCCGTATAAGTCTCGATCCCGGAGGAATATCGGGATAAAAGTAACCTATGTGCTAACTCAGGTTATGGTCAACACATGTGCCAAATTTTATCTAAATCCGTTCAGCCGTTTTAGCATGAAAGCATGACAAACAAACAAACTCACTTTCGCATTTATAATATTAGTTAGGATAGGATTACTAGCTGCGCCTCGCGGTTTCACCCGCATCAATCTCGACCCTGTGAGAATAACGGGATAATTTTAATGTTAATTAGTAATCACAAAACCATAACATACTATTAAACTTACATCATCATCATCTGCCTAGCCTTTTCCCAACTATGTTGGGGTCAGCTTCCAGTCTTACCGGATACAACTGAATACCAGTATTTTACATGGAGAGACTGCCTATCTTTTTTTTTTTTAGATAGGAAATCATCAAATAACTTCTCGCGCTCTGGGCGGAGCGGGAGGGTGTGTCAGACGCTTACTGACTAAAACCCACCCGTATTCCTTCCTGTTGCCTGTGTTGCGGGGGCCTCGGTGACCGTTTAGTACCTTCCCGCGACCCCGGCAGGCATCGGCCCTAGTGGACCCTACATTTGTGCTGACGACATCTCTTTGAGGCGCGCGTGGAATACAACGCGCCGTCGACCCGGGCCTGGTCCTTACCGGACGGTGAGCTACCCATTGCTCACCGTCCATAAGCCCGCGCCTAGCGACTGCCTATCTAACCTCCACAACCCAGTTACTGGGTAACACGATACCCCTAGGTAAGACTGGTTGTCAGACTTTCGAGCTTCTGACGACCCGTAACGATTAAACTTACATAAAATAAAGAATCTCTATGCTTTGTCAAGTCGTAAAACAGTGCGAAGCATCCTAAGAACTAAATCCGTAGTTTCGGCCAAAGTTACGGGCGTTTCCTACTCCATATCACCTACGGACATAGAATTACTTCGGAGCCCGAACTGAGAATGAATGACAAAACGATTTGACAGTTGTCCCTACTCGCAATGTGTTTGTCCCGTTCGAAAAATTGAATTTGTCACTTGTTTTGACGGATCAACTACTTTCGGACGGGCCGTATCTTCGTTGACGGACTTAAAGAGTATTCCCCCAGAGGCGGATCGCTAGTATTGAAGTAAAATAATGATTTATGCATTTACAAGTAGAACGATTATTCTACTTATGATTGCAAATTATTATTTTACTAAGTAACGTTAGTGTTTGCATCACTTCGATCGCGAAAATCGCCCGTCTGCACACGACTTCGAAGTTTCCTTATTTGGTAAGGGCGTATACACATCTGCATATGTCCATATCTCTTTATTGATCAATCGCTTAACGGGTCGTTCTAATCATTTCGCGTTTCCAATCTTAATGAATATCCGTGTGATGGGGCTGCCAACCTGCGGTCGTTAATGCGTTCTGAGCCTTAAATGCTGATTGCAAGAAAGTTTCAATGCGGGATTAATTAGTGTGTGGTGGCAGGATAGCACACATTACATTGATTTCTCTTTAACGAACGTACCTATTACATTTCTATGTCTGTTGTTTTAATGTCTAGGGAACAATTCTTCAATTGTCTAGGGGATAATTGAGAAGGTATGAAAATATACCATTCCATTTCCTTTTTTTCAATTTTTTGTATTCCATTTAAAATATAATGTGACATCTCTTTTTAGTGTAATGTAAATCGTGCCTGGTTTCATTAATAATTTACATTTAAAAAAAAAAAAAAAAACGTATTTATTGGGAATCACAGAAAATCAGAAAATCAGAAATTAAACTAAAACGCACTCATAGAATCATAAAAATAAAAAGTTTAATGATAATGAAAGTCATGTACGACGCCAAAAGGCTCCTATCTCAGCATGATGCTGCTGGTATTCTGAAAGGACACGATTTTAACATAACTTCACGCATTTTTATCACGGAAAGCTTAGGCAGAGGTGTACCTATAGTACACCCACATTTCGCCAGTTATTTAAAATCCCATGTAATAGGGGGCGAGCCTATTACCGTTATTCGGGTACAAATCCAGACTCTGGGCTGCTATGGAGAAATCCTTGATAAAAAAAACCCAATAACACTTTGCCCGACTTGGGAATCGAACCCAGGACCTCATGCTCAGCAGTAGCGCTTGCGGCCACTAGACCAACGAGGCAGTCAGTTCTTTAATAATGTGATTTTCAAAACTAGAACTACCAAGTGTGATCACTTGGTAAACAAATTCGTGGTTGCAGGCTGTGTGCTTATTCGCCAAAGTGATATCATAAATAAAAAATCATAATCTTCCGTGTGTAACACAGGCCTCCTTATAATATCTGCTAACCCGCACTGGGCTCGCGTGGTGGATTATGACCCACTCCCTCTCACAGAATGGAGGCCTTTGTTACACGCGGAAGATTATGATTTAAACTATTAAAAAAAAAACGAACGAGCCTTACCAGTTACAGTCGCGGATGATGTGTAACATCTAACATTTAACCTTGGTAATAAGCAACTGACCAGCGACAGAAATTAACCTAAAAAAAAAACGAATAACTATTCATTACTAGTGGCCGCCCACTGGTCGAAATTTGATCCTCCTCTACTTACAATCTATATACTTACTAATTCCATGCTATTAAAAAGTAAAAATAATAATAATAATAATAAATATATATTTGACATAAAAGTACACTTTTACAGCTTGACACTTAATTATAAGGAAATAGTCTGGTACAAAATAAATGATGAAAAACCTGTGTTACAGGGGTAAAGTACTTGTTTCATGCTCAAGCTGTCACTTCCTGTTATACACATACGTCCTTTTCACGAAATCTCTCCCACAGAAAGCGCGAGGAAAGAAACATCAATAATATCTGCAAAATGACCTGTAGGATACATATCGTTGCCAGGAACTGAACAACAAATTATCTAGAGGTAGGTGCTTACTGATATACGGTTCATAACGAGTAACAACATTGCGAAACAAAACCATCGCTCCTACTCATTACATAAACATGAAATAATACTCTACATAGAAATAACTTTATCGGGCATAGATTTTAAACGCTTTATCTATAACTACTATAGGAATTCTTCCTACGCTACGTTCAGAATTCACTTTGCGACTATACGAAATAAACTCAGTAGTACATTACTATAACTTCAGTGTCCCATTCATACGACAATTCTAAGATAATAGGCATTCTAAGCGAAACAAAATTTCCATACATACTTTACTCAAGCACACTTTGTAATAAGTAAAACGATAATTTCCCTATAAATTGTACAATAAAAGCAAAGTATCTTATATGTAAATGAGGCTATATGCGTAATAATCTGGCGAAAACGGTCGATTTGTACGACAAATATATGAAACTCGCGGCTTATTACGTCAAGCGAGTTTATGTGGCCAATAATGCTGTATCGGTGGGTAATACTAGCGTTCTATTAAATGCGCTATCGCTAATAATATCTATGTGATAGAATGAAATGGTGCGCTCGAAGTTGGTCCTCTTATGAGGCTACAATATCGCTTTCGCATATCAGAATTGCTAATAGATGGCGGGAATGTGTGCCAGGCGGGTGCCCGGGCTATGCTTATTAGCGAGACGACAGTGGCGCTCTCCAGACAATTGCGGCGCCGCTGTGAACTAGATTGGATATGGGCCGACGGTTGACGTTCTCTTTGTTTTGCACCTGTTGTTATAGGCTTTGGTTTAGCGTTTATTTATTGGATAAGGTATGATTTATTGTTTACGGATGTCAATGAATATTGTAATGTTTGTGTGGTACTTTATGAATGCCTTATGACTTGTGGTAATTATTCCATCAGAAGCAAAGATTGTCATATTCTTTGATTTATAGAAATGTAGAATTTTTGTTTGAAAGAAGAGTAATAAAATAACTAATAAGTATTAGGTTATGGTTAAAGTATAAATAGCTAAGAATTTTGCTATTTAAAAATGATATAATTGTGATATTTTGACAAAAAACAATCCGTGGTATACAATTTTCAAAGCGCTTTCTACTTCCCACTATAAACTACTACATCCTGATGAAAAGGAAAAGGACTATAACACAAGCACAACAAACATTCTACCTCGTCGTTGGTTCGCGGGCTCGCAATGCTGAATGCTCTACTGGGGGGTAACCATCACCTCTTATAGCAGTATTATTTCAATATTACTTTAGCGTGAGAAAGAGATGGAGCTATAAGTCCTGTATAGCTCCATCACTTTCCCACTGTGAAGTAATATTATAATAATACTGCTATAAGAGGTGATGGTTACCCCCCTGGAGTGTCGCATCGACATAGGAGTGTGATTTGTTTGCCGCGAGATGGATAGACGTTTGTCAAGCATGTTCGGATTCTGTGAGATGATGGACGAGAGTAATATTCTATTTTATTTTATTTGATTGTTATTTGTTAGTTATTTTTGTATATTATTTCTTATAGTTATTCCTTCCTAATTGTAAATTGTTTATCTGTTTTTATTGGAATTTAACTGTACAATAACTTGAATCTGGTTCTGTAATGTTGTGCATGTTTTTACCAAATAATTTAAAATAACAACGTAACCGAAACCAATAAAAAAAAATTTACAGATCTCATGCACCATATGACCTTCAAATAGCATTGGAAATGAACTTCGGTAGCTCCCGAGAAGCTCAAACCTAGATCTTAAAATCGTCATAACTCCAGAATTTATTATTGTTTTTTTTAAATTTCGAAAAACAGTCGGAGCATAAGCTTCCTGAACATGTACATGTAGATTTATTTTTAAATATTCATAAATAAGACTAGATGTTGGGTAAATTATGGACTCCATAAATATGACCATTTAAGAGCCCTTTTCTTTATCATGGCATGTCGCACTTTCTTGAAAAGGGGGCCTATACCGGAGCGATCGAAAAAACATTTCCAATGTTAAAACGTTGACCACCCCTGCAAGGAAGCACGTCACAATATAGGTTACGGATACACGGTAGCTAGCGAACGACCAACGCATCTCGCATGCATCCAGTTTATAGATAAATGATAGCGATACAACGAGATTTAAGAATATGCGATAGCGAGCCCCGGGGAGTTCATTCGTATGTATCTAGCCTTAAATCGCTAATAGCGGTAGGCCGTGTTAATTTATAAGTTCACGCTTGCTTCCTTTTTTGGGTAGGCAGGCTTGAGGCAATGTTAATAGACGGTACTTTGTTTTAGTATGATGTGGTGGCTTGAGGGTGTGGCAACAATGTGTTGGGTCTTGAAGAGGGTCGGTTGGGAGGGTTGGCTTGGGCTTATCTTAAATGTTGTGTAGGAGATGGTTTTAAGTCTTATCTTGTCACAGGTATTTGTTTTAATTTTTTGGTCTATTTTCCCGATTTAGTAGACCAACATCTTTAGGTCAAATTAGGTTTCATGTTTCGAAAATTTTAGTATGATGGATATTCGCATGATTGTTTTGAATGATGACTTATTTAGTGAAGAAGTTATTCGATGTACCGATGATTTTTAAAGATTGAATCGGTCTATCGACACGATCTGCCACAATTGTGACTTATTTAGTTGTTACACCGTTTTTACAGCTTTAATTTAACAGACCTAGCTATGCTGATAATTATCATCTGCCTAGCCTTTTCCCAACTACGTTGGCGTCGGCTTCCAGTCTAATCGGAAAAAGCTGAATACTAGTATTTTACATGGAGCGACTGCTTATCTGACCTCCACAACCCAGTTACTGGGTAATACGATACCCCTTGGTAAGACTGGTTGTCAGACTTTCGGGCTTCTGACGACCCGTAACGACTGTCAAAGATCCACGAATGACAGCCGGGACTAACGGCTTAATGTGCTTTCCGAGGCACGGAGGGGTCTTGGTATGTAAAGATGGTCATTTATGAGATAGTAGCGAAAACAGACTTCAAAATTAACTCAAAATCAAAAGTCATTTATTCAAACTAGGCTGAGAATCAGCAATTTTCGATGTCAAAACTTACATAAGACAGTCCCCCAAAAACGCCCGCCCTTCACCACTTCCTAGGGCTTTAGCTGGGACGAAGAAGTGGCGCAACAAACTCCCCATTACAAGACATGATTACGATCAATCTATCTCTCTATATCTATATTTCTCTATATATCTTTATCCCACTGTCGGACAAAGGCCTCCCTTTGCCACACACGTCTGTCCTCTGCCATTACAGGTCCTTTCTGTAGGAGTCAAGTTCGTCCCTTCATCTTTGTCTTGGTCTGTCGCGATGTCTTTTAGCAATTAATGGGACCCGGTCTGTGTTTCTTTTAGCCCACAGCTCATCTGACATGTGGCAGACATGTCCGGCCCAACCCCACTTGCATGCATACTCAGCCTATAATGTTCCCACTGCTGGGTCACAGGCTTCCCCTCTCTGTAGATGGGAGTGGGCCGTAATCCGCCACGTGGCGTGGGCCCTGTGCGGGTTGCTAAATAACCCCACTTGAGATGTGTCATGAACTTCATAAATTTTTAACCGACTTTAAAAAAGGAGGAGGTTATATGTTCATCTGTATGTATTGCATATATATTTTTTAATGTATGTTCATCGATTTCTCCGTCAATTGTAGACCGATTTTGAAAATTAGGTGTTCCCATTGTCATAAAGTCAGATTCTGATGACGGGATCTCATGGAAATCGAGGGAAATCCTTCAGTTTTATAGGCACACCTATAGCGATTTGGGTATTATTATAGTAACTCATGCATTTGCTCTCGGAAAATACCATTTGGTGAAGTGGAATTGATGATGACCACAGATAGCCATCGAAACTACTTAATAATAAGTATTTCACGGGTTGCATTCGATTAGGTACTTTAATATGGTATTTAAGCAATTTATGCATGGTGAAATGGAGCTGCTGGTGACTTCACCATCAACTCCAGTTCTCGTGGTTCTTACCAGGAGAACTCCTTAACAATCAACGTCCTTGCATCGGAAAAAGCTATATTTTTTTGTAAATGGTTGATGAACAGTTGACATTAGGCTATTGTTACTTAGATAAATTACAAAGTGATCCACTAAAACGTGAAAAATATGGACTGAACAAGATACCCATGTCTAGTCCTGTCCCTTTAGTTCGCCAACCCCATTAATTTTCCCATGACTTGTCAGCATGTATCACCATATTCGTACAACCGTTATCTCTACACGTCCTATGTTTCTAATTAAGAGCAGGCCCACTACTTCATTAGCCTGACGGTCGCTGATTAGACTGAGCTTATCAGTTCGTGCATGGCAGGGCGTATGTGTTCTGATAGCATCGTAATTGTTGTATCATTTATTGATGTAATCGGGATTATGTTGACGTGCCTACCGCGCTACCGGTTGGGGTAGTGCTGTGAAGTTGTGGGTCGGGAAGTGTGTGCGTAAGTTGGTGAGCATCGATATAATGTAAAGATGGAAGGAAGTTTTCCTAGCTGTAATAATTTTGATATTAAATTACTGTATGTTTCTGTTTGAACAAAGTAACGTCAACCAAAATAAATATATATGTAGATAAAACAAATTATTTACAAAACAAAAAACCCGACTGCAAAAACACATAACTGAAAAGAGAAAAACAAGCATTATATTCTATAGAATTTTGGTATTGCAGGGGACAAACAAAAGTCACACCATATTTCAGGTTATGGGTTTTTTGTTTTTTTAAATAATTTGCTTTATTTCAAGCTTTTTTAGTTTTATTATATTATATATTTGGAATTGACTTATTACTAGCTTTTATTTGACACCAATATTGTTGTAATTTATTTAAAAAAAAAGCCTCGCCGTTCCTTTTTGTATTTGCAGATGTAATAAATGAATATTATGTAGCCTATGTTACTACTGTAAAAATCCCTCAAGCCGTTTAGGCTGCAGAGCGTGCCAAAGAAATAGACATACATATGTAAATACATAAAAAAAACATTACCCACCTTCTGGGGCAGTCGGGTGAAAAAAATTACCCTCTTTCTGGGGTAGTCGCGTAAAAATAAACATTTACAGATGAATTTTGCATTTCTGAGAAAAGAACTTTCGACGGTCCAAGCAACACGTTGGAGGGACTCTCTTGGAGCAAGCTACTGTACAGCGATAAAAAGACAAGACCTTGACGCCTCAAAGAGACGATGAAACTTGTTATGAAAGGCTGCTGGCAATATCCAAGATTAACAACGCATGGACAAAGAAGTGAAAGCTGAGAGAAGGGATCTGTAAGATGAATCAGAAACAGAATCAGAATGAGAAAATGTAGAGTAGCTGTAGTAACCCGATTCATAAATTCCTAATCAAAATAATTACTAATCTACCTACGCACAATCAATACAACAAAACTTATTACGTAAACAGAAAACAGAACACTTCGCACGTTAGTGTCGGCGACATTTTGTAAGCTTGGTACAATTGCAATTACTGCGCGGGCGCCGGCTAGTAACAATTTGTTTTGTAATGCTCCCTTTACCAATTAATGTATGTATGTAGTTATGTGTGTGTTGCCCAACAGTATGCGTAAGCTGGGTGTGTAATTAACGGAGTAATTAATATTTTAGTCTGGGATTTAGAATTAGTTTTGTATACTAGCCAGTGTTGTGGGTTTTGAATTAAATGATTAGGTTCGAAATAGTGATCGAAATTATTAATTCACAGCATGGGCAGCCGTCACCTCTTTCTGCGTAGCAGTAATGCTCGCGAAGGAGGAGGCGGGACGGTTGAGGGAAAGGCAAATTTCGCGCCCTCTCGCCCCTAGCCGCCGCAGGACGCCCTGGGCGTCGGGAATCCCGGGCGGATTTCCGGCCACCGTAGGTGAGGGCTTGCGGAGGGTGAGCAATGGGTAGTTCACCATCCGGTAAGGACCAGGCCCGGGTCGACGGCGCGTTGTGTTCCACGCGCGCCTCAAAGAGATGTCGTCAGCACAAGTGTAGGGGTCCACTAGGGCCGATGCCTGCCGAAGTCGCGGGGAAGTTCGAAAGGGTTACCGATGCTCCTGGCAACACAGGCAACGGAAGGAACACGGGTGGGTTTTAGTCAGTAAGAGTCTGACACACCCTCCCGCTCCGTCCAGAGCGGGAGAAGCTATTTGAAAATTTCCCACCCAAAAAAAAAAACAAGTGTTTTGAATTTAATGATTAGGTTCGAAATAGTGATCGAATTTAGTAATTGACTTTGTTATCAAATAGACAAAAAGTCAAAGACTCGTCATCCTAATTACAAAGAATCCTAACGACTTCATTTGACCACAAGTTCTCAAGAGTAGTAATTATATGGATATCAGTTTGCCTATACAATGGGCCTCATTAGAAGGTTGAAATTTACCCAAAGTGCAATAGAGAGGGCTATGCTTGGAGTTTTCCTACGTGATCAGAAATGAAGAGATCTTTAGGAGAACCAAGGTAATCAACACAGCCCGAAGAATTGCCAAACTTAAGTGGCAGTGGGCAGGGCACATTGCTGGCATAACAGATGGCGGTAGTGTAGACGTGGAAGGTGGACTGATGACCTGGTGAAGGCTGCAGGAAACCGATGGATACGAGAAGCACAGAAAAAGTCGAAGTGGTGGTGCCTGGAGGCCTATGTCCAGCAGTGGTCTTTCGGCTGACATGATGGATGTAAGTTTAAAAATACGTAATTTTACAGGATATGCAGCAGCATCTTCTGCTAGTAATAACCACCAATAGAATAACTAATTTTCCTACTGGCCGTTCCTAGCAGCGTTTATTAGCGGTGTCTCAAGTATCCAATAAACCCGGGTCGACGGCGCGTTGTGTGCCAAGCGCGCCTCAAAGAGATGTCAGTACAAGTGTAGGGTATGTATGTATGGTACGTTGTATGTCCGCTAGGGCCGATGCCTGCCGGGGTCGCGGGAAAGTCCGAAAGGGTTACCGAGGCCCCTGGCAACATAGGCAACGGAAGGAACACGAGTGGGTTTTAGTCAGTAAGAGTCTGACACACGCTCCGCCCAGAGCGGGAGAAGTTATTTGATAATTTCCCGACCAAAAGAATCCAGTAAAAACAATACGGCTATGTTTTTTAATGGACACGCGTATGTCCAATATATAATTTGATGGTTAGCGATGATTCGGCCAATGCATAATCAGCTAATAATGTTCCTACTGCTGGGACAGGCCTCCTCTCTGTGAGAGGGAGCGATGCGACCAATGGTGGTGCATGATTGCCTAGAACTAATTTATTCGCTCATAACTTGAAGATTCCCAAGGTTACAGTTATTGGAAAACACAAGCATGATGGGATGTTATGGGAAAACTTATTACCTACATAGCGAGACTATTACAAAAGCTTTAACGATCAGTTTATTTTCGTCATTTTAGAGCAGTAACTAAGCCATTTACTACAGTTATTTGCGTAGGAAGGGTAAGAGGCATAATTCGTCTCACACCCAGAAATCTAAAGATAATTAAATTGCTTGTATGAAAATATTAATGACTGAATCGTAAACGGTGCTAAATACGAACGAAGTAAATGAAATCGAAACCGATAAACTACCGTTTGAACTAAGATATAATTATTTCCGCTCGAAAACACGACTTTAACCTTTACATATGAAACATCTACCTACGTTGGCTCTTGGTTTTCTCTACGCCTGTTTGTTTGTCAGGCATTTGATGGAATGATTAGCAGAGTTCAATTGTTTTTAGGGTTCCATAGCTCAAAAGAAAAAACGGAACCCTTATAGGATCACCCGTGTGTCTGTCTGTCCGTCTGTCACAGCCAATTTGCTCCGAATCTACTGAACTGATTAAGTTGGAATTTGGTACACATATGAATTTCTGTGACCCAAATACGGACGTGTAACGTTAATAAATACATTTTGAACATACCCCTATGTTCAAAATTTATTTCACTTTTGGGGGCAAATCAGAACATTAAGAGACCGACAACACCTAAAGCGCGGTCACTGTCGGACTGCATAGAAAAGAAAGAGAAGCACTATGACACAACGCTGGTAATTGATTGCAAAATATGAAGCAATTATCGATTTACATAAAAGCTATAGATTGTATAAAAAAAAACTCTATTATGCTAATATGTTGATTGTAGAACAATCTGACAAAAAATCAGAATGATTGCATGTATATTAGTATGGTTTTTAATCGTTAAAAGAAAATTTTAGAGGAAACTTCGTGATTTTTTTCTATCGTATCAAATTAGTTATATGTATTATGTTTTCAACACACTATCTACCTAGCATATATCCTTAAGAATATCATATATTTTTCTGATGTTTTTTGCTGCAGGGGGTCATATACTTTAAGGCATTATAAAACTTATAAAATTTGCGTTTAGGTCCTGTAGTCCCCTTAAAAGAAAAGCTTTGCAAACTGTACCGTGTGACATATTAAATGAAAGGGCTTGTAAGGATTTCAAATGTATTTTATTTTATTTTAAAATTAACACTTTTAAAGATATTTAAGAAATAACTTTAGAAGTGTTCATAACTACATAGCCGCGAAAATTCTGATCAGAAAACTCGACAGAGTTAAGGCTCGTACAGACTGGCGTGATATCGCGGGCGCGACTGGCTGCGCGACACTTTCCATTAAATTTTCATAGAAATTGTGCTACTAGTATCTTGTCGCGCCTGTTTGGGGAGCCTTTAAAGATTGGACGGATTTTAAAGTAAGGTATTTTAAATACTTGAAATCATAATAAACGATGGTATAAAAATCATGAGGAGCGCTATTATTCGTAGATATTTGGCCAAATTGATCATCATATATTTTTATAGAAGGAGTAGTGGTGGCCCAGTGGTAACGGTTGCGACTTACGAGTTATGGGTCGTGGGTTCGAACCCAGACAGGCACTTTACTTTGTGTAAATTATGTCTTCACCACTGCTCTCAAAACCGTGAAGGAAAACATCGTGAGGAAGCCGGCATGTCCTAGAACTAAAAATTCGAAGACATGTGACATCCGCCAACCCGCGCTGGGTCTGCGTGGTGTGTTATGGCCCAATCCCTCTCACAGAGAGGAGGCCTGTGTCCCAGCAGTGGGAACATTATAGGCTAATTATGGTATCTTCATATACATTAATATATCTCTCAACCTAAAACAAACAACTCAAAAAACAGCCAAACAACCGTTTACCATATGATTACTCGTATAATTAAACTTAACTCCAAAATAAATGAAAATCAAGATAAGGGCGGGTCCACACAACACGTACGACAGTCGTGAGTTAGGGTTGCATAACGCTGGTTAAATGTTGTATAATAAAAGTTTAACGCGAAAGTAACAATCGACCGATCTCGCGTCGTGACCGTTACAGATAAGTGGACATGTGGACTTGCATAAGAACATACGGCTGTTGTCACATTGGCAACGGTAAATGGGTATTTTGTTACAAAGCAAGTGTAGTTTTCTTAGAAGCAACAAGCTCGAATCTGACAACTGCTTGCTGCCTGCTTATTCTGTTGAAATCTCATCGTGATTGAAGTGAGAAAGACAGAGAGAAAGAAAGAAAAAAAGAATACTTAACACACACACATAACATCAAGCCTTGTTGCTCCGAAGGGTTGGGCAGAGGTGTACCTGTAGTACACCCACTTTTCGCTTGTTAAGTCCCATGTAATAGGGGGCGAGCCTATTGCAATCAACCGGGTACAAATCCAGACTTCGCGCTGCTACTGAGAAATTCCAAATAGAAATACCCAAAAACAAAGAAAAAAAAAGCAAATTTTACATTTGGAACACGCACAAGAAATACAAAAAGTAAAATAGGAGCATTTAAAACTAACAAAATTGACATATTTGATCGTTTTCGAAGAGTATTCGATTTCGAAAAGTACAAAAAAAATCTGTGCAACGTCAAAAAGCCGCTAGCAAGCTATTATTAGTGTCCAATCTCTAACAACAGGTGGGACGACAGTTCACTTCAAGCTCACTTCACCTTGAGATTTTTACTAAATAGACCTGAGTGAAGCCATTCTATTATATAATTGGTTGAAAAGCATATTGCATCAGTACCGTATTCTGCCATCCATGATTTAAAAAAATTATTTCAGTCAAGTTTTTTGGAATGCCCTCTGCTGGACACTTAGAGACTGCCTACGAATTATGTCTATGGCCAAGTACGATCACAATAAACTAGCGAATTGTTAATTGTAGCCCTTTATAGATCACAAGAAAGTGTTACACGGTTCAGTAGTAGGAAAGGAGGTACTGAATATTTTTGGAGACAAATATAATTTATTTATTTATAGGAGAACCAACAGCTTTAACAAATTGATAACAATTGTATATGCTACACAGAGCCAAATACAGGTTCTCACGGGTAAAAACAGAATTTAATCATGATTGTTTTCTAAACCATATCAGCAGGTCTAATTACAAATATTGCCCTATTAAAAAGTGCCACGTTATTCACGGAATTAAAAGAGAAATGATTGTCTCCACATGAATTCCTCCTAACTCCCTCACATCATTACAGTGACATGCCACTACACGTTTATATGCACTAGCGCCATTCGACTTACGACCAACCGTCCGTTTTCCAACAATACCTCCGGATGGTTGTACGTAATACTGAGTTTATTGTAATTGCTTGCATCGATATGGGCCAATGTGGTCGTTGTGTTTGTAGGTCGTTAGATGGTTGTAATTGTTGGCCAGTAAGGAAGTAACGTTGGTGTGGCTTTGAATCTTAATGTCTGTGAAGATTAGGACTTGGTAAATGTTGTAATAAATGAGACGATATAACTGTACACAGAGACTTGTTTTCTGGAGAAAAAAGCTTGATTAAAATAAGAACATGGAGAGAAAAATACCAGAAAGATACCAGAACAGATAGTGAAGTAAGAAACCACAAGGAATATGGTACAACATTTTCCTATACGGAGGTATAGGAAAACGGCATAATCAAGTTATCAAAATAATCCTAACACTAAGACTGGACTGGACATATGATGCGCGATATAATGGGGAAGTGGAGCAAGATAATCACTGAATGGTACCCAAAGGATGGCAAAAGAAAACGAGGAAGACAACGCACGGTGGGAATACGATTTAAAATTGACAGCAGGACCAAACTGGAGAATGGTTGCTCAAGACGGGCAACAGTGGAAATTGTTGGAGGCCTTTGCCAATAGGCACGCCGAATTAAGAGACATTATTACAGTTTTTAATTATTTTCTAAGTTTAAGTGGAAATGTTAGTATTTTGGAATAAAGGGCTTTATTATTTTTATTATTAACACTAACCTAACAACAAACTAAGTGACGTTTTTTTTAATATTAACGGCTATTGTAATTTTTTGACATTATTGACATTATAATATATTAATAACTGACTGAGACTTTTGAAATCATTTATTTAATCTTATTACATCTTTTGATATTATTATTGCATGTTTCCAAATCATTATAAGTACTTATTAAAATTATATAATAAATTATTTGTATACAAATTGCATTGGTAGAATAGATTATATTATAGATATTACGCTAAAATTTATATTTGAAGAACTTAGTACCTATGTTTACAAATAAAGTTTGAATTGATTTGATTTGATTCGGTAGGAGCTTACGTAACATAGGTTGATGTAAATATCGCTACTGTTGCACTGGGCCCCTCGTTGCACTGTACCCGCTCTGACTCCACTAACTCTGCCTTCTCTTTATAATTATTTTAGAAATTATTTTGTATGTTCGAAAACTTAGGACTTTTCAAAATAAGAAGCGATTACCATAATATAAATCCTACACGTAGTAAACATAAAATTGTGAATTGTGACGTGGAAAAATTCATGCGCATCGCTGTCAACTGGTAATGTGCCCTAGAGACTGACGGCATTGCCACGTTGTATGGCAATGGTTTATCAAAGGTAGGACCTCAAATAAATTGGGATATGGGCAGGAGAATGTTGATAATATCTTAACATCTGTATACATCTAATTAAAGAAAATGTTCATAATTTTGCACAGAACATTCACGGGTTCCATTGTAATAAGTTTACTTCAGTAATTTCATAGTCGGCCGACCATAAAAACTTTTTACAGTCATTAGCACATTATTAAACAATTACATGATCATAGAGCTTGGGCAAAGAGGTTTTATTGCAGTAGCTCGTTAGATTTATATTGCGTATAAAAAAAAGACATTGTTGCGAAGGCCAGAGTGATGTAATTGGTAGAATGTATGCAGAAATAGGTACGGTCTTACCCTAAGCTTGCGCTGACGCATGTGTGTGTAGAAGAAAATGTGAAAACAAGAACTATGTTTAAGAACTATGTTTAAGAACTATGTTTAAGCACTATGTTTAAGAACTATGTTTAAAAACTTTGTTTGAGAACTATGTTTAAAAACTATGTTTAAGAACTATGTTTAAGAACTATGTTTAAGAACTATGTTTAAAAACTTTGTTTGAGAACTATGTTTAAAAACTATGTTTAATAACTATGTTTAAGAACTATGTTTAAGAACTATGTTTAAGAACTATGTTTAAGAATTATGTTTAAGAACTATGTTTAAGAACTATGTCTCATAACTATGGTGAAGAAAAGAAACGCGTTTACGACGATGTGTCAATATTCTTTTTCGCAAAGTTAATTTAACCTAAAATATTTGACTGAGTTAAATTCATGAACGAATAATTAATTATATTTATTTCTCCAATTCAAATCAAATCATAAGTCATTTATTTAAACTAGGCTGAGAATCAGCACTTTCTGAATGTCAAAATTACATAAGACAGTCCTCCAAAAACGCCTGCCCTTCACCAGATCCTAGTCTGTTCCTAGTGCTGGGAAGAAGTGGCGCAACAAACTCCCCAGCACGACACCTGTCTGTTTAGTTATATAAACTTGATTCTATACAAATCGTATGCAAAGTAATTAACACCACGAAACACAAAACATTAAACTAAATTACTTGCCATATGTTAGCTAGCACACGCCAATATATTAACAAAACAATGAAAACTGTACTCAAGCAGAAATAAAAATTACAACATAAAAACGTAAACAGAACTTAATACCTAAATAAAAGCCTCCAGGCATAAAGGGTGTGCCCGCTTACATAAAGCTATACATAGCTGTAAATGGGTCAAAAACAATATTACACGTCAAAAATAAATTTTGCATTAAAACTAAGCGGTAAACTATCCAAACATTAGTTACTGAGCTTGCTACTGGAGTAAGAGTATTAAAAAGAAAAATCGTTTGTAAAGTTATGTGAACTTTCCCCTCAATTTCTTATAACCTTGAATTTTTTAACCAATTAATCAAGTTCGTTTTAACCACTCATGTCAGAAATTTTATTTGTAGACTTCCAATATTCTGATATGAATTAATTGCAATAGTAACACTTAATAGGATATAAATGAAGCGAATGTTAGTTCACAATGTGCAGGTCCGTACAATGCGAACAGATAATCAGGTGTTACCCGGTACCCTATAAAACGCGGAATGGAAACACCACGGTACTATACTGATACAGGGTGCGACGCACGGCTAATTATATTCAATTGTAAATGTATTGGTTCGGTAATGTTACTAAATTACCGAACTAATACATTTACAATTAACAACTCTCTCTCTCTCTCACTTACTAAAGTAACAAGCAAAATAAATGTATATAATTGGGAAAAACATGCATAACATTACAGACATAAATCTAAGTTATTGCAAAGTTATATTTCTATGAAAACAGATACAAAAATGTATTTTTTTTCCAATGCTCCAATTTTCCATGAAAACTTAAGGCGCTGACAAGACCCAATTGACCAAAATTGGCTTTTCTTAAGAAAAAAAAATTCCAAATCTGTACAGTTTGTGGTAGCGGAAAAAATATATGTTAATTTTGAACATATTTCCCAGAACATGGTTGTTACCAAAACACGTTTTGAAAAAAAAAAAAACTCGAGACAAACTAACGTTAAACTAACCCCTTACCTTGAGTTCTAATCCAAAATATCTGTATTAAATATCAACATACGTTACATATTTAATTAATAACAAGAACGTCTTATTTGAATGCAGAACTTGGTTGTTTTTTATTTTCGATTACTCAACTCAATTTTGAGTAAATAGATAATTGCTTCATATTTTGCAATATATTATAAGCGTTGGGTCATCGCGCTTCTCTTTCTTTTCTATGCAATCTGACAGTGACCGCGGTTTAGGTGTTGTCAGCGTCTTAATGGAAAATTGTTGCGGGAGCCTTAATCCTTTATGAGCTTTAAGACTTGCCTTTATCATTGTAGTGAAAATAAATAAGGGAACAAATACAGTAATACACTTTACGCTATAAGTTCGAAGATGTTCATAAAAAAAAGTATGTGATAATGGTGGAATGGTGGCTGAAGGTATTCAAGAGTGCTCTTTGGTTGGTTTAGAAAAAACTATAGCCAAACCTGGAGGCGGGGATTAGGGATTAGATAACTTAAGAGTTTCTTACATATAGCAACACCGAATCTATACTCATTGAGCGCACGACATTGACTGTGTGTCGACCCGTCAGAAAGCTATCTTGTACTGTGCGTTCGATTAACAAATACTTTAAGGCGCTGACAAGAGGCAAATGAACAAAATTTGCTTGTCTTAAGAAAAAAAAAAATGCCAAATCTGTTCAGTTTGTGGTAGCGGAAAAAGTATATGTTAATTTTGAAAATATTTCTCAGATCTTGGTTGTTACCAAAACACGTTTTGAAAAAAAAAACTCGATACAAACTAACGTTAAACTAATCTCTTACCCTGAGTTTCAAACCAAAATATCTGAATTAAATATCAACATAGAACAAGAATGTCTTAAGGCTCCTACATACTGGCGCGACTTGTCGCGCGACGCGACGCGACACAAAGACACCGCGTGTAGCGCTACAAGCGGTGCCTTTGTGTCGCGACAAGTCGCGCCAGTATGTAGGAGCCTTTATTTGAACGCAGATCTTGGTTGTTTTTTATTTTCGATTACTCAACTCAATTTTGAGTAAATAGATAATTGCTTCATATTTTGCAATATATTACAAGCGTTGTGTCATCGCGCTTCTCTTTCTTTTCTATGCAGTCTGACAGTGACCACGGTTTTGGTGTTGTCAGCGTCTTAACCAGAAGACGTTGTTTCTATAAAATAAGCACTACATCAAACAATATAACGGAGTTCATCGAACTTCTTTTACATTTGGAATAGCCGTTTATGTACTTGTTACCTATGTATATTACAGGGTTAATATTACAAAGGGGGCTTGTAGCTAAGTAATAACAGCCGCACGGGTCGATCGATCAGGTTAAGCTACGCTTGTCACAGTTGGTCCGTGGATAGGTGACCATCTTTACATACCAAGATCCCTTCGTGCCTCGGAAAGCACGTTAAGCCGTTGGTCCCGGCTGTCATTTGTAGATCTTTGACAGTTTTTACGGGTCGTCAAAAGCCCGAAAGTCTGACAAGCAGTCTTACCAAGGGGTATCGTGTTACCCAGTAACTGAGTTGTGGAGATCAGATAGGCAGTCGCTCCATGTAAAATACTGGTATTCAGCTAAATAAATTTAGGCTGGAAGCCGACCCACATACACGACATAGTTGGTAAAAGGCTAGGCAGATGATGAGGTTTATTGTGACAACCCATGGTGATTGAGTAATGCACACATTTCTTGTGAAAATTAGAGTCCTCTAAGCATCACCACAATCGTCATATTCCACAAAAAAAAAACGTAGTTGGTCATATCAAAATATCAAGCAAAATGAATAGCACTTAAAACAATCTCGCGCTGTATAATATGTTTCTCTTACGGTACATTGTCCTTCGATATCGTGGGTGCTACCGCTCGCCCACGGGCGCGGACGCGGCGCGCGCGCAGCACACATACATAGCTCAGGGCTGCCACACTTGTTTATGAGGGATTTAGGGTGCTATACCATATGTAGGTATTGTTTAATGTTGGCTGGGATTGTGGAATGTTGACATTGATAAAACCTAAACCCTCATGGTTTCAGTATTGTGCCAACCAAAAAACAAACATTACTTTCTAAACATTCTTTGTTCTTGTTAATCCTTACTAATATTTATAAATGCAAAAGTGAGCTTGTTTGTTTGTTACGCTTTCACGCTAAAACGGCTGAACAGATTTAAATGAAATTCGGTACATGAGTAGACCATGAACTAGGTTAGGAAATAGCATACTTTTGATCCCGATATTAACACAGGATCGAGACTCATGCGGGTGCAACCGCAGGGCGCAGCTATTATTCTATAAACAGATTACAAAACAAATATACCTACATAATATGTGCTTTAAACAAACACTTATTAAAATTCAGGTAAAAAAACACTTTCTCTCTCCCTAAACATCATCATTACTTATAGTTATATAGTTCTTGATCTTGTTTCATGTTTATGGCATATATATATATATATATATGTATGTATGTATGTATGATATATGTTATGTATAGTATATGCTTTATGTATTATACGTATTTATTGTATATGTAACTGGTACACCACTGACTACCTGCAGTATTGTCTCTCCTCCCCCTTTAATCCATCCAAAGGTTGTCTGTAAAAGATCGCTTTTAGCGATAAGACCGCCCATTGTGTCACCCCTTTTAAAATTTCAACATTTGTATCTGTAATTTTTATGGTGTACATAATAAAGAGTATTCTATTCTATTCTATTCTACAAGAAGATCGTTTCTCAGTCAGGAGGAAATATAGTTTACACGGAATTGTGGAAACAAGTAAAACCATCGCAACATTTTTCCACATATCAGAAGGCAGGCTCACCCCTATAACATGGGACTTAAACACAACTGGTGCAATGTGGGTAAACTATAGGTACACCTATCCTTCAGGGATTACGGGCTTGATCTTATGTGTTATGTTTAAGTAACAAATAGTTGACGATGATTTTACCTCCAAATGGATAATGTAATTTTGTCACACTACTTTTTATTGAATATTGCAATAATTTCGCGATATCATTAGGGTAAGCAGCAACCCTACTGTGTTACAGTTAGAAGGTGCCTGAGCTTTATCATTTTAATATTATAATGATATTAAACAAACTTTATGCCCCATAACGGTTTTGTGTATTGGATTATTATTCAATTTTAGTTATGAACTCATAACATTTTTGATTATGGATAGGAATATGAGTTTGTAAGCTAGTTGCAACTTTGATTGGCTTTTCTGCTTACTTTTTGAATATTAGAGTTACGATCTACCGTTTCATTATTTTCTTCTCTCCTGGGTATCAAAATACGTTGTGGGCTTAACTTCCCCCCAGTTTTGTGTCTTAAAGCCCTTCTTCGACTTACTGTGTGTTCCATCTTTGAAATTATTTCTTCTTCTATTTGATTTTGTTTTCTAATTGTTAGGCATTACGTTGTGGGCTTCACTTTCCCACCAGTTTGGTGTCAAATAGCTCTTTTTCGACTTACTGTGCGTTCCATCGTTTAAAAAATGTCATCTTCTATTTCACTTTTGATTTCTAATTCTTAGGCATTCAATTACGTTATGGGCTTCACTTTCCCCCCCAGTTTTGAGTCAAATAGCTCTTCTTCAACTAACTGTAAGTTGCATCTTTGAAATATTTTCTACTTCTCCTTTACATTTGAGTTCTAATTCTTAGGCGTCAAAATACGTTGCGCGCGTCGCTTTTCCACCAGTTTTGTCCCATGCTCTTCTTTGACGTACTGCACCTTCTTTACCTTATTTTCTTTGATTCCATGATGCTTTTTTTTTTGTTTTTTTTTCTACTAGTATATTTTCCTTCAATACTTTCCCACCTTACTGGAGAGTATTCCAGCTTCCTAGTTTAGTGACCTTCTTTTCCTCTTTTTCTATAATTTCATGATGCTTTTCCTTTGCTTTTCTTTTCCATTATTATAATTTCCTTCTATACTATCCCACACCTTTGCCTCCTTACTAGACAGTATTTCAGCTTTTTAATTTTGTGACATAGCTCTTCTTTGGCGTACTGCACCTTCTTTTCCTCTTTTCTTTGATTTCATGATGCTTTTTCTTTTGTTTTTCTTTTCCAGTAGTATAATTTCCATCAATACTTTCCCAAATCTTTGCCATCTTACTGGACAGTTTTCGAGTTTCCACATCCCCAAGTGTCAGACCTATTGAAATTATAGCTGTGTTATCTGCAAGGTTTCAGTATATGTATATCAGATATAAATTAAAGTAACAATTGTCGTTTGCAGGGCAATGAAAAGCAATGAGGCAGTTGAGCCCAAAATACATTTATACCTTAGGTACTGTTATTAGTATCTAGAGACCGTTAATTTTGTTCAAAAATGGGACAGTCAAATGATTAACACTACATGGTATTAATCAGTAGGTTGCGCTACATGATGCCCGTAAGTATGCACATACAAAAATTCGATGCTCAAAGTAGTAACTTTAAGCACCAACTTGTTTCTGCGCGTAAAATATCGTAAAACATCGTAAAACATCGTCATAAACGTCAACCACCGGATGAAAGGGGTTTTCTTTATGTTCCAGGGAACCACATAGTTCTCTCCAATTTTTTTACATCATAGCTTGACGACTTCTGACTGTTTCTCCCAGTAGTAGGGTCTCATCATCATTATCTGCCTAACTTTTGGGTAAGATCAAGGGGGAACTATGTTGGGGTCGGCTTCCGGATACAGCTGAATACCAGTATTTTACATGGAGTGAGGAGCTGGGTCTATCCGTAGTAATAAGCATACATGCCAATATTCCATTTACTAAGTAACCTTCACCGATAAATCTGCCTAGTCTGGTTGTCAGACTTTTGGGTCTACAAATGACAGCCAGGACCAAAGACTTAGCGTGATTTCCGAGGCACGGAGGCGTTTCCATATATAATGGCTGATCACCCATCCATGAACCAACCGCGGCAAGTACAGCTTAACTCTTCGATCAACCCGTGCGGCTGTTATAATTAAGCCACGAGCCCCTCTAATTACTAAGTAAGTTTCACCAAATTATAAATTCCGACCTAACAGCAAATCCTACCAGATTCGCGCCACCTAAGTATAACTTACCGTCATCTTGCCATGCAAAGCCATGTGTGCTTGATACGAATTCATCGTATTTATGAGCAGACAACTCCTTTGAAATGCTGATTACAACTCCAGGTTGAAATATGGGGCTGCTAAGCATATGGCATATGAAATATTCGAGGACAGTTCACTGTTAGGTTATGTTAAGTGATGTTACTATGTAGGGAAGAAGAATACTATCGATCATTCATAGAATAACGGTAAAATATCGATATGAAGATAATAAATTCGATGGGATTGAGAGCATCACTAGTATTGATTTTATTTCCATAGGTATCGAGAGTTTGTTGAAATGTTGTTAAATTGAAATAAATCGCATGTGAAATTGAAAGTATTGCAACTATATTGTATAAATTGAAAAATAAATTCCGAATACATTGTCCAGCTTACGATATGAAAATAAGCGTAGAGCGCATTGCATTGTTAATTGATGCAAAAATATCCCGAACACTGCACACCTGGTCAATCCATAACAAATGTAAACTTTTTGACCATAAATCATTTCGAGTCAAACCATACCACTTCATTTGCACTTTGGTTAACAATAGCTCTGTCTAAAGTTTACTTAAGCCTCGTTTACACAAGGCGAGTGAGTGGCGCAAGTCACTCGTACACGGACCACTCGATGGATTATCATAACATTATGAGTAACGGCCCTACCACTGGTTTACGATGCGGACAGCTAACGTGTCGTATGCAAAACTGATTGGCGAGTGCGGATAAATTTGTCGAGATAAAGAACTTGCTTGGACATTAGTAGTGGTATACAAACTTGGTTTAGGAAAGAAAATAAGGCAGGCGAGCGATGTGTACCAGAGATAAGTGTTGTACTATGCTAAATCGTTATTAACCTAACTAATCTTGATATTCTATTGCCTAGGACATTGCTAGCGTTGCGAAAATTATGATTGTTAACAATTGTAATTTAAATGGAACAATGTTATAGAGACAACACTTATGTTTAAACAAGAATTACTTAGTTCTGGCGGTCAAAGAGTTAATAGTATCTAATGGAAACTCAAACTTCCTACGTATCACACGTAGGAAGTTTGAGTTGCCGTTAGCGTTAGTTAACCATAGCTCAGTTTGTACCCGTACAATTCTTAAATAATTCCCATTTTGATTTCCTAAAAATATAAATAATTATATAGAATAGTATAATATAAATAGTTACACTAATATAATAAGTGAGAGTCTTTTTGTGATCCCCAAGTTCGCTTCGATCGCTTGGTTCGCGCGTGGTTGGTCACAATTCTGACCTCGCCTAACCCATTAATTTGGTCGGGGCGGACTAGCTTATTTACTGCTATCAACTTTAAAAAGGCCAGAATGTTAAAAAGGAGTAATTTATAAAAATAAAAAGAAAAATGGTTTTCATTAGTCGACCAAAACATTTAATGGCAAATTACTAAATACCGTTCAAACGGTCCATATATGACTGTCCCAATTATAATCCACTTGCGGTATGCAGGATTAGCAAATAATCATATCACATTCAGACAATGGCATGTCGACTGTAGGGTCTAACCTTTTGTCACGATAGTGTTGCGCACTGACAACGATCGACACTTGCCACAATTGAACGGAGCATAAGTCAAACAAAAATTATTGTGAAATTAATTTCTCTATGATATTCTCATAAACAAAACTTTTTTTTTAATAGGCATGTCTAAGTACTCGCTACGTACTAGACTTAACATTTTTTTGGAAATCATTGACATTACATGAAGTGTTAGTACAAATATGATTATTTCGGGACTTTTTACTCACTCATCAAAGAAAAAAGCTGTAGCTGTATTTACTTTAATCATAAAATGGGACATAATTATAACAATACCTATCACAGCAAATGGTCAGTAAACATTCCTTGTGACACCATTCCAGGCTCAAGGTATCCCTGGAGGGTATCCTAGGGGTGCCACAGGATTCGGACCCGTGGCACCTCCAGGTCAATTAGTGCAGTGCTTGGTACTTGTTACTAAAACAAACACTAGTACATGGTATTAAAACTATTAATATATGATTTCATTTGTTATATTCCAAATATTTTAACAACTTGATCTTATGCAAAAAGATTAAACTTTTTGCATAAGATCAAGTTTTTAATACATATATATCAGTATACGTCCGCGAAAATCGGACGCAATAAAATAACTTCTAAAAAGTATAACATATAGAATTTTGGTATCGCCGCGCGCCGGGGAGACAAACAAAAGTTACACCATATTTCAGGTTATTATTTTGTCCCGCAGCAGTCGGGTTTTTTGTTTTATTTCAATCTTTTTAGTTTTATTAATATATTTTATATGGAATATATTGGCTATTATTTGATACCAATATTGTTGTAATTTATTTAAAAAAAAACTTCCCTTTTTTTGTATTTGAAGATGCAATATATAAATATTATATAGCCTATGTCACTCCCACAATTAAGACGAATCTAACGACACCTCTTATGTTAAAATCCATCAAGCCGTTTAGGCTACAGAGCGTGCCAAAGAAATAGACATACATACATACTTTCGAAAAACCCTCCTTCTGGGGCAAACAACACCAACTGTAATATTCACCAGAGTGTCGGACACAACGCCGGACACAATCGAGCACACATCGTGTGTCTACAGTGTCGGCCGTGATTTGTGGACACCGCTGTATCAACATCCACACTGCTCGTTTGCACAGATTGTTATTTACCGCGCAGTTAGGTGCTGTTCACACTTGCGCGGTATTAATGAAGGAATGTGCACGTAATTTGAAATTGCTGTTTTAGTTAGTTTGCATTTATTAGATTGCACTTCACTTGCGTACTTGGAGAGCTTGAGTATAGAAGGCCACTTTATTAGGCACCTCAACAGTTCCACAGTATTTGTAGGGCCAGGTATCGGAATTATCGGAATCTGCCCTGGGCGTCGGGAATCCCGGGCGGATTTCCGGCCACCGTAAGCGCGGGCTTGCGGACGGTGAGCAATGGGTAGCTCACCGTCCGGTAAAGACCAGGCCTGGGTCGACGGCGCGTTGTGTTCCACGCGCGCCTCAATGAGATGTCGTCAGCACAAGTGTAGGGGTCCACTAGGTACCGCACGGTCTCCTGTGAGGCAGCGAGCCTCCTTGCCGGATTGCCGCCATGGGATCTGGAGGCAAAACTCCTCGCGCACGTATGGGAGTGGCGCGAGGAGGCGAAACGCCGGGGCGTAAGTCCGCTGCCGCGAGAAATCGCGGCACAGCGGACGGAGCTCCGGCGGGATCTCATGGCGTCATGGAAAGTACGGTTGTCGCAACCCAGTGCTGGGCACGCCACGATTGCGGCGATAAGTCCCCTCTTTGAGGAGTGGCTGGAGAGGCGCCACGGCGTCCTCACCTTACGCCTGACGCAGGTCCTCACCGGACACGGCAGCTTCGGGAGGTTCCTGTGTCGGATAAGGCGGGAGGAAACGTCCGGGTGTCACCAAAGAGATGTATGAACGTAGGCGAAGCAAAAGGAGTATGTAAGGAGCGGAGCAGGTGGCGTTCTATAGTTTCTGGCTACCTCCAATGGGAAGAAGGCGTAAGTTGATGTATGTGTATACATAACCTACATAATCAGCCTATAATGCACTCTGTGGATCGCCCGGAGGACACGGTGGAGCATACGGTGGAGGTCTGCCCGGCTTGGGCAGAGCACCGCCGTGTCCTCGTGGAGGCGATCGGCGGCAGAGACCTCTCGCGTCCGGCCCTGGTTCAGGCCATGGTACGGAGCGAGAGGGCATGGGCAGCCGTCACCTCCTTCTGCGAAGCAGTAATGCTCGCGAAGGAGGAGGCGGGACGGTTGAGGGAAAGGCACGTTTCGCGCCCTCTCGCCCCTAGCCGCCGCAGGAGACGCCCAGGGCGTCGGGAATTCCGGGCGGATTTCCGGCCGCCGTAGGCGCGGGCTTGCGGACGGTGAGCAATGGGTAGCTCACCGTCCGGTAAGGACCAGGCCCGGGTCGACGGCGCGTCGTATTCCACGCGCGCCTCAAAGAGATGTCGTCAGCACAAAGTAGGGGTTCACTAGGGCCGATGTCTGCCGGGGTCGCGGGAAGGTACTTATGGGTCACCGAGGCCCCCGCAACACAGGCAACAGGAAGGAATACGGGTGGGTTTTAGTCAGTAAGAGTCTGACACACCCTCCCGCTCCGCCCAGAGCGGGAGAAGTTATTTGATGATTTCCCAACAAAAAAAAAAAAAAAAGGGGTCCACTAGGGCCGATGCCTGCCGGGGTCGCGGGAAGGTACTAAAGGGTTGTGAAAGAAGACAGTTGAAGGTTTTAATGAGCCTATTCCGTTTTCCTTTGAATATTGGTCGTTGGAAAACAGGCAAATATTAGCAAACAACAAAATAAACCCTAAGTATAATAACAATAATAAGTTTTTATTTCATAACCAACAGATTTTAACAAATAAGTCGTACAGGCTTTTTTAACTATGGAGATACCTGTAACAGAAGACCTCCCTCTTCCATATGTGTACAACATACAAAGCCTGTTAATAACAGAATTTTAACAAAGTAGGTAAAGTAACAAAACTAGAACTAGAGAACTAAAAAAAATCTTATAATTATAATAATTAATTAGGTAAGTACTTGAGAATATACGGTGGCCGGTAATTAGTGACCCATACTTAAACACGTGACTTTACTTATAATTATGAACAACTTTTACTAAGGGACCAAACCAGAAATCGCGAAAAAATATCCGCTGTTCCCTACATATAAGTTCTCATACCTCGTCAAAATATAGGGAACAGCTGATTTTTCGCGATTTCAGGTTTGGTTCCATAGTAAAAGTTGTTCATAATGATGAGTAAAGTCACGTGTTTGTACATACATACATACATACATAATCAGCCTGTAATGGTCCCAATGCTGGGACACAGGCCTCCTCTGTGAGAGGGAGCTTGCTTAAGGGAGATGGAGGGAGCGTGTTTAAGTGTCGGTCACTAATATATGTCACTTTATATATGCTACTTATGCTATCACTATCACAAGGAAATCATGATGCTTATTACCCATTTATTTTATAACGACGATATTACCCACATATTTTGCAAATCTTGCTGATTAAAAAATCGATCTCTTGAGAAAAACGCAGGGTGCACATTACAAGGGGATCCTTTGTACTTCACTCACCCCCTTGCTTTTGAAGACGCTATTTAGACCACCTGTGGTGCCGTATTTTTTGAATATTTTTCACGCATGCACGCTACGTGATATTTGGTATACCATTCTTCCTTGTAATTCTTAACAGGTTTGGTGATCTATAAAGTGTTATGTGTATTTTACTGCTGATGCAAATATTTTGGGAATAACTGATAAGTTTGACAATCATGTCTTGGGCCTATTCAGTACTTAGATAGTTTATACTTAGTACGAAATCATATTCTGGAACTGATCAGTAGAAAGAAGGATGATGTTCCTTTGATTGGCATATTCTTGCAATTCATATTGATGAATTGCAAGAATAAAAATACCTATTGAGGTATTCTTATTCAAGCTACAACAAAGGTACGGATAACAAAAAAAATACGTCCTGTTTTTTTATCCGTAATTTCACCCTGGTATTCCAGGGTGAAATTCTCGCAGGACACGGTGGAGCATACGGTGGAGGTCTGCCCGGCTTGGGCAGAGCACCGCCGTGTCTTCGTGGAGGCGATCGGTGGCAGAGATCTCTCGCGTCCGGCGGCAGAGATCTCTCGCGTCCGGCGGCAGAGATCTCTCGCGTCCGGCCCTGGTTCAGGCCATGGTACGGAGCGAGAGGGCATGGGCAGCCGTCACCTCCTTCTGCGAAGCAGTAATGCTCGCGAAGGAGGGGGCGGGATGGTTGTGGGAAAGGCAAATTACACGCCCTCTCGCCCCTAGCCGCCGCAGGGGACGCCCTGGGCGTCGGGAATCCCGGGCGGATTTCCGGCCACCGTAGGCGCGGGCTTGCAGACGGTGAGCAATGGGTAGCTCACCGTCCGGAAGGACCAGGCCCGGGTCGACGGCGCGTTGTATTCCACGCGCGCCTCAAAGAGATGTCGTCAGCACAAGTGTAGGGATCCACTAGGGCCGAAGCCTGCCGGGGTCGCGGGAAGGTACATACTAAAGGGTCACCGAGGTCCCTGGCAACACAGGCAACGGAAGGAATACGGGTGGGTTTTAGTCAGTAAGAGTCTGACACACCCTCCCGCTCCGGCCAGAGCGGGAGAAGTTATTTAATGACTTCCCATAAAAAAAAGGGTGATATTCTCAATTATGATACTGTTCCCTGATCAAAGCCACGTAACATGAAAATGGTCCTTATACCCCACTTACATTGTCTACAGATTAAGTATGTAGGTACTACTTAAGTACCATTACGTAAATACAATCAGCATGTATTTAACGGAATTGTATAGCGTCTGCTCCATATTAAGCGACTTGTGCGCGATAGTGGTCCGACCTTGATTCCTTCTTAAGAACTTGCTCTGAAGTGGCATGAGCCTAAAT
The DNA here is from genome assembly GCA_905333075.3 of Atethmia centrago. Taxonomy (NCBI): domain Eukaryota; kingdom Metazoa; phylum Arthropoda; class Insecta; order Lepidoptera; family Noctuidae; genus Atethmia; species Atethmia centrago. The sequence continues at coordinate 21,739,815 of HG995386.1, forward strand.
AATGGCGATATTGTCGCTGTCAAAATAGCTGCGGAGTTAGAAATGTGATGTAAAACCTATGCTAATCAGTACGTAGTAGGATTTGTATCTCATTTTGATTTAAGTAGATCTTGCTACCCATAGTGCCGAAGTTATAATTATGGTTTTGTAGGTGCGGGACCCTTGCAGGAAAGCAAAGAATATGCTTATCTTCCAGTACCTACTGTAAAGTCCACATAGTTTGCTGTACTGACAACCAAAAAATAAACAGCATTATAATACATATGTACAGGTAAATAAAAGTAGTTTAAATATTTAAGTACATTTGCAGATGAATAATACATAAATATTAGATAGGCGAAATGTTAGTATCTTATTTCAAGATCTCCTGACGAGTATATGAAAGTTAAAACTCGCTATATGAAAGTTAAATCTCCTAAAACACGGCTTCCTCTCTCCTAGTCCATAATGATCTCAATTATATAGTTACCACCTAAGTACACATTATGGTAAAGCAATAAAGATATTGACTATTGAGTATTGAGTATTAACTTAGCCACTAACGAGACCCAAGGAAACCAACACGTGTTATGACCAGCTCCTTTCAGGACCCGAGAGTCTAAGCACTTTTATCCAGATCATCGCTTCGTCTCGAACCCATTGGTCCTCATTTTCTTCAGTCATCTACTGTCTGTACAATCTCTGACATTGCCCAGATGGTTGACTCTTCTTGCAATAAGATACAGTCTCATGCAAAAGGTGAAATTCATGCATTTAAAAATTACACCCCGGTCGCAAGAGATTGACCAGAATAAAGGTATTCTGGTCAATCTTGCGAGTATCACTCCTTAGTGATACTCGCAAGATTAAGACAAATCGATTGTCGTAAGAATCATCAAAATTGGCGCACGCGTTTGGTCTCTAGAGAGCCACAAAGGAACAAACATATATACATACATACATAGGCTGATAAACACATTAAACTCCATTCCGTCTCGCAGTTGGGTAAAAGATACCTAGGCAGCAGGCACGAGCACCGTTTTGTCGATGGAAGAATAGACAAAAATGACGTTCCGTGTAGACAAAACGACGGCAGCAAATTAGAAAGAGTCAATTGCAGTTTTTACGAAATTTACTCTTTTACATAATTCGACTCAGAATTCTTTGTTTTTTCGTAGGATTTTTTTCCTGTTTTATTCTCAACTTTTACTGATATTACCTAAGTCACGTATATGTTTATGGACATCTACAACAATTTTTCTCAAAGTGTCGAAGTACCAATATATTTTATGTATGTATGTATTTATAAAAAAAAGTAACTATACAATATTGATGCTACTAACTATTTACACTAGGTAGACACTAAATTAAATTACTAACTATATATACAAATTAATACAAAAAACAAAAGGACACTTAGGCGTCAAAGTATTCGTCCGCATCGCTGTCATCCGGAAACGTGCCCAGAAGACTGGCAGCATTGCCACGTTGAATGGCAATGCTAATTCTTTGTCCAAAGAACGAGCCAGCCCTCTGGTCACGTGAAGTGTCGATCAATCGGCGAGAGATTTCCTTAAAAAGGAGACGCGCACTTGGGCCCCATGACCCGAGCGTTTCAACCCCAAACGGCTCAAAACTGTAGTTTCCTATAAGGTTGCAGTATTTGCGCCGCTTGAGGGTCTCAGCAACTGCAGCAGCGGCGCCAGCACAGCCAGCCGTGCTTGGAACATGAGATGGCGCAAGGGTGTCGACACAGGTTGCGTCCCACACCAGAGGCCTACCCAACTTCCAAGGCAACAACGTCATACCATCTGGTCTCTTCCCATCGTCACGTACCAATCCATTTGGTTCTAATACCGCAGGTACGCCGGCGGTGACAAGGGCTCGACGAATAATATCGTTGATGCTGCCGTGCCGTGCTATGCGACCTGCGCTCCTGCAGCAGGACAGGCCATGGTGTCCAAGACTGTCGACGGCTTCACCGCAGTGACACCGATGCGGAGCAACACAAGGTGCGCCCAAGCGAAGACACGTAGCGAGCCGAAACGATGAGTCATCCATCATAGTGCCTATGGTAGATGACGGAAGCGCCTGAAGCCACAAGCCAGACTCCCACTCTCCCACAGCCAGCAGACGAGCACGCTCAGCAGTATTAAGTGATGTATTTATGAGGGTATTCCGTATAACACTGCAGAGCGGCACGTCCCACCGTCTCTGTGAGGTTGGGTTGTCTGGCAAATCCATATTGGGACAAGCCATTTTCCAAGCGTTCAACGCGTCGGTAAACCACGGTACCTCAAAATCAACCAGTGAGGAAGATAAAATGTTCCTGGTTAATTTATCAGTACTGTGAACCGAGGAGATGAAGGCCGCTGTAAAAAGCACAGCAAATTTTGGCTGCGATACGGCGGTAAGTGGAACCTACGGCAATGGGACGAATACCGCCATCCTTCTTGCGTAGGGCACATAGATTTGCCCCATACAAGATATCAACGACGGCTTCGTTCACATTGCCGGAGATCATGAGATTAATGAGGGCCGTCAGCTCCTTCAAAAGAGACTCACCAGCCTCCCCGGCGCCTGAACACATTAGGTCCTTCAAATGTTGAGGTGCCAAGCCGTCGAGGCCGCCGGCGGAGCCACTTCGAAAGGAGCCCACGGCCGCACATACTTGTTGAGCTGTAATTTCAAGTAAGTTGGAATCTGGATCGGGTGGGTCAGGGAAGGAGAGGTCATCTGCCGGGGCGGGGTGTTTGCTCTCCAGAGCTGTGAGTGTCTCTGGAGAGTACGGCGCAACCACATCGCTGCTAAAGATGATCCTAGCTGCACCTCTGATATCACCCTCGGCTAGTTTAGACTCCACATGGTGCAATAAACCTCTTTGGGGGAGGTGCGCTGTTAATTTAGGGTCGAAACTTTGGGCCGAAATGTTACAGTTATCTTTGATTTGTGCTGTTAACGTTTTTTTATTTGCCAAATTTTTTTGCACATGTAGAATTCTAAACGGGAAGGTGAGTAATTGCTCCCAAGCACTCTGAGAGTTCTCTCGGGTGACAAGGCGGACACAACGCGCTAAACATGAAGCCACAGATGGCCTCGCGCCACGAGGAACTCTCTTCAAAACTGGAGTTGAACTTTTTAATTTCGCAAGGGTTTTCCAAAAGGGTTGAGCAGGTGAATTAGGTGTTAGGTAAGTGGGTATTGTAGGGCATGATGAAGGCACGTTTTGGGGTTTGTGTTTCTTGCCCAAATGTACCTTCAAGCCTCGTTCACCCTTAAAAAAGCGTGCTTGGGAACAAAGAGGGCATCTCACTAGGCCATCCAGCGATTTGGCAGGTTGACTGGCGCTTCGTACGGCGTCACTACTGTCGTTGTTGTTCAACATAAATAGTTACACGATTTTCCTTATAAATTACACGTAAAACAAGTTAAAAAGCTTAAATAAAATAAACATAACAAATATGACTTAAAAAAAATTGACACTAATCTTGACGGAAGCACGGTGACAGCGGCGCAGTCGCGCTGGCGGCCTGGGGCACCGCGCCGCCGTATGAAATTTTGGCGCAGCTGAGCCCTGGCAACCGTTGCCGTGAGACAGCGCCGGGTCAGTTAAGGGCTTGAAGGAGGCTCCCTCCGCCTCGCAATGGTGAATCATCTATTTTCTATATATGTATATATAAATATCTAACTGTATATTCAAATCACAACTGTCATTCACTGGAGCTAGTTTCACTGGAAACCAATTTTATCAGCGTGAAGCTGCAACGCAGTTTATAATTATAGGTAGTAGTACCTATATTTTATTGGATACTTCACTTAAAAACTCTCTCACAAAGATATCTGGCGAGGTTATTTCGAATAATCGTATAAATTTTCTATTTATATATATACAAATATAAAATATATCTATACTCTATACAAACAATATTATAGTAATATTAGCCTTAACCAATTCCTTGGTAATGGCGCCGATTCCCTTGTTCACAAACTAACTAAATTTAAGTTCAGTGCATCTTTTTCTTTCTATTTCAATAAGAAAAGGACAGAAAATACATTTTAGTTTCGTCCTGTCAGATTAATCAGCGCCTGTCACTACTCTATACAAGTTTAGACGCGATTAAAAACTTGCCTACTAAAATTACGTCAATTTACGTTAACCGCTGATTAATTTGACAGGACTAAACTGAAATGTATCTTCTGTCCTTTTCTTATTGAAATAGAAAGAAAAAGATGCACTGAACTTAAATTTAGTTTAGTTTGTGAACAAGGGAATCGGCACCAATAATGCCCTAATAACTAAATGGTGTAAATTAGATCAAAATAGCTGTGTTCTTCTATTAATTATCACAGTTTTGCGTTCAAAACGCTCTCCTGTAAAATTCTGCTGTAAAATCATGATTTTGTTGATACTTTGTGGCCGTCGAGTAGAAAAATGCAAATTGCCTTCACTACCTTAGACAACTGTGAGTGTGATTTTGACAGTTTGGGATAGAAAACTTTCTTCTGAAATAGTCTCCATAAAAAAGGACCTAGACAAAGATCGTTCGAAACGAAAGACAAGATGACAGATTGTGGAAGGATTTCTACGGTGCGATGTCAAAAATGGAGAAACGAAATGTCACTTTGTATAGAAAGAGCTGTGTCTATTCTTCGTAGAAATAGAAAGCGTCGTACTCAGCCTAATGGAAGCCCTTTTGAACACACCCTTAACCATATATATGCATGTAGGTTAGTATTATTTGTGTACATGCCAAATCAACCTGTCGCCAGTCTACTATGAGTTAGTGAGTGGGCCAATGTCTAAATTATGGTTTCTCTATGCATATGTGTGTCTCGGAGAAAACGCACTCGTTAGCTTGAAAGTCACAATTGATTGATGTTTGGGACTTAATGTATGCAGTTCCGTTGCGGTACTGGTATGCATAGGTTTTTATGCTATGGTTGGTTGTACCGGTGTAGTTAGGCTGTGGTTTACGTTAAACTGAGCGGTGTGGTGCTGAGAAAATTCTTTGATGATTTTTTTATGTGATTTAGTAGTGTTTTGTTTGGAACTGAATGTGATGGAATAATAATATTTTGATTTGTTTATTTATTTTAAAACATTGATTAATCTAGACTAATATAGCTGATAGCAGATGAAAAAAAATTATTGGTTTCTTAAACAAAGTTCATCACTTTTGTTTAAGAAACCAATTATCTTAGTCAGATCAATAGAAGACTATATGGATGCTAAACTCGAGTGATACAAAAAGTACATACATACGTACCTCGTCCATTACAAAGAAAACAGTGACAGTTAATAACGTCAATTGCTACTGGAAGCACGTCGTGGTAACACGTCGAGTGTTTGTTTAGCTCGCGTACTGCGTCGCATTGTATCGTGCTGTTAGTTTAGCTACTGTAGTGATAGTTTAGTTATGACGAATCCTGTCACTGTTTTCTTAGGCTTACTGGTAGGATATGGATAGTGTAAGTTGAGCACTTATAGCATTTATAAAGGAGAGTATGCACATTTTTTACGGGTTGTCTACTAAAATGGTAAAAAAGTAAACATTTTGGTAGTAATTCGGTATTGGGGCTTTGGTCCCTTGCCCGAGGGATGGTTCTCCCAGTCTCCACAAATTGAGAACCCGTGGTTGGGTTTCCCTAACCTCTCCTGTAGGAGGGGATGGGAGTACTCAATCGCACACCTACCCCCTGAGGGGTTTAACTCCCCTCAGCGATTCTGAAGTGTGTTTCTGGAGTGTGACTGTCTGAGCGCCCGAAGTTCTTCACGATGCCCGTGCGACCAAGCCCCTGCTGGGTGAGATCCAGTAGCGAGGGCGTCGGTTTTAGTTGGCGCTCACCTATAGTGGAGGTTTTAACGGTGTGCTTCCAGCGGCAATTGACGTTGTTAACTTGATAGGTAACAACGTCAATTGCCGAAGCACACCGTTAAAACCCCCTCTCCGTCCCTCCCTCTCCCTGTGGTTTTAATCAGACCCCTCTGCCGCCCCAGGTTAGAGGAAATCTAAGAAGATATATACTGTGACGGATATGTAGTGTATTTATTTATTAGATATGTAAACACTATCTTATCGCATCAGTAGTAAGGTAGCTGTCACTGATGTCAACTGTCAGTCATTGCAAATGGCGGGAAAAGGTTGGAAGTGAAGCGTTACTTGCACAAGAGGCTTGATCTGGTGACGAGTCAATGTAGTGATATAATCAGCTTAAATACCCGTATATTACGTATTATTTTAGCCGTATTTAAGATTTCTACAAGATAGATTCACGAATTACCATCATAATGGTTACTTTTTATCATTTTAGTACGAAAACCTCGAAAAGGTGCATACACTCCTTTTTAAGTGTTTTAAGAGTGCAGAATTACACGTACCTATATCCTACCGGTAAGCCTAAGAAAACAGTGACAAGAGTCGTCATAACTAAATCATCACTACAGTAGCTAAACTAATAGAACGACAGAATACGGTGCAGTGCGCGAGCTAAACAAACACTCAACAGGATAATACGAAAGCCGATTTTATTTTTAGGATTTCTGTGACGTCATATAGCCTATAACCCTTAGAACAACATGACGCTTACAACGATACCTCGAACAATTTGTCAAAATACGACAAGTTGTTTAGGAGTTATGAGGGAACAGATGAACACACATACATACATACCTGTAAAAATCATAACCCTCCTTTGGCTTTGCCGTAGTCGGGTAATTAATTGAAGTTTGGGAATTTGTCCAGCAGAATACGGCTGCTACCAAAATGATATAGGCTACGTCAAAAAAATCTCGAAAATTACCTATAGGAATTCCTCGGACAAACTCTTTGATCTACTACGACAAAAATATCGAATTCATACTTTGTTTTTGAATATTTTCAAGCCTCTAGCTCTAGCGCTATATCGCGAGCGCGACAGGCAGCAATATGCCTGTCGCGCCCGCGATATCGCCCCGTTTTGCGCGAGCTCATAAAGATTTTATTGAAGGTCGAGCTGCTGATTATTTTATTGTTTAATATCTATAAATATTGGTCTCAGCTCTAGATTGACATGGACTTTGTCTCAAAAGCGCCATTTATAAAGATCTTATCAGTAATCTTCAAAACCCCAAAAAACTCCGAAGATAAATCGCCTCATTGTCTCAATAATAACTGTTTTTCCACCATTAAGAGTCCATAATACCTCAGAGCCACCTCGCTCTTTATCTCACTCGCACACTACTGCTCGCGCTCATGCAAGCAATCGAGACAGGGCGGCAGGAGAAGGCTCCAAGGTACCGATAGTTGAGGTAATTTCTTTTTACGGTAAAAATAATGATAATTAAAAAAAAAACAATGAACATAGTTTCTGCTTTATATTAAGTCAAGTTATTATGCAAAGTTTTATGATCATAACTGAAGTATTTTTTAATACTAGTGGTAGATTGTTCGGTTTGAAGGTAACTTTGTATTTTTTTTCTGTCGAATAAATTTTATGGAATTTACCATAATATGTATTTATTTAAAAATGAATGCTGCAGTATTTCGATATAACGGAGGATCATGCTAAGCAATTTGAGGTATTGTAGACTCTTAACCCTGCAAAGTAAAAGCCCACATCTTAAACCCTCCATTACTTATCACTAGACCAGCGTATGCAAATCAATTCGACCAGTTAGCTATAAATAACAAAGTTTTGATTAGAAAACCCTTTTATATCATCATGTATATTCATATGTACATTCATTATGTATATCTGATGTTTGCGAACGAGATACATGTATTATTGATGTGCAAGCGGTAGTTTCTGCGAAAGTAGTGGATCATTTCAATAATAGATTTTGCAGTAACTGTAGTTTGGATTTTGTTTTATGTTTTTTTTTGTTGATAAAAAAAAGTAATAGGGTTTCGTACACAACTATATTTAGTATGTTTGTCTAACGAAGCGACGCGCGTTTAACTTGTGGTAGCCAAGTGTACAAACACTCTATGAATGTGTGCGTGAAGACGAGTACCGTTAGAACATAACACAGACACGGATACACAGACACACGCTTCCAACTTCGCCATGGTCTCGGACGGTACCGAGAGCTCTTACGCTTACACACACATCCACAGCGTGTGTGTACACTTGGTAACCACAAGTCAAGCCTTTTTTTTTTTTTTTGAGGGTGGGCCCACCCGTATTCCTTCCTGTTGCCTGTGTTGCGGGGGCCTCGGTGACCCATAAGTACCTTCCCGCGACCCCGGCAGGCATCGGCCCTAGTGGACCCCTACCTATGTGCTGACGACATCTCTTTGAGGCGCGCTTGGAATACAACGCGCCGTCGACCCGGGCCTGGTCCTTACCGGACGGGGAGCTATCGGATTCCCGACGCCCTGGGCGTCTCCTGCGGCGGCTAGGGGCGAGAGGGCGCGAAACTTGCCTTTCCCTCAACCGTCCCGCCTCCTCCTTCGCGAGCATTACTGCTTCGCAGAAGGAGGTGACGGCTGCCCATGCCGTCTCACTCCGTACCATGGCCTGAACCAGGGCCGGACGCGAGAGGTCTCTGCCGCCGATCGCCTCCTCTCTGTCCTCGTACACGGCGGTGCTCTGCCCAAGCCGGGCAGACCTCCACCGTATGATCCACCGTGTCCTCCGGGCGATCCACACAGTGGTGACACACGGACATTTCCTCCCGCCTTATCCGACACAGGAACCTCCCGAAACTGCCGTATCCGGTGAGGACCTGCGTCAGGCGGACAAGTCAAGCCTGCGTCGCTTCGTGAGATAAAAATACCTTGCAAAGAAAAGATAGTATCCTTTTAGGAACAAGATATGGAGCTTTGGTGTAGAAGCTCAACTCACAGCTAAATGTTTAATTGTTAAAATTTATTTCATATTATTCATCCATTTCATTCATATTTTTTTTTTGTGTAAACAGGGACAGAGCATTCTTTCGTTGGTCTACTAAAATATCAAGAATAGTCAGAAATTAATGCTTTTAATTGCTCTTGTTCTGGTTTTATGTTCCTTGGTTTTAAACCCAAGGTGGGTTTAGATGCACGGAGGAAATAAAAAGAGATTGAAAAGTCACCCACATGTATGCTATTCTTGAACTCTGATTCTCAAGATACAGGCAAAACGTCTTCTTTGGGGATCAACGTCCAATCCGATATTGTGTATTGTACTTGATTACTCGTATTAATAAATAATTTGAATTTGAGATTTGGGTCAGCAAACTTGTAATAAGTTTAGATTTAAAGAATTTATTTCTCATAACTTAGATAACAGTTCACTTAAAATGAGATACAAAATGCTTACATCTAAGTAATTATAATTATCATATTTGCCTCTGGGGTGTTAGTGACGTCACAGGGTACATACGAGGGTCATTCAATAAATACTTAGCCTACAAAAAGTAAACGAAAATTTTGGAAAAGTGGCAATTTATTTTTCAACAAAGTCTCCTTTTAGTTCGATACACTTAGCCCAGCGATGCTCCAACTTTTTTAACCCGTCCGAAAAATAGTTTTTGTCAAACTCTGCAAAATAGGCCTCCGTGGCGGCGATGACCTCCTCATTCGATCCATATCTATTCCCGGCGAGTGATTTTTCAGATTAGGAAACAGAAAGAAGTCACAAGGGGCCAAATCTGGAGAATACGGTGGATGGGGCAACAATTCGTAGCGTAATTCGACCAATTTGGCCATGGCAACGGCAGACGTGTGAACCGGTGCGTTGTCGTGGTGAAACAGCACTTTTTTCTTCGCCAGATGGGGTCGTTTTTTCTTTAATTCGGCGTCGAATCGGCCCAATAAATCGGCATAGTAAAGCCCTGTAATTGTTTTACCCTTCTCGAGGTAATCGATGTAGATCACACCTTGTGAATCCCAGAAAATGGTGGCCATAACTTTTCCGGCCGATTTTACAGTTTTCGCCTTCTTTGGAGCACGTTCCCCGGTCTGGATCCATTGTTTTGATTGCTCTTTGGTCTCTGGTGTGTACCAGTGGATCCAGGTTTCATCGACGCAAAGACTCCGCTGGATTCCGCTTAAACAGCGCCAAACACGTCTCCGATGTGGTCTCACGGTTGCGCTTGTTTTCTGGTGTGAGTAAACGCGGCACCCATCGCGCCGACAGCTTTCTCATGCCGAGTTACTCGTGAAGAATATGATGCACTGTTCCTTCTGAAATGCCTACAGTCTCAGCTAGCTCCCGAACCTTCAATCGGCGATCTGCCAATACGAAATCATGGATTTTTTTAATGTTTTCCTCCGTAGCAGCTGTTTTCGGTGCACCTGGACGTGGTTCATCAAAAACCGACGTACGGCCACGTGCAAACTCGTTGAACCAATTCTTGACGGTGGCCATCGATGGAGAAGAGTCCAAGCGCTCTTTGATTTCGATGCGCGTTTTCCCTTCCAAAAATAGGAATCGAATCACCGAACGATGTTGCTCTTTTTCCATTTTTGTAAAACCGATCGACACGTTCGCTTCCATAAGTTGTCAAATTAAAACAAATGAAGGGATTGGAATGAAAATTTTAAAAAATAATTAAAAAAGAATGTGCTACACTGTGGTAAAACTCTTTTGAAACTACAGCGCTCTCTGGCGATGAGGCTAGGTACTTATTGAATGCACCTCGTATATGTCTCTAAAGTTTTGTTTTTAAATATGTTTATCTATACCCATGCTATAAATCCTACTAATATTATAAATGCGAAAGTTTGTAAGTATGGATGGATGGATGTTTGTTACTCTTTCACGCAAAAAGCTCAACGGATTTGGATGAAATTTGGCACACAGATAGTTTATAACCAGCAATAACACATAATATATTTTTATCCCGATATACCCACAAGGTCAAAACTTATGCGGGTGAAACCGCGGGGCGCATCTAGTCCTCTATAAAAGTTTCTGAAACAGTTAGCTTATTGCCAACATTAAAACAACCAGTGTCATAGTAACCATAATATCAGCCAAACGAGTGTTGTAATGTTGTACTTTTCACTATGCAACTCCTTTAAAAAAAGAACATTGTCATGCGCGTTTCAATACCACAGCGCCGTAATTTAAAAAAATAAACTTATAGGTTATTCGAATTCACGTTATATCCCGCCATTTTTGTTTGATATTAGTATTGTAATTTTTTTTTACTTTATTGTTTACAAAAATGAGTGATACAAGCTTTGATGATACAACACCAGTTATTTCTAATGCAGTAAAGGACATTTCTAACCAATTATTACCAGAAACTTTCCATGAATTTACATAGTTCTTACATGGTTAGGTTAGGTTATTAGTCCGTGCCCATGCAGTCATTGGTTGAAACTCATTTTTACTTCTTGTGTTGTAATCATCAGGACTAAAAGAAATAAAACACAAAAAAAAATATAAAGATTCCAAAACAAATAATCAATACAGTTCATATATAACTGTATTGATTATTTGTTTTGGAATCTTCATGTATTTTTTTGTGTCGTTTTTTTGTTCTATTTTTATGTTCCTTTGATTTAAACCCACCATTAGATGCACTGAGGAAATAAAAAGAGATTGAAAAGTCACCCACATGCATTGATATATGCTAGATAATTATGCAACTCTGATCCTCAAGATCAATACAGATAGTTATATGTAGTTCATTAACAGGCCCACCACGGATCGTGCGAAAGGAAGGATGACAATAAAATTAATCGTTATGTTTAATGCGCGAACTCAGTTGATAATATCCGGTTATAAACGTTAATTTACAAATACGTTGAAAAGCACTTCGCAATTTTATTATTTTTATCCGGAATGTGTGTCAACGGATGAGAACTTGGTGTGTCTGATCACTTTTTGTTTACAACGAGAGTACCGCAAAATAAAATAAATAACTGCCTAAAGACCTTCAGTTATATTGAACTATTGACGTAGCATAACATAATCAGCCTATAATGTTTCCACTGTTGGGACACAGGCCTCCTCTTTGCGAGAGAAAGTCGGACGTAATACACCACGCGGGCCCAGTGTGGGTAGGTGGGTGTCCCATGTCTTCGAATTTTTGGTTCTAAGACATGCTGGTTTCCACACGATGTTTTCTTTTACCATCTTGAGAGCAGTGGTGATGAAATAATTTACACAAAGTAAAGTTCTTGTCTGGGTTCAAACCTAATCGTAGGTCGCTACGTATAACGTATACGAATAACTCGTACGTCACAGCCGTTTCCACTGCCCTCGATAACTATTGAATTATTGGCAGTCCGACTATTATTCATGCGATTTCCGAATAATACATAGAATAAGCTACATCCTCTCTTGTGGAAGGTGTAGGGGACCTAATGGATTTGTCAAAGGTATGTGCAGAACTATTCTATTAGTTGTGTTTGCATCATCATCACATCGAGATCATCAATCAGTATTTCAGCTGAAAGAACGATAGACATAATAATAATAGGCCTCCCCAAGCAACGCCACTTCGACCGGTTCTGTGCTTCTCGCATCCAGTGGATTCCTGTGGTCTTCACAAGGTCATTGGTCCACCTTGTGGAAGGCCTTCCAACGCTATGTCTTCCAGTACGCGGTCGTCTCGCCAGAACATTTCGGCCCCATCGGCCATTTGTTTTGCGAGCAATGGTCCCTGCCCACTGCCACTTTTTTTTATTTTTTTGAGGGTGGGAAATCATCAAATAACTTCTCCCGCTCTGGGCGGAGCGGGAGGGTGTGTCAGACTCTTACTGACTAAAACCCGTATTCCTTCCTGTTGCCTGTGTTGCGGGGGCCTCGGTGACCAATTAGTACCTTCCCGTGACCCCAGCAGGCATCAGCCCTGGTGGACCCCTACTATATGTGCTGACGACATCTCTTTGAGGCGCGCGTGGAATACGACGCGCCGTCGACCCGGGCCTGGTCCTTACCGGACGGTGAGCTACCCATTGCTCACCGTACGCAAGCCCGCGCCTACGGTGGCCGGAAATCCGCCCGGGATTCCCGACGCCCTGGGCGTCTCCTGCGGCGGCTAGGGGCGAGAGGGCGCGAAACTTGCCTTTCCCTCAACCGTCCCGCCTCCTCCTTCGCGAGCATTACTGCTTCGCAGAAGGAGATGACGACTGCCCATGCCCTCTCGCTCCGTACCATGGCCTGAACCAGGGCCGGACGCGAGAGATCTCTGCCACCGATCGCCTCCACGAGGACACGGCGGTGCTCTGCCCAAGCCGGGCAGACCTCCACCGTATGCTCCACCGTGTCCTCCGGGCGATCCACACAGTGGTGATACCCGGACTTTTCCTCCCGCCTTATCCGACACAGGAACCTCCCGAAGCTGCCGTGTCCGGTGAGGACCTGCGTCAGGCGGAAGGTGAGGACGCCGTGGCGCCTCTCCAGCCACTCCTCAAAGAGTGGACTTATCGCCGCAATCGTGGCGTGCCCACTGCCACTTAAGTTTGCCTATTTTTTTAACAATCGTTCAATAAGGGAGGTGTGTACTAAAAAGTAACTCCAAAGTCTCGTAAAGGACAGTAGAACGTCAGCTTTGCTACTGGTCTGTCTGACATTTTGATATTTACGAGAAGAAATTTCTACGAGAAGAACTTTATATTACGTATTCTTGATAACAGTATTCGCATAAAAACCCTTTCCTCACATTAAACCGGCTATCCGTACATTTATTTTAGCGTGCGTGTGCGCAATGTTAGGCTGGCGCTGCCGCATGCCCTGCGCTACCGGTGACAACTATTATCGACGCCAAGCCGACACTACACTGAATTATTAAGGCCACATCGGATTCTGTGGATTTCAAATATACGAACTATTATTCTGTTTATAATTCATGAAATTCCGGTTCATGTGGATATTTTACTCTCAGAAGCAACAGTTTCTGACTTCTGTAGAGCATATTTTGTGGGGTTTCTACCAAAAATATGCTCTACATGAGTCAAAAGACTAGAAGGCCAATACTTGTAATTAAAAACGTTCAAAATCTAGTTGAAATGTCTAAGCGACAACAATGAAACAATGTCAAAAACTGGTGAAAGTTGTGGGAAAATTAGAGGTAATTTTGAAAGATGAAATGATGATGAAATGATTTTATTTTTTGTAAGTAGTTTTGTACAAACACTTTTACACGTCAATCATATTTCGAAAAAAAAAACTAGATGAGCTCGGCGTTTCCTATCTGACTACTCTGAAAAAAAAGGCCGAAACAAATTCAGAGGTCACAGCCTCTTTTAAAGTCCAGACATAATCTTGGTCAGATCATGTGAAGACCATGTAGATTGGTGTCTGAAATGATCTTTTGAGGAAAGAACCACACAGATTGAGTGGACCAGTAAGTGCACACATTTGTCAGTAATCGTGCAGCTCAACTCAGGACTTAAGGAGTTCAACGTTTCGACGAACAATAACAAAGAAAGGACATTTGGGTAGGCCGCTTAAATGACTCAAACTGCCAGACCAATATTAAAACTAACTGAGAGAAAAAAAAAACAATAACCCACGAGATTGAGACCGAGATCAGAATGCCAACGTTCTTAGAAATACGGAAATTGCCCCTCAGGATGCTGCACATAAGGTTTGCAGAAGAGAGCAGTCAAGATCGATTAAAAAGTGCAGCTTCACTTCAGCGTTAAAAATGCCAAAAAGGACACACAGGTTTGGTAAGTCGATCCGTTTACCAACCTGCAACAGAATAAAACTTGAATCAAAGATATCCACACATAAATCTGGTCCCTAAATACAGTCTAAAATATTCTATATCTAGCCCTAGAATATTAACTAAGTCTAAATCTATAAAGCCGGTAAAACAGTGTCCACTAGTGTAGTTCTCGGTCGGCTGCGCGTCAACTTTTATCGACATCGACATATCGACAGATCGACACCGGAGATTTATAGAGGACGCCAGCGGCATGTGTTAATTAATATCTAACAAGTAATATCGGGAAGTTTCACCGTACTGAGGTGAAGTTTCACTGTTTGAGTGGAAGTATATTTGCAGTTGGAGTTTTTGCAAGTTAGTTTGTATTTGACTTTAAATAGCGATTAATTATCGATAAAAATGGAGTGTTTTGTGGAGAAAATTGGACTACTCTCTTCACTGGCTATTGTCAAAAGTCGCCTAAAGGAAAGTTTGACTTGCCAGTTCAGGCATATTGTTTGTTTTATGAACAACATAATGTGATTATGGTCACGAGCTTTCGCCATTTCCTTTGGTATTCAAACTCAAACTCAAAGCATTTATTTCAAATAAACAAATTACAGGCACTTTTGAAATGTCAAGGGGATGAAGCTAGTTGCCCATTCCAAAGCGTAGCAGGATCCTATGGAGAAGAACGGGCAAGAAACTCCACGGACACTCTTTTAAATCAACATATTATTACGGTCACAAAATATTGTTTACATCAATCATTTTGAAATTATAATTATTACTAATATAAGCTCATTTACTATTTGTCCAAATTCAAAATTTAGAATACAATCATCTTATTCTATTGATATTATTGTACTACACGCAGAAGAAGCTTTATTAAACAATTGACTAACACAATTTTGAAAAAACCAGCATGATTTTAGAACTTAAATTTAATTTGCACCATGGAGTTTATAAAGTTAAGCTCGTGTGCAGTAAAGACCATAGCTATGGCGTTTTATGGGACAGAACAGAAGATAGAGCTAATTTATAGCAGTTTTGAGAACACCCACGAATTGTTTTCTCTTTTAGTCCTTGGGTGGAGTAGAGGAAATCGTTGAGTGGTTAAAAAAATAATATTACTAAAAAAATGTGAAAAAATATCGTATGTATACTTAATTTATTGTAACGAACTTAGTACATAAAATTATTGGGTTACATATTTTAAAAAAGTATGTGCGAAAGTAAAATCATTAATTTTAAACAGTATTTTAGATAGTGAGAATATTAACCTTAATATGTAAAATGATAGTGCTTTTTTTTGTGTGGGAAATTATCAAATAACTTCACCCACTCTGGGCGGACCGGGAGGGTGTGTCAGACTCTTACTGACTGAAACCCACCCGTGTTCCTTCCGTTGCCTGTGTTGCCAGACTATCCTCGCCCTCCGTATCCCTTTCGGATTTTCCCGCGACCTCGGCAGGCATCGGCCCTAGCGGACCCCTACACTTGTGTTGACATCTATTTGAGGCGCGCGAGGAACACGAGCAACCCAATGCTCACCGTCTGCAAGCCCGCGCCTATGTGCGGTGGTCGGGAATCCTGGAGGCCTGCGGCGGCTAGGGGCGAGAGGGCGCGAACTTTGCCTCTCCCTCAACCGTTCCGCCTCCTCCTTCGCGAGCATTACTGTTTCGCAAAAGGGGGTGACAGCTTTCCGTGCCCTCTCGTTTCGTACCATGAACGGGACCAGGGCTGGAGAGATCTCTGCCGCTGATCGCCTCCAAGAACGATAGTGCCTTACATTGCTAAGTTATTGAAAAAACTGTTTTGACGAAAAAATAAAAGGTAGTTTTTTGGATAAATATTTTCATTCCAAAAAATACTTCTAACAAGCCACTCCACCCCTCCAAACTACCACTATTTAGCTAAACCGCTAAAAAGATAGGGTTGATAGGTTACTTTCTTATTTACGCGAACGTCGCCATTCGACTGGCGAGGACATTGCATTGTGCGCACCCGTATTCATATGCCAACACTCGATTTATACCTTTACCAACTTAACCATACACTTGATAACCCCAAAAAACGACCACACTACTCCTTACTCCATCGTAATAAGGTAGAAATTCCAGAACATGTAGAACATCACAGGTGCAAAAGTAATTTTGTATAAGGACTTGGAGATCAGATGTATGGTGACTGGAACCGCCTCTTCGTAATGCAAGCAGTTTATTTATCACTATTGTTTCGTTAATTATTTTGCTTTGAGTAATTGTTGGTTTGATCTACTATCTATTCAAGTATTGTGTGTGCTAAGCTGTAATGTGATACTGTGTGAGACGTTGATTTTGATCGGATCAGATTTATACACGTTATCATCTGCTAAGCCTTTACCCAACTATGTTGGCGTCGGCTTCCAGCCTAAATGTATGCAGCTGAATACTAGTATTTTACATGGAGCGACTCCCTATCTGACCTCCGCAACCCAGTTACTAGGTAACTTAGGTCAGACTCTTGAGCTTCTGACGACCCGAAACAACTGTCAAAGACCTTCAAATAACCGGGACCAACGGCTTAACGTGCTTTCCGAGGTATTGAGGGGTCCACGTTTGTAAAGATGGACTTCAGCTTGCTTATTTTGTGTCGACCTACTTATGCCAATAATATTATTATGAGTCACAGATGAAATTATTTTCCAGTTTCTTTTCCATGTCCTGAAATGACAGTTGTTTGTTTTGTTTTCAAAACCCAAGATTTTATAAATACATACGTATATAAAACCGAGGGGCTTGTGGCTAAGTAATAACAGCCGCACGGGTCGATCCATCAGGTTAAGCAACGCTTTCCGGGGTTGGTCCGTGGTTGGGTGACCATCTTTACATACCGAAACTCCTCCGTGCCTCGGAAAGCACGTTAAGCGGTTGGTCCCGTCTGTTTTTCATGGATCTTTGACAGTCGTTACGGGTCATCAGAAGCTCGAAAGTCTGACAACCAATCTTACCAAGGGGTATTGTATTACCCAGTTACTGGGTTGTGGAGGTCAGATTGGCAGTCACTCCATGTAAAATACAGGTATCCAGCTGCATTCGGTTAGACTAGGGGTTCGCATTAGATCCCATGATCCCCGGTGCAAGTGTGGGAGGGGAACACCGGGGTGGTTTTTAGTGAGGAAGAGTCTGACAGACCCCTCCGCCTACCCCAGGGCGGAGGACATCCATGAGGATTTTCCACCCCGGAACAAAAAAAAGGGGTTGACCCATACGTAGTTGGGAAAAGACTTGGCAGATTGATTGGAGCAACAAAGTAGTAAGCAAATTCAGAATTGTAAACCTTTATCCAGTTTGCAATAAAAATAATATAGGTAAGTTAGAAACCGCAACATTTCTTCCATTTCCCATAAAATTCTATAAACGACAAAAATAAACATTCCCGATTAGATAGACAAATTGGAAAGATAGCGTCCTTCAAAAACAATACTTAAAGTTAGCAAAACATTGAGCTAATCTTCCTAATCTGTAAAACGATAGCGGGTAACGTGATCCTCCATTGTCCTGTCTTTACGTCGAAACTTCTCGTAATTAAGTGCTGATCGGTATTAAATTACTAACTGCTAATAAACAACGGACATCCTTGGATTGTGAAATGTTTTGAACACATTTAATAGGAGAAGGGTTGGTACTTGATGTTGGAGTTTATTTTAATTATGCTTATAATTAATTATTTCAGTCTTCAGTTCAGCACAGCTTCAGTCTTGTTGATGTATGATGAGGTAGAGGAAGGCCAAAGAAAAGATGGATGGATTGTGTAAGGAATGATATGAAAGAGAAGGGAGTGAATGATGGCGTGACGGTTGATAGGGGAGAATGGAATAAGGAAACGTGATGCACCGACCACAAGTTACATTAAACAGGGGCAGGAAGGTGATGATGATTGTCATTGTCTTTTTAGGGTTCCGTACCTTAAACGGAAAAAATGGAACCCTTATAGGATCACTCGTGTGTCTGTCTATCACAGTCACTCTGCCCCGAATCTACTGGACCGACTACGTTGAAATTTGGTACACATATGAATTTCTGAGACGCAAACACGAACGTGTAACGTAAATAAATGAATTTTGAATATGGGAGTCACTTTTGGGGGTAAATAAAAAAAATGTTGTGTTGCAAATTGTACCGTGTGACATATCAAATGAAAGGGTTTCAAGGATTTCCAATATATATATTTATGATTTTTTTTATAATTTTAAAATAAATATTTTTAAGTTATTTATTAAATAAAATAGATGAAAGTTGACCATTCCCCACTTATCTCCGAAACTACAGAGAATAAAATTTTGAATAAAAAATACAAAAATAGTTCTTTACTTATAGATTACAGGAAAACCTATAAGAAGTCTATGGTCTGGTTTGAATATTTTGCGTGCAGACTTAAATTTGCAGTCGGAATGTATAAGGAACATGTTTTTCAAGTGAAATATTAAGTTTGTTCTTGGGATAAATTCATCCCAACTACGGAAGCCTTCATTGTGCATTATCCGACACGCATTAGGCCGGTTTTCTTCTCTTATCGGTGAATGATAATGAGTGAAGGAGAAAGTGTCATGAAGATAAATATTGTCAAGGTAAAAAAATAACCAGTCAGCAACGTGGTAACGAAATGACTTCCCAGATGCACCGGGAGTATAGTTTTTTTTTTTTGGGTGGGAAATCATCAAATAATTTCTCCCGCACTGGGTGGAGTGGGAGGGTGTGTCAGACTCTTACTAACTAAAACCCACCCGTATTCCTTCCGTTGCCTGTATTGCCAGGGGCTTCGGTAACCCTTTTGTACCTTCCCGCGACCCTGTCAGGCATCGGCCCTAGTGGACCCCTACACTTGTGCTAACGACATCTCTTTGAGGCGCGCGTGGAATACAACGCGTCGTCGACCCGGGCCTGGTCCTTACCGGACGGTGAGCTACCCAATGCTCACCGTCCGCAAGCCCGCGCCTACGGTGGCCGGAAACCCGGCCGGGATTCCCGACGTCCAGGGCGTCTGTACAGTTGACCTCGTAATTTCTTTATGACCATGAGGTTGAATGTTACTTGCACGTCATGCAACAACAAGGTCTATTTGTTAGTGAAGTTTCAATTTACTTGGATCATCATCATCATCATTCCAGCCGAAAGACGTCCACTGCTGGATATAGGCCTCCCCCAGCCCCGGGGGGGGGGGGGGGGGGGGTTTGCCATAATCGCCACGCTTGGCAGGCGGGTTGGCGATCGCAGTATGGTGTTAAAATGCATAGAGAACGCTGCTGCCCATTCTCTAGTAAGTCCCTTAGTCGCCTTTTACGACACCCACGGGAAGAACTGGGATGGTGCTATTCTTTACGTCCGGCACCACACGGATCGAACGGGTGCTGCTTGTGGTGACTGGTCGTCTTGCTGACCATTGTTTTGTTTTGTTATTAGTAATTAATTGTTTATTTATTTTACTTTGATGGTCCTAGTTCATCATTTGTGACTGTTACAGCTATAGCTATATGTAAGCGGGCACGCCTTTTATGCTCGGAGGCTTTTATTTGGGCATTAAGTTCTGTTTACGTTTTTATCTCTGCTTGAGAATAAGCCAATAAAATATAAAAAAAATAAATAGTAAATAGTAATAGAATAGTAAATAGTTTTCGGTGTTTTCCTTATCTTTTTTTTGTTGGTATAGTGGTATCGTGTGCTAGCTGACATATGGCTAGTAATTTAATGTTTTATTTATTTATTTAATACTTTACGCACACAAATGTACAGAGGCGGACTTAATGCCATAGGCATTTTCTACCAGTCAACCAATGTTTTGTGTTGCACGTAGTGTAAATTGTTTTGCATACTGTTGTATAGAATCCATTTTTTTTTCTCTAACTGAATAGACAGCTGTGCTGCTGGGGAGTTTGTTGACCACTTCTTCTTCCAGCTAAAGCACTAGGAAGTGGTGAAGGGTGGGCTCTTATATTTTACTTTATCTATGAATCTAACATAAGGAATTTTAACAGTAGGATTATTTTTAACATTTTAAAGTAATAAGAATCAAAAATGAAGAGATCCGCAGGAGAACCCAGGTTACCGACATAGCCCGAAGTAATGCCAAACTTTAGTGGCTGTGGGCAGGGCACATTGCTCGCAGAACAGACGGCCGATGGGGCCAAAAGGTTCTGGAGTGGCGACCGCGTACCGGAAGACGTAGCGTTGGAAGGCTTTAAAAGGTGGACCGAAGACCTTGTGAAGGCCGCAGGAAGTCGCTGGATGCGGGAAGCACAGAACCGGTCGAAGTGGCAGTGCTTGAGGGACTAGAAATGATGATGACGATGATAAAAGTAACAGGGAACCCTAAATTTATTACCATAATAGCAATAGATTGTTTTAAGATGACGTCACATCATCATCATAATCATCTGCCTAGCCTTTTCCCAACTACGTTGGGGTCAGCTTCCAGTCTAATCGGATGCAGTTGAATACCAGTATTTACATGGAGCGACTGCCTATTTGACCTCCAGTACCCAGTTACTGGGTAATACGATACACCTTTTTTTTATGGGAAATCATCAAATAACTTCTCCTGCTCTGGGCGGAGCGGGAGGGTGTGTCAGACTCTTACTGACCACCCGTATTCCTTCCGTTGCCTGTGTTGCGGGGGCCTCGGTGACCCATTAGTACCTTCCCGCGACCCCGGCAGGCATCGGCCCTAGTGGACCCCTACTTTTGTGCTGACTACATCAATAAGATACACCTTGGTAAGACTGGTTATCAGACTTTCGGGCTTCTGACGACCCGTAACGACTGTCAAAGATTCACGAATGACAGCCGGGACCCATGGTTTAACGTGCTTTCCGAGGCACGTATGACGCCACATACCGTATCAGATTAATTAATATTGTCAAAAGAGAGTGCCACAAAATAATTTATTTATACCACTTTTCTAATACCACATACATTTTCTATTGCAATAAATCAATTAACTGGTATTCTCATTAAGAGTGCTGTTATCGGGAATCGAACCTGGGACCGGTCGTCGCGTGCCCGGGCGCCAGTGAAAGTGTGTTTGTTTGCACACGTTCCAATGCAATGTTTGCTATAGCTGTATCGTTTATCAAAATATCTCTAAGTACTTGTTAATGATTTAGTTTGAGATCATTTTGATTTTGGAGGAAAATTAAGGAACTTCGTCTTGTTGGGATTGATTTACTGCAAGTTTTAGTTATTGAAGACTTAATTAATTATAAATTAGTTTGTAATCTTCTGCTGTAGATATATTTAATATATTACAAAGAAACAGAGAACTATGTTATCTTTTTAACATACACACATATATAAACTCACGCCTTCTTCCCATGGGGTAGGCAGCAACTATAGAACGCCACCTGCTACGCTCCTTACATACTCCTTTTGCTTCTTTCGGCTCGACTGGCTGTTCATAATGGCGTGCTGGTGCCTACGCTTATGTATGGAAGTGAATGTTGGGTGTGACAAAAGAAGCATGAAAGCAGAGTAAACGTTTTCCCTGTGGAAATGCGTTCCTTGAGAAGCATGTGAGGTGTGGCTATAAATGATAAGCTGAAAATTGATGTGATAAAGCAACGGTGCGGTTTAAAGGAAGATGTAGTGACAAATATTGAAAAGAGTATGCTTAAGTGGTTTGGTCATGTTGAGAGGATGAATGAAAGGCGACTAACAAAAGGTATTTACAGGGCAGATGTGAGTGGAAACGCCGGGAGTAGATGCCCCAGAAAGACATAATTATAGTGACCTCATTGGTGATGTTCTTCAAAAAGGTCAGGTGCGTAGTACCTACTCGCAACCGGCGTGCGTGTATGACCAAATTTATGATCGTTATCTTTTTAATATTTTTATTTTTTATCATCTCCTCTCAAACAGAGCACCTGCCGAGCATCTCTCATTACTCTTGGTTGACTGTTAGTGAATGGCTATTTTTATCTTATTGTGTGCGAGAAGTTTAAATAAATAAATAAACAAAGTACATCATCATCTGCCTAACCTTTCCCAACTATGTTGGGGTCGGCTTCCAGTTTTATTTATTTTTAGTAACGAAAATATGAATAATGGAGAAAAATAACAAATAGAATTATAGATTATAAAATAAACTGTTCACACAAAAAAAAAAAAATGATGTGATGAAATATCTTAAGTAGTTTGAAAGTAATATTGTTTTTTATGCTTACGGTAGACATTACTTCCTGAATTTATTTTATAAAGTATTTTACTACAATACTTAAATATTCACATATATAAATAGATGTGTGTGCGTTCAGGTCTAACATACATTTTATTGCATAACTTACTTGCATTATATGAAGGCGTAATAACAGATTTAAACATCACTAACATCATATACCTTAAGAAACTGTGGCGTGTACATAGGGCCTTAGTGTTTTAAGGACGCGAGGAACCTCCGAAAAAAAAAATGGTAAATATAAGGTAGGTATAAAGTTAAACACAGAAGAGAAGCGCGATGACACAACGCTTGTAATTTATTGCAAAATATAAAGCAATTATCTATTTACTCAAAATTGAGTTGAGTAATTGAAAATAAAAAAGACTGAAAGTTCTGCACTAAAATAAGACATTCTTGTTATTAATTGAATACGTAACGTATGTTGATATTTAATGCAGATATTTTGGATTAGAACTCAAGGTAAGAGGTTAGTTTGACGTTAATTTGTATCGAGATTATTTTTCAAAACGTGTTTTGGTAACAACTAAGTTCTGGGAAGTATGTTCAAAATTAACATATATTTTTTCCGCTAACACAAACTATACAGATTTGGCTATTTTTTTTTCTTAAGAGAAGCCTATTTTGGTCTATTGGGTCTTGTCAGCGCCTTAATTGATTAAATAATCACATAAAATATTAATTCTTATTGGTACATAAATGTAAAAAATGTGTATAAAATTATAGTATCTTAACTTAACTAAGTAATTAAAAAAAAAAACAAACAAAATAACAATAATACAAACAATATTTACTTTATCACTAGTAATAACTTCTCTGTATCTTCATAGGACATAGTTTGAAGAGTTTCCTTAAGGATTTTCTTGCAGTTACTATTATTTACAACACCTAAACCGCCGTCACTGTCAGAATGCATAGAAAAGAAAGAGAAGCGCGACGTCACAACGCTTGTAATTTAATGTAAGATATAAAGCAATTCTATTTACTCAAAATTGAGTTGAGTAATCGAAAATAAAAACAACCAAGTTCTGCATTCAAATAAGACGTTCTTGTTAATAATTAAATACGTCACGTATGTTGATATTTAATTAGTCAAGGACAGCTAATGAGACACAATTGATTTTCTATTGTTTGACTCCGAATCGGTGTCGCGCGGGGCTTAACTGGAGTAGTTATAGAGTAGCAAACTATATCTTTCCGTCTCCTTTTAGTAAATTCAGTGCTGTATGGAAGTGCTGCGTGTTGTTTTAGTACAGTACTCATTTTAAATAATTAAGTCGGAATACAACCGGCTAGTCAAAATCTTAGACATAAAAATCAAAAACAAACATACTCGTAACATAATTATGTATCTACTAATAAGTAGGCACATGTAACATCAATAAACAAGTAGTTGAAACTCGCTTAAGTAAAACCAGCTTAAAATCCAAGTTTTTGCGAACATCATTCCCTGACCTACTCGATAAGCCATTCATAAGAACTATCATTTTAATCCAATTAAAGTACAAGATTATCATAAAACGTACGTAGCGGTCTGCGTAAGCGCATATTATGTGCTTACCAATAATCATTTAATTATGAAGGTAAATAGTTATCGGAATGCCTGCCATTACAATAATGTATGCGTACGACATATTCTACTAAAAACTAATGTAAAGCGCCTTATTCTGGGAATACGGAATTAATTTTTTTATATTTTTCTTAAGAATTGGTGAAAACAGAGGCAAACTTAAACCGCACACAAACCATAATTTTTTTAATTTTTTTGTTCTTTTCTTTTTTCATTTGTCAATATTAGTTTTTATTTTTAAACACTGTCGGTGTTATTACAAAACAAAGATTTCTTTTGACATGGTTTAAACCATCGAACCAGTTTTCGTAATAAGAACTTCACTATGATTGAAATGCAGTTCTTTATACAAAACTGACTATTTAGTCCGGTACTAAGTTGACAGTTTTTCATTAAGAACTTTAACGTAGTCGGAATAAAGTTCGAAATTAAAAAATGGCTCAATAATTTAAACCTGGGTCTGAAGATAATCCTAGTTTTGTAATAAGACGGTTTATGTTGAGACACAGACTACAGACCTTAAAAGTTATTATACAACCTCCTAATTCAAAATTGTTAAAACACTTTTTTTGTTAATATGAAATGTTTCTATGAGTAACTGCTAGAGGGTAAAGACCTGATGACACAGGCCATTAAAGCCTAGCTTAGGCACCAGTCTCCCACAGTAAACTAAACCATATCATGTACCGTAACTGTCTGCAATGTTTATTGTGGTGAGAAAATAAATACTTATTGTTATTATTATTATTATTACTTATTATTTGTTAATTATAAACAACTTTCCTCGAATAAGTACTGTTTCAAAAAATGTGTAAAGAGAATTCAAGAATAAAAAAAGGCCTAATAGAAAGGCGGTGATTTACCAAATATTTTAGCCACGTCTTAAACATACCTTATGAACAGACTTTTTCTTTTTTCAATCATAATTTTCAGAATATTAATACACGATGAAAATCGTTTAAGGCATTGGATCTATAAAATTATTCCACTATTTCTTCAAGATACAACGAGGAAATTAACTGCAAATGAAATTAGAAACGCAGTATCATCACAGAATAAGGCGTCAACCTGTAGCTCCTGTGTATTGGCGCGTAAGAAACCTCCGGTTTGCTCGATATATTCTATTTGCATATTAGTCTGATAAAGAGTTTCAAACTCTATGGAGTAGATTTAAAGAAGAAATTAGTGAAAGAAAAAATTATGATGGAAATAGAAAGAGAGAGAAAAATAGGTTTATATTTGTCACAAAAACACGTGCATACAAAAAAGATAACTTAACTTGAATAAGAAAAAACCCAACAGATCTATTTTTTTTATTTTTTTTTATAAAACGTTGCCCCACACTAGGAATTTCTTCCTGTATCGTGGGTGCGTTTACAAACATGAAACTCACAAACACAAACACCCAGACCTGGAACAATTACTTGCAGATCATACAAATATTTGTTCCGTGCGGGGATCGAACCCGCGACACGCTGCGCAGCAGTCAATCGCTCAGCCATTACGCCAACCATGTCGCCAAATCTATCATAATCTAATCTATAATCTAACATAATCTAATTTATAATCACGAGCACAGGACATAAACTGAAGAACAACAGAACAAAACAGAATAGGTACTTTTGGAGAATTAATCGATCAAGGCCAGTCTAACGGGAACTGGATTCATTTTACCATTTTTCATTTGAAACTATTGTCCTTAAGGCGCTGACAAGACCCAATTGACCAAAATAGGCAGAGGCCTATTTTTTAACATATATTTTTTCCGCTACCACAAACTATACAGATTTGCCAAATTTTTTTCTTAAGCTCTCTTAAGAAAAAAATTTGGCAAATCTGTATAGTTTGTGGTAGCGGAAAAAATATATGTTAATTTTGAACATATTTCCCAGAACTTGGTTGTTATCAAAACACGTTTTTAAAGAAAAATCTCGATACAAACTAACGTTAAACTAACCTCTTACCTTGAGTTCTAATCCAAAATATCTGTATTAAATATCAACATACGTTACGTATTTAATTAATAACAGGAGCGTCTTATTTGAATGCAAAACTTGGTTGTTTTTTATTTTCGATTACTCAACTCAATTTCGAGTAAATAGATAATTGCTTCATAATTCGCAGTAAATTGCAAGCGTTGTGTCATCGCGCTTCTCTTTCTATTCTATGCAAACTGACAGTGACCGCGGTTTAGGTGTTGTCAGCGGCTTAATAAGAATAATTATATAATATTAATTGTAAAATATATTCAGCTGCACTTGATTAGACTTAGGGCAAAAGTGGCCCAACCAGTTGACACGAAACGTCTAAGCTAAGATACTAAGTGATGCAGACAGCAGATCAGAAAGAAATAAACTGACTGTCCAGAATAGTTGTAACATTCGAGAATGAAAGATTTAATCAAGACTGATCTAAGAAACTGCCAATACTTAACAACCAACAAGAGGTCAGGTCATAATAAATATATGGGCCATTTACACATACCGCTATAAAAACTTGGGGGGCTTATGGCTAAGTAATAACAGCCAGACGGGGTGATCGATCAGGTTAAGTTACGCCATCTATACATACCAAGACCCTTCCGTGCCTCGGAAAGCACGTTAAGCCGTTGGTCCCGGCTGTCATTTGGGGATCTTTGGCAGTCGTTTCAGGTCAAAAAGCCTGACAGCCATCTTACCAAGGGGTATCGTATTACCCGGTAACTGGGTTGTGGAGGTCAGATTGGCGCTCCATGTAAAATACTGGTATCTAGCTGCATCCAGTTAGACTGGAAGGGGAAGCTGACCCCAACATAATTGGGAAAAGACTAACTGACCGCTATAAATAACCTTTATCAATATTAAAAGACTCAGAATAAGTAAAGAAAACGGGTAAGTAAAGCGACAAGTTTCAAAACTTTCTCCGTTTACCTACAAATGTAGTTTAATGAAATATATATGTATATGGTAACACCTCCCTGCAGCAGGCTTAGCACGAGAACCTTAGAGAAGCGTTTTGTTGACGGAAGAGTAGACAAAAATGACGTTTGCGTGTAGACAGTAGAACATTTTCGGTAGACAAGCGATTTCTATTCTACAGTAGAGTAGAAATAGAATGCTAAGCTACAGTAGAATAGAAATACAATGTCGTTTTGCATCCTCGTCAAATTCAAGGAGGTAACTATGCTAATGATTCTCGACACGAATCAATAATAAAATAATATGGTATTTTTTTTTCTAATTTTCGGAAATCGGCATGTATGGGACACGCATGTTAAAACGTGGCCCATGTAATACCGCACTGTAACTGTCCTTATACACACACACTACCGCATACGCAACGGGGTGATTCTGTTCTGTGAAAGTGGTGTATTCTAAAACACTGTCAAACTTAAATAACTAAAAAAACAAGTATGTATTAATTATTGAGGAGGTATCGTAATTTTATTTGATTATATACGTCTTTCATAGCAGCCTCCTGAAATTTGACGAGAATGCAAAACGACACCATGTAGGTGTTAAAATATTTTTTTATTCTGGTAACTGAAGTACCATGCAACGTTAGATAGCAGGTCAGTCACTACAGGTCAAAATAATCGCAAATATTACTACACGAAGTTCTAAACAAATTCAATGAATATATAAAGGTTGGACCGAGTAATTTCTATGTCTAGGAAATTCCTCATGTTATGGTTAAAGAAACGATAATGTCTGAAGAGAATTAATTTAATTAGAAATTTGGGTAACAGTTTTGATCTCACAATATCTTAAACTTACAAATAAGCCTACTCTCTAATAAGGTCATCCGGGATAATTCTTAACCCATGATTTACTAAAATTGTTTAGCTATTTATTAATCCATAAGTATTTTTACCTCTCTCTGCCCATGAATTCGTAATAGAACAAATAAGAGATCATTACAGAACTTAAACAAGGTCGGTTATTCTTTCACATTTAAGCGCAAAAAATATTGAGAAAGTAAAATCTTTTCTCCTTTTTACTACTTTTGTAGTTTTTTTGAAAAACAATAGCTTTTGTCTAGACGGAGTTGTGTAAGACAAACTGACCAGAAGTTCGTTTTTATTTTTTTATTGTTTTTATTAGAGTGGGTAAATCTAAGTTGAGTAGGCTTAGGACAGAAATAAATTATGACGCTTGTTCTTTCAGACGTGGGTGTACCAGAATAGAATACAGGAAACGCACCGTTTTAGAGATTTTCTTGAGATGAGTCAGTACGACAGGTGTAGAAGTGTTGAGTCACCTCGAACAGGTGAAGCTGCTAAGCATCTGCAGATATTCGTATTGCTGGTAAGTTGGTTTCCACTTATCATCGCTATAGATGATTTTCTGTCATGGTAAACAACGTCTTTTTGGTTTTAGTGTTTCTAAATAAGACTTAAAAAAGAAAAAGACTTAAAATAGAATAAAAATAAACGTCTTCCGCGGAGGCTCTCCCTTAAAATACCTTTTTTACTTATACCCAATACCTTTTTTACATTGGAACCTTTGAATACCTCGCGGAACAGATTTAAAAAAGATTATCCAAATCCTCCATCAATCGCCGGATACTCTGCTAACTCAGTAGTGCCAGTTTAGTCACACTAACATAGACATACACACATCACACACATTTACAGCACCTACACCGCACAGGTACACGCACGCACACAATTTAAATGGTAATAATTATCTCACTATCTGTATTTCTTATTTTCTGTTTACTTCGTAATTGGCGTAATGTTTAGATTATTAATAAGATTATTCTTCTGTCAGCTGTGAAGCTACCTTATATTAAATAAAAAATCATTTTTGAACGTCAAAATTTACAAAAAAAATAAAATAGAATTGATTATAGTTGCCCCTTCCAAAAGCTAGTTTCGTATGGAGAAGAATGGGCAAGAAAATCCACCGTTAATCTTTTAATTTTTTTTACAAAATTTTGTATAGGTACATTATATAATTATATGTGAAGACGATGCACCTAGAATAAAATTACTATACCAAAATAGGTTTAATCTACGATGTTTTTCCTTCACAGTTTTGAGAGCAGTGGTAATGAGATAATTTACACAAAGTAAAGCGCCTGCCTGGGTTCGAACCTACGACCTACAACTCGGCCATTACCACTTTGCCACCACTGCTCTCTGCAAAAATGCCTGTTTCACTAAAAACCTCAAGCCATACTTTCAAACTTAACTAAGCAAATTCAACTCCACACATTCTGCCGCATGCATGGGTGAAGAATCAAGTCTAGTTACTATTGATTTAACTCTCTCGTCTGATATCGCTTTGATCTAGTGATAACGATGCCGACTGTGCAGATATCATTAACATAATAGGCTGCTAACTAGCGTATTATATGAAATTATTTGATATATTCTTCGTAATTAGAACTTAAAGTTGTTTAGGAGATTGAGGATGTGGGGAATTAGACTTGAATTTGGAGTTAGCCGGCCTTAATTAACTAACGCATCAGTAGTCTATCGTATTCCACAGGCCATATTTACATATACGGCCACAGTAACAATTATTATGAAACTACCAAAAAATTGTCCTCAGATGAAATAATAGCTGAAATGAGAAAGTTTATGTTCCTAATTTAATACTGTTTTAATCTAGTTTTTTAAGTGTTTATTTTAAAAGAATAACCATGTTTATTCATTAAAAAAAAAATGTTTAGCTAGTTTTTTTAGCTTTAAAACTTTTAAAGTACACTTACTGAACCTAAAAAAAAACGTTTATTTCAATTTAAACCAGGTCAAACAAAGAAAAGCGTGCGCCTGCAAAATCCCTATTTTCCACATAATAATTCAAAACGGAAGTTAAGCAAGTGCGAGTTAAGTGAATCGATTGTATATAATGGTAATCGTAGGCCTGAGGGAAAAGACTTTCCAATCCTGTATCTATCATGTAACTATTACAATGCATGCACCTACAATTCATATAGAAAGTGTTCTGCAAACGTCGCGAGCGCAGTGAGTGGCGACTTGGGAAACATTTTGTAAAATATTAAAATTGAAAATATTATTTGTTTAATTTTAAAAGCACCAAGGACAAACTACGGTATAGGGAGGGTATAAGCATAATCAGCCTATAACGTTCCCACTGCTGGGACACAGTCAATGTCATGTCAATGTCGACTCCATCTAGCTTATTTTTTAATATGACGTGTAAAAGTGATTGTCATATCCTATTTACAGAATAAACAATTTCATTTCATTACAGGCCTCTTCTCTGTGAGATCCGAGTAGAAGGACGGATCAAGGATTAATTACCTAAAGTCACAATCTCTTCCAACTTCTGTCTCAGCCAGACAGAAGTTAAACCCCATGTTTTGAAAATGTTTAAATTGTGAGATTTTACCAAATGTTTTTGTTTTGTTTTGAATATAATTTTTTATTTTATCACCCGGCGAAAACTTATTATTATGTTTTTCCTCATAGAAGTCAATAATTGTATGCTTTTTGAGTGTAATATAGTATCTTAAACCATATATGTTATGATGGTGTGGGTGCGTGATCGTGGCCTATAGTGTAGTTAGTGGAGTTCTTAAATGCATCGACATGTTCCAAAACTTTTCTTAGATGCATGGTAGTCTAATAATATGGTCCAAAACTTTTCTTAGATGCACGGTGGTCTAATAACATGGTCCAAAACTTTTCTTAGATGCACGGTGGTTTAATAACATGGTCCAAAACTTTTCTTAGATGCACGGTGGTCTAATAACACGATCTAAAACTTATCTTAGATGCACGGTGGTCTAATAACATGGTCCAAAACTTTTCTTAGATGCACGGTGGTCTAATAACATGGTCCAAAACTTTTCTTAGATGCACGGTGTTCTAATAACATGGTCCAAACTTGTCTTAGATGCACGGTGGTCTAATAACATGGTCCAATACTTTTCTTAGATGCACGGTGGTCTAATAACATGGTCCAAAACTTTTCTTAGATGCATCGTGGTCTAATAACATGGTCCAAAACTTTTCTTAGATGCACGGTGGTCTAATAAAAAATACAAAACTTTTCTTAGATGCATCGTGGTCTAATAACATGGTCTAAAACTTTTCCTTGTGATGAAAATTCCGACTATTGCGAATTAAAGATTTGGGTAAAACCCTTTATGTAATACTATTGATTGGGAACGATTTAATAGAGACTTCGATCTCAGAGTATGTTTCGGTGTTTCTTCTCAGAGTAGTCGGATAGGAAACAGCGGCCTCATATAGTTTTTTTTTCATATTATTAACGTGTAAAAGTGCATGTAAAAACCAGCTAAAAGAAAAAAAAACCGGCCAAGTGCGAGTCGGACTCGCGCATGAAGGGCTCCGTACCATAATCTATAAAAACGGCAAAACAATCATGTGTGTTGTATGGGAGCCCCCTTAAAGATTTATTTTATTCTGTTTTTTAGTATTAGTTGTTATAGCGGCAACAGAAAAAACGTCATCTGTGAAAATTTCAACTGTCTAACTATCACGGTTCATGAGATACAGCCTGGTGACAGACGGACAGACGGACAGACAGACGAACAGCGGTGTCTTAGTAATATGGTCCCATTTTACCCTTTCGGTACGGATCCCTAAAAATTACATCATTGTTAAAAATATGTTTAGTATTGGGAATTTAACGAGAAGAGCGTTAAATTAACTCTTTCAATCTCGAAAAAAAAATGACAGGGTTTCTCATGATAAGTAAACGGGGACCGTCAATTAAAAAGAGATAAAAATACCAACATACGTGCTCTTAATTATATTATAGTGCCTCTTGAATCACATACGAGACACGACAGATATCGGAGTCTTGATTGAGACATATCTATTTGCGTTGACTAGAAAAAACAGTGGCAGGATGCTACTTGTTTTTGATAAGAACTTCTTGAAGTAGATCCTACAACCATTTTTGTAGAAACTAACCTTTTCGTAATTCTAATTGCAAAAAAAACTGTTGCTCCATAAATTTTCTTTCGTTGAATTTGGGGAATAGGTGATTTTTTTTTGCGATTTCAGTGTTTTAAATGAAAGATTTAAGCAAAAGTTTATTTAAAATGTCATCATTATAAACAAATTTTACTTTGGGACCAATACTGAAATCGCAAAAAAAATACTCTAATAACCAATTCTAATAAGAAGAAATAATAGGAAGAATAGAAGTTCGGTTGTTGGGTTGTAGAAATGATAATAAATTTTTGATACCGCATTTTAATAAGACTACCCGCTGACTTTGTTTGTTACCCCAAAGAAAGTCAGCGTGTCATCATCAGTGGTAGCCTTGTTCTAAGTGCTTGCTGAGTTTAAAAAACATGGTGGAATGGATTTTTGATAGAGGTTTGAATGTAACATACGTAATATTTATACTCGGCTAGTGCAGAGTATATAAAAAAATTGATAATTAAATATATTATGCTAAATATTTTGTCAAAAAAATGTTTTACGAAAATATTTCACGGACTTACTATACGTAACCTAGTTTTCGTGGTATCACTCATAGAAAGCTGGGTGCGGTGTGTGTATCAGATCGAGGGAGTTGGCCTCGAGACATCCTGTACAATGTGTTGCCCATCTAATGACTGCCTCTATAACTTGTATCTAGTTTTGCATATTAGACCAGTCGCATATACTTGTTGCGTTTTAGCATGGCAATAGTAGTCATTGGCCTTTATAAGAAAGAAAGAAAAAATGTTGCTAGCACTTAAAATATGGCATTAAATAGTATAAATTAATAAAATAATTTATACTATTTTACTTCTTATAAAGGCCAATGACTACTATTGCCATGCTAAAAGCGAGCGGGCTTAGTAAATTTTGAGGAGTGTGCAGGATAGGAAAGAAAGAAAGAAAAAATGTTGCCAACGCATAAAATTTTACATCAAATGGTAAAATATAACAAAACAAAAATCATGGCAAAAGGAGCGGGCCGTGTGCAGCATAGAATAAAAACAGCATAGCCAAGTACAGCGCTGATCAAGAATAATTTACAACCCGCCCTCGGTCATAGGAACCCAAATAATAAACAATGTGTCGTTTTTCACTAGTAAAAAATATCGAGGATCACAAAATTCACGATAGATGTCGATTCAGGACGAAAACGGACTTTATCTCCAATGTTGGAATTCAGAATATTACTCGCCCCCTTTAATAACAATTGTCTCTTCGTAGGAACCCAAATAATAAAGTAGGCGTCGTTTTTAATTATTAAAAAATTTCGAGGATCAAAATATTCACGATGGATGTCGATTCAAACGCACTTATCCCCGTTTTTTAAATAAAGAATGTTACATCTGTCAATAATATAGGTCAATGACCGTTACTGCCATGCTAAAATGCAGGAACTATATTTGTGTTAGACCAGTCGTGGCGTTGAAAAAGGAAATTGTTGTAAAGACAGATAAGCCAGTTAGCGTTATTTATATCTTTTAGTGCAGTGTGGAGAATTAATATGCTTAATTTATAGAGCAGTGCGTTAGTTGGAGATAAAAGTTGAAGATAAGAAAGGTGCAATGAAGGGGACTTTTCTAGAATGCTTTCGCTGCATCTTTATTTTTAGTAATGCATTTTGTTCAGTGAAAGTTCCACAGGAACTTACTAAATGATATCCTGCATCTACGGCAATATTATCGTTTAAGCCCTGAAAGCAATGGAACGGAACGCCAAAAATCGTAGTTTTAGGTCTAAGAGTTTTAGGCCAAAGCGGCCGGGTTTCACATGAAGAAACAATTAATGAAATTATAAGAAACCATGTTTCCTTAGCCCACCTTATCCGTGCATCATCAGCTATTTCAATAACTAACAAACTACCAACGTAACGAGCTCAATGAGGGTTTTCTGAAAGGACGTTCACTAGGCGGCAGCACTGAGACGTCAGGTCTGGACACCTGTCAAAAGTGTCAAAGCGCCTATATTTTCTTTAGTCGTGACTGAATGATGAGCCAAAGATGAACGTCATCATATATTTTATATTCAGTATCGAATAGAAGACCTCTTGTCAAAGTGGTGCCAACCCTGCCGGGGTCATGGGAAAGTCCGAAGATACCGAGGCCCCTGGCGACACAGCCAACAGAAGGAACACGGTTGGATTTTAGCCAGTAACAGTCTGACACACGCTCCCGCTCCGCCCAGAGCGGGAGAAGTTATTTGGTACCCCAACCAAAAAAAAAAAAAGTGGTGCCTACGGGTGGTGTAAATTTTTATGAAAACCCTCACTTCAGCCCACAGATCGTAGATATGACGCAAAAATAAACAATAAACGATCAGCTAGACCCATCAGACGTGCCTGTTTAAAATATAGCAATATTAAATCACAAACAGGATTATGTGTTACAAATACGAAGAACACAAAGTAGTAACTGCAGATGGATCTATCTTCGTTTGGAATCGCAGCATCATTTGGACTGACAGCTTTGCATGTGCGTACGCATGGTCCATTGTTGAGATGCAAAACTAAATAAATGTGGGATAGGACGATGGATGATAGTGTTTTGTTTTAAGGACATGTTTTTGAATAATTGGGTGGTTTTTGGGTTGGTGATTGGTTTTTTCAGGATTCATTTAAATAAAAACATGTCGTTCATTATTTATCATTGCCATTATTATCAAGGAAAACTACTGCGATACGGCGCCAAGTAAATTAAGTACTCTAGTATAAATTTTTATGTTACCCTAACATATACAATGGGAGGTGATACAATTTCCTGAGTCAAGCAGAAATCATCCTGACATATAGTTGGAATTTCTAATTCCACTATTGAAGAAGTAATAAACACTTTTGGCATATTCATGTAGACATCTATGCAAGTAGGGTAAATAGAAATGTCTTAAGTATCATTTCATTTCATGGTATCAGGATCCAGAAGTCTATGCCATCCAGATAACTTTGTATAATAATATCACCCTTCAAGAAATTGTAAGAAAAAAAGTCGTTATTTGTAATTTGTTATGTTGTACAATAAAACGTATTCTATCTATCTAAGATTCCAATAATCGGGAAAAAATCCATTGACTAATAAAATAACTTCATAAGTTCTTGACCACTGTAACTCAAATTGAGACCATCATTATTATTCGACACAGCTTGTTAACATTTCACCGAGATCATATAATTAAAGCAGTAATATCCATCTTTAAATATCTTCAACAGAACCCGTCTCCGTATCATATCCTGGGATCGTGCCGTCATTATGAATGACAGCACCTCGATCGCACGGCATTGACTGATGCTTCACATCGCGTGTCGCGTGCGTGTGCGCATTTGTTATTCGCTAACGTATGGTATGGCTAGGCTATTGTGAGGGTATTTGTATGTGCAACTGGTTGGATCAAATATTGATATTCTAATTACGAAAGCTAAAAGCAAAAATGTTATAAAATATTTGGTAAATGTCATCAAGTCTTTTTTTATGGATGGGACATTATCAAATAACTTATCCCGCTCTGGGCGGAGCGGGTGGGTGTGTCAGACTCTTACTGACTAAAACCCACCCGTATTCCTTCCGTTGCCTGTGTTGCCAGGGGCCTCGGTAACCCTTTAGTATTTTCCCGCGACCCCGGCAGGCATCGGCCTTAGTGGACTCCTACACTTGTGACGACGACATCTCTTTGAGGCGCGCGTGGAACACAACGCGCCGTCGACCAGGGCCTGGTCCTTGTCGGACGGCGAACTACTCATTGCTCTCCGTCCGCGGATCACGCGGCCTTCAGTCAAAATAAAATTTATAAAGCAATCAGTAGCCGTTTTTCAATCGCGAGAAAAAATTATCTGAAGAATAAATAATATGGCGGTTTGACATATTTTCTATACAAAGGCCGTCGAACAGCAATTTGTATCCGTCAGATACAGTTATCTAAAGATTGAAATACCTTTGAAGAATGAAACTAGTCCTGTGTGGAAAGTGGAAATTACCAATATTTTTCTTCTGGAACTGTCAGTCCCATCATTAACATGAATTACACGTATCAATGGTGCAGTGGCAACGGCCGCGACTACGAGTTGTAGGTCATAGGTTCGAACCCCGACAGGCGCTTATCTTTGTGTAAATTATTTCATCACCACTGCTCTCAAAACGGTGAAGGAAAACATCGTGAGGTAACCGGCATGTCCTTGAACCAAAAATTCGAAGACATATGACATCTGCCAACCCGCGTGGTGGATTACGGCCACAGAGAGGGGAGGCCTTTGTCCCAGCAATGGGAACATTATAGGCTGATTATGTTAAACGTATCAATTACGGTAAAATCAGTCATTCTTTTTCGGTTATCACTGTGCCTATATAATTAGTTTCACATACGAACATCAATATAGTTTTGTTTTTTATACATAGTCAAGTTTTTGCCTCCAACGGCCATTTATTATCCACCTACCTGCGTAGGATATATTTACGTAATTAATAGCTTTTTTATTTGTTTTTGTACTGTGTGGTTGTGGTTTTAGAACATTGAATACGGTCAGTAATGATAGCGTAGTACAGGCATAGAATAAGAAATCTATACAGATGCGATTGCTTTTAGGTAAGTTCTTTGCTTGTGCGGCTAATGCTGCTAGACTGGCCCTCTACGGGGCTCCTGTATGGGCGCGCTCTCTGGCGCTGCGGCCAGCCCGCCGGTTGAGCGCGGCCCAAAGGGTCATGGCCATCCGGATGGTTCGGGGATACCGCACGGTCTCCTGTGAGGCAGCGAGCCTCCTTGCCGGATTGCCGCCATGGGATCTGGAGGCAAAAGCCCTCGCGCACGTATGGGAGTGGCGCGAGGAGGCGAAACGCCGGGGCGTAAGTCCGCTGCCGCGAGAAATCGCGGCACAGCGGACGGAGCTCCGGCGGGATCTCATGGCGTCATGGAAAGTACGGTTGTCGCAACCCAGTGCTGGGCACGCCACGATTGCGGCGATAAGTCCCCTCTTTGAGGAGTGGCTGGAGAGGCGCCACGGCGTCCTCACCTTTCGCCTGACGCAGGTCCTCACCGGACACGGCAGCTTCGGGAGGTTCCTGTGTCGGATAAGGCGGGAGGAAACGTCCGGGTGTCACCACTGTGTGGATCGCCCGGAGGACACGGTGGAGCATACGGTGGAGGTCTGCCCGGCTTGGGCAGAGCACCGCCGTGTCCTCTTGGAGGCGATCGGCGGCAGAGACCTCTCGCGTTCGGCCCTGGTTCAGGCCATGGTACGGAGCGAGAGGGCATGGGCCGCCGTCACCTCCATCTGCGAAGCAGTAATGCTCGCGAAGGAGGAGGCGGGACGGTTGAGGGAAAGGCAAGTCTCGCGCCCTCTCGCCCCTAGCCGCCGCAGGAGACGCCCAGGGCGTCGGGAATCCCGGGCGGATTTCCGGCCACCGTAGGCGCGGGCTTGCGGACGGTGAGCAATGGGTAGCTCACCGTCCGGTAAGGACCAGGCCCGGGTCGACGGCGCGTTGTATTCCACGCGCGCCTCAAAGAGATGTCGTCAGCACATAGTAGGGGTCCACTAGGGCCGATGCCTGCTGGGGTCGCGGGAAGGTACTTATGGGTCACCGAGGCCCCCGCAACACAGGCAACAAGAAGGAATACGGGTGGGTTTTAGTCAGTAAGAGTTTGACACACCCTCAGTTATTTGATGAATTCCCAACCAAAAAAAAAAATAATGGTGTCCTATCTTACGGGTTCGATTCCAAGATGGGACAAAGTGTAATTGGTTTTTTAACAGATGTTTTTCAGCAGTTCCCACTATTGTCACACACATACAATCTGTTAAAAAACCAATTACACTTTGTCATTACGAAAACTCAAAAATGTTATGAAATATTTGGTAAATGTCATGCGGATCAAAAGTCTACAGACTAAATAGAATTTATAAAGCAATCGGCAGTATTGAGCCTATCCTTTAGGGCCGTTTTTCACAGCCGTTTTTCAGCTACCAGTAGACTGGATTACGGGCCGGTTAATGCCAAAAGGTATTAGGGCCTCATTCATGGTCACCAGCCTGCATCGCACTCGCACAATCGCACGCCGTTCAACTTGCTTCTCGGCAATTCTTATCCAGCCACCATGCGAAGATCGTCACTCCAACTAACTTGCGGGCATCCCACGTGAAAAAAAAATGTTTAAAATCGTATAAGTACCGCTCTCCACCACTTTGCTACGAC
This sequence comes from Atethmia centrago, assembly GCA_905333075.3. Taxonomy (NCBI): domain Eukaryota; kingdom Metazoa; phylum Arthropoda; class Insecta; order Lepidoptera; family Noctuidae; genus Atethmia; species Atethmia centrago. The sequence continues at coordinate 21,778,232 of HG995386.1, forward strand.
CCGGGTTGGCTCTGTCTAAGACAGGGTAGTTATTTGTATCGATGATCAATGTCTATATTTGTGTGATGCAGTAATAGCCTAGTGAAAGGGAAGAGATTTTTAAAGCCCAAAAACGCTGTATTCGGTCTATGTCAGGTCTGAAAACTACAGACAGTTGCGAGCCTGTGTTTAAGTCACTGAATATACTGACCTTCCCGTCTTTGTACATTTTGTTGCAATTTTTGTTAAAACAAATTTATATCAGTTTCCGTCACTAGCGGATATTAGAACTCGTTCAGGTCCTACGAGACAACAATACAAAAATATATTACATACAGGCAAATACAAAACGGCACTGCTAAGAAAAAATATTATGTCAATGGGGCCTACCATATACAATAAAATTCCGAGCCATATTAAAGAAAACACCTTACGAATATTTAAATCAAGATTGACGTCATTATTATTAGAAAAATGTTATTATTGTATAAAAGACTTTTTAAATGATAATAATATATAAATAACTTTATAACAGAATAATGCTAATTAATATCTAGGTTGAATTATTTACATTTTTTAATTAATTTTTTTGACATGCTAGTTATGATTTTGTATTAATATTGTATCTGGTATAATAATATTGTAAGACTTTTGCATGCCGTAAGGTAGAATGTAGCGGAAACACTTTTTTTTTGTACCATCTTATACTTGTACCTACATTGTTGGCAAATAAATAAATCTAATCTAATCTAGTGGTGTGACCGTCGGACTGCTAAGTCATAGATCTCAAGTTCGAACCCAAAGCACGCACCTCTGACTTTTCGGATTCATGTGCGTATTGTATAATTATCACTTGCTTAAAAAACGATGAAGGAAAACATCGTGAGGAAGCCGGCCATGCCTGAGAGATATTTCTCGAAGGCATGTCAAGCCAAGTCAGAGGCCTATGGGCGGCATAAAAACTCTGACGCCAGGGGGCCTATTATCTAATTCCGTCACCAAAGATACGGGTCCGTTCGGAAGTAGTTCGAAACCCTTCACCCGATTATTTAACTTTTTGGACGGGCAATAATAAGTCGGGAGTAGGGATAACTGTCAAATCGTAGTGTCATTCATTCTTAGTTCGGGCCCCAAACTAATGTTATGTCTGTAAGTGATACGGAGTAGGAATCGCCCGTGACTTGGGCCGAAACTACGGAGTAGGCCCCCAGGTTAGTCAATAACCACACGAAAAATAAAAGAGAATCTTATTCATGGCTGTGTTGAACGTATCTTACGCACCGAAATTGTTTCGCTTCTGTTAACATGTGTACTTATTCTATGGTACTTATAATGATGTTATGTTAAACATTTATTAGTTTACCGTTAGTTTATTGATACTTAAATTCGTATGTGCATACAGTTTTTGCTTTACTAAGTTACCTGTTTTAAGAGATGCTTAGAACTTCGATACCGCAATGTTTGTTAAGTATCACAGTTAGAGAACTGTAGAGTATATCTTCATGCATTGTAGAGAGCCTTTTTGATAATATCAAAATAGTATTTTGGATCTTTTTTCGATCAATAAAATCAAAATTTAGGTAGGTAGTTGGACTTGTAAGTCATAAAAATGGCAATAGCCGAAGTCTAGCTAGAGGTTGTGGGTTCGATTCTCACCTGTTGCATATTATTCAAGTTACGCTACTCTTGTCACAAGCAATAATTATAATAGCACTAATGAGCTTCCAACATATGTAGTAAGTATATTAACTATTATACAGGGTGGATTTTTGAGACGGGGCAGTACGGGGAAAAAGTTTTTTGCGATTTCTGACTTTTCTAGTACTCAAACCTCTGTTGATCCAGTAGATTTTTTTGATCCTTATAAGAAACGGGATCGATTGGCACCAAAAAAAGTTTTTGTGAAAACTGCCCATTTTCTTGCTGCCTGTACATTTTTCTCAAAATCTGTGAAAATGCCTCAAAAAGTTAAGGATGGTCTCCTAAGACAGTTTTCTTATAGCTACAACGGTTAAGGTTACTGCCCCATCTCAAAAATCCACACTGTGTATTTTTAATACTTACAAAAATTAAGAAACAAGCAGCGTTGCCCTAGTCTATCAATCTTTAACCAATCAATCAATCAACTCAGTCTATCGCAGTCCACTGCTGGACATAGGCCCCTCCCAGGCGGCGCCACAACACCCTGTCTTGCGCCTTTCGCATCCAGTCTGTCCCAGTCAGCTTCTTAAGGTCGTCGGTCCATCTTGTTGGGGGGCGTCCCATACTACGCTTGCCGATACGCGGTCTGCACCCCAGGACTCGTCTACTTTACAGGCCATCCGTCCTTCGACTTAGCCAGCCCACTGCCACTTGAGTTGGCATACTCTGCAAGCTATGTCGGTTATTACTAGTATTTATTTACCAATAAAGATGCTACACCAGTAATGACTTCATGTTAAACATTTATTTAAGTTCATTAGTGTTAACAATACACAATACATATCAATATACTACTGGTTCTGGAGAACATTGGTATGTAACGTGCGCAGGCGCTTATTTATTCACGTACGTGTTCGAGTAGGCGGTAATCTAAATAAGTAGGTACATTTTATATAGAAGACCATCATGTCCTAACTACGTAGGAGACTGCCAGTACAAAAAACTGATACATAGGTAATGGGAACTGGAATTTCGTTGTAATCTTTCAGAAAAGATTGAAAATATATTTTTCAAAATACAGTTCAGGAACTGTATTTTTCTAAATACATTTTCTATGATTTCATTTTCATTTTCTATTTTCAGATCTATCACAAACCAAAACGAAAAAAAAAGTTTGATTAATTATTATGTTTCTGTTGGTTTAATTAAATAATATAAGATGATTGTTTATATAATCGCTTATCCCTATTAACATTGTCGTATATGTTTTTTTGCCATTTTCTTTTTCTTTCATTAATCACTCTTAAAAAGTCCCTTGTTTTAGTGGAGTCAAGAACATTTATTAAAATTCTGTTGATTTTTGACAATCTAATTTCTATATGAAAAAAACATTGCAATTGAAACTTTGAGACGCTCTCTTGTAATGTTGCTGATTTTCACATCCGACAATGTTCATAGGGATAGGCGATATAATAGGGGGTGAGCCTATTGCCATCAACCGGGCATAAACCCAGACTCCGGGCTGCTACTAAGAAATTCATAATCGAAAAACTCAATAAAATTAAATACCTACATAAAAGTTTTTTTTTAGTACTTTCGAGAGAAAATTTTTGGAAATCAACCTTTTAGGGGTTGAAAATCCCGTTTAGGTATATGAAAAATCTGCAAGAGTATGAACAAATTATTAGATCAGAAATGTGTAAAATCTCTCTACTTCTCTCGCCATTTTGCTACTTTAACATTTATTAAATTTCTTCACTGTTCATTACTTTCGGTTATACAATAGTTCTTGTAGTAACGAAACGGCCAAGCCACATATTTTGAATAAGGTGTAGTTTGTGAAGGGCTTGTAGAGTTAGGGCGTCTAGAGTTAGAAGCTTGGTTCTTCATGAGATTTGATAACTTTTTGATAGTGCGAGCCATGTGGTCTCGTCTTGGCAACAGTTTACATGAAAATGTTTTGGTGGTATTTAAGTATGTAGGTACTCGTAAGTTGCTTATCAAGATATTTTTTTATTTTGTTTATTTTGTCTTTTTTTTGGTTTTATTTTAATATTATTTATAACAAGGAGACCCTGTATTAACTTTCAGACCTCTATCATCAAAATTTGTGGAAGTCTCATACAAACTGCCATCCCCTAGTTTAAGGGATTGGGGGGTAAAAGTTCCAAGTTTTTGAATTTTTTTGTTGGTTGTTTACTAATACTAGCTTACATACCAAATTTCAACTTTCTACGACTTCAGGATGTACCCTATGAATTTTGATGATCATCGGTGACGAAAACGAGGTTTTTAGATATCATTAAAGTATAAAGTATATACGTTATATGTTTAATAAGTCCACTATTGAAATCATATCCCGAGAATTTTGTTTATCTGGTATAATCCAAACCTATGAGGTCCAAAAAAAAGATGAAGCTCTTCGAGAAAAACTAGGTAGTGCCCTTGCACTTCACTTGGTTCGGCTTGGCGGGGGCACTGCCATGCCCCCAGATTGTAACCATTTTTATTTTAATTTCCATTCTTTATACATATTAATATATAATGATTAAATTAAATAATAAAAAAAATGTTTTATATATGCTTCAGTTTACAAAAAAAGGTTTCCTGTTTGGAGCCTCCTTTTAAGCAAACAATGCCTGTGTTAGGAGACTCCGCTCTTCCATAGTACAGCATAATCAGATCCGTAGGTACTGTGTGAATACCAGTGCGTAGTGTGTCTGTATGTGAGAGTATCTGTGAGAGTGAATGAAAGAGTGTATGCGAGAGTATCATTCTCTTTCCCAATTTATTTATGGTCGGCACAACATATTTTTCTCTCCAACACTTCTCTATTAGTCGTTACCTCGGCAGTCGACCCCTTTCTAGCTATAGGTATTTCATCTTTCACACAGCCCATCCATCGTTTCTTCAGTCTTCCCCACTCTTAGCCGTCCACATTCATACTCAAAACTTTCTTTACGACTTTGGCTCGAATTCTAATCTAAGTAAATAATGAAGTTTACCAATGTACATTGTACTACCGGCACAGTAGAACATTGGTATGTAACGTATGCAGGCGCTTATTATTCCCATACGTGTTCGAGTGGGCGGTAATGACGAATAAATTATTGGAGAATTTCGGTGTCGTGTGCCGAATATCCTTGTGCCAATTGTTGCTCTATTTGAATTGGTTATGTTTTGATGTTAAGCATAATCAGCCTATAATATTCCCACTGCTGGGACACAGGCCTCCTTTCTTCGAGAGGGAGTAGGCTGTAATCTACCATGCGGGCCCAGTGTGGTTTGGTAGATGTCACTTAAGGATCTTCGATTTTTTGGTTCTAGGACATGCCGGTTTCCTCACAATGTTTATCTTCACCATTTTGAGAGCAGTGGTGATGAAATAATATACACAAAGTAAAGCGCCTGCCTGGGTTCGAACCTGCGACCTGCAATTCATAAGTCTGGGTCGTTACCATTGGGCCACCATTGCTCTCTTTTCGTTTCGTTGTTTGATTTCCTTCATTTTCCGAAGATACTATTCTTATAAAACAAACTGAACTTATTCTCATTTTAAACTCTTTCTACGCTAATATCATTGGTTACCTGCCAAACAACGTTTTTTTTTTTAAATTGAGCAAATAGATAAATAATAATTTTAATAAAAAAAAAAATCTTTGTCTAAGCATCATCTCTGAATATTAATATTTTAGCACCATTAATTACCACACCAGTTTTCTATTTTTCAAGAAAGCCATGTTATCAATGGTTCTATCAATTTATCTGATCTCTCCACGTCATCAATTCATGATGACACAAAACTTCAATACTTCCCGTACACATCTATTTTTAGCCAAACATACACAACCTCGGAACATATCTCATCCCGCACAATCTGTGCTGCGATCCATCAGGCGATCGCGCCGACTCCTGCGCAATTATTCAAATCAGCTGCGTATTGTCACTGCAGATGCGATCGTGTGGATTTAGCTGGCAACTGTTGGAAGCTGAATTAGATAAAAGTATGATGTGTGAGTGCTTAAAAGGAAGCGTTATTCCTCCAATAACGCTTCTCCTTTTAAGCACTTAAATCAACGCTATGAAGTTCTTTAGAACTTATGGTAAGATAAGATCAATATACTTATCCAATGAAATTGTATGAAACCGATGCGATAATTATGTCATCATCTGCCTAGCCCAACTATGTTGAGGTCGGCTTCTAGTCTTACCGGTTACAGCTGCATACCAGTATTTTACATGGAGCGACTGCCTGTCTGACCTCAACAACCCAGTTACTGGGTAAAACGATACCCCTTGGTAAGACTGGTTGTCAGACTTACGGGCTTCTGACGACCTGTAACGACTGTCAAAGATCTACAAATGACAGCCGGGATCAACGGCTTTATACTTATATATGTATGTATTCTGTTTTTATGGGCCTTAGTTGCCTGAATTAATGGAATTATTATTAAAGTACGTTCCGAGGCACAGAGGGGTCTCGATATGTAATGGATGGTCACCCATCGACGGACCGGCCTCGGCCAGCGTTCCTTAACTTTGAGGATCGACTCGTGTGGCTGTTATTATTTACCCACGAGCCACAGATGCGGTATGTATGAACTGAAAAGGGACTATATTGTATAAAAAAAATGTCATTACCTAGTCACCTCGCTTGGTATGTGCTTTGGGTTTAATTGCAGTTTGTTGCTGTTGCCAATAGTGACGTCAGACCCTAATTGGTCCGGGTGTCACCACTGTGTAGATCGCCCGGAGGACACGGTGGAGCATACGGTGGAGGTCTGCCCGGCTTGGGCAGAACACCCCCGTGTCCTCGTGGAGGCGATCGGCAGCGGAGATCTCTCGCGTCCGGCCCTGGTCTAGGCCATGGTAAGGAGCGAGAGGGCATGGGCATCCGTCACCTCCTTCTGCGAAGCAGTAATGCTCGCGAAGGAGGAGGCGGGACGGTTGAGGAAATGGAAAATTTCGCGCCCTCACGCCCCTAGCTGCCGCAGGAGATGCCCTGGGCGTCGGGAATCCCAGGCAGATTTCCGGCCAGCTTGCGGACGGTAAGCAATGGGTAGCTCGCCGTCCGATAAGGACCTGGCCCGGGTCGACGGCGAGTTGTGTTCCACGCGCGCCTCAAAGAGATGTCAGCACAAGTGTAGGGGTCCACTAGGGCCGATACCTGCCGGGGTCGCGGTAAACTACGAAAAGGATGCCGAGGCCCCTGGCAACACAGGCAACGGAAGGAACACGGGTGGGTTTTAGTAAGTAAGAGTCTGACACACCCTCCCGCTCCACCCAGAGCAGAGGTTATTTAATAATTACCCACCCAAAAAAATAAAAGACTAATAGGAACAATACGCTACTTTTAAAACTTTCTTTATTTTTTCATCACGAAAAACAGAAAGAAGAAAACAAACAACACACTCCATAAGTTTCTATAATTTCAGTTTTTCAGTTTTTGTGCTGAGATTTAGTTCGAGGTGCAGCTACATACGTGTGAGCGGTATCACAATTCTTTATCTCACTAGATTGGATGAAGGTTCCATTATTACATACTTCTTGTTTAAGAACATTTCATAAACATAAGAGCCACTGCTAATGTTGTGAGGAAAGTTTTGAGTATGAATGTGGAAGGCTATAAGTAGGGGGAAACCAAAGAAACGATGGATGGACTGTGTGAACGATGATATGGCTAGAAAGGGGGTGTCTACCGAGATGACGACTAAAGGCTCCTGCATACTGAGGCATAATCGCGGGCGGGACAGGCAGCAATATGCCTGTCGCGCCCGCGATATCGCCCCAGTCTGTAAGAGCCTTAAAACAGAATTCTATCTGCCTAGCCTTTTCCCAAGTACGTCAGGGTCGGCTTTTAGTCTAACTGAATGCAGCTGAATACCAGTATTTTACATGGAGCGACTGCCTATCTGACCTGCACAGCCCACTTACTGGGTAATACGATACCCCTTGGTAAGACTGGTTATCAGACTTTCGGGATTCTGACGACCCGTAATGACTGTCAAAGATCCACGAATGACAGCCGGGACCAACGGCTTAACCTGCTTTCCGAGGCACGGAGGGGTCTTGTTGTGTAAAGATGGTGAGCCATCCACGGACCATCGATGACGACTAATACAGAAGCATGTAAGAAAAAAAACATGTTGTGCCGACCTTAAATAAATTGGGCAAGAGAATGATGATAAAAGCCAGTGTAAGTATACTGCTAAACCTAATTTGTAGGTTCCTTTCCATAGGTATTTACGACGAACCTTTCTAAGAATAGCAAGAGCGTTTAAGATTTCCGTAGGTAAGGCAGTTGAAACAAAAAAGATTGACCACTAAAAACAAAACATTGCCAACTCCTGTGTAGAAAATGTTATCTCCACAAGGAAACGCGAACAATGATCCCGAATGGTACCGCTTCAGAGGAACATCTGGTTACATGCAGTTAGAGGCGACGCGCGACGCGTGCGCACTATCTGATCACATGTCGCGTGTCGCGTAACTTCCTCACTACTGTCGCAAGGAGATTGAGTTCAGGATTGCGTGCGCGCAGTCTTAGGTATGGGTTAGAACCTTTTTACGCGACTGTGGTGAAGCACAAAAGGTGGGTTATGTTTTTGTTGTTCGTTTTGGAGTTTGAGGTCAAGAATGAAAATTAAAACAATGCACACAGTGTATTGGTGGAAAATCATGCCCATTATACTGATCATAAGTACTGTACCGTCACAAGGAGATTAAGTTGAGGATTGCGTGCGCGCATTTTATGGTTTGGAAGGATGTGGATGATTAGTTTCTTAGTAAAAAGGGGATGGTTGTCTACGATTAAACTTAAGACATTTTACTATCAACAGTTCGAATGATAATGGCTATCCTAGCGTAAGTCCAATAAACAAAATAACATGGCGATAATGGAGTTAGTAACTATATTATTTCTATCTAAATTTATATATTATTCACCTTTAAGTCTCATAGATCGGTCACTTTTGCAACCATTTATCTCCAATCCCTAATTTAGCAATACGTTTCAATCGCTCCACACAATGGCGGCTACAATTATTGACCCACCCAAAATATATACTTAATAAACAATCTTAAATTAATTAATTCTAGAATCATGAAATTTTACACAATTGTTCCATCCAATATTTATCATCTAAAAGGATTAAATAGGGAATTAAATTCTCTATGGAAGTTCGCCATTTTAACCGATGTTAACCCATCAGGCATACGGCTTGTTACTTTATAAAACTTCGTCATCTAAAGGCTTCATATCTTCACATGTAAATCCCTAACTGTCCATAAAATACGCATCCGGTAACACAAGTTCAAGTACGAGTACGAGTAGGTACAACAATGTATAGGACAGGCGCGCGCGCCGCTCGCGCCTCTAATCACCTGCCGTAGTATATCGCGATACAGAAGCTATCCGAGCTGAATAGATCCTGCACAATGGAGGCCAAATATATAGCACCAGACAAAATGTTTCCTGAAGTTAATGTTATTGCATGTTTAATGTAGGATTTAGAACAGTATTTTCTAAGATAAAGTAGTGTAGTGCTGTTGCAAAAGCAGTAAAACTACATTAATTACATTAGTCTATTTGCCAATATTTTAAACTCATATTGGCAAGAGAACAGAATCCAGTTAAAAGTTGTGTTTGGTTAGTAGGATTAATTTAACTTTTTTCTTTTTAATCTTTTATTTAGTACGGTCTCGTATCGAATGATTAATTCCATATTTATTTGATTGGGTCTCTTAATTGTGTCTTGTTTTCAAAGTTAATAATAATTTTATGCAAAAACTATCATGAACACTTACTTACACATCCGGCCATAATTATTATATCACCCGCAAGAGCTGCTATTACGACCGTCGATAAACTAATACGCTCTTATGAACTTATTTATTCATATAAATCTTCATACAAACGGCTTCATTAACTTAAACAGGTAATGTATTTAAATGTATAAGTTAATTTGGCCGCCAGCAAACGCATTTATCTGCGTGTGTTACAGTTATAGTTATAAATAAGGCATCGCGGGGTCTAAAACATTACTCATGAGCTGAGCTTGGCGGCGCCCGCAACGTCATATATTGCCGAGTGGACTGAATACCTCTTGCATTTTATGCTGTATACTTATTTATGGCTGTATTTGTATATTCATTGGTATGTGGATTTGATGAAAGGTTCGCTGATATGTGAGATAGATTGGTGGTGATATCTTTTCTGTATTTGAGTATACCTACATTTTTCTTTCCTCTGGGACTATTAATTCTTACTGTCAGTCACATAGAGTTAGAAAAGAAAGAAAGAAAGGAAATACGGAAATTCGGGAAAAATATGCGTCACATCTACGCAAAACGGCCATCGCTCAATGCTGCGAGCCTATGCGAGACAGAGCCCCAACGCTAGTTTGCAGCGACAGCCGGCGTTGACGTGACGACATCGTCCGGTGCAGCATACAATGAGATTATAAATAAGAAAAAAAAAATACAAACTACTTAATTCTACATCGGTCATCAGTTGTCAAAAAAGACTTCAGTGATAATTTGTACTATATTGGTGGCACAGTCAATAATTTAGCAAAATCCTTGGACAATGAGATGGAAATCTGTTCACAATCTATTTGGGGTTCAGAGTTCTGCTCAAAATTCATAAAATGAAGTGGACATTTATCGCTCCTAACTTAGGAGGTTTTGCTTTTCCTCATCAGGCTGGACAATTGCATTGGTTTACAGACTTGTAACGAGTAACCTAGCTACCATTGGTATCAGAAGCCATAGATGTGGTACATATAGAATTTCCAACATGAATAAATTAAAAGTTATAATTATCTAACCAACTGGTTCGAACCCAAAGTAGGCACATTTCTTTGTGTAAACAATTTCATCACACAACGGTGAAGGAAAACATTGTGAGGAAACTGGCATGTTCTAGAACCAAAAAAATCGAAGACATGTGACATTTATCAACCTGCACTGGGCCCGCGTGGCAGATTACAGCCGAGAGGGAGTCTCTTGATAAGAGGAGGCCTGTGTACCAACAGTGGGAAAATTATAGGCTGATTATGCTATTAATAAAGCTAAGTGTAGATGATTAGCCTGATTCGCATTACACACACGCTTTACCAATTATGTAAAGCGTGTGTGCAAACATAGAATTCTAACTGTATATCTAAGAGTTTCTTTGAAGGATGATATTAGAAATGAAGTTATCCGGAAGAGAACCGGAGTTACCGACATAGCCTGCAGAGTCAGCAAGCTGAAGTGGCAGTGGGCTGGCCATGTTTGTCGAAGGGCCGATGGCCGGTGGAGCAGACGAGTCCTGGAGTGGAGACCGCGTATCGGCAAGCGAGTGTAGTGTGGGACGCCCCCCAGCTAGATGGACCGACGACCTTAAAAAGGTGGCTGGGACAGACTGGATGCGGAAGGCGGAGGACAGGGTCTTTTGGCGCAGCCTGGGAGAGGCCTATGTACACTGCCTATGCCTATGGCCACTGTGTTATAGGCTGAGTTGATTGATTGATGGAATCCTAAGTCCAAACATGGTAAGACGCGATGCATCCGCGTCACAAATGCGATGAAAACTTTCAATCATTATAGTCTACACTACGCCTAACGCCAAGATAATAAAAGTCAAAGTATAGAACTTGAATTCCACATCAAGTAATTCAAGCCCTCGTATACATGTGAGCATTATAGTTACCGCTTTACTGAGATAAGTGTAACGACCGCGATAAGCCTAGGTGAGTGTTCCAGCATTTTATGTATTTCTATAATTAGATGTCTGTGAAGATAATCATGTTAGTGTTATTAATCTTTGGATATGTTTGTCTTTATTTTTTAACACTCTTCTGAATTTATAAGAGAATTAGTAGAATTTCATGTAGCAAATTGTATAAATATTTTTTAAACACAATTGTAATAACTAATCTTAATGCCACCAAACTCCAGTTTAGCTGTAAGCCTGAATGAGATACACACATAAAAATGCATTTTTTCCACTCAGTATTACCCGCGAAAAAAGTAATAAGGGAATTTTGAAAAAAAAACCATGTAAAGGAAATTTAGAAAACAGAACTGATTTTCATAGAAAATTAGGCATCAAACGACGCCCCAGCAAAAGCCTATAGTAAAAAGCTGTAATTAATAAACTATGTGGAACATCGTAATACAGTTAAAACTTACAAAGTAACTGTAATTCCTAGAATTTTACGATCAGCAGTCTCTTCTCAAAGGGTTTAATGTGAAATTCGTTTCGTTTAATGCTCAGCATAATGCTCAGCCTAATGCTCAGTACATCGACGTTATTTGCATAGCTTACGAGCATATCAGCACTGATGGAGTGGCCTGCTGGAGGCGTCATGTTAGTGAGGAGACACTTCTAGGTAATGTGCCGATAACTAGATCTGCGTGACGGAAGTGCATGTGAGTTATGTTGTGGTGGAAAAAAATGTCGCACTATCTAGGAAAAGCGCATGAGTACGTAGCTACTTATTGGTTTTGAAATGGCAAGTAAGCACATCATCTGCCTAGCCTTTTCACAAATATGTTTGGGTCGGCTTCCAGTCTGCAGGTTCAGATTCCAGACCAGATGCAGCCAAATACTATTTTTACATGGAACGACTGCCTATCTGACCTCCACAACCCAGTTCCTGGGTAACACGATACCCCTTTGTAAGACTGGTTGGCAGACTTTCGGGCTTCTGACTACCCGTAACGACTGTAAAGATCTACAAACAACAATGGCAAGTAAGCACATATAAAATACTAATAACATAACATCACGGCTTGTATCCCCGGAAGGTTGGGCAGAGGTGTACCTGTTAGTAGTTCACCCACATTTCGCCAGTCATGTTTAAGTCCCACGTTATAGGGGGCGAGCCTATTGCCATTAACCAGGCATAAATCAAGATTCCGGACTGCTACTGAGAAATTCCAGATTGAAAAACTTAATAACACTTTGCCCGACCCGGTAATCGAACCCAGGACCTCATGCTCAGCAGTAGCGCTTGCGATCACTAGACCAACGAGGCAGCTAAATAATAATAAGTAATGTTAATGTGGATAGACAACTGATCAAAAGATTCAAAGAAGAATATCCAGTACAATTATTGATTAATTCGGTCTAGCAAGACCTAAGTAAATAAATACTGGTGCACTTGCCCCTTTGCTGGCCAATATTGATAAGGATCACACTATCAGTCGCGACGGCCGCGACTTACAAATTGTGGATCATAAGTTCGAGCCCAGGCAGGCGCTTTACTTTGTGTAAATTATTTCATCACCACTGCTCTCAAAACGGTGAAGGAAAACTTCTTTAGGAAAACGGCATGTCCTAGAACCAAATATTAGAAGACATGTGACATCTACCAACCCGCACTGGGACCGCGTGGTAGATTACGGCCCACTCTCTCTCACCGAGAGAAGGCCTGTGTCCCAGCAGTGGGAACATTAGGCTGATTATGCTACACTGTCAGCTCAGCCAAATTTATTAAAATAGCGCTTTTAGCTTCCATGACGGGAGATAAAAGAATCAATCCACCACCAGATAAAATACTACTGAATATCAGACCACATAAGCACAAGGCCACATAAGGCCACCACAATAAACAAACACCTGGAAAATTGCACAAATCCAACCTCCACATTGAATTCCCGTACCGATCACACGTGCCCCATAAACTAACGACAAACTTACACCATTCAACATAAAGTAATAAACAGCAACAAAGTACCAGGAGATCATAGGTATTATGAGGTTTAATTGTGTGTACGAGCGTAGTCATATAATGGACGCGGCTGGACTCCTGGGCAACGGTGCCGCGAGTTATGGTCGATATATAAGCAGCGGGTAGTCGCCGACGCGCGGCCGTGTGTTCCAGCGACGTGTGCTCTACAAGAGTAGAAAAATAGTGGAATGGACTGGGTCGGTGATGCTTTTAAAGATATATTTTGTTTTGTTTATGAGAAGACTCGGATATGCTGAATTTGGAAGACTAAAGATGCGATTCTACCAAAATTGTGTTCAGCACATTTGTTCACAAACATTTTGTGCGACGAGACAGGAAGGCCATAGATAATTATAAACTGATACATTCGGATACATACGTAACAAGCAGTACGAAATTTTTGTAAGCGTATAGTGCAGCACATATGTAAATGTTTACTTGAGTAAGTCCACCGAAGGAAACATTTGTGACGTACATTGTGCAGCACAGCGTCACACAGTGCCTCTCACTGGTGGAACTGCGCCTTGAGAACCAGCTGTTTAGGCTAATAAGTTTGGACAGTCTAAAAAAGGCTGTACAGCAGCAGACTGCGATAAGTTAATTGATTGATGAAAACAGTGATCCTGAAAATGTTATGGTACAGTTTTTTTATGTTTTTAGGGCTCCATGCCCAAAGAGTGCCAACAGAACTCTATTACTAAGGCCGGCCGTCCGTCCATCTGTCACTGGGCTGTATCTTTTGAATGATCCAAAACAGTATTTAGAAGTACGAAAACTCCAAAGACGATGCATCTGGCTTGTGTAAGCAACTCATCATCAGACAAGACAAGAAATCGACGAAAAAGGACTCATATTACAAAAAATCCAATTTCTAGTCTCTAATACTGCTAATATAGTATTCTAGTCGTCTCCTCTGCACGCGTAGTCCGCACGGAGAATGCGGCAGGCTACACCCAATCAGACAATGGTTGATTTAGCTGCTACTACCGCGTCCGTTACGCCGTCCTACGCACCTTGCGGGCTCTGTCGCCTGTCTCCAGCGAGATATAGCCCGCCGCACGATATGTTAAATTGGACACACGCCTTCTAGCATTAACGTTGCTTGTGTGTCGGTACTGTTATAATATAGGAGCTTACGGTTACAGCGTAGGTATTGCGTGGTTTCTTTGTTCCTGTTCGGTTATGGGTGGTTAAGGAGCTTGTTATGGGTTATGGGTCTAGTTAAGACGACGTACGAGTACGTACGAGTTTGTTATTGTGGAATTGGGCTACTGCGGTTAGCAACGGCTTCGGGTTTACTTTATTCTTTGTTTTCACAATTGTATTGGGTTTTGTGTTGTGTTTTTGTTTTTGTATTGTATATACCAGTTGTCGTTTTGCATCCTCGTTAAATTCAAGGAGGTAACTATGCTAATGACTCTCAACACGAATCAATAATAAAATAAGTAGGTCTTATTATTTATTTTTTAATTTTCGGAAAGCGGCATGTGTGAGACACGCATGTTAAAACGCGGCCCGTGCGAAACCGAACTGTAACTGCCCTTTTACACACACACTACCGTATACGCAACGCAACGGGGTGATTCTGTTCTGTGAAAGTGGTGTATTCTAAAATACTGTCAAACATAAACAACTAAAAAAACAAGTGTGTATTAATTATTGAGCAGGTATCGTAATTTTATTTGATTATATAAAATATGTCTTTCATAGCAGCCTCCTGAAATTTGACGAGAATGCAAAACGACACCTTGTATATATTTTTTTTTATTTTTGTAATGTATAATCTGGTGCACAATAAAGTATATATAAATAAATAAAAAAAATGTGACTGTATGGAGAACATTTTTTGACCCAGTTTCAAAGCAAAATACGCTTTAGAAGTAAAGACCTCCTTTACTTCTAAAACGTATTTTCTTTCCAACAAATATTTTACGTGTGCCAAATCTGTTCACTTATTCATATGTTTTATTATGATCTCTTGTAGGCTAAAAACATAAAGATATCGCTCCATGGAACTGGGGAAGTGGGAAGCTATATACATAACACTTTATGTGTCTAGTAATTTCTCGATATGCACACTCAGATAAGAAAGTAATACACGATCAACTCCACTATCAAGAGCGTGTAAATTACTCATTTCACTGCAGAAAGCAAATAAATACCTACTCAGTCACATTGAATGAATATTCAAGGATCTAGTAAAAACGACTATTTCAATTAAAACTAGGAAGCTTATAGGTGCGGCTCGAACACAATGAGATAAGATCTGTTATGAAATGTTACACATTTAAGGGTGTTTTCAGACGGACTACGCCACACTCGTACGATTGTGGCAAAAATGTTACTAGACAGTGATTGCGGTCTTTCTGCAGCTGTTAGAGTTGCGTTGTCGGTGTGCAAAATAGTTTTGGTTGCGATGTTTTTAGGGTTCCGTGGTCAACAAGGAACCCTTAAAGTTTCGCCATGTCCGTCTGTCTGTCTATCTGTCCCGGGCTTTGCTCTGGGACTCTTTGGACTATAAAGCTGTAATTTGGCATAGTTAAATGTTAATCACGCCAATAAACTGGTAAAATATTTTTTAAAATGAATGTGATATTTATTTTTTCTCGTATGTCTCATGGTGTGGGATATCTTTGGATAGGCTGTTCAAATATTGCGGGTTTGTGAAAACTAATTTTATTTATTTATTTATTTAAACTTCTCGCACACAATTAAGTACAAAGGCGGACTTAAGGCCTTAGGCATTCAATTCCTGTTGGGTTCTTAAGTTTCAATTCTCTAGAAGTAAGACAGTCGCGCGATCTGTAATATTTAAATTTCTTTCTATTTTTCGATTCAGGAATCCGTTTTCGTAATATTAAGCTTTAAATTACAAATTTCTGTTAGAGTCAAGCATCTCTGCCAGCTAAATGGTTGTGTAGGCATGAGTTTTTTCACATATCCAAGAATATGTGAAAAAACTCATGCCTAACGAAGTTAAAAGGACAACTATCACAGCTAAGTAGGCTTTACAACTTAACGAGTAATAGTCGACCAACTTACATTTGCTATTGGAGAACCGACCGTGACGTAAGTATATCGATGTATGGAAGAACTTGTTTTTCAACTACAATGTTAAGTTTTTTTTTTAGATAAATTCATCCCAACTGCGGAACCCTTCATTGTGCGTGGTCCAACACGCACTTGGCCGGTTCTTTTTTTGTGATACTGGATGGCAAATAAGCTGAATGATTCTCCCGATGGTAACTGGCCATTTTCGCAACTGGACATCTACAATATCAGAGGCATGAAATGGGCCTGTAATTACGGCGCTTCAAACCGAAAACTAGCCACTCTGTTTGCCGGCAGAAATATTGCATGATGGAAGTATTTTCCCGGATGAATTGCTTCAGAGCTAGCTCTACTGGATACCTGCTGTTGCGGATTTTCGTTATAGAATTTTGTGGCCAGCGACATTTTTGTCATTGCAGTATGGCTGTGATTGTGGCTCGTCTGAAACTAACTCGTGAACAAGTCTGTGTGTCACTAGCGCCGCGCCCCGGCACCGCTCGTACAAATCCCTTAATTAAGTGCAAACTGATGGAAAATGTTATGGTTGTGTAAACGCGAATGTATACCGGCCGTGTAAAATCTGTTCTAGTAATTATTGATACGATAACACTGAGTTCTAAATAGGGTTTCCTGCATTTAGTTTGTTGTTTAATTAACATGATTAGGTATTTGGTTCTTTATCAAAATTGTAACATATATTTCATTCTGGCTTCTTCATTGTTATAGTGGTGTTTCTTGGTATATGCAGATTTACCAGTCTTTAATATTTTATGGATAATATAAATTTTAGGAAGTGAGGGACCTAGGACTGTTTAAAATCTCGCGAAAAATAAGAGTAATTTTACCGAGGCCCCTGGAAACACAGGCAACGGAAGGAATACGGGTGGGTTTTAGTCAGTAAGAGTCTGACACACCCTCCCGCTCCGCCCAGAGCGGGAGAAGTTATTTGATGACTTCCCACCCAAAAAAAAAGGCACCTATTCCTCGTACTTTAGCCGTTATTAATGCTCTCCTGAACTCAAACACAGATGTTTAAATGTTTGCGAATGAAAGGAAGATGTGCGATTAATTTTTTTTGAGAGGATTGCTAAATAAATTATATGTTTAAATAGTGTAATTGGCTTCGGCCGTTGTATTTAAAATAAATAAATAAATATAACAATCAAAGACTGTCTCACAAACATACGCATTATCCTTATCTTCTCATACTATTCCTATATCCAACAATCAAGTTTACGGACCACAGCAAAGGATCGCTATATTTGCACGAAACAGTTTGATACGCGTCTCTACGCAATTACTGTACAAGTAGGCTGGTACACACCCGCATGTGGTATTGAAAGCTTGATTGTGTACCTGGTTACTCTTTGTAGTAGATTAGTTTGTGTATGTGGTGTCTTTGTAGTTTGAAGATTATCAGGGTATGGGATATGAAGGTAATATGGATAGGCAAGATACTTTCAGATAGTTATGCTCGTTCTTTCCCATCTTATACTCGTAAAAGCAATCAATCTGCCTAGCCTTTTCCAACTGTGTTGGGGTCGACTTCCAATCCTCGGCTTATTTGTAATTATTTTATTTAGAAATTGTTTTTGTTTATTTTGCTACTACGAACGCGTTTTTTGTTTAACATCGTCCTCACATTTAGTTATAATTTCAAAATTTCTTTGTACTAATCTTTATATATCAATATAATTTAAAAGAGTGTTCATGGAGTTTCTTGCCCGTTCTTCTCCATAAGTACCTACTACGCTTTAGAATGGGCAACTAGCTTCATATTTCTAACTGACCGACTCCTTGACAATTCAAAAGTGCCTGTAAATGGTTTAATTGAAATAAATGCTTTGAGTTTGTGTTTGAGATTCTAACCGGATACAGCTGAATACTAGTATTTTACTTGGAGCGACTGCCTATCTGACCTCCACAACCCATTTACTGGGTAACAGGATATCCCTTGGTAAGACTGGTTGTCAGACTTTTAAGCTACTAACTACCCGTAACGATTGTCAAAAATCTACGAATGAAAGCCGGGAGCAATGGCTTAACGTGCTTTCCGAGGCACGGAGAAGTCTCGCTGTGAAATGGATGATCACCTATCCACGAACCGACCGCGGCAAGCGTAGCTTCCCCTTCGATCGACCCGTGCGGCTGCTATCATTTACTCACAAGCCCTTCTCACGGCTTATAAAAGCATTGGAAAGAAAGTATTTATTGGCATTGCACACATGCATCTAATAAGAATTTTATTGAAAATTCACGCCACCAGTTGGCGCCACTTTGACAAGTCGTCTTCCATTTCGACAACGAATATAAAACGTATGATGACGTTTATCATTCGCTTAATTCATTCGTTCATCATTCAGTCACGACTAAAGAAAATATACATGCTTTGACACTTTTGACAGGTGCGGACCTAACGTCGCAGTGCTGCCACCTAGTGAACGTCATTTCAGTAAACCCTCATTGAATAGGCTCCCTAAAATCGAGAGCCGATTTAAAAAGTCATGTGTCGTACTTTGAAGAACCAATTAAAAACAATGATGGTTGTTACATAAATAACATAAAGGGAAAGTATCCTATTATAATGCATGTCTTCTTCGGCAGGCTTAGCATGACGCTTTCTATTTCTACGAAGAATAGACACAGCTCTTTCTATAAAAAGTGACATTTCGTTTCTCCGTTTTTGACATCGCACCGTAGAAATCCTTCTACATAAAAAAGGACCTTGACAAAGATCGTTAGAAACGAAAGACAAAATGATAGATTATGCTAAGCCCGCAGGTCATTGGAAGAGACCCGTAGAATGTGTATGTAATTAAAGGAATTAATCGATATGATGATAATAAGCCAAGATTTTGTTTGAGATACACTTTTTTTTTGGGTGGGAAATCATATAACTTCTCCCGCTCTGGGCGGAGCGGGAGGGTGTGTCAGACTCTTACTGACTAAAACCCACCCGTATTCCTTCCTGTTGTCTGTGTTGCCAGGGGCCTCGGTGACCCATAAGTACCTTCCCGCGACCCCGGCAGGCATCGGCCCTAGTGGACCCCTACTTGTGTGCTGACGACATCTCTTTGAGGCGCGCGTGGAATACGACGCGCCGCCGACTCGGGCCTGGTCCTTACCGGACGATGAGCTACCCATTGCTCACCGTCCGCAAGCCTACGGTGGCTGGAAATCCGCCCGAGATTCCCGACGCCCAGGGCGTCTCCTGCGGCGGCTAGGGGCGAGAGGGCGCGAAACGTGCCTTTCCCTCAACCGTCCCGCCTCCTCCTTCGCGAGCATTACTGCTTCGCAGAAGGAGGTGACGGCTGCCCATGCCCTCTCGCTCCGTACCATGGCCTGAACCAGGGCCGGACGCGAGAGTTCTCTGCCGCCGATCGCCTCCACGAGGACACGGCGGTGCTCTGCCCAAGCCGGGCAGACCTCCACCGTAAGCTCCACCGTGTCCTCCGGGCGATCTACACAGTGGTGACACCCGGACGTTTCCTCCCGCCTTATCCGACACAGGAATCTCCCGAAGCTGCCGTGTCCGGTGAGGACCTGCGTCAGGCGGAAGGTGAGGACGCCGTGGCGTCTCTCCAGCCACTCCTCAAAGAGGGGACTTATCGCCGCAATCGTGGCGTGCCCAGCACTGGGTTGCGACAACCGTACTTTCCATGACGCCATGAGATCCCGCCGGAGCTCCGTCCGCTGTGCCGCGTTTTCTCGCGGCAACGGACTTACGCCCCGGAGTTTCGCCTCCTCGAGCCACTCCCATACGTGCTCGAGGACTTTTGCCTCCAGATCCCATGGCGGCAATCCGGCAAGGAGGCTCGCTGCCTCACAGGAGACCGTGTGGTATCCCCGGACCATCCGGATGGCCATGACCCTTTGGGCCGCGCTCAACCGGCGGGCTAGCCGCAGCGCCAGAGAGCGCGCCCATACAGGAGCCCCGTAGAGGGCCATGGACCGCACGACCCCCACGTAGAGCCTCCGGCAGGAGGCGTTTGGACCCCCTAGATTGGGCAGGAGCCGCTTCAATGCAGCGCCCGCCCGCTCCAGTTTGGGAGGCAAACGTCGGAAATGCTCCACGAAGTTCCACCGGCTGTCGAGGACGAGTCCCAGGTATTTCATCGTCGACTCGACGCCGATAGAAACCCCTCCTACTGTTATTTGGGACCCCAACGGTGGCGCGTTCCGAGGACCATGAAAACACATGGCCTCGGACTTGTGCAGAGCCACCTCGAGTCCCAATTGCCGGATCCTTTCGACGATTGTCGCAACCCCGCGTGCCGCTAATTCGGCCGCCGCCTGGTGCGACCTCCCCTGCGCCAGGACCAACGTGTCGTCAGCGTAGCACACTACGCTGACGCCGCTAGGGAGGTCGGCGCGCAGCACCCAGTCGTATCCGATGTCCCACAGATGCGTCCCCAGGACCGATCCCTGTGGGACACCGCACGACATCTCTTGCCGATTCCACACTCCCTGGTGACCGGGGTAGATGACGGCCCTGTCCGTCAAATAGGCCTCGACCACACGACAGAGGTAGGTCGTAGCATCCGGTGACACCGGAGTGCTTCCCTGATGCAACTCCAGGGCAGGGTATTAAAGGCATTGGTGATGTCTAGAGACACCGCCAAGACGACCCCACCCTGGGCAACAGCAGATACACTTGTATACCATATACATTAATATAGCGATTCAATATATGTATTAATGATAAGATACAACAAAACTATTAAAATGTTAATTTATGTCGTAACATCGGAATTAAGAAGGGTATTGTATTGAATACTAGACTATATTGACCTTATAAGATGGTCGATAATCTAATATTATGGCTTACCTAACAAGGTTAGGAATAGTTAGGATTCGTTTTATTTTAGGTCGTAAGTTGTATACAGTAAACGGTGGAAAATTACCTTGTTACAAGTAGTAGGCTGTCGGTAATCAGGTGTAAATTGGGCTATTCAAACTAATTAATTGTTAATATTCATTAGTATAAACGATTTGTTGCAATATGGTCTCTAGTAATAGTTGGAATACTTTATAATTTTCTTTTATTCTATGAAAAAAACAACATTAGTTACGCTACAGAATAAACATATGTGAAGGCTTTATACGTATATACATAAACTCACGCCTTCTTCTTGTAGGCAGAAACTATAGAACGCCATCTTTTTTTTATTTTGTTTTGGAAATCATTAAATAACTTCTCCCGCTCTGGGAGGAGTGGGAGGGTGTGTCAGACTGTTACTGATTAAAACCCACCCGTATTCCTTCCGTTGCCTGTGTTGCCAGGGACTTCGGTAAGCAACAACTCAACCGTCCCGCCTCCTCCTTTGCGAGCATTACTGCTTCGCAGAAGGATGTGACGGCTGCCCATGCCCTCTCGCGCCGTAACATGGCCTGAACCAGGGCCGGACGCGAGAGATCTCTGCCGCCGATCGCCTCCACGAGGACACGGCGGTGCCCAAGCCGGGCAGACCTCCACCGTATGCTCCACCGTGTCCTGCTACATCTGGTCATACACGCACCGGACCGTTGCGAGTACTACGCACCTGACCTTTCTGAAGAACATCACCATAGAGGTCAGTAAAATTAAGTCGACCTGGGGCGTCCGCTCCCGGCGTTTCCACTCACATCTACCTTGTAAATATCTTTTGTTAGTCGCCTTTCATTCATCCTTTCAACATGAACTAACAATCTAAGCATACTCTTTTAAATTTTTGTCACTACATCTGCTTTTATTTTTTTTGCACCGTTGTCTCATCATTTTTCAGCCTATCATTTATAGTCACACCACACATACTTTACAATGAACGCATTTTCATAGCATTTACTCTAATGTCATGCTTCTTTTACCACACCCAACATTCACTTCTATACATAAGCGTAGGCACCTGTACACCGTTATGATCAGCCAGTCGAGCCTCTTTGGGCATCGACTGGTTGGTCACAATCCCATGTATAGCACCATTCACTTGATTTCCTGCATTTACTCTCCTTTCCACATCTTCATCAATTTTTGCATCCGTTGTAAACAGACTCCCCAAATATACAAACTCACTTGCTCCACGCTTAAATCTATTAAAATAATTTAATATATTTATTCTCACATCACATGTCCTTCGTCTTATTCACATTTAGATACAGGTTTTATTGTTTAAAAAACAGTTAAAGTCCCTACATTTTTACGGAAAAATACCATTTATTTCTCCCGTAAAAATGTAGGGTCTTTTTTATAATAGTAAGCTATTATTGCATTATTATACATTAAATTAATGCGAACAATTCACATAATCGGAGGCCTCATTAAATAATAAAACGAAAATAAAACTAGTGTTTAACGCAGTCAAATCCAACAATATTTCACAGACAGACATTCCACCACTAAACCATTTCAATATTATAATGTATCTTAGTATAAAATAAACGATAGTGTTTAACCTAGTTTTAAAATCACAACATTATTCAGGCGAGTCGTTCGACAGGTATGTATGGAATCGCCGCAGAGATAGATATATCCACCGCGCAGATTTGTGACTTCATTCCGACGCAGAATTATGTGACGGCTGTGACGGGTGAGATGTGACGCGGGCACACGCTCAGGAAGACAACGGGGAGTTTACACTGATCGTTGAAATATATATCTTGATATTATATGGGACGGAAACAATAAAACAGGTGAAGAAATATTTGACTATGTGTTAGAAGATCACGTTAATTTTAGGTGTTTCATAATAAAATAACTGAAGCCTAGAATGACTAGGAGAAAGATTAAGGCACGGATCAAACTGCTAACGAAGTCAGAACAAGAAAAAGCAGAAAGAAAGCCAACCTTACTCTTCGAATGGGTCTCATCAGATGTAAAGTCAAAAATTCAATTAGAAAGGCAGAATTGTACATAAGTGATAGATATATCCACCGCGCGGATTTATGCCTTCATTTCGCCACAGAATTATGTGACGGCTCTGATGGGTGAGATGTGACACAGGCACACCTAAGAAAACAACGGGAGTTAACACTTGATGTGGAAGACGTAATCTAAGTAAAGTAAGAACGTATTCTTTCAAAAACATGAAGAATAATTAAAGAAAAAGTTATATACGAGGGGTTACCTTATTCGAAAAGTTCTTCATAAATTACAATAACTTAACCAGGAGCGATGAGCGATAATAATTTGATACGGGCCAAGCTCCAGAGGAAGTTAGAATAAGGCAGAACGGAGAAAATGCCTTAAGAAAAGCAAATTTCAGCCTGATTCTTCTTATAGGTCTAGCATGAGGAGACGTTGAGATAAACTATAGTAGAATGGCGGTTGTATTTATGTTGTAAGTAATGAGTGAAGAAGAATCGACTACTTTATACTGAACGAGCAAACACTTTCAAGAATATCTTAGTTTCCTATCCCAGAATTCATGGACAATATACTCACTCCTCAATACCGAACACCCAATCCTGGCCATTGAAATTCAAATCTTACTCGATAACAATAAAGTTTATATTCATTTGGTGTTCCAAACAAGGCTCTACAAGTCCGTCTGTCTGTCCCAGGTTGATGTGTAGCTAGTGCGTGTTACAGACTCCATTAAAGACGGGAATTATGGTCTGCTGTCGTGTTAAGCTATGCCTGGGGAATGTTGTGGCGACCACCACCATTTTTATACAATAATGAATTGATTTCCAGTCAATGGATTGAGGATTTGGAATTGTTTTTGAATTTTCTCTTATTATGGTGCTTTATAAGGTTTGATTGTGGATGCTGTTTGGTTTCTTTTGTAAGGTTTAAATTGTGGTGTTTTGTTTTGATGTTGTTGACTTATTGAAGGAATAAGTCAATAGGTCGAGTCTGATTCCTCGGGATGTTTATTTATTTATTTGTTATACCGATACTAGTACATACAAATAATTTAAACAGAACAATAACAATAAATGTACTGGCATAGTGTGATCTGATAATATGAATTAGCATTTGGTGTAAGTTAATTAAGTTAATTTGGAGTATTTTTAATGAAAATATTAAGACAGTGGGAAATAATAAGGTAATAAAAATATGATTCTTGTTTGAGTTTTAGATGCAACGAGTTTACAAAAACTCTTACTTAATTTTGACGTTCTACAAAGGTCAAAAAGGTTAAAAGGTTAGATGACGATTATTTTTTTCCGATAGTAATCATTACAATCATAAACATAATTGCGTTACTAGTTATCACATAGTGTTAAGTGCAGTGGCAACGGCAAATCTAATTTACTTAAGTTAGGTCATAAAATGCGTAAGTATTTGGGTCAGTGGTTTTATTATACTTGTTGCAACAAAAGCTGTTATGGACGGTGTTGTTATATGCTGATTTATTTCGCTTGAGTTTCCTTGCATGAGGCAAATATGCTGGTTGCGAAATAAGAATATATTAAGGATAGTTAGATGTATGATGTAATGATTACAGGTTTCACGTTGTTGATTCTTTGGCTAGGGAGAAAATTGTAAGTTTCAATCCGTTCTTATGTCATTAAATCGATAGAATTTAGGCTAACAACAGGTCGTTTAGGTATGTATGTCATGTATCTTAGTAATAAGCTGTTAAAATATTTATGTAGGTGATTAAACGCGAGTTTCATTTACATATAAAAATTTTAGGAAACAGAAACAGTGGAGTTTAAGTGACTTCGCAAACTAAATAAAACTTGTTTGCTTAACACTAACAGAAACAAAGGAGATTATAAAATTGGGCAAGCGACACTTAAATGAAGAAGAATATTCCCATTTACGAGGACATAATAATATACTTGTAACTTGACCCCATTTTCAAATTAGTTTCACAAATTATAATATGATTCAACATCAGAGACGAGATGTACAAAAGTCGTGATTTTGTAAACGTTGCCAAATTACACAGTGGTGGAAATGTGCCTAATTCTAGAGAATACAGTGCGCAGGAGTTTTCTATTAGCAAATGCGGTTTAAGGGTTAGGTCATATTGGAATAAATACGACAGAAAAATGGCGCTTACCTACACAGTAAGGTGTGTCCAAAAGTCCAGAACCGAAAACTACACTGAGCTTGAGCCGTGGTGTATATATTGCCATCCATATTATGTTGAACATCATAAATTTATAGAGGACAAAACAAAAAATGAACATTATAGATTGCAAAACGATGAAACAAAAAATGCATGGAAATTATGAAATTAATAAATCAATACAAAAATTATGCCAGTTTTTTTTCTGAAGTTTGAAGCTATGGAGGCTAAACAAGGATTAAAATCTTTAAGTTTAACTGTTTCGAGTAACTTACTTAAACGTGACAAAATCTCTTTACCAGCAAACACTGCAGGTGTAAAAAGGACAGCACCCACTCCAAGAAACGTAAATCACAATCATGTAAATGTTCATCTATTTATTTTAGCTCAATTGCCTCGTCAATCCTAGAATATAAGCGAATGTTTACACCATCAATATTAATCCCAACTACTATATTGTTCTCGTCTACAGTTTCTAATTGTGCAACTTAATTTCTGTCAAAACGCTTAGTACTTGTGTTGAACGTTAAATGCGCCTGGGCAGCGGTCAGGTGGTTACAGATGTGTGATCTATATTGCTTTGGTCCGGATTTAATTCTGGATTTATGGTTTTGTCTGATTTAGTGCTGATTTTATAATAGAACATTGGATTGTTTAAAGGTCAGAAAGGATAATTAATTATTGCACTGCTTACAGATGTGGTACCGATTGAAGATACTCGTAGGTGATACTTTGATATTTGAAATTATTTCATAAGAGGACATGGCGGATGTTTTAGTAAAATTGGGAATCAATACGCTCTCTGACAAACTAGTAGAATATTCGGAATATTTTTAAAGTACGGTTTTATACAAAATTTACACATTAACATATGTCGTTAGTTATTTAATGAAGTACCTCCCTGATATAAATGATAGTAGTATGTTTTTTTTCTTGAATGACCGAAATTCCAACGATCTCTTCTAAAGTCCCGAAAAAGCGTTTCATTCTAAACTACACTTTACTCCACCATCCTATTTCCCTATTCCCGCTACCCGCTTCTCTCATACCCCTATCCTCAGCCAACCAGTATCGCTCGCTAGGACGACATTCCTACGGTGACCGCAAGCACACGCTCACTAGAAATTAATCACAATTATGTGACAGCGCAGCTCGACGCCGCAATCTCTTACTTGGGAGACACAGCTTGTGTGAACATGTTATATTTAGATTTTGTTCCGTCATACACAATCAAGGACATTAATTTGATATATGGTCAGGAAATTCGGAATTGCTCGGCAAAGCTCGGTGCTTTAACGTCGTCCGGTTTAGAATTGTACTGCTAGGATATTGGCTTGAAATATGGGTTTTAAATGAATTGGTCATATTGCATAATGCCTTCCATTTGTGCAGGTTTAATATTGCGCTTTGGAAGAAGGCTGTTTCTAACAATGAAGTGATAAGGATCAAGGATGGTGTTGCTCCATTATAATATTTTTATAACGGATTAGTTCACATTGTTAATAAATGATCTACTAGTATTTATGAATGTACTAATGCATAATGCAATCAATCAACTCAGCCTATAACAGTCCACTGCTGGACATAGGCCTCTCCCAGGCTGCGCCACAGCACCCTGTCCTCCGCCTTCCACATCCAGTCTGTCCCAGCCACCTTTTTAAGGTCGTCGGTCCATCTAGCTGGGGGGCATCCCACACTACGTTTACCGATACGCGGTCTCCACTCCAGGACTCGTCTGCTCCACCAGCCATCGGTCCTCCGACACACATGGCCAGCCCACTGCCACTTCAGCTTGCATAATGCGATTGCAATTAATTACAAAAAAGTGAGGTGTCAAAAACATCTATTAATACTTAAATAACAAAAAAAAAACACAGATATAGGTAAACGATGACTTGAACTGGATTTATCGTTTATTCATAAAGAATATAACAACTGATATGTTAAAGACAATTTGTGAATTGGTCAGGTAGCATACAACCATCTAATTATCCAATTTGCCCAAGAACACTGCTTCGGAAGAAGGCTACATCTAACAATGAAATTGATTCCGATCTAGGATGATGTTGCTGCTCCATTTGCACAATTCTCTAATGATAAATTATGTATTGAACCTCCAATCTTCAACATAGATTTAAACTTCAATACAAAATATATCCCTAAATCTATAGTAGAAAATTTAGCGACACATTCACCTCTTATCTTTATGGACAGTTGAAAAGCCTTTGTATTAAGTTAGGGGCTAATAAATAAACTCTGATCTGCCGCGGGGTCACCTGCACCCGAGCAAAAGCTATCGCTGAAGGAATTCGTTTATAGCAAAAGCAATATAAATCAATATAAAGTTTCCATTCGAGAGAAGATATAGGGGACTGAAGAAAAACAGTGTTTTGGGGACGGTAACGATTTAGCTCTAGTTATATTAAGGGCTTAAATTAATTATTATATTGGAGCTGATCATTATCAGCTTCTTGCGACAATATTTGCAGTGAAGCTTTTGAATTAAATTTAAGTAGCATTCTAAACTACGCAAGGTTATTATAGTTGTGACAGGTGTAAGGTGACACCAAATATGTTTCAAACTAAGCCTTATAATAGTAATAATGCTTGATACCTCCATTATTATCGAATGTAAATAGAACGGATTCGTTTAAGTTACACAAAATGATATATCAGTTTGAACATCGTCGTTCTTTTGTTTCCAAATATACAAGAAGTTCTAAGTAGTAGTATATTTTTGTACACAGTTACGATTTTTATTTATTTTAGTCTTTTATTTATTATAAATTGTCTTTTAATTTATTTTTTAATTACATATAATATGTGTCCGTAGGTGTGCCCGTGACATCACAGCGGGCCCTATCAAAACACCAGCGCAGTGGTATTAATTTTTTAAATATCGCATCATTATGCTGAGATAAGAGCCTTTTTGGCGTCGCATAAGTCATTTTTATTTATTATGTGTATTTCGTTGAACAAAAATTTGTATTTTTTTTGTTTTAAAATGCTCTTTTTTTACTTTTTGTATTTCTTGTACGCGTCCAAAATAAATAATTTTTCTTTCTTTTACTCACTAAAAAGTTTCCTAATATACTTGGAAGACATGATTATCTCTTTTGAGACTTTCTTAAGGCAAGTATCAAATTAATTAAGATTTTGCTCGGTAGAAAAAAAAAACAAAGCAAAATATCCTATCTATATTTCCCCATATTTTTCCAGTTTCCACATAAACTAGGAGTTCAGGACCACCTCGATGGGGTTCGTTACACATATATCATTGGTTCGATAGCATCAGTCGCTTCCAAGTCTGAACAATGTGCTACCGTTCGACGTACGCTGGCTTCAAATTGACTTTTATTGGCAGATATCTGATAGCTTTTAGACGGTACACTTATATTTTGTTGTTGATATTTGTTGTTAGTGTGGTGTCTTTAAGTGACTTAGGTTCTTAGTTCAGGGCCGTTTATATTGTTTCAAATACTTCCATTACGATGGTATCTTTGTTACTTCCTCTTTCTACATTTCTCTTTTAAAATCGTACAAATATTCATTATCCTTTCTCCTTAAAAGGTCCCGTTAAGTACCAGTATATCAGAAATTTATCACAATGAACGAATCACGTACTATATTTGATTAAACGCTTCTACCGATCCTACCAACTATATCTCCTAACAGCAACTCAAGTAATACAAGAAACAAAAGGCCTTAATCTATCATCGCAATTTGAAACCTACAAATTTGTAGTAAAACACGTTCCGAGCTATAATTTAGGGTTACAAACAGCTTCCAGGGTGTTTTCAATAGGTCCTCGATTACTTTGGCTCAACGGGCGAATAATTGGAAACCCAGTATTGAACGAATTCATAAACAATCACGCCTACGCCCCCGATTTACGGCTTTATCATTAGTTGGAGAGCGTTGGATCCATGTTGAAGCTGAAAAAGGATTCATTCGTCTGTCTGTGTTGATTGTTTCATCAACTGTGCTGGGATATTTTGAGATATCACTTTTTTATTGTATGGTGTTTGATAAGTATTCTGTAAAGCGTCGTCATCGACCTATGGTACACTTTTGATTGGTTGCATAATTAAAAAAACAATCTGTTTGATCATGGTCTATGCCTTTGAGAGTAGACTAGAGCAGTGGTGGCCCAGTAGAAACGGCCGTGACTTATGAGTTGTAGGTCGTAGGTTCGAACCCAGGCAGGCACTTTACTTTGTGTAAATTATTTCATTATCACTGCTCTCAAAACGGTGAAGGAAAACATCGTGAGGAAACAACGTATGTTCTAGAACTAAAAATTCAAAGACCCGCACTGGGCCCGCGTGGTGGATTATGGCCCAATCCCTCTCACAGAGAGGAGGTCTGTGTCCCAGCAGTGGGAACATTATAGGCCGATTATGCTATGCCTTAGATAACCTTTGCCTGTTTATGTAACCTGTTAGTTTTCTGAATCAATATGTTTCCAGAAAAGGTAAACAATATTCTTTACTAAATTATTTCCATCCTTCTCATTGGCGTCATCGTCATAATTGGTATCTTTCAAAATACTATAAAGCTGTTACTAAGATGCCCAATAATGATGTTTGTTCCAACTGTGCTACGTAAAACGTTCTCACTAGATTTGAAACCATACTTCGCTACTACTTACTTTCAAACTTATTTAAAGACATTATCTTAAAACAGTTTAAACACAGTACTACAGAACCCTCTGTACAGCGAACTTTAGCTACTGTCGGTAAAACTTTCATTACATAGTTCTAAGCCATCATGACTTCCGTCCAAGCAAAGCCAAGACTTCAACTAGTGTAAAATAAGTGGAACATGGAATTATCTCGCAATATCCGTGTTAGAGACTATATTATATCATCTTATGCAGGGCAGTACTACCAACCTGTCTTAGGCTCGTAGCACAGCGAGGGAAAGATGGTAAAAGATAGAAAAAAATATTTGTTACGTGTATAAAACAGCAGTACTAGCCCAGTGCTAACCTATGAATCGGTCATGGGTTCAAACCCAAGCAGGCGCTTTACTTTGTGTACTTAATTTCATTACCACTGCTCTCAAAACGGTGAAGGAAAATATCGTCAAGAAACCGGCATGTCCTAGAACCATGAATTCGATGACATGTGACATCTACCGAACTGCACTGGGCCCGCGTGGTAGATTATAGCCCACTCCCTCTCGAAGAGAGGAGGCCTGTGTTCCAGCGGTGGGAAAATTATAGGCTGATTATGACGATGACGTCAAAAGTTGCAAAATAAATTGTTACGAACAGACTAGTGATGACTGCCATTCGTTCCGGATTTGCGAAAAAGTGCGTTACGAAATGGCTAAATGGTTTTATTTTTATTGATTTGTCCGTTTATACTTCAATGCTACCCGCTGTGTATTTCACAATGGATTGATTTCTAAATCTGTAGTTTTAAATATCTTATACTAGTAATGAGCTGAATTTATTTATAGGCTCAGTTCACTAATGCTGAAGTCAGATTTGCTGTGTCACTGGCGAATTATCGATTGGCTGTTTTCCGAATGTAAGTTGCTTTAGTACTATTAACTTCGTTAATTTTCGGAAATAAGTGGCAAAAAATATCAGACATTTACTTCTTAAACAAGCTTTTGGTTTGGCGTTTTTAATATTTGTGGTATCTTTTATGTTACTTAGGCTTTTTCGAAGTCACTTATTTGTATTCGATTTTTGACGCTAGCTGGGTCCTAGTGTTTTTATTTTTCATTGTCAAAGTCAAAGTCAAATCATTTATTCCAAGTAGGCCTCTAAGAGGTAACATCAAAATGTATAAGAAAATAGAATAAATGTATTTATTTATTTACATAACCAAATTACAAGATGATTATTACCATTAACTAAATTAAATTAGAACTAAGTTAAGCCTAAAAAAGGCCCTCGGGGCATTGTACCGAGGATGCTGGCGGCAAATAGAATTGATTCTAAGGCGTAAGAGTATCATCGTTACCATACGAAACTACCTTTTGGAAGGACTACTCTTTTTAAATGGATTACAATATTTTGTATACATTAATTATAATTATATGTGAAGACGATGTACCTAGAATAAAATTACTACCCTCTATAGGCACAAAGAACAGCATTGACACATCTCGAAATTAACGGCTCGAAAAATGTGGACATTGACACCTCACGATATAATAGGTTCGACAAATGTGCGCATTGATACATCACGAAATTAATGGCTCGAAGAATGTGTTAAAATACTGCATAGCTCTCGGTACATCTCAGTTCTTCTAAACAATACGTGTATAGTATAGTATTAGTTTGATAACAATACACACCTCTGGGCTACAGATTGCTTTGAAAGTGGATTTCATTAGAACATACGGTTACTGGGTACTACAGCCGTGTTATTAAATTATATAGGTCGAAAGGTTAGTGCTTACGTCATGTTTATAGTACGGGATGTTTTAGAAAGTGTTTGAAGGATGTTTAAGTTGTGTTTAATATACACACAAACCTAATAATATATATATATATATATATATATATATATATCCAATTAAACACATCTAATCATTTATAATAATATTGAATTGCTCTCTCCTAATTTTGCTGTGCCCGACAGGGGCCATATTGATCTTTAACTTTTTTAAATCATCTATGTAATACATACACGGAAAAAAAGGATGTCTTAAATTAAGACAATATTCTTTTGGTCAAGACAAATATTGCTTCATATATGGGGAAAACAATATATTCTTGAATGAAGTAAAATTTTGTCTTAGTTTTATTGTCTTCTTCGACAGACATTATACTTAAATGAAGAATTATTAAGTTTAATTTTAAGAATATGATTTCTAAAACTAGATAAAAAACTAGATATTTTCTTCATTTAAGATTATTATAGTCTTGAATCAAAAATATTTGCTTAAGTCAAGAATAAAAACCAAGTATTTATTATTCTTAATTTGAGTAAACAAGTTATCTTGGACTGAGTACATTTACTTACGTTATGAAAATATTTACTTGGATTGAAACAATTTTTCTGAGAATATTGATATTCTTCGCTGAAGAGATCCTTTTTCCCGTGTATGGAATGCAATAAACAATTGAGTATTGAGTATTGAGTTTGAAATGTTTATATTTTTTTTAGGGAATCATAATAATACGGTTTTGATAGTGAACCGGAAAAATGTTAAACTGATGATGACGCAGTTACTTATTACGAATACACCAGCGATTGGACACAATTCATCGTGACCACGACCGCTCTCTCAAGAATTAAGCAAAGAAAAAAAAAAGAGTTACTTAGAGTATTTAAGAATTGCGCATTATTGAATGGTGGAACTATTGACGTAAGAAAGAAAAATAGGTTTATTTGTCACAAAAACACGTGCATACAGAAAGATAATTAACTCGAGTAGCAGCTAACCAGAAAAATAAAACAAAATAAATCTACATATAATCAGGAGAACTAAACACAAACAGTCGGCAGCTGTACATCATGACTGTGACAAGAAGGCTTCTACTCAGCATGATGCTGTGCTATGGGGGACCCATACCACAGACGATGTAGATACTGTTATGATGGCACTAATGTACTCGTATAATCGTCTCTTCTTCTTCCATGAATTCATTGAGTTTATTATATCGTTCTTGCTTCTTTATTTGTTTATAAAGGTACTTTGTGTACAGCTTCTGTACACAAAATATCAAATAATACTTCTACTCCTACTCTTTCACTGTGCACGCGGTTCGGCTGTGGAATTCGCTTCCGCCTGACATTAGGGATTGCCAAACTGTTGCTGTTTTGAAAAGAAGAGTGAAAGAACACTATATTTCCACTTTGCCATAGTTTTAATTATGTATTTATTATTTTAAACTATTAATTATTTAGAAGTATTTTAGTGATATTTTTTCTAGTAGTATATATTTATGTAAGTATATTCTCTTATTGTATATTTAAATTAGTGAATCGTTTTTTTTGTTGTTTATATGTATTTTGTTTTCTCTTCTACTCTTACACACGGTGTCTACATCTTTTTGTCTACTGTCCTATCGCAGGTATGCTGGAAGAGATTTCTTTAGAAATAAGCATCACCTTTGTACGTCTTTTTCTGTTCCTTTCTTCTTGTCTGTGTATATGTGTGTACATAAACTGTTAAATAAATAATAATAGGTAACAGCCATGGGCTTATACAGGGCCAATAACAGGTGAACCAAAATTCTCAAATACGGTGATGACCTAAGGTAACAAACTATACAAACAGAAAAATATAAAATGACTTAAGAAATAAGCTACAGAGGTTGCAAGATATACCTACATACTAACACAATGAATCTTAGATTGTGTTGGTTGCGTGCTTTGGGACCTTAAAACTTGGGATTTAAAGATGTTTACGGAGTCATGATATATGGGCATGATATGTGGGGCTTGTGGCTAAATAATAACAGCCGCACGGGTCAATCGATCAGGGTAAGCTACGCTTGCCGCGGTTGGTCCGTGGATGGTTGACCATCTTTACATACCTAGACCCCTCCATGCCTCGGAAAGCACGTAAATCCGTTGGTCCCGGCTGCCATTCGTGGATCTTTGGCAGTCGTTACGGGCCTTCAGAAGCCCAAAAGTCTGACAACCAGTCTTACCAAGGGGTATCGTGTTACCCAGTAACTGGGTTGTGGAGGTCAGATAGGCAGTCGCTTCATGTAAAATACTGGTATTCAGCTTGATCCGGTTAGACTGGAGGCCGACCCCAACGCAGTTGGGAAAAGGCTAGGCAGATGATGATGACGGAGTCCTGATATATGTCAACATTTGGAGTGGATTTTATATAAGAATTCATCTCTCTTAATCAACCTTTAGTACAGTACTGACTTTACTTATTGAATGAAATCAGCGATCTTTATTCATATTGGTAATACAAGTCGAGAACCTTACCAATATAAAAGAATACGGATTTAAAGCTAGGTATTATTTTAATAAGATTAAATGCTGTTATGCTGTTCCTCACCACATCGAAATAGATTACACAAATCCATTCCACCATACAGGTAGATGATGCAAACGTAAGATATTTAATCAGTTAAATGAATGTTTGTCACGGCGATCACGAAACACTCGTGTGTGGATCTTATATCATTACCAAATTAATTTTACGGATCTAGAACTGCATCATCATCTCTAGGATCTACGATGTAAGGTTCAATATTCACTGAAAAATATTTCCTTATAAGCATCTTGTCACATATTGCAAAATTTTAACTTTCATCCCTCGTTAATTACTCCAGCTCTTATGCTGAACAGAATAAGGTTCTAATTCGGATGTTTTTTGGTTCGTTTGCTGTACAATTAAGTTTGTCATTGTGGTACACGTTCCTGTGACGTGTATATTTATCGGCGCCGGCGCAGCGCGTCCAAACACGGGCACTTCGCGCGAATGTGACCTAGATGTAACAGGTGCGGCTTTGCTGCGACGAATTTGGGAAGACAATGGACTTCTTTGTTCTTTTGGCAAGTGAATTAGGTGGCTTGGGATCACTAAAATCATCAGACGCTACTTACCAATTTTTATTCCGAGGCAGGGGGCCTACTCCCTAAGCACTATATCCGTAGTTTCGGCCCAAGTTACGGGCGTTTCCTACTACGTATCACCTACGGACATAAAATTACTTCGGAGCCCGAACTGAGAATGAATGACCACACGATTTGACAGTTGTCCCTACTCATAATGTGTTTGTGCCCGTTCGAAAAATTAAATTTGTCACTTGTTTTGACGGATCAACTACTTTCGGGACGGGCCATATCTTCGTTGACGGACTAAGAGAATAGTCCCCCTGGAGTCAAGGTTCGCTTGTTTTATAAATTTTCATCCACGAAATAAAAATCCATTATTTTTACCTAGTACTTATTAGGAAAATTTAAATTATAAATTCTTGTCTGTCCATCGCCAAGAATTACACAATATAAACTTACTATACGTATTTAATTGATCTGCTTCTATTTTGGTCACTGTTACCTCTTGCTCCACCAATGTTGGATCAAAATTCACAACCACAAATCACTATATTTAAGCACAATATTCGTGTGACATGGTCCGCATTCTCGCTATTGGCGATCACGAGTCCCGTGTTCGCTTATTAACGCTACAGGGGCGATATATCACGCCTCATACGGACGTCGCCTCACATACACACTATGCAATGAAGAAGTAGAAGTGACAATGGAAAAGTTTCACGGAAGATTTCGAAGTAAAAACGCACTGGAATTTTGATCCTCTCAAAAATCATGCTGTTTTTGACCCTGAATTAGTACACCTTTCTCATTATATGCAACGGCCTAAATTTCCCAAGGAGATGTCCAAATCATGGCCCAATTTTTCTTGACACAACAAGATATATAGAGTGATCAAATGATCGAATTGTCAGTATCCGAAAATATCCACAGTTTCTGCATTTGTGTGACGTAAGTCACATTCTCGCTGTTGGCGATCACGAGTCCCGTGTTCGTTTATTAACGCTATAGGGGCAATATATCACGCCTCATACGGACGTCGCCTCTCATACACACTATGCAACGCCATAGAAGTGACAATCAAAGGAGACTTGCAAGGAAAACTTGAGGGAGAAAGAATAAGACATGATCATGAGATGCAGAAGGGTTAAGGCTCACGGATTCTTCTATTTCAACGAAATAGAGCCGATTAGAGACATTTAAAAGAAGACCAATACAGCAAAGATTTTTATAAGACATAAAAACAGGGCTCATGCATTCTTTTACTTCAACGAAACAGAGCCAATTAGAGATATACAAAAGAAGACAAATAGAGCAGAGATTTTGTAAGATATCAAAACAAACAAAGTCAATAACGTACGGTGTTATCAAGCATCCTTCCTACCAGATACACTAAACTTGCTTTATCCCGTACAGCATCTATAATATCTCTCTCCTTAGTCCTCCCTACAATAGCACCTTTCCCGGAAACTGACCATACAAGTTCAAAGCTACTATTTGTCCATTCTATGAATCGCTAGCTACTAGAAATCTCATAGCATTGTATCGCTAGTAGGAAGTGATTTATTTGGAGCGAGCGTCGACTATATATCTGGAGATCGTGAGGCGTCTCGTACGGCCGCTGACCATTTACAGGTTCACTGGATATTGGCAAGTACTTTGTTGGTATGGGCTTTTTGTTATTTAGCCTAGTTTTTGGTACGTGGCGTCAGTTGTATTATGTATAGCTTTATAGGCTTTTGAATGAAGAGCTGCGCTAAATGGGTGGTGCAAAATTTGAAATGAATTAGTTGCATGAGAATTTGTCGTCTGCATCTATGAATCAAGGGTGAGAATGTGAGCAGCGGTGACAATTTGTAAGACGAGTTTTACAAATTGTAGGTCGTGGGTTCGAACCCAGGCAGGCACTTTACTTTGTGTAAATCATTTCATCACCACTGCTCTCAAACTGTTGAAGGAAAACATCGTGAGGAAACCGAAATGTCCTAGAACCAAAAATTCGAAGACATGTGACATCTACCAACCCACACTGGGCCCACGTCGTGGATTACGGCCCACTCCCTCTCAAAGAGAGGAGGCCTATGTCCCAGCAGTGGGAACATTATAGGCTGATAATAATGTGATAATAATTTAATAATAATGTACTAATAATAATATAATCTGCATAATAATTATGAAGTTATGACATTTAAACATAAATAATTTGCACACATGCTTGCAGGCATAATACAATGACTTTCAGACTGTAAGATCTTTCCTTGTAAACTATGTATTTTCTGGCAAATAAATATTTTGAATTTGAGTTTGAATCTATGAATCACTTGGTATTGTCGATGAATTTTTACAATGCTATAAAGTCGATTTGAAAACGAAGAAAATAAAGAGGAGCAGTCAAATCTTAATATGTACCACGTACAAATGTGTACGAGCTTTTTTTTTAATCAATCTAAGAAGGTCATTACATCTTTACATCCAGAGCGATATCTGATAAAGGTCTCAAATCCAAACGGGTTGCTTACGATCCTAGTATATAGATTCATAGTTTTAGTCTTGTAATAGTAAACAAATGTAAGATATTGGTGCCGATTCCGTTGTTCACAAACTAAACTAAATTTAAGTTAGTGCATCTTTTTCTTTCTATTTCAATTAGAAAGGGACAGAAGATACATTTTAGTTTAGTCCTGTCAAATTACTCAGCGCTTGACGTAAATTGACGTAATTTTAGTAGGCAAGTTTTTAATCACGTCTAAACTTGTATGGAGTAGTGACAGGCGCTGATTAATTTGACAGGACTAAACTTAAATTTATCTTCTGTCCTCTTCTTAATGAAATAGAAAGAAAAAGATGCACTGAACTTAAATTTAGTTTAGTTTGTGAACAAGGGAATCGGCACCATTATTATAATAATAACAGCCGGGTATCATCCTGCGTAACTTACTATAGTGAATTAAAAGCAGCAGGTAATTCTATTGCCTGAGGGTGATCTACTAGTAACTAGTCAGTAGCTTTACATTGTTTCTTATAAACCCTTTAGTGTGGTATTGTAATGTTTTGTAGCTTCATATTTTATCAGTCTATACGGCAGGCATTTTACTATGTAGGACAGTCTGATCAGATCTTTTTAGGGTTCCATACCTCTTCTATGGCTTTTGGCTACTTTCCATGTGTGTATTTTGTGTTAATTTTTGTAAAGTACGTTTTGTTTGTGCAGAATAAACAAGTTTTCTTTCTTTTTTTTAACTATATATTTATTTACATAACCAAATTACAAGATGATTATTAACATTAACTAAATTAAAACTAAGTGAAGCCTAAAAAAGCCTCAGGGCATTGTACCGAGGATGCTGACGGCATTCCCTCGCTGAATTGCAATGCTGATGCGTTGCGCGAGAAAGCCGCCAGCTTTTCGGTCACCAGTTACATCAACTAGACTTTTCGCGATTTCCGCAAATAACTTCGAGTACATGAAAGTTAAAACTGTCTATATGAAAGTTAAATCTCCTAAAACGCGGCTTCCTCTCTCCTACCCTCTTGCTGTGCCCTACAGGGTCCATAATGATCTCAATTATATAGTTACCACCTAAGTACACATTATGGTAAAGCAATAAAGATATTGAGTATTGAGTAAAACTTATAACTCTTCTTTCTTTATTTAAGGCACGTCTGAACATGTTAAGCCTGGTGTTCAGCAATTCAGTTAATTGTACCATCTTAATTTAATTATTAAGAACAGCGAATCCTGGGCCATCCTTGTAGTTGTAAAATTTATGTTATAGCCATCATCTGCCTAGCCTTTTCCTAACTATGTCGGGGTTGGCTTCCAGTCTTACCGGATGCAACTGAATCCAGGTATTTTACATGGAGCGACTACAGATCAGACTTCCACATCCCAGTTACTGGGTAATTATACCCCTTGGTAAGACTGGTAGTCAGGCTTTCGGGCTTCTGACGACCAGTAACGACTGTCAAAGATCCACGAATCACAGCCGGGTCCAACGGCTTACCTGATCAATCGACCCGTGCGGCTGTTATTACTTAGACACGCAGCAGTATATGTCGTTAATTCAAGTAAATGGCTTTGTGTCGTTTTATGTTAAATAAATAATAAATATAATTCATCATCATCATCATCATCATTTCAGCCGAAAGACGTCCACTGCTGGACATAGGCGGAGGCCTCTAAACCAGTGAAGTGGCGGTGCTTGGGGGAGCCCAAGCACCGCCACTTCAACTGGTTTTAGGCTTCCCGTATCCAGCGGATTCCTGCGGCCTTCGCAGAATAGGTATATAGCCGATGGGGCCGAAAGGTTCTGGAGTGGCGACCGCGTGCCGGATGTCGTAGCGTTGGTAGGCCTTCTACAAGGTGGACAGATGACCTTGTGAAATATTATTAAAAATAAGAAAATAAGTAGGCAATAGACTCGCCCAAAATATGGGAGTACTATAAGTACATTTGTTTATGGCGTACCTTTTAATAAGGTGTGAACAATTTTTTATAGATACCTAGTACTTAATATACGAGTAGATAGAGCTCTTTCAGTTGAGGGAAACAGTTGAGGGAAAGTACATGAAGGAAATATTTTAAGAGCAAAAGAATACCCTAACTTAATATTGTTCAACATAGTCCTCAATAGCAAGCAGTGCGGATTTTTAACAGGTTGCCAGTGGACTTAAAAACTGTAATTTTTATGAGCTCATTTAAGTCAAGACTTAAAGCGTTCCTATTGGAGAAATTTTTGCATTCTATAGACGATGACATTTCCACGTTTTATAACTTCCGTATTTGAGTTAGTCAATGAGAGACTAGGTACTCGTAATATTAGTATGGTGTCTCTTGTAATGTTATTTTTTATTTTTTTTATTTTCTATGATTTATTGTATTTGGAATGTATTAGTTTTATAATTTTAATGATTTCAAGCAGAATGTGAATTGTTCCTGAATAAATAAATTTGAATTTGAATTAAATTTGTACTACAGCTGGTCCTCTGCTTTCTGCGTCAAGATCATGCTAGCTAGCTTCTTTAAACCTTTTGTTGCTCTGGATACAACCTTCTTTGTAATATTTAACACCCTGAAAAAAAAAAACTTGCCAAGTGCGTGTCGGTTAAAATCGTGTTCTCCCATACATCGATCTAATTCACGGTCAATTCTCCAAATTGGTCGACTATTACTCGTTAACTTGTAAAGCCTACTTAGCTATGATAGTTTTCCTATTAATTTCGTTATATATACTACTGTCATCTTTTTTCCCATATCCAAAAACAACCATTTCGCTGGCAGACTCTTGACTCTAACAAAAATTAGCTCTTTAAAGCTTAATATTATGCAAACGGATCCCTAAATGGAAAAAATGGTTACACAGACCCGCAATATTTTTGAACGGCCTATCTAACTATACCCCACACAACGGTATACACGAAAAAAAAATATCATCCTCATTTTAGGTGTAAGACAAGTTCCCTAAAAAAAAAATTACCACATTGTCGACGTGATTAACATGTATACCCATACCATACTCGTATTATAGCTTTCTAGTACTAAAAGTCTCAGAGCTAAGACAGACAGACGGACATGGCGAAACTATAAGGGTTGTTAAATTCGGAGCCCTAAAAAGGATAAAGATAACACTTTACAAGTCCAGGTACGTCTTTGAATCTTACAAAGTAGCTCACATTAGTAGGTGTAACACAGTTGCATAAAGCCTTATCTACAAACGCGTTCGTTTCAGTGATGTCCTTGTTTTTATGTCCCTCACCAAGTTTCGAGAACGTTCTGTGATCGTAAACGTTTACATAGTCTGTTATAGAAGTTTTATTCTCATATTTGTGGGAGGTAAGGAGGTAGGTACGTCTACGTACGATTTTATTATTGAAAACTAGTATTTTCTTTCATTTGGTTATATATAACTTGTTCTGTCATAACATTATAGTTTATAACTAAAGCGCTAATCAAACTTATGGGAGCGAGATAACAAATTTTAAGTTAAGACGCTGACAACACCTAAACCGCGGTCACTGTCAAATTCCATAGAAAAGAAAGAGAAGCGCGATGACACAACGCTTGTAATTTATTGCAAAATATGAAGTAATTATCTATTTACTTAAAACTGAGTTGAGTAATCGACAATAAAAAACAACCAAGTTCTGCATTAAAATAAGACGTTCTTGTTATTAATTAAATACGTAACGTATGTTGATATTTGATACAGATATTTTGGATTAGAACTCAAAGTAAGAGGTTAGTTTAACGTTAGTTTGTATCGAGATTTTGTTTTCAAAACGTGTTTTGGTAACAACCAAGTTCTGGGAAATATGTTCAAAATTAACATATATTTTTTCCGCTACCGCAAACTATACAGATTTGGCAATTTTTTTTCTTAAGAGAAGCCTATTTTTGTCAATTGGGTCTTGTCAGCTCCTTAAGTACAACTCATGAACCGTAGATGGATTTTTACGTCCATCAAAATACCTACTAGGCTTTTATTTATTTCTTAATAAAGATTTACCAACAGCTTATATAAACAATGTTTCATACAATTAGGCTTGGATTTACACGGGCACCATTTTTGGGTTAATCAGCTTTCTCTGAAATAAGTGATAACACAGAACAATAAAGAAATAAAATATAATAGAATAGAATATAATAGAATACTCTTTAATATGTACACCATACAAATACAGATATAAATGTTGAAATTTTACATAGGGTGAAGAATGTGAAGATGCATTCACGAAGTAGTAGGTAAGGGGAGATAAATATTGACTCAAAACGATATGCCGCCAGCACAAGGCGGGGTATATCTAGACATTCATTTTATTGGAATTTAGGCCAAACACTAGCACTAAATTAAGATGCCACGATTCCAAAACAAACGGATCCTTCAGTCATGCAGCCCACCACACGTGAAATCCATTTCACCACCCCACAAGATGCGATTAAACAATCACGAATTTAATTAATAAACAGTACCGTAAAGGTTCAATAACCAGTGCGGTTCGGGTGCGCACGCGCGCGCAATATGGCCGCCAACGTGACTGGCCGGGGCTCCTATTAAAATACCTGCCACTTCAAGACGAGAGTGTGTTATCAATATCTGCGCGAGAAATGTTATTGTAGATTCGAAAATTTTACTTTGTGACTTTTACGATGATTGACGCAGTGTTTGGCGCTTGACCAGCAACTGGTAAGGGTTGCAGATCTTCATTTGGAAAAAAACATAAAAATGTGACAAAAAAAATATTCATTGACCAAAGGATGATATATAGAGATTGGATATTCGGATGCATATTCACCTAAAGTTGAGATGTTGGCTAATATGGAATGCGCTTTTGTATCGCAAATTTCCGCGGCTCTGGGAATACAAATTTAGGTTTCTGATTATAGAATCGAATGTATATTAACTTACTTTCAGAGTTAGCTTATATGGAATGCACTTTTGTATCAATCGTAAAAATCCCGCCCGCCATTCCCGAATCGACAAATTTTATGTTTTTTTTCTGACTACATATGTAATTCGATGCATATGTACCTACCTATTATTATGATGTAAAGTAGGTAGAAACATTCATTTTAAATAAACATGCAATCCAATAATGCCGGTCTTTTTTTTTAAATAAATGCTTTTTTAGAAGTCGCTTCCCTACTTATGCATACCTAGTTATGCATTCCCGTTGTTCGTGGCCTCTTTTTAAAAAAAAGATTTTTAAGAAGCCGCTTCCATACTTTCAT
Organism: Atethmia centrago; assembly: GCA_905333075.3. Classification (NCBI taxonomy): domain Eukaryota; kingdom Metazoa; phylum Arthropoda; class Insecta; order Lepidoptera; family Noctuidae; genus Atethmia; species Atethmia centrago. The sequence continues at coordinate 21,820,842 of HG995386.1, forward strand.
AGCCAAAAATTAACTTTAGGTAAATGTGCATCCGAATATCCGATCTCTGATGATATATCATCTGTTTGGAAATTGATAAAGCCAGATTTCCCGTAAGAAGAAACTGGCTTAACTAGGGATCTGAGCTTGCGACATTACAAAATATGCCAGTTAATTGCTGAATTGTGGTCTGTATCTGTCAATATTTATTTGAGAAGGTATTTAGCCTCTTGTTTTAATTTATTCGGATTTGAGTACTATTTAAAAGGATTAATTAGGCTTCTTATTCCCGATGTTGCTTCAAGTGGTCAGCCTTTTATTTCTAACCTAACTACCTGTTTCCCCATGTTTTCCAAGCCTAGATATCGATAAGCCATATATCTATTAAATTGAAGCTACTAATCAACGTTTCTCACGTACTGGGCTCGGGTGTGCCACAATATGAGTGCGGTCAATAATTACAGTTAAGCAGGCCCGGATTCCGGTACGATTAATATGCAATTAACCTGCCAAGCGATACTATGTTATATTACATAGAATATGTATGGAGATGTTATAGATTATTAATTAAAAGCTTCTTGTTTTTAAGGTTGTAGTAGAAATCTAGAGGAAGTTAGAAGCTTGGTTGGTAATTTACTGCACACATTGACTTGGTCTTGATTATGTAGATCTCATCATCTTCATCATCATTGGCAGACTTGTTCCACCCACTGGCGTGTACGTGTAGGTCTCCCCCTTTTTGTGCCATGCTTCCCTGGTCTGTGCGAGTCTCATCCAGATCTTCCCCGCGATCTTCTATAGGTCGTCCATCGTAGGTGCCAAGACCAAGGGAGAATATTCTCAAGGAAATTATACCCCAACTCCTATAACAGCGTGAATAAAACAACCAGCATTCCTATTACAATCAATAAACTTAAATGCCTTAAGACTAGATATAATCGCAACAAAATCCCAGTTTCTGAGATAGCGATCGCGTAAACAATCGGTGCCGGTCGTCAAGCGATGAAGCTGCTGAGTGGCTGGTATTATTTATTGCCTATTATCAGTTAATATGGGCTTGCATGCGCTGAAAAGCGATGAGTGCGCTTGATTGGGTATGTTGTGGAATGTGGGCATTGGTAGCCTTATAAGGCTCTTGCATCTTCACTTCTGTGTTGAGATAGTTCTATTTTCTAAAGAATATATAGATTTATATTTAATGAATACTTACTATTGGCATTACCTCTTCATGTTCATAATCAAGTGACCGATTATTTTGGTCTATAAATGTAATGAAATAGGTCATTAACGTACTGCCCAGCCTTTAAACAATCAATCAAGTTTATCTAATAGCATTCTGTGGCTGGAGCAGCCGTAGGCCTCTCCCAAATTTAACCGCTTCTGTGGTCTAGTGGCACCTGTCTCAGACCCAGAGGTCCCGGGTTCAGTTCCCAGCGGAGGCAACAGTTTCTGCTCGGTTTGGTCGGCGGTAGAGCTTGTTCTAAGTCCGCCTGGCTAGCTACCACTATCTTATCCAAGTCTGTCGCCATAACAATAGCATCATAACAGCATTTTTTGGGTTTCGGCAGTTAGAGGTAAGATAGCCAGTTCCTCTGTCATTGAGGATTACGAGATAAAGGCCAAGAGCTCCACCGTTGTGGATAAAAAAAATGGAGACCATCACCCTTATTTGTCAATAGCTAGACAAAATAGAACTCTGCCAGCTGAGTCCTATTCTGGCACAGTTGAATATTTTGGCAAACATTATAGATCAGCAGAACTATCTTGTCTCTGTAGAAAATTCAAATATTTCTTAAATAAAAAACAAATACCCACATTTATCTATACATCACTTCATAAACCTAAGAGCACACTGCACAAAAAGCGCTTAAACTAGCTCAAAATGGCCGATACAACAGATTTATGTGCCAGTATTACACGTTCGCTGCGGGCCCCCGGGCACGAGCTGAGTTAGTGGCCGATTCAGGCTGCTGTCGTGTGCACTATGCTTAATGAGAGCAGATACGTCTGGGTGTGGTTGTAACGGTAGTTGTAATTGTGACTTTTACATCGCTACTATGAGCTTGATATGTTTATTAATTGATCGGTGTATGGTACTTGTTGTTGTCGTTTTATAGATATGTCACTGTGAGAACTGTTAGTATAATCTATCGATATACGAGTATTTTCCGTTACATTATGAACTGTCGAAAAATTGTGAACTGGGTGAAATAGGTTAGGTTAGAACCGTCACCATCCACACGATTTCGCGGGTGAGACTCCTGGCAGAGGAAGAGTCCCGGGGCGGGGTGATGTTAGCGATTATACCGCAGTGCCTCCCGAATACATCACCAGGGCAGGGTGTTGAAGGAGTTGGAGATGTCCTCCGCCACATTGTTAGGGCTTATTTGGCGGAGAGGTGTGTCACCTTTTTTTTTTTTGTATCGGGGTGGAAAATCCTCATGGATGTCCTCCGCCCTGGGGTAGGCGGAGGGGTCTGTCAGACTCTTACTGACTAAAAACCACCCCGGTGTTCCCGTCCCACACTTGCACCGGGGATCATGGGATCTAATGCGACTTCCGCGATCCCCGGAGAGGTGTATCACCTACGCCAACCTCCTAAACCAGTGCTATATGTCGTGCGGTGTTCCACAGGGCTCGGTCGTGGGCCGGCTCCTGTGGAACATCGGGTACGACTGGGTGCTGCGGGGTGAGCTCCAGACACGTTGGTCACGGCTTGGGGAAGCTCGTACAGGAAGGCAGCGTTGCTAGCGACGGCTGCGGTTTCACAGGTGGTGAGCCGCATACGGCGCCTAGGCCAGGAGGTGGCCCTCAGCAAGTCGAAGGCCGTGGCCTTTTGATGGCCCCCGGCGGGCGCCACCACCCGGATTACACATCGTGGTCGGGGGGGCTCGAATCGCTGTCGAGTTTACCATGAAGTACCTGGGATTGGTGCCTGACAGCCGGTGGGACTTCGGCCTCCACTTTCGGTGGCCGGCCCAACTTGGTTGTTGGGCACGGCTGAGGCGCTATCAACGCTGCTTCCCAATCTGGGGGGCCCGACCGCCACCTATAGGTGGCTGTACGTGGTGAGCGTGCGATCGATGGCCCTGTATCGGGCTCCGATCTGGGCGGTGGAACTAACGGCCAGTAGTATCACTGTCCTGCGAAAACCGCAGAGAGCGATGGCCATCCGAGTCATTTGAGGATATCGCACTATCTCCTACGAGGCGGCTTGTGTACTGGCCGGATCCCCACCCTGGGACGTCAAGGCAAAAGTCTTTCCCATGATCCCCGGTGCAAGTGTGGGAACACCGGGGTGATTTGTAATCAGTAAGAGACAGACAGACCCCTCCGCCCGCCTCAGGGCGGAGGATATCCATGAGGTATTTTCAACACGGAACAAAAAAGAAGTTAGAAATGTTACTAACCGTGCGCGAGCCGAGCCAGCGAAGTGAGCGTTGCCATGGCAGCGAGCCGGTGAGTGCTACTTCCAGACTGCTCGCAGCTATGCAGGCTATTTAGTATTAGCGCAAGGTGCGTTACGTCGCAAGCAAGTTTCATACCAGTTCACAATTGTTTAAGAAGGAGTGGGCCGTAATATCACGCGGGCCCAGTGCGGGTTGGTAGAGGTCACATGTTTTCGGTTTTATGGTTCTAGGACATGCCAGTTTCCTCACGATGTTTTCCTTCGCCGTTTTGAGAGCAGAGGTGATGGAATAATTTACTCAAAGCAAAGTGCTTGTCTGGGTTCGAACCTACTCGTAAGTCGCAGCGGTTACCGCTCGGCCACCACTGCTCTTACTGGAAACTAGTCACACAGGCCTTACATCTATTTCGTTAACTTTACCTACCTAATTCTTCTTAGGCTTACACTTTCTTCCCATACATATTTACACTGTAAGTTGAAAACTTTGTAAAAGCCAATTATTTTAAAAAGAATAACCGTGGAGTTTCTTGCCGGCTCTTCTCCATAGGAAATGACCAATTGGAACCGTGCATTTTTGATTTCTAAGCTTAGCAGTTAACTGGTAGATTGACTGATGATGGTGGGGTTCCTCTAGAGAGGCTTGTGGCTAAGTAATAACAGCCGCACGGGTCAATCAATCAGGTTAAGCTACGCTTGCCGCGGTTGGTCCGTGGATGGGTGACCATCTTTACATACCAAGAGCCCTCCATGCCTCGGAAAGCACGTTGGTCCCGGCTGTCATTCGTGGATCTTTGACAGTCGTTACGGGTCGTCAGAAGCCCGAAAGTCTGACAACCAGTCTTACCGAGGGGTACCATATTACCCAGTAACTGGGTTGTGGAGGTCAGATAGGCAGTCGCTCCATGTAAAATACTGGTATTCAGCTGAATCCGTTTTGACTGGAAGCCGACCCCAACGTAGTTGGGAAAAGGCTAGGCAGATGATGATGATGCTGGGGTTCCTCTAGGTGCATATTCAACAAGTTCCCGTCCAGTATTGATCTGAAACAAAGTAATATCAAAGTGTACCTATATGAAAATACTTTGTGTTCTTTTAATTTGAATTGTATTAAATTTTTAACATCTTGGTTCTTATGGGAAATAACCTGTCGCAATTATATTAGATTTTAAATGTATTAGGTGATGATCTACCTGCAAATATTTATTTTTTTATATTTTTATTTGTTTTGTTTTTTTTCATTGGCAATTTTTGGTAGTGTGTATATTTTACAAGCACAAGACTTGAAGACCTGCAATTGACTGTCAGATTATCATATTGTATTTAGCTGTAAGTCTTCCAAAGTCCTTATATAAATAAATGAATAAATAAAAAAAAAAAAATCCTACTAATATTATAAATGCGAAAGTTTGTAAGTATGGATGGATGGATGGATGTTTGTTACTCTTTCACGCAAAATGTACTGAACGGATTTGGATGAAATTTGGCACACAGATAGTTTAGGTATAACCAGGAATAACACATAGGATACTTTTTAACCCGCTATACCCACGGGGTCAATATTTATGCGGGAGAAACTGCGGGGCGCATCTAGTATATAAATAAAAACATAGAAACTAGATAAAGTTACGTTTGATAAATATTTAATAATAAATAATAGTCATAATACCAGCATATTACCCCACTGTTGGGCAAAGGCCTCTTCTCATCTGTATGAGAAGAGGCCTTTGCCTTTGCCTTTGATCAACGCTCGGCACGAAAGGCACGAGCGTTGATCACCACGCTTGCTCAAGACAGGTTGGCAATTTCAGACTTATACTAACTATAATTCCAGGTTTCCTCACGATGTTCTTATGCACCGAAGTCAATGTCCAAGATGAACTTTGAAAGTACATATGAATAAAAAAAGTCTCATTGATCCGGATTTATGCCATAACCACTGGGCCGTCACGATATTTAATAAAATGAAACTGGGGTTTATAAACCCTATAATTACAGTCCATGAGATGAAATATGTATATTAAAACCTTTCACGATGCAAAAATGTAATTAATAAGAGAAAAATATCCAATTAATTGTCGACTAGTGGAGTGTTTCCCTAATGAGCGCACGTCAAGGGTGTAGTCTAACGGTAACTGTGTCTTACATCGCTACTATGAGACTTATGACGTGTTCACTAGTAGAAGGTAGTGATTATGTTGATGTGCCTAGAAAGGGGGTGACTTCCGAGGTGACGACTAATAGAGAAGTATGGCAGAATATGACATGTTGCGCTGACCACAAATGAATTGAGATGAAGGCTCGTACAGATTGGGACGATATCGCGGGCGCGACAGGCATACTGTTGCCTGCGAAACCTACCTAGTCTGTACGAGCCTTAAGAGTTGGAGAATGATAATGATGAAAGAAAGAAAGAAAGAAAAAATATTTATTTGGGACACGCACAGGAAATACAACAGTAAAAAAAAGGACATAAAACTAACAAAAGCATGAAAACATAAAAAAAAATAACATAATAGTGAAAACAAAACAAAATAGAAGACCTGTGCGAGGCCAAAAAGGCTCCTATCTCAGCATGATGCTGTGATATTTATTTAAAAAAAAAAAAATGAGTAGTAATAATGTTGTGGTGTGCACTCCCTTAATCACGAGTTGTGTGTAGTGTAGACCCAGCTCATTCATAGGGGTTAAAATTAAGAACCGGTAACCAAGTACGTGTTGGACCACGCACAATGAAGAGTTCCGTAGTTGGGGTGAATTTATCCCAAGAACAAACTAAAAATTGTAGTTGAAAACACGTTCTCCCATACATTTCAACTGCAAATGTAAGTTGTATAGGCTACTTAGCTGTGATAGTTTTCCTTTTTACCCGACTGACCCAGAAGGAGGGTAATGTTTTTCGAGTGTATGTATGTATGTATGTCTATTTCACGCTCTGTAGCCTAAACGGCTTGATGGATTTTAACATGAGGTGTCGTTAGATTCGTCTTCATTGTGGAAGTGACATAGGCTATATAATTTTTATATATTGCATCTGCAAATACAAAAAAGGGAGGGAAACGTTTTTTTTTAATAAATCACAACAATATAGATATCAATTTATTTGAGCTAGTTATGAGTCAATTCCATATATATACTCGTATTAATAAAACTAAAAAGCTTGAAATAAAACAAATTATTAAAAAAAACAAAAAACCCGACTGCAAAAATATACCTAACTGAAAAGAGAAAAACAAACATTATAAGCTAGGTATAGAAATTTGGTATCGCAGGCCCCCGACAAACCAATAACCTTAAATATGGTGTAACTTTTGTTTGTCTCCGCTTGTGATACCAAATTTCTATAGCTTATAATGTTTGTTTTTCTCTTTTCAGTTAGGTATGTGTTTATGCAGTCGGGTTTTTTGTTTTTTTAAATAATTTGTTTTTTACTTCCTTATATAAACTACTGCCGTGAATTTTTGAGATATCCCAAAACAACCTGGCTGGCACGGGGCTTGACTAGGGCACTTGACTCTAACAAAGATTTGCACTTTAAAGCTTAATATTACGCAAACGGATAGTTTAGCTTAATATCACCCTAAATCTAAAAATGGTTTTGACAGATCTGCAATATTTTTTAAAGGCCAAAAATATTTTTTCATGGTTTTATTTGTCACTTTGTCAGCGTGATTAGTCATAGTCATTTATTCATAAACAAGTATCTGAATTTACACACAAATTTACACTGTTACACACACACACTTAGTTAAACATACACTCAAATAAATTACATTTGAATTTCATAAATTACATCAACAATTTAAAAATAATAAATTTACATTTTTTCAATAGTGCTTCGACATATAATTTAAACAATATGGCCAGCACCTTAAAATTTAAAATAATTACAATAAAATAATAGATCGACAGAATAAATTAGAAATATTAAAATTTGTAGTTAGATCAATAAGTCAAATATGTATACACATGCCAAATTACTGCTTTCTAGTACCAAGAATCTTTAAGCTAAGCCGCGGACTGACAGACAGACGGACATGGCGAATCCATAAGGGTTCCCTGGTGACTACGGAACCCTAAAAAGTGGTCATAGATATTATGTATGATGTACCTGTGTCTTTTTCTTTTTACAGATTTTTTGGCTAAGGCTGTGAGGGAGGAAAGTTTCCAAGTACCTACCAGCTAAACGTAAGATAAATGGTAATGGTCGTTATTTACATTGCCATCCTGGCTATCAATTCTGCAACTATTCTTTCTGAACCGTTTGTCAACACGGCAAGAGATTTTTTTTTTGTTTTTTTTTTTAATAAAACGACTCCTTTTAGTAACATATTTAAAATAAGTATTCATTCATGTATTTCTTTGATAGCAGTCAAATGTCCTATTGTGATTGTGCCTTACATCGCTATTATTTTCATCTATTTTCTTTTGTGCCCGGTTGTTGGCAATAGGCTCGCTCCCAATTATAATGGGACTTAAAACATAACTGGCGAAATGTGGGTGTACTTACAGGTACACCTCTGCCCAACCCTTCCGGGAAACAAGGTGTGATGTTATGTTATGATGTTCTTGAATAACTTTCAAACGAATTATTTTAAAATTATAAAAAATAAATCTTTGAAATCCTCATAACAAGTCCTTTCATTTGATATGTCACAAAAACTTAATTTGGATGCGCGGGGCAAAACATGATCGTTAATTTGGAATTGGTTTTACGACAAAGGTATGGACGAATGCACAACTACTGTTCGGACAGAAATTAGGTAGCAAATCAGTAGTTGGCGAAAGGAAGGTGGCACGATACCTTATTTGATGCGATGAAGATGCACTGTCCCGACGATACAAGCGATTTCCACGAATTTTCACTTGGTTAAATGAATTTTGGGTGCAATGGGATGCACACGCGACGAAGCACGAAAACCGAATCCATCCTGATTTTCGACGACATTCCGCGGGTTGGCGCTGATTGGCGTAGCGGTCTCGCTCACACGCGGGTGAAAGGCAATGTGCAGGAATGGGATAGGGGAGGAGAGGAGTGCAGTAAAACCAACCTAATCCCATTAATTAGTTATACCAACATCAAAAAACTAAGGAAATGACAATACATAATTTCAGTCGATCAGCGCGCAAGCATAATTGGTTTGAAAAACTTAATTTTTTATGTAAAATTTTTCCCCCAAAAGTGAACCCCATATTCAAAATTCATTTATTTACGTTACGCGTTCGTGTTTGAGTCACAGGAATTCATAATGTGTACCGAATTTCAACTTAATCGGTCTAGTAGATTCGTAGCACATGGACTGTGACAGACGGACAGGCAGACTGCCAAACAGACAGACACACGATTGATCCTACAAGGGTGTCGATTTTTCCTTTTGAGGCACGGAACCCTAAAAACAATAAAAAAATAAAATAATTAAAATAAGCCTGTGGATAGAAGAATAATCTACATCGCCACATGTGAACTAAGCAACACAATGACGTCACGCAAAATCCTGCATCGCGCAAGCAAAGTTTAACGCGCAACTAGCATATAAATAACATCTCGACATCAACCGTTGGGCAGTAGCCCACCAGACACGACATCCGTCAGGTCGGATGATCCTCCCTTTTTTGTGTAGGATGAGTGAACTTTACACGCTGTTCCTTACGCCTCTAGGAAAGGACCAGTCCCAATTGTCGGTGCCCGTTCATCCGGCTATTAACCCTACAGCTAACGTTTGCTGACCAGCTTAACAACACGGCAGGATGTGACCAGTTTGAGCTGTTCTGTAATCTAGGTTCAATTTGCAGTGGACGGTAGGCTATAAATGATACCTGCTCCTCTGAGGTTTTCTAAGTATAAGGTAAGAAGGCCGAGGAGACAGTTCATGCCTAGGCTTTTTAAAGTTGGTGACCGAAATTCTTATAAAGTTGCTCATTCTCTTTGTAGTAGGTACTTTTCGTTTCTTAGAACCATGGTTTTCCTCTTTTCTATATTTGATTAATTCACGTGCTCCATCCCCTTTGATTCAACGTGCTTAAATAAAATAAAATGTCGCAACCAGAAACCCGCAAATAAAGTATTAATACCACGTCACTCATCCACGTGAAGCAGCGCGACAATGACGTCACGGGTGACACAAGCAATCCATCACGCCGCATGCCTACAGGAAAACCGCGCTAACACACATCACCAACCTTAACTCCTGTAAAATAGAGTTAAAATTCCTTTAAGGTACCGTAGGGATAAGTTTGTTAAGGAATATGTTACCAACGTCCACATGCGGTTGAGTTTGAATTTCGAAGGAAGAAAAAGTTTGAAATTCGAATTTCGCAACGGTAAAGTACAGGTTGTTTGAAATACGGATTTTTCGTCACACGTAAGTACAGGAGGTTGCCGAAACGGAAAATTGCGATATAACTTTATTTTTTAGGAAGAGATTGACGACTTAAGTAGGTGAGTCGTGATATATTCCGTGATACGCGCTTATCTTGTTACGTTTATTGGCGCGAAGGTTTGCAGGATTATTATGTTTTGGGAATATGAGATGGTTAGGCACTTGAGGACGATTTTCGCTTTATTGCCGTCATATTTTTTGAGCGGTTAATACTTTTCAGTAAATTAAAAATGTTCGTGAATTTAGATTTACTCTCTTTAAACTTAAATTATAACAATCTGGTATCTAAACACTTGTTACTAACGTTTTCTATGAATGGGCATTTAGAAGGTGTTTGCGTTAAAAAAAAACATGTTGCGTTACAAATGTTATATCAAATTTTCTTGACAGCACTGGTCAAAAACTCACTCGATTATTTTTGAGCTTTTAGAACGATGTGTTTTGTGTTCACTATCAAAAATGAAATAAACAGAAAGAGAGTTTGCACACAGCACATCCTTTAATTATTTAACGGTTTATTGGAATGAAAAGCTTACGAAACAAAGTAAGTTCCACAATACAACATCTTCACTATCCATGCATATCATAATATATCCAATAAAACACCGCTTCTTCCAAGTCAATCATACCCCACTCACAAATACGTCATCAACCCCAACCAGAAGCGTAATGACGTAAGCGCCAAGAAAATTGTCTCGAGACAATCCAACAAGAGTCGATGGAACCTATAACTCGTACACACCCCGGTATTGATTAAAAAAGCAACATAAATTAGCGAATTCGAGGGGTAAACGGGGGGTGGAGGGAGGTTGTTGTCAAAAAACTTTTATAAGTGTTTATGTGTACGTACCCACCCCCTCACCCCGCGCAGGGAGTGCCCCGCGCCGCTGACACCCTTTCGCGCATACCCACATTCGTATAAAACACCCGGTACAGGAGATGGCGAAACTGGATTTCGGGTGGTATTGGTTTTGAGAATTTTATGGTTTGTATTAGATATAAATTTTTAATTAAAATCGCTAAGTAATTTACTTTACTTGTGGTATGCATTAGGTCTTGGAAACATTGAACGAAAGTTAATTTTGTATTCCAGATTCAACTTGAAAAACCCACTTTTATTATACTATCGTCTCTTTACTAAGAAATAGACTTGTAAGGATTCGGAATAATTAAAAATAAATGCATTTCAGGCATTTATTTTTAATTATTATATTACTGCAATACTAATAAAAGTAAAAAGTTGTACACCGTCCAATCTGTTCTTCTGCAATCTGATTGTTTAAATACATTTGAAATAGTTAAGCAAAAAAATACTAACAAACTAACTAACAAATAAATTAAAAATAACACAATGGGCGTCCACAATCCATCAATACCCCACATTGTTACCAAACATCCCTTTTCCGCCTACGCCGTTGCCTAACCACTTTTCCTTTCGACTGTACACTGACATACAAGTACATGTAAATTAAACACCACCGCACACAGACACGCACACAAATAAAAACGTAAAGAAACACCGCGGAGAGGAAGAATGTATTAAGAAAGCGCGAAAGGGACGCACTTCTAATTAACACCCCGTGAGAGAAAGAGACGGGGCATACGACACGCTAATTAAGAATACAAGAAGAAAGACGCGTTTTATGTACAGCCGCGGGAATCTGTCAATGTGTGAGTGAACTCTATGTGTGTGTCGACGATTTTCCATTTGTAACGCGCATGTGTAAGTGTTGTGTTATTAACTCATTATGTGAAGAGTTAGTAAGTACATAAGCGTTATTTACTGGTTAATTGAAAGCGGTTTTCTCCGATAAGAGCCTGGTAAAGACAGCAGTATCGAGACATTTTCTATTTGAATTTATTTTAACATGTCACCTTTCGGTAATACGATAAGTAAAAATAATGCGGCGGTGAAAAGTTTTGGCTCCGAACTTTTAGTTTGCGTTAACTTTGGAATTTGTTGATATTGATATTTTATTTTTGGACTTCAAAGCGTCACTTGATGTTATAAAAATATGTTTTGTAATACGATGTAACCTTTTCGCTGTATGAATATATTTATTTACATAACCAAATTACAAGATGATTATTAACATTAACTAAATTAAATTAAAACTAAGTTAAGCCTAAAAAAGGCCCTCGGGGCATTGTACCGAGGATGCTGGCGGCATTTCCTCGCTGAATTGTAACGCTGATGTGTTACACTATTTATTCTTAATAATTTCGCTGTATTAAATTATTAAGAATAAATAGGTGTCTACACATTTTTGGAAATTAATTAGGAGCATTACAATTTTGAAATTATCGATATGTATGTCGATGTGTATAATTTGTGTGATGAGGTCCTGAGTTCGATTCCCGGGTCGGGCAAAGTGTTATTGGGTTTTTCTATCTGGAATTTGTAAGTAGCAGCCCGGAGTCTGGATTTGTGCCCGGTTGATAGCAATAGGCTCGCCCCATATTACATGGGACTTAAACATCACTGGCGAAATGTGGGTGTACTACAGGTACACCTCTGCCCAACCCTTCGGGGAAACAAGGCGTGATGTTGTGCGATATTGATGTACCTATTCGAGGAAAAAATTAAGAACCTCGTCAACGGTTTATTGTTGTAGAAAAAAATCTATTTTTAACCTTTATAGAGAAAATGATACGTGTTGTAAAGGCATTTTTTTATCCATTTTTATCGATTTTTTTATCTGTAATATTCCTTAAATAAAACATATAATATATACATTGCCTTGATTTTTTTAAAGCAAAATTACAAACTTCGTCGACAAACACTACACTAACTTTAGAAAAATAAACAACAGTCCCTCTTGAAAAAGTTTGCCAGATTTTTCCGAAAGATCTTATTTATCTTTCTAAGATCCCGGTCCTTTGAGATTATGAGGGTCATGGTCAGCCAATAATGGTTTAAGCGGCTACTGAAGGACGCAAGGACGTCTTCCGTTGGGGACTTAATGATGTAAAGGGATTTTTGGGGAGCAATGGGGGTGAAAGAAAAGGGATTTATGGAAAGATTTTTTTTAAATTGTGTTTTGGTTATTTTGTAAAGAAAATTCAATATTATTCAATTTGCGGTCTTGAATTGTTTGTCATTAAATAGGCAATGATATATTAAAAACGTATATTTCTACGAAACTAACATGCTTCCCTGCAGATTAAGTTGACAATTTGCAAGACATGAGTCTGTTAGCCAGTTTTCTTGCGGATGGTGAGCAATGGGTAGCTCTTCATCCGATAAGGACCAGGCCCGGGTCGACGGCGCGTTGTGTTCCTCGCGCGCCTCAAAGAGATGTCAGCACAAGTCTAGGTGTCTACATGGGCCGATGCCTGCCGGGGTCGCGGTCGTAGGAAAGTCCGAAAGGGATACCGAGGCAACACAGGCAACGGAATGAACACGGGTGGGTTCATTCCGACCGAGCGGGAAAAGTTATTTGATAATTTACCAACCAAAAAAAAGCCAGTTTTTTTTACTAATCACGTAGGAATGAATTCCTAAACTGTGAATCCCAGTCATTACGTCAATTACAATCATATTAACTTTCGGATTGAGCGAGTACCTACTCAATTAAATACTTCTTGAGAAAATCGGAAAAAAAATAGGGAATCTAAGTACCAAGAGTGTCAGACGAATAACCTGAACCTAACCTAAACGTACAGTTTTGTAACAGAGACAAATCCAGGGAGTCTTATATCTAATTTAGGAAATAATGTTCTCAAGTAATGAAAGTTGATAATGATGATTACAACCGTTAAAGTCATTTTATTACTGCGCAAAACTGCTTCCATTTTATAGCAGGATTTTGTTTTAAGATAACTGTTGCTGACACTGTATACACGTCCGCCTACAGGTGCTAACTTTTCTTGTCTATATATCTATCTATCTTATATTTTTACTAGCTTTTCTCCGCGAAATAGTCTGCGATCCAGGAAGAAAAGTAGCCTATATCTTTCTCCAGATCATGGTCTACCCATGTGCCAAATTCATCCAAATCTGTTCAGCCGTTTTAGCGTGAAAGCATAACAAACAAACAAATAAACTCACTTTCGCATTTATAATATTAGTTAGGATATCTTATCTTCTCTATACAATAAAACTTTCTTACAAAACAAAAAAAAAAAACAACTGACTTCCAAAAAATCACTACAAAGTGAAAAATAACTTTAATTTTGGAAGTAGTATAGATACGTATCTGTAAAGTGCCAATTTATTGTCGATGCCTTGCCTACCTTACAAACAAAGCTTGTTATTGTAATTTTACAAACAATTATAACATAATGCAAACGACTTGCTTGGCCATAGAAACAGGTATGATTTTTGGAAGTCGTTTTTCCGCACGCACTTTTCCTGAAGACCTATTTATTGTTTTTATCTTACTACTAGCTGACCCGACATACGTTGTTCTGTCCTATTTTCAATAATTCATAGTTCATACGAAAATCTATTAGAAAAGGCCTTTCAGTTTTTCCCCAATTTTCCAATTATTTTTTTCATATAAACCTTATTCGAACTATAACAGACATTTTAAAACAAAAAATTGCCAAATCAGTCCTACCGTTCTTAAGTGATGCGCTTACCAACAGACAGCATTTCATTTTTTAACCGACTTCAAAAAAAGGAGGAGTTCGTCATTTATGAACAGATTATAATAATTATTATTTTTGTTTGAAAAAGTATAGACCTGAGGTGGTTCCATATAAATTTGGTCAACTTCTGATGAGTGGTTTTTGATTTAGCGTCAATAATACGTTTTTTTTTTTCCCACTTAGTATATGTTGATGATTTTATAATAACTTCCTGTCACTGTCATTTACATGTCTAGCAAGTAGTGGTATACGAATCGGTGTGGGGTAGTTACCACAACTAAAAAGAGAAAAATAATAACACTTCTAGAAAAAAAAAAACGACCGACTTCCAAAAAACACACTACAAAGTGAAAAATAACTTTAATTTTGGAAGTAGTATTTGGTTTTATATTTTCAGTTTATGCCACAGATTTCGGGTCAGCTAGTAGTAAGATAAAAACAATAAATAGGTCTTCAGGAAAAGTGCGTGCGGAAAAACGACTTCCAAAAATCATACCTGTTTCTATGGCCAAGCAAGTCGTTTGCATTATGTTATAATTGTTTGTAAAATTACAATAACAAGCTTTGTTTGTAAGGTAGGCAAGGCATCGACAATAAATTGGCACTTTACAGATACGTATCTATACGTTACCTGACCAATGCCAGTGAAGAAACCATCATGGGCTTTCAATTTAAGCACCACTTTATAGCTATTGCCCGCGGTTTCGCCCGCGTACTGTACTTCCAGGATTTATTTATCTTACGTGTTGCTTCCTATCTGTGCGCCAAATTTCACTTAAATCCGTTCAGCCGTTTCTTTCTGTCGTAGTAATAGCAGAGGAAAAGGTCATTGACTCCGGTGCCGCCGTCAACCATAGTTATTTTGTTACGCGTAATTT
Source organism: Atethmia centrago (assembly GCA_905333075.3). Taxonomy (NCBI): domain Eukaryota; kingdom Metazoa; phylum Arthropoda; class Insecta; order Lepidoptera; family Noctuidae; genus Atethmia; species Atethmia centrago. Next base: position 21,836,078 of record HG995386.1, read on the forward strand.
TGAATCTGTGATATCTTTTAAAGTATTCATTTTAATGATTTTGAGTCATATTTTAATATAAATTAAATGCCCAATTTAAATAATTAATTTTATTGGGTGAGGATTAATATAATACCGGTCAAAATAGCTTCCGGAATAACAATACATTTTTATCACATTCCGAAAGATAAAAATGGTTACTGTGGGTCATCCTTAGAAAATAGACATATGCTATTGCGAATTTTTTAACTTTTTGAGATGTACAATACCGTAGAACATTCATTTTATATATCTCTTACGCCTTTACGCGGCTCCCAGTCGACATGTTTTTTTCTAACATCATCAACAATCATCGTCATATTTCAGCCAATTTACACAAAACCTAAATTAATTATACACCTAAATCTTCCTCATGAATCACCCCGTCCATTGGTGAAAACCACTTGAAAATTCGTTTGGTAGTTTTTGAGTTTATCGCGTTCAGACAGACAGACAGACGCGGCGGGGGACTTTGTTTTATAATAATGTAAGGATGGAGGTAGCTAGAACTCATCAGATGCCTTAACTACCACTAAAAACCAATCGATTTAGGGCAAACGTAATTGGCAAATATGGTCATGCAACAAAACAAAGAACTTTTCCTAAATGACTACCGGCGTATGATATACGAGAGAAACTACATATATTATCATTTAATTCAAGACATATTGAACAAAATTATCTCAGTTCAAGAGCTCGACACAAATCTAATTCTCTCTAAATCTAATTTCGCTTAGATGCGAGCTCTACAAAAGCCTAATGATGCGTTCTGTACTAGCCGAAGATAAGACACATCGCCTTTTGATCACCTACCGACATCAAGAAAACCTTATCGTACTCTGTAGGTTTATTTGTTTTAAGCTTTCAATGAGAACGAATGAAACGGGCTGTGTATTGAATTACTACTAAAGTCCTAAGTGTGATTTTAGCCTATTCGAAATTCAACTTTGACTTGACAGAAATAAGGTTGCAATTTCAGTGCAGTTTGTCAAAAGATATACAGAATGAGTCCGCCTGTCTTGCTCTCGGAAAAACCTTGCAAGAAAGCAAAGAATGGTGGAAGAAAGGGGAAGGGACAAGAAGGAGATATGTCTCAACGGCGGTGATGAATTAAATTTTTTAGGGGGTGTTCAGGGGGGCGACTTTGCCCCTTTCATTGGCGCGTCTTCATCCAGTTATTCGTTTCTTTAATTTGTGTTAATTTTTTTTTGCTTTGTTAATGTGTATCGCGTTTGTTGTGTTTCGTGCCTTTGTTTACTTTGTGTGGAAGGTAATGAGGTAATGCGACTAGTGCCTAGATCTATTGCACCTTGATTGAGAAACATCTGTATTGTATATTGGCCATATTTTCTAGAATCAAAGGGCTTTTTGTTAATGTTGCCTAGAACAAACAAAACATTAGATGTAAAGATTTTTAGAAGCATGTAGCTTTCCAGTAGCGTTCCATAAGTGTACAAAACATAAGTACTTACAAAATTATGAAGGGTCCCTTGCACATAAAATGGGTATGATATTTTTTTTCTCGTGTACCACATTATGTGGGATATTGTTGGACAGGCCGTTCAAAAATATTGCGGGTCTGTGGAAACTATTGTCCGATTCAGGGATCAGTTTGCGTAATGTTAAGCCTTAATCTGCAAATTTTTGTAAGAGTCAAGTGTCCCCGCCCTGCCAGCCAAATGGATGTTTTTGGATAGATGAGAAAATCACGGCAGTAGTATATATAACGAAGTTAAAAGGAAAACTATTACAGCTAAGTACGTAAACTTGTAAGACCAACTTACATTATTTTGCAGTTGGAATGTATGTTTTTATGTTATGAACATGTTTTTCAACTACAATGTTAACTTTGTTCTTGGGATACTATAATTATGTATAACTACGGAACCTTTGATTATACGTGGTCCGACACGCACTTAGCCAGTATTTTTTTGTATTATTCCTAATATACCTAATAACCACATTTTAAATTACCTTATTATAGATTATAGTTGAATCATTTTATTTCTGTGAGTAGTTTTGTACAAACACTTTTACACATCTTAAATCACAGTTTAAAAACTAGATGAGGTCGTTTCCTATCTGACTACTAGAATTGTAATGTCTATTGAAACTGGCACTAGTAATTTATTGTAGTTCTAGTTGATAACTCAAAATTGTTTTTCTTTGATTTAGTTTTTCAAACTCAGTTTATTAAAAACCTAGTGTGTGTGTCATCTGACACAGCGGCTTTCCAATAATCTACACTTCAAAAACAGCTTTGCCCTAAAAAGCAAAGTTCACAAAAAATCGATGACGTCACATTAATTTCCTCCATATCCGACATCCCCTATGTGTGCAAGCAAGCTCAGCACGTATGCACGCACTCATCTATTTGAAAGGAAAAAAAAAACTCGAATCGATAACGCAAAACAAAAGCAGAACCCTTCGTAAAATGCTAAAATCGATGCGAAGAAGTGTCATTAAAGAACCCCCAAAAATTAAAACCCCCTGTTTGTGTACGCATACATGCGCATGGTAATATGACTAATAGATGCACACACATGCAAGGAAGTTAATGAACTATTCACGGTAGGATGTGCGATTTTGTATAGGTTTGAATTTTTATGATACGTTTGGGAGTTTGAATTTGAAAATAGAATTTGCGTTTCTGTTTTGTTTATTTTTTTAGATGTGGTTGTGTAGTTCTGCTATGAAGCTATGATCAGGAAGGATAATATTCATTATGGGTTCTCAATTCAAATGTACCTAGCCTTTTCTTCCTTGTATCCTATCTCCTCTTTTGTTTCATTAGCTTAATGTAATAATTAATTTGTATTACGAGCACATGTTTTACACCTAAATGGCCCAGTCGTAACGGCCCTGACTTAGGAGTCGTGGGTTCGAACCCAGGCAGGCAATTTACTTTGTGTAAATAATTTCATCACCACTGCTCTCAAAACGGTGAAGGAAAACATCGTGAGGAAACCGTCCTAGAACCAAAAATTCGAAGACATTTGCTATCTACCAACCTGCACTGGATCCGCGTGGTGGATTACTGCCCACTCCCTCTCACCGAGAGGAGGCCTGTGTCCCAGCAGTGGGAACATTATAGGCTGATTATGCCACACCTGAATGAGAAAATAGAGAGTACAGAAAAGGTATATTAAAAATTAAACTTTTATTTCTGTAGAGTTTAAAACTGTTTAATGTAGGTAATTCAATTTAATCGAATTAGTATTTCCTTATGCATTAATTACTTCTCAATCCAGTTTAGAGCTAATAAATCATTTCTGACAATTGTTATCTAAATAAAAAAAATCTTGGTCAATGCAAAAAAGAGGGAAACAAATCGACTGTAATCTGAACGATTACATGGGCAATTTGAGCAGTGGTCACAAGCGGTGACCCAAAGAAAAGCAAGAGCTTGAGTGACACTTTACAATTTGAGGAGTTTGGCAAACAAAATGGTTCAGAAGGTAACCATTTAATAAGATATAACGAGATTGAGGTTTTGTAAATATTGTTGTACTGACCTTCGTTGGATTGTTTAAGGAAATTAGATATAATGCAGAGTAAAATAATTGATTTGAAATAGAGTTTCATCGATAATTGATAATTATCGATGAAATGCGTAAGCCGACATTATTGTCTTTATTAAAATAGCTTTGAAACGTTTTATTAAACAATATATTAAGCAACGAGTTATACCACAGTTTGTTCATGATTTAAAATCACTTCATCATTGAAATGACTACAAAAATTACTTTGTTGAAAAACTTTAAAAGTAAACAGCAACTTTGCAATAAGTCGATTCCTTGACCAATTCCTGTAACGAATCGTGTAGCAAGTTCGCTGATATTAATTAATTACCAAGGCCTAGCAGTAAACAGAACAAGATTTACATAAAAACCTTAATAAACTCCAACCTAAATAAAAGGACCGACCAAGATCCTACCACCGCAAATTAAAGTCACCGTCAAACTTCCCAAAAAATGTAAACACGTACACATGTAAACATGTACAGAAGTAAACATATACAAATGTAAACGTATACATCGCAAGGCGGCGATGAGTTTTAAAGTTTTTAAGGGTTCGCCGAAGATTGCGTGTCTTGATTACCGCCCCCCCTTTGGGAGGGGGGTACCTCCACACACGGCTAGGGCCGAAAATACCGCTGCCCTCCCTTTTTTAAGGAGGGTAAATTAAAAGTGTTATGTGTAGGCGGTGATTCTTGATACTTTAAGACAGTTAAGACATTCCTTATCTTTTTTTCGCAGCATTAGATATTACGCTCGTGCTTAGTCCGTAATGGGAACTCATTCAAATTTAAGATTCTGCTGGTGTCGTAATTAGTGTAATTAATTTAGATTTTTGGTGTTAGGCAGCTTCTTTGGTTGATTATTTTACAAGAGTAAAAACATTCAAGTCCAAAGATTTGAATGTTTTTAGATTAAAACATAGGCCTTAATAAAAGCAGCACACAGTAGATTCGATGCTTGATTTGATTACCAAGACGAAAGAAAAATGTGTAGTAAATCTACATTCATTTTTTCGGAATGGTTTTAATCTGTATATAAATTTCTGTAATCTAAATAAATTTAATCTGTATATAAGTATCTGTCTATAAATTCTACTTCATCATTATTTTTTTGGGTAGACAAGTGGACACAGCTGTCTACCAGAGATGATTGTCAAAATTACATGACATAATGCATAATGTCTACAGACTATGCATACAACTGGCAAAAATATAATGTTGACAGTTTTGGGACTAAAGCTCAGACCTCTTCTCTGTGCAATGGAGATGCAAACGGTAGAAAAAAATAAAAAAAACTTTACTTGCTAGAATGTAACGGTCATTGGGTAACCCATATTGTACTGTATTTGGTCGAGAAGTTCGCTCAGGACAGATTTTTTTTTTTGGATGGGAAGTTGTCAAATAACTTCTCCCGCTCTGGGTGGAGCGGGAGGGTGTGGCAGACTCATACTGACTAAAACCCACCCGTATTCCTTCCGTTGTCTGTGTTGCCAGGGGCCTCGGTAACCAACTTAGGCGTACGCTTACCACTACATCGATTAGTTGACACCTACAATGGGCAGTTTGGCTTAACTGATATCATGTTTCTCAGCAAGGCTATATTTAGAAAAGAAATTGTTACTTTTTTAAGTGATCGGAACCCTAATAATGAAGTAATGTTTTTCTTCTATTCTGTTTATTTTATTTTTTCTTTCTAACAACTAGTAGATTTTCTTAGTAATATGTGGATAACGTTGTAGTGTATTTGTCATCTCTATTATTAAGTTCTAACCTATGTTTACTTAATATTACACTGCTGTTTGTTGTCCCTTAATAAATAAAAAAATAAAAAATATATCTAGTGTTATGGTAATATAAGGATAATGTTAGACATGTGTATAAGGATAATTTTCAGACCGCAACGTTAATAAATAAATAACAAGTATCAAGACTTGTTACGCTAAGTGGAGACATGTGCAAGACAGTCGTCGGTGGCTCGTTCATTTGCAAACGATTGTAATTCGTATCTATGTCGTACTCGTACCGTGATATCTATCTCGTGCTGCGATATTACTGAAATGTTGCGCAGTTACATGTTTAATGTTTATGTTGCGATTTTTATGTCACCTCGTTTGCGTGGATTTTGTTTATTGTTATTTTTTTGGGAACAGAAATATATTTAAATTCCGATATTTATATTCGATGTTATTTGCTCACGTAGCTGAGTAAATTATAACTGCAATTTAAATCACCTGATTCATTATCAAAATGTCATTGATATTTTAAGTAAAACACAAAATAATAATGTGACGGTAAGTAATTTTACATCGACTTTAAAAATTTCAAACATCGAACACGCTTCTAATCGGGAACCTTACAAAACACGTCACCCCTCTAAAAATTAAAAACAAAACACTCACATAAAGGCGCACACACACCGACGAAGCTCACCTAATTATCGGCGCGGAGGGACTTTGCATAAGAAAGTATTGCTGCGTTTTACGACGCGTGTCGTGCCCCACCCCCCACGGCCCAGATAAAAAATCTCCCATTTCCTTAATTCGTTTATCGGGGCTGGCGAGGCTTTGTCTCCGATCGATGAACGCCTCCAAATGAGCGCGAAACGTGACGCGCGTGTGTATTAAGCTTAAGGTGACGGTTTTAAGACGCAATTTGTTTATAAGAATTTTGTTATTATGCAGATTGGGTACGAGATTTCGGTCATTTTTAAGGAAGTGAAGGGAAATTGTGGGCGTACTGGAAGGTTGCATTCGACTATCACTGTAAGTTTGGAAATTTGGGATAAGTGGTTCAAAACTACTTATAACTTATAGGAAGCTTAGTTTATGTTTGATAAGTAATAACAAAAACTTTGATTCATATGGGCAGTAAGGTGGTTCTACAATAGGGTATTTTACTATATACGAGAAAAAATCTATAAATATATTATTGAGATAGTTTAGGCAAAAAGGAGTCGGAAAATGTTAGTTTTAGTTCATAAAATACCAAAATAATTTTTTACATTCAATTCAACGTTTTCAGTTTTTCTAATCTGTTAAAAAAGCACCATGAAATAGTACCCGCCATGTTATTACGTCATACGGCTAAGTTAACAAAAACGTGTCAATTATCATACAAAGATCAGCGCATTTGTTTTCATAGCCCAGTGACATCATGACCATAGAGCAACATGGCGTTCACTGCGTCCAGCGTTTTCGTCAACCTACGCGCGAAATTTGAAAATGTAAAATTTTAAATGCATTTTTATGGCACTTATCGATTGAATAAAATTTTTGTGATATTTTTTGGGGCATATTAGCACTATAGAATTTAATTATGACACTTTTCAAAAATGGGTGTAAGACCCTATTATTATGTTTCCTTATGTCCTAGGTATTATGAAGTAAAGTTCTATCTTTCGAAGCAGCCTAACTAGAAGAAAAATCTAACTAGTTTTTGGTTTTCTATATTCGTAATACATAGGCAGCTGGTAACTGTCACTTACTATTAAACGTTAAAAAAAAACGAAAAACAAGCAAAATTAAATTAAAAGGCACGCGCGAACGAACTAAAGCAATCAGCCGTCCCCTAAAACACGCCACAAAAGTCAATAAATTAAACCCAGGAACACATGTATCGGCCCCCCGTTTCCAACGATAACTTAGTAATTAAGAAAGGCATTAATCATTGCATGGGACAGAGTCAGTCTGATTGCGAATGTGACAAACTGGCATAAGTCATGCGTTCGGGCTCGGTCGTGGGTGCTATGCCTTAGTGCTGGAATACGCGAGGTCGAATGTTCGAATGATGCGGTTGCCAATTGTTTTTGTCTGATGGTGTAAGAAACAAATGACTATCATTCTGATGTCACAGCTATTGAACGTGTCTCAAAAGAAATGGCCGGTCAAACTGAGGACCAAATCGTGGTCAGTTACTATTTAGATCATGACTGTGTCTTAAAAACGACATGCACAAAAGCTTCTCAAAATATTCTAACTCCGATAAATTTTAAATCAGATAAGCGCCCACAAATAAAAATCCGATAAGCGCACAGTCCTGTGAGAAGCAACACTAACCATAGACATGAATTGTAGCGTTTACAGATATTTCAAATCTGTACCATTCAATAGTATGTAATGAAGTTTGCAGTATATTTGAATAAGTCTGATGTAATATCGTATTATGTATACAAATGTCGTATATTTTACGTGTGGGGAGGTAATGTTGAGATTTATGTGTGAATGTTTTACTATTGAATTCTAATAGGGTAAAGTTGCCAATGTTTTTAGCACTTATTTATCTGCCTAGCCTTTTCCCAACCATGTTGGGGTCAGCTTCTAGTCTAACTGAATGCACATGAAAACAGTATTTTACATGGAGTGACTGCCTATTAGATCTCTACAACCCAATTACTGGGTAATACGTTACCTCTTGGTAAGACTGGTTGTCAGACTCTGATCGGGATTCTGACTACCCGTAACCATTGTCAAAGATCTACCAATGACAGCCGGGACCAACTGCATAAGGTCGTTTTCGAGGCAAGGAGGGTTCTTGGTACATTTGTAAAGGTCACCCATCCACGGACCAACCCCGGCAACCTTAGCTAGCGGCTGTTATTACTTCCACAATCCCCTCTCTAGTTTTTAGGAACTATTATTTTTATTTAATATCATTGAAAAGTTGACTGACCGTGTTGATTCAATTAAATAAAAACTGATATCATTAAGAATGAAAACTTTTAAAAAGTATTGCAAGAGTTTCAATAATAAATATTTTTTTGGCGTTGCTTTCTTATTGTCAAATTGGGTGCATTTATGATTTGAGAAACGATATTGATACATAACATATATATTTCTGTGAAAAAACTGCAGCTCTGAAAACGGTACCTCTCAAAGAGAATAAAAGTATAAAGTGCACCACTATCTTAAAATTAGTACCTAGCACCAAAAGTAACAATTTTGTAAACACGGTTCCGTGTATCGGAAAGTCAACGTCACACCTCACGCTCAACGTTTCAAACATTTACTTTTTAATATACCAAACGTTTCGCCAAAAATTGGGGCATCGTTCGCACCTCAAAGAAAAATCGGGAGGTTGATTCACCAGCTTATCACTGCAGTTATCATGATTCTTAATTCTAAGGCGATAAAGCTCAGAATTGTTTGGTTTGTGTTGGTGTTACTGATGTGAATTAACATGAGGGAGTGGACGTGACATTTATTGTTTGACAGCCATCGATCTGCCCTTTGCTATGCGAAGCGTGAAGCAGCCAAAGTTCACGGGGTATTCCTCTTCTTCCCTGAATAATGGGGGTTTCGGAATTGCAGGTGTGGTGTGTGGAAGACGTGTTTGAATTAAAAAGAGGAGCAGCTTTCTCTTGCTACTCAAACATTTATGAAGGCTGTGTGCTTTGAGCGTTCTAGTTCAACGCCTGATTTTACAAAAAAAAAAAAACGAAAAACGGGGAATTATATTCTTGTACCTGTTTTAAATTGTGTGTTGTGTTGTGTTTGTTTGTATCTAACATAGTAGATAGTTGTGTAAGACCATGCTAATCTTCAATTACAATATAATATACATACTTTATTCAGCTTGAATTACAAATATTTCTGTGCAAAATTTTCACTTACCTGATTTATTACTTCACACAGGGGACGTCATTACGTCATTCGACAAGTAGGTAATTGCTGAAAATCAGTGCTGTTGACGATAGGCTTGTCTAAAGTCACAGCATTTCGCTGAGCAACGACCTTTTCTTGCACAGATGCGACGCAATGTTTAATTGTTCTAGTTATAGTTGTTTATTTGTTATAAAAGTAGTTATTTCCCCACTGCAATGGGCATTCTGTTTTTGTTTTGATTGTATGTTATGTTGTCATTGGTTGTCATCTGCCAGTGGGGCAACACAGAGTAAATATTACGTAATCGACAGGATTGTCAAACTTCCATGGGTTGATTACGAGGCTTTTAGCTACTTTGTATATGTGTGTATTTTACGTAATTATTTATAATGTGCGTTTTGTTTGTGCAGAATAAACAATTTTTCTTTCTTTTCTTTTTTCTTTTTCTTTTACAATTTCAAACAGGTACAAGAATATAATTCCCTGTTTTTCGTTTTTTATATGAGATCAGTTAAACTGTTAGAGGTATATTTTATTTATTTATTTAACCAACGAGATACATTACAATTATCTTTTACAATAATAAAAACTAATATAATTATACTGTAATGCTCAGTCAGACGAGTACACATGCTTTGAATACATAACAAATTAAAATTAATAATACATTTAAAAACAACAATATACATGCCAGTTTAAATTTACAATAATACAATACAGTAACTAAGTATTAACTTGATTTTCAATATTATGTCTAAATGAATTAATAAAAAAAATGGAATAAAAAAGAGAAGAGTTTAAAATATAATTATTAATTAAATTTAATAAAAAAAGTTTAAAGTGTTTATCATAATTTTATCATAAAGTTATTAAATATGGAGGCCTTAGCAGAAAGTACAACTTTGTGCCCTTTGGCGTCGAGACCCTCGGTCCGTGGGGTCCCAGTGCGCATAAGTTATTTGCGGAAATCGCGAAACGTCTAGTTGATGTAACTGGTGAACGAAAAGCTGGCGGATTTCTCGCGCAACGCATCAGCATTGCAATTCAGCGAGGAAATGCCGCCAGTAGGTATCCTCGGTACAATGCCCCGAGGGCCTTTTTTAGGCTTAACTTAGTTTTAATTTAATATAGTTAATGTTAATAAACATCTTATAATTTGGTTATGTTACCTTATTATGAAGTCCAAACTGCCAGATGAATCACAATGGGCGAATGAAGAGGTAAATTTGAAGACTGAGGTCATCAATTAACTTAAAAGAAGCTTATGTCCGGGACGCTGAGATCACAGCCATATAGTCTTATAACTTGTTTAACTAACAAGTTAAACATGACACAACACAGAATCTAAAACAAAACAAATTGGTAATATTCACAACGCACTAAGTAGGTAATCACATAAACATCTCTCTAAAAACCTCAACACGTGTATCACAAACACAACACAAATTTCGCTCAACGTAACATCCACGATATAACACTGTCACATGTTTACAAAGTCCGCGGTGGATTATCTAATTTGGTCGCGGATGTTGTCGGCGGGATGACGGGAGCCTGTAGATATAAAATACACATCGATCCCCTTATACGATTTGAATACGTTAAGCTTGATACACAGGGTACGATTTGGTATGTATTGATAGATATAAATAGTGTTTTATTTGTTAATAATGTTATTTTAAAGTTAGTTCCTATGGTTATAGCTAAGTCAGATTTCAGGGTCAAATAATATCTATCTAATCACAAACATCTTTGACATATATATTGGTGACTACTGCAGTTGGACATAGTTAGCTAAGACTGAACAAATCCTTTTTTCTTTAGTTAAGCGTTTAAACAGCACGGTCTCAGGTCTTAGATAGGTAATCTGTTCTGGAATATTGCTAATAACTAATCAAATCAGTTTCTCTACATTATCGATTTTAGCTTTGTCATCTTCAGGACCTTCAGTTTATATACCGGAAAGTATATTCGTCGCTTCTGTTTTTTTATTTAAGTCGGTACTTTTTGTGTTTGTATGATTGTGTTTAGTTTAGTTCGCGATCATCCTGTGTCTTTAGATACCTTTGATTAAGTACGACATTGGAAATTCCCCAATCCTCTTCAAATTCAAAACTTTCAATTGCTCCTGTAAAAAGATATCGCGACGCAACACCATGTTTCTTTATAATATGATATTACTCTCTCATCTTTAATTAATATTTGAGTAACAATAGTATTATGTTTTCAAACAAAAATCCACCCTTTAAGAAAACAACCCTTTCTAAGTAACGATGGCATCGTTTGAATTATTTTATAAGGGAAATTATTCACATTTTAATCTATTGGAGGAGATTATATTCAGTTTTTAGTGGAGGTTTTACTTACACTTGGTATTTTCTTAATGAGAATTGATTTATCTGTAGTGAACATTAGATTTGAGTCTCTAGTTAAGGCGCTAACAAGACCCAAATGACAAAAATAGGCTTCTCTTAAGAAAAAAAATTGCCAAATCCGTATAGTTTGTGGTAGCGGATAAAATATATGTTAATTTTGAACATATTTCCCAGAACTTGGTTGTTACCAAAACACGTTTTGAAAACAAAATCTCGATACAAACTAACGTTAATCTAACCTCTTACTTTGAGTTCTAATCCAAAATATCTGTATCAAATATGAACATACGTTACGTATTTACTTAATAACAAGAACGTCTTATTTGAATGCAGAACTTGGTTGTTTTTTATTTTCGATTACTCAACTCAATTTTGAGTAAATAGATAATTACTTCATATTTTGCAATAAATTACAAGCGTTGTGTGATCGCGCTTCTCTTTCTTTTCTATGCAATCTGACAGGGACCGCGGTTAAGGTGTTGTCAGCGTCTTAAGGTAATCTTTTATATACCTTTTAATCGGTTGTTTCTCTCAGTGAAAACTAAGGTGAAGTAAGATGTCAATAATGTCAATCCCTTAGCATCAGGTAAAACGTCCTGATTTTTCAAGGTGTGATTTTTATCTATAAGACCGTATATATCTAATTAATTAATAAAAATAACTAAAACTATACACAAACTAAAATAGGGCGTCGAAAAATTCATCCACATCGCTGTCGACTGGTAATGTACGCAAAAGACTGGCGGCATTGCCACGTTGTATGGCAATAATATATTTAATGAGATATATTTGTTTTTTTTTATATACAAATCAATATTAATTACTGCGTGTATGAGGTAATTTAAATATGGAATGTAACATTTGAAAATAAGACCGTATGTATCTAACGAGTGATGGAAGATAAATTTTCTTGCATGCACTCACTGCACAACTTAACAATTTGATTTTCTAAAACCTTACAAAAACAACAGTCTGTTAAAAAGACCGTACTTTTGAATAGTCTCTCTCCTCTCCTGTTTACAACCACCTTATCGAACTTTACATGTAGAAAAGTGTCAACTCATCCCAATGAATGTATAACGTGTGAAAACACGGGCCCTCTTGCCCCGGGCTACGATTGTATCGACACATTGTTATGCCGCGAACTTGATTCACAATGGTATTTGATGATCAGCGAACGTTTAAGAGTTTGAAATCCCTTGGGAGAAAATTTGGAGTTTGAAAATTTTGTGTATGTTGGTGTGGGGTAAGTACATATATATGGGAATAATTTCAATAAGTTATGTTACAGAACTTCTTCTATTCGGTTAAAGGTTTAGTTCTGGTCTGGTTCTGGTGGTTCTGGCAAAGGTCCTTAAAGATATCTTATTATTTCTGTTACCAGTTATTAATATCTGACTAGTTACCAATAACAGAAGTCTAGATTCATAATTCCCACGCCTGTTCTCGAACTAACAAGTGTTGTGTCTTTTAAGCCTACCAGATTATTTTTTACTGATGAGTTACATACCTACAACTTACAATTTTATTAACCGTGTCTTAGATGATTATCAAAATCAGGTGTCATTTTATTGCAAATGAATATCTTGCTCACCAAGTCTATAGTTCTGAAGTTAAGGATTTACAACCAAAACAAACCATTCAGAATTTTAATCAATTTCCATATTCGTACCAACAAGTTGGTCCCCACATTCTCCACAAGCAAAATTAATAAATTTCACCTGAAATACACTTAATAATCTCCGCTCACATCCCTACATAATTTAAACAGAAAAATGGAAAAAGAATCTCTAAGAAACGCACGAAGACTCCCTCATATATGCGTACCCATACTTAGTGAGTTACACCCCAAATTAATAGCATCCTAACAAAAAACTCCCCCCTGTCTTATGAAAGGGGGGAGGGGGTGGTTCATTTGCATATATGTCCCCCCGGCACCCTAAGGAATGGCGAGGATGTATTTTTAATTTCATTCTTATCCCTGTGCTTAAATCATGAGAGCGGCCATGCGTGCGAGGGTCTCCCCTGCCCCCCCTGGCCTACCCTGGCCTCGTGCCTCCCCCCTGTGGCCGTTAGCTTGCGTCATACGTCGCTAACCACGTACAGTAAAAAGAAAAGAAATCTTAATAAGTTTGTTAGGGTGCGCTAGTGTTGGGTGGATGTGACTCTTAATGAATTCGAGTTGGTTTCTTGCAAGTAAGAGTTGAATTAATATGTACGGCGCAGCGTGCAGAGGGTTTTAAGGGTTGCATAAAGGACAACCGCATTGTCATTCTCAATAAATTGTTCAAAGCTTCAAAAAGAGAATTTTTGCCAGAAACTGTCACATGTATGAGCAAAAGGAAGCTCTACAAAGCCGAAATTGTTCTAAAACAAGTGTCAAATTAACAGCCGACAAGTATGCCCACTCTAAAACTAATTTCCATAGAAAAATCAGTCACTTGTGTAGGCAGAAATACAAATTCAAGAGCTTGTAATCTCGGACATTATTCTAGCTCAGATTCAAATTAATATAATTTCCTTCCTACTGATCTGGGGGCCAACCATCACCTCATATAGCAGTATTATTATAATATTACTTCACAGTGGGAAAGTGATGGAACTGTACAGGACTTATAGCTCCATCTCTTTTTCACGCTGAAGTAATATTGAAATAATACTGCTATAAGAGGTGATGTTTGGCCCCCTCTAGAGTTGGAACACGTGGACAACTGACATATTAGAACCACTTTTGATGTTTTTGATTTATTTAAACTTAATGTCAAGTCCATATGGGACATAGGACAAACTGTCCAGTTTGGTAGGTCCAACTTCGAGAAAGAGGTCATTTGTTTGAATCCGACTCGGCGTCGCAGACATTTTACTAATACATTGTATATACTCGACTATATTATGTGCTGTCCGAAGTTTTCGGTTTTCACTTATATCGGCTGCTTATTTTTTCTTTCTTTCTTTTCTTTTTCTACTATTTTGCCTTCCATAGAAAAATACAAAATAGAGTAGTACGGGACTAATTAGAGCAGCCACATCCATCCAAGTCTAACGTCATAAGCAGCCACCTAAAAAAACAAGCGTCGTCATTTTGGTGAGCAAATTTCGTGGAAGTTTCCCGTTCTTCGTTCTCCATAATATGTCTTGTTGTATGTATGTGTGTGTTGACATTACGCGTCGCACTTGTGTGACATTTGGCACGGGCGCCAAAATGTGAGGTTTTTTTTAAAGTGGGTACATAGTTGTGTTGTCATTTGTTTTGCTTTCCTTGATGGATTCAGTGTTATGGTTGTGGTTTTTTAATGGGTAGGTAATATTTATATACGAATAACTTGTGTTTCTGTTTTTGAGGAAGATGTTGTTGATTTATTTTTTCTTGAAGTCACTGCGATTCCAAAAAATCTGTTATTGTGACTAAAATGGGACTTTGGTAACGATTAGTCTGTATTATCTCAGTTGATAAATATATAGTTTTTACTCTGTAAAATCAATAAGCCATCATGAAAACAGAAATAAAATAAAACACATCTTAAAATATTCTCCCTGTAGTGTCAAAGATTCTAAGTAAACAAAAAAAATAATGTGTTAAATTTAAGCCTGCTTTTTATAGGTATTTTCAGGAGGACACATCTCGCGTTATTTCCGAATCTATAAAAAACCGGCCAAGTGCGAGTCAGACTCGCGCACGAAGGGTTCCGTAGCATAATCTATAAAAACGGCAAAAAAAATCATGTGTGTTGTATGGGAGCGCCCTTAAATATTTATTATATTCTGTTTTTTAGTATTTGTTGTTAGAGCGGCAACAGACGTACATCATCTGTGAAAAATTCAACTGTCTGACTATCACGGTTCATGAGATATAGACAGACAGACAGTGGAGTCTTAGTAATAGGGTCCCGTTTTACCCTTTGGGTACGGAACCCTAAAAACTAGTACTTACAGTTATAATAGATCCTAAATCTGTGCAATAACTAAGAATGTTGTAACATACAATTCCAATTAGACTATGCGTGGGCTGAGAATCGAACCCACGATCATGTTTGAACTCACTAGTAACAATTAGTTTAAACGCAGGTTTGTTTTTGTGTAAATAAAGATAACTGCATATGTAACTGGTCCTGAAAGTTATAATTTTAGTAGCCATTTAATTATAATAATGACAATGCTTTAGTGATTAATAAAATAAAATAATAAATAAATTGTTTTTTTTTAATGGACTGCTTCGTTGGGCTAGTGGTCGCAAGCGCTACTGCTGAACATTAGGTCCTGGGTTCGATTCCCGGGTCGGGGAAAACTGTTACTGGGTTTATCCATCGGGAATTTCTCAGTAGCAGCCCGGAGTCTGGATTCGTGCCCGGTTGATGGCAATAGGTTCGACCCCTATTACATGGGACTTAAAACATAACTGGCGAAATGTGGGTGTACTACAGGTACACCTCTGTCCAACCCTTCGGGGAAACAAGGCGTGATGATTATGTTATGTTGATTAAGTAATCTCTTAAATGTCGCGTGATACACCATTGATGCATAAGAACTTCGGTATCCGGAATCTGGCGTTCAAAGGAAAATAAAATTGATTATTTGCATCAATGAATTAGTGCCATATAACTATTAAGATGGAATCTCACAGAGAAGACGCCTGTGTCTCAGCAGTGGGAACGTTATAGGCTGATTATACTAATTCTAACATGGTGAGAAGAAGATTTGGCTTAGGCTTTTGTGGGCAGGATACTAATTAAGACTTGTTACAGTTGTGCAAACATGTCATTTGATTTAACTTATGAAGCCCGGCGCGTACCCCATGTGGTGCTAAGAAATGGAAAATCAATAGTAACTCATTAAGCTGTCCTTGACCGATTAAGTAGGTTTTTATTATTTTATTAATAATTTACATAGATTCTTTTGTTTTGTGAATGTGAGAACGTTGTAAGCTTAACAGACTAGATTTGTAGACCATTTATTTTTTGTTAAGTACCTGGTACTTCTTGACTGTCCTCCCATACCTAATAACACTTTAATTTGAAAACATTGTAAAAGCCAATTATTTTAAAAGAGTAACGGTGGCATTTCTTGCCGGCTCTCCTCCATAGGAAACGACCAATTGGAACCGTGCACCTAACTTCTGACGTTTTATAAGTGCCCATGTTGGTTTATGTGAAATAAAACATTTTTTTTTAACCATAATCAAATAATTACCACTTTCGAAACTCACAAAATATTTTAACAAAATAGATTCATCATCATCAGCCTAGCCTTTTCCTAACTATGTTGGGATCGGCTTCCAGATACAGCTGAATACCAGTATTTTACATAGAGCGACTGCCTATCTGACCTCCACAACCCAGTTACTGGGTAACACGATACCCCTTGGTAAGATTGGTTGTCAGACTTTCGAGGTTCTGACGACCCGTAACGACTGTCAAAGATCTACAAATGACAGCCGGGACCAACGGCTTAACGTGCTTTCCGAGGCACGAAGGGGTCTTGGTATGTAAAGATGGTCACCCATCCACGGACCAACCGCGGCAAGCGTAGCTTAACCTGATCGATCGACCCGTGCGGCTGTTATTACTTAGCCACAAGCCCCATAAACACATTTAACAAAATAGATTAATACTCGTAGAATAAAAGGAGTCTTGTGCGATAATTGTGTAGCACACTATCAGTAGCAATTAAGGGTTTTATTTTGACAGTACAACAAAATTCATTGCGTTATTTACCTTGTTGAGCAGACACATTTTTCGAACATATGAAGCAATGAATTAGCAATATACTTCAAAATAATTCAGATTGTGACTGATAATGGCGCCGATTCCCTTGTTCACAAACTAAACTAAATTTAAGTTCAGTGCATTTTTTTCTTTCTATTTCATTAAGAAGAGGACGGAAGATAAATTTTAGTTTAGTCCTGTCAAATTAATCAGCGCCTGTCACTACTCCATACAAGTTTAGACGTGATTAAAAAATTACGTCAATTTACGTCAAGCGTTGATTAATTTGACAGGACTAAACTAAAATTTATCTTCTGTCCTTTTCTTAATGAAATAGAAAGAAAAAGATGCACAGACTTAAATTTAGTTTAGTTTGTGAACAAGGGAATCGGCACCAATGTGTTACAGAATTAGGATGCTGATCTTGTTTTTCTTAGTACAAAATAAAAAGGTAAAATTCTTATAATTTTCGAGTTATATACTGTGTAAGGAATCTCTGAACCCAAACCAAGGTACAGAAACTTTAACTACCTTCACCTCACAATCCTCTACTTAGCGTCTTAGCTCCAACTTATACCCTTTCTACTTGCCCATCAGAATTACTCTTGCACCAATAAATTAAAATAAGCATTAACCCGCGTTTCCCCTTTGAAAAACTTGCCAAACTCAATTACTAACAAAGAAAACTCGACCCGTCTCTCGAACTTTGACATTCCAGAAAAAAATAATTAAAGATAATGCAAAAACCCCGAAACCTTTATAATCGCATCAGCAAACCAGGATTGTTCCCGTTAATTATTGATAGAATGAAACTTTTATCAAAACTTCAGGAACAGAAGCCGAAATTATTTGAAAGCAAGCAAACCCTTCATAATGCTTGCGAAAATATTAAAACAAAGCCAAGGTGGCCGCCCTGCCTTCTACGGACAGGCCAACTTGCGGAGCTTTATAGAGTTGTGAGTTCGATTTCTATTTGTCGCCTATCTACGATACTCTTTTCCTGTGCGTACGAAAAAAGTGGAAACATAAATATTTGGCCATGTTAGTAGCTAGGCCGACTGCCCAGGTTGCGACTGCCATCGTTACTTTTGTCTTTTGTCGATTTTTAGGGTTCCGTACCCAAAGGGTAAAACGGGACCCTATTACTAAGACTCCGCTGTCCCACAGTGGAACGAATGTATGGGAGCGGTTGGACGTAGACATGTCCGAAAAAAAAGAGTAAAATTATGCCAAACTAATGATGCCATCTTATTCGATTACTTAATGCCTTCATAACTTGTGGTGATGAATTTCTTCATAACTCCCATATTTCGGGAGTAATTTGAGAAAATGTGAAATTTTACTATGAAAATGAGTGTATCGAGCTCTCTCCCTCCTGATTCCGGGCTTGTTTCAAGTAGCGGTCTCTAATATCATAATGCTAATACTAAGAGCTATATTTAATACTAAGACACATAGTGCGCCAAATGTGCACTTTCTGGGATAAAGAGTGATGTTTATTTTATAACACAATTTTTTTATTTTT
The DNA here is from genome assembly GCA_905333075.3 of Atethmia centrago. Lineage (NCBI taxonomy): Eukaryota > Metazoa > Arthropoda > Insecta > Lepidoptera > Noctuidae > Atethmia > Atethmia centrago. The sequence continues at coordinate 21,854,815 of HG995386.1, forward strand.
TGTTTATTTTGTTGATTAAAACCGTTTTTCTAAAGGTTTACCTTATTACAATAACATTTCTGAGCAGCCAATTAGAGAAGATATAAGCTAATTAGGATATATAATTAGGGACTTAAGGTTTACATATAAAACTGATGCACTAATGATTACTGATAAGAACATTGCTATTATTTAATTACTAAATGGCTCTTAATACACTAATTTAGCATGCATCATTTACTAATTATCACAATAACTAATTACCTTGCAATATTTAACAAAGGATACCTGGGATACCTGGATTTTATATAAATAGGTCACTATTAGTAACTTTAAAATCAGTGTTGATTTACACCTCGTTGTATCCAAGCTAATCTCGCAATGTATTTTCCAAATTTTAATACAAATCTTGATATTCACGTTGCTTTATGCGCACGCGCACATAAAGATTTACGCGACTTTAACTATTTGTTCAGTGTTTTAAAAGATAACAGTTGTGTTCAGTTATGTGAAAGTGCTGAAACAAGTTTAAAAGACTGGTGTCGTCGATTTTGCTACCGCATTTATGCAAAATGGACACAGTCTGGAAGAAGCACAGATAAGTTTCGGAAGAAACATGAGATTTGGCTACAGGCTGCAATTCAATGGCCGGAATTACAGAATGAAAATATGGAACCTTCTACAGAAAATATAAGTGACGTCATCGAGCCCATAATTTCTCCTGCTAAATCTGATGCTTCAACTTGTACACATCCTAGTCCTCGTAAATCTTTTGAGGACCTTAGTAACCGGCAAAAAAGAAGACGCACTGAAGATAGTCTTTCATGCAGCAGTAGCAGCGCTGAAATTATGTTTTCGGCCGAAAGGGCGCTTCAAAAGGCAGGACAAAGCGATACAGCTTATGTTATGAAATACTTGACGGAGAATCCAGAAGAGGCCTCAAAAATCAAAGCCTTCATTGAAGGTAAATCAATTCAGGTACGGGAAATATCCCCTTTGAAGGCATTGGCTCTTTATGTATCGATGAACTTATCGAAATGGCGCTATAACACTCTTCGGGATTTCAACACTCAAGAAGGAGCTCTTCAATACCCGAGTTACTACATGTTGGTTAAAGAAAAAATTAAGTGCTATCCGGCCAAAGAAGATCTCACAGTTACAGAGAGCTCTGCAAAAATCAAATTACAAGCCTTGATGGATTTAACCTCAAGAAGACTTATTAGGTCGTTAGAAACCCCTGTTGATCCCAATCAACAGCTCGTATTGACCAGCAAATGGGGTTTTGACGGATCATCTAGCCAAAGCATTTATCATCAAAGGACGAGTGAAGATGAGCAAATCGATCTTGCTAGTAATTTTATGATTAGTCTTGTACCACTGCGGCTCGTCTCAAAAGGTGTAACAATTTGGGAAAACGAGCGACCATCTTCCACTTCATTTTGCCGGCCAATATTGTTTAAGTTTATAAAGGAAACCAAAGAAAATTTGCAGAGAGAGATGGCTGAAATCGAAGCAGAGATTGAAGCCTTAACTCCATCCACCATCACTGATGGAATTAGTGTCAAACACCAACTGCTGTTGACAATGATTGATGGTAAAATTCATTCCATTATATCCAATACAGCAGCTTCAGTGTGTGACATATGCAAGGCTTGTCCTAAAGAAATGAATAATTTAGAGTTAATCAAAGATAAACACGCAAACGAGGATATGTATAAATATAGCTTAAGCACCCTTCACGCTTGGATTCGCTCAATGGAATGCTTATTACACATTTCCTACAAATTAGACATAAAATCATGGCAAGTAAGGGGTGATATAGCAAAAAGGCAAGTTGATGACAGGAAGAAAAGAGTTCAAGAGGCTGTAAGAAGAGAAACGGGCTTACTTCTCGATGTTGTGAAACAAGGCAGTGGATCCACCAACAATGGCAACTCGGCAAGGAGATTTTTTGAAAACTACACTAAATCTGCTGAACTGACCGGAATAGATGCTATGCTTTTAAGAAAAATCTGTGTGATCTTGCAGTGTATTTCATCAGGAGAGAAGATCAACGTAACTAAATTCCGAGAGTTCTGCTTTGATACTGCTAAGCTTTACGTGGAGTTATACCCATGGTATTATATGCCTTCTTCACTTCATAAAATTTTAATGCATGGGCCAGACATAGTTCAGAACATGTCAATTGTGCCCATTGGTTTTCTATCCGAAGAGGCATCTGAGGCTAGAAATAAAGATTTTAGAAAATATAGAGAGGGGCATTCTCGAAAGCATAGCAGTATCTCATGCAATGAAGATATTATGCACAATCTTTTACTGTCTTCTGATCCACTTGTTACAAGTATCCGTCCAAAAGGAAATAAGTTTGTAAAAAAATCTTCTTTTAAGGAATTTTATGAGCTTACGGATTCTGAGAAAAGTGATATCGAATTTGTTAACATAAATGATTTAGCGGACATCGATTCTGAATTTGAATTAATTGATGATGATGATGATGACGAAGATAATTAAATGATGTTATTGTTTTAAAATGTGTAACTTAGTAAATTAGAGCTTACATCTTAATTATTTATTGTACTTTTAATGAAACTAGGTAATTTATTATCAACTTACTTAAAAGTCATACTCTCATCAGTTCTTGTGAATATTTTTGTTAATATATATTTCTGTATATATATAATATATTTATAGACCTCTTAATAAGTCTGTCTGCGGTTTAAAGTAAATACAAATGGGGAAAAAACGTTTTTTTTTTTTAATTTTCATTTCCTTTTATCCCAGAAAGTGCACATTTGGCGCACTATGTGTCTTAGTATTAAATATAGCTCTTAGTAATAGCATTACGATATTAGAGACCGCTACTTGAAACAAGCCCGGAATCAGGAGGGAGAGAGCTCGATACACTCATTTTCATAGTAAAATTTCACATTTTCTCAAATTACTCCCGAAATATGGGAGTTATGAAGAAATTCATCACCACAATTTATGAAGGCATTAAGTAATCGAATAAGATGGCATCATTAGTTTGGCATAATTTTACTCTTATTTTTCGGACATGTCTACGTCCAACCGCTCCCATACATTCGTTCCACTGTGTGTCCGTCTGTCTGTATCTCATGAACCGTGATACGAGGTTAGACAGTTGAAATTTTCACAGATGATGTATTTCTGTTTCCGCTATAACAACAAATACTAAAAAACAGAATACATTAAATATTTAAGGCGGCTCAACATGATGACAACGGACATGATTTTTTTGCCGTTTTTATAGATAATGGTACGGAACTCATTGTGCGCGAGTCCGACTCGCACTTGGTCGGTTTTTCAATTAACTATTGACCTCTTTGATTTACTTGATATAACACAACTGTTATATTACAAGATATTTTAGCACTCTTGCTTTACTATATTATTAGCCGACCAATATAATAATATTTCTCTCAAAACTTAACTCGTAAATTATAAGAGTTAATAAACCAGTCTATTTACGCCAATTTTTTTTACATATGAGAAACATCACATTGTTAGTCTCACCTGAAAAAGACACCGGTCTAAAGTAAGTAGGTATTAACAACTCTATAGTAATGCCGCGAGAATCCACGAAGACGCCTGGGTGGTGATTAATACGACGCATCTCCCCCAACGGTTTAATCGCTGGCTGGCAACATTTTTACCCAATTTTTGGGCGAGTACCCACCTCACCCCCTAGGCCACCCCTTTCTTTCGTTAAGATAAATTATCCTGCGATCAGGATGAGAGTGTAGGTTCAAATTGCCGCCTTTAAAATTCGGCGTTCGGCCTTAATATTTATGCCAAAATTAGTGTCCTGCCCCTGGTTTTACGTGACTTTTTTGGATTGTTTAGTGGCGGTTCTTTTGATTTGATTGGGAGTGGCTTAAAAGGGATAATTAATGGATTCCGCTACTGAATGTCGAAGTTTGAAATGTCGACGTATGTTAGTTCTAAAGTACAGGATCTCGATGTACGCCACTTCGAAAGTTCACTGGAGCGAAGTATGCAAGGCCGACGTATCGTTAGTTAGAAAGCATACGAGTGCGATGTACGCCAGTTCGAAATTACCCTGTATAGAGCGGATCTGGCGTGATGGTAATGGTCACTGTTCTAACCTGACCTAACATTATCCTTCGCTATATTCGCACTCGTATGCTTTCTAACTAACGATACGTCGGCCTTGCATACTTTGTTTCAGTGAACTTTCGAACTGGCGTACATCGAGATCCTGTACTTTAGAACTAACATACGTCGACATTTCAAACTTCGACATTCAGTAGCGGACCCTAATTAATGGAATATTTTGCTTGTGTGCTTATTTGTATGCGAACAAAATTGTGCAGTATAATATTACCTGCGTACATGGCTAATCTCCGTTGAGATTGCCCGCTGTGACCGAAATTCGCGAGGAGAATTGGCAGCAAGATTCTGTATGGTAACAACTGTGTAGACTGTTCAATATCATAAGTAAAAACTTTAACTCATAACCTTACGAGTACTTTACGGAAATTCAGCAGAAGATCGCAGCTTTTTTTTCTCTAAAAGTCAGTCTGAAATTCGAACAGTGTTGAGGCGTGAATTTGTCTTTATTTCATTGAATAGAAACCGGCCAAGTGCGTGTCGGACCACGCACAATGAAGGGTTCCGTAGTTGGGTAGTTGAGATGAATTTTAAATCCCAAAAACAAACTTAACATTGTAGTTGAGAAACCTACTTTACCATTAATTTGTATCAACAAAGTTCTGAGAAACATGTCCAAAATGAACATATATTTTTCCGTTACCACAAAATATACAGATATGGCCATTTTTTTTAAAGACAAGCCTACTTTGGTTATTTGCCTCTTGTCATCGCCTTAATGTGTGTAACATTAGACGTTATAATTACTTCTTCACTCGACACTTTCTCAAATAAATCACACAACTCTCGTTCGGCGCGTCGTTGTTAGGCAAAGCGGGACAAATTCAATAATTTATTATTAGAAGTCCTCATTGTTTTAGCATTAAAACATTTAAGCGCCGATTGTTTTGCTCGTTTATTTGTTATTATTTCAACTTTGCCACCGTTCGGGTTCACGCTAACGATTTCTTTGATATTTGACTAAAGAATCGCTTTTGACTCAAAATTCTGTTTTCTATTGTTGAAAATGTGGAACGAATCAAAGAGAATGTAATATGATATGAATGCTGTGGTGTGAATAGTACCGTCGACAACATAATACAGTACTAATATTTCGGAATTTTGAAATTGGTTATCAGTAGGAGCTCTATAATCACCAACATAAAAATGCATTGTTGCAAAAAGTTTACGTGGATAGATAATTAATCAATAAAACAACCATTTATTATTACGTAATTTTTTTTTTTAACATGGCATCTCGTAGTTGATCTTGAGAGGTCGCCACTACTTAACCGGACTATCCTGTGGCTGCCTTAAGAGGCCGACAACACCTAAAGCGCGGTCACTGTCGGACTGCATAGAAAAGAAAAAGAAGAGCGATGAGCGATGACATAACGCTGGTAATTTATTGCAAAATATGACGCAATTATCGATTTACAAAAAAGCTATAGATTGTGTAAAAAAAATAAAACACTGTTATGCTAATATGTTGTTTGTAGAATAATCTGACAAAACATCAGAATGATTGCATGGCATGGTTTTTAATCGTTAAAAGAATTTTTTAGAGGTATCTTCGTGATTTTTTTCTATCATATCAAATTAGTTGTATTATGTTTTCAACACACTATCTTCCTAGCATATATCCTGAGGAATATCTGTACTGTAGTCCCCTTAAGCGAACTCAAAGTCTCCAGCCAGCCCGGGTCGACGGCGCGTTGTGTTCCTCGCGCGCCTATAAGTGATGTCAGCACAAGTATAGGGGTCAACTAGGGCCGATGCCTGCCGGGGTCCCTTGAAAGTCCAAAAGGGTTACCGAGGCCCCTGGCAACGCAGGCAACGGAAGGAATACGGGTGGGTTTTAGACAGTAAGAGTCACACATACACATAATTTCCAACCTAAAAACACCTTTTTTTGGGTTGGAAATTATCAAATAACTTATTATTATGTTAGCCTAGAAGACATATATTTTAAAAAGCAATTTCATAATTTATCATTAAAATTTCCAACTTTAAAATACAGATGTAAAAAGTAAATTAAGCGATAGGAGTATGTAAAAATCGTAGCATGTGACGTTCTGTAGTTTCTGACTCTACCTATGGGAAGAAGGCATGAGGTTATGTATGTATGATTGCTTAAAATACTGATTACTTCTGAAACTTACAACAATGACCAATTTCTGACACCGACTGTACACGGCTTGTATTGATAAAATTATAACGATCGTTAATGTTTATAACGTCATAAGTATAGCCAAGAAAATGCAAATGGCGCAAGCAAAATTTTATAGGCAAAGATACAATAAACCATGTTGGACACACTTCAATGTCCAGAGAATTACTGACTCTTTGACTAACTTGGTATTTGAATGGAGTAATGGATATTATGGACTTTAAACTTCAGGGTATTGATATCTTAAGCCACGATGTTCTAATTAAGTATTGTGAAGGAAATATTGAAGATTTAGTAATGCTCTATAATTATTTCAAATAAAGTTAATATAGAGCACTAGCACTAGCACTGGAACTAGCACTAGCACTAGAACTAGCACTAGCACTAGAACTAGCACTAGCACTAGAAGTAGCACTAGCACTAGCACTAGAACTAGAACTAGCACTAGCACTAGAACCAGCTCTAGCACTAGCACTAGCACTAGAACTAGCACTAGAACTAGCACTAGCACTAGCACTAGAACTAGTACAAGCACTAGAACTAGCACTAGAACTAGAACTAGTATCTGCACTAGCACTAGAACTAGCACTAGAACTAGTATCAGCACTAGCAATAGAACTAGCACTAGCACTAGCATTAGAACTAGCACTAGAACTAGCACTAGCACTAGCACTAGCATTAGAACTAGCACTAGAACTAGTATCAGCACTAGCACTAGAACTAGCACTAGCACTAGCATTAGAACTAGCACTAGCACTAACACTAACACTAGAACTAGTATCAGCACTAGCACTAGAACTAGCACTAGCACTAGCACTAGCATTAGAACTAGCACTAGAACTAGTATCAGCACTAGCACTAGAACTAGCACTAGCACTAGCATTAGAACTAGCACTAGCACTAACACTAACACTAGAACTAGTATCAGCACTAGCACTAGAACTAGCACTAGCACTAGCACTAGCACTAGAACTAGCACTAGAACTAGTATCAGCACTAGCACTAGAACTAGCACTAGCACTAGCACTAGCATTAGAACTAGCACTAGAACTAGCACTAGAACTAGAACTAGTATCTGCACTAGCACTAGAACTAGCACTAGCACTAGCACTAGAACTAGTACAAGCACTAGAACTAGCACTAGAACTAGAACTAGTATCTGCACTAGCACTAGAACTAGCACTAGCACTAGCACTAGAACTAGTACAAGCACTAGAACTAGCACTAGAACTAGAACTAGTATCTGCACTAGCACTAGAACTAGCACTAGAACTAGTATCAGCACTAGCAATAGAACTAGCACTAGCACTAGCATTAGAACTAGCACTAGAACTAGCACTAGCACTAGCACTAGCATTAGAACTAGCACTAGAACTAGTATCAGCACTAGCACTAGAACTAGCACTAGCACTAGCACTAGCATTAGAACTAGCACTAGAACTAGCACTAGAACTAGAACTAGTATCTGCACTAGCACTAGAACTAGCACTAGCACTAGCACTAGAACTAGTACAAGCACTAGAACTAGCACTAGAACTAGAACTAGTATCTGCACTAGCACTAGAACTAGCACTAGCACTAGCACTAGAACTAGTACAAGCACTAGAACTAGCACTAGAACTAGAACTAGTATCTGCACTAGCACTAGAACTAGCACTAGAACTAGTATCAGCACTAGCAATAGAACTAGCACTAGCACTAGCATTAGAACTAGCACTAGAACTAGCACTAGCACTAGCACTAGCATTAGAACTAGCACTAGAACTAGTATCAGCACTAGCACTAGAACTAGCACTAGCACTAGCATTAGAACTAGCACTAGCACTAACACTAACACTAGAACTAGTATCAGCACTAGCACTAGAACTAGCACTAGCACTAGCACTAGCATTAGAACTAGCACTAGAACTAGTATCAGCACTAGCACTAGAACTAGCACTAGCACTAGCATTAGAACTAGCACTAGCACTAGCACTAGAACTAGTACAAGCACTAGAACTAGCACTAGAACTAGAACTAGTATCTGCACTAGCACTAGAACTAGCACTAGAACTAGTATCAGCACTAGCAATAGAACTAGCACTAGCACTAGCATTAGAACTAGCACTAGAACTAGCACTAGCACTAGCACTAGCATTAGAACTAGCACTAGAACTAGTATCAGCACTAGCACTAGAACTAGCACTAGCACTAGCATTAGAACTAGCACTAGCACTAACACTAACACTAGAACTAGTATCAGCACTAGCACTAGAACTAGCACTAGCACTAGCACTAGCATTAGAACTAGCACTAGAACTAGTATCAGCACTAGCACTAGAACTAGCACTAGCACTAGCATTAGAACTAGCACTAGCACTAACACTAACACTAGAACTAGTATCAGCACTAGCACTAGAACTAGCACTAGCACTAGCACTAGCATTAGAACTAGCACTAGAACTAGAACTAGCACTAGCACTAGAACTAGCACTAGCACTAGCACTAGCATTAGAACTAGCACTAGCACTAACACTAACACTAGAACTAGTATCAGCACTAGCAATAGAACTAGCACTAGCACTAGCATTAGAACTAGCACTAGAACTAGCACTAGCACTAGCACTAGCATTAGAACTAGCACTAGAACTAGTATCAGCACTAGCACTAGAACTAGCACTAGCACTAGCATTAGAACTAGCACTAGCACTAACACTAACACTAGAACTAGTATCAGCACTAGCACTAGAACTAGCACTAGCACTAGCACTAGCATTAGAACTAGCACTAGAACTAGTATCAGCACTAGCACTAGAACTAGCACTAGCACTAGCACTAGCATTAGAACTAGCACTAGAACTAGTATCAGCACTAGCACTAGAACTAGCACTAGCACTAGCACTAGCATTAGAACTAGCACTAGAACTAGCACTAGAACTAGAACTAGTATCTGCACTAGCACTAGAACTAGCACTAGCACTAGCACTAGAACTAGTACAAGCACTAGAACTAGCACTAGAACTAGAACTAGTATCTGCACTAGCACTAGAACTAGCACTAGCACTAGCACTAGAACTAGTACAAGCACTAGAACTAGCACTAGAACTAGAACTAGTATCTGCACTAGCACTAGAACTAGCACTAGAACTAGTATCAGCACTAGCAATAGAACTAGCACTAGCACTAGCATTAGAACTAGCACTAGAACTAGCACTAGCACTAGCACTAGCATTAGAACTAGCACTAGAACTAGTATCAGCACTAGCACTAGAACTAGCACTAGCACTAGCATTAGAACTAGCACTAGCACTAACACTAACACTAGAACTAGTATCAGCACTAGCACTAGAACTAGCACTAGAACTAGAACTAGTATCTGCACTAGCACTAGCATTAGAACTAGCACTAGAACTAGTATCAGCACTAGCACTAGAACTAGCACTAGCACTAGCATTAGAACTAGCACTAGCACTAACACTAACACTAGAACTAGTATCAGCACTAGCACTAGAACTAGCACTAGAACTAGAACTAGTATCTGCACTAGCACTAGAACTAGCACTAGAACTAGTATCAGCACTAGCAATAGAACTAGCACTAGCACTAGCATTAGAACTAGCACTAGAACTAGCACTAGCACTAGCACTAGCATTAGAACTAGCACTAGAACTAGTATCAGCACTAGCACTAGAACTAGCACTAGCACTAGCATTAGAACTAGCACTAGCACTAACACTAACACTAGAACTAGTATCAGCACTAGCACTAGAACTAGTATCAGCACTAGCACTAGAACTAGCACTAGCACTAGCACTAGCATTAGAACTAGCACTAGAACTAGCACTAGCACTAGCACTAGCATTAGAACTAGCACTAGAACTAGCACTAGCACTAGCACTAGCATTAGAACTAGCACTAGAACTAGTATCAGCACTAGCATTAGAACTAGCACTAGAACTAGCACTAGCACTAGCACTAGCATTAGAACTAGCACTAGAACTAGTATCAGCACTAGCACTAGAACTAGCACTAGCACTAGCACTAGCATTAGAACTAGCACTAGAACTAGCACTAGCACTAGCACTAGCATTAGAACTAGCACTAGAACTAGTATCAGCACTAGCACTAGAACTAGCACTAGAACTAGTATCAGCACTAGCACTAGCACTAGCACTAACACTAACACTAGAACTAGTATCAGCACTAGCAATAGAACTAGCACTAGCACTAGCATTAGAACTAGCACTAGAACTAGCACTAGCACTAGCACTAGCATTAGAACTAGCACTAGAACTAGTATCAGCACTAGCACTAGAACTAGCACTAGCACTAGCATTAGAACTAGCACTAGCACTAACACTAACACTAGAACTAGTATCAGCACTAGCACTAGAACTAGCACTAGCACTAGCACTAGCATTAGAACTAGCACTAGAACTAGTATCAGCACTAGCACTAGAACTAGCACTAGCACTAGCACTAGCATTAGAACTAGCACTAGAACTAGCACTAGCACTAGCACTAGCATTAGAACTAGCACTAGAACTAGTATCAGCACTAGCACTAGAACTAGCACTAGCACTAGCATTAGAACTAGCACTAGCACTAACACTAACACTAGAACTAGTATCAGCACTAGCACTAGAACTAGCACTAGAACTAGAACTAGTATCTGCACTAGCACTAGAACTAGCACTAGAACTAGTATCAGCACTAGCAATAGAACTAGCACTAGCACTAGCATTAGAACTAGCACTAGAACTAGCACTAGCACTAGCACTAGCATTAGAACTAGCACTAGAACTAGTATCAGCACTAGCACTAGAACTAGCACTAGCACTAGCATTAGAACTAGCACTAGCACTAACACTAACACTAGAACTAGTATCAGCACTAGCACTAGAACTAGCACTAGCACTAGCACTAGCATTAGAACTAGCACTAGAACTAGTATCAGCACTAGCACTAGAACTAGCACTAGCACTAGCACTAGCATTAGAACTAGCACTAGAACTAGCACTAGCACTAGCACTAGCATTAGAACTAGCACTAGAACTAGTATCAGCACTAGCACTAGAACTAGCACTAGCACTAGCATTAGAACTAGCACTAGCACTAACACTAACACTAGAACTAGTATCAGCACTAGCACTAGAACTAGCACTAGCACTAGCACTAGCATTAGAACTAGCACTAGAACTAGTATCAGCACTAGCACTAGAACTAGCACTAGCACTAGCACTAGCATTAGAACTAGCACTAGAACTAGCACTAGCACTAGCACTAGCATTAGAACTAGCACTAGAACTAGTATCAGCACTAGCACTAGAACTAGCACTAGCACTAGCATTAGAACTAGCACTAGCACTAACACTAACACTAGAACTAGTATCAGCACTAGCACTAGAACTAGCACTAGCACTAGCACTAGCATTAGAACTAGTACTAGAACTAGTATCAGCACTAGCACTAGAACTAGCACTAGCACTAGCATTAGAACTAGCACTAGCACTAACACTAACACTAGAACTAGTATCAGCACTAGCACTAGAACTAGCACTAGCACTAGCACTAGCATTAGAACTAGCACTAGAACTAGAACTAGCACTAGCACTAGAACTAGCACTAGCACTAGCACTAGCATTAGAACTAGCACTAGCACTAGCACTAACACTAGAACTAGTATCAGCACTAGCACTAGAACTAGCACTAGCACTAGCACTAGTATTACAGCTGTGTTTCAGATTTATAGTTATGGCTAAAATTACATGTTAACAACATAATATCTGAACAGATAAACAAAAAATAGATAAGTAGGTAACTAGGTACGTAATCATTCAGACTTGATTGATTATCGTTTTCCGATGAACACACACAGCTTTAATTAATAAAGTAAGTAGGTGCTTGTTCTATTGTTGAATGAATACAAACAAAACTGAAATACAAAACAGTTAAAACCTTTTAATATAATCTTTTAATATAGTATCTATAATCTTTTAACTTTCGCATGGCTATATGTACTAGAAATAGCCATTTTTGTTAAAACAAATGATCACTTATTCCCGACTTTGAGATATACTAGAACCAGGGCTACACGATTAAGAACTCAATACGAAGATAATTTATGCATAGCTGGATTTAAACTGCATTATGTAGAAAGAGTGTTACGTGCATAAATGATTGAAGAGCAACCTTTAAGAAGATTTAAAACGTACCTTAAAAAATTGCTAATTCAGAAATCAAATCAAATAAAAAAACCCTGTATCGGATTTTTTAAATGACGTTACTATTTAATTTACAATGTTCATATATTCAAAATCAAAATCAAAATCAAAATATTTTTATTTCACATAAACCTACATGGGCACTTATGAAACGTCAGAAGCTAGGTGCACGGTTCCAATTGGTCGTTTCCTATGGAGAAGAGCCGGCAAGAAACTCCACGGTTACTCTTTTAAAAATAATTGGCTTTTACAATGTTTTCAAATTACACAAATTAGGTATGGGAGAACAGTGTAGGCCTGTCGAAAAGTATTTAACAAAAAAAAAAAAAAGAGAAAAGGAAACGGTCTAAAGAAAAAAAGATCTAGTCTATTAAGTAATAAATATTATAATAAATAGCTTTAAGTAAATATAATAATTGTTGTATACGAGTAAGTTAATAAACATTTGGTATGCCATGAGGCGGAATGTATAAGGATTCAAAAAACGTTTGTAACACCTAACTCTATGAATTACCTACATTCTATGCAAATAAATAAATCTATCTAGTACTATTTTCAAAAATATTGGGCCCAAAAACTATTGATTTCATACTTAACCGGCCAAGTGCGAGTCGGACTTGCGCACGAAGGGTTCCATATCATTATCTATAAAAACGAATACTAAAAACAGAATAAAATAAATATTTAAGGGGGCTCCCATACAATAGACAAAGTCATGTCTATTGTATGGGAGCCCCCTGATATATTTATTTTATTCTGTTTTTAGTATTTGTTGTTATAGCGGCAACAGAAATACATCATTTGTGAAAATTTCAATGGTATAACTATCACGGTTCATGAGATACAGACTGTTGACAGATGGACAGCGGAGTTAGTAATAGGGTCCCGTTTTACCCTTTGGGTACGGAACCCTAAAAATCAGCACCGAAACCAAAAACGCCACTTCACATGATACTCCTACAGCTAAAAAGTGGAAACAATTCTCTGTGTAAAATAAAAAGCCCCGGTAACTTAGTATTCAAAGGGGCACGCGGTGTACAAACAGGGGCATACAGGGACTAAGGACTAACAGGGGCTAACAGGGGCGTACTGTTTACCGTGACATGTGGGAACTTGCACGTCCGACACGTCAACCTTAATGAATGCTCACCGCGTTTTGGTGCAGATTTTTTTGGTTTTTTAGGGATTTTTTGGCACCGCAAAGGGCAAGTGTTTTTAGAGGGTTTGCAAGAGTTAAATGAATGAAAAAAAATAAAAGAAAGAAAAATCGTCGCACATTACAAAATCATTACATAAAATACAAAATATACACATACAAATTAGCCAAAAGTCTTCTATTCAAGCGATAAAAGTTTGACAATTTGGTCCATTACTTGATGAAAAAACTTTTCGCAGAAGAATTCTTAGGGGTTAAACGTTTTTCTGTGTTTTGAATAAGTAACCATATTCATACCATATTATAGCAGGACTGAAGATGATGTTTCGATAGTAACCGTAAGTTTGTCTGGTGTGCACTCCCTGACTGACACCTGGCTAATCTTGTAACCATGGTACTTGTATGAACTATTCTCGTACACAACACGAGATCATCGTCTACCTAGCCTTTTCCCTGATATGTTGGGGTTGAAGCCGACCCAAGTCCAACCAGATACAGCTGAATACCAGTATTTTACACGATGTGACTGCCTATCTGATTTCCACAACCCAGTTAATGGGTAATACGATGCCCTTTGGTAAGACTGGTTGTCAGACTTTCGGGCTTCTGACTACCCGTAACGACTGTCAAAGATCCACGAATGTCAGCCGGGACCAACGGCTTAACGTGCTTTCCGAGGCACCCCTTGTCTTGGTATGTAAAGATGGTCCCATCCACGGATCAACTGTGGCAAGCTTAGCTTAGCCTGATCGATTGACCCATACGACGGTTATTACTTAGCTACAAGCCCCAACAAAACACAAATTAACAAAACAAATTAATCCTTGTTAAAGTTCTATCAGCATCAAATATAAGCCGTCTCAGACCAAACAAAAAACCACGTCACTGTCAACAGTGACGTGAGGCCGATTTCGTAAACATGTGTGCACTTAATGAGTGTTCCGGTGAGGTGTAGTTTGGTTGTAAATGTGTGCGTGTGAGCGTGTATGGGCAGAGCTTGGTGTAGTTTTGCATGCTTCACTATATTGGTTGCAGCGCTATGTCTTGGTTTTAAAGTCTGAGGAAGCAGTAATGGAGGCATGTGGAGTATGTATCAAGATATATGCCGTTGCATATTTGACTGAACACTTACTAACTACGTCGAAACCAAAAAATAATAAAAAGTTTTAAAAACACACAAAACTAAATAAAAAACGCAGCATTAAATAATTAGGGTTGTACGCTATGGCTATTAAAATGGCCAAGTCCAAACAACACTAGAAACTTCCGGTCACCGAGCTCAATAACAAAGACTCATCGGCTGCCAATTAGCGTTGGAGCGCTATTTGAGTACTGCTGCAAAAATACCAGTACCAGTTCCAGTCTGAACTTGTTTACGTATTACGTGGTTCAATTTTTTAATAGGTTTTTAGTATTTATTTATAAACTTCCCAGAAACCAACTATTTCGCAAGCAGCTCTTGTGTAAGAGTTGGTTTCTGGGGAGTACCTACTCGTACCTACTATTGATGTGCTTCTTTCTGCCACCATCATTTGTTTTGTTCTAATTTTGAACGGGATGATGCCGGTTAAAATTACTGGCAGCAGAGTTTTTATTCCAATTTGGTATATTGGTCAGCTATGTGTCGGTAAAACTTTTTGGGCATTGCAGTTGTTTATGGATGAACCTCGAATAAAAAAAATAATTATAATATGGAACTGCTTTATTGGTCTAGTGGTCGTAAGTGCTACCACTGAGCGTGAGGTCCTGGGTTCGATTCCCAGGTAGGACAAAGTGTAATTGGGTTATTCTATCTAGAATTTCTCAGTAGTAGCCCAGAGCCTGGATTTGTTCTCGGTTGATGGCAATAAACTTGTCCCCTATTACATGGGACTTAAATATAACTGGCGACATGTGGGTGTACTGTAGGTACACCTCTGCCCAACCCTTCGGGAAAACAAGGCGTGATGTTATGTAATATGAAATTGGAGCGCTAATGGAACTTTTTACAATAAGTATTTTCTTTTTCTAAACAACCTGAAAAGAAAACTTTTTATTTCAATATAAAACAGTACCTAAACACTTTTTCTAAACCACTCTCACATTCATAATCATTATGCTCGCGTGTCTCAATCTACATCCAAACGGTGGATGTCCTCAGAAGACCTCATTACGACTCATCCCACATCCCTAATGAGTCCCTCACTAATTACGGGAAACACGGAAAAATCCAATCACACACACACACACACATACACCCACCCTAAAGAAATAAGCTAAGAATCCCCTGATGTGTGTGTCGGTATTGTAGAGTCTTAAAAATGGGAGGACGACGGAATCTTTTAAAGGGTAGGACTTAAATCCGCCTGCCCCCCCTGCCGTCTTGCCCCCCTTTTTTAAGGGTGTTGTGCGCGCAAACGCGTTATACAGCCTACTGGTTCTTATTGTTCACTGGTGGCTCGATATTTGGATGGCGATCAAGGTAGACTATGCGTTGTTTTACGATATTAATGTTTATTTAATCATTGGTTTTGTGAATGTTTGCTGTTGAAACTAATAGGTTAGGTTAGCTACGCTACGTTCTTTTGGATAGCGTACCCTATTTTTACTGTGAAAGGTCGCATTTTCATAGTTATAACGGGGTATAGATGCAAAACCGCCTCTGTCCATTAAAAAACAAAATATGTTTTTTTGTGTCTGGTGACACTCAATCACAATATCTATGGTTCTGCAAAATCAGTTACGGTCAAAACCGCCTTTATTACATACAAAAAGCCAGAAATAATAACAGTGAGATTCAAACCCTACACTATCCAGTTTCTTAACTTTAAAACCAATCACCGAACAGCAGCCATCATGGTGGTAGGCCTAGTGTTTTTAAGCTTATTACGTGCAAAACCGCCTCTATTCCTATGAATGAAGTCCAAAACCGCCTCTATCCACTTTTCAATTTAATTTTATGCATAAGAGTTTAATGTTATTGTTATTTAATTAATAATCATCATCATCATCATCATCATTTCAGCCGAAAGACGTCCACTGCTGGACCTAGGCCTCCCCCAAGCACCGCCACTTCGACCGGTTTTGTGCTTCCCGCATCCAGCGGATTCCTGCGGCCTTCACAAGGTCATCGGTCCACCTTGTAGGAGGCCTTCCAACGCTACGTCTTCCGGTACGCCGTCACCATTCCAGAACCTTTCGGCCCCATCGGCCATCTGTTCTGCGAGCAATGTGCCCTGCCCACTGCCACTTAAGTTTGGCAATTCTTCGGGCTATGTCGGTGACCTTGGTTCGCCTACGGATCTCTTCATTTCTGATTCGATCACATAGGGAAACTCCAAACATAGCCCTATCCACTGCCCTTTGAGTGACTTTTAGCTTTTTGATAAGGCCTATTAATAATGAGCTGCTAAAATTATATTTTTTAGGAAACTAGAAGATATTTCCTAAAATTTGAAGATTTATTAAGCCACGGAATGTTGCTGTGAACATTTTCAGAAAGTGGATAGGGGCGGATTTGGATCTATACCCCTTGTTATTATTCTACTAGTAGTACAATCACAGAAAGCAGAGGTAGGTAAAATATAAAAGTTAGCCTGGAACTTGCTAAGCGTCAGTGTCAAAATGGAACCAAATTAAGTTAATAACTAGTTTCAGAAAATAAAATAAGCTCTGTGGCTTGACATGAAAACATTATCATCTACCATTAAAAAGTATAAGTAGTAAATCAAACGAAGCAAACATGAAAAGCCACGAAGTCGTACCGTATGCCATTCCTTCTTTGTTTAACTGTACTAGCACAAACTGAAAGCAACGATATTCATTTGTCACGTGAAAGTACTCACTCACCTTAAACATTTGCAGAAATTACGAAACAGCACAAGCCACCTTAATAGCTAGCTTCAACGAAAATTTAGAACTTCTGCAATCTAAATCACTCGATAATAATCATAAGTACACAGTTTTCGATGCAAAAATTCCAACAAAACTTTCAATATAAGAGGCTATTTTAGCCTTGCATCCATATAAAACGTTGAACTATATTATTTACGTCCCATCATTGTCACGCACGTGACATTGCGGTTCCATTAAAGAACTATATCAGGACCAAGTTATATTTACCATCCCCTAACTTGCAGCCATACAAAAACAAACTGTTTCCCTCCAACTTAAGGATGCATGTTTAGTTCTCCAGGTGTAATATTAGCTGGTAGTAATACAGCTTCATAATGACATTTATTAGAAGTCGTATTCGGTACATGATAATAATTAAAATCCATGCACGAAGGTTTGTACCACACCGTACCATGTTACTTGCGTTTAGCATAATATTATGCTTTCAAATTATTGGTTTTGTTAAAAATTATTTCGAATATGTACTTTTGTAAATTGGTATTATTCAAAGGTTTTTTGATGTAGAAGTTTTAGTTGCGTGTTATTCTGTCATGTATAACATAGCTGGGTGGATTGAATATTGGTCGTTTTTTATTATAATGAATGTTCTGTTCCGTCCCATATTCTGATATTGCTTAATGGAAAATTTGATGAATTAGAAAGGCTTGCTAGTATTTGTTAGTTTTTATAAGTTTTGTCATCTGTACAATTATGATCTTTCCTATCATTAGGATTACACATCCAAGTCGTTTTGCTTATCATGAGAGTGCCTTCTTCGAATCCAACTTTCAATATTTGACCAATAACCTAAATATGACAGGAAGCTGTCATATTTAGGTTATTGATATCTTCTATTGTTTTCTATTCTTCATCTATTTCTTCCATAATCAAAGACATATCTAATCCTCCAACCTCAACAAGCTCCATTCTTAATTTTTTCTCCCAAATATCTTTTCCCGCTAATTGCGACATCACAAGCATGATTTTATTCAAGTATGTAGACGAAGCACGTGTCTTCAGAAAGAGGGTGAATACCAAGTGTACGCCTTAATATATATTAATGTGTGGCCAATGGCATGGAACGCGCATGGCAAGCAGTTTGTTTGACTTTTTAATTTTCCGCAGGAGAACTTTGTAAACACCCTGTTTACTTGCGGGTTGAAGTGCAAACATGGTTGGAATTATTGTGGATTGGGATTAGTGCTAGCCCAGTGGTAATCGTAGGTTCGAACCCAGACAGGCGCTTTACTTTGTGTAAATGATTTCATCACCACTGCTCTCAAAACGGTGAAGGAAAACATCGTGAGGAAACCGGCATGTCCTAGAACCAAATTCGAAGACATGTGACATGTACGAACCTGCACTGGGCTCGCGTGGTGGATTAGGGCCCACTCCCTTTCACAGAGACGGGAGGCCTGTGTCCCAGCAGTGGGAACATTGTAGGCTGATTATGTAAAGTATGGAATAAATAAGAGATGGTTAGTTATTTGCTAAGATTTTTGAACTTAGCACAGTTTACAACTAAACTAAGATAAGAATAAGATTATTTCAAATCACTGCGGAGGGGCAAACTAATAAAATAAATTATTTAAAAAAAAAAAACCCGACTGCAAAAACACATAACTGAAAAGGTAAAAACAAGCATTATAATCTATATAATTTTGGTATCGCAGGCGGGGACAATCAAAAGTTACACCATATTTCAGGTTATTTGGCTTGTATACATACATACATACATACATGCATACATACATACTCTCGAAAAACATTACCCTCCTGAGGCAGTCGGGTAAAAAGACGGAACAGTTGATCGTATTAAATTTTAACCTTAACTAAATGTCAGTTTGCCACCATCATTGTGTTTTACCCTTATCCCAATTTGTTTGGGGTAGACGGAACATGTCTTTTTTCCCATACTTGTCTATTAGTCGCTATCTCGGTTGTCACCCCATTTCTAGCTATACCATCTTTTATACAGTTCATCCATCGTTTCTATGGCCTTCACCTACTTTTATAGCCATCCACATTCATACTCAAAACTTTCCTCGCGACATTTCCTCCGCATCGCATGCCCATCCCATTACAACCGATTTTCATACAACTTTTCAGTCACCGGTGCCACTTTCAGACTTCCTCTTGTATACCTACTTATTTCTTATTTTATTCATTCGCGTCCCACACATCCCTCTTAGCATTTTCGTCTGCATGCAATTGCCTTTCATTCATACCTTTTGTGGCTCAACATTAGTTTGCAAAAGAATTTTGTATTATTAATTATTGATAGCGAACAGTCCAAATCCGTCCACATCCTAATCTTACGCAATTCTTTGTCCAAAAACAAAACCCATTTTCTGACGACAAAACCGCTAAGTTTACGCAAGTCTGCCAATAAAACTTGGCTGACGGATACTTGGTCCATCTCTAGCCGTGACGTGCCTTCCATAAACCAAAAGTGACGTCCCTAATGCGATCGCTCCTCTAATTATATACGAAATTTCCAAAAATTCGAGCCGTCACCTCCCCTCTCTCCTTTTTAACCCATTAGCTGAAACTTTGGGCGAACTCGCACTTTTCAAACTGCCACAAGACGCGGTCAAAGAATAAATAAAGCAGAAATTTTCTTTTTCTTTGTGACTATGAATTTGGTCAGTTTTTCTTTCGGAGTGGGACAACATTCTGTTATGGTGATGGCAAGCCTTCAAGTTACCGTTTGAGTTTTTGTTTAATAATATTAATGACATAATAACAATAAGGATCACTTTTTAGTGATCCTAATTTAGGATCCTGTATCTCGTATTTATGTAGAAACATATACGAGATTTTTTGTAGGTTGGATAACCAACCTACAAAAATTGTCCATAAATGTAAATTTATGGACAATTTTTCATTCCAAAATTATAAACAGAATCAGATAAACTTATTAGCTTACTCGTTCAGCCTTAATTTAGTATCAAAATAGTTCGATAGACGTGATTATTCTCCACCTTTTTGAATAATCCTTTAGCTGCATCACATCCACAATACCCCAGTGACACGGTCTGTCTGTTGCTTACTAAGACAGCATATTGGAATTACGTCATAATCCTGCAGTAGTTAGAATTGGCACAGCAGTAGCCAATTCCTCTAATCCATTATCGATTCTCGCAACTTGGTAAATAACTTTGATTAGGAGATGAACATTCAATATTCGCTTTTGGTTATATTTTGGTATGAAATTTTGTTATACTTAATGCACATTTTATTCAAATGTAATTACCGAATTATCTTAAAACACGGAGTCTTGCATCAAAAAGTATGAGTAAATAGTGATTTGTGATTTTGACAGATATTTTTTCATACTTAATTATTTACATTAACTTTCAGGGCAACCTTCAATACAAAATTAGTCATCCTCCTAGAGGGTTCAAGCTTGTAGGTACAATATAGAGGAACTGTCCCGTCCCACGTAATTCCCGACAAAAAATAGTCATTTTCTTGATTCTTTCACGCGTCACTGAAGTCGTTCACGATAGCGTTAACTTAGACTCCGTTAGATAAAAGCTTTTGCCGCTTAATACTCGACCTTAACAGTTAGTAGTAAAGTGTTAAATAAAATGATAAACTTTCAAAGTATGGGGTGTTAGTACTTGACTGATAAGAAGTGGAAATTAAGACTGTGAGTAATGATTAAAGATTTACATTCCAAACTAATTTATATGTAATGGCTTTATCTATTCTTTTAAATATTCCCCTTTATACAAACAATACTTATAAAGGGGAATATTTAAAATATACAAACAATACGCCCCGGGCAGATTTCCGGCCAACGTAGGCGTGGGCTTGCGGACGGTGAGCAATGGGTAGCTCACCGTCCGGTAAGGACCAGGCCCGGGTCGACGGCGCATTGTATTCCACGCGCGCCTCAAAGAGAGGTCGTCAGCACAAGTGTAGGGGTCCACTAGGGCCGATGCCTGCCGGGGTCACGGGAAGGTACTAATGGGTCACCGAGGCCCCCGCAACACAGGCAACAGGAAGGAATACGGGTGGGTTTTAGTCAGTAAGAGTCTGACACACCCTACCACTCCGACCAGAGCGGGAGAAGTTATTCGATGATTTCCCATCCAAAAAAAAAAAAATACATACAATACGTATTTGCGTAGGTAAGTAGAATGGTTACTTACTGAACCACGAGACAAGGTAAAAGGAAGTAACATAGCATAACATTACGCCCTTAATTCCCGAAAGGTTAGGCAGAGGTGTACCTATAGTTCACCCACATTTCGCCAGTTATACAAGGTGTCGTTTTGCATCCTCGTCAAACTCAAGGAGGTAACTATGCTAATGATTCTCGACAAGAATCAATAATAAAATAGGTAGATAATTTTTTGTTTTCTAATTTTTGGAAATCGGCACGTGTAAGACACGCATGTTAAAACGCGGTCAGTGTGATACCGCACTGTAACTGCCCTTTTACACACACACTACCGCATACGGCAACGGGGTGATTCTGTGCTGTGAAAGTGGTGTATTCTAAAATACTTTCAAACTAAAGTAACTAAAAAAACAAGTATGTATTAATTATTGAGTAGGTATCGTAATTTTATTTGATTATGTATGTATTTCATAGCAGCCTCCTGAAATTTGATGAGGATGCAAAACGACACCTTGTATATAAATCAGTATATATTACCCAAAATGCTGGAATAGAGTCTTTAAAAAACCTGTAACATTGTGGTTACATTTATCTGGCGAAATAATTCATTATTTTTATTTATTTATTAATCATAAACAAAGTTTATAAATCACGTATAATGTTTGTGAGCTCTTAAAAATAACAAATAACCACCCTTTTGTAAAAGCAAAACTGAATTATATTAATTTATTAAGGTACAGAATGCTCTTCAAAAGCCCATAAAGGATATTTCCGTTACAGAAATTCCATTAGTTACCTACCCTAGTTCATTTCAACTACAGAGAAGATTCTGGAAGACAATGAATTCTACTTGGACGTCTAAGAGAAGTAAGCCGTTTAAAGTTATCAACAATGTCATATATTTAAAAAAAAACTGAGTTTTACAGTGTACAGTGTGACAAAAAGTTTTTAATACAAAACATTATGATTACCACCATTAATTACATCGTTATTTAAAAGAAAACTAGATTTCCGGAGTATTTAAGACGCTGACAACACCTAAACCGCGGTCACTGTCAGATTGCATAGAAAAGAAAGAGAAGCGCGATGACACAACGCTTGTAATTTATTGCAAAATATGAAGCAATTATCTATTTACTCAAAATTGAGTTGAGTAATCGAAAATAAAAAAAACAACCAAGTTCTGCATTCAAATAAGACGTTTTTGTTATTAATTAAATACGTAACGTATATTGATATTTAATACAGATATTTTGGATTAGAACTCAAGGTAAGAGTTTAGTTTAACGTTATTTTGTATCGAGATTTTTACAAGTTCATGTTCAAAATGAACATATATTTTTTTCGCTACTACAAACTATACAGATTTGGCAATTTTTTTTCTTAAGAGAAGCCTATTTTGGTCAATTGAGTCTTGTCAGCGCCTTAAGAAAACAAAACGAACTCTCAATGAGTATAAGAGGAAAGTCTGAAAAACACAACTTTTTAATCACCTGGCCGGTGACTGAAAGTTGTGTCGAAATCGGTTGTCATGGTATGGGTATGTGGTACGGAAGAATGAGGAAAACGTCGTCAGGAAAGTTTTGAGTATGAATGTGTATGGTGTGTGTGGTGGCTATACGAGTAGGGAAAGACTGAAGAAACAATGGATGGACAGTGTGAAAGATGATATGGCTAGAAACGGAATGACTACCGAGATGACGACTAATATAGAAGTGTGGAAGAAAACACATGTTGCTCCGACCACAAATAAATTGGAATAGGGGCAGGAGAATGATAACCATAGCCATCTATCACCGTGAAAAGCCATATCCTACACCTACAATTTCAAGAACCTAATATATAAAATTCCTCCCATCCCATCAAGGCAAACTAAAAATAAAACAACTTCTAAAAAACATTAACATAAAAAACGACGATGACATGATGACGATGATGTAGAAGACATTTTTTACAAGCTTCTGTAAATAAATAATTAATATTAAAACACTTCTTAGCAAAGTAATACTAAAAATAAAACAACCTCCAAATACATTAACAAAACAAACGACGATTACAATAATAATGGCGTGCACACACGGGGCGCACAACGTGCCTCATGCACATAGGTGCCGCTGACAGCTCTGAGGAAGACAGATTGTTGAGACGGTTTCACTGTTGTGTGGTGTGGAGACGGCCTTATTAGTAAAACATGTTTCTTTGTAACCTGCGATAAACACTTTAAATATTTATTTACATAACCAAATTACAAGATGATTATTAACATTGACTAAATTAAATTAAAACTAAGTTAAGCTTAAAAAAGGCCCTCGGGGCATTGTACCGAGGCTGGCGGCATTTCCTCGCTGAATTGCAATGCTGATGCGTTGCGCGAGAAAGCCGCCAGCTTTTCAGTCACCAGTTACATCAACTAGACGTTTCGCGATTTCCGCAAATAACTTATGCGCACTGGGACCCCAAGGACCGAGGGTCTCGACGCCAAAGGGCACAAAGTTGTACTCTCTGCCAAGGCCTACATATTTAATAACTTTCAGATTTTTGGCATTTTCTGCCGCTGCACCCGCTTTAGAAGTAGTCCGTTGGAGGTGGGACGGTGCCAGTGTGTCTACACAGGTAGCGTCCCACACAAGCATCCGTCCCAAACTCCACGGGACCAAAGACACACCACCAGGTATTTTGCCATCATCTCTGACAATGCCAGTCGGCTCAAGAAGAGCAGGCACATTGATGCTGGCAAGAGACCGGCTTCTTTAAATTAGGAAAGTGGTCCTAATAAAAATTGATCCTTTTTGAGTCCTTCCACATGTAAGAATGAGCAAATAACTAATTTAAAATTGATAGTTCAGAAGCGTGTGATGCTGTTAATGCTATTACAATTTTCTGAAACGCAAACTTCTAGTGAAATCCGATACCTAGCTATTGAAAATAATGTTCACGATGAATTACTTCATGATTTATGTCATCGTGACCAGTATTTTCAATTCAAAGTTTGGTTAACAACAATTTCTCCCACTGATCAAAATCAAAAAATCAAAATCAAAAGTAATTTATTTAAACTAGGCTGAGAATCAGCACTTTTCGAACGACAAAGTTACATAAGACAGTCCCCCAAAAATGCCCGCCCTTCTCCACTTTCTAGTGCTTTAGCTGGGAAGAAGTGGCGGAACAAACTCCCCAGCAGCACACCTGTCTGTCACACACAAAAATTTAAATTAAATTACTAATTACTGCCCAAAATTTCATTAACATCTTAATTCACCAAATCCAGATTTAAATTCTTACATAAGTTCCAAAAAAAAAAAAAAATGAATAACCCATATTGTTATCTAACACATCACCCAAACATCGTGCCTGACCTTCTTCCTCAAGCAACCTTATAAAATCCTACTCCATGCTACACAAGCACTTCCTTAAACGATTGTCCGGGACACGCGTGTTCTATCGCGTACCTATCTACGCGAGATGAGCCCCTACCATTGTTTGGGCGGTGTATTATAATTTTATTCAGGTAATTAAGTTACTTTTCTTCATATTTCAAATAAATTAAATTGAAGTGTCTGTTTGTAATGTCAAAAATAATAGCTTTTTACTAAATGCATATGAAAATACATACGGTACTGCATGTTTATTTACATAATCTTACAAGATGGTTATTAACATTAACTAAATTAAATTAAAACTAAGTTAAACCTAAAAAAGGCCCTCGAGGTATTGTACCGAGGCTGCTGGCGGCATTTCCTCGCTGAATTGCAATGCTGATGCGTTGCGTGAGAAAGCCGCCAGCTTTTCGGTCACCAGTTACATCAACTAGACGTTTCATACATACGATACTTGTTCCGAATTATCTCCGAAACGGCTGGACCGATTTTTGACGGGACTTTCTCTGGCAGATAGCTGATGATATAAAGAGTAACTTAGGTAACTTACTTTTATTTTAGAAACTGCCACGCGTGCGAAGCTGTGGGCTAGTTCACTATAAACTAATAGAATATATATCATGCAATGGTAGAAATAATAAGCAGAGAGATGTGTCGGTAACTGTCCATTCATGATGGAGGCACCTTTAAGTGTTCCTAAATGTCAAATTTCGCGCCCTCTCGCCCCTAGCCGCTGCAGGAGACGCCCTGGGCGTCGGGAATCCCGGGCGGATTTCCGGCCACCGTTGGCACGGGCTTGCGGACGGTGAGCAATGGGTAGCTCACCGTCCGGTAAGGACCAGGCCCGGGTCGGCGGCGCGTTGTATTCCACGCGTGCCTCAAAGAGATGTCATCAGCACAAATGTAGGGGTCCACTAGGGCTGATGCCTGCCGGGGTCGCGGGAAGGTACTAAAGGGTTACCGAGGCCCCTGGTAACACAGGCAATGGAAGGAATACGGGTGAGTTTTAGTCAGTAAGAGTCTGACACACCCTCCCGCTCCGACCAGAGCGGGAAAAGTTATTTGATGATTTACAAACCAAAAAAAAAAGTGTCCCTAAATACGAATAAGTATTCCGAATATCAACGGTCGCAATATTAAGTAGGTGAAGTCGAAGTATCTTCATACACCCCGCGGTGTAATTGCGTAATACACTTACAGTAGCAATTGCTTTCATTTTGACAGTTTCAACATTGATTGTGTTATTTACGTTGTTGAGCAGATAAATTTTTCGAACATATGAAGCAATGTATTATAGTGTGGCCAATAGTGCTGTACACTCCCAGAGGTATGCGCGGCGAGGTGGGAGGCGAAGAAAAAAGGATAGAAAGACTTTCGGACGGCACACTGACAGAGCGCAGCAGCCGATTCTCCCCCCCCGTCTCGCCGCGCGCATACCTCAGGGAGTCATCATCATCATCATCATTCCAGCCGAAAGACGTCCACTGCTGGACATAGGCCTCCCCCAATATTGGCGGGGGTTTTGCCATAATCGCCACGCTTGGCAGGCGGGTTGGCGATCGCAGTATGGTGTTAAAATGCATAGAGAACGCTGCTGCCCATTCTCTAGTAAGTCCCTTAGTTGCCTTTTACGACACCCAGGGGAAGAAATGGGATGGTGCTATTCTATACGTCCGACACCACACGGGACCTCCTCCTCGGGAACATCCTTCAAAATCATTCAGATTGTGATTGACATGTGTTACGTAATTAGGGAGCCGGGTGAAGGCAGTTGAAGTCGTATCGTCATAGAAATTGGGTATGAGCCTACTCTTCTTACCGACTTTGGCCATACAAATCCGCGTCGCGCTTACACCGCGCCGTTTGGTTTCATAGGGAATATTTATTTTTAGTAACAAAAAAATATGAATATTTAAAAGAAATCACAGATAAAATTATAGATGCTAAAATTTCATACAAAGAAAATGAAATTATTTGTAGTTTAATATATTAATATTGTTTTTTTATGCTTTGGGTAGACATTACTTCCCGAATTTATTTTATAAAGTATTTTACTACCATACTTAAATATTCACAGATAGAATTGAAGTCTATGCATTCTAGTTTAACGTAGGTTTTTTTTTTTATAACTTGCTTGCATTATATGAAGTCGTAATAACAGATTTAAAAGTATAATATTTGCGCCTTAAAACAAAGAAAACCTTTTTATCTCTAAATCTTTTTTTCCTGGCAGGAAAAACACTTAACCAGAATATTACCAAAACAGTTTTAAAACAATACAAATCGGTAGAAAAATTCTATGTGAAATGACGCATTTGTCGATTTCATTAAGTCGCATCGATTCAATTTTAGTAGCATAATGGCGCCGATTCCCTTGTTCACAAACTAAAGTAAATTTAAGTTCAGTGCATCTTTTTCTTTCTATTTCATTAAGAAAAGGACAGAACATACATTTTAGTTTAGTCCTGTCAAATTAATCAGCGCTTGACGTAAATTGACGTGATTTTAGTAGGCAAGTTTTTAATCACGTCTAAACGTGTATAGAGTAGTGACAGGCGCTGATTAATTTGACAGGACTAAACTAAAATTTATCTTCTGTCCTCTTCTTAATGAAATAGAAAGATAAAGATGCACTGAACTTAAATTTAGTTTAGTTTGTGAACAAGGGAATCGGCGCCATTGATAGCAAAATATTAGTCTGTTCGGCTTGGTATCTTTATTATGTCGATTGATAAAATAACTTATTTTAGTTTACGACGGCTTTAGTTATTGGTTGAACGGGAATACTGAATTTGTACCTTTAAATAGACATAATCGTTAATATGACTGCCTCGTTGGTCTATTGGACGCAAGCGCTATTGTGGTACTGCGCTACAAGTGTTATTGGGTTTTTCTTCCTTGCAACCTGCCTGCTGGCCCGACATAATTCACTCATTTTTTTTGCACAAATGTCTAGTTTTTGTAAAACGGCCTACAATATATAATATTTTTATAATGTAAAATTAATACTAGTATACTAACATAGTTTTTAAGACCTCTGTTACTAACACTATATGGACAATTTTGTAATTATGTCTGAAATAAATGAAATTTAATTTAATTTTATTTAATATTGAATGTACTATGTTTTAGTTTTAATATTCTCATGTAAGTGAATTGTAATTGATTGATCAAGAGCAGTGGTAGCCCAGTGGTAACGGCCGTGACTTACGAGTTGTAGGTTGTAGGTTCGAACTCATATAGGCAAACAATTAACACAAAGTAAATTTGTGTTAATTAACACAAAGTAAATTTGTGTTAATTGTTTCTTCACCACTGCTCTCAAAACGGTGAAGGAACACATCGTGAGGAAACTGGCATGTCCTAGAACCAAAAGTCCGAAGATATGTAACATCGATAAACCCGCACTGGGTCCACGTGGTGGATTATGGCCTACTCCCTCTCACAGAGAGGAGGTCTGTGTCCCAGCAGTGGGAACATATTAGGCTGATTATGCATACGCTATGTAGATCACGAGTTAAAATTACATTTATCGCAAATCTCATACGAGGACCATCGTCATCGTCATGTGAAAACATCGGTATATTTACTATTTATCTGAGCGTGACGGCCACGCGAGTTCGAGCATTTTCCACATCCCAAAAGTGCTCAAAGTGCCTAAAGAAGTTTTCACTTAAAAAAAATGTATTATAAATTTTTGACGTCCAAAAGTGCCTCTTTTTTATTTCGTTTAGAAGATTTATTAATATTGATTTGTACATAAAAAACAATTATACCTAATTAATTAATAAAAATAACTAAAACTATAATACACAAACTAAAATAGAACATCGAAAAATTCATCCACATCGCTGTCTACTGGTAATGTACCCAAGAGACTGGCGGCATTGCCACGTTGTATGGCAATGTTTAACCTCTGGCCAAGGTAAAAGCCAGCACTTGGGTCACGGGAAGTGTCAATCAGCCGTCTGGAGATTTCCTTAAAAAGGCCGAGCACTCGGACCCCACGGCCCGAAGGTTTCAATCCCAAATGACTCAAAAATATAATAACCAACTAGGTTATTATACATACGCCGCTTGAGGTTCTCTGCAGCCGTAGCAGCAGCACCAGTATAGCACGCCGAGCCAGGAAGATGGGATGGCGCAAGAGTATCGACACACGTTGCATCCCACACTAAAGATGAAGGCATGCTGTCTGGTGTCTTGCCACCGTCGCGTGCTAGGCCATTGGGTTCTAATATAGCTGAAACGCTGACGGTGACAAGAGCTCGTCGGTTGATGTCGTTAATGTTTGCGTGCCGCGCTAAGCGACCCGCACTTCGCCTGCAAGACAGGCCGTGACTATTTCGCCACTGTGACAGCGATGAGGAGAACGACATGGAGCTCCTAGTCTTAAGGAAGCAGCGAGGCGGAAAGTAGTGTCGTCGGTATAGCATGAAGCCACAGACCCGACTCCCACTTAGTAGAGATGTTATCGTAAGTAAATCGTTCTGTACTTCTTTCTCTACAGAGCGGCTCGTCCCACCGTCTCTGGGAATATGGATTATCACGTAGGTTCGGGCAAGCGAGTCTACAGGCATCCATAGCCTCGGTGAAATACGGTACATCAAAATTAATCAGTGTGGAAGCTAGGATTTTCCTGATTAATTTCTAAGTGCCGTGGACAGAGGATATGAAAGCCGGTAAACTAATACTAGAAATTTTGCCGAAGTGCCTTTTAGGTGCCTACTTGAAATAGATGATTTGACTTTGATTTTCAAATTGCTACCTGTGAAATGAACTTCGTGTACGAGGCATAAGAAACTCACATGCATCGTAGTAGGGGCAAATGATGAAGTATGCGTGATGCGTCTTGTTAATTGTTGGTCGCCTTGTTATCTGAAATTAGTTACCTCAGCTTGTTTGTTAGAAGTATTAATGTAGTCTTAAGTGCTGATATGAAATGTTTAGAATAGTTTATTTTGTATAGCTAGTATGTCAGTAGTGGTTGATGATGTGTTTGAAATAAAAAGGTGATTGAAAAGTGTTTTGGTTTGATTTTTAGGGTTCCGTACCTCAAAAGTAATACAATAGTTAGCTATTTAATTAATTATTTTTTAAATTACACTACACTTTAGATTTATTATTTGACATTGTGTATTTCCTTATTATTATTATTTTGCTCGCTTTAAATTTATTCTGTCATTTATCTTTTTTTTGCCAATTTTTAATTGTTTGACGAGTTTTTGAGTTTTTGTTTTTAGAAAATAATTTTAATGTTTGCATGCCTAATTTAGGGTAGATTGTACTCGGATCACAAATTTTGTAAGATATATTTATTCTTCAGTTATAAACTTATAACATTTCTGACTATTGAAAAATCTGCACTAAAATCTCAGTCTCAAAAAAAAAATATCATAAATATCTAAATCTCTTTATCACTGTCCTATCGCAGATATATTTTTTTTTTGGGTGGGAAATTATTAGATAACTTCTCCCGCTCTTGGCGGAGCGGGAGGGTGTGGCAGACTCTTACTGACTAAAACCCACCCATGTCCCTTCCGTTGCCTGTATTGCCAGGGGCCTCGGTAACCCCTTTGTACCTTCCCACGACCCCGACAGGCATCGGCCCTAGTGGACCCCTACACTTGTGCTGACGACATCTCTTTGAGGCGCGCGTGGAACACAAGGCGCCGTTGACCCGGGCCTGGTCCTTACCGGACGGTGAGCTACCCATTGCTCACCGTCCGCAAGCCCGATCGCAGGTATGCTGGAAGAGATTTCTCTAGAAATAAGCATCACCTTTGTACGTATTTTTGTTCCTTTCTTCTTGTCTGTTTATATGTGTCTACATAAACTGTCAAATAAATAAATAAAATAACATATTATATCACGCCTGTAATCCCCGTAGGGTGAGGCAGAGGTGTACTAGGGCAACACCCACATTTCGCTAGTTATTATGTTTCCTTAAAAATAACAATAAATTAATACCTACAGCTAACATTTCAAACAAGGCTCATTACGGTTTCTTAACCATAGCGACAGAATTACGCAAGACAATAAAAACCAAAGCGAAAAGGTAACGAACATAAATAAATGAGTGGAGGGAACCATTCGACCTTGTGGAGTAAAAAAGGATTTGTGAAAACTCTACCAAGTCAGGTTTAGGGTGCGTTTTACTGACGAATATTGGTTGAAATCGTTAAGGGGTATTGATAAGGGGATATTCGGCCTTGGCGAAAGATTATTATATAAATATATTTTTGTAGGGAAAACTTCTTTAGGCACGTTGGGCACTTTTGTTATGGGGAAAAACACTGAATTGGCGTGGTCATCACGCTCAGATACAGATGTTTACACAAACTTGTAAACATCTGTAGATGTTTACAAGTTTGTGAAGCTAAGAAGTTTTCATTTCTGACGTCTTATGACTGATATTTTTTTAAACTACATACGTAAATAAACTCAGGCCTTCTTCCCATGGAGGTAGGCAAAAATTACAGACACACTGGTTGCGAGTACTAGGCGCCTGACTTTTCTGAACTAGAATCTGTAAAAATTACAACATTAGTTTTCTTATTAACATTTATATTGTTTGGGTCTTGGGCAGATTTGTAAAGAAAAGATTTACAAAATCCTACCACAAAACCAATAATTCAACATACCTACGTCACCGCACAAACTACACCTCAAGTCTCTAGTATAAGTTGTAGTAAATTTGAGGGAAGCACATATGTTTAATTATTTACTGGAGGATTAAAAAATGTGTGATAGTATGAACATATTTAAAACAAAACTTAAGAAACATGTATGGACCCTGTGACGTCACTAACACCCTAAAGGCAAATATGATAAATATAATTACTTAGATGTAAGCACTTTGTATCTCATTTTAAGTGAACTGTTATCTAAGTTCTTATGAGAAATATTTTTTTTAAACCTTATACATTTATAATGCTTATATTATAAATGTATAAGGTTTAAAAAATGTATACTTATTTAGTATATCAATATGAGTAGTATACTAACTTATTGTTGTTTGTCGCCATCATCAAGAAATAAAGCAAATCAAATAAATTGAAATTGTTTATTCTGTAAATAGGATACCGGAATCACTTTTACACGTAATGTTAAAGAAATATGAAATATAAGTTAGATGGAGTCGACATTTCCAATCTGACTACCCTTGAGAAGAAATAGCGAAACAAGCTCAAGGGTAAACGTCTCTTTTATAGTCCAGACATAATCTTGGTCAGATCATGTGAGGACTATTTAGATCCATGTCTGAAATGGTCTTTGGTGGAAAAAACCACAAAAATATAAGTGGACCTGTCCAGTTAGTGCAATCATTTGTTAGATCTCGTCAATTCAGGACTTAAGGAGCTCAACGACTCGACGAACAATACCAAAGAAAGGACATTTGGGTAGGCCGCATAAAGTACTTAAAATGCCTGATTGCCAGACCATCATTAAAACTAACTGAGAAAGAAAAAAAAAAGAACAATGGTAAGAACATACATACATCGTCAAACCTTGCATATGTATTTCAATTTCTGTTATCAAACCAACTAGACATTCATAATCAGCCTATAACGTTCCCACTGCGGGGACACAGGCCTCCTTCCTCTCTGTGAGAGGGAACTAGACGTGTTGTGTAAAAGTTTTGTTCACACCAGAACACACCTTTACAACGCGGACACAAAAAACAAGAAATATAACAACGAACGGGCGAAACACTCGAAAATCGGTTCAAACAATTATTTTTTGCTCGAAATACGAGACTTAACGAAATTCAAATCGCTTAGGAGAGGAGAATTATAGAAAAAGCTCTGCGCATCTTCAAAGGTGGGTCGCAACCCTTTCGGGAGGGTAGAGGGGGGCGGAGGGGGTGGTACGCACTGTAATATAGAAAACTTGTGTTAGCCCAGTTCCGCGCCTTTGTAACATCATTTCGGCTGCCGGTGGACGCTGAGCGAACAGTCTTGACCGTTCTCTTTGTTGTTTCGTGAGTTTTTTGGGATCTAAATGTATGAATTTTGTTGTGAACAATTGTTATTTTGTTGAGAAACTAAAGGCTCCACACACTCCACACAGCGGTGCCTTTGTGTCGCGCGACGCGTCGCGACACAAAGGCACCGCTTGTAGCGCTACACGCGGTGTCTTTGTGTCTCGTCGCGTCGCGCAACAAGTCGCGCCAGTATGTAGGAGCCTTAATGATTTATCAAATTTAAATAGAGATTCAAGTTATGATAGAAACTTATGTATTTAATTAATTCAATTACTTATAGGTCTTACTCCTGCGAATTCAAGTAGCTGCCAAATGAGAAAATAAACGGAGATATTGAATTATAATAAAACGTTACTTAGTAGGCTTGATTTACTATAAAAAGTTGGTATGTTGTATTACACCAACCACCAGTGTTGAAGCAGTGGATGATTGTTCATGCGATGGGCGCTCAGCCCAGCGAATGCTTAAATTAAATTTTATGGATAAACTGTACTAACACTTTGCTAAGTTTATTGTTACTAACACCTATGGATATAATTATCTGAATCCGAAATAAATATATTTACTTTGATTACTCAGAAATCTGATCACTTAGAAACCAGGGTAAATGGGTTTCTTAGTAGCTTTTTCTTACAAATCCTTTAAAAAATGTTCTTGTATTTGGTGAATTATCACAAAAAATAAATATACAATAGTAAATATCACATTTTATTTATGTTTATGGTTGTTGATTACTAAGAGCAATATACTAGTAACAGACAAGGTAACTTGAGTTTCAAACCTACACTGAAAATAAAAACTTAAATTAACCAAGTATCAAAACCGTTGAAACAACGCTCAGCTTTATAATTTAAGAAGAAGAAACAGGCCATAAGAAATAAATGTAAAGAAGAAACGGTTGGACCCCGAAAGGGTTAAAAAGGGGTGCGAAACACCCCCACCTGTACGTACACGATGGATGTACGTAATAGAATTTTAAAAGGGGTTATGTTTGTTCATTGGAAATACGTTTTTGTAAGACAGAATTTTGTATTATTTTTATCTGGCGACAAATGGCATAGTAAAATGAAACTGGTGTAACTATGCTTCTAATCTGCTTGTAATGTACCTAATTAGGTATATTTTCAGGAGGACAAACGTGGAATATGCTCATAACAAGAGACAAAAGTAGATTGAAGCACAAGTTCCGGTAGTAAACTGTGTCATAATACCTTTTAAGAAAACTTTCTTCAAGATGACAAAATGTTAATAAAAACTAACTATTGATACATTCAAAATATAATGATGTGTTCAATTAATCTAATTAGAAGGGACCTCTAATCATAAAATCAAGAAAAGTGGGCTGCACACACCATGTTCTAAGGATTTTTACTTACTTGGAAATGCATATAAAGGCCTATTCAGATATAAGCGATCCCAACAAAAACATTTTCATGTAAAATGTTGCCAAGACGAGACCACATGGCTCGCTACATTCACATGGGCGTAAGGTGAAAAATTTATTCACTGTTAATTACTTTTCTGTTATACAATAGTTCTTGTAGTAACGAAACGGCCAAGCCACATATTTTGGCTAAGGTGTAGTTTGTGAAGTTAGGGCGTGTAGAGTTAGAAGTTTGGCTCTACTTGAGATTTGATAATTTTTTGACAGTGGTGTCGTCATAGCAACATTTTACATGAAAATGATTTTGGTGGGATTTCACTTCTTTTTGTATGTTGCTTAGATATTTTTTTTATTTATTTTTGCATTTATTTGGGTTTATTTTACTATAATTTATAAAAAGGAGTCCTTATATCAATTTTTCAGACCTCTATCGTCAAAATTTGCGGAAGTCTTATACAAACTTCCATTCCCGGGGTTGGGGGGAAAAAGTTCCAAATTTTAGATTTTTTTTGTTGTTTGTAGTCAGTGATGAAATCGGTGTTTTTTTAGATATCAATAAAATCTAAAGTATAAGAGCTATGCAATTGAAACTTTATATGTTTAATAAATCTACTACTAACATCATATCTCGAGAATTTTGTTTATCTACAATCAAAACCCAAGTTATGAGGGTTCAAAAAAACGACGAAGCTCTTCGAGAAAAGGTATGTGTCGTATTCGTTTTAACATATCTGTAAAAATGAATACAATTATAATCGTAATTAAAAACGGCCATCAACTCGCTTTTTATTAAATTAGGGGTACATTTATTTCTTACATCAGTCCACTTAAGTACCATTTGTGAAAAAAACCCTTTCCACGAAACAGTTTGAGCTAGGAATACTAAAAACGAAGGATAAAATTCGGAAAATGTTACGGATTTTGGTATTTGGTAAACCCTTCGATGACTTTCTTTCACTTTTCAATCGCACACATACTCTTGCCATCAGAAGTTGTGGTAACAATATCCAGGCTTTTTTTGATTATTTGGAATTCTTCATACAAGCAATGCATATTTATTTCTTCTATTTTAAAATGTTCTGCAGCTTCTTGAAAATTGTTGTAGTTTATTTCAGATTTAAAGTTTAAAAAGAGTAACTTGGAGAGAATGTTATTTTCTGAAAAATCATATCGTGATAACAGATAGATTTTTTTTTTTTTTGCCTGTGTTGCCAGGGGCCTCGGTGACCCATAAGTACCTTCCCGCGATAACAGATAGCCTGATAGATGAAGTTATTGTAGAACTGTAGAAAACTCTGTTTTAGTGATTCGTTTGCGTCAGCAATTAATCCACGCATTATGTCTCTCGCTTGACTGCCACAAAACTTGTCTTTTATTCTTTGCTCGATCTTCTCGCGAATCCCATGAGTGATCCCATGAGTCATTTCAGTGAGCATCTCAACAACTGACAGAGTACTCATATCAGATTAAATCTTCTTCATTGTTACTTCTACCGAAAACATAAAGTTATGGACAAAAGACAAATATGCCAGTCTTTTCTCTTCTTCTTAATTTGTGATTATTTTCTCTATTAAACGCGGCCATTATTTGCGAAATTCCAGGAAATGAGTTTTTAGGGCAGGCCATATTTTAATGATTCTTTCATGAGCAGGACCAAGACAAAAAAATCTCGTCCTAACATGTTAATTATTTCTTCACACTGCATTCCTTTCTCTTCAAATTGAAGTTGCAAGTCCGATCTTCTTTTTGCAGATCTACTAAAGTGACCGAATATTTTCAGTATCAAACTTTCAAAGTCCACTTCCAATTAATTGTAACATAGTACATGTTTTGCAGCATAATGGAGAATATGGACGGATCAACCGGCTTTAAGGCGCTGACAAGACCCAATTGACCAAAATAGGCTTCACTTAAGAAAAAAAATTGCCAAATCTGTATAGTTTGTGGTAGCGGAAAAAATATATGTTAATTTTGAACATATTTCCCAGAACTTGGTTGTTACCAAAACACGTTTTGAAAAAAAAAAATCTCGATACAAACTAACGTTAAACTAACCTCTTACTTTGAGTTCTAATCTAAAATATCTGTATTAAATATCAACATACGTTACGTATTTCATTAATAACAAGAACGTCTTAGTTGAATGCAGAACTTAGTTGTTTTTTTATTTTCGATTACTCAACTCAATTTTGAGTAAATAGATAATTCCTTCATATTTTGCAATAAATTACAAGCGTTGTGTCATCGCGCTTCTCTTTCTTTTCTATGGAATCTGTCAGTGACCGCGGTTTAGGTGTTGTCAGCGTCTTAAGGGCCGAACAGCGGCCGGCAGCGGCGCGGCGAACACTTTCAGTGTGAAATAATTTTAAACTTTATCTATATAATTAGAAGAACAGTATCGCTTGAAAAGGTGGCGCGGCCGCGCGCGTCTTGTCAACGGTACTGCCCGCGTCGCGTCGTTACCAGCCGCCCCCGGCCGCTGCCTGCCACTGCCGTTCCGGTATGAATTGGCCTTAAGTTTTCACGGTGAGATTTTTACAGAATCAACACTGCTGGCGTTGATCCCGCGTACTTAATAATCGAAAGCAGCTGCAGCGTAGACGCTGCGCGAACATTAAGTAGTAATAGATACAACCTCATCCATTCGCTGTTAGCGAAGCGTATGCATTTACGCAACATCAACGGGACGTCAAAGTGACATCAACGTCAACAATATAGTGTTCACTACAGTGCGTGTTTTCATTTTTGTACGTTTCAAGCCGAATGCGAACGTTGCGTGTGAACTTGGATTTCATAATGAAAAATGAAGTACGGTTCAAATACGGGACAGAGTCAGTCCCGCCGGGACATTTTAAACTATGCCTAAAATACGGGACGTAGTGCCCTTGCGCTTCGCTTGGCTCGTCTTGGCGGGGTCACTACCGTGCCCCCAAATATCGCTCTCGCACTCGGTAGCGATACCGAATAGGTACACGATACTGAATTGGTACGCGATATCGCTATCGCGGTCGGTAGTAATACTGGTCCGCCTTCTGGTTTGTCAGTTTTGTGCTGCCCAATAGTAAACACGAGTACACAATAGCTATGAGTTGGCCACAATCTCAAACGAACTCGAACATGCGGTCCATGCAAACACTTGCAAACAGGTGGGAGTGATGCGTTTGCCGCACGATATCGCTTGCCGCGACGGTGATATCGCGTACCGAATCGGTATTGCTATACCGAGCGCGAAGGTGAAATCACGTACCTACCGATTTGGTATCTCGTACCTATTTGGTATCGCTACTTTCGTTAAATCTGAGCAGGCCTTTAATCTTTAGCAGCATGTATTTGGGCGTACCTATCGCCTCTTTGTTTCATGGACGTCTTAGATTTTCTTGTTCTAAATTGTTTTTAAGACATGTATTGATTGCTCTAAAGCGAGAATTTGCTTTGCTTTCTTTTGTTTGGAGAAAAGTAGGCTTTGTTAGCATTAATGGGTTTAATTATTTTTACCTTAAAGGTTTTATACAACTTGAAGGCGACGTTATAAATCGTATATACAGTGATGGCGAGTATACTGAGGATTTTAAATGGGGTAAATGTTATGTAGACTGTAGAAAACTTTCGTATTTTCCTAGTTGTATCATAGAAATGTAGCCAACAATTATTACATTGGTGCACATCGTCTTATCAAAGTATTCTGAATCGCGTTTATATAATATTCGCTAATGCTAAATGTAATAAATAGTTCCTAAATAAACTAAGGGGGAAAACTGTATAACGTGCTAAAATATGGGACTGGCCCGGTAGTAGTATCATAGAATGCACCTCATACAAGGTGGAGAAGACAATAGTACAATAAATTAAACTGCGTATACATATCTAATGACTCAGTGTGCAGTGTGTGACTTTTGCGTGAATGTGACGTGCATATTTTCTCCCAACTTGTTCTTCTGTCTGACCCCACTGTAGCTCAGAGACGCTTAGCACTAGAAAGCTGTAATTTGGCATAGGTATACATATTAATCACGCCGATAAAGTGTTGAAATAAAATATTGAAAAACTGTTTTTTAGCGTACCTCCCTTGTACGTAATGTGGGGATGATATTTTTTTTTCTCGTCTACCCCATGGTGTTGGATATCGTTGGATAGGCCGTTCAAAAATATTTGCAGGTCTGTGAACACAACTTTTCGATTCAAGGATCCACTTGCGTAATATTAAGCATTAAAGTGCAAAATTTTGCTAGAGTCGAGTGTCCCCCCTCCTGCTAAATGGTTGTTTATGGAGATGTGAAAAAAATCATGGCAGTAGTGCATATAATGAATTTAAAGGAGAAGAGGTTTTTCAACTACAATGTTAAGTATGTTTTTGGAATAAATTCGTCCCAAGTAATCCTAACTACAGGACCCTTCATTGTTTGTGGTTCGACACGCACTTGGCCTTTTTAACTTAATTTGTAACAAGTAAAGGCGTACGAATAAACTGGTATTTGTAATAAATTGTACGAAATTCAAGACGATTATAAATGTCGGGCGACATTTTAATCCAAAAGGGGTGTTATTTTTTAACGAGAACGGGTTAAGACGGTGGTTTAAATTACATCTTTAATTTTAGCTTACATTGTAGTATTGCAATATTTTACCATTTGACAGCAATTTAAATGTCTTTTAAGTCCGTCTCGGATTATATAAAATACTAAGTAAGAGGAAAATTGCTTGAATTTTAAGATACTTCTTAATAATAATTTAAATCCTCACTGAAAATGGATAGAAGGTTGAGGAGACTGAAGACTTTGCCTTGCTTGAGACTTCACACTTTGTAGACTATAGTGGCATTCTATCGAACACTGTTAACTGGCAAACCAGACAAAAATCTAAATACATAAGCTTTCACCAAATCATGTCGTGACTCGCATGACAGAGTTACCTTGCTCGTAACTGCATATGTTTTGGTAATTGACAAATAATAATATTTATGCTAATGTCTTTAGACACGAAAATGGCATCGCTGGACCCTCTCAAGGGTCGAATAATTGCCGTTGACCTAGGCCACAAATGCGCGTCGCGCTCACGCCGTACCGCCCTTTCCTTTTCATAAGGAATATTTATTTTTTGTAACGAAAATATGAATATTTAAAAAAATAATAGATACAATTATAGATAATAAAGTAGTCTGTTCATACAAAAACAATCATGAAAATATCTTATGTAGTTTGAAAGTAATATAGATTTTTATGCTTTGGGTAGACATTACTTCCTGAATTTATTTCATGTAGTATTTTACTACAATACTTAAATATTCACTTATGGAATTGATGTGTAAGCGTTCTAGTTTAACATACATTTTTTGCATAACTTACTTGCGTTATATAAAGGCGTAATAACAGATTTAAAAGTCACTAAAATCATATATCTGCGCCTTAACAAAGGCAGCAACTCCACAAATTCCCACGCAAGCCTACTAGTAACTTAGATAGCAAAAAAAACAAGCTAAAGTCGAAAAAACAAGTCTCCAATCGAAATTCAATACCAATTAAAATACCCACCCTTTTGCTTTCAAGATAGTATTTAAATTAAGGAATATTCCCATTGAGTCGTCCCGAGCGACTCATTTAAATTAAGCTTTTTGAAAAAGTCTCATATCTTCTTTACCAGGGGCGCACGGTACATCAAAGGGGTGGAGGAACGGGGTAAGGTATTTTTCTTGGAGGGACGGGGGTGGGCAAAAATGCGTAGCGACTCACACATCAATGCGTAAGTATTTACCGAACGCACACAGGCGTCGACGGTTGTATGTAAAACACTTTAAGAAGCGTCGAAGAAATGCGAGAAGCTTAGCGGGTACAGGGTGTGGTTCTTTTCGTTATGAGCTCCGGACGGGTGGCTCTTGAGAAAAAATTGCCTATTACATTCTGTAAAGCTACCTAAAATTCTGAATTTTGAGTACTTAGCTTTGTTTAAACAGCACTATGAGGAATAGACTGATTTCTTGGCGCTAGATTTTTGAATTATAACATATTTCACAATTTTTCAAATGTTTTTTTTTCTATTTTGGCAACTGAGCCGATATCGACTATTCTGCCATCGTCACGTCACTAATGAAAATGCCATATCAGAAAGCTAGATTAATCATTGTCATTTGTAGGTTAAAAAAAAGGAAAATAGTTGTTTAATATGATACCATTACCTGCTCAGCGTGATTTTTAAAAAGGGTTACAAAAAGTATCAACGATTACTATGTAACGGTGGTTGTTTCTTATAAGTCAGTTGTTATGCATCAAAGATAACCTAAGTTCTTAAGAAAGGAAATTATGAGAAGTGTATAGGATTATAGGGAAAGTATAACCTTTGAACAAATTGATGGGTAAAGCAAAATAAGTTTAAAATTATAGCCAAAGTGATGGGTAAGATAATCCTAATTTACTATTCGTGTACAATTTCTTCATATACCTATTTAAAGCAAAAAAACGAGTTAGCTTTACAGTAGTTGTATATGATGTGTAACATCTGCCATCTAATCTTGGTAATAAGCAACTGAGCAGCGACAGAAATTAACCTCAAAATTAAAAAAAGGCTGAATACTGAAATATTTATTCGTATAATTATTCATTGGTCGCTCACTGGTCGAAATTTGACCCCTCTACTTGTATGGTACTTACTAATTCCATGAGTACACTAATTCCATGCTATTCTAAGGTACTTACTAATTCCATGATATTAAAAAGTATTTACTTATTCCATGCTCAAGCTGTCACTGTCACGAAATCACTTTCACAGAATGCAAGAGGAAAGATCAAATCAAACACATCATCATCATCTGCCTAGCCTTACCCAACTACGTAAATCGAACACATAATTTACAAAATTAAGTATGATTCTATTAATGAACATTAATTTTATAGAGACCTGAAACTACATGTATTATGTAAAGAATAATAAAAAAAAGTTATCATAATAAGCTACAGTTTTTTTTTTTTTTGGATGGGAAATCATCAAATAACCTCTCCCGCTCTGAATGGAGCGGGAGGGTGTGTCAGACTCTTACTGACTAAAACCCAACCGTATTCCTTCCTGTTACCTGTGTTGCGGGGGCCTCGGTGACCCATTAGTACCTTCCCGCGACCCCAGCAGGCATCAGCCGTAGTGGACCCCTACATTGTGCTGACGACATCTCTTTGAGGTGCGCGTGGAATACGACGCGCCGTCGACCCGTCCTGGTCCTTACCGGACGGTGAGCTACCCATTGCTCACCGTCCGCTAGCCCGCGCCTACGGTGGCTGGAAATCCGCCCGAGATTCCCGACGCCCAGGGCGTCTCCTGCGGCGGCTAGGGGCGAGAGGGCGCGAAACGTGCCTTTCCCTCAACCGTCCCGCCTCCTCCTTCGCGAGCATTACTGCTTCGCAGAAGGAGGTGACGGCTGCCCATGCCCTCTCGCTCCGTACCATGGCCTGAACCAGGGCCGGACGCGAGAGGTCTCTGCCGCCGATCGCCTCCACGAGGACACGGCGGTGCTCTGCCCAAGCCGGGCATACCTCCACCTTATGCTCCACCGTGTCCTCCGGGCGATCCACACAGTGGTGACACCCGGACGTTTCCTCCCGCCTTATCCGACACAGGAACCTCCCGAAGCTGCCGTGTCCGGTGAGGACCTTCGTCAGGCGGAAAGTGAGGACGCCGTGGCGCCTCTCCAGCCACTCCTCAAAGAGGGGACAACCCCGCGCCTACGGTGACTTTATGACATTTTGCTTATATTTGGAAAAAACAGAGAGCTATCAATTTTTCCCTTAATTCTATATCTTTATTACGTCAGTATTAACCACTTATTTAAAAATGATATTTAATGACCCTTTTCCAATTTTTTCCCGCCATTCTTGTGAAGACCCTTGTTATAGATACCGACAGTTATGAATTCATCATTTCATACGAACTACTTAGTTAGCTATGCACGTATTCTGATTTTTTTTAAGAAAAAGAAACCCTTTTTTTCTTCCCCGATATATTTTCTTCACAAAACATCACCCTGTCCGGCGGGGGTAAAAGCGAAAGGGTTGTGGGGGCGATCACCTCCCTTAGACGGGGGTGTCCGCCGTCTTCTTACAACCTTTTTACACAGGGGGGTGCAGAGTAATAGCCTACAGAGACTTTGTATGCGTAGATTGAGAATTTCCTCTTCTAGATTTTTAATGAATATTTTGGTGGTATATCATTATCATTTAAATGAAAAATGTTGTTTTTCTCGAAAAATACTTAAGAAACTTTTACAGTGTGTGCGTAAATAAAGGTTTAAGTTAACTTTTTCTTTTTTCGCAAAATACAAAAGTATTTACTATGGATTTTTCAAGAAAAACAGGTCACGTGCAAAAACTTTTGACAGTAGAATGCGTTCTGCGGTCTGTCATCTGCAACGAACTCTTCAGATTGGCATAAAAGATCTGTCATCTGTCAAGTGAAACATGGAACGCATAACGCAGGAACGAATACAAGTATGTGAGCATCCTACCGGGGTCGCGTGAAAGTCCAAAAGGGTTACTGAGGCCCCTGGCAACACAGGCCACGGAAGGAATACGGGTGGGTTTTAGTGAGTAAGGGTCTGACACACCCTCCCGCTCCGGCCAGAGCGGGAGAAGTTATTTGATAATTTCTCAACGAAAAAAAAACAAAAAGTATGTGAGCTTATAGGACCCGATGATACCGTCTTGTGTTCACTCTCTTATGTCATTTGTGCGTGATTTCAGATACGTTATGTTACTCTAACAGTAAACCATGCAAGAAAAGCAAAGAAGCCAGTCCTTTCAATAATTTTCAACTAACAATCGGCCCGAATCATAAATCTATCTATACACTCGCCTCCACAACACTTTTCCAGTATAATTTTATCATAAGACTCCCACCACAGCCTCTGTCCCAAAAACTGGCTGTCGCCAAGAATGTTGTATTAGAGGAGCCAGGGGGGTGAGGTCGTAGGACGGGCACGGGAGGGGGTGTAATTGCAAAATAAAATTAGCCGGAACGGGTACGTGCTCAATTTTCGCCTCCCGGCACTGATTTGTTTTCGCTCTCGTCTATGTACGGGTGCCTCGGATTCTTAACTGCTCTGTGCCCGCGTTTTCTTAGCCTATATATTATTGATCCGACGTTACTCTCTGCCTTATTGTTTCTCATGCTCGCTACGCTACAAACTCTTCTAACTATTTATGTTTTTTCAATACTTTTGCAGCAGGAACGCGAAGGCATCAGGCAACCTTTCAACCACGACCAATTTACTATGACGCAAGCCAGAAATCAAGTGACATTTTGATAACGTCAGTATTTGCATTTAATTTTATTTTCGTGAGCAAACTCTAATTAGTTGACAGAAACGAGTACTGAAAATCCTTCTGGCGATAAAAAAAATCCCTCCGGTCGTGATTTCATCCGCGGGAATGTTTAAAAAGGCGTCTAAAACTTTCGGGGCCGGACTGCGGAGTCAATGGCTTTTTTATTTTCGCGTTTTCTTTCTTTTCCGGTTGAACTTTTCCAAAGTTTTATTTTGAGGAAGTTCCACGAGTGTCAGTTTGGCGTTCGCCTCGCAATTTTCCGCGGTTTGCGCCGATAATTGCGGACGCAGGTGGGAATATTATTTTCTTTTTCACTCCCGCCCGTCTGCTTAATTTCCAGCGCCCGGCGGCTTTTATTACTATTTCTTCAGTCTGTGAAGTTATCTGTGCATGTCAGCGGTTGGTCAGCGAGTTCGGGCGTCACATGTGACGTCACACGCAT
Source organism: Atethmia centrago (assembly GCA_905333075.3). Taxonomy (NCBI): domain Eukaryota; kingdom Metazoa; phylum Arthropoda; class Insecta; order Lepidoptera; family Noctuidae; genus Atethmia; species Atethmia centrago. The sequence continues at coordinate 21,898,948 of HG995386.1, forward strand.
GCCGCCCGTGCGCACATAAAGTCGTCAACACTCGAACGCGACCGGCTATTTCCCTTTTAACGTGAGCCTATCTCCACCCATTTACTGACACATGGCACATGTGGCACGCCCACCGCAGCGCACGCCCACCGAGCATGTAGCATACATACTCGTGTATGTGCCCCAGTTACGTGACGCCGTATGTGCGACACATGGGCGTGTGTGGTGCAGTGCGCAGCCGCTGGGCGGGGCCTCCCCCCCGTTCACGTTAACGTGACGTCGTTTCACGGGTTCACGTTACTGCTGTGTGCGCCAACGTGACAGCTATTTATTTCAATGCCTCCGTCGCGAGCGTCTCGGCTCTAACGATAAATGAGTTATAATTTATTTTTACTCGAAAAAGGAAGGGTAAGGGAGCTGGGCTTGTAATTAATGGTGAAATTGGCTATTCCGAGTATTTGGGATCCGGTAATGAGGTGAGATTGAGATTAAAACTCGGCTAAATGAGCTCCGTAAAGGATTAAGGACGGAAAAATTGTGAGTTATAAAGCCAGATCCGACGGCCGAGGATGAAACTTTGATAGTTATTCTTTTTCTTCGTAAATTATTAATGAACCGGAATTTTCGTCTGGTTTTAGTCTATTAGTCTATTTCAGTTTACAGTTTGTGGCTGAGTGAATGAGTTGACCTCTTGTCTCTACTTTTCAGTTTTATAGCATCATTCGGTAATGAAAGCATGATTTTCACATTTATATTATAAAATTATGCGTGAATAACTTTGTGCAGACACTTAGGCTAACTGTTTTATCCTCCTAGTATATTTCATAAAGGATAGCGCTATTGTCAGCGTTCAATGGGTTCCACACGAGAACAACAAGGTTTGAACAAATAATTTTAAAGTCAGACACGCAAGTCAACATGTGAGATGAACAAACTTACAAACCTAAAATATGTAGATTTGGAAACTATGGTCCATCTCACATTTTGACATGCGTGTCTGACTTTAACATTATTTGTTCAAACCGCGTGTGGTACCATTGAACGCTGACAGTTGCGCTGTCCTTTAAAAAAACTAACTAAGTAGGTTTGCTAGCTATGATTTATCTCAACAAAAACTCTCTTAAAAAACTTTAGCAGAAAATATAAAGGACACTTATCTGTATCGCACAGACATAGCTACATACTTAGTGTTCAAAACATTTCATAGAACCGCCTTCCAAAAAAGCTTAACCAAAATGAGACTACAGAGAAAAAAAAACATACAAAGACACCCCGAATCCAAGATTACTGTCGATTCAGCGGAGCTTACAAACATGAGTTATGTAAATCACTGTTACTGGAACTTCCATTGAAATATGCAAATGAACTCTCTGCCTGACGGTACAGATCCTGAATTATTTTGAGTCATGAACCATTGAGTGTTTTGGCGTTAACTAGAGCTGACCTTGGTTTAAGCCTTTGTGTTAATTTGTGGGTTGTTGATTTTTCCTGTCTTAGATACATATAATCAAAATTACGAAAAAAGTATACCATTTTGTATGATTTCAAATATACATGCATACATAGTACTTAACAACATACAGGTTAAAACCATTACCCTCCTTTTGGGCTTCACCGCAGTCGGGTAAAAATCGAGTCGGGCAGAAAGTTTTTTGCGCAACAACCATCTGACCTGATGGCAAGCGATGATGCTGTCGATAGCTCTTCCCTAAGAACCATAATCAGCTTATAATGTTCTCACTGCTGGGATACAGGCCTCCTCTCTGTGATAGGAGGTGGGCCGTAATCTACCACGCGGGCCCAGTGCTGGTAGGTAGATGTCACATATCTTTGAATTTTTGGTTCTAGGACATGCCGGTTTCCTCACGATGTTTTCCTTCACCGTTTTACATAAGACCGTTTCCTCATAATTTTGGTTTTTTAACAAATTGATAAACTATCACTGAAAGTTTTTCGTGTCCCATAACACCAGTTTTTCAGTGGTCATAGTTTAGAAATGGTAGTTTTTGAGTTAGCTCCAATAATACACGGTATTGTTCCCACTTGTCTATGTGGATGATGATAGAATAGCTTCCAGTCACTGCTATTTACAACAAAAAAGTGAAAAATAAAAACACATTTTATAAAACAAAAACAAAAAATACCGGCTTCCAAAAAAAACACTACAAAATGAAAAATAACTTTAATTTCGGAAGTCAGTGGCAAAGAACGAAAATACAAAACCAAAGACACCAGCTTCCAAAATTAAAGTAACTTTTCACTTTGTAGTGTCTTTTTTGGAAGTTGATTGGTTATTTTTTTGTAAAAAGATTAGAAGATCCAGAGACTATTGATCTGGATATATATACTATGACTACAGGTATATTGTAATGGCTAGCGCCAATTTTGCAGTAGCAAACAAGTCACTGCACCATTAACTTTTTTACTACCCAGAGATACATTTTAATCTTATTTAAATTAAACTAATATATCACAAACAAAATGGCGTTTTTATAAAACTACAACTTTACCTTTACACTTGTAAAACCACAAACCATGCTAAATTTCACCATATTCCTTTACCAAAAAGGGTCATACCTGAGTTTTTGTATCGGTTATTCAAACATTGTCCACGCATGTTGACAAATGATCGCACAGCAGGCGTAGGGTGACCATTAAACACGGTCAAGGAAGCACGTGGGTAGTGCGCCAGGAATTCAGGTAGTGTACTTGATGGATAGACTGTCCGCAGTCTTGGCATTGTGTGGTCACTGTTGATTTAATACAGTGTGTTTGGACTTATTTGAAGTCCAACTATTGTCCAATTTTGGAGAGAAATAGTGACCTTATTAATAATAATAATAATAATAAAAATTTATTTTCTCACCACAATATACATGTTATTTTACGTCGGTCAGATTCGTCAATGACATATAATTCAGTTGAGTATATATTGTGGGAGACTGGTGCCTAAGTTAGGCTCGTGGCCTGTGTTTCAGGACACCAGGATCCCACCACTTTATATTTTCATTTTAAAATTTATGTACCATGCGCGCTGACAGAATGTAGTAAGGTATGATATTTTGTAGTTTTTATTTTAATTAATATCTAGATTAAGTATTTGAGACAAATGTTAGTAGATGTGTAGTATGTGTGATTGAGTGGGTGTGTGGGTGTGTAAGTGTGTGAGTGTGTTAGAGTGTGTGATTCTGTGTTCAGGTCTTTGTAAGGATATTTTCAGTATCATTATAATTTAATGATACTGAAAATATTGGTGAAGTTCTTCAGAAAGATCAGGTGTCATACTTGCAACCGGCGTGCGAGTATGACCAGATGCATGAACGTCAACGAAGTAAAAGGAGTATGTAAGGATCGTATCAGGTGGCGTTTTGAAGTTTCTGCCTACCCCCATGGGAAGATGGTGTTAACCTTTATTAAAAATAAACGGTCTTGTGAAACCAGAGGTCCCGTTTAGAAATAAATAAACGCTTTATCAATAGAGCTCTTAAACACCCTGCTGGCATAGTATTTTTTGAATTATTTTGACACTAGCAAATGCAGACCAGGTTTAAGCCTCTATTCAAATAACTTATTTTGAGAAAATTGTGCAGAGAGACGAATGTGGCTCATTCCATAATTTATGTACCTAATGAGCCACGTTCGTCTCTTTGCACAATTTTCTCAAAATAAGTTATATAACCATAATGATGGAGTGTGGAGTGGTGGAAGACTTACATCACTTATTGATAGACTGTGTTCGATATGACCTGGTTGGGGTCTTGAGGTTGAACAGACTTAATTTAGGCACAAACCATAAACTTCTGCCTCAACCAAATGGTGATCATGCGAAGAGCCTGTTCAGGTTCATGGCTCAAATATTATCCGTAGCAGTATATATGATGTAGGGTATGATGACTGTCTTATGCATTGAAATTGTAAAATTCCCTAATTAAATAACATAAAATCACACCTTGTTTCCTCGAAGGGTTCGATTCCCGGGTCGGGCAAAGTGTTGTTGGGTTTTTCTATCTGGAATTTCTCAGCAGCAGCCGGAGTCTGGATTTGTGCCCGGTTGATGGCAATAGGCTCGCCCCCTATTACATGGGACTTAATAAACATAACTGGCTGAGGTGTACTACAGGTACACCTCTGCCTAATTCAATAAAGAAAAAAAAAACTGTCAGTCGTAGGACTGCACGTCAGAAATGTAAAACTTCTTAGCTTCACAAACTTGTAAATATCTGCAGTTTCTGAGCGTGACGGTCACAAGAGTTCAGTGCTTTTTCCCCATCCCAAAAGTACCCAACGTGCCCAAAGAAGGTTTCACTTAAAAAAAAACCCATAAGAATGAGAAATGGATTAAAACAAGTAAGTTTGGCTAAGCTTATTGGAAACCTCTAATAGGACACATCTGAATAACATCATTATCATCATCTGCCTAGCCTTTTCCCAACGGTGTTGGGGTCGGCTTCCAGTCTTACCGGATACAGCTGAATACCAGTATTTTACATGGAGCGACTGCCTATCTGACCTCCACAACCCAGTTACTGGGTAACACGATACCCCTTGGTAAGACTAGTTGTCAAACTTTCGAGCTTCTGACGACACGTATCGACTGTCAAAGATCTATAAATGACAGCCGGGACCAACGGCTTAACGTGCTTTCCGAGGCACGGAGGGGTCTTGGTATGTAAAGATGGTCACCTGAATAACAATATCAGCATTTTGTTAATATTTTGTGTTCAGTTTGTAAATAGTAATTTAAGTCTAAAATTAGTTGTTACGGCTCATTGACTCAGATCTGGACACATTCCATGCAATAAGTTTGCGTTTATGATGAGAAAAACGAACTCGCCTAACTCTGTGGAGTTGTTGAAGAATTACATCACTTATTGATGGCCTGTGTTTGGCGTGAGTCGGGAAGACATGATTTGTTTAGAGTTTTGAGATTGAACAGACTTGAAGTAGGCACATTCCATAAAATCCTGGCTCAACCGAATGGCGTTGATGCGGTCAGTCTGTTCAGGTTCAAGGCCCAGATATAACCAATGTGTATTTAGGGTACGATAGGACTGACATAAGCATAGCGATTATAAATGTCCCTAAATAAATAAATAAAGAAAAAAAATCAGCATTTATAGAGAATCAATGAGTTTTCATTTCATTATAAAACATTGAAAATTTTACGATTTTATTTATTTTATCAGGAACAATTTACATTGTATTTGATATATGATACATTAATACTAATTTATAAATTAATCATGCAATGACAATAATAACAAAAATAATAATAATTATTATAATCATACATAAAAACATAAAAGAACACATAAAAAGAATACCAAAATAAAAAAAAAATAATAAAACATGTCTTGTCCTGATAATAATACAAAATTAAAAAATTCTACATTCAAATATAATAATGATAAACATGTCTTCAAAAAAGTCATAATAGTCATGAACTCATAATGGGATTATTAAATTACAATTCGTCAATTGAGTATAAGTTCCTATCCAACAAAAATGCTTGATTAAGTTCAGCATGAATTTCAAGAGATACTCGTACTTTATCCCAATATTTCAACTGCCTCACACATTTAAGCAAGTAAAAAGTATAAGTAATAGGACACCATGTGTAAGTAATGCATATGGATCACTGTATAAGTGATTAAATAGTTTTAAATATACAGAGGCAACCGCACGCGCACGCACGAGGCTCTGGTAGATTACTGTTTGGGTACATTTTCTGTTGGGAAATACTTATAGTTCATGAACTAAAAACCTTTTAAATTATAATTCTAACTAAGTATCAATCAAGAAACATTTGAGCTTTTAAAAGGGTAACATAATTGTCGTGTAAATGTCTGTAAGAGGTCTTTATTATGTGAAGTGTAATCTGTGTGTTAATGTCAATATTTTAACAAGTCGGATATTTTCTGTATAGTGCTGTTATCAGAATAAAGAATCACAAATGGATCGTAAACTACAAAAAACTCCATAAGAATTAAGACAAATCGATTGACGTAAGTATTATCACAAAGGAGCAAAGGATACGCAGATAAATACATTACCCTCCTTTGCGTCACGCAGTCAGATAAATAGAGAAGATAAAAATTGCCTCTATTGAGAAACTTTTAAGTTACGTCTTTTAAGTCAAAAGTATGAAGTTTTAAGTCGTCAAGTCGTTTAAGTTTACTTTTTTTTAATACACAGATGTAATCATTTTGACGTAGACGTGTTAAAAGTAAGTTGACAGTTTGTACAGCAATATACTTATACCCAAATAACTAATGCACCAGTCGGGAACAACCCCAACACCATACCACAGCAATTTATCAGCGGCGTCACGGCACATTAGGCGTGTCCAAACGAATCATGTAAGATACCGCGATACCGATACCAGATACCAGATCACGTGATAAGACATGCACGGTGTTTGTTGTACAATTTATTGGGTACCACCACTGTTTACTGTGTGGCTGGTAATACAGTAATACATCTACTTATGAGCCCTTAAATCAAATAATATATATGTATAACAGATCAATATCAAAATGACTTAAATTACATTGTAACCCCCCCCCCCCCCTCCCGCCCCCTATTACATTGGACTTAAACTTATCTGGCGAAATGTGGGTGTACTATAGGTACACCTCTGCCCAACCCTTCGGGGAAACAAGGCATAATGTGATGTTGTAATCACGGCTGTGGAGCAGCATCTCTGGAGCAAGAATCATCAGCTCCTTAAAGGTATGTGCACCGGTACCTGTGCAACTAATTTAACATACATACATACACACATAAACTCACGCCTTCTTCCCATGGGGGCAGGCAGAAACTATAGAACGCCACCTGCTACGCTCCTTAGATACTCCTTTTGCTTCGTTTACATTCATACATCTGGTCATACACGCACGCCGGTTGCAAGTACTACGCAACTGACCTTTTTGAAGAACATCATTAATGAGGTAACTATATTTCTTTCTGGGGCATTTCCAGTCACATCTGCCTAAGTTAACAGTATTTAAAAATCCGGTAACAGGTGCTCGCATGCACAGCAAAAATGTGAATTATGCAGGAGAAAAATAAACACATAAGCACAAGGAAGGGGAAAACTTACTGCCCATTTCTGTTGGCATGAGAAAATGAGGGTGCAACGAAACTGCGTTCGATTGACAACATTTATTGAGTATGAGGTAATAGATATTAATTACACGGTCGACGTATATTAACCACGATCTGGTTGCACCCCTAATAGGGACATGCTCACATGCAGTACATGAAAATGAAAGTTACTTCTCATTCTCTTCACGGGTTATGGTTTGATTGGTTGTTTATGCCTTTGTAGACCAGCGCAAGAGAGATCTCGACAGCAAGCGAGATCACTTCAGGAGGAAGCCACCCTCCACCATACAATATCATTACGACAATAGTATTCTAACGTGCCCACATTGTGCAAGCACAAACCTATCTTGGTTGTGAAGGTTCACAGCCAGGATACTGTCTTGCCAATAAGAGCTGCTTAAGTTCTGAGTTGAGCTGCACAAGTACTGACAAATGCGTGAACTGACTGGACAGGTCCACTCATTCTGTGTGGTTCTTTCATCAAAAATGGTCTTATGATGAAAGAACCACACGGATTGAGTCAGACACCAATCGACATGGTCTTCACATGATCTGACCAGACATGTTGAGTTTGTCGGCCTTTCTTTTAAAAAATATGATTGACGTGTAAAAGTGTTTGTAAAAACCTACTTACAGAAATAAAATCATTTATCATTTATAATACTCTCAGTCCCTTTTATCCAATCACTTTCTTTTTGTTTTTTTTTTTTTTGTTGTTGTTCCGGGGTGGAAAATCCTCATGGATGTCCTCCGCCCTGGGGCGGGCGGTGGGGTCTGTTACTGACTAAAAACCACTCCAGTGTTCCCCTCCCACACTTGGACCGGGGATCATGGGATCTAGTGCGACTTCCGCGATCCCCTGCTGGCGCCGGCCTGCCTTTGCGGGCCACCTCAGGTCCGCGGTAGGGAATGCGGTGTAAGACTGCCCCCGCGATCCAACCAACCACCTACCTCAAGCCTGCCAACTGGTTCCTTCTGAACCGGTAAACCACAAAGTGTATAGCTTAAACGTAGCGGTTTTTCCAGTTTATTTCTAACAAAGACATAGTATGGGTGTAGACCATTCATCATAGGAGATCGGAATCGCCGCTTATCTGAGAAATCAGCGCGCTCGTGATTAGTATTGTGAACATTATTCTAATAAACGATTTATAGGGTAGGACGTTACGTAAACTGAAATTATGGACTAAGACAACGAGGATGGTAGAAGAACTTAGAAGCTAATTGGTGTTTTAGAAAAACATCAACCACGTGGGCCCAGTGCGGGTTAGTAGATGTCACATGTCTTTGAATTTTTGGCTCTAGGACATGCCGGTTTCCTAACGATGTTTTCCTTCATCGTTTTGAGAGCAGTGTAGATCAAATTATTTATACAAAGTAAAACGTCTGCTTTTTTTTTTGGGTGGGAAATTATCTAATAACTTCTCCTGCGCCTGGTTGAGTTCGAACCCACGATCTACAACTCGTAAGTCGGGGCCGTTACGTTACGTTTTATGGTCAAATCAAAACTACCACAGGAGTCAAGACCATCTGTGTTTTTTGTTCATGAATAGGTAAACACATGTATGTTTGCTATCTATGAGTTGGGAAATAATTATGATCACTGGATTCTCACCGATACTGTGGTATATTATCATCCCTATTTAGCACTTACATGAACTTTTTTTGAAACGAAGTTCTATAAAGCGGCTTGCGGTAAGGAGTTGACTGGCAGAAATCGTCACGTAAGGAAAAAAACGTTATGCTGCGCGACTTTCTATGAGAGAGACAAAGTGTGAATTTAATACGCGTTTTTAATACAGAGCCCATCTAGTATAAGTTTTAAATAAGTATGAAACTTATACTAGATGGCTCTGTATTAAAAACGCGCCTATGGGTTACCCACCCAGTCGATGCGAGCTAAAAAAACTTCGAAAAAAAGTTTCAAGTGTCAAAAGTTTTCTGTTATTAGTTAGTTGCTCTCAAGCGTTGTTCATTTATTTCATTGTGCCTGTTATTTAATACATAATATACAGTGAAAGGAACTTTGTTCCAACCGGGTGTCACACGACACCTTCTGACTTATACGTAAGAACTAAAAATATAATAATAACCAACATACAAATATGTTATAATGACGGCGTTAACCCGACCAGCTGCAAGTGTGCAAGTGAATGGCGTCAGGACCTTTTAACCGACTGCGCCGAACAAGGTGGTGCGCGATGCTATCGGTTATCGAACGCTATGGGATCACATGGCCCTCGGGCAGATATTGTTTGTGTGCTCGTATTTATAGTCTCGGATTACGTATTAAATAACACTAACACAACTAACACACACTAACGTAACTGGCAAAATGTGGGTGTACTACAGGAACACCTCTGCCCAACCCTTCGGGGAAACAAGGCGTGATGTTATATTATATCTTAAATAGAAATCAAAAGTGTATATTATTACAAGCTTACATTAGCTACAGGTCTAGGAGGTAAGTTATATAACTTACCTCCTGGACTTGTAGCTAATGTCATGTGTAAGTGTAATGTGTGTGTGTGTGTGTAATGTGTTAATATAAGTTTGAAATCGCCAAACCGTCTTCAGCAACCGTGGTGATCAATGCTCGAACCTTCTCCGTATCAGAAGAACCCTTTGCCCTTCAGGCTGGTATTATAAAAACTAAGCTACAGATTTTATCAATATTTAAAGTTTGGCAATGACAGGTATCTGACATAAACAGATCAGTTTTTCTAAAATATCTACCAATAAAATTGATAATATAAGTATTGATTATAAATCATATAGAGTAAGCTGCATTTGAAAAATAAAGATAAATACCCACAGTTTCATTAAATGTAAATGCATCAAGTATTTAGCTAAGTGTTGTAACAAAATGATCTGTTGAACAAAATAAAATTTTGATGTAAAGGATAGATCAACGACAGCCTTGTACTACGTTGTACATTGCGCTGTAAATACATATATACTCCTAATCTTCGGTGTACCACTTCGGCAGTATTAAATAAATTACCCATTACAACCAGCCACGACTATGAATACGCCGTAAGTACAAAACGGTACCAACATCTAATCCAGTGTGTATTATAAGGCAGTGAGGAGAGTGAGAATTACTGCCTTCAGGACATCGGCCACATTACGCAACCCAACAGATGTTCGAAGATAGCAGATGTGGCGATTTTACCTGAAGTTAAGCAACAGTGCTTGAGGTTTGGATTTTGGTGGTTGTCCGCAGGGAGGAGTATAAGGCAGTGAGGAGAGTGAGAGTGACTGCCTTCAGGACATCGGCCACATTACGCAACCCAACAGATGTTCGAAGATAGCAGATGTGGCGATTTTACCTGAAGTTAAGCAACAGTGCTTGAGGTTTGGATTTTGATGGTTGTCCGCAGGGAGGAGTATAAGGCAGTGAGGAGAGTGAGAGTGACTGCCTTCAGGAAATAGGGATCTGTTTATGTCAGATACCTCAGTCATTGCCAAACTTTAAATATTGATAAAATCTGTAGCTTAGTTTTTATAATACAAGCCTGAAGGGCAAAGGGTTCTTCTGATACGGAGAAGGTTCGAGCATTGATCACCATGGTTGCTGAAGACGGTTTGGCGATTTCAAACTTATATTAACATATTACGCAACTCAACAGATATTCGAAGATAGCAGATGTGACGATTATGTTAAGCAACAGAGCTTGAGGTTCGGATTTTGATGGGTGACCGCAGGAAGAATTATAAGGCAGTGAGGAGAGTGAAAAGGATTGCCTCCAGGATATTCGCCATATTACGCAACTCGACAGATGTTCGAAGATAGCAGGCGTGGCGAATTTACTTGAAGTTAAGCAACGATGCTTGAGGTTTGGATTTTCATTGGTGACCGCAGGGAGGATTGTAAAGCAATGAGGAGCGTGAGAATAACTGCCTTCAGGACATTGGCCATAATACGCAACTGAACAGATGTTCGAAGATAAATAATCGAAAGGTGAACGGCAGATTTCGTACAGCTTACTTTTTTTGTTGTTTTGTTATAGAATTTGTACCACATATTAAGGTAACTAAGCCATTTATTTTCACGTAAGTGTACTATTTTTAGAAGTTCGGATAAATTAATAATATTAAAAAAAATATTTTAATAACTATACGTAATTTAGTCGTAAAATAAACGCAGTTATATTGGTATTTAAGCTATGCTCGCCATGAGGGTATTACCCGACCTGCCCCCTTCTTAGATGAAGTAATTTACAAATTAATTAATTATAAATAAAATAAATGTACTTAAAAAAAACTATTAACTGTATTATTTTATTTACCTACACTCAAAACCCCATCAGGACTTCATCATTATCAAACTGTTGCAGTCAGCTGCTGGACATAGGTATCTCCTAATGCACTCCGCTGAGTAGGTACGATCCTCATCTCAATTTACCTACTTGATAGTAAGTAAAACACTACAAAAATAGCGACAAGCAATCTAGAACATATACTTTTCTACCGAAACAATGTTTATGTGCCTATAAGTAACAATATACATTGGTACACTAGTACTTAACCTTAAAAAATAAAACTGGTTATAACTTTTACGTCCCAAGTTCTAAAAATCCAAGAATTTAAAAAAGGTTTGTCTATCGTATTAACTACCAATTAAAACAAAAAATATCCGAATCCGCTGTACGAAAGTCCCATACAAGCCTGCCGTTCGCCTTTGGATAAAGTTAGGAGTTGACGGAGAATTCTATGAATAATATTTGACCACAAGGAAATTTTGTTTCAGTTGTCAAAATATGTTTAAGCTTCTCTCTCTCTAGCAATACCTATTTATTACCATTAGCCGGTCACAAATTCAGACTCCAGGCAACTACTGACGAGAAAATACAATACTTAACATTTTGCTTAACCCGGGGATCAAACCTAGGACCTCGAATAGCACTTACGACAACTACACCAACGAGGTAGTCATGATTCAATTAATCCATACAATAAACACCTGCATAAAAGCCTACAGGTTTTATCACTGTAATGGCATATCCATTATTCGCACAACGCAGCCCGTCTATATGAAATGGTACTTACATTATATTGTTGAACAGGTGTTCATGCTTCCTTACTGCCGCCATTACCTACGTTACGCCGCTCACCGTACGTGTGTGAGAACGTTTATTGAAAGGATTATATTGTTCGAAGGGGTTTGTAATTAGACCTCTTTCCTGTGCTGGGGAAATTAGTGTCACATAAGGCATTTCAACTCATTCTCTCTGGTTAGATGTTACATGTGTCCATAGATGGCGGTTATAGCCGTACATAGATTTTTTGGCGCCTAACCAAAATTGGAACTACCGCCGCCATCTTGTTTTCTCAATACAATTTCAGAAAAAAATATCACTAATGTTTACATCAAATGTTTACCATCAACACCCGTTTCTAAATGTCATTCAAGAACCAAAAGATCATGTGGAATTTCAATTTCTTGTTTATCTCTGGCTAGCTGTTATAGCTGTCCAGATGGTGGTTACTTTCGACGAGGCGTGGTTGACGCCCTGTTTCCCATCCTTTGACAAAAAATATCAAGAATCAGTACAAATATTCCTGTTTTGTGGGATTTGATTCCACGGCCAGTAGTAAAAAGCCAATTTTTCAGCTTCTGCACCGTCTCAACTAGCTTTTAATTATTAAAGACTTTCTCTAAAACGGTGACCATACACCACATACAGATAAGAACATTTAATTGCATCCATTAACATTGCACCTTACGCGGCTAAGTAAAAACTCTTTCGTAAACGTCAAACTTATCAGTAAATGCCACGCCAATCTAACCACGAGACACGATTTAAAAATGAAACCAAAGAGATTCAAAGTAAGGAAGATTTATTTCACGTCCCATCGTGCATATGAATTATCTATGGACCGTGACTGATCGAACACTATTCCATTTTTAAAACATACGGAAGCTTAGAACCTGGCGTCGAGGCATCAATCCCGCGCAATTTATTACTCGGACGAGCGTAGGAGGCAACTAAATATTAAGTGTAAGCAACTACCGCTTGGATTTTAAAACTTCCAAGCTATAATAGTCGAGATTAAGAGCATTGTTGCCTCGGGAGGCGCATAGAATAAACGCTTATTAGAATTTATACTCAGCTAGTTTACCTCGAGCACGCGTTTGATATAGCGCTCGTTTTTTAGAACACCCCAAGACTATCATCGGTTTTATTAGCCTAGGAAATATGGGAGCGCTTTCTACGTCATGAGGCTGGCTTGTTAGCCGTTCGCTTCAGGCTCCCAAACGGAAAATAGGATAATTCGCTAATGTAATTCGTGCTGTCGACGAGATATCAGCCTCTGGTGACTCCGTATCTATGCTTACGCGGTCTGGTTAATGGTCAGTGTTCTAAATAATAGTCAAGGTTGTTCGGTAGCGAACGGTGTAATAGGTGGGTATCTTAGGGCGGAGTTGGATAGCCGCTCAGTAGTTGCGAAATGTTCATAGGAATTCGCGCAAGTGGGGGACACGTTTGAACGCACCTTTGCGTTTTAAACACAGCAATTGGTCCGGTATTTGACAGTTTGATATATGTGTAACGGTTTTGGATATAACTGATTCAATACAATTGTATCATTAAACTGCTAATTTAATAGCGATATCGTATTTCACGTAATTACGTTTGTTTAGTGTTTTGGATTGATTCTAGATAGTACGTGTGTAGTGTTAAATTGCTGCGCATATTCGGTTGGCTAATAGTAGAATTAGAATGTGCATAACATTTGCATATCGCTCTGCTAGCTACAAGTTATTGTAGCCTTTAACTGCATCAGACATTGCTATAGGCCATAGAGTTTCATTAACATATCTCCTGTGATAGAGTTGGTCTGAGGAAGTACTATCATCATAGTTAATTTTGTGCAGCCGAGCAGTATTTTTTTGTGTTCCAGCTTGAAAGGTGTGAGTACAAGTGAGTCAAATATCTCTTACACTATATGTATAAGAGATATTTGACTCTAAGATCGGCAAGAAATGGTCAGTCAAAGACTTTCATTTAAATTTTCTTTCCTTTAGATCCATAATTATTTAAATTGAATGTCGAGAAGCATCTCTTAGACCATTTTTCATGTGTAAAATCTATCCTGGCGCTTCCTGTGGGAGTGATTTCGTGAAAAGGGACGGAAGTGTGTAACCGGAAGTGACAGCTTGAGCATGGAATAAGTAAGTACTTTTTAATAGCATGGAATTAATAAGTACTTTATAATCGCAAGTTATTAGTGTACTCATGGAGTTAGTAGGTACTATATAGATTGTAAGTAGAGGAGGTCGAATTTCGACCAGTGGGCGACCACTAGTAATTAATAATTATTCGAATAAATATTTCAGTATTAACCATTTTTAAATTTTGAGGTTAGTTTCTGCCGCTGCTCAGTTGCTTATTACGAAAGTAAGATGTCAGATATTACACATCATATGCGACTACTGTCAGGCTAGCTCGTTTGTTTTTTAAATGGTGTACCTTTAACAGCTTGCACTGATTTTTCCATATATAATATTTACCAAAGAAATTGACACAATCTTTTCTAAGGAGGTACACACTGCATACTATAAAGGTCTTGTAAGATTTGTGGTCATTTAAATCCAAAAAATCCGAAAGCCTGTTCACTAAGCCAAGAAGGAGGAGCCAGGAGGAGGAGGAGGCAGGAGGAAGCCTACTTAACGCAACCAGTGTGGAACAGCGCCTGCAGGTATTAACATGCTGGGCTTGCGGACGGTGAGCAATGGGTAGCTCACCGTCCGGTAAGGACCAGGCCCGGGTCGAGGGCGCGTTGTATTCCACGCGCGCCTCAAAGAGATGTCGTCAGCACAAAGGTAGGGGTCCACTAGGGCCGATACCTGCCGGGGTCGCGGGAAGGTACTTATTGGTCACCGAGGCCCCCGCAACACAGGCAACGGAAGGAATACGGGTGGGTTTTAGTCAGTAAGAGTCTGACACACCCTCCCGCTCCGCCCAGAGCGGGAGAAGTAATTTGATTTTTTTTAAAAGGTACTAACATGCTGCTACGTCCTGCAGTACCGATGACGCAGCTGTACGTGTCCCATTTACTCCACTCTACGAAGACTGAGGACATCGTAGAGTACATACGGGTGAGACCAGCTGGACCTTGAGGGTGGACAAGTTGGAGGCGCGCCATAACACCAATTTCAAGTCGTTCGTGGTGCGTGTTCCGGCTCATCATTTGGTGACCTTCCTCAAGGAAGAGTTTTGGCCGAAAGATGTGCTATATCAGCGTTTCCGCGGTCGGCTACGCGACACCTCGCAGATACACGACGCCGTTACTTCGTGTGCAGTAGTTTTTAAGTTTGTTGTACTCGTAATGTAGAAAATATGTATTAGTTTATAGTTATTGTTTTTATACTTATATACATAATCAGCCTATAATGTTCCCACTGCTGGGACACAGGCCTCCTCTCTGTGAGAGGGAGTGGGCCTTAATCCACCACGCGGGCCCAGTGCGGGTTGATAGATGAGATGTCACATTTCTTCGAATTTTTGGTTCTAGGACATGCCGGTTTCCTCACAATGTTTTCCTTCACCGTTTTGAGAGCAGTGGTGATGAAATAATTTACACAAAGTAAAGCGCCTGTCCGGGTTCGAACCTACGACCCACAACTCGTAAGTCGCGGCCGTTACCACTGGGCCACCACTGCTCTCTTTATACTTATATATGTGTTGTGTTTTATGGGCCTTAGTTGCCTGAAATAAAGGATATTATTATTATTCTATTATTACTAAACCAGAATACCAATATCGACTTATGTTTTTATTCGCTACACTTCGTTGCTATCAATCATAATACAGTTTACGTTAAATGTTATACAATCAACATTTATTCTTAACTTACTACCGTTGACATGTAAGCTAACAATGTAACGTAATGATACAGGTTCGCTTCGGGCTAAGAGTCATTCAATTACGTGATTATTTTGATTATATACACTTGTGGTTTTTGTTTTTGGAAGGCTATCTGCCTGTGTATTTAGTCTAAGAGATAATTGTCTTTATTATATTGCTCTGCTTTTAATATTTTGATGTCCTTGGAATTTTTTGAAATTTTTATGATAATTATGTCATCAAGAAATAATTATTAGACTCTGATTTAGACGATATTCTTGCAGATTTATCAAGGTATTCCATTTAAATATAACTCTTACTTTCAAGCAGTACTTTAAGTGAACGACATAACAACCGCCATGCTTATTACGAATGTACTCATTATGCGGAGGAATGTCTGACATACGTGTGTTTATACTAACCATGGCTTGCAAGTGTGTCACGATACTGTTCAAGCCACTTTTAGTTTCGTTTGAAATCGATAATCGGTATGATAGGAATCGATTTTCTGTGTAGTTGAAAAATATGTCCATTTTAATTTTCATTCTTATCATTCAAGTTTTTTAACACGGAAAACATCGTCAAATCACAATCGGAATGATTTTGAAGTAGGATAGGATATTGCTAATCCATTGCTTCATATGTTTGAAAAATTTGTCAGCCTAACAATGTATGCGCAATGAATGTTGTTGAACTGTCAAAATGTAACCCATTGCTACCGATAGTGTTTTAGGTACGCAATTACCCCTCTGAACTAAATAGTTATTAAAAGGTGTCGTTTTGCATCCTCGTCAAGGAGGTAACTATGCTAACGATTCTCGTCACGAATCAATAATAAAATAAGTAGGTCTTTATTTTCCCTTTTTTTAAATTTTTTGGAAATTGGCATGTGTGGGACACGCATGTTAAAACGCGGCTCGTGTGATCCCGCACTGTAACTGCCCTTTTACACATACACTACCGCATACGGCAACGGGGTGACTATGTTCTGTTAAAGTGGTGTATTCTAAAATACTGTCAAACTTAAATAACAAAAAAAACAAGTATGTATTAATTTTTGAGCAGGTATCGTATTTTTATTTGATTATATGTATATGTCTTTCATAGCAGCCTCCTGAAATTTTACGAGGATGCAAAAACACCTTGTATAAGTCTAAAATCACAAACCCATCTTGGAGAAGCGTGGTAATCAATGCTCGTGACTTCTCTGTATAAGAAGGGGCATCTGCCCTGAAATGCGATTATAATAGGCTGGTATATTATAAAGACGAGAGAGAAGTGTCTCAAGACAGCCTTTGACCAGTGCGTGTTGCCAGTGATGACCTATGGCACTGAAACGTGGTTGCTTACAATGGGCCTTATTAAAAGGCTAAAAGTCACTCAAAGGGCAATGGAGAGGGCTATGCTTGGAGTTTCCCTATGTGATCGAATCAGAAATGAAGAGATCCGCAGGCGAACCAAGGTTACCGACATAGCCCGAAGAATTGCCAAACTTAAGTGGCAGTGGGCAGGGCACATTGCTCGCAGAACAGATGGCCGATGGGACCGAAAGGTTCTGGAGTGGCGACCGCGTACAAGAAGGCGTAGCGTAGGAACGCCTCCTACAAGGTGGACCAATGACCATGTGAAGGCCACAGGAATCCGCTGGATGCGGGAAGCACAAAACCGGTCGAAGTGGTGCTGGACATAGGCATCCCCAAGCACCGGCTTGGGGGAGGCCTATGTCCAGCAGTGGACGTCTTTCGGCTGAAATGATGATGATGATGATGATGATGATATTATAAAGCATTGAATGTGTTTGTAATCGTTGCACCCAACATTCTGCCTGAATTGTCAATTGTGTGTAAAAGTTATATTCTCTTCACACTAATGTATAAAAAGGCAGTAGAAGGTCTCTTGATGAAAGACAATTGCCATTATTTTAAGCACTATAATAGCATAGGTTTAAAAGGAGTGCGAATATTTTAGGAGATTATCAGGTGCATAAAACTGAACAACTTCCCCCAAGGAACCTACGTCGAAATCTGAAAAATAAAATTCATCTTCTCATACAAACATAAGTCACGTGATCTATCACATTGTATGAAAAGTCAATTTTTTGAGATTTACTTTAATTTCCGGCCGAAGAGAAAATATGTTTCTGGCAACTTTTACATCTGACAGCAACGAAAATAAAGAGCCCTGTGATGCAAAATCAGATGAATAATAACTGAGAAAGGACTGAGGTACAAAAGAATACGTGTTTTACGAATTTAAACTTTATTAGTTCCTCATTGTGTCCAACTGACAGATGTCAAGGAACGCATTCGCTCGGTGCCCGAATTATACTTCTAAAGGAACGTCAACCGCAGTTACTACTCACATTGTCCTTATAACCATTTACATGCATTTCGTGTAGTACCTAACAAGAACTGCATCCTATACTAAATCAAGCAGGCCTGTAATTTCATATTAAGTACTAACTACCCTACATGTATAATTAACTGTGACTTGTAATAGTCGGTCCAAATAGACGATTGAGGTATGACAGTTTTGGCTTTTGAGGGTATCAGGCGATTGGCTAGCAACCGATCACTGATATTGTCCACGTTATCTTTGGCCCATGCCACAGCTAAACGTGGTGAATTTGTTACCTGTCTTCCTCAATTTAGGAAAGTTGACGTGAAGATATGTATGGTATTTAATGTATTTCCTTAACGTCTATAATGCAACATAAGATTATTAATTAAATGTCACGGACAACAGTAGGCTTTTCAAACCTACATACTTTCGAAGTAATATAAATTACCGAACAAATGAGCAATCGTTGTAGGGTTTTTCGTAACAGGATTTTTCGCACAAACGTTACATCGCACCAATAACGCATCGACGGAATAAAACATCGTACAACTGAATTATCGACACACCGTGTTCGATATAATAAAAATCGAATCATCAACTTTCGAAAACAAGTAGGGAACCCTTACCACGTGACATCAACGAATAATTTATACTGGTGTGATATTCATGTAGGCTGTTTACAGCACGCTTGTCATGACGCTTTCTATTTCTGCGAAGAATAGACGCAGTTCATTCTACACAAAGTGACATTTCGTTTCTTCATTTTTGACATCGCACCGTAGAAATCGTTCTACATAGAAAAGGACATAGACAAAGATCGTTAGAAACGAAAGACAAAATGACAGGTTGTAGAAGGATGTCTACGGTGCATGTCAAAAATGGAGAAACTAAATGTCACGAGGCAGTATGCCTTCGCCTTTCCAACAGGAAGAATTTATTCAAATACTACTACAAAACATCAACTGTCAAACTGTTAATAATTTGACGACGAATGCCGCCCGAATTTAATTTGTGTTTATTTTCTACTGTTAAAATAAAAAAAAAAACATTCTTTCACGCCACCCAAGAAAAAGCAAAAAAAAAAACAAAAGGCTTCAAAAATATAAGAGCGAATGGGAGTCCGAATACCAGTGGTGCAAGAAGATAACAACAATAACAAACAACAAGAAGAAGAAAACAATTATGGAGCAAAGTGTACTATTATAAAGGTAATAGATTATTGATGGCCGAAGCGAAGAGCAATAACAAAATATACAACATTAGTTTTTGTTTAACCTAAACCCGAAAAGGGGTCATTGTACTCATCATTTTGAACAACTTTTTCTATGGGACCAACCTTGAAATCGCAAAAAAAAAAAATCAGCTGTTCCATACATTTTGTCGATTTAAGTGAACACAAATGTATGGAACAGCTGATTTTTTTTCGCGATTTCAAGGTTGGTCCCATAGAAAAAGTTGTTCAAAATGATGAGTACAATGACCCCTTTTCGGGTTTAGGGTAAACAAAAACTAATGTTGTATATGGAAAAATAAATAATGATTAAAAATAAATGGGTAATCTTTTTTTCCTCAATTTCCCAAAAGTACTATATTTTTGCATCTTTTTTGGGAAACATACTATATTTGTTCAACAAAAAGGTAGACATAACCTCAAACTCTGCTTAGTTACATTTTTTTCTCTACGAGTATCTTTAAGCCACAGTATTCTAATTTTAAAGTCTTTCGGAAAAATTAGGAAAATCTAGGACAGTACGATCAGCTAGGACCAATTTCGAAGCATTTATGAACACAACTACGAATAATTTTCGCAAAAAATCAAATAAAACCACTTCTCGCCTTGTATTATTAACTTGTTTTGGCAACTAGCTACGACAGCGCCATTTTGACAGTTGACTTCCCCATTATGACCTTTCATAGTCGTTAGAGCCTCCTTAGGCTCTAGTTAAAGTAAGGTGAACTTTGGAGCTGTTTTTAGGTCACCAAATGTGGTAGCACATGATGTGACAGTTGATATGGCTATAAAGGGAGTGACTACCGAGATGACGACTAATAGAGAAGTATGGAAGAAAAGACATGTTGCACCGACCACAAATAAATTGCGATAGGCCAAGAGAATGGTGATGAAATGTGGTAACACATGATGTGACAGTTGATATGGCTAGAAAGGGAGTAACTACCGAGATGACGACTAATAGAGAAGTATGGAAGAAAAGACATGTTGCACCGACCACAAATAAATTGCGATAGGCCAGGAGAATGGTGATGAAATGTGGTAACACATGATGTGACAGTTGATATGGCTAGAAAGGGAGTAACTACCGAGATGACGACTAATAGAGAAGTATGGAAGAAAAGACATGTTGCACCGACCACAAATAAATTGCGATAGGCCAGGAGAATGGTGATGAAATGTGGTAACACATGATGTGACAGTTGATATGGCTAGAAAGGGAGTAACTACCGAGATGACGACTAATAGAGAAGTATGGAAGAAAAGACATGTTGCACCGACCACAAATAAATTGCGATAGGCCAGGAGAATGGTGATGAAATGTGGTAACACATGATGTGACAGTTGATATGGCTAGAAAGGGAGTGACTACCGAGATGACGACTAATAGAGAAGTATGGAAGAAAACACATGTTGCCCCGACCACAAATAAATAGCGATAGGCCAGGAGAATGGTGATGAAATGTGGTAACACATGATGTGACAGTTGATATGGCTAGAAAGGGAGTGACTACCGAGATGACGACTAATAGAGAAGTATGGAAGAAAACACATGTTGCCCCGACCACAAATAAATAGCGATAGGCCAGGAGAATGGTGATGAAATGTGGTAACACATGATGTGACAGTTGATATGGCTAGAAAGGGAGTGACTACCGAGATGATGACTAATAGAGAAGTATGGAAGAAAAGACATGTTGCCCCGACCACAAATAAATAGCGATAGGCCAGGAGACTGGTGATGAAATGTGGCAACACATGATGTGACAGTTGATATGGCTAGAAAGGGAGTGACTACCGAGATGACGACTAATAGAGAAGTATGGAAGAAAAGACATGTTGCCCCGACCACAAATAAATTGCGATAGGCCAGGAGAATGGTGATGAAATGTGGTAACACATGATGTGACAGTTGATATGGCTAGAAAGGGAGTGACTACCGAGATGACGACTAATAGAGAAGTATGGAAGAAAAGACATGTTGCACCGACCACAAATAAATTGCGATAGGCCAGGAGAATGGTGATGAAATGTGGTAACACATGATGTGACAGTTGATATGGCTAGAAAGGGAGTAACTACCGAGATGACGACTAATAGAGAAGTATGGAAGAAAAGACATGTTGCACCGACCACAAATAAATTGCGATAGGCCAGGAGAATGGTGATGAAATGTGGTAACACATGATGTGACAGTTGATATGGCTAGAAAGGGAGTAACTACCGAGATGACGACTAATAGAGAAGTATGGAAGAAAAGACATGTTGCACCGACCACAAATAAATTGCGATAGGCCAGGAGAATGGTGATGAAATGTGGTAACACATGATGTGACAGTTGATATGGCTAGAAAGGGAGTGACTACCGAGATGACGACTAATAGAGAAGTATGGAAGAAAACACATGTTGCCCCGACCACAAATAAATAGCGATAGGCCAGGAGAATGGTGATGAAATGTGGTAACACATGATGTGACAGTTGATATGGCTAGAAAGGGAGTGACTACCGAGATGACGACTAATAGAGAAGTATGGAAGAAAACACATGTTGCCCCGACCACAAATAAATAGCGATAGGCCAGGAGAATGGTGATGAAATGTGGTAACACATGATGTGACAGTTGATATGGCTAGAAAGGGAGTGACTACCGAGATGATGACTAATAGAGAAGTATGGAAGAAAAGACATGTTGCCCCGACCACAAATAAATAGCGATAGGCCAGGAGACTGGTGATGAAATGTGGCAACACATGATGTGACAGTTGATATGGCTAGAAAGGGAGTGACTACCGAGATGACGACTAATAGAGAAGTATGGAAGAAAAGACATGTTGCCCCGACCACAAATAAATTGCGATAGGCCAGGAGAATGGTGATGAAATGTGGTAACACATGATGTGACAGTTGATATGGCTAGAAAGGGAGTGACTACCGAGATGACGACTAATAGAGAAGTATGGAAGAAAAGACATGTTGCACCGACCACAAATAAATTGCGATAGGCCAGGAGAATGGTGATGAAATGTGGTAACACATGATGTGACAGTTGATATGGCTAGAAAGGGAGTAACTACCGAGATGACGACTAATAGAGAAGTATGGAAGAAAAGACATGTTGCACCGACCACAAATAAATTGCGATAGGCCAGGAGAATGGTGATGAAATGTGGTAACACATGATGTGACAGTTGATATGGCTAGAAAGGGAGTAACTACCGAGATGACGACTAATAGAGAAGTATGGAAGAAAAGACATGTTGCACCGACCACAAATAAATTGCGATAGGCCAGGAGAATGGTGATGAAATGTGGTAACACATGATGTGACAGTTGATATGGCTAGAAAGGGAGTGACTACCGAGATGACGACTAATAGAGAAGTATGGAAGAAAACACATGTTGCCCCGACCACAAATAAATAGCGATAGGCCAGGAGAATGGTGATGAAATGTGGTAACACATGATGTGACAGTTGATATGGCTAGAAAGGGAGTGACTACCGAGATGACGACTAATAGAGAAGTATGGAAGAAAACACATGTTGCCCCGACCACAAATAAATAGCGATAGGCCAGGAGAATGGTGATGAAATGTGGTAACACATGATGTGACAGTTGATATGGCTAGAAAGGGAGTGACTACCGAGATGATGACTAATAGAGAAGTATGGAAGAAAAGACATGTTGCCCCGACCACAAATAAATAGCGATAGGCCAGGAGACTGGTGATGAAATGTGGCAACACATGATGTGACAGTTGATATGGCTAGAAAGGGAGTGACTACCGAGATGACGACTAATAGAGAAGTATGGAAGAAAACACATGTTGCCCCGACCACAAA
The DNA here is from genome assembly GCA_905333075.3 of Atethmia centrago. Lineage (NCBI taxonomy): Eukaryota > Metazoa > Arthropoda > Insecta > Lepidoptera > Noctuidae > Atethmia > Atethmia centrago. Next base: position 21,922,303 of record HG995386.1, read on the forward strand.
TAAATAGCGATAGGCCAGGAGAATGGTGATGAAATGTGGTAACACATGATGTGACAGTTGATATGGCTAGAAAGGGAGTGACTACCGAGATGACGACTAATAGAGAAGTATGGAAGAAAACACATGTTGCCCCGACCACAAATAAATAGCGATAGGCCAGGAGAATGGTGATGAAATGTGGTAACACATGATGTGACAGTTGATATGGCTAGAAAGGGAGTGACTACCGAGATGATGACTAATAGAGAAGTATGGAAGAAAAGACATGTTGCCCCGACCACAAATAAATAGCGATAGGCCAGGAGACTGGTGATGAAATGTGGCAACACATGATGTGACAGTTGATATGGCTAGAAAGGGAGTGACTACCGAGATGACGACTAATAGAGAAGTATGGAAGAAAAGACATGTTGCCCCGACTACAAATAAATTGCGATAGGCCAGGAGAATGGTGATGAAATGTGGTAACACATGATGTGACAGTTGATATGGCTAGAAAGGGAGTGACTACCGAGATGACGACTAATAGAGAAGTATGGAAGAAAAGACATGTTGCACCGACCACAAATAAATTGCGATAGGCCAGGAAAATGGTGATGAAATGTGGTAACACATGATGTGACAGTTGATATGGCTAGAAAGGGAGTAACTACCGAGATGACGACTAATAGAGAAGTATGGAAGAAAAGACATGTTGCACCGACCACAAATAAATTGCGATAGGCCAGGAGAATGGTGATGAAATGTGGTAACACATGATGTGACAGTTGATATGGCTAGAAAGGGAGTAACTACCGAGATGACGACTAATAGAGAAGTATGGAAGAAAAGACATGTTGCACCGACCACAAATAAATTGCGATAGGCCAGGAGAATGGTGATGAAATGTGGTAACACATGATGTGACAGTTGATATGGCTAGAAAGGGAGTGAATACCGAGATGACGACTAATAGAGAAGTATGGAAGAAAAGACATGTTGCCCCGACCACAAATAAATTGCGATAGGCCAAGAGAATGGTGATGAAATGTGGTAACACATGATGTGACAGTTGATATGGCTAGAAAGGGAGTAACTACCGAGATGACGACTAATAGAGAAGTATGGAAGAAAAGACATGTTGCACCGACCACAAATAAATTGCGATAGGCCAGGAGAATGGTGATGAAATGTGGTAACACATGATGTGACAGTTGATATGGCTAGAAAGGGAGTAACTACCGAGATGACGACTAATAGAGAAGTATGGAAGAAAAGACATGTTGCACCGACCACAAATAAATTGCGATAGGCCAGGAGAATGGTGATGAAATGTGGTAACACATGATGTGACAGTTGATATGGCTAGAAAGGGAGTGACTACCGAGATGACGACTAATAGAGAAGTATGGAAGAAAACACATGTTGCCCCGACCACAAATAAATAGCGATAGGCCAGGAGAATGGTGATGAAATGTGGTAACACATGATGTGACAGTTGATATGGCTAGAAAGGGAGTGACTACCGAGATGACGACTAATAGAGAAGTATGGAAGAAAACACATGTTGCCCCGACCACAAATAAATAGCGATAGGCCAGGAGAATGGTGATGAAATGTGGTAACACATGATGTGACAGTTGATATGGCTAGAAAGGGAGTGACTACCGAGATGATGACTAATAGAGAAGTATGGAAGAAAAGACATGTTGCCCCGACCACAAATAAATAGCGATAGGCCAGGAGACTGGTGATGAAATGTGGCAACACATGATGTGACAGTTGATATGGCTAGAAAGGGAGTGACTACCGAGATGACGACTAATAGAGAAGTATGGAAGAAAAGACATGTTGCCCCGACCACAAATAAATTGCGATAGGCCAGGAGAATGGTGATGAAATGTGGTAACACATGATGTGACAGTTGATATGGCTAGGGAGTGACTACCGAGATGACGACTAATAGAGAAGTATGGAAGAAAAGACATGTTGCACCGACCACAAATAAATTGCGATAGGCCAGGAGAATGGTGATGAAATGTGGTAACACATGATGTGACAGTTGATATGGCTAGAAAGGGAGTGACTACCGAGATGACGACTAATAGAGAAGTATGGAAGAAAAGACATGTTGCCCCGACCACAAATAAATTGCGATAGGCCAGGAGAATGATGATGAAATGTGGTAACAAATGTATGCCTTTATTATCAGAGATACATAAATAAAACGGACTCAATGTCCTGTGTATACACTCTATGAAAAAACAAATGACAAGCTAAACGAACGTAAACACTTCTAATCGATTATAATCGATTCCATGTCCTCAGGGATGTTCCCTTTGCATATGTTAAAGAGTATTAGAGCAATTTTCTCGAGAACTCGATTTGCAAGTCACAATGACATATTGACGGGGGTGCATAGAGTGTAACTACTATTAAAACCAGTGGCACCGTTATAGAAAAGTTCTTGAACGGTCGGTTTTGATGGAATGTGTCATCGGGAAGCCTACGGCTACAATTATGGGCGGCTGTCTGTCTTACCGTCAATGATTTAAAGCGGCTGATAGGCCGCTCAGGGCGGGTTTTTAACATAAACTTTGAGTTAAACGGATCATGGGTAAACACTGTTATGTTTGCGTGGTGTAATCGGGCGGTTTCTGATATTGTTGCGATTTTTCGTTGCGTTGTTGGTGGAGAGAGAAAATGGTTGTTTACTATTTATTGATGCTAGGTATAAAATACGCTCAAAGGGCACCTCGATTTAAATATTCATAACTATGAAAAATAAGGTATACAGATTAGTCTAATTGATACTTGATGTTCGATGTATTAGTCTAACTGATACTTGATGTACGATGTATTAGTCTAATTGATACTTGATGTACGATGTATTAGTCTAATTGTCATGTACCTAGTTAAGTATACATACAAACTAAATTACCGTTAAAATTTACTAATTGATCATTTGAACGGTCAAATTATTCAATAGGTATAAATATATTCAATATAGACTTAAAATGTTCGGTGTTGAAACGTCTTTAAAAGTCAATCGCCCGATGAAGGGAAAAGTTAGCAAAAACTTACCAAATGGTTTTACTAATGCCATCTTTTTTCATACAAACCCAAACGAAGAAAACTTTTGTCTTTGCAATAACCAATGCAAAGATTCTCAAGGCAATATAGCATACTATAAAGCTCTTCAAAGCGTTCATAAACTTCACCAGATATAAGAACACGTCACAACGAATAGATAAACCAGTTAACTTTTATTACCCACTAAACTCTTCCTACAGGTACTAAAAGAACAGTTCATATCAGAAGCTGTTCCATCCAATTAATACCTACTGGATCACCTCTATGAATATCCCGTCCATACATTACAAGTCCCAAGATTTATACCACACAGTATATCTAATACCCAATAATTTATTATACGTCACACATTTCACATGAAAATTATATTGAACGCAAACTTTAATTTACCAGTTCCGAGATAGTATCGATACATCGATATCGATGCAATTACCGGTTGAATCGGTACTGATTTATACGATAATGATGGGACAGTGGCTTCCATTCACATGGTTGCGGAACTTGGTAGTCATGTGTTGTTGTAATTATTGGTGCGGTTGAAATACGAAATGCTTTTGCGGTCGAAGCGTTATTCTGTAGTTAGGTACATTATTGTTGTACGAATTGAATATTGTTTTAAGATTAAGATTTCCACTATAATCATTGCAAAAGGTATCGTTTAATTACAGCACGTAAAACTAACCTCTAATAACTTTGTTTCACATCAAAAGTAATTATTAACCAACCAACTAAAATTTTAAGAAAGGTTTTTTATTTATATTTTATTTGGACGGTTTCTCAGCAGGATTGTCGTCAACGCCATTGCCATAGCGAAAAATAGAATAGAATAGAACCTTTTCACTATCAGTAGAATTTCGCTTTTCGTTTTCATTTGAAATATCTACAACCGATGATACATAAAATTATCACACCAGAGACAAAGATCATGCTTAGAAGTAACTTATCAATAAAATAACTTTTAATAATTATATTAAACAATAAACTATTTTAACTTTTCAGAGCATATGAAACACCATTCAATAGCTATTCTATCACTAAACATCACACAATTAATCAAATAAACTGTTAACAATAAATAAAAAAGGTGCGATTCAAAAAAATCAATTCACCGTTCTGTATTCGAATAGCCGGCGGCCATTCTGATTTATATCTAGCTACAAAATGGCGTATTAGTCACAAATCACCTGAGACTTTCATATAAATTACCTAGCACGCGTGTGTATGGTGTGTTAGTGTCAAGAACTATTAAATTGAATTTGATGGGATTTTTAGTGATAATGATACTACCTACTGGCGTTTTGGAAGGGACATGCCAAATTATGAGATTTCGTGTTATGTCTTCCAGTTATATTAGCTATTTAACCATGTATATAATAGAAGGTTTGTGTAACATAGCATCAGCCTGTAATCCCCGAAGGGTTACGCAGAGATGCACCTCTGGTACACGCACAGGGAGCTACCTGTTGCGTATAATCTATACGTATGTGTGTATCCAGTTTCATAATTATACGCCGTTGGAGAACAAAGACTTTGCCAGCTTAAGCATTAAATGCCCATTAGACTTTTTAGGAACAGGACAGGACAGCTATATCAATCATGTTGTAATGTAAAATCACTTTTTTTTTTCGGCGGCATATTATCAAATATCTTCTCTCGCTCTGGGAGGAGCGGGAGGGTGTGTCAGACTCTTACTGACTAAAAGCTACCCATGTTCTTTCCGTTGCCTGTGTTGCCAGGGGCCTCGGTAACCCTTTCGAACTTTCCCGCGACCCCGGCAGGCATCGGTTCTACTGGACCCCTACACTTGTGCTGGCGACATCTCTTTGAGGCGCGCGTGGAACACAACGCGCCGTCGACCCGCGCCTGGTCAACGGCGGCTAGGGGCGAGAGGGCGCGAAATTTGTCTTTCCCGAAAATTTCGTGTCCTCCTTCGCGAGCATTACTGCTTCGCATAAGGAGGTGACGGCTGCTCATGCCCTCTCGCTCCGTACCATGGCCTGGCGAGAGATCTCGCCTCCACGAGGACACGGCGGTACTCTGCCCAAGTCGGGCAGACCTCCACCGTATGCTGCACTGTGTCCTCCGGGCGATCCACACAGTGGTGATACCCGGGTGGTTCCTCCCGCCTTATCTGACACAGGAACCTCCCGAAGCTGACGTGTCCGGTGAGGACCTGAGTCAGGCGGAAGGTGAGGACGCCGTGGCACCTCTCTAGCCACTCCTCAAAGAGGGGACTTATCACCGCAATTGTGGCGTGCCCAGCACTGGGTTGTGACAATCGCACTCTCCATGTCGCCAAGAGATCCCGCCGAAGCTCTGTCCGCCGTGCCGTGATTTCTCACGGCAGCGGAGTTACACCCCGGCGTTTCGCCTCCTCGCGCCACTCCCATACGTGCGCGAGGACTTTTGCCTCCAGATCCCATGGCGGCAATCGGGCAAGGAGGCTCGCCACCTCACCGGGCACCGTGCGGTATCCCCGGACTAGCCAGATGGGAATGACCCTTTGGACCGCATTCAACCGGCGTAAAATCAAAGTCAAATAATTAATGTATTGGAGTAATCTGACATGTGCTAGCTGTCACCTTGTGTAACAAAATGGTTACATTTAATTTATTAAAAAAAAAAAATCGGAGCCCATTTACGATTACTCGTATCCCTGTTTGTTTAGACGTACGAAACTCTAAAAACAAAAAAAAATCTTCAACTTGCATAATCATGCATAATCGGCCTATAATGTTTCCACTGCTAGGACGCAGGCCTCCTCTCTGTGAGAAGGAGTGGGCTGTAATCCACCACGCGGGCCCAGAGCGGGTTGATAGATGTCACATGTCTTCGAATTTTTGGTTCTAGGGCATGCCGGTTTCCTCACGATGTTTTCCTTCACCGTTTTGAGAGCAGTGGTGATGAAATTATTTACACAAAGTAAAGTGCCTGCCTGTGTTCGACTACAACTCACTCACGACCTACAACTCGTAAGTCGAGGCCAGTACCACTGGGCCACTGCTCTCTTCAACTTATGATATTATTTATATAGCAGTACAGTTGTGATGTTACAACTGTATTATTTTCACCTTCCCTGTCTTTAAAACTATCCTGAAATAGTAGATTGTACAACTAGTGCATAAAATGGCTCGTTTATGCCCGAGTACACTCTGCTTTTCACTTAGATTGCGATAAAATGAAACAGGCATAAAATATTTACCTACTATATATATTATATAATTTCATGCGTTGGAGATCAACCAAACAGTTGATCTCCAACGCATGAAATTGTCGTACGAGATAAAGTTGCTTGGATTTCGGCGATAATATTTCTTCAACCACGTTTTTCACATTCTGCTCCATTAGCGTGTTAGGCGAGAGTGTAATTTCTTCGTCACATGAATATTCCATTGTTATCGTTTAATCACTTTCAAAAATGTTGCAAAATTGAAGAAGAGAATAGCTAATTCCCGCCACGAAAGATTTTTAAAAGATTTTTAAAATACATTCCACGTGTGTCATTCGACTTGGGTACTTCATACTGCCAAGTCATAATAACGTTTCTTTGCGTTTTTAAATAATAAATGACAGCTATTTTATCTGGTTTTATTAAATTAACGATAGAAAACACGGTAGTGATATAAATTAAAGTAAATTAAAAAAATAACATACGTGTGGCTGTTGGGCCTGATTAGGTATCTTAGTCTTAAAAAAACTTTATGCACTAGAGCATAAAAAGCGATTTTATGTCGCCTACGCAGAACACCAAGACGAACGTTTAGAGCATGAGAAGTGAAAATGAGTTTGTAGTTCCCTGATTAGGCTGAAACAATAAGGTCGCATACGTTGGCTAAATAGTACAACACAGTCATGATAAGAAGTGAGAATAACCCTTCAGTGTTGGCGGCAATCTCCTTCGTAATGAGCCATTTACTGTGGTGTATGCCGTGTGATCTACGATTATGTCCAATCTGCATGCCAAACATACGGCATGCTTGAAATTATACCTGTTGAAATGTGAGGCAATACCTATTCGAATGGTAAAATATTTTTGTTAGTAGTGTGTGCATAATTAGCCTATAATGTTACCACTGTTGGGACACAGACCTCCCCTCATCGAGAGGGAGTGGGGTGTAATCTACCACGCGGGCGTTGGTAGATGTCACATGTATTCGAATATTTGGTTCTAGGACATGCTGGTTTCCTCGCGATGTTTTCCTTCACCGTTTTGAAAGCAGTGGTGATGAAATTGTTTACACAAAGAAATGTGGCTGCTTGGGTTCAAACCCACGACATACAACACGTAAGTTGGGGCTGTTACCACTGGTCCACCATTGCTCTTAGCGTCTAGTAATGTGTTGTTAGAGCAAATTATTGATTTGCACAAGTCACGTGACGGTCAAATAAGTAAATAATAACTTAAAAATTACTTACCTACTTAGAAGATTCCGAGGTTTTTGTTGTAAGTACAATGTGCGACATGTGCCCAGCATTGTCTATAGATACTTAAGTAGGTACTGTTAGGTTTTAAAACATGTTCTGGTATTTTTCATTACACTTTAGGGTTCCGTAGGTCAACAAGGAACCCTTATAGTTACGCCATGTCCGTCTGCCTGTCTATCTGTGTGTCTGTCTGTCTGTCCGCGCCTTAGCTCAGAGACGCTTAGAACTAGAAAGCAGTAATTTGGCATGGGTATACGTACAATATTTTATATTAATCATGCCGACATAATGGTAAAACAACATTTTTTTTTCCTCGTCTATGTCACGGTGTGGGGTATCGTTGGATAGGTCGTTCAAAAATATTGCAGATCTGAAAACATCGATTCAGTAGTTCCAGTTTGCGTAATATTAAGCTTTAAAATGCTAATTTTTGTTAGAGTCAAGTTCCCCCCTCTGCCAGCTAAATGGTTGTTTTTGGATACGTCGTCAAAAGCTCATGCCAGTACTATATATAACGAAATTAAAAGGAACAAATTAACGAGTAATAGTCGACTAACTTAGATTTGCAGTTGGAGAATTGACTGTGATGTGTATCGATGATTGGGAGAACATGTTTTTCAACTACAATGTTAAGTTTATTTTTGGAATAAATTCATCCCAACTACGGAACCCTTCTTTGTGCCTTGTTCGACACGCACTTGGCCGGTTTTTTGGTGTTGAAATCGGTAAGCTCCTTACATTCTGCTAATGTTATAATAGCACCTCAGATAAGTTTTGCAGGGGCTCACTTTAGAGACATATAACCTACTTTACATGGAGACCTCAATGTTCAAGGTTTGTGCAGACTGGAGCGATATCGCGGGCGCGACTGGCATTTTACAGCATGTCGCGCCCGCGATATCGCGGTACTCTGCACGAGCCTTGATTGTAATTGATTTTGGTTTAACGACAAGTGCTAGCATAAAACAAAATAAAGTTATCTGCAAAATGAATTCACTATTGCAACAAAATCTAACGAACCATAGCAAAATAATCACATCACTTCACTTTGACCATATAATTTTCAATTTCGTAAACCTATTTTGCTAAACGGGACAAGCTTATAAGATTCTAAAGTTTTGCTTAAAACCGATTAGATGCGAAGTTACCATTTTGTAGCTTAATAATAATGATTATTTTGTAAGATAAGTGGTAATTTAATTTGAATGAAAATGTGACCAATTTTGTAGATGCGACCTGCTATATTTCGTTTAATGCTCTTCTTGATTACCGATTTTCAGCAAGAATTTATAATATACCTAACATCACGCCTTGTTTCGCGGAAGGGTTGGGCAAAGGTGTACCTGTAGTACACCCACATTTCGCCAGATATGTTTAAGTCCCATGTAATAGGGGGCAAGCCTATTGCCATCAACCGGGCACAAATCCAGACTCCGGGCTGCTACTCAGAAATTCTACATAGAAAAACCCAATGACACTTTGCCCGACCCGGGAATCGAACCCAGGACCTCAGCAGTAGCAACCACTGCACCAACGATGCAACAAGAAATTATTATTTATTTTTTTGTTTATTATTTTAATCAGTCTTGGGTGAATTGCCCAAGCAAAAAAATACACGGCAAACCTGAGAACGGTAGTGCAATGTGCTGATTATTAATTTTATATATTTTTTCTCAAGAACGTAAGTATTTCTCTACCTTGGCAAAAAAAATCATTGGTATCTACCCTCTAATATACCCAAAAAAAAAATTACAAAGTGTTATTTTATCATCACGGTGACCTGTCCTGAACCCAATTCCGCTCATAACATACCTTCTCCTGCAAATACATTCGTAATATGGATTTAAATTGATTTTGTTATCATTAAATTATAATATATTCGATCAAATAAAACAATTTTTGTTTGTTTATCTTCTTTCTCATGGATTTGACAGGCAGTCAACTTTTGTCTGGAAAAAAGTTATCATTTCAGAGGACAGTAAGTTTTAGTAGAATAGCCACATCAACATTGCGTTGTTACGCCCCTTTCACCTTTTCTCACTCCGGATCAGTCCGGCTTAAGCTCTCGGCGCGAACGCACCGGTCCCAACGTCTTGCGGTTTCCCGCCAAAAAAGTAAGTTTATCATTTCAGTAATATGGGGACAAAAATAGTTTCATTTCGGTGGCTGTTATAACTCGTGCTAGATTTGTTTAATTTGTTTCAAAATTGTGTATTAAATTCGCAGTAAGTACTGTTTTGTTTGAGTAGTGTTCATATTTTTTAAATAATTTTTTTTCGGAGTTAAATGTAGAACTAACCTCTATTTTATCATCTCAGTGTTATCATTTCAGTGGATTCGGTGGACTGTTATACCAATTACAGTCCACCGGAATTAAAAGTATCTCCGAAATGATAAAAACATAAAGTTTTAGAGATCCTGGTGTCAAATACAAAGTCATAGTTTTGTAATGTACCTACTTTTACCTAGAGTGTCGATTAGATTATTTAGGTGTATTTGTTGTGTAATATTTGTGCTTAAGATTATAATATATACATATATCTATGTAGTTAGTACATGTTTACTATACTTTAGATACACATTTGTTCGGCTCAACGAAAATGTGATGAGTGTGTGGGTCACCACAGTGTAGATTATTATACCTACTAATTGTCAACAAAATAATTATTTCGAGGGTTTACCTTCAATATAAGTCACTTACCTTTATTTTTATATCATTTATTACGAGTAAATAACAATAATAAATAATATTTGATATAATTACAAAATTTCTTAATTTTACAAGATATAACAAATAAGTTAAAGAGCATTTAAACGTTATATGAAAAAAAAAGAGATATACCTATGTGATGAGAAATTGCCTGTGAGAGTGTTTGTCTGAGTCAATGCAAGAGAGCTAGTGTGTGAGCGCGTGGTGTATCTGAAGGTATAGTATTTTATAGGATCATAGTATAGTGTGTATGAATGTATGTCTGTGGATATGAGAAAGAAGAAAATTGAAAAGCGTGTATTTTGATTTTAGGATGCCGCGGCCTAAGCAACAGACTAGAGAAGAAAGGTTGGAAAAAAGGAGGTTGTATGAAAGAAGAAGAAAAGAGAGAATTAAGAGCAATGAAGTCTCACGCGAAGAGTTTTTGAGAAAAGACAGAGAAAGGTATGCCAGAAAAAAAGCAGCGGGATTAATTGTTTCAAGGCATCTAATGACCCCTAAAAAATTGAAGAAAAGTACCCAAAAAGGAGAAAAACCAGCAGTAGAAGTCATAAAACCTGATGAAAAAAAAAATCGAATTCTCAGGAGGGTGGTGAAATTTTTAGAAGATGATGAAAATTCAACACTGTGTCCTGGAAAAAATGACACCATATCTAGACATGGATTAAAAAAACAAAAAAGACTATTGACAGACACACTTAAAAATTTACACTTGAAATATTTGGGATCAGGAGAACCACCGATAAGCTATTCAACATTTTCAAGAATGAAGCCTTTCTGGGTCACTCAACCAAATGTGAATGCACGAAATACATGCCTATGTGAAAAGCACGAAAATATGAAACTTTTGATTGAATCTATGAAAAGAAACCGCCTTATCAAAGAAAATACAATATCCGACGTTTTAAGTAGCCTATGTTGTAGTAAAGATAACATCGATTGTCTGCAAAGAATATGCTCAAGTTGTAAAAATAGACACATTGATTATCAAGAGTTTAATAATGAAGTGAACATAGCGTATTGGGGTTGGGAGAAGAATAAAAGCATATATGTCAAAAATAATGTAGAAAAATCTGCTATTAAAGTTGAAAAAGTAAGGCGTTGGGTGAAACCACTAGATTTAATAAAAAAATTCGAAGATAGCCTGAAACCATTCCTTAAACATTGCGTCAATAATAAAAATCAAAATCAAGCTTTCAAAACGTTAAAAGAAAATATGACTACGGAAGACTGTATTATACAAATTGATTTCAGTGAAAATTATAATGCCAAATATGGATCCGAAATTCAATCCCTTCATTTTGGTGGTAGCAGACAACAGTTCACTTTGCATACTGTCGTAATATATTTCAAACTCGACAACGAAACTTGCAAAACTCAGTCATTTTGTACTGTAAGTACCTCTTTAAGGCATGATGCTGCTGCAGTATGGGCACACCTCATTCCTGTTTTGCAAGAAATTGAGATAACTGCTCCTCTGGTTCGTAAACTTTACGTTATTTCTGACTCACCATCTGCGCAATACAGGAATAAAAATATATTATATATAATAACTCAGTTATCCTCCTATTGTCCGATGCTGACCCACATAATTTGGAACTATTGTGAGTGTGGTCATGGAAAAAGCGCAGCAGATGGAGTGGGTGGAGTATTAAAGAGAACGCTAGATAAACAAGTCTCATATCAACATGATATTACCAATATTGAATCGCTGGTACAAAACCTACAGTGTTATGTTAAAGGTGTGAAAATTGAAACAGTTGAAGATTATCAGGTGACAGAAAAAGATTGGCTCTTGCCCAAAGACTTAAAGACTTTTCCGGGAACTATGAAAGTTCACCAAGTTGTTTGGTCTAAAGAGTCAGGAAACCGTTTGGCACTTCGACATCTGTCCTGTATTGAAAGAGAATGCCTAAATAAAACTATTAGGTGCCCTCACGGCAAGCATTTAGGTTTTCATGACTTCACTGGGATTCAATCAACGAATTTTGCAAATAATACAAATATAGCACATCTGCGTCCAATTCAACTGTCAGAAAAATTAGTACTACGTCCCAAGCCATTCAATGAAAAGAATCTTTCCAAAAAATTACAAAGGAATAGTTTCATACATGAACCACACACACACTCAATCACAAACATTGAAATATCAATTATTAAGCCCTCAACATCCCATTCCTTTGATGGAATGAATAATCAAAAAGGAGAGAATGAGCAGGAATCATCGATAATACCCAAATCATTGCTCGAAAAATATGAAAACTTCAATGAATTTAGCACTCCATCGTGTTCATTTTTTGAAAACAATGATACTGAAATTATTGAAAAGTATGAACGGACAAGAAATATTGACAGCGAAGAAGAAATCATGATTACAGCCAAGAAGAGAAAAGTAAGAAGATTATCTTCGTCTTCGTCCAGTTCTGATTTGAATATTTTTTGATTTTTGTTATTGTATATTTAGTTTTTTAAATATTTGCTGTCATTTAATGGCATGACTTGTTTTAGGTAGGAAGTTAAACTTATTAAAGAAGACTGATGACTATAATAATTATAGTAAAGACGTGCTGTGGTGTGATAATTAAAGAAGATTTGTTTATTAGGTACATATCTAAATTAAAAACCTATATTTATAGTCATGAAAAGAGGCTGATTAGTGAATTTGAGAAATAATTGTGTGATTTAAAGTGACATGATGAAAAATTAATCTTTAAGCTACATACTTGAACCTACTCGTAAATACGTACCCAGAAAGACTGTTTTATTGGAATAACTATAATTCGCATTAGGTATAAGAATTACTTATACATAATTGCGAATTATAGTTATAGGTAGAACAAAACTTTGTTGTTTTTTGTTCTATTTAGATATGTACGTTTCTCTATTGTTGTAGTAATTTAAGAATAAAGTGATCTCAATCTCAGGTTTCTGTTATGTTTCATACGTTTATGTAAAAGGATTAAAAGTACTAAGCTATTACTACTAAGATATTTTTATAATGTTTCTTATTCATTTATTGTATTTTAAAAATATAAGAGTTGATTTAATTTTAGAAGTTTTACTGATATACCTGTAGAAACACTATTCTCCTCTCGTTACCAATTTAACTAAATTATACCTAGCATTTTTCTCTTAGTGCAATAGGTAGACATTAGGTATTACTATTAATGGCATAACTTACAAATGCAACCATCATATTAATCAGAAACTTTAAGCTTTCTAATCGCGATACGTTGATTCTTTTGAAAATATATCAAGTAAATTAGTATTAGTACATAAACAAGCAAAAATATTTATTTAAGGTTACCAGCATTTACGATAAAGTTTTCCAACATTTTCACACAACAACAACCACAAAAATTACCAAAGGTTATAAAAGTAAAGAAACTATTCATTCATATCATAATAAACATTACATTACATTAATATCATTCTTTGAGGTTATTGTAACCTCAAAGAATGATATATGTAATAATACTAACTGAAATATCTGTATATTAATGATGATATTAAAAAAACTGTGTACTGTCCTGTCTCAGTGTTTATCTAAAATTTGTGGAAATCAAACCTAACAAAGTACGGAACCCTGGCTGGGGGCACGGTTGTTCTTAGCTGTATCATTTCGGTGGATTTATCATTTCGGTGGTAATTTTTATCATTTCGGTGGACACTTTTAATTTCAGTGGACTCTTAAAACTTTATCCTTAAATATTTATGTAAGTTTTGATAATATTTGATGTCCACTCACGCACAATGTTATAAAATAGACTAAAGTATTATTTGTCACTAAAAATATATAGATTGCATTGAAATAAAAAAATCCCACCGAAATGATACATAAAAATCTCTTGTTGAAATTCACCCCTTTATTAGATGGCTGAAACTAGAGGTAACTGGGTGGAATGTGACCCACCGCTACATTCCACCCAGTTAACTTTTTTACAGTGGAGGATGACTTACTTTTTACAACCTGCCTTTTTTTTGGATGGAAAATCATCAAATAACTTCTCCCGCTCTGGGCGGAGCGGGAGGGTGTGTCAGACTCTTACTGACTAAAACCCACCCGTATTCCTTCCGTTGTCTGTTTTTCCAGGGGCCTCGGTGACACTTTAGTGCCTTCCAGCGACTCCGGCAGGTTTACGACCTGCTTGGCATTGCAATTTTCCATTTAAGTAATATTGATTTGTCAGTTTTGCCAAACAAAATTCTAATTCAAAAGCAAAAAAAGGAAAACCAGAATGACTAGAAAATATAAAACTGCCTCGTTGGTATAGAGGTCGCAAGCGCTACTGCTGAGCATGAGGTCCTGGGTTCGATTCTAGGGTCGGGCCTTGTTATTGGGTTTTTCTATATGGAATTTCTCAGTAGCAGCCCGGAGTCTGGATTTGTGCCCGGTTGATGGCAATAGGCTCGCCCCCTATTACATGGGACTTAAAAACATAACTGGCGAAATGTGGGTGTAAATGATAAATGATTTATTTTCTATAAGTAGGTTTGTAAAAACACTTTTACACGTCAATCATATTTTTAAAATAAAGCTAGATGAGGTCGGCGTTTCCTATCTGACTACTCTGAGAAGAAAGGCCGAAACAAACTTAGAGGTCACAGTCTCCTTTAAAGTCCAGCCATAATCTTGGTCAGATCATGTGAAGGTCATGTAGATTGGTGTCTGAAATGGTCCTTTTGAGGAAAGAACCACACAGATTGAGTGGACCTGTCTAGTCAGTGCACGCATTTGTCAGTAATCGTGCAGCTCAACTCAGAACTTAAGGAGCTCAACGATGCGACGAACAATACCAAAAAAAGAACATTTGGGTAGGCCGCATAAATTACTCAAACTGCCAGACCATGATTAATACTAAATGAGAAAAAATAAACAACAATGACCCACATAGTCTTCACATTTACAATAATTGAAAACAATATAATACTTTACAAGTAAATATTAAATTCCACACAATATATTAAACTCCACAAAGTAAACTACAGTTACTACAGGTAGGTACACCTCTGCCCAACCCTTCGGGGAAAAGAGGCGTGTTGTTGTTTTAAGTTTATGTTAGAAAAGCGTTTATCGGGATTTCTTTATTTTGCCAGCAGACAGCATAACGCTTTCTATTTCTACTACTACATTTCTCGGTAGAAAACAGTCAACTGTCTACACGAAAACGTCATTTTGTCGTCTCTTCCGTCGACAAAACGCTTCTCCGCGGTTCTCGTGCTAAGCCTGCAGGACGACTTCATACATTTTTACACAGCAACACGTTCCACCTACACAAGGCAACATCGCACTGCATTATAGAGGAAATTAACGTCAAAATCTATGGCGTGTAACACTAGATATCAGTACTGAGTAATTTAAGGGTCCAACACGCACTCGGTCCGCTTTCTACGTAACCGTGCGAATCAAGGCTTTCTACCTCCGGTAATCTGTAACTGGATTATTGGAAAACATATTGAACAATAACAAAACGGTAGTCCGAACACGATTCTGACTATTGGACTGAGAAGGACTTAGTTTTAGAGATTCAATGGAAGTGGCCTTTTAATTCAGGCAATTCCCTGAGTACCCCGGTTTAATTTTATCTTGATAAAGTCAATTACAATTCAGTTTAGCTCAAAAGAACTGTCAGCAGATGATATATTGAAGAGTTTTGTGTGTTAAAATTAAATTTAGTTCTAGGTATTGGTGTTTGTACTGTCTGGCTTAAAAGTGTGACGCCTACACTTTTAACTAATGGATTATCCTAAAAGGTTATGCTAGATTATCTTCATTAGGTACCTAGCCAACATTTAAAACATTTGTTTTACAAAGGGGATTGCCGTTGGCCTTTAATAAGAGGCATTTTTTTTTATAATTTTCGCCCACGTACATGTCGGAAATTATGTCACAGGAACGTATTACCAGGATAATAATATTCTATGTGGTAATCCAGGTTACAAACTATCTGTGTACCAAATTTCATCCAAATCCGTTCAGCCGTTTTTGCGTGATTGAGTAACTAACTTCCTATCTAATATTATAAATGCGAATGTGAGTTTGTTTGTTTGTTACGCTGTCACGCTAAAACGACTGAATGGATTTGTATGAAATTTGACACTTGGGTAGACGATGACCTGGATTAGGACTTATGATACTTTTTATCTCGACATTCCCATGGGATCGAGACTTATGCGGGTGAAACCGCGGGGCGTAGCTAGTTTATCATAAAAAAACTTGGTGATACAATTAAGGTTTAATATGTATGTAATTTGCTTCATTTTTAAACATCATTCGGGTTAAGATTTTTTGTATTGTAAGCTATGCATTTCTGGTTTACTTAAACTGTACCCAAACTCAGATTTATCTCTTCCAGTCCTGCACTATTTCTGTGACAATATTATTTCCAATTGATCGTGAGACGTGACGCTCGTGGAAGTGAAACCCTCTTTTGTAATGAGCGATTATGAGTAACGATTCTCGATTTTTTTTGCATCGAAATACAATATCGATTGCGAAATTCGCGACGAATTCGAGATTAAGTTTTTCCATCCGAAAATAACTTTATATTAGGCCAGTATTTGACTGGCATTCTTTTTTCTATTCGTTATTTCGTCATTGCATTTTGTCACGAATTAGAAATTCTTCTAATAAAATAGAACCGTTTAGGAATATCGATAGTTTTATAAGTGTTATAAATAGCTGGATTCGGTTTTGTATGAAATGTGGTTGTAAATAAATGGAAAGTATTTTTTTGTTTTTATTGTATGTCTGGTGTTGTATTGTATTGCTATTTCTCATATTTTTCTTTTATTTTCAGTTGAAGGGAGAAAGGCACGTTTTCCACGTTCTTATCGACTTTACTGGACGTGTTCAGTCCTGCAGCCAACTGATAGAACTCTGGAGATAATCAGGAGGTGGGATATCAGATAGAATCAAATTTTACCAGCACGAAATATGATTAAAAATATGTATATACATCTATATTTATTTCAGATACCACATAACCCTTATTAGAAATCATCTTTCAATTATTCAAAAATACATACAAAATCACACATAGGTAAATAAATACAAACGAATAAATACAACATAAATACAATACCAACACACAAATTAGATAAATGAAATTCAATATATGATGGGATGGTTAGCGTAATGGGTGCGATTAGCAGTAGGTACTTTTTTTTTTGGATGGGAAATTATCAAATAACTTCTCCCGCTTTGGGCGGAGCGGGACGTGTCAGACTCCAACTGACTAAAACCCACCCGTATTCCTTCCGTTGCCTGTATTGCCAGGGGCTTCGGTAACCCTTTCCTACCTTCCCGCGACCCCGGCAGCAGTAGGTACTTACAGTCAGTCTTAAAAAGATGTATACTGGGTGCCCGTAAATAATGATAGCCTTGAGATAGCATATAATAGGGACAAAGATTCATGAATTGCCGTGCTAATCCAGTGTTTCCATTTTTGTATTACATTTTATAATTTTTTTAAATTAATTATTGTACTTATGCATGATTTTTAATATTTCATGGAGGAGCTCATGGCTAATTAACAACAGCCGCACGAGTCGATTCATCAGGTTAAGCTACGCCTGACGGGGTTGGTCCGTGAATGGGTGATCCTCTTTACATACAGAGACTCCTCCGTGCCTCGGAAAACTCCTCCGTCCCGGCTGTCATTCGTGGATCTTTGACAGTCGTTAAGGCTCTTCAGAAGCCTGAAAGTCTGTCAACCAGTCTTGCCAAGGGGTATCGTATTACCCAGTTATAGGGTTGTGGAGGTCAGATAGGCAGTCGCTCCATGTAAAATACTGGTATTCAGCTGTATCCGGTTACACTGGAAGCCAATCCCAACGCAATTGGGAAAAGGCTGGGCAGATTGCTTGATTGATTTTGATTATTTATAATACATCATTTTTATTGTATTTTACTTTGACTGAAATAAGTAAATCTAATTGAATTGAATCAAAAATATCACATTCGTTCCCTCAAGCTGCAAACCCAGCTTCCAAAAATATCCTACAGCATTTGATTCTATTAAAAAGTTATCTAGCGCCTAACGCCATCTATGATCAGCAATCTCAAACTAAAGCAATTGATAACTGTAAAAACGAATCTATACCTAGTCTAGTGCAAAATATAAAACATACTTTCAAATAAAGAATCTAAATCTAGACATCATGACAATGTGTCAAGTGGAAAGTGTCAATTTGTCAGCAACTGCTATCGGTTGAGACACAACGGTTGCGCCGGAGTCGATCGCTTATGAATCAATTGCCTTGTTCGGATCGATGTAATGGTTGCGTAGATGTATGTGGATGTCTGAGATGGATGATAAGGATGATGTGTGGAATTGTGGATAGTTTTCTGATAAAGTGAGTTATTTTATTTATGTTATAGGTTTTTCGATTTTGCCGGCCGTAGTGATAGGTTTAGGAATGAAAGTGAGTTTGTCTTTGATAATTCTGTGGGTTGTATGATTTGTATCATAGAATAATGGTAAGCCTTAAAGTTTTACAATGAATTTGCATAATCATTAGATTTCCTTATCCTTACTAATATTATAAATGCGACAGTGAGTTTGTTTGTTTGTTACGCTTTCACGCTAAAACGGCTGAACGGATTTGGATAAAATTTGGCATATGGGTAGATTATGATTATAACCTGGATTAGGACATAGAATTCTTTTTATCCCGATATTCCCACGGGATCGAGACTTACGCGGGTAAAACTGCGGAGCGCAGCTAGTTTTTAATTAAGTATTAAGTACTTCGTTATAAAAGATAAATAATAATTATGACATTTCCGATCGAACGCAAAACATACACCATTTGCTTAGCCTATATGCATAATGACGTCGTTTTGTTCATTAATAAAATAGTAAGGCCTCGTTAGTCTAGTCCAAGCAATCAAATATCGCAAGCGGTTATTCTATTTCGAATTTCTCCGGAATACCCAGGAGTCTGGATTTTTACCCGGTTGATGGCAATAGACTCGCCCCCTATTACGTCCGACTTAAACATCACAACGAAATGTGGGTGTGATATAAGTAGATAGAGATGGGTAGGCAGAGGTGTACCTATAGGTACGTCACTGCCTAACCCTTCGGGGAATACAATAAAGTCATAAAATAGAGAAACACAAACAACATAACGTCTCACACATATACACAACTTTCTTAATAAATAAAAAACTTTCAATTCCTAGTTACGCTAATCGTTGTCCTCTGCAATTAGATCTTACATATATCCACATTTTACAACATATGTTTACAATGATATATAATCTTGTAATGCGCTCATACTTTTGTAATGATAGGCAATGGACATGTGCCCGGCTTAGGGCGGAATTTGCTACTAGAGGGGGGAGAGTGGGGTGGATTGGAACTGTGGCGTAAGAGAGGTGGTGGAGCTAACAAACAGCTTTAAAAAAATCTCCGTTTATCTACGTCGCCTGCGGATTTGAAAAGATCGGATCTGGTAACTTGTTATATATGTCAGCGCCACTGATTGGTAGGTCTTGGCGGTAACCGAATTATTCGCGGTAACTAAGCTAGGGCAATCCGACCAAATAGAATAGGTTAGGTTAGAACTGACAAAAACCACGCGCGAGCCGAGCGAGCGAAGCGAACGGTGCCGCGACAGCGGCCTGCGAACGCTTCTTCCAAGTTGGTCGCAAGTTACTTGGCCATTTAGTATTAGGGCAAGGTACGTTCGTCGCATGCAAGTTAGATACTAGTTCACAATTTGTCGGTTTGCCCTGGTTAAATTATAAACTATCGAAAAATAATGCATTAAATTGTAAATGGTTTGTTGCAGTTCACAATTTTTCGACAGTTTATAATTTCTCTACATAAATTATATACTGACGATGTTTATAATCATACGGTGACATATAGAGGCACTGTTTGATAACGACATTTAACTGTTTACAAAGAAGCAGTAACATCTAAAACATGTAAAGTTTACTCATCCTCCATAGAAAAGGGAGGATCCTCCGACCAGACGGGTGTCATGTCTGGTGGGCAACTGCCCGACGGTTGATGTCGGGGTGTTGTATATTTATGCTAGTTGCGCGGTAAACTCTGCTTGTGCGATGCAGGATTTGGCGTGACTTCAGTGTGATGCTTAGTTCGCATGTGGCGACGTAGATCATCACTGATGCACCACATCACTTCCCTCCGGAGACCGGAGGTCGATAATGGGCTGAGTCGTGTATCTTGCGATGCCTGCCAGTGCTAAATGAGGTTCCAGTGGGTTGGAACCGGTTGTCGCATGGTTCGCGGTGGGTCGGAACTGTCTGCGGTGATGCCCCAGTGCATCGGGGTGGCGCTGCGTTATGATCCAGTGAGTACAGTGCCGGGTTGAGGGCTGACTGCTGGCGTTGACCAGGAGAAGGTTGAAGAGCTCTGCTTGTTTACCGGCTGAAAGTGCAGTGTGCTGTGCCAACGTTGCAGGTGATGACCAGGTATGCGCGGTCACTACATGCAGGTGGTTAGGATACCCGTTGAAGCCGTGGGTGCTGGCTGGCTGTGTGACTTGCCGCTCGAGAGCTTGAGGAAGTGATGATGAAGACGTTACGCTGAAGTAGTTGCTTGAAGGCTGCGCTGACGTTCATCACGTCGGGGTTACCAGTATAGAGGCATGAGGAACAGGGTGTGAAGTTCACTCATCCTCCATAGAAAACGGAGGATCCTCCGACCAGACGGGTGTCGTGTCTGGTGGGCAACTGCCCGACGGTTGATGTCGGGATGTTGTATATATGCTAGTTGCGCGGTAAACTCTGCTTGTGCGATGCAGGATTTTGCGAGACGCCAGTGTGATGCGTAATTCGCATGTGGCGATGTAGATGCAGCCACATGTTTTGCAGATTTTCGCGTCTCTTAGTGTCGGTATTTAATGCTAGTCAGCTATCAAATGTGTAATTATTGAAAAAACTTCTCCACGGGTTTTTGTACCAACTGTTAAATTAAATCAAAACGTATGGAGCATCTGCTTTTCTTTCGTGGTTTGCGGAACGAGTAAACTGCCAGAAATGGTCATGTAACGTTATGCCCGAAAAAGTCAGTTTCAAGTGTCAAAAGTTTTTGGCTTGTTAAAAAACAAAAAAATTTGACACTTAACTTGAGACCATAGGTACTACGTTATACTCGTATATAAGAGGGCGACTCTGAAAGTTTTTAGAACTGGCCACTTGTAAACGATATAGTAAAAATTCAAATTTTGAAAGTGGAACTCTTTGCCAATATTATTGTGTATACATAACATACATAATCAGCATATAATGTTCCCACTGCTGGGACACAGGCCTCCTCTCTGTGAGAGGGAGTGGGCTGTAATCCACCACGCGGGCCCGGCGGGTTGGTAGATGTCACATGTTTTCGAATTTTTAGTTCTAGGACATGCCGGTTTCCTCACGATGTTTTACTTCACCGTTTTGAGAGCAGTGGTGATGAAATAATTTACACAAAGTAAAGCGCCTGTCGGGGTTCGAACCTACGACCTACAGCTCGTAAGTCGCGGCCGTTACCACATGGCCACCACTGCTCTATATTATTGTGTATGTATTATATTAATTTGTCATTTGTTTACGATTTGGCGGCAAATTGAAAGTTGTCTGTGTCACTTCAGCATAAATTTAGCGCGAGAAAATTTTCGAACAATGATTTTTTATGACTTTCGATGTCATTTAAGTCAACAAGAAAGTTATGATAGACTTCGATTGGCCTTTCACGATGAAGCCCCATCTCGTGCCACTGTTTACAACTGGTTTAATGAGTTTAAACGTGGTCGCACTAATCTCACCGATGATCTGCGTGAGGGATGGCCTTCTACGGCGACGACTGAAAATAACATCAGTGTTGAGCGGCGTATGATAGAGACTGACAAAAGAGTGACTTATCAGCAGATTCAGACAAGCTTAGGCATCGGTATGAGTCAAGTGCACAAATCCTCCATGAACATTTAGCGGTCAAGAAGCTTTGTGCCCGGTGGATACAAAAACTCTGTCGTGTTGATTGGTGTCGTGAAATGGTGGAAAGATTTAACGGTGGTGACTCAAATGCTGTGTTCGACATACCTACGGGTGACGAAAGCTGGATTTATTGTTATGATCCTGAAACTAAGAGACAGTCTGCTGTCTGAGTGTTTCCTTCCGAGGAGTTGCCAACTAAAGTGAAGAGAGGTCGAAGCGTGGGAAAAAAGACGGTGACCTCGTTCTTTGGAAGGATGACCTGTGTCATTACGCAACAATTGTTTTATAGGATCAAAAAACAGTTACTGCAGAGTGGTGTACTAACAATTGTTTGCCACTTGTCTTGGAAAAAGTTCGGGAGAAACGACCTCGCAGTACACACCGCCAAGTAAACAATCGACTACTTGGCGACGTCAGACGTGGAATTACTGGATCACCCGCCCTATAGCCCCGACCTCGCACCTTGCGTTTTTTATTTATTTCCGAAAATAAAAGAAAAAAACGTCGCGCGTCGGTACGGCGTGAGCTCGACGCGCATTTGTATGGCTAAGGTCAACGGCAATTACCCGACCCTGAAAGGGTTTTCAGATATTTCGATTATACCATAAAGAAATATTCTCAATATCCGTTACAAGTTAATGTTGCTTAAGTATTACTATGCTTAAATAAATCCCATAACATAAAACAGTAAGTTTGTATTAATAAATTATTCAACACACTTTCATGTTTACATTTTGCTCAATATACAAAAACAATTTTTACTTTACCCAAACCACAACTCAATTAAATACTCAACCAACATACTCATCAAGCACAATTAACAAACAACCTCCTGGAAATGTCACATTGTTTATTCGAGCACCCAACATGTTCATTGTTCCATTCAACCCCACCCTCCTCGTCGGTTACCACTTGACACACTTCTCGGTATAATTGTAGCAATTTACTTGCGTGTAACTGGCGACCGACCGACGGTCTAACTTGGACACGTCAAAACATATCGACATAACGCCTTGTGCAACCAGAGCCTTGATTGAGCCATTCACATATAATCAGTTGTACATTTATGCCAGTTTCACTCACCGTTCGAATACGCAAATGTCCCTTAAGGCCTTGTGTTGCATGTTTGGTAGGTGGGTTGTATCAGTACTTACTATGTCTGTGCTTATTTGACAAAGAGTTCATCAAAATTGTGTTTTCTTCGTCCATATTTTTACGAAGAATATTAAGTCATAGTACAGTCATAGGTAGGGCTCGTGGATTAGTAATAACAGCCGCACGGGTCGATTGAACACGTTAAGCTACGCTTATCGCAGTTGGTCCGTGGATGGGTGACCACCTTTACATACCGAGACCCCTCCGTGTCTCGGAAAGCACGTTAATCCGTTGGTCCCGGCTATCATTTGTGGCTTTTTGACAGTCGTTACGGGTCGTCAGAAGCCCGAAAGTCTGACAACCAGTCTTACCAAGGGGTATCGTGTTACCCAGTTATAGGGTTTTGGAGGTTAGATAGACAGTCGCTCCATGTAAAATACTGGTATTCAGCTGCATCCGATTTGTCTGGAGGCCGACCCCAACATATTTGGAAATAGGCTAGGCAGATTGATTTTGATGATTTATAATACATATACGAGTAACTGCAAACTGCTGCAGTATTTAAAAGAAGAGTGAAAGAACACTATCTTTCCACTTCATCATAGTTGCGTATGTTTTTATATTCTAGTGATATTTATTTTAGAAGTATGTATGTATATATGTTAGTATATCGATTATATGTATTCTATTTTCTCTTCTACTCTTACACACGGTGTCTACATCTCTTTATCTACTTTCCTATCGCAGGTGTGCTGGAAGAGATTTCTTTAAAAATAATCATCACCTTTTTACGTATTTTTCTGTTCTGTTATTCTTTTCTGTTTTTATATACATAACATACATAATCAGCATATAATGTTCCCACTCTTGGGACACAGGCCTCCTCTTCGTGAGAGGGAGTGGGCCGTAATCCACCACGCGGGCCCAATGCTGCTTGGTAGATGTCACATGTCTTCGAATTTTTGGTTCAAGAACATGCCGGTTTCCTCACGATGTTTTCCTTCACCGTTTTGAGAGCAGTGGTGATGAAATATTAACTGTTTTCTAATTTTACCTTTCATTAATATTTTAACTTTGTTGGCTTAGTTGTTAAGATTACTGTGCATGCTGTGGTCTACTATAAATGAAGAAGTACACCTAATTAATACCTGATGTTGCCCTTTATTAATGTGTCATGTATTGTGTACATCTGTTGGAGATCCTAAATCAATGCATAAAATAAATGAATAAAAGAAGCTATGTAGAACAATTTGGCCTTAGAAGAACAAAAAAAAAAATTGGTGGGTCTCGAATCATTGAAAGTGTTTATTGTATGACCCCAATTATTTACAATAAATTACCAAGTAGTTTAAATACTTGACAACCGCGATCAGATGGCTGTAACATTTAAAATTCTTAGGGTGATTATTGATGTTCCTGATCTGCATAATGAAATCTGTAATCTATTTGTCCCAGACAATTACTGTCGTGGCAGAAAACACCGCTTACTGGCTGTTCCAGCTTGTCGTACTGTTGCACACTCCAAGTCACCTATGCCTCGAATATTATCCTCTATTAACACTCTCCTGAACTCAAACACAGATCTTGATATGTTTGCGAATGAATGGAAGATGATACTGTCTGTTTGATTTTTTTGTGAGAGAAATGCATGACTGTGTTAAATAAATGATATGTTTAAATAGTGTAATTGGATTCGGCCGGTCTATTTAAAATAAATAATAAATAAACAGTGCTGTTTAGAGTAGACTACGTAAATTTTTAATGGACAAAACGTACTACAGTGTGACTGAGTTTTTATCTCAGAAAAATGTTTGCTAAATTGCTCTGGCTTTTGGTTAAACTTTAGTGAATCATAATATAAATGTTTGCATGCCGAATGGTGAAATATGGCTGAGATTTAATATATCATTCATGACACCTATTATCTATTACCCATATTTGCAAAATAAATGTCTATTCTATTCTATTCTATTCATTTTGCTGAATCTATGGTAACAGTTTGCGCGTCGATGGATTACACCTTGCAGAACTCATGCAAGTGTGCATAATTTCGACCTACAGAATGCAGAGAAAAGTTTATAGAAATTAAAATGTTTTTTTTTTAATCTCAACGGGTTACCTCGTGGCCTTCATCTCACCTGATGGTAAGTTATGATCAGGCTGAAGGTGGAAGCGAACTTCATCCGGAAACCTCAACTATCGATGAACTGTCTATCTTACCTCTAACTGCCGAAACACAATAATGCTGATAACATTGTTGTTATGGCGACAGACTTAGATAAGATGGTGTTAGCTAGCTAGCAGGCTTAGAAGCTCTACCACCAATCAAACCGAGCCAAAATGGTATTAAAACTTCACCATGGAGGCGTTTAAACGAGGTGGTTATACTTTGTCTAATCTGGAAGTCAAAAAGCCACTACTGAAGTTTTGACAATCTGCCTTAGCAACCACTGGCCTCAACAACGAGTAAGCAATTATTATGTTGGTACAATAAGTGTGTGTTCTATTCAGGTTTTGTAATAAAAAAACTAGAGAAAATAATTTCGTTGTGTGTTTAGAAAGATTTTACGTTTTAGGTTAGTAATTCTTGTGATAATGTGGCCCCTACTACGTGACATTCTTAAATTAAAATTTGAATGAAAGTGATATTATTTATTATATATTATGATATTCACTGCGACTAAAATATGATTGCAAGACTTGTTTAATATAAAAATACTTGTTTTTCATGTTCTTTATGATAAAATTACACAGAGAAACACAAATTCCACTCTCGCACTGCTAGTTAGCATTAAGATTGATATAATCGAAAATATGAAGATGCACAGATCAAACCTAAGAACGACATCAAAAGGTTTTATTATAGAATACCTACGCTTAGGTTGAAAAAAACTTGAGTATTTTAGTCGTCCTTTGGAGAATCAAATCTTTTTTCAAGACTTGGGACTAATAGTCTCGAGCGTCACGAGTTATTTGAGTCTTTTGAGTGCTATGAGTTTTTTTGAGTCTTTTAAGTCATATTCGTTTTTGAGTCTTTTGAGTGCTATGAGTTCTTTGAGTCCTAAGAGTTCTTTGAGTCTTTGGAGTGCTATGAGTTCTTTGAGCTGAACTGAGTCATGAGCTTTGAAATTGGTGTATTATGCTATCAATATTTAAGGTATAAAATTATAAAATTTGTTCAAAATGACCTACTTAATCATGTATGAACTGACAACGGCCATACAAAAAATACCTATGTT
Source organism: Atethmia centrago (assembly GCA_905333075.3). Lineage (NCBI taxonomy): Eukaryota > Metazoa > Arthropoda > Insecta > Lepidoptera > Noctuidae > Atethmia > Atethmia centrago. The sequence goes on from HG995386.1 coordinate 21,948,800, forward strand.
TATTTAATCGCTTTATACTTATAATCATTTGATAGTAAACAATGACTAATTACATTTTTTTTCTATTTCATTCTCAGATGGGAAAAGAGATGAGTCTCGAGTTCTTTTGAAAAGACATGGGTCTCGAGTTCTTTTAGACAAGACTTGAGTCTTTAAAAACAACTGCAACTTCAAAGAGAACTCAAGTCTTATTATTGTAAGATTAGGACTCGAGTTTTTTACAACACGCTACGCTAGATTTTGATCTTAGTGCCAACCTCTGTCGCGGGAAGGTACTAATGGGTCACCGAGGCCCCTGGCAAAACAGGCAACAGGAAGGAATACGGGTGGGTTTTAGTCAGTAAGAGTCTGACACACCCTCCCGCTCCGCCCAGAGCGGAAAAGTTATTTGATGATTTCCCATCCAAAAATTTAAAAAAAAGTGCCGACCTCTAGGTCAAAGACTCGTCAAAGCTGACCCTTCGTTTTGATTTACTGGACATCATCATTCTCATCATTCCCTTGCCTTTATCCCAATTTATTTTCTGTCTTTTTCTTCCAGACTCATCTATTCGTCATCATTTCGGTCCCCTTTCTAGCCATATCATCATCTATAATCACGCAGTCCATCCCCAGTCTTTTCTTTTATTTATAAGATCCGAAATAAAATGTTCACTCGATAGCCTCTCACTTACTTTCCATCGACATTATTTCGACAACCACTCGTTCCTTCACACGAACGATGCGTAACGCGGTGGCTCGACGAAGCTCATTTCATGCTCCATTGTGGCATCTTGTGAAAGCAATCAGTTGCCACGATTTTTTTGTCACTAATAATTACCGACGCCTATGTTCTAGTTAACCTCGGAAGGGGAATGCAACTGGCGATCGGAAAATGTTCTAGTCGAATGAGCGTCGCGATTGCGAGACGTAATGGCGTCTCGAATAATCGGACACACTTGGTTGTTGAATTAATAGTAAGTGGGGAAAGAGTATTGTGGGATGTTACGGTTTGGGGACAGAGAGGAAGAGGTATACTTAGGTGGTGGCATGCATCGGTTATAGGGCAATGAAGATTGTATTGTATTGGTCGTTTTTTATCGGTTTTATGTCAGTGCTTATGTATTTTTTTTTTTTTTTAAGAGAAACGGTGTCCACGTTACAGCATTACAACAGAAGCTGTTGTCTGTTACCCATTGCAGTGATAGCCTAGTGGTGTAACCATCACACAGCTAAGTCATAGATCTCGAGTTTGAACCCAAGGCACCTCTGACTTTTCGGATTTATGTGCGTATTGTATAATTATCACTTGCTTAAAAAACGGTGAAGGAAAACATCGTGAGGGATATTTCTCGACGGCATGTGAAGCCACGTCACAGGCCAATGGGACGCGTAAAAACTCTGACACCAGGTTATTTAATAACCGCACGAAAAAAAAAGAATAGACTGTTTTGATGATCGGCTGTGTAGGGTATTCTAGACAAGGCACGCCACAATTGCGGCGATAAGTCCCCTCTTTGAGGAGTGGCTAGAAAGGCGCCGCGGCATCCTCACCTTCCGCCTGACGCAAGCCCTCACAGGACACGGCACCTTCAGGAGGTTCCTGTGTCGGATAAGGTGGGGGAAAACGCCCGGGTGTCACTACTGTGTGGATCTGCCCGGCTTGGGCAGAGCACCGCCGTGTCCTTGTAGAGGCGATCGGCGGCAGAGATCTCTCGCGTTTGGCCCTGGCTCAGGCCATGGTACGGAGCGAGAGGGCATGGGCAGCCGTCACCTCCTTCTGCGAAGCAGTAATGCTCGCGAAGGAGAACTTATTTGATAATTTCCCACACAAAAAGAAAACCCTAGACATTGAACACACATGAGGAGTTGCTCTGAGAGACGTTCTATGGTAAAAGCTAAAGGGTATCATTTTACCACGGAAAGGTTCTCACTGTGATATTGCTTTAAGAGGTGTTTTAAAAGGTATAGGAATTCTATCCAGCAATGAATAGCTGTCATAATATTATAAGGTCTAAAACTTTTGCTAAGTAAATAGTTATCGACTTTTCAAAGTATACTTAGCGCTCATTCTTAGCAGAAGCATTCTCTATTATAAATTATAAGTAACGTGTAGCAAGATCGTAAATAAATAAATGAAAATTTTATATTGCGAAACTTCACTCTACTAAAAATAGAATTAATCTCGAAGCTAGATTTGATAATAATATTATAAATCTTATAAACAACTTAATGGTCCGATGACCCCTTAAGGCGCTGACAAGATGCAAATGACCAAATTAGGCTTGTCTTAAGAAATAAAATTCCAAATCTGTATAGTTTGTGGTAGCGGAAAAAATATATGTTAATTTTGAACATATTTCCCAGAACTTGGCTGTTACCAAAACACTTTCAGAAAAAAAATCTCGATACAAACTAACGTTAACCTAACCTCTTACCTTGAGTTCCAATCAAAAATATTTGTATTAAATATCAACATACGTTACGTGTTTAATTAATAACAACAATGTCTTATTTGAATGCAGAACTTGGTTGTTTTTTATTTTCGATAACTTAACTCGATAAGTAAATAGATAATTGCTTCATATTTCGCAATAAATTAAGAGCGTTGTGTCATCGCGCTTCTTTTCTTTTCTATGCAGTCTGACAGTGACCGCGGTTTAGGTGTTGTCAGCGCCTTAACAGATTTTTAAAAGAATTTATAAAGATGACAATTTCGGATGAATAAAAACTTAATTATAAGTGTGAAAGGTCTTTATTATCAGTTACATAAGAATAACAGTTTTTTTTTTCAGTATTTCAGCAATTTGTTGAGCAAGTGTGAAAGGCTTAGTTTTCTTTATTTTTCAGACGAATGTGGTAAGGCGGAACGGGTGAAACGATTTGAGATTTCGAGAGTCGTGTTATGTGATTCAGATATAAATTGGCACGTTTTATTATTACGAATTGGTTGTCGTTGCGTATAGCCAAGCACAAAAGTCTGACAGCCAGTGTTACCAAGGGGTATTGTGTTACCCAGTAACTGGGTTGTGGAGGTCAGATAGGCAGTCGCAGTGTAAAATACTGGTATTCAGCTGTGTCGGGTTAGACAGGAAGCTGATCCTAACATAGCGGGGAAAAGGCTAGGCAGATTGATTTTCTGTAGAAGTCTGGAATAATGTGTTGGATCGTCAATAATATCAAATCATCCAATACAAAATGTATGAATTCCTAATGCCTATGCTCCTAATACTAAAATATCAGATGGATGGATATTTGGACAACATAATGTGGCGACATCTACATCGCCACATGCGAACTAAGCAGCACACTGACGTCACGCAAAATCCTGCATCGCGCAAGCAGAGTTTACCGCGCAACCAGCATATATACAACATACCGACATCAACCGTCGGGCAGTTGCCCACCAGACACGACACCCATCTGGTCGGAGGATCCTCCCTTTTCTATGGAGGATGAGTGAACTTTACACCCTGTTCCTCATGCCTCTATAATAACATTAATTATTTATTTTGTTCGATTCCCTGGTTGGGCAAAGTGGTTTTTCCATAAGGAATTTTCCCAGTAGCAGTCCGGTTCATGGCAAAAGGCTCGCCCCCTATTATACATGACTTAAACATAACTGGCGAAATGTGGGTGTTACTCTACACCTCTGTCCAATCCTTCGGGGAATACGGGCGTGATGTTATGTTAAGTATTTAACATGAACGTGGACAAACCAAATTAAATATAAGGAACTTATCATATTATTATGGCTTTCTGTATAATATTATGTGTAGAACGATACAATGATCTTTAAGTTCGTAGCCAAAATCGGAGGGTCGACGGCGCGTCGTATTCCACGCGCGCCTCAAAGAGATGTCGTCAGCACAAATGTAGGGCACAAACTAGGGCCGATGCTTGCCGGGGTCGCGGGAAGGTACTAATGGGTCACCGAGGCCCCTGGCAACACGGGCAACAGGAAGGAATACGAGTGGGTTTTAGTCAGTAAGAGTCTGACTCACCCTCCCGCTCCGCCCAGAGCGGGAGAAGTTATTTGATGATTTCCCATCCAAAAAAAAAAGCCGAAATCGGAACTTGTTTGTTGTTTTATCAATAAAATTTCTGTGATTATTTCACAATTTTTTATCAGCAATGCCACTCTGTCAGTGTCCTTGAGGAGCGAAAAGATCCTCGTAGCATATGTAGGTACTATAATGCTTTCTCTATCAACATGAAGAACTCTAAAAATCCAAACGAAGTCGCATATTTGATTTTGTATATACGTTAAACTTACTTAATACCATAATCTGTCTACAGTGTTCCCACTGCTGGGACACAGACCTCTTGGTGAGAGGGAGTGGGCCGTAATCCAACACGCGGGCCCAGTGCGGGTTGGTACTTTGGCAGATGTCACATGTCTTCGATTTTTTGACTCTAGGACATTTTTGGTTTCCTCTAGATGTTTACCTTCATTGTTTTGAGAGCAGTGGTGATGAAATAATTTACACAAAGTAAAGCGCCTGTCTGGGTTCGAACCTACGACGTACAACACGTAAGTCGCGGCCGTTACCACTGGACCACCACAGCTCTCTCTCTAGATCAAATTGATGTAAGTGATCGTTGATTAAAATACCTTTTGAAAAGATCTTTACAATATATCTATTATAGTGTTTAATGAAATCTGTGTGTATGTGTTTCGCATGCAAGTGAAATCAAGTCACTTGTTTGGTAAATATTAGTTTTTGTGAGGGCGTTGACCTTTTTGTTAGTGAAATAAATTGTTTGGTTACATCCAATGGCGTATTATATATAGACACGTCATGAACCAACATCAAACGGCGAAAATACTAGATAGCTACTTATACGCGTGAAGAAAGGGAAATGACACGTTTTTGTCTTTAATTTGTACATCGTCTGAAATGTGTGTTTTTAGACGATGTACAAATTAAAGACGGCATGTTATTTTTATGTTTTGCATAGGTTTACACACACAATATAAAATAAAAACAAACGTAGTGTCGCGCGACAGGTTGGTGCGCGATGTGGCCAATTGGCTTCATTTCATGTTGTCATTTTAGAGTGCCGACAACGTATCTAAACAAATTTTCATACACGTGTATAGTTTTTTGCTGAATTTGATTGACTACACGTACTTATGAGTGCATTTTAGACGCATATACCTACGTCATTTTAGCTATGTGGATAAATACCTAATACTTTTACTAAATCCTAAAAAAAACATCAACGTTGATAAAAAAAATAAAACGAATGTTGCTGATAAAACAGCTTCTAAATATTTGCATAGCATTTTTTTAGAACAACTAAAAAAGTTTTTTTCCAAACACTTTAGGTGCCAATTTTAGCATCACCGAAAATAATTAAAAAAACCCTACGAACTGAACCGTGCGGATGCGTCAGCGGTCCATCGGACCATCAAACCGTTCTATCGGTTCAAGAGAGCCCTCTATACTTCTATAGCCCTTTAATCGTATAATGGACTTCCCACGAAAACCAACAGTTTTTGCGTCCGAATGCCTCCGATCTTACCACATGGATACTGACGAACGTTTCGTTTTTATTTCAATGGAAGTCCCGTAGTAACTCGCGTTGGTGGTGAATCATTTTGATTGGGAATGACTAGGTGTTTGAGTTTATTGAATATTTTACGATTGATTTTATGGGAGAGTGAAGCTAGTAAGAAACAAATATCGGAGAACGTATTGTGATGAATAAAAAAAAACTTGTACCTAAGTAAGCAGGTACAATAATTCATTGGGCAACAGTAAGTTCAAGGATAGCTAGGTAGATAAAATTATTTCTTATTGCAAGCAGTAAATCATACAATATTTGCATGATATAACAACAAAACCTATTACAACATGCATAGCCCAATACATGAATACACGCTACAAAATTACGTTTCCTTCGATCTCTTCCATTTATACTGTATTCTCTAATCCCACTAATAAATCACTCGCTACAAATAATTTCTCGTTACTCAGACTGCATCTGTGTACCGAGCAATACATTGAAGCAGTTGCTGCGACGGACTTACTTCTCCAAGAAACCTGCGACATGCGCTTATAAAAAAGATCCCACTTGCCAATTTATACCCTACAGTCGCAGCCGCACGGTTGAATTCACGTTGGAACAAAAAGTGTGATAGATCAAAATGGAATTAAAAAACTAATCGAAAATGAATGCACGTCGCCTCAGACGGCCGAGAAAGGAAAGCACGTATTTGTCGCGGTTCCGTAGAAAAAAAATCTTATTTCATTCATAAAATGAGTCGCATTCAGAACGGAGGTTCTTTTTTCTTTCTCCGTCGGACCGCGTTATTCATCGGGCCGCTTGATCGACGTGAAATGATGTCAAAACTAACTTTTTTTAGTGTTCTTTACATTTAACACACTGTTCACACTCGAGTGGGTCCGTCACGGATACGGATTTTCATAGTTCGGTTCCCAAGCCGGAGTTGATCTCATTTTAGTGACCTTTATGCTTTTTTTAAGGTTATTTTAGTCGTAACATACGTGATTGAAAAGAACTGGCGACAGAATATTTAGATTAATTTTATATAACATCACGCCTATTCCCGACAGGGGAAACAGCAATGTATTAATAGCACACCTAAGTTTCACCAGTCATCTTTAAGACGCTGACAACACCTAAACCGCGGTCACTGTCAGACTGCATAGAAAAGAAAGAGAAGCGCTATGACACAACGCTTGTAATTTATTGCAAAATGTGAAGAAATTATCTATTTACTCAAAATCGAGTTGAGAATTCGAAAATAAAAAACAAACAAGTTCTGCGTTCAAATAAGACGTTCTCGTTATTAATTAAATACGTAACGTATGTTGATATTTAATACAGATATTTTTGATTTGAACTCAAGGTTAGTTTAACGTTAGTTTGTATCGAGATTTTTTTTTTCAAAACTTGTTTCGGTAACAACAAAGTTCTGAGAAAAATGTTCAAAATTAACATATATTTGTTCCGCTACCACAAACTATACAGATTTGGCATTTTTTTTTCTTAAGACAAGCCTATTTTGGTCATTTGCCTCTTGTCAGGGCCTTAAATCCCATGTGTTAATAAAAAATACAGGCTGCTACTGTCATCCTGATGGAAAAACCCAATGACACTTTACTCAACTTCGCGATCGAACCCAGGATTTAACACTTAGCAGTCGTGGTTGGACCACCAGACCAACGGAGCATTCAAGGAGCATTAAATTTTTTTTTGCCTGGTTGATGGCAATAGGCTCGCCCCCTATTACATGGGACTTAAACATAAAAGGTGAAATGTGGGTGTACTACAGGCACGCCTCTGCCCAACCCTTCGGATAAAACAAGGCGTGATGTTATGTGTATGTTATTGTGTTTTGTGTTGACTGTCAAGAAACTATCTATAGGTAATTATTATCGATTTTCTATATTAGAATACAGCCAATATCCAGTTCTATTGATCGATGACATAGCAACTGATGAATATGCATGAAATTCAAGGCAATATCATGATTTATGTGTTTACTTTAGTTAAAGCCTGCGTTTAACACCTAAACCAGTGCAGATATTTTGCAGAAGTCACGATTGTAATCCTACATAACTACCAATAGATAATTGTGAATCCGAAGGGATAAAAAACTGTATTGGTCCTGTTTTCATGGAATTTCCAATTTCTTTTTTGTTTTAAGCCATCATTAGGCATCACACAAGTCCTTTAAAACAGTAGGTCGGTTATTCTACAGGCTTTTGAGAACTTTTCTACAGGAAAACTTTTTCTATTCTATCGGTACGTACAATAAAATCAGGAAAAAGGAAAGGTTAGGATAGTGATACCAGGAATGAAATTATCCAGAAAAGAACCGCAGTTACCGACATAGCTTGCAGAGTAAGCAAACTGAAGTGGCAGTGGACTGGCCATGTTTGTCGAGGGACCGATGGCCAAAGAAGCAGAAAAGTCCTGGAGTGGAGACTGCGTATCGGCAAGCGTAGTGTGGAACGCCCTCTGCTAGATGGACCGACGACCTTAAGAAGGTGGCTGGGTTTAACTGGATGCGGAAGGCAAAGGATAAGGTGTTGTGGCGCAGCCTGGGAGAGCCCTATGTCCAGCAGTGGACTGCGATAGGCTGCGCTGATTTATTGATTGTACAATAAAAATTGCTCATTTTATGGTGATTATTTAAGCCAGTAGCAGTGGTGGCCTAGTGGTAACGGCCCCGACCTACGAGTTGTATGTCATGGGTTCAAACCCAAGCTGGCACACTTCTTTGTGTAAACAATTTCATCACCACTGCTCTCAAAATAGTGAAGAAAAACATCGTGAGGAAACCGGCATGTCGTAGAACAAAAAATTCGAAGACATGTGACATCAACCAACCCGCACTGGGCCCGCGTGGTAGATTATAGCCCACTCCCTCTCAATGTGAGGAGGCCTGTGTCCCAGCAGTGGGAACATTATAGGCTGATTATGCATTTAAGCCAGTCAAGTTGTTGACTATTTTAAAGCATCCACTGGAGAACTGCTATTCCTACTTTTAGCTAGACTGGAATCCATCAAAGTCAGAGCACATCTTACGATGATGACTCACCAGGATGCCCTGTTACCTGTGCACTTGATGATCTGATGACTGCGTCAGTGAGCGCAATTCGTGAAGCTGTATTTTGGGTCTATTTGCCGATCGTTAACCTTTTTTTTTTTAAAGGTGGGATATCATCAAATAACTTCTCCCGCTCTGGGCGGAGCGGGAGGGTGTGTCAGACTCTTACTGACTAAAACCCACCCGTATTCCTTCCTGTTGCCTGTGTTGCGGGGGCCTCGGTGACCCATTGGTACCTTCCCGCGACCGCGGCAGGCATCGGCCCTAGTGGACCCCTACATTTGTGCTGACGACATCTCTTTGAGTCGCGCGTGGAGTACAACGCGCCGTCGACTCGGGCCTGGTCCTTACCGGACGGTGAGCTAACCTCTTTACCCTACCATGCGTTTGACAAACACACATAGTACCAAAGCCTCATGACTTGAAGATAGATAGGTGACAGAAGTGACGGCTTGAATATGGAATTAGTGTACTCATGGAATTAGTAAGTACTATGTAGATTGTAAGTAGAGGGGGTCGAATTTCGACCAGTGGGCGACCACTAGTATGTATAAACAGACAAGAAGAAAAAAGGAACAGTAAAATACGTACAAAGGTGATGCTTATTTTTAAATAAATCTCTTCCAGCATACCTATCAATTATATTCAACTGCATGGTAGAAAAAGACAGAAGCCAACAAGTCTGCCGAAAATATCTAGTACCTAGGTACAACTATCTCTTATAAAATTGTCTCATTCAAAACATTTCCAATTCCGGGAACCATCAAAAAGATGCAACCTCCCCCTCTTTCCCCCTTCACCTCCTCTTTCCATTCAATCATTCTCAGAACATTTCACACAAACTCCAAAGCCAAATTACAAGCCCACTCCACGCAATTAACATGGCGACCTCACACAGTCGCAAAAACGCTCACAATATCTCTGTGATTCCCGCACGTAGCAAAGAGAACAAGACTAGAACTTTACATAAACGGCGAAACTTTCGAACGTAACGCAATCATGATCACGACTCGATCCTTTGTGCGGATCGATACGATCCATCGATCTGTGCGTCGCTCCGTGTACGCATGCATTATGTACTCGCATTTTTAGGGTCGGTTGCACTATGAGGGTTAGATGTGGCGGTTAAAACATTTCCTCGACATAATGCTCTCTAAATCTTCGTTTATATTCAAATTATACATACATACATACATACAAATAGTAACGTATTTCATACCATGTCAGTCATTTCAACTGTTATATTTTATTTTTGCAGTCCAAGGCAAGAAATTAATGCTATGTAATGTGAGCCTCTGGATTTTTTGGTTAGATTACACAAGCTGTAAAAGAATTTAAAAAGAACATGGTCCGAAGAACTTAGATAATACTATGAATAGTAAATAGATAGATAGAATATGCTAAAGGAAATTGCACTGTAATGTCACTCACTTTCTTCTAAGGACAGCAGTTATGGTCACTATGTATGCTTACCCAAGCAGAGACAATTTATATACTTGTTATGCATAGTTAAGACTATTCCTTGGAACTAAAACAAAGGAAAGGAATTCATTAATAGATAATTTTGGTAAAAATGATTTTCCTTTATTTTCGTTGCTGTGGTTAAGGTCAGGCGTAAGGTTTTCTTAACTTTTTACTTTGAACACTGTTGATGCCCGTTTCTGAGGATGTTATACTGTAATGCAAAAAATCATCCATATGGGTTGCGGAAACCAGACATCTCTCAACATCACCCTACTTTACCTATGCAAAGTAAAGAACCCGTTTCTTCTAAATTTAATCTCGGCTTAAACCGTCGTTTAACCCCACAATGCCACCGACCAGGTACTATGCCCAGAAACCCGATAGGCATCTAGCAATGGGATCGTTAGTTAGTGCAACTTGAAAGCTATTGCGGGCATTTTGCTCGAAATTAACAATTATGGGCTTACACTCGATTTGTATGTTCCAATGACCACATCCAGACGTGAAAGGGGAGCTTGGAATAAGTTGTAGCTGGCAAGGATTTATTTCAAACAGTATTTAAGGGCATTTTCTATGTTCAAGTAATGGAACTGCGATGTACGTATATTCGATTGGTGCTGTTTGTAAACTATCTTTTAGTGTTATGGGTATTTGAATCATGGTGTCTGATGGTTTGTAATGTGGTGTGTGTATGATATAAAAGTCTGGTTCGATTAGTATTGTTGGCTGTATTAAGGGGTCGGGAAATCGCCGTTGACCGTGGCCATACAAATACGCTTCGCGCTCACGCCGCGCCGCCATTCGGTTTATTATTTATTTAAATATAAAATATATATCATAATCAGCCTATAATGTTCCCACTGCTGGGACACAGGCCTCCTCTCGGAGAGAGGGAGTGGGCCGTAATCCACCACGCGGGCCCAGTGCGGGTTGGTAGATGTCACATGTCTTCGAATTTTAGGTTCTAGGACATGCCGGTTTCCTCACGATGTTTCGCTTCACAGTTTTGAGAGCATTGGTGATGACCTAATATATATATACGAGGGTCATTCAATAAATACTTAGCCTACAAAAAGTAAACGAAAATTTTGGAAAAGTGGCAATTTATTTTTCAACAAAGTCTCCTTTTAGTTCGATACACTTAGCCCAGCGATGCTCCAACTTTTTTAACCCGTCCGAAAAATAGTTTTTGTCAAACTCTGCAAAATAGGCCTCCGTGGCGACGATGACCTCCTCATTCGATCCATATCTATTCCCGGCGAGTGATTTTTTCAGATTAGGAAACAGAAAGAAGTCACAAGGGGCCAAATCTGGAGAATACGGTGGATGGGGCAACAATTCGTAGCGTAATTCGACCAATTTGGCCATGGCAACGGCAGACGTGTGAACCGGTGCGTTGTCGTGGTGAAACAGCACTTTTTTCTTCGCCAGATGGGGTCGTTTTTTCTTTAATTCGGCGTCGAATCGGCCCAATAAATCGGCATAGTAAAGCCCTGTAATTGTTTTACCCTTCTCGAGGTAATCGATGTAGATCACACCTTGTGAATCCCAGAAAACGGTGGCCATAACTTTTCCGGCCGATTTTACAGTTTTCGCCTTCTTTGGAGCACGTTCCCCGGTCTGGATCCATTGTTTTGATTGCTCCTTGGTCTCTGGTGTGTACCAGCGGATCCAGGTTTCATCGACGGTCACAAAACGACGCAAAAACTCCGCTGGATTCCGCTTAAACAGCGCCAAACACGTCTCCGATGTGGTCTCACGGTTGCGCTTGTTTTCTGGTGTGAGTAAACGCGGCACCCATCGCGCCGACAGCTTTCTCATGCCGAGTTCCTCGTGAAGAATATGATGCACTGTTCCTTTTGAAATGCCTACAGTCTCAGCTAGCTCCCGAACCTTCAATCGGCGATCTGCCAATACGAAATCATGGATTTTTTTAATGTTTTCCTCCGTAGCAGCTGTTTTCGGTGCACCTGGACGTGGTTCATCAAAAACCGACGTACGGCCACGTGCAAACTCGTTGAACCAATTCTTGACGGTGGCCATCGATGGAGAAGAGTCACCGTACACAGCATCCAAGCGCTCTTTGATTTCGATGCGCGTTTTCCCTTCCAAAAATAGGAATCGAATCACCGAACGATATTGCTCTTTTTCCATTTTTGTAAAACCGATCGACACGTTCGCTTCCATAAGTTGTCAAATTAAAACAAATGAAGGGATTGGAATGAAAATTTGAAAAATGAATTAAAAAAGAATTTGCTACACTGTGGTAAAACTCTTTTGAAACTACAGCGCCCTCTGGCGATGAGGCTAGGTACTTATTGAATGCACCTCGTACATATATATATTGTACAGCACAAAAATACATTACAAAAAATAAATCAAAAACTACAAAATAGGTATACAATGGGCGGCGCTTTCTGCGATCTCTTCCAGGCAACCTTGGAATGGACAGTGATTTGTCCGGACATAAAGTTTCATAGGGAATTTTTAGTAACGAAAATATGAATATTAGACAAAATATCACAGATAGAATTATATACGTAGATAATAAAATGACCTGTTCATACAAAAAAAAATCCTAAATAATTTTGAGAGTGCTCTTATGTTTTATTGAAAGAAGTAATGAGACAATGTTTCCACAATTAGCGCCTAATTTTTTTATTAACTTTGTAATAATTTAATCTAATCAGTCATCAGAATGATATTTTTTGTATTAACTTTTTAATTATTTAATCTAAAAATTCTAACCTATTATAGAAGTAGGTAGACTACCTTAATTGCCAGCACATACTTGAAATGCTTAGCAACCCCAAAATCCACGCGAACGAACTCACGAAACAGACAAAAACAAACACACAGGAACAAAAAAGAACAGCATGTATAAAAAAAAGTATATCTAAACACAACCCTTACAGTACTTTTGAATCAGCATAATTACGTGGGTCGAACGCAATTTGTAAGCAAACAAGGTAATCGTTGGATGTGAATTCACGTACAAATAGGCGTCCATTAAAATGTAGCAGTGTTGGACACCGGAAGAGCGGGTCGCACACGGCCTGCACGAATCGACAACCTTCGACATCACACAACGTCTAGACATGGGAAATATCGATATCGAGAATTTTTTGGTTGACAGGTTTATCGAAAATTTAACGGTCAATTGTTTGGAGTTTTGTTGCATGTTGCTTGTAAGTACCTTATGCAGAAAACAGGTTTCTAGTATTCCTGTTACCCTAAGGCTGCGGCCACATTGATGCGGTAAGCCGAACTACACTTCGCGCACTCTCTCTCGCACATCGCTCGTTGTCTCACTGTGAAGCAGAGAGCGAGCATTACTAGTAAGCTAGGCTTTGCCCAAAAAGTTATTAGAGGTTCATTACTCTAAAAAAATCTTAACTGGGATTTGGCCGTACATGTCTGCCGCATGTCAGATGAGGGTGGGCTAAAAGAACTACAGCAGCGACATCGCGACAGACCAAGACGAAGATGGAAGGAGGAAATTGCCTCCTTCCGAAAGTAATCGCCTGTAATGGTAGAGGACAGACGTGCGTGGAAAAGTGTAAGGACCTCCTTTTCCCTTTTCCACACACATCTGCCCAGAAGTGGGATATTATAGTCTAAATAAATAGATAGATAGATAGATTAGAAGGTTTAATACGTTTTTAGAGGATCATGTATGTAGGTCAATAGCAATAGATTAATACAATCAAAACACTTTAAACTTTATCTCTAAGTAATTTTAAAATGTTGCATGCACTGTAACTCAGCTAAACAGTTATGATTGCCAACTGGCCTCATTAATAAAAAAAAAAACTCCGGAAATAAACTTTCCCTTAAAGAGAGACCTCCAAGGCTCCAACCATTTAAGCGTGGCACGTTAAATCTCATCTTAGGAGCTAGGTAATTATCCTGGCGACACTCCAAACTGTCTCGCTCATTTCAATTAGCTCTCTTAAATATTCAATGTCTTTAAAATAGGCTGCGATTCCACGCCGCTGCTGGGGCTAGTTCAGAAGTTTCATTAAAACCGGGGTTAATTGTTGACTTCAGTCAGAATCCTTTCGGTTTTATTTAACGACATCACTCGAGTTTTACGAGTTATAAAGAACAAGTTCGTAGCGTCCGATTTTGACAATAAAGACCGTGATTTGATGGTGTTAATTTTTAATGGTTTTTGAATTTTAATTATGGTTTTAGGCGTAAGCGATGTGATTTTTAGAGCTGGGTTAGAACTGTAAAATATTTTATGTTGTGGATGTTAAATTTTAGAGCAGTAACCTTTAGCTAGTTAAAATTAATTTAATTAGTTCGTTAACATAATAAAATTACCGATCCATATCTAATGAAACAACACGTCACTCCCTGACACTATCTAACTAACGAACACACAGAACCAAACGTTATTCTAATTAAAATTCGCATACGTAACATGACTAATCACAAACACATCTCGTACTCACATCTCGACATCGATAACGTCGCATCGATGTTTCCGCATCGACACATCGGTGCGCGCGGAATGCGTCGGGGCGCATCCCTACGCACACGGACTGATGATCATTGCTGGCGCATGCTCTCTATAAATAATATGTTGTAAAACGATTTTCGATAGATTAATCTGAATCGTGAGCGCAGTCGTGCGCCGGCGGCCGCAAGAGGGATCTATTGTAGATCGATGCTGATTTAGGAATGGTTAGACGGTACGGGAAGAGTTGTCGTATTAATTGTGAATTACTAGTAGTGTTAGCTTGATTTGTTGGTTGTAGTTTCTGCTTTGCATGTGCTGGACATGTGTATAGGGTGTGCAAAGAAAAGACATGCAGTCTTATTTAGGCAAAGATATTTTATTCTAAAAACCTACTCATCAAGACTGTTGATCTTACGATTCTTAGCGAAAGCAACGAATGCCGAATCTTCTTCCAAGATTGCGAAAATTGAAAATAAAGGCGCCAATCAGCCTACTAAAAGCTACATGGTTGAAGTAGTTTGATTTTGATATAACAATAACAAATAAATCATAAAAGAGCTGGTATAAAAACCACACAGCATAATTAACACAATTCCATCCTATAAGCAATGCTAAGATTTTCTCATCCTTACTAAAAATCGTGACTCGTAATATTTCAGTAATAATTCACTGATTTTCTTCCTCATAGTGAGATTAAGCCATCAACACAAGATGTATTGGACTTGCTTGAAGCTAGTTCAGTAACTTAAAGTTTTAACTTGATAAGATGGACTTCAAAGTGTAAACTAAGTCGTGATTACACGAAGAGTATCGGCCAACCGACCCATACTGTGCCTGACTTCACCTCACGAAGATATGAATCCCGGAAACTATTTATTGCTATTAGTTTTTCTTTCATAAAACTATAGTAATGTTATATTATATTACAGTGCTTTGCAGGACTTTCCATGAAACATCAAACTAAATAAAAATCTTTACGTATTGCTGCTCATAATAGGCTCAGAGTGAGACCTTAGCATAGCAATATCTGGGCACGCCACGATTGCGGCGATAAGTCCCCTCTTTGAGGAGTGGCTGGAGAGGCGCCACGGCGTCCTCACCTTCCGCGTGACGCAGGTCCTCACCGGACACGGCAGCTTCGGGAGGTTCCTGTGTCGGATAAGGCGGGAGGAAACGTCCGGGTGTCACCACTGTGTGGATCGCCTGGAGGACACGGTGGAGCATACGGTGGAGGTCTGCCCGGCTTGGGCAGAGCACCGCCGTGTCCTCGTGGAGGCGATCGGCGGCAGAGACCTCTCGCGTCCGGCCCTGGTTCAGGCCATGGTACGGAGCGAGAGGGCATGGGCAGCCGTCACCTCCTTCTGCGAAGCAGTAATGCTCGCAAAGGAGGAGGCGGGACGGTTGAGGGAAAGGCAAGTTTCGCGCCCTCTCGCCCCTAGCCGCCGCAGGAGACGCCCAGGGCGTCGGGAATCCCGGGCGGATTTCCGGCCACCGTAGGCGCGGGCTTGCGGACGGTGAGCAATGGGTAGCTCACCGTCCGGTAAGAACCAGGCCCGGGTCGACGGCGCGTTGTATTCCACGCGCGCCTCAAAGAGATGTCGTCAGCACATAGTAGGGGTCCACTAGGGCCGATGCCTGCCGGGGTCGCGGGAAGGTACTTATGGGTCACCGAGGCCCCCGCAACACAGGCAACAAGAAGGAATACGGGTGGGTTTTAGTCAGTAAGAGTCTGACACACCCTCCCGCTCCGCCCAGAGCGGGAGAAGTTATTTGATGATTTCCCACCCAAAAAAAAAAAAGCATAGCAATATCAACATATAAAACGGTCCCACTGCTGGGCCACAGGCCTTCTCTCTGTGTGATAGCGTTCGTCTAGTTCTCTTGAGAGTTTTGCCTATATCCGGGAAAACAGAATCATCATCATTCTTAGTCATGTCATTTAGAATGACATCACTAAGAATGATATATGAATCAAGTTCGTCTGCCAGACTCCCATATTTACTGTGAGTGATTTTTGTCTTCTGCAAATATCAGTTGCTTTTTTGTAATTTATGATACGGTAAAACCTAACTTTCGATGACAACATTTCGTGACCGAAATTGTATGACAGGCAAACCTGCCTACTGCTACTAGAAGCGGAATTTCCACCGTCTTACTAGAGTCTATAAATTATTGTAAAAACATACTTCTCCGAATCTGTATTGCCTCCCTATCTAAAAGATACATAGTCCTGTGTCATTCCGCACGCGTGTGTCCGCGGCACATAAATGTTCTGCGTCCTGTGGGACATTCCCACACACTAAACTCGATCGGGACGCACGAACTCGAACGAGTATGTCCCGAGAAATGGGAGAAATTTATCGTACTAATGCTATAAAAAGGGTAGGTTTTGCTGGGTTGGATTGAGTTAGTTTTGAGGGTGTATGTAGTGAGTGAGGGATTGGCTTCTGTAGTATGGGTCATGGGTTTGATTCCCAATTGTGACAAATGTTTGTTACAAAACGTTGTTCCCGAACTAAGTATTTGTGCATAATGTGTAATTTAAGTTTAACGATTATTTTCCAGATATTGCAGTTTGAGACACAGGAATTGAATTAAAATTGTAGTAAAACAAATGAACATCAATCAAAACACAGGAAAGAGAAGAAATATTTACTTCAATTCCATGTCCAAATGTCCAACGCATCAAATAGCTGCCAGTATTCACATGGAAAATAGATCCTTTCACATGAAAAATTCACTTTACACTTTCTTAAATGGAAACTTTAAGCCCCATAAAACTTTTCAAGCGTGCTTCACATAAGTTTTACGTTCAATACTATAACTTTACCAACATTATTCTGCACCACCAAAAATTGAATACATCCTTGCTTATCTGACATAAGGTACAAAATTGTGTATCCTCTCCTATATCTGAGTGAAGGTGTAACTTGGCATAGGTCTAAGGAGGCGTTAAATGTAAGTTAGTCGTATTGCGAATAACTATAAAGAGTTGGTCGTGTGCGAAGGTTTTATCTTCGCCTTTCTGTATGCGTTTTATGACAAGCGAAATGTCTATGAATGGATTCAAGTTTTCTTTGTATTTTCCTTCTGAAACGTCTCACATAGACTACCTTTTAGTTAACATTATTTTGGGCTAAATATAAGCACGTTTTTTTTTTTTTTTGATGGGAATTCGTCAAATAATTTCTCCCGCTCTGGGCGGAGCGGGAGGGTGAGTCAGACTCGTACTGAGTAAAACCCACCCGTATTCCTTCCTGTTGCCTGTGTTGCCAGGGGCCTTGGTGACCCTTTAGTACCTTCCCGCGACCCCGGCAGGCATCGGCCCTAGTGGACCCCTACACTTGTGCTGACTACATCTCTTCGAGGCGCGCGTGGAATTCAACGCGCCGTCAACCCGGACCTGGTCCTTACCGGACGGTGAGCTACCCATTACTCACCATCCGCAAGCCCACGCCTACGGTGGCCGGAAATCCGCCCGGGATTCCCGACGCCTAGGGCGTCTCCTGCGGCGGCTAGGGGCGAGAGGGCGCGAAATTTGCCTTTCCTTCAACCGTCCCGCCTCCGCCTTCGCGAGAATTACTGCTTCGCAGAAGGAAGTGACGGCTGCCCATGCCCTTTCGCTCATAAGCACGTTAAGCTGGCTGTCATTTGTAGGTCTTTGATAGTGGTTACGGGTCATCAGAAGCCCGAAAGTCTGACAACCAGTCTTACCAAGGGGTTACGTGTTACCCAGTAAATGGGTTGTGGATGTCAGATAGGCAGTCGCTTCATGTAAAATACTGGTATTAAGCTGCAACCAGTTAGTTTGGAAGCCGACCCCAACATAGTCGGGAAAAGGCTAGGCAGATGATGATTTCAGACTATGTATGTATATTAATATATATAGTCCAGAATAATGAAAGTTTATGTATCTTGGATGTGTTTTCAGTCAGAAGATCTTTCTTTCTAATGATATATTTAACAGTTTATTTACTCACCTATAAACATACAGAAAAATACGTACAAAGGTGATGCTTATTTCTATAGAAATCTCTTCCAACATACCTGCGATAGGACAGTAGACAAAAAGATGTAGACACCGTGTACGTGTAAGAGTAGAAGAGAAAATAAAAAAACTTTTCACTAATTTAAATATACGATATAAGAATATGCTTACACATACATACTTCTAAAATAAATATAACTAAACTCTATGTAATATTCCTACTAATATTATAAATGCGAAAGTTTGTAAGGATGGATGGATGGATGTTTGTTTGTTACTCTTTCTCGCAAAAAGTACCGAACGGATTTGGATGAAATTTGGCACACATATAGTTTATAACCAGGAATAACACATAGAATACTTTTTATCCCGATATACCCACGGGGTCAAAACTTATGCGGGTGAAACCGCGGGGCGCATCTAGTATATTATAAAATAATAAATTCATAATATGCAACAATGACGAAGTGGAAAGATAATGTTCTTTCACTCTTCTTTTAAAAATTGCAACAGTTTGGCGGTCCCTAATGTCAGGCGGAAGTGAATTCCACAACGAAACTCAAAGCATTTATTTCACATAAAGCAATTACAGGCACTTTTGAATTGTCAAGGGGTCGGTCAGTCAGAAAAATGAACCTAATTGCCCTTTCAAAGCGTAGTAGGTACCTATGGAGAAGAACAGGCAAAAACTCCATGGAAAAATTCAAATAAGCAGCTAAGAGTTGACAACATGACGCATGGATCGCGAGCTCAGTTAAGGAGTAGGAGTAGAAGTTGGTTCAGTGGGGAGGGGATTTAAGGAGACGTCTAAGATGCGACCTGCAAGGTGCATCAGAAGGACGGGCGTAGGAAAAACGTTCCAGCAGATAGGATGGCGTTTTAGGGTTGTGAAGGATCTAGTTTTAAAACCAGCAGCTACATTATCCTTAATTCTTTACCTAACACTTTATTATCTTTACAGAAGCAAAATCAAAATCAAATTAGGCTGAGTTGATACTCAGCCTAATAAAAAGTACTTTGTCATCAAAATTACATAAGACAGTCCCCCAAAACGCCGGCCCATCATCACTTACTTTAGCTGGCTTGCTTTAGCTGGGAAGAAGAAGTGGCGCAACAAACTCCCAGTAGCAAATCAAAGGTAATGCAGAAACGAAACTTAATTTAAGCAATGATAAGATACAACAAAACCAATAACCCACTATCATACACCACTCAATACTTAATTACGCGTTCAGCACAACAATACACATTCACACATTTGCGAGATCGAACCTAACTGATACCTTGTAGAACGCAATAACGCTAATGCGTCCCGTGAAATGACACTCGATGGTAATTACTGATAGCTTCGGTGAATGTTAGTGAACGACAGTGTACTGAACGAGGGTCCGAATAAGGTAACCATGCGAGATTCCATATGGTTTGTCGTATGGTTTGGTAAAGCCATACAGATTGGGAACGACACGAAACTGGGGTCTTATTGGGGATACTGTGTGAGATTCCTTTGTTGTATGGTTTGACAAAGGTACAATCATTGATGCGAAGAACAGTTGATCGTGGTTAAAGGGATGATAATGATGACTATGAATGCGATCTTTAATCAAGCTATGTGGTGCAACAGGCAGCAATAAACTTTACAGTGAACTGTCAGTTTAGGAGACTGTCAGTTTACATTTTTTGGTACAAATCACTCCAGCACACAATAATTACGAGTAGCATGATGAGTGATGACAATAATATTAATTCACACAAGTAGTACGACTACAAGTAAGTTACAGACGGATTGGTAACCAAAGACATCACTGTGCAGATGAATGACAGAGCAATAGAAGCAATATCAGTAGAGTCATTACTTGAGATATCATTTCGTATAGAGCAGAAAAATACTGCTGCTTCGCTGACGTACCTAATATTATTGTCGAAAGCATCCGCAGACGATGAGTGGGCTGCCACATTAGTTGCTATCATAAAACCACCAACGACTTACGAGTTGTAGGTCGTAAGTTCGAACCCTAATAGGCGCTTTACTTTGTGTAAATTATTTCATCACCACTGCTCTCAAAAAGGCGAAGGTAAACATCGCGATGAAACCGGCATGTCTTAGAACCAAAACATCAGAGACATGTGACATCTACCAACCCGCACTGGGTCCGCGTGGTGGATTAAGGCCCACTCCCTCTCACATAGAGGCCTGTGTCCCAGCAGTGGGAACATTACAGGCTAATTATGGATCGTTAAAATATCGTTCGATGTACAGAATAGGGTACACTTTCGACACATATGTGACAAGATCTCATTGTTACGTGCTAGCGCTAACATCGCGGGCCGAACGGTGGCGTATCAGATCCAGCCAAACGTTTGTAATAGTCCATTTAACTTAAGTAGGTTGTGTGGGCTGCAAATGTCAGGTGTTGAAGATATTTGGTTTCTGATGTTTTTTTGGATATTCTGCACAAACTCAAAACTCAAACTCAAAGCATTTATTTCAAATAAACCAAATACAGGCACTTTTGAATTGTCAAGGGGTCGGTCAGTCAGAAAGATGAAGATAGTTGCCCATTCTAAAGCGTAGTAGGTTCCTATGGAGAAGAACGGGCAAGAAACTCCACGGACACACTTTTAAATTAAAATATTGTTACAAAAATATTGGTTACATCATTCATGTCGAAATTGTATATGTGAGAACAATGTAGAAAGACGTGCACGTTAAAAGTGTCCGTAATAAAAAGATAAAAACAATTGAAAAATTAAAATAAGCCGAGGCAGTTAAGAAATGACCAGTCCCTACGGACGGCGCCCGTTCACGAATATGACGCATGGATCAGCACCATTCGGCTCAACTATTTTGAAGGGAACTTAATGATCCGACATGGCTACATCATTACCTATATACTTGAGATAGGTTTTGGTCGAGTTTCTTTACGTGACGTCGGGATAACTGGCAGCAAGAAGTCTGACCAGATGAAGCCGGGCGAGGTTGATTTTAAAGTATATAAATTGATACATACATTTTTAAGCTTCATAGCCAAAATGATGTTACAAGATCACTATCGAATGGATATCGCAACTAAAAAAAGCTACACAAAATACTTCTGATTCAATTAATCTAGAACAATGTTTTTCCTACCCTGAGGAAAAGACGCGTGAGTATAATTTATGCTTTTGGCTTAATTAATTCCTGGACCTTATGTAAAATGAGAAATTTTATTTCACGTCTTGAAGTTCACCACACCATTTATTTCTAACCAAACATACTTACGTCGTTCACCTGCAAGTTACTGACTAAACAAATGGACTTCAAAATATATTGCGTTTTTTTTTTTTGGGTTTTTAATTAACAAATAATTTCTTTCGCTCTGGTTGGAGCGGGAGGGTGTCTCAGACTCTTACTGCCTAAAACCCACCCGTGTTCCGTCCGTTGCCTGTGTTGCCAGGGGCCTCGGTAACCCTTTCGTACCCTCCCGCGACCCCGGCAGGCATCGGCCCTAATGGACCCTTACACTTGTGCTGACATCTCTTTGAGGTGCGCCTCAAAGAGATGTCAGCACAAAGGTCGATGCCTGCCGGGGCCCCTGGCTACCCTGGCAACGGAAGGAATACGGGTGGGTTTCGGTCAGTAAGAGTCTGAGACATCTCTTTGAGGTGCGCGTAGAACACAACGCGCCGTCGACCCGGACCTGGTCGTAAATCCAATATCACACAATAATATTTACCAATAGCGCCATGTACCTATACATACATTCACACACACATACACAAACTCACGTCTTCTTCTCATGGGAGTAGGCAGAAACTATAGAACGCCACCTGGTACGCTCCTTACATACTCCTTTTGCTTCGTTTACGTTCATACGTCTGGTTATACACGCACGCCGGTTGCGAGTACTACGCAGCTGAACTTTTTGAAGAACATCACCAATGAGGTCACTATAATTATGTCTTTCTGGGGCGTCCCCCCGGCGTTTCAACATCTGCCTTGTAAATACCTTTTGTTAATCACCGACATACTATAACATGCCATACTATGCCATGTACCGACATACTATATATATATAAATATGTAAAAGCTTACAAAACAAACCGTTATAGCATTCTCCACTTGCATACAAAGATAGACCTAATTACTTTCCTAAGTTACACCGCCGGGTTTAATTGTAACTGCATTCAATTAATATTACAATACCATTGTTTACAATTACAGGTCGCACTCCGGGCGATTGTAATACATTAAATGTTATGTACAGGATGTTTGCTAATTGAATTTGTTTTTAGCCAGAGAGATGTTGACTTTAAACTGTAAAAAGTGAGCAAAATGTTTTGTAGCCTTTATTCATTTATTACTGCACTCCAACAACTACAGTAGTTCATGTATGTTCAGTAGTTAGTGTAGTTCACAAATACATTTACAGAGACCAGTATATAATATACAAATATAAACGATATTTATTTGGCAGAAGCTGACACTAAGTAATATTTTTTCAATACATGACTACAGTCTGTTGGCTTTAAAATGCTGTAAAACCTACTTATATTACAAATTGCATTGCCACCTTTGAACATATTTTTTTATATCTCTAGTTTTGTCCCTATAATAGTGGTATTATAGGGACAAAACTAGAGAAATAAAAAAGTAAAAGGTATCAGGGACATCCTGACACCTTTTGGGTTCAAACTAAAAAAAAAGCATTTATTTCTAACAATAAAAAAAAATCTTTTAAAACTTTCGTGGCGGGAATTAGCTATTCTCCCCTTCAATTTTGCAAAAATACTATTATATACTTTATGCCTGGTTCATTTTCTCGGAATTGCTGTGAAAAACATTTGTATATTAACGTATGGGGGTTAAATGGCTTCTTTTATGCACTATTTGTACAATCTACTATTTTGGGTATGTGAAAAATTTCACGGCAAGGACGAAGTGAATTGGAAAACTATCACTGCTAGGTAGGCTTTACAAGTTAACGAGTAATAGTCGACCAAGTTACATCTGCAGTTGGAGAATTGACCGTGACGTACGAGTATATCGCTGTATGGGACATGTTTTTAACTACAATGTTAAGTTTTTTTGGGATAAATTCATCCCAAATATAGAACCCTACATTGTGCGTGGTCCGACATGCACTGGGCCGGTTTTTATTTAAGGCACATGTCTTTGAACCTTGTAATTCCGTCACAAAAACACACCCTGTACCGTAACACAGGTAGATATTCGTGTGAGGCAACGTGATATCAAAAGAGTATGTTGTAGCGTTCAATTAAAAAGTAATATGTATCACATGTTACAAAAAGCCTTGGAGCTGTTTTGTAATATTTTTTTTTTTGTTCGCATATGTGGAGCAGTGTTAAACGTTTTTGTTTTGTTGTTCTAATAACAATAAGCCACTCTATTTCTTTCAGTGTTGTAAGAGGTGAATGTGTATCAAGTGAATTGTTAGAAGGCTTCTGTAGGTACTTGATAAATGAATGGAATGATAAGTACCTACTGTAGCGGAACGGGTGAGAAGCCAATTTCGTGGCCTCACGCCCCTGGGCGTCGGGAATCCTAGGCCGATTCCCGGCCACCGTTGGCACGGGCTTGCGGAGAGCAATGGGTAGCTCGCCGTCCGATTAGGACCCACCCTGGGTCGATGGCGCGTTGTGTTCCACGCGCGCCTCAAAGAGATGTCAGCACAACTGACGGGGTCCGCTAGAGCCGATGCCTGCCGGGGTCGCGGGAAAGTCCGACAGGGATACCGTGGCCCCTGGCAATACACAGGCAACGGAAGGAACACGGGTAGGTTTTAGTCAGTAAGAGTCTGATACGCTCTTCCGCTCCGCCCAGAGCGGAAGAAGTTATTTGGAATTTACCAACCAAAAAAAAAGTACCTTCTGTAAATGTTTCCTAAACTAGAGACAGATTGATGCTTACAGGAAAGCTCATTTGCAGAATCATCTATACATGAATTATAAACTAAAGTCGCTTTTCGTGTATGTCTGTGTTACCGCATTGTTCTTGTAAACTACGCAACGGATTTCGATGTGGTTTTCATCACCATTTGGAGAATTTATTTCGGAAAGTTTATTTGTAGACTGCCTTGTTGGTCTAGTGGTACTGCTGAGCATGAGGTCCTTTTGTTTTTTTTTTTTTGTGGTGGGAAATTATCAAATAACTTCTCCCGCTCTGGGCGGAGCGGGAGGTTGTGTCAGACTCTTACTGGCTAAAACCCACCCGTGTTCCTTCCATTGCAAGTGTTGACAGGGTCTCGGTAACCCTTTCGGACTTTCCCGCGACCCCGGCCATGCTCTCCTTGCATGAGGTCCTGTTTTCGATTCCCAGGTCGGGCTAAGTGTTAACAGGCTTTTTCATTTGGAATTTCTCAGTAGCGCCCCGGAGTCTAGAAATTTGTGCCCGATAGCTAACCAGAATATGCTCAGGTTCTTTTCTGTAAAAATGACGAGAAGAGATTCCGGATTACTTCAAAACGTGCAAGTCACAAAATTGAATAGTCGATACAAGTCTACAAAGCTACATCCTAATTGCGTTACACACTGTCAATCACAATCTCAATAATTTTGTAGTATATTGCCAATCCATTGCTTCATAAGTTCGAAAAATTTGCCTGCTCAATAACGTAAATAACGCAATGAATGTTTAACTGTCAAAATCAAATCAAATCAAAATATTTTATTTCACATAAACCTACATGGGCAGTTATGAAACTTCAGAAGCTAGGTGCACGGTTCCATTTGGTCGTTTCTTATGGAGAAGAGCTAACATAAGAGGCCGACAACACCTAAAGCGCGGTCACTGTCGGACTGCATAGAAAAGAAAGAGAAGCGCGAAGACACAACGCTGGTAATTTATTGCGAAATATGAAGCAATTATCGATTTACAAAAAGCTCTAGATTTTATTATAAAAATAAAACACTATTATGCTAATTAATATGTTGCTTGTAGAATAATCTGACCTAAAATCAGAATGATTGCATGTATTTTAGTATGGTTTTTAACCGATAAAAGAAATTTTTAGAGGTATCTTCGTGATTTTTTTCTGTCGTATAAAATTAGTTATATTCTGTTTTCAACACACTATCTACCTAGCATTTATCCTTAAGAATATCATATATTTGCACTGCAGTGAATCATATACTTTAAGGCATTATAAAACTTATAAAAGTTGCGTTTAGGTCCTGTAGTCCCCTTAACCAATATAACAAACAACAAATGGTCTACAAATCTACAGTTTATTACTCTCTAGTTCTCACAATCACAAAATA
Organism: Atethmia centrago; assembly: GCA_905333075.3. Lineage (NCBI taxonomy): Eukaryota > Metazoa > Arthropoda > Insecta > Lepidoptera > Noctuidae > Atethmia > Atethmia centrago. Next base: position 21,974,543 of record HG995386.1, read on the forward strand.
TAAAATAATCTATGGAAAATATTATTATAATAATAAAAGTAAAAACCTATTTAAACTAATGACATGATTGCCATTACAACTGTAACAAATTTGAATTAATATCCTGTCCACAAAATGAAATCCATTGCTACTTATAGTGTGTTACGGAATCACCCCGTTGCGCTGGTCTCCATAACTCATCATCATCTGCCTAGCCTTTTCCCAACTATGTAAGGGTCGGCTGCCAGTCTTACCGGGTACAGCTGAATACCAGTATTTTACATGGAGCGACTGCCTATCTGACCTCCACCACCCGGTTACTGGGTAACACCATACCCCTTAGTAAGACTGGTTGTCAGACTTTCGAGCTTCTGACGACCAGTAACGACTGTTAAAGATCTTACAAATGACAGCCGGGACCAACGGATTAACGTACTTTCCGAGGCACGGAGGGGTCTTGGTATGTTAAGATGGTCACCCATCCACGGCCCAACCGCGGCAAGCGTAGCTTAACCTGATCGATCGACCCGTGCGGCTGTTATTACTTAGACACAAGCCCCCATAACTCATACGTTCTTTAAATGCAATTACCGGTTAAGTACTAATATATCTAATTGAGTTTATTAGCAGCTTTGACAATGCAGAAATGTACCATGATAAATACCAAGTTATGGTCAATATTGATGGCTTATGGCCTGTAGCATAAGCTGAAGCGTATTGCGTTTGAATCCTCTCACAACACACAACAGCAACAGTCGCACAATAGTCGCTCCAAGTAACATACTGGTATTCAGCTGCTCCGCGTTAATCTAGAAGCCTAGTCGCGTTAACAAGTTGGAAAAGGCTTGACAGATGAAGATATTTAAAATTGTATATTATGTTTACAGCAAAAATTAAGATCAGAAGATTGGGTTTTCTATTACGTCGGGGTAATGTGGTGGAGTGTGGGGGACTCCACCACATTAGTAAAGTTATAGAACTTTACCATTAGGGGAGAGCCTTCACATGAACAGTCATGTGAAGGCTTCACATGAATAGTCACATGAATAGGCATGTGAACCAATACTGTGCCCGGTTAGTTTAAATATGCTACCCTTTTAATTTCAACATGAAAGACTCATAATGGGTGCACTTAGAAGGAAAGAAATACATAAAACATAGGAAAATAGGTTTGTTTGTCACAAAACGTGTACATAAAAAAGATAACTTAGAAAATTTGTTGATGTTAAAATAACCTGACTTGGTTTCCGTACGTCGTTTTCGGGTGACCACTGAATATCAGCGCTTTGCTGTGGGTCTCCCATAGCACAGCATCATGCTGAGTGGAAGCCTACTTGTCACAGTCACGGCATGCAGTTGCCGACTATGTGTATATGTTCTGTGTCTCTCTGTGTAAATCTGTTTATTTTTTATTATTTATAAGAATTACCCATAGCTTTTATGTGCACGTGTTTCTGTGACAAATAAATATATTTTTCTTTCTTTCATAATACGAATAAAAAACAAAAACAGATAATCACGAGCACTCAACAGAAATAGTCGGCAGCTGCGGGTCACACTTAACACAGTTGCCTCAACTCGTAAAAGCCACCCTCTTCAGTGTTTAACTTGCTCCATACGAAATGACGAATACTAGCCGCTGGCTTGCCGCGACACCATACATCAAGCATCAGGTAATTGTTGCCTCCGGTTCCTGTGGACCTAGCCCTAAGGTCCTGGGTGATTAATCTAGCACTCAAAGTGGAGTGGAAGCTATTACTGATTTGATGGAGTTATGGCGGGTCTGAGGGAGAGCAGTGGTGGCCCAGTGGTAATGGCCGCGCCTTATGAGTTGTAGGTAGGCGCTTCACTTTTTGTAAATTATTTCATCACCACTGCTCTCAAAACGGTGAGGTGAGGTGAGGTGAGGAAACCAGCATGTCCTCCTAGATTAAAAAATTCGAAGATATGTGACATCTACCAACCCGCACTGGGCCCGCGTGGTGGATTACGTCCCACTCCCTCTCACCGAGAGGAGGCCTGTATCCCAGCAGTAGGAACATTATAGGCTGATTTTGTATGGCGGGTCGGAAATGGTTTTTAGAAAGGGTTTTTGAATGAAATGGTCCATGTCTTGTTATTTCATTGTATGTATATGATTAGACAACTACTGGTGATATGGGGTTATTGGCTCTATAGCTTGGCCTTGCCATGATATTTTATGTCTTTCGATCCCGTTACCGTATCATACCGTTCTCCATAGCGGGTGTAAATAAAAAACCTGCCAAGTGCGAGTCGGACTCGCCCACAAAAGGTTCCGTACTGTATTAACTTCGAGCAAAAAATCCCCTTTAACTTTATTTAATTCAAAATAAAATCAAAACTCATTTATTCAAACTAGACTGAGAATCAGCACTTTTCGAACGTCAAAGTTACATAAGACAGTCCCCCAAAAACTTTCTCTTTTTCAAGGAATTATTTCCAAGGTATGTAATAAAACCATTATTATTTTGTTTACTAGATTCAAAAATTGTTTTAACGTATTTCGTTTACTTGGTTTGGATTGGAATAAGTATTTCTCGATTGATATTATTTGTTAGTTAGTTTTCTTTCATTTTTAGTTTCTATTTTGTTTGTTGAGACTGAATGGAAAAGCATACCAGAACCAAAAGATAAGACACGTTCTGAAGAATTTGAAAACAGAGAATCGTTAATCGCCTGCACAATGACATTTTAGTAGCGCTTATGGCCTTTACAGAAGGTATTAAGAATAAAGGAGGGAGCACAAAATTTGATCCGTCAAATGATATGTTAACAAAACAAACTTGAAGAGCATATACCTTGATTAAAATCACTAATTACTTAAGTATAAGTAATAAATATATTTGATTTATATGACCAGTACTTTTATTTCTTTGCTGAAAACTTGTGGGGAAAATGTGGGGAATATCGATTTTATTTTCCCCAAAATTGGGGATTTTCAGTTACGTTTTTGGGTATTCCAGACCGTGGAAGTCGGCAACACTGCCTGAGAACCTCCTGGTTACGGAGATATTGAAGGTCAAAGTTCAAATATTTTTTTTCGATAACTAGTTTTAAATGTATAACCTAACTTTAAATACCCTCACAATCCTTGTACCGTTGCATGCACCTATAAGGTCAATGTTTTGCGTCCGTTACATTACGCATTACCGCAAACAGCGAATTTTCACATCTATAAATCTATACAAATAAATAAAATAGAAGTGTCAGTAATGGCAAAACAACAGCTTTTTACTTTTTTGTTTAAAGCGTATTGCCAATCGTTCTACTCGAGCGGCCTGTGGGTAAGGCATACTAAGAGATCGCTAGACGCCCTGCGTATTTAATATAATAAATAACTGCTTCAGGATGCTGTTGGGACTGCCGCGCCATTGTAGTGCGTCTGGTATGTTCGCGTTTGCGCATACCGATGATTTTTACGCCATAATGCGCAAAAAAACAACTTCCATCTTGTCAAGAGCGCGGTCTAGTTCTAACAGCATCCTAAGTATGGGGAAGGTACTAAAGGGTCACCGAGGCCCCTGGCAGCACAGGCAACAGGAAGGAATACGGGAGGGTTTTAGTCAGTAAGAGTCTGACACACCCTACCGCTCCGCCCAGAGCGGGAGAAGTTACTTGATGATTTCCCATCCATAAAAAAAAAGGAAGGTTAATAGAAAAGTACAACACTCCTTGGTTGTCGCACGCTGGAAGTGCTGGTTAGAAGACCCCTAACCTTTTTGTTTCTGTGTTTGAGTACTAACAATATTTTTAAGAACAATGTTACTAACAATTGGGCCTCATCATCATCATCATCATCATTTCAACCGAAAGACGTCCACTGCTGGACATAGGCCTCCCCCAAGCACCGCCACTTCGACCGGTTTTGTGCTTCCCGCTTCCAGTGGATTCCTGCGGCCTTCACAAGGTCATCGGTCCACCTTGTAGGAGGCCTTCCAACGCTACGTCTTCCGGTACGCGGTCGCCATTCCAGAACCTTTCGGCCCCATCGGCCATCTGTTCTGCGAGCAATGTGCCCTGCCCACTGCCACTTAAGTTTGGCAATTCTTCGGGCTATGTCGGTGACCTTGGTTCGCCTACGGATCTCTTCATTTCTGATTCGCCAATTCGACAATTGGGCCTAGTTGCCATAAATAAACAAATATTTAATTAATTAGTTATTTTTTTACTGAAAGCATGTGAAATAATACACGGTAATTATATTTAAAAAAAAAAATGGCCGTCTTTCTGTTTGTTCCGGTTTATCTCCGTAATCGCTGGACCGATTTTAATGGGACTCACTGGCCGATAGCTGATATTTTAAGGAGCAATTTAAGCTTTTTATTTTATAAAAAAAAAAAAAAAACACGGGGACGCAGCTAGTCAAAAAATAAAAGTCTTTTCCCAGCAATTATTTTTGCACAAAGTTACTTAGTTTGATGATGACGGCTTCGTGATGGTTCTTTTTACATCCAATTTACGTAATGGTCAGCAGATTACGGAGATGTACAAGTTAAGGCTAGTTTGGGAAATCCTAGGCTGATGAGATAAGATAATAATAATAATCGCTGTTTACACACTGACAAATTGATTTCCTATATTTTTCAGAACTTTTAATCCGTAAAGACTGAAAACTGAAATCGCAATAATGTTATTTTATTTATAAATAATATTTTCCTTATCTATTTATGGTATCGCTTTATCCTATATAAATCAACCAATAAAAGAATTCACTTGACACCGACGAGACACGCGTTAGGAGCAAATTATTTCGACTAGAAAAAGATAAATAAAGGTTCCCCTTTGCCGAATAAACGGCAATAAATCGACATGCCCTTATGTCAACTGCGTATTAGTGAATACTGATACACCAATATAATATGGTCTCCTAAATTCTACACACAGTTTACGTACAGAGTTCAACTTATACTAGATGCGTTAAGCCCTCAGATTTGTCGCGGGTAAATCACGCGAAAAATTCGACGATAAACGTCTATATCCGCTTTTCCCACACATTTTCGCTTTTCCCTCTCTCATGTGCTCACTTAATATGATGGTGTTTGCCCTTTCTCCCCCATGCTACTAAGTGAAACATCCACTAACGAAAAATAAACCTTATTTGTATCATTCTAGAACATAATTTCCAATGGAGCCATAAAAATAAAATTGCGCGTTCTTTTTGTTCAGAAAATCTTCACATGACGTCACTTGACTCTAAACACAAACAAAATAGGATTGACTTTCCTTTGACAGTAAAGTTTGCATATAGGCAGTTTTTCCTCGAAAGGGGAAACTTGGGTGACATTGTTACACAGTGTATTGCACATTATTGGTGATTGAATGGCGTACTTAACTGGTTGAGGCGACAACTTTGATAAGGTGCGGTGTGGATAACATGGGAACGAGGAAGTTCGACATAAATTGTATTAGCGTAATATGTTGAGGTAAATTCGATACATTTTTATACGCCATTTGTGTATTACTTGTATTGAATATTGATGTAGAAAATTTTATTATAGTGACGGAAATTGGGGAAATGTGTACAGGGTATTATTATTATTATTATTATTATTATTATTATTATTAGTATTATGCCTGAGGGTTTTATGATAACTTCTTTATCATATCCAGACATTATGGGGACAGGTGTGTTCACATTGTGTACGGGTCAGCTAGAGCCGATGCCTGCCGGGGTCGCGGGAATGTCCGAAAAGGATACCGTGGCCTCTGGCAACACAGGCGACGGAAGGAACACGGGTGGGTTTTAGTCAGTAAGAGTCTGCCACAGAAAAGGTGTGTTCACATTAAATGCTAGATTGCTTGTTGCTTGTGAAATGTCCAGTTGCCGAACGTTCAAAGTTATTGATACTGTTGTAAGTTCTCTGATAAAAAATTCAAAGTAAATTCGTATTGTATGAAATCAACAAAACGAAAGGGCCATCAGCCATGCTAATTCTCTCTCGTGTGAACAACCCTTTGCCTTCAAAGAAAGGACTGTCAACACAGGTTGAGAAAAAATATTTATCAAATTATCCTTATAGGATCAAAAGTGATTCTTAGGTCCATATCTCACTAGCGGGCTTAGCGTGACGCCTTCTATTTCTTCGAAGAATAGACATAGCTCTTTTACAAAGTGACATTTCGTTTCTCCATTTTTGACATCGCACCGTAGAAATCCTGTCTTGTCTTTCGTTTCTTAACGATCTTTGTCTAGGTCCTTCTTTATCTAGACTATTTCAGAAGAAAGTTTCTATCCCAAACTGTCAAAATGACACTGACAACTGACAGGTTGTCTAAGGTAGTGAAGACAATTTGCGTTTTTCTACTCGACGGCCACAAAGTATATACGGTTATCTACAAAATCATGATTTTACAGGAGAGCGTTTAGAACGCAAAACTGTGATAATTAACAGAAGAACAAGACTATCTTCCCCTATTTTAAATCATTTAGTTAATAGGGCAGTACCAAGGAAATGGTGAAAGCCAATATTACTATAATATTTTTTTGTTCCGGTAAAACACGGTACTTCGACACTTTGAGAAAAAAATATGTAGTTGTCTTTATGTACGTGACTTAATATTAGTAATAATTGAGAACCAAACAGAAAAAAAAACGTATGACAAAACAAATAATTCTGAACCGAATTCTGTTAAAGAGTGAATTTCGTAAAAAGTGCAGTTGACTCTTTCTACCTTGCTGCCGTCGTACTTTCTACACGGAACGTCGTTTTTGTCTATTCGTCCGTAGACAAAACGGTCCTTGTGCTAAGCCTGTATGACACCATGGTAGCGCAACCATCCATGGTCGCACTGCCAAAAAAAATATGGTTGGCTGCGCAACCGATCGGACGCCTGGTGTGATACTAACTATAAAGCTGTGTATATTTTGCTAGCAGCGCGACCATGGTTGCGCCACCATGGTGTCCTAGTGAGATATAATTCTTTTACCAAACTAGCGACCCGCCCCGGCTACTTATCTTAGCACGGGTTATCGCACGAGTGTAATAGCAACGTAGCAAAACATCGAGATTTTTGTACTAAGTATATCTAAGTTTTAATTAGATATAATCCCGGACGAGCCCCCTACAGCATTGGTGGCCCGGAGCAGTGGTGGCTGGTGGCCCAGTGGTAACGGCCCCGACACACGAGTTTTAGGTCGTGGGTTCGAACTCATGCAAGCGCTTTACTTTGTATAAATAATTTCTCCACCACTGCTCTCAAAACGATGAAGAAAAACATCGTGAGGAAACCGACATGTCCTAGAACCAAAAATTCGTAGACATGTGACATCTACCAACCCGCACTGGGCCCGCGTGGTTACAGCCCACTTCTTCTCGAGGAGAGGAGGCTTGCGTCTCAGCAGTGGGAATATTATAGGCTGATTATGATATTTAGAAGATCAAAAGCGGTCACACAGACAGACGCGAAAAGTGACTTTGTTTTGTAATATACCTAATACACTTTTAAAGAAAAACTCAATAAGTAATTTGTATTTACTTATATGTTTGTAGTAATTTCTAGCTAAATCAGGTATAACAAATTGTGGTTTAGTAGCAATTGTAATGGAATACATACCAATAGATTGCAACCGCAGTCTGCCGTATATACAGGGTCAAGTTAAATTAGCTAGAGTAACTCTGCAGCCGTAATGAGTACCGATATCTAAACATGATAAAACAAAAATACATTAATTTGATTGGGGTCATAGATAAAGTTTGTAAATATGTGAACTTCATGTATCTATCACAGAATTAATTTATCTGTCATTCATCATCGTCATCATTTCAGCCGAAAGACGTCCACTGCTGGACACAGGCCTCCCCCAAACACCGCCACTTCGACCGGTTTTATGCTTCCCGCATCCAGCGGGAGTTTCTTGCCCATTCTACTCCATACGAAATTACCTTTTGGAAGGGGCGACTAGAATCAATTCTTTTTTTTTTTGTAAATTTTGACGTTTAAAAGTGCCCTTTATGTGCCTATTTGAAATAAATAGTTTAACTTTTACTTTGACCGCATTTAGTGTAGTCACTTGAAATATTAGCGTAAAAAACAGTTTTTTTTATGTGAACTTCACAGACGTTTTGGATATCGATATCTAAACAAAATAAAACAGATTTTTTCGACATATACTTCAGGTAACAGCACTGCCAGCGGTCGTTGACCCCAAAAAAGAAATCTTAAAAAAAAAATATCTTGTTTAGTTCTCAATACCCATCAGTCTGCAGAGTTGCGCTAGCTAATTTCATCTGACCCTGTAGATGCAATTGCAAAATATCCATATAATTGTATTTCTTTCCATTTCAAATAATAAATAGGTGTTCGGTAATAAAGTGGTATAACAATGACTATATTATTATTATTCTGACGCGTAAAAATACATTTAAGTAGTATTTTTTCGTTCTAATGGATATACTGATAAATAGAATGGAAAAAGAAGTTTTGTTTCAGTGATTACACAAAACGTTATTGAGTGACTTTATTAATAACGCTTTCGTGACCTTTTCGGGGGTCTGAAGGTTCCTATTGTGCAATTATGGACGAAGTTATCTTGACGAATAACTACCGGAGACATATTATGAAGGACGGTTGACGTGTGTCGGGCATGCCACTTTCCGGGTGAGTCCATCAGACATTATCTCTGATTGTTCTCGTCTGGCTAACGGCGAGTACTTGCACAGGCATAACCAAGTGGCCAGGATTATTCATCAGCAACTTGCTATGAAATATAAACTTGTGAACTCAGAGGTATCGTGCCCGACCTAGTTTTCGAAAATGACCATGTCACGTTGTACTGGGATCGGTCTATCATTACTGATAGGACTATTGTCGCCAATAAACCTGATACAGTGGTGATAGATCGATTAGTGCGCCACGCAATCATTGTCGACGTTACCATTCTATGTGACGAGAACCTCGTGAAAGCTGAGAAAGAGAAACAACTAAAATATATCGACTTAGCACACGAGGTTGTTGACATGTGGAATGTGAGCTCGGTTGTCATTGTGCCGATTATCGTAGCGGCCATGGCCTGATGGCTGAAAGCCTCAATCAATATCTCTCGAGGCTCTCGATAGGTGATTGGATCAAAGGCCTGATTCAGAAGGCAGTACTCCTCGATACGGCTCGAATTGTGAGGAGGCTCCTGTCTCTGCAGCCCTAACCACCGGTAGCTAGGACCCCGCTCCCAACTATAAGAAATATTTAAAAAGGAAATAAGGTAAGAAAGATTTTAATAAACGACTTAATAATAAAATATTTATTATTTTTGGTTTAATGTGTCTGAAACACTAGCTGCTCTATAAAATAATAAAATGAAAAATTTGAGACTCGTTACAGCTAGGCCCAATATGTTAACAACTGGTCTAACCCAGAGATAACCTAAATTTTTGTGTACACAAATTAATCAAAGAAGCAAAAGTGGCAAATTGAATCATGTTCCACAAAGCATACTTTCTGTACACATCGCTCAGTTGTTACATGTACAATTTTATTAACATCAACTTTATAAACAATTTATTTTTTATAACAAGTCCAGCATATACCTCGGGTAGAGGTACAAATTAACACGTTCCAGGCGCCATATTGGTTTGGAAGCGCGTACGCGGCGAAACCTAGATTAAGAAGATTATACACTGATCGAAAGCTCTCAGCGATTTTCTTCAAAGAAACTAATTTTCAAGATCGTATATCAGGAAAAGCACAAGCTTTTCCTGCTGTGGGTTGACTACTCTTTAATCTCAAAGTGTTTTAGGATGACGAGACAATATTTTTAGGACTTATTCATTTAAATACCAATAAAGGCAATGACGACTGATAATAAATTGTTTGAGCAGGAGTAAAAGCTTGCGGAGTTACCATCAGTAATCAGTCATACATTGGCTTCCCGATGACCACTACGAAGAATAGTCGAAGACGAAAATGTCTTAAGGGTAGGGTAACCGCCGTTAACCTTGGCCATACAAATACGCTTCGCGCTCACGCCGCGCCGCCGTTCGGTTTCATAGGGAATATTTATATTTAGTTACGAAAATATGAATATTTGACAAAAAATCAGAGATAGAATTATAGATAATAAAATAGTCTGTTCAAACAAAAAAAAAAATCACGCATAACTTGCATTATATGAAGGCGTAATAACATATTTAAAAGTCGCTAAAATAATATATCTGCGCCTTAATCACAATGTTTGAATGCGGATTGTGATTGTTTTTTTTTGTTAACAAAAACAAAAAACGGGCTGTTCTAAAAACGCAAACAAATACCAAATAAAATAAAATCATGGAAATTTGTAACTAATAGAGACAATGTTGACAATGGTAAATTGATCCAAGCAGTACTAAAAGATTATGATACAAGTCACCATCAGTAATCAGCCCATACATTGGCTACCCGAAGACCACTACGAAGACTAATCGAAGAGGAAAATGTACCATACTTGACGGAACGTGATCACTATTTTGTTGACAATACATATCGCACACGCGGACAACGCCTGTTACATATTATAACGCAAATAAATCGCAAGTCGAATATAAACTCCTTCTAAACTAGAGCAGTTAATTCCCCCATTCGATTAATAGCAACACGCTGCAATAACGTGAACACGGTGTCCCGCTGTTGAGCGTGCCGGTCGCAATACACATTATTAGTATTGTAACACAAAATCACATATCATTGTGACGTGACGTATCGGCCGTGTGTGCGCTCATTTGTTTCTGTTAATGCGAACACGATTGGTTTAATTGATTTTGTTCGGTTGGTAGCGTGTGATTTTTTCTTGGTCCTGCTCCTGGAAGACTGCCTCAGGATATCTCTGTTTGTCGCTGTCAAAAATTTGGTAAAAGAGAGCTGATGATTGATGATATTTACATACCTAAGTAGGTACCAATGTCTGATGATCGCTAACTGATTAGCCAACCACGGTTGCTTGGCCTTTTTTTTACCTCAATTAATCTGCCTAGCTTTTTCCCAACTATGTTGCGGTCACCTTCTAGTCTTACCGGATGCAGCAGAATACCAGTATTTTACATGGAGCGACTGCTTATCTGACCTCCACAACACAGTTACTGGGTGATACGATACCGATTGGTAAGACTGGTTTTCAGACTTTTTGGGCTTCTGACGACCGCTACCAACTGTCAATGATGTACGAATGACAGTCAGGACCAACGGCTTAACGTGCTTTCGGAGTCACGGAGATGTCTCGGTATGTAAAGATGGTCAGCCAACCACGGACAAAGCCCGGCAAGCGTAGCTTCACCTGGTGGATCGATCCGTGCGGGTGTTATTACTAAGCCACGAGCTCCTGTTTTTTTACTTACTTACGGTAAAAAAATGCCAAGCAACATGGTAATGTGATTTTTTTATAAAGCTCGTGAAGACATCACACCTGTATTACCCGAACGGTTAGACAGAGGTATGCTTTCAGTACATCCACATAAGTAAGTACTAGGGGGCGAAGTTCGTGTAGACTGAGTTGAAACAAAAAAGTAGAAAGATGGCCTCTATTAAATACATATACACATACACATAAACTGCCTTAGGCAGAGGTGTACCTGTTAGTAGACCCACATTTTGCCAGTTCTGTTTAAGTCCTATGTAATAGGGGGCGAGCCTATTGCCATCAACCGGGCACAAATAAAGACTCCGGACTGCTACAGAGAAATGGCTGATGGATGTAGTTTAAATATAAAACTATTCAGCTAACACTATTAACACTTTGCGGATATTAATATAGCATAGCTTGAATTCACCAATAAAGAGTTATTTAGTGATATCTTTCTTCAAAATCAGTCCTTAAAAAAGTCCAGCAGGATTAGCATGACGTTTTTTATTTCTTCGAAGAATAGACACAACTCCTTATATACAAAGTGACATTTCGTTTCTCCATTTTTGACATCGCACTGTAGAAATCCTTCTACAATCTGTCATTTTGTCTTTCTTTTCTAACGATCTTTGTCGAGGTTTATTTTTATGTAGACTATTTCAGATGAAAGTTTCTATACCTACCAAACTGTCAAAATCACACTGACAACTGACAGTTGTCTAAGGTAGTGAAGACAATTTGCATTTTTCTATTCGACGGCCACAAGGTATCACAAATCATGATTTTAGAGAGGAGCGTTTTGAACGCAAAAATAAAGTCAAAGTCAAAGTCAAATTATTTATTTCAAATAGCAATAAAATTTACAAAAAAAATAGAATTGATTCTAGTTGCCCTTTCCAAAAGGTAGTTTCGTATGGAGAAGAATGGGCAAGAAACTCTACCGTTACTCTTTCAAAATGTTTTACAAAATTTTGTATATGTAGGTTTGTAGGTACATTTTAAAATGATATGTGAAGACGATGCAACTAGAATAAAATTACTATACCAAAATAGGTAAAAAAAGAATGAAAAATAAAGCAATGACAGATAAATTAATTATGTGATAGGTACATGATGCTCACATATTTACAAACATTGTAAAAGTATACGTTTTCCTAAAAAAAATAAATAAAGTAATAGGTCAGTGTGTGAGTTAAAGTAATCACAGAATTTAAATTCAACATTAATTTATTATTTGTATCAAATAATAAATTGTACAATTAAAATAGCAACCAGTTTGACTTTGTCTAGACTCTAGATTATCCTATGGAGCTGGACCAGCATATTTCCAAGCATTCTTATCTTGGGTAAAATCATCTAATTTGTAATATGCTTGTTTACAAAGTGTACTTTTAACATGAGTTTTAAATTTTCTTTCATTTAATTGCAATATATCACAAGGTATTTTGTTGTCCTGCCGGGGTCGCGGGACCTGCCAGGGTCGCGGGAAGGTACTTATGGGTCACCGAGGCCCCCGCAACACAGGCAACAGGAAGGAATACGGGTGGGTTTTAGTCAGTAAGAGTCTGACACACCCTCCCGCTCCGCCCAGAGCGGGAGAAGTTATTTGATGATTTCCCACCCTCAAAAAAAAAAAAAAAAGAAAGGTATTTTGTTGTAACATTTGAGAATATGGTAATTAATAGAAGAACAAGGCTATTTTTCTACGTATATACGTGACTTAATACCAGTATAAAATTGAGAATCAAACAGAAAAAAAAACTTATGACAAAACAAAGAATTCTGAGTCGAATTATGTAAAAGAGTGAATTTCGTAAAAAATTCAGTTGACTCTTTCGATTTTGCTGCCGTCTCACTTTCTACACGGAACGTCATTTTTGTCTATTCCTCCGTAGACAAAACAGTGCTCGTGCTAAGCCTGCAGCAGCTCACATCTTAGAAAGGTAATCTCCGATGCCCAACACCTTTCTCAAAACCCACACACGCATTCAACAAAACTATATCTTATGTGACGTCATTCTCACTTTCTCAATCACAACATAAACAATTATAACACACAACAGTAATAGCTAAACAGATTTCCATTAAGCGCAACAACGGAGCAGACCCGTTGTGCGGAACAAATGCCAAAGCGCTTAGCGTATCTCAAGCCATAATCTAAGGCAGTGGTCGAATGCGCTGCAGCGCTGTGATGCAACTGCGAATTAAATAATTTCGAATGTGTGCGTTCTATTTTCGAATGAGGTTGTATTGTTTTGGATTTAAATGTTCTAGATTAAAATAGTGCTATTAAAATAAGAATAGAATTTAACTTGTCACCATACATTTTAAGTCAAATAAGCTGTAACTGTTAGCTTCAGTTGGGGTAAAAATTGGTATAGGCTGTTATTTCACATCAAGATTATATCGTAGTCCTCTTCACCGTATCCGGCGGCAGCGACTCAGACTACTTTTCTTTCCTTACGTGAGCTCCCTGATGACTTTCAATCAACAATTTTATTGATTTCCTATTACTAGTGGTCGACCAGTAAACAAAATTCGACCCCCTCTACTTACAATCTATATAGTACTTACTAATTCCATGCTCAAGTTGTCACTTCTGTCACCTGTCTATCTTCAAGTCATGAGGCCCTGGTACTATGTGTATGTGTGTCAAACGCATGGTAGTGTGTGTAATGTTTTTTTTTTTATTAATTTCATTTATTTCTAATGCATATTATACAAAAATATTAGCTTTGTGCACTCTTACTCCATATAAACTTTAACTGTGCCAAATTACATAACTCCTCCGTCCGCGTAATTTTCGTAAAAAGGAGTAGAAAGTTTTCGCTTCACGTATAATATAATAATATCATGTAATCGAGGATTGATGGTAACCTGGGGGCCAACCATCACCTCTTATAGCAGTATTATTTCAATATTACTTCAGCGTGAGAAAGAGAAGGAGCTATAAGTCATTTACAGCTCCATCACTTTTCCACTGTGAAGTAATATTATAATAATACTGCTTTATGAGGTGTTGGTTGGCCCCCTGAAACTGACTTCACGTATTTATGAACTCGAATACTCGTAACAATACATGCTAAACTGAGTCTATTTTATTTCGTGGTCCAAGTGTCCTGCTACTTAGCATGTTCTACATTACCTAAAGGTCTAAGTCGTGCGAACTGTCTCCGAGGGTCATTATTTGTGAACAAAATAATTATACATTTAGGCACCATTTTATTCAAATAGGTTAAGTCAGTACTATCCCGAATGAGTACTGAGGTAGGTATTCTAAAAACGTCATAACACGGTTTAATTTTTTATTCAATACAAACAATATAAAGCATGTATAAAACGAATAGGTATAGAATAATCACCGAAACATCGATCACCATTATGAACAGTTCCTAACAGTCAAATCAAGCCACTGTTACAGATAAAAAATTGTATTAACCTCTAGCACTCGTATGGTCCAAATCAAAGGTCACATCATTATAATTTGTAGAGTACGTGACCGTTCAAGATGGCCGCCTGTCTCGACTGATTTTAAATTTGAATTCTCTTCTATACATATTATAAATTAAAGTCGCTTTTCGTGTCTGTCTGTGTGACCGCGTTGTTTCTTCTTAACGACGCTACAGATTTTGAAGCGGTTTTCACCATAATTTAAAGAATTTATTCCGAATGGCTTATGTGTATAATTCAATCATATTAAAGTTACATTTAATAAAGGAATCTCGATTGTTTGGTAAGTCATATAAACCGTGCGAAGGAGGGGCGAATCGCTAGTGTCGTAATAAAATCATGCACGTATGGCGGCTGGCAATTGTTTGTTACTTTTTTCTTTGATTGTGTTGCAAAGGTGCTGTGAGTTATTTTGATAGTATAAAGTTCACAAGTAATAGTATCGTGTGATTGCTATTTGATTTTTATTTGCAAATATTGTGATGTGGATAAAAAATATCATATTAAATCTTTCTGCCGGAATTCAAAGTGTTATGAATGACATGAATGGCTGTATCTTCTACTCTTCCTTTGCATAGTTTTCGAACAGTAAAAGTTATGCCAATTTTTAGTAATAATTGTTTTTATTGTGATATGAACGCAACAGTTGATAACAACTCATCAAAAATTACCAAATAAAGCTCACGGAGCTTTAAGATAACAGAAATGATCTAAACTGATGATCGCAAAATTGTGTAACTTGTACATAGAACCCTAGGTTGATCTCATTGCTCATTGACAAATGACCCAAGTCCCCCACCTGTGCAAAGTTGATCTACTTTTAGTCGTGACCAGGACAAGGCAACAAGTGTCAAATGCCATTGTGGTTTTAACACCGCACCATTCCATAACCGTCACAGAGACGAACTTTAGAAACATTCGAATTTTAAAGTTGCCAAAAAGGTTTATATTGTGGTTTTTTTATGTGGTACGAATCCTTTATGGGAATTTTGGTTTACCAGTTGTTGGAATAAGAAAAGATAATACACTTTCCAGTCACAAGGTTGCAAAGTACATTGTTATTTTTGATGTCTAACATTAATTTTCCAATCGCTTTCTGTGGGAGTGATTTTTTGAAAAGGGACGGAAGTGTGTAGACAGGAAGTGACAGCTTGAGCATGGAATAAGTAAGTACTTTTTAATAGCCTTTGCCTTAGCCTTTTTAATTGTGCTTTTTGCTGCCGCGTTGGTCTAGTGGTCGCAAGCACTACTGCTAAGCATGAGGTCCTGGGTTCGATTCCCGGGTCGGGTGAAGTGTTATTGGGTTTTTCTATCTGGAATTTCTCAGTAGCCGCCCGGAGTCTGGATTCGTGCTCGGTTGATGGCAATAGGGTCGCCCCCTATTACATGGGACTTAAACATAACTGGCGAAATGTGGGTGTACTACAGGTACACCTCTGCCCAACCCTTCGGGGAAAACAAGGCGTGATGTTATGTGTGTATGTGATGTTTTTAATAGCGTGGAATTAGTAAGTACTATATAGATTGTAACTAGACGGGGTCGAATTTCGACCAGTGGGCGACAACTAGTAATTAATAGGTAATTATTCTTATAAATATTTCAGTATTTAGCTTTTTTAAATACCAAGGTGAGATGTCAGATGTTACACGTCTTATGCGAATACTGTAAGGCTCGCTCGTTTTTAGAGTTCCGTAGTAAACAAGGAACCCTTATAGTTTCGCCATGTCCGTCTGTTTGTCTCTCTGTCTGTCTGTCTGTCCTCGCTATAGCTTAGAGACGCTTAGTACTAGAAAGCTGTAATTTGGCATAGGTATACATATTAATTACGCCGACAAAATTCTAAAATAAAACCTTGAAAAATCTATCACAGCTAAGTGGGCTTTACAAGTTAACGAGTAATAGTCGACCGACTTAAATTTGCAGTTGGATAATTGACCGTGGCATTTATCGATGTATGGGAGAACGTGTTTTTCAACTACAATTATAGGTTTGTTATTGGTATAAATTCATCTCTAGTTCCCAACTACCGCCTTCTCGACAACCCTTTATTGTGCGTGGTCCGACACGCACTTGGTCGGTTTTTTTTTTTTAATTCTGAGGTTAATTACTGTCGCTGCTCAGTTGCTTATTACTAGAGATCGGATATTCGGATGCATATTTACCTAAAGTGAATTTATAGCTATGAAAGTATGGAAGCGGCTTCTTAAAATATTTTTCCTATAAAAATAATCCCCGGATGCCAGGAACACCGTGAATGCATAACTAGTCGGGTATGGAAGCGACTTCTAAAAAAATATTTATTAAAAAAAAACGGGTTTTATTGTGTTGTTGTTATGCAATCCACAATCCACGAGAATTGCATAACTATTTAGATAGAATTATTCTAAATATATGTAGTCCGTTATCTTATCTTGACGTTGTTTGCTATTGCAGTTTAGTATCTACCTATCTCCTTTACAATATTAGGTAGGTAGATATGCACCCGATTCTATAGTCAGAAAAAACACAACTCCGGAATCGCGGGATTTTTACGATCGATACAAAAGTGCATTCCATAATAGCCAACAACTCAACATTAGGTGAATATGCATCCGAATATCCGATCTCTACTTATTACCAAGGTGAGATGTCAGATTTTACACATCTTAAGCGACTACTTTAAGGCTCGCTCGTTTTTTTTTTGTAATTACTTTTTTTATCCATTAACCACTGAAGAATTTACAGTCCTGCCGGTGAGAGAATGCGTTCTTGACAACCGGCAGGTTCATACTAACGAATATGTGTTTTGCGAATTTGATCCTTATAGTTACTAGAAATTGTCTAACCCACAGGTGTCAGGAACGCAGTCTCTTGACGGTATATTAAGTATATTAGTATATACGGACTGTAGTTGGTATATTAATATCCCCAAAGTGCCAATAGTCTTTGCTGAATAGGCTGATTTAAATTACGTCCATCAGCCATTTTTTAAACTAAGTAAACTGAGTAAGAGCATATAGCATAATAAGCATAAAGCTTACCAAAACTCCTACTAAGTGCAACATATTGTCAATGAACTGTAAGGGCCTTATCACAATAGCGAGTTGCGAGCGAGTGGAGAGCGGGGCGAGTGCGCAGCGAACTCGCCGAGAGTTCGCAAAGTGATAGCAAAATCCAGGAACTCTTTACCGATCCTGGGTCCTCTGACATGCAGAGTTAACGACCAAAAATCGCATCAAACATCTGAAGAACCCCTATAAGTTGCGACTGTTGAGCGCTATACGCCGCCGTGTCGTGCCACGCCACGAGTGCGCAACGTGTTCGCCGCGTTTGCGGAACGAGAGCGGTGGACGTGAGTGTACAAGAGAGAACGAGACACGCGAGTGTAAAATATTGTAAAAACGTGGCAAACATGTTGCGCACTCGTGGCGATCACGTTGCGAACTCGCGGCGAGCTCGCTGCGCATTCGCCCCGCTTTCCACTCGCTCGCAACTCGCTAGTGTGATAAGGACCTAAGAGGAAGGCGCCTGTGTCTGTAACACAGTTTATACTAGCACAGACGTTCACTCTGTCTCAAAAAAAAAAAAAATATATAAATATTTATTCAGTATTACAATTGGTAAAATATTAACAAAAAATATAATATAATAAATAATTAACAAAGGTATTATGATGTTAGATGCCTGTACTAGGGTAAACCTGTATCACAGGCGGCATGAGCTCTTACTTTATGGTAATTATAAGACGATACAATTCTTAACAATATTTAACATAACAAGACTTGAAATAGTGACAAAATGTAATTAACTCAATATTTTATACTTAGTTTACTTAAAAAACTACTATTTACCTTAAACATAAAAACAACAAAAAGGGTTATAAAGGTAAGTTCTTAGTTTGCGTAAAATAGTTTCTTGCACTTAAAATCTAGTTAAACACATGATATAATTTTTCGTCAGCAGAATTGGTAAGTCAATGTTGCACAACACATCACGTTCAAGGCTATGTGTATATTGGATTTTTGCTGCGTGCGACTAATATACTGAGACATCAACAAAATCGAGGGTTTGTAGGCCAGTGCAGTGTTTTGTTGATTCAGCAGCAGGGATTAAATACGGAAGTCTGGAAAGCGTTGTACTTCATATTTTTTTTATGTTCGATTGAGATGGACAAATTGTATTTGGCTTGTATTTCCTTATATTATTATTATTATTTCTCAATAGCAGCCCGGAGTCTATATTTGTGCCCGGTTGATAGCAATAGGCTTGCTCCCCATTACATGGGACTTAAAAAGATATCTGGCCAAATGTGGGTGTACGTTAATTACATCTCTGCCAAACCCTTCGGGGATTACAGGCGTCATGTTATGTACAACATCAAAACATATAACACAATAGCAATATAAAAATAAGGTTCTTATAACATAACTTTGACAACCAACATAAACACCACAGGTAAACATAGCTACATCAGGACTTATCAAAATAATCTAACTTCGAACTTCTAATTAGTAAGGCTGACAGCAATTTGCACCATGCCAGTTGCGACACAATACATACGTACATACGAAATGTCAGGCCGATACAAGTTGTTAGCACTAGCAGGACTAATTAAACGCGTTAGCTTCGAACAATAGGTTTAGAATTGGCCTTAGGATATGGTTACGAACTGATCGGAGATATGTAAAAGGGTACTTTGAAATTCTTGTTAGTGTTGACTTGCGTGTGTTAAATGTTAACGTACATAATGTGGACACATGTACCTACAGCCAAGCTTCATTCTACATTCATTAATTTTGCATTTAGTTTAATGTATGAGGGCGCAGCAAGTGGCGCCATCTAGTTTTGTTACGAAGTTACTGGAATCACAGAAGAGGTCGAATACGAGTGACACTGGCTGGTGACTGTCACTCTAGCAGAGCGTCGCATTGATGGTTGCGTGGCGGCTGTCTTCTGATGACAGAGATGATGTCATTGGAGCCGCTGCCGTACCACGTCCACGACGAACTGCTATATTTCGGCACAATCCTGATGATATTGAAGCTGCTGATCTACTAAAACGATGACTATTTCTGGTAAAGGCTTTCTTGCGGCGCGGGCGTTATGTTTAATAAAGTATTGCTGTTTTGATTCATTCTTCCTTTTTGTAGTATTGCTTCAGACTTTGATTATCTATACGCTGCAAAAGAATTAAAATAAACAGTAAAACTTTGTTATGCTGGTATGAATGACAGCTACGTCTTACACTCGCGCCGCGTCATTGTGCTGTCATTGTGTTATTCTAGAGTATGTGTATTTTGCGGCCAACAGTTGGACGCAATTATCTTCGACGAGTTCACAGCTTTAACTCTCTATCTAGACATGTTTATATCTTTGGTTTCTGCATTACCAAACGGATGGCCGTCAAATCCACCATCAGTTTTAAAGGCTTATTAAGTATCTTTGTAGTCTTTTATTTCCTCACCTGTAGGTACTGATAGTGTCATAGCTCTTGCCGTTTTAGAATGAGTTCAGACTTGTTGAAATTCAAAGGTGGTTCGGCATCAGAGAAATTCTTATTTCGAAAACACACTTTATATCGAAATTATTCGGAGGAAAGACTACGTTTTTTTTTTATGCTGTCTTAATCGTTGGTAGGGTTTGTATACAATTACAAAAGCCTATAAAAAATCGTTAGGAAATCGGCATCTCCTAAAACCAAAAATTCGAAGACATGTGATATCTACCAACTCGGACTGGGCCCGCGTGGTGGATTATGGCCCACTCCCTCTCACTGAGAGGAGCCATGTGTCCCAGCAGTGGGAAAATTATAGGCTGAAAGCTATGCTTAGTATATGTAAATCAAACAGTAAACACGCACTGTTTATTGGTCGATTTGAAAGTGATACGATTATGCTAAACTTTATCGTTAACGCCCACCAATCAAACGGTAGAGAGAATGTATGCGGCTTATCGGATTAACATGTTCCACTTATGACTTGGATATTTATTTATTCGTTCGGTTATTAGCATTCAGACATTATTTGGTTCGAGTCAAATCAGGTATATTATGTATTCTTTAATTCATTAAGTAGATCCCCAAGCTATTTGCTAAGTCCAATTTTGTAAATGTGAGTACCATGGAGCCGTTTATTAGTTATGTTATTATGATATATGTTGACTCAAACGAGTTAAGTTGTCATGCTTACTTAAAGACTCTCACAGACAGGCGCGATGCGACAGCGCGACGCGGCACTAGTAGCACGTCGGTTTGCCTGTCGCTCCCGCGATATCGCGCCAGTCTGCACGAGACTTAAATGTCACGTTGATGGTGGTGCGTCTTTTTTTTTTGGGTTGGAAATCATCAAATAACTTCTTCCGCTCTGGGCGGAGCAGGAGGGTGTGTCAGACTCTTACGGACTAAAACCCACCCGTATTCCTTCCGTTGCCTGTGTTGCCAGGGGCCTCGGTAACCCTTTAGTACCTTCCCGCGACCCCGGCAAGCATCGGCCCTAGTGGACCCCTACACTTGTGCTGACGACATCTCTTTGAGGCGCACGTGGAATACAACGCGCCGTCGACCCGGGCCTGGTCCTTACCGGACGGTGAGCTACGAATTGCTCACCGCGTCTGTTGTTTCATTCGGTTCCTTACAAAATGGTTAAGCTGGATGGTACTGATCCACGCGCCATTTACCCAGGATTTTGTAATAAAAGTCCTTTATTTAAAAGTCCTTGGAGTTTCTTGCCCGTTCTTCTCCATAGAGAGCTACGTTTTGAAATGGGCAACTAGTATCAATTTTCTGACTAACTGACCGACTCTGACAATTAAAAAATGCCTGTAAATGTTTTAATTAAAATAAATATTTTGTATTTGAGTTTTTTGCGTTTGATGTTGTGCAAGCGTGGGAGATGAAGCTCCAAGGTCGCTCTTAAGGATTGAATTTACATACAATTTTCTAGGTAAGGTAAGTCGTCACATTGAGTTCATAGGAACGCGTCATGCTCGTAGATAAAATTTTTAAGCATTCGGCTCTTGATCACAAGATATATCAATATCGATGGTACGAATACAAAAGCATATTTCGTAATTCACGCATCATTAGAGTAAGTTTCTGACAAATTCTGCGTATTACTATTGTTATGCAGATACAACTATAGGCCCACCTACTCCAGAATAATCTAAGATTTAAACCACGTATTGAATCCGATACGAAAGTTTTCTCAATAAGTACCTACTATAATACAAAATACGGGTCACCGACATGCCCCCACCCGGCATTACTGGACATTATGGAAGACAAAACAGAGAATTACCACAATAATATGTTATTATTGTGGGACACAAGTTATCTGATCCGTATTATTTATCTGTGCTCGGTATGTGCATGACAATTTTATAGATTATTTCAATGGCCATGCATAGAGCTTGTAGTATAGGCGAAAATTGCAGATTCTGTAAATTTTATAATTTGTTTTTGATATACCAGAAGGCAATGTATAAGTGGCAATCACTTTGAAAGCTTTTAACAGGATTGACATAAGATTTTCGGTAGCTTATGTCAATTCAATACATTTTCCGTCATCGTCATCCCTGATAGCATGTCACTTTGTTCAAAAAGAAAGGGTCTCTTGTCTTTGTGTTTGAGAGAAACGTCAAACCGAACGTAAACGAAAGTGTGTAATCGCATATTTTGTTTAGCTTTGAATTTCATACGGTGTTAAAACAATATTACCGTTTACAAACAGAAGTATGTATAGCTTCTATTGAGCTTAACCTTACTCAAGAGAAATAATATGTTGAAAAAATTATAATTGTAGCCGCAAAAAATAGAAACGAATTCATAACAGTCTTTGTCATTACTTAATCACTGTTTGGAATATCTTTGCAGCCTTATCCCTCTCCACTAAACTATTTATGTAAAGGTTTACCATATACTACATATCGCAATAATCCGTGTGCTGTGCGATCTCTCCTTTTGTCCGGGACATGCGCTCACCGTACTGCGCCCGCGTCGACGACGGTACACTCCGGTGTTTTATTGTTGCATATGGACGCGCATAAATTTTACGGGCTTGTATCTTTTTATCGGTTCATAATTATGTTGAGTTAAACTACATTTCTTATATAACTATTGTTTTTTGGTCTATAACATGTGTGGTCCGTTTTTAATTCTGCAAAATCTCCATATCTGATCTTGGATTTCAGTTTAATAATACGTCATCATTTCCTATCTAGGTCTTCCAAAAATCTATTTATGTCGTTAATTTCTCAAAAAGAAACTAGAACTGTTGTAATAGTATGGGATAAAGACATTAGTAGACGGTCTGGGACTAGCTGATAAAAACGTCAACTAAACAATTTATTCCAAAAACGCTTAGTCGAGTCTAATGATCGGAACCAAAAAAACCTACCCATGCTCTTCATATCTCACAAAACCAATGAATCAACAACACAAACAGTATTAAGAGTTAATGTCCCAAACATCGACATAAAGTCCCGAAATAGCTTGCCACAAATTAGCGCACCCCTATTTGACAAGCAAACAGCCGATGTTAGGCTGGGTGCATAAGTGATCGGCGGAATAAATAGCTTAGTGATGGGTGATTGACGATGGAACCAGTATTGACATTTGACAGTACGAGTTGGTACTGGCATGTTACACACACAGTGATATTTGGCAACAGTACGTCTACCATGAGTTGTTATAGAAAAATTACTCGCTAGCGTATTAACGTGGATAAAATAGATTTCGATAATGCTTACACCATGAGTTTTACGGAGTCATACGCAGACGCTAAGGTAAGCTCGATAGATCGTGTTGTGTAGCTAACTTCACTCCTTATGTTTTGTTTCTTTCTTTCTCAGTAACAAGAAGAGAGAACGGCTCATAAGTTCAAATGACAGTGAATGTCTCGAAAAAATCCGACTAAATAGAAAGGTTGGCGGTTAGTGGACTACTTATGGTATTTAGTGGTTCTTGAATTTTTATTCCTTATAATTGTCATTGTCGTCGCTTCAATTCGTAATTTTGTTGACGTTGTGTGGTCCGCAGAGTTTTTGTCTTAAATTTAAAGCGAAATAAGTTGACTAAATTATAATATATAATACGATTAGGACCACAATTTAGTTTAGTGTATTGAGAAATGAAAATTATTGTTTTAGTTCTAATGAAACTCTTTGTGTTGACTTCAATTCCGTAACATTATTCAATAATAAGCACAAATCGTCAAACGCTTCTTTAGAAAGTCTGTAGCGTTGGCCACTAACATATTTCATACTAAATAAACTCCTCCAGACATTATTTTTACTTTAATCGACTCATAAACGTATATAATTTTAATGTAAACATATGTTTCACACCTCAAAATGCTTTTGAGCTACGTAACTAATATCGCAAGCGTATTTTTCGATAGCGTTTATCAAATTAGTGACTCATGCATGGTGTCGTTTTGTATGGTGACAGCTGAAAAACGTTGACTATTGAATAGATTACGTTAGGTTTCTTACCTATCGAAATCTATAGTGCTCAAGGTACGAATTTTAATTCTTTCTGTGACAGCTAGGGGCGCTGTACAATATTTCATACATATTATTTACGGAGACGCTAGCGAGTTTTGGCTGAGTAAACTCATGGTAGAGCTACAGAAGAGAGTGGGTTTCGCCATGTTAGTTTGAAGGAGCAATGTGAGGAAATAGCATAATCTGCCTATAACCATAGTATAAAAAGGGGAAGTAGGCTATCTCCGGTCCAATCCGCGATATAATCGCCTACTGTCTCAGGGTTGTCACTTTTAGCTAAATTTTAATTCAGTGCCTATAAATTGGCAAGGGTCGGGAAGTTGTAGTTTTTACTTGTATTGTACAGGTACAGGGTTTGTGAGGTCGGTTTTACCTAAACGATGATGAAACCTTTCACGATGAAAGAAAGAGCGACGGGCCAGCAGACCAGCGGCACGGGGCGGGGCGGTGATGAGCACGAGTAAACGGTAGGTTACTGATAGTACTGTCACCAATTCATTAGTTTAAAGCCCGGCCCTTGCCAAAGATAACACAGATGTGTTATCTTTGGCAAGTAATAAGCAATTTGTAAAACTAATTCAGTGATCATTAGTCAATAAAGTTCAACAATGGGTTTCCTAACAAATACAGAAATGTATTCAAGATTCAGAGCAGTATTATTTATAAAAAAGGGATAAAATAAACCGGCGGCGGGGCGGTGTGGGCTAATACAACACAAAACTAATGCAACAAAAAATAAGCAAGTAGGTATCTCATCATCAGGTAAAAATGATATGCTAGAATAAGTGACTTGCTTACGTTTCCTGTTCAATAGGTAATCTGAACAGAGACAATTCTGGAATCGATGAATTATTAAGGCACCCAAACACACGGCAATACGTTCTCCTGCGATTATCACACATTTTTCATTCATTTAGCGGTGCCGAAAAGCCGTGACGCGCGAACCTCGTGCGGTGTTAGCCCCGACTGGCGCACTGAGAAACGGGTCGAGATTTTGTTTAAGTGTGCGTGCGGCGACCCATAGATACTTTGGAGCACACATATGTCGCGCGCGGTACGTTTGTATGAAGATAACTTACTTCCCCTCTCTTTATACTATGCTATGACGTTCACACTGCTGGGACACAGATCTTCTCTCTGTGAGAGGAATGTTCGGAATTAATAAAAATATAAGCAAGGACAATATTTTGTACTTATCACACGTTATAATGCTGTGAATGCCGGTGGCTTCTTTTATAAATGGCCGAGAAAAGTGTGAAACTGCAATGTTATACTGTTCTGCTGTGTTAATAGTAATTGCAACGAAAGGAAATTACTACTCTCACTATTGAGTCTACAAACACCCAGTTTCTGAATTGAGAATTCGAATCTTTCGAATCACTAATAGTTGGACAATTTCTAGTTTTAATAAGAATCTAATTCGCAAAACACATATTCCATAGTATGAAATTGACAGGTGTCAAGAACGCATTCTCTCAACGGCTGTACTGTAAGTAACACTACTAGTTTCTGATTTGAGAATTTAAGCATAACTTAGGTTATAATATAAATCTTCAATATAGCCTGCGAAATCCAAAATTTCTTACGTTTATTCCACCAAAATTGTAATGCTTAAGTAGAGTTTCACAAGTTCTCAGATTCGAAATCTCAATTCAGAAACTGGGTGTTTGAAGAACGCATTTTCTCAACGGCCGGACTGTAGTTGAATTTATTTTAATAACAGCAAATACGTATAGCTTCTTTCTACACATTTGTAGGTACCTCCATGAACACAACGTAGGTACGTAGGTACACCTATACCTAACGATTGTACGTACCACTAGTCTCAAAAGTGAGTACGTCTAATGTAACTACCGCAATAATTCAGACTTGTCGCGCATACCCGCCGCGTTTTGTCCCGTCTGTTGCGACACGCGTTGAAACGCGACTATTTGTCGCCAGATATCGCGACATGCGTTATTATTTATACATGGTATACGCGAATTTACGACTTTTGTATGGAGAGTGCGATATTTTAATATTTAGTGTTTTGTTAGAATTATAATCGGGCAGGGTCGGCTGAAAGGTACGTTAGCAAATGCGTGGGCCGTAAGTATCGATTTACATAATATGTGCCTCTTTATTTCCTGCTGTTACTTCACCAATCCTACTATATATGAACCTATATAATATTATAAACGTGAAATTTGTATATTTGGATGATTATTGCTTAAAAAACTGCTGAACGGATTTGGACGAAAATTGGCACACCTATAGACCATATAGTTAATAACCTGGATAAACTCATAGTATACTTTTAGTTTATAAGTTGAGGCATAGGGAAGTCCTGTTAAGCTGACGAAAACCTCCTAGGTTGACCTGCAAGAAGCCAATAAAAATAAATGGATGCTTTTACTCCCGGTAATACGAGTGCAGTGGTAGCCCACTAGGGCCGATGCCTGCCGGGGTCGCGGGAAGGTACTTATGGGTCACCGAAGCCCCCGCAACACAGGCTACAGGAAGGAATACGGGTGGGTTTTAGTCAGTAAGAGTCTGACACACCCTCCCGCTCCGCCCAGAGCGGGAGAAGTTATTTGATGATTTCCCACCCTCAAAAAAAAAAAAAGCCCAGTGGTAACGGCCGCGACTAACGAGTTAAAGGTCGTAGGTTCGAACCCAGACAGCCGCTTTACTTTGTGTAAATTATTTCATCACTACTGCACTCAAAACGGTGAAGGAAAACATCGTGAGGAAACCGGCATGTCCTAGAACCAAAAATTCGAAGACATGTGACATCTACCAACTCGCACTGGGCCCGCGTGGTCGATTACGGCCCACTCCCTCTTACCACAGAGAGGAGGCCTGTGTCCCAGCAGTAGGAACATTATAGGGTGATTATGTAATACGTTCCCGTGGAATATTTTCTGTCATCCAGGCGGCCGAAGCCACGAGCAAACCCTAGTGGTTACTAAATGATAATAATTACAGCCAAAATAAATTGAAAAGGATTCGACGTAAACCCTATAATTCTGGCAAAAAGAATGGCAATTGCTCCGCTATCGTCTAATCTTTTAGAATTTAGAAATAAAAGTACAAAATGCTCAAAATTCATCAACAACCCCGGATGTAGAGATCCAAAACGATTCGAAGTACCTAATCGTTCACTTGTATCGTTGAACAGGTCTTTAAACCCTCACACTATCAGCCACTACAATCAGTATTTACTCTAAAATAAGAACATTAATAGGAGCAACGCATCTTAAGATTCCCACGTAAATAAAAGTAAAAAAAGAAGCACTTATGAGATAAATGGTCATTAATTTGTCCTGTAGCTTGAGACAATGGAGCTAAGAGCTGTGCATCCTAACTGATAGTGTGTAACGGGGCTTATACACAGGCTGATGGAAAATACGAGTGGAAAAAATGGCATGTATTTAACGCGGCGCACAGTGGAACGAATGTATGGGAGCGGTTGGACGTAGACATGTCCGAAAAATAAGAGTAAAATTATGACAAACTAATGATGCCATCTTATTCGATTACTTAATGCCTTCATAAATTGTGGTAATGAATTTCTTCATAACTCCCATATTTCGGGAGTAATTTGAGAAAATGTGAAATTTTACTATGAAAATGAGTGTATCGAGCTCTCTCCCTCCTGATTCCGGGCTTGTTTCAAGTAGCGGTCTCTAATATCGTAATGCTATTACTAAGAGCTATATTTAATACTAAGACACATAGTGCGCCAAATGTGCACTTTCTGGGATAAAAGGAAATGAAAATTTAAAAAAAAAAAACGTTTTTTCCCCATTTGTATTTACTTTAAACCGCAGACAGACTTATTAAGAGGTCTATAAATATATTATATATATACAGAAATATATATTAACAAAAATATTCACAAGAACTGATGAGAGTATGACTTTTAAGTAAGTTGATAATAAATTACCTAGTTTCATTAAAAGTACAATAAATAATTAAGATGTAAGCTCTAATTTACTAAGTTACACATTTTAAAACAATAACATCATTTAATTATCTTCGTCATCATCATCATCATCAATTAATTCAAATTCAGAATCGATGTCCGCTAAATCATTTATGTTAACAAATTCGATATCACTTTTCTCAGAATCCGTAAGCTCATAAAATTCCTTAAAAGAAGATTTTTTTACAAACTTATTTCCTTTTGGACGGATACTTGTAACAAGTGGATCAGAAGACAGTAAAAGATTGTGCATAATATCTTCATTGCATGAGATACTGCTATGCTTTCGAGAATGCCCCTCTCTATATTTTCTAAAATCTTTATTTCTAGCCTCAGATGCCTCTTCGGATAGAAAACCAATGGGCACAATTGACATGTTCTGAACTATGTCTGGCCCATGCATTAAAATTTTATGAAGTGAAGAAGGCATATAATACCATGGGTATAACTCCACGTAAAGCTTAGCAGTATCAAAGCAGAACTCTCGGAATTTAGTTACGTTGATCTTCTCTCCTGATGAAATACACTGCAAGATCACACAGATTTTTCTTAAAAGCATAGCATCTATTCCGGTCAGTTCAGCAGATTTAGTGTAGTTTTCAAAAAATCTCCTTGCCGAGTTGCCATTGTTGGTGGATCCACTGCCTTGTTTCACAACATCGAGAAGTAAGCCCGTTTCTCTTCTTACAGCCTCTTGAACTCTTTTCTTCCTGTCATCAACTTGCCTTTTTGCTATATCACCCCTTACTTGCCATGATTTTATGTCTAATTTGTAGGAAATGTGTAATAAGCATTCCATTGAGCGAATCCAAGCGTGAAGGGTGCTTAAGCTATATTTATACATGTCCTCGTTTGCGTGTTTATCTTTGATTAACTCTAAATTATTCATTTCTTTAGGACAAGCCTTGCATATGTCACACACTGAAGCTGCTGTATTGGATATAATGGAATGAATTTTACCATCAATCATTGTCAACAGCAGTTGGTGTTTGACACTAATTCCATCAGTGATGGTGGATGGAGTTAAGGCTTCAATCTCTGCTTCGATTTCAGCCATCTCTCTCTGCACATTTTCTTTGGTTTCCTTTATAAACTTAAACAATATTGGCCGGCAAAATGAAGTGGAAGATGGTCGCTCGTTTTCCCAAATTGTTACACCTTTTGAGACGAGCCGCAGTGGTACAAGACTAATCATAAAATTACTAGCAAGATCGATTTGCTCATCTTCACTCGTCCTTTGATGATAAATGCTTTGGCTAGATGATCCGTCAAAACCCCATTTGCTGGTCAATACGAGCTGTTGATTGGGATCAACAGGGGTTTCTAACGACCTAATAAGTCTTCTTGAGGTTAAATCCATCAAGGCTTGTAATTTGATTTTTGCAGAGCTCTCTGTAACTGTGAGATCTTCTTTGGCCGGATAGCACTTAATTTTTTCTTTAACCAACATGTAGTAACTCGGGTATTGAAGAGCTCCTTCTTGAGTGTTGAAATCCCGAAGAGTGTTATAGCGCCATTTCGATAAGTTCATCGATACATAAAGAGCCAATGCCTTCAAAGGGGATATTTCCCGTACCTGAATTGATTTACCTTCAATGAAGGCTTTGATTTTTGAGGCCTCTTCTGGATTCTCCGTCAAGTATTTCATAACATAAGCTGTATCGCTTTGTCCTGCCTTTTGAAGCGCCCTTTCGGCCGAAAACATAATTTCAGCGCTGCTACTGCTGCATGAAAGACTATCTTCAGTGCGTCTTCTTTTTTGCCAGTTACTAAGGTCCTCAAAAGATTTACGAGGACTAGGATGTGTACAAGTTGAAGCATCAGATTTAGCAGGAGAAATTATGGGCTCGATGACGTCACTTATATTTTCTGTAGAAGGTTCCATATTTTCATTCTGTAATTCCGGCCATTGAATTGCAGCCTGTAGCCAAATCTCATGTTTCTTCCGAAACTTATCTGTGCTTCTTCCAGACTGTGTCCATTTTGCATAAATGCGGTAGCAAAATCGACGACACCAGTCTTTTAAACTTGTTTCAGCACTTTCACATAACTGAACACAACTGTTATCTTTTAAAACACTGAACAAATAGTTAAAGTCGCGTAAATCTTTATGTGCGCGTGCGCATAAAGCAACGTGAATATCAAGATTTGTATTAAAATTTGGAAAATACATTGCGAGATTAGCTTGGATACAACGAGGTGTAAATCAACACTGATTTTAAAGTTACTAATAGTGACCTATTTATATAAAATCCAGGTATCCCAGGTATCCTTTGTTAAATATTGCAAGGTAATTAGTTATTGTGATAATTAGTAAATGATGCATGCTAAATTAGTGTATTAAGAGCCATTTAGTAATTAAATAATAGCAATGTTCTTATCAGTAATCATTAGTGCATCAGTTTTATATGTAAACCTTAAGTCCCTAATTATATATCCTAATTAGCTTATATCTTCTCTAATTGGCTGCTCAGAAATGTTATTGTAATAAGGTAAACCTTTAGAAAAACGGTTTTAATCAACAAAATAAACAAAAAATAAAAAAATTGTGTTATAAAATAAACATCACTCTTTATCCCAGAAAGTGCACATTTGGCGCACTATGTGTCTTAGTATTAAATATAGCTCTTAGTATTAGCATTATGATATTAGAGACCGCTACTTGAAACAAGCCCGGAATCAGGAGGGAGAGAGCTCGATACACTCATTTTCATAGTAAAATTTCACATTTTCTCAAATTACTCCCGAAATATGGGAGTTATGAAGAAATTCATCACCACAAGTTATGAAGGCATTAAGTAATCGAATAAGATGGCATCATTAGTTTGGCATAATTTTACTCTTTTTTTTCGGACATGTCTACGTCCAACCGCTCCCATACATTCGTTCCACTGTGCGGCGACCAACTAATCTGATTTAGGGTTTTAAAAACAATTTATTTTAAACTAGCATCGAGTTTTTGTTTTGGTAACTGAGTCACCAATAACCGAGGAGATCTGACGCTGGGCGGCCGATACCGCGGCACGCTCGCTTCGCTCGCTCGCCTTCGCGCGTTAGTGGTCACTGTTCTAACCTAACCAAACCAAATGATTTTGTACTTAAAGTGCTACTTCGCTGTAGCTGCCAACCTATTATTTTTGCTACCCATTTTATTTTTTTAGTAGCAAATAGTTAGTCGCCTGAAAAAAAAATAGCCGAAAAAAATGTGGATGGCTGTGAAACATTCAATATATAGCGTACGGATATTGATGGGGCTGTTCTGCTTCTGTAGCCCATCAGGGACGTTTGCTGATGCTCGTGTCGATTGCTTCTACGTTACGATGCGAAAAAGATGCGCCTCCCTGGTGCGCCGGGTGCGGGCCTGAACCAATATTATACTGCAGTGTGTCGCGAGCAGACTAGACTGCTTATGTGTGAATCGTTGCTGCAAGCTTTCCACATCGGTGTTGAGCTTGCAGCAGAGATTCTCATAACTATGGGGCAGTCTTAGGTTAAGTGTGCAAGTTAAGTTTAATAACATAGTTGTTAAGAAATATTGTTACTGACACATTTGAGTGCATTGTTACTTGTGTGTTATAAAAAATAAAATAAAAAAAATAAAAGCTCTAGAATTCATGCGAAAGATGACACGGTGAAGAATGAAATGAGCATGTCTCCAATCAATAATGCAGCACTCAACAGTATGAACTTCTGCTTTAAGTGCAAAACATTTAGGAAAGGATAGATAGTGCTACATTAATCCTAGAGAAAAAAAAATAAAACGATGGTAATACGGAAAGTGGGCTATAAAAGGAACAACAAAAAAATCTTGCAACAGATTTTTTGGACAGGCTGTGCCGTTTAAAGGTTCTGATAAATGTTTTTTTTTTAGTGTTACTTACTTTAGCAGCATTGCAAAGAAAACATTATTACATACAATATACATATACATGAATATTTTTACCCTTAAAGTTCCGTAACCAAAAAACACCATCCTATACGCACCTCATCGCTTGATATGATCTAAAGCCGTCTTGTCACTCGTCACCATGTCGCTACCAGCGCCTCGTACAATAATTGATGCTGGTAACTGTCTCGTGAAACGGGGGCATTTATAAACAGCGTTTAAGAGAGTGTGATGTTTGGGCTATAGCCTTTTTTATACTGGGCAGAGGTATTTCTAATTGATTATAATGGTTGGACTTTGATGTTTTTTTGCTGTGAAGTACAGTTTCTAGTGTATGATGAATATAATGTAAATAAATAATAAACAACTTTAGATTTTTGGTTTGATTTTATGGCTTTTTTATTTATGAATTTAACAGTTTATGTACACACATATAAACAGACAAGAAGAAAGGAACAGAGAAAAACGAACAAAGGTGATGCTTATTTCTAAAGAAATCTCTTCCAGCATACCATTATGATAGCATGCTTAGCATTTATGATTTTAATGATCAGAATACTAAGAAATACGTTGTTTTATTTTATAAATCAGAATTTATATTTAATAGTACGGTATCTATTGATGCTGGTACTAACTGTCTCGTTAATGGGGTAATTTATAAACAGCGTGTATGAGAGTGTATTCTTTGGGCTATGTTTTTTTTTTTGTTGTAACGAGGTGAAGGTATCTTTAATTGATTATAATGGCTGGAGTTGGAGGTTTTTTGTCTTTTTATTATGAAGTTAGTACAGTTTATGTGGCTTTCTGCAAGCCATAGTCTGCAAAATTCTCACTATATAATTTTTTGTCTTCCTAAATAAATAAAATAAAATAAATAAATAATTTGGTAATTGGATTGAAATTATAGCTGTTTTATGGTGGTGTTGAACCAAAAGCTCAGAAATAAGTTTTGTCGTCTTACTTTAGAAATAATAATTTACAATAGGTAACGGCTTGTAACTGTCTCGTGAATGGGCGCATTTATAAACAGCTTTTATGAGAGTGTTATCTTTGGGCTATAATAGGTACCTTTTGTTTTCGAGGTGATGGTATTTGTAACTGATTAAAATGACTTATTTTCATTAGTCGATAACTCGGTCGATATACAGCATGCGGGGACTCTCCGCAGGCGGGATAATGACTAATTAAAGTCATATTTCGATAAGGCGGTCGGTACACCGTTTGCGGGGAATCCCCGTAGCGGGCGTGGCGAACAATGAAATTCATCGATCGGTAAAAAGCATTGCTTCGACGCAACTGCCAAACGTGCTGTGCAGGATCTCCGTAAGTTTACCGAATTCGTTCCCTATCGACTAATGAAAACGGTTCTCTGCATGCGGGTATGGCATGCGTTACAGAAATCTCCTGCACCCCGCATACGAGCCTATCAATGAAAATGAGCCGTAATGGTTCGAAATAAAGGTCTTTATTTTTGACAGTATAGTTTGTAGTGCATGCTATTTTAGATTTGAACTTACGGTTATCAGAAAACATGGCGCTGGTCACCTAGGTCACCTATTCTGCTAAAATCCCCGTTAAAATAACTGTGTTTGTATTTTTTGTGGTTGGTCAAGGAAAATTCAAGAATCGGGTACGTTGTATAGTGCCATACTGGAAGGCATAGTATGCGTAGAGAAGGAAGACCGATGACCTGTGAAGGTCACCGAAAACCGTTGGATAAGAGAAACACAGGACTGGTCAATGTGGCGATGCTTAGGAGAGGTCTTTGTCTAGCGGTAGACAGCTTTCGGCTGAATAATGATGATAACAGGTAAATTGATAATTCTTATCCTAAACTCTGCAGACATGATGAGTATCTAACGACGAATATCTAAACACGAAAAAATAGAAATGATTTTTTTCCAGATTCAGCGACCGTTGGTTATGCGGCTGGAAGTTATCATCACATCACATCTGTGAAGTTTACACAAAATAAAAAAAAAACTGATATTTCAAATATCTACCTCTACTATACTACTACCTAGGTAAAGAAGCCAATGACAGGGCATGGGGAACCGTCACCTTCTTCTGCGAAGCAATAATGCTCGCGGACAGTAAATAATAAGGAGGAGGCGAGACGGTTGAGGGAAAGGCAAATTTCGCGCCCTCTCGCCCCTAGCCGCCGCAGGAGACACCCTGGGCGTCGGGAATCCCGAGTAGATTTCCGGCCACCGTTGGCACGGGCTTGCGGACGGTGAGCAATGGGTATCTCACCGTCCGGTAAGGACCAGGCCCAGGTTGACGGCGCGTTGTATTCCACGCGCGCCTCAAAGAGATGTCGTCAGCACATGCTTAGGGGTCCACTAGGGCTAATGCCTGCCGGGGTCGCGGGAAGGTACTTATGGGTCACCGAGGCCCCCGCAACACAGGCAACAGGAAGGAATACGGGTGGGTTTTAGTCAGTAAGAGTCTGACACACCATCCCGCTCCGCCCAGAGCGGGAGAAGTTATTTGATGATTTCCCACCCTCAAAAAAAAAAAAAAAGTGGTCCACTAGGGCCAATGCCTGCCGGAGTCGCGGGAAGGTACTAAAGGGTTACCGAGGCCCCGGGCACCACAGGCAACGGAAGGAATACGGGTGGGTTTTAGTTAGTAAGAGTCTGACACACGGGAGAAGTTATTTGATGATGTGCCACCAAAAAAAAAAATAAGGGAGTCGTGACCCCAAAAGAAAAACTCATCAAATAAATTTCTTTTTTGTTTTATCATGTTTAGATTTCGATATTCGATACCCATCACTTCTGCGGAGTTTCCCTAAGTATCTAAATTAATTAAATCCTATTTAATAAGCCCTATAAATATAACATTGACATCCATTGCAATATATAGACTGTATAGGTCCACTCAATCTGTGTGGTTCTTTCCTCAAAAGACCATTTCAGACACCAATCTACCTGCCGGGGTCGCGGGATGGTACTTATGGGTCATCGAGGCCCCCGCAACACAGGCAACAGGAAGGAATACGGGTGGGTTTTAGTCAGTAAGAGTCTGACACACCCTCCCGCTCCGCCCAGAGCGGGAGAAGTTATTTGATGATTTCCCACCCTAAAAAAAAAAGACACCAATCTACATGGTCTTCACATGATCTGACCAAGATTATGTCTGGACTTTAAAAGAGACTGGTCACAGTCTCTTTTAAAGTAAGAGAGTTTTAGAGTAAGAGGTCACTCTGAGTTTGTTTCAGCCTTTCTTCTCAGAGTAGTCAGTTTTTTTTAAAATATGATTGACGTGTAAAAATGTTTGTACAAACCTACTTACAGAAAATAAAATCATTTCATTTCATTTCATCATAGAAGACTCAGCAAAAACAAAACCTTATCTAGATATTATTTTTTGCAAGCTAGTCACAATAATGTCTTAAAACGATCCACAAAAAAACGCGACAAAAAATTTTAACAATATGGTTTCTAGAAAAACAGATTCAGAGCATAGATCATTAACTGTGTCGCATTATATATTTTTGCTACTGAAACTAGTAAAAACTGGAAACAGCCATGTCATTGTATTTTACTAAAACTGGCCAAGTGCGTGTCGGACCACGCACAATGGTGGGTTCTGCAGTTGGGATTACTTGGGACGAATTTATTCCACAAACTTAACATTGTAATTGAAAAACCTGTTCTCCCATACATATCCCGGTCAATTCTCCAACTGCAAAGAACAATGCCCACTTCCCATACATTTAAAAACCTGATGATGAAAGTTAATGTATAGTTATGAGGTATAGTAGAAAGACTACCTATAAGTTTAGACAATAATGTCTTATAGTAATTTTTTCGATTTAAACGCTAAGAAGACCAAAAAATATAAATGTTATTTTTTACTCTTTTTAGAATTTGCCGTTACCAAATAGATAATGCAGAAATAAATGTGCTAGAACTAATTATTAAAGCTCGAAGTTTAGTCTAAAATAAGAACACTTATCTAGCTATGGTAAAACGTCTTTTTTACTTTTTAAATTCCTTGAAACCAACACATAAGTACCTACTTAACAGTTACTAACTACATTTTTAGTAAAAAACGATAGTTGAGATAGTTTATATACTTAAATAAAGTCTAACTTAGTTCTTGTACTGTCAAAAGTGATCACTTATCTACCCAACACATTTCATTGGCCGCGGTTCATACTTACATACATAGGTACCTGATGAACAAAACGGGAAAAACAAATAAAAAACTATGTTAAAGTGAAATGGTTTATTGATTATCATCATTTTCATCTAAATGATAAGAAAAGGTCGTCAGATGAGGAAGATATCGAGGTCCAGGGGCGGTAAATAGGGTCGTAAAAAGTAGTAACACACACAAAATGGCACAGTACACAACGCGATGCAAGCGCAACAACGAAGGACTACGCCGATGCCAATCGCAGACCTGTCAACAAATGTCAAAAAAAATCCGTTTCACTCGTGCGAACACAAATACATACTGCATGCTGCATTAATTTATTTAATTATTTTGTTGTTTTAATTAATCTTTATTATACACAGACGAATAAAAAAGTACTTACTGATTAAATAAAATGTAAAATAATGTATAAAACTCAGAAATAGAGTTGAAAAAAGTCAAGTAGCAGTGTGTAAAAAAGAACGTCGTAAATAAAAATGGGTAGTTGAGATGCGTTCAGGGTAATTTAGATGCGTTCAAAACATGGTAAAGGTTTACCCTTTACGTAGCACTAAGAAAAATTAAAAAATATTTTTTCCTGCCTTTCTTTTAACATTGTGATAAGCGCAATTAATAAACAATTAAATTAGCTGAATTTTAAGATTTATTTCATTTCTATACATAGTCAGGTGAAAAAATGTCATTCTTTAAGTTGGTCGACTTAATAACTCGTTAACTTGTAAAGCCTACTTAGCTGTGATAGTTTTCCTTTTAATTTCATTCAATGTACCGGCCATGAAATTTTTACATTTCCATAAACAAACATTTAGCTGGCAGGGGGACACCTGACTCTAACAAAAATTAGCACTTTAATGCTTAATATTACGCAAGTGGATCCTTGAATCGAAAAGTTGTGTTGACAGATATTTTTGAACGGCCTATCCAACGATACCCCACACCATGGGGTAGACGAGAAATAATGTCATCTCCACATTTAATTAGGTGCAAGCGAGGTACGCTAAAAATATTTTTTTTACCAAGATTTTATTTTAGCGCTTTGTCAGCGTGATTAATATGCCAAATTACAGCTTTCTAGTACTAAACGTCTCTGAGCTACAGTGGGGTCAGACAGACAGACAGACGGACATGGCGAAATTATAAGAGTTCCTTGTTTACTACGGAACTCTAAAAACAGGGGGTTGTATCATTTTAAGGCTCCATCAGACAGGTGCGACGCGACTCTGGTGTAACAAATACCTAATTCTATGAAAACTTCACGGATATTGTTCTACCGGTGTCGCATCGCGCCTGTCTGTACGAGCCTTCGATCAATAATAGTACTACATTCCCGATGAGCGCTTCAAAAACGGCCTGAAAAATAAGAGCACAAATACTTTTGTGGTCTTATTTCAAATTAGTGTGGTCCAATCATAGCCAACATTAAGACGTCAACATGCCATAGCGAGTGTTCAAAAATTGTGTAACTTAACCACCGTAACACCAAGATTTTAGAGGGAATATCTTTTTTTAGGTAGTGCAAATATACTGTTTAATAATATAAAATTCAAATGAATTATCTCAAAATCTAAATGTTAGCATACCATAAATTGGTTTACCAAATATCGATCGACTCAGTTTCTCTACAAGAATGAATCAATTTATTATATTGATACTAATAAATAAAATTGAAGTATCTGTTTGTAATGTGAAAATAGCAGCTAGCAGCAGTATGGTAACTGAACAAAAAAAAAAAAAAAGTCGTCTATTTATTCCGGCTAATCTCCGAAACGGCGGCACCGATTTTGAAGGAGTAACTAAGCCTATTTTAGAAAAAGCCACGCAGGCGAGGCCGCGGGCAGCTTAAAAATAAGAATGATCTTTTTATCGCAGAGGCGATGAAACAGTAGCATCGTTCAATAACCCGGAACCTTAAAACAAAAGATTGTATTTAATAAACAGAGATTATGCCATTTGATAGGTGTGACAGTGATAGCGCTAAAACTTAAGATTTATTAACGACAAGTCACGCCCGATGGGATTTCCTATCGGTAAATAAGACCATAAGGCCTGTCGTACTGTATACAGGGTGACATTGAAAACATGCGACAAATCGAAATGGGAGATTGTACTCATCATTATGAACAACTTTTACTAAGGGACCAAAGCTACAATCCCAAAAAAAAAACTGCTGTCCCCTACATTTATGTTCGCAATACCTCATCAAAATGTAGGAAAAGCAGATTTTTTTTTTTTGGGATTACAACTTTGGTCCCTTAGTAAAAGTTGTTAATAATGATGTATACAATGTCCCATTTCAGTTTGTCGCAAGTTTTCAATTTCAACCTGTAGATCGGAATGCTGGGCCGTGAAGAAGACTGATGAAAAAAGAGTGCATGTA
The DNA here is from genome assembly GCA_905333075.3 of Atethmia centrago. Lineage (NCBI taxonomy): Eukaryota > Metazoa > Arthropoda > Insecta > Lepidoptera > Noctuidae > Atethmia > Atethmia centrago. Next base: position 22,013,179 of record HG995386.1, read on the forward strand.
GCGGCGATGAGAATGTTGAGATGAATATGTGGAGTGACAAAAATGGATTAAGTAAGAAATGCGTATATATGGGGAAGTTTGAAAGTGGCGCCAGTGAAAGAAAAGTTGAAAGGAAATCGTTTGGCTTGGTAGGGGTATGTGATGAGGAGGGAGGAAGTGAGGAACTGATGTGACTAAAAGAGCGATGAAAATAAATGTTGATGGATGGGAGAGGGATCGGAAAGGCTAAGAAAAATGGATGGATTGTGTGAGGAATGATATGAAAGAGAAGGGAGTGAATGATAGCGTGACGGTTGACAGGGGAGAATGGAAGAAGAAAACGTGTTGCGCCAACCACAAGTAACATGGGTCGAGGGGCAGGAAGATGATGAAAGATGAACAACTTTCATACAAACTTTAATTCCCTATTTAACCCCTTTTGGGAACGATTTAAAAAAATCCATTTTTACTGCTCGTCTTTGTTATATATAAGGAACTCTTGTGCAAAATGTCATTTATTTATTTAGATTTACCAACATTCATAAACGCTATATAAATTACACCAAGTCACCTACTAGGTGAACAATAATAAAGTAGACCAGCTAAATATTATTTGTATAAAACAAAAACAAAGAGAGATACAGCCGTCTCATATCTTAATAATTAGCCAAAAGTAGAGTAGATGCAAATGATCGCACTCAAATTATTCTATCCTGAGATACAAATGATCAAGGAGTTTAGATCGGAACCGACCATATGGACGGTAAGCGATGGGTAGCTCGCCGTCCGATAAGGACCAGGCCCGGGTCGACGGCGCGTTGTGTACCACGCACGCCTCAAAGAGATGTCAGCACAAGTGTAGGGGTCCACTAGGGCCGATGCCTGCCGGGGTTGCGGGAGAGTCCGAAAGGGATACCGAGGCCCCTGGCAACACAGGTAATGGAAGAAACATGGGTGGGGTTTAGTCAGTAAGAGTCTGACACACCCAGCTCCACCCAGAGCGGGAGAAGTTATTTGATAATTTCACACCCAAAAAAAAAAACGTACCATAAATCTATAATTTTATCTACTAGATCACTCGTTCATGAGCCTCCACGTTCTTGGCAATGGGGAATTTTCTCCGTACACGGTTCTTTGGCGCGGGGGATAGAAAGGGGTGAAACGAATGCGGGGTCATGCATTGCATATCAGTAAATTTAAGATTTTTTTTAAGTAGTGGATTAATGGATACTAACTCACCAACTATCTGTACATTCACTACTACTGAACAATTCGTTTTCCAATTACCTAGCAACAGATGCACAAATTATGTTGTATGTAATTGAATGGAAGTTAAGTTTCTTGAAAATTTTCACACATGCAGAAGAAACAGGAGGACTTATTATACGTATGACATGTTTACTTCCTTTTGGTGTACAATAAAGAATATTTCAGTGTATTAGGAACATGTTTCTTCTCCTCATCATCTGCCCAGCCCTTTCCCAACTATGTTGGGGTCGGCTTCTAGTCTAACCGATGCTCTATCTAGCTATCTATCTAGCTTAATGCCAGTATTTTAAATGGAGCGACTGCCTATCTGACTTCCTCAGACCAGTTACTGGGTACCAAATTACCCCTTGGACGACTGGAAGACTGGTCGTCAGAATTTCGGGCTTTGGACGACCCATAACAACTGTATACTGTGGATCTACATACAACAGCCGGGTTCAATGGCTTAACGTGCTTTCCGAAGCACGGAAGAGTCTGGGTATGTAATCATGGTCACCCAACCACGAACCAACCACGGCAAGCGTAGCTTGCCCTGATGAAGATTTTTTTTGGGTCGATACCCAAAAAAAATCTTCTGTATCATCATCATCATCATTTCAGCTCAAAGACGTCCACTGCTGGACACAGGCCGAACCAAACACCGCCACTTCGACCGGTTCTGTGCTTCCCGCATCCAGCGGATTCCTGTGGCCTTCACAAGGTCTACCTTGTAGGAGGCCTTCCAACGCTACGTCTTCTGGTACGCGGTCGCCACTTCAGAACCTTTCGGCTCCTTCGGCCATCTGTTCTGCGAGCAATATGCCCTGCCCGCTGCCACTTCAGCAGTCACACTTCAGCGTTGGCAGTCATTCGGGCTATTTCGGTTACCTTGGTTCTTCTGTATGCACTAAATAAATAATAATATCAACGTTTATTTTCTCTACACAAGTTATGTACTTAAGGCGCAGATATATGATTTTAGTGACTTTTAAATCTGTTATTACGCCTTCATAAAATGGAAGTAAGTTATACAAAAAATGTATGTTAAACTAGAACGCATACACATCAAATATTTAAGTATTGCAGTAAAATACTTTATGAAATAAATTCAGGAAGTAAGGTCTACCCAAAGCATTCAAAACGATATTACTTTCAAATTACTTGATGCATTTTCATGTTTTTTTTTTTTGTATGAACAGACTATTTTATTGTCTATAATTCTAGCTGTGATTTTGTGCAAATATTTATATTTTCGTTACTAAAAATAAATATTACCTATAAAACCGAACGGCGGCACGGCGCGCGGCGTGAGCACGACGCGCATTTGTATGGCCAAGGTCAACGGCGATTATCCGACCCTTAAAGGTAATCTTTGACAGCTTCATTCTTTATCGCTTAGTTTCTTTATAAATGCTTTGTCTATCTTTCTACAAACTCTCTTTTACATCCTTCTAAGTTAAAGAGGTGACCTAACTTAGAAGGATGTTACCTGATCACCTAATTACGTACCTATAACTACTTATACTTACTCTAAATCTGTCTTAAAGCTCTATTTATAAATAAACAGTTGATAGATAAAGCCTTTTAAGTTTCAGATAAGTGCGTGATGATCGATTGTGGGAACATTCGAGATGGGCCGGTGACAGTAAGTTACATTTACGTGGGGACCGCTTGATCTTTGCTTAGCGTACGCGCATGAGTTTGATAGCATCTGTAGTTGGATTTAAAGGTTTTGATACTTGCGTTGTTGTTTGTTTTGAAGTGTTTAATTTAAGTGACACATTTATTATATTTTTATAGAGGTATCAACTGCAGAGTATATTTGAATAAAAATTTGAAGATAATATCGATTTAATTGAAGATGAGTTTTTTTGTAAAATTCAATATAACCTCAGTAAAAAAAAGTTGTAAAATAAGTTATGTTCATTATTGTTAAGAGCATGATTTTATGATAAAACTTTTTTTTTAATCTGTGTTTCACTTACAGCCATAATTCGGTGATCTTCTCGTGAAATAGCGATGACAATTTTGAGAGAAGACCTATTTCATAATACATAGTATGGTTTCGAAAATACTATGTTCATAACACCATAAAATTGCTATCAACACTTTAGGAGTAAATCGGTTTTGAATCTTGCGTTATTAACGTATTTAACGTATTTAAGCTCGTGACTGTACCAGAAAGCGAGCCTTGAATTCGATGCAATTGGATAGGCAGCCATATTTTGACAAAAATCTCAAACAAAAAAGCTTAAACAACACTATACGGAAGCAGATTGCAACACATTACACTATCAAGACTACACAACCGCGCTATACAATCGAAATGCCTCTCCCATACATTACTCTGACATACATTATAATATAATCCATATAATCACATTTCTCATAATAACGTCATTAGAATTAGTGCGGTACCTACGACGTGTGCGGTCGGGTTAAGTAACTAGGCTCGGAGAAGTGGGGTGTGGTCTAATTTGTAGACTTTAGCAATAGTGAATTAATTAATTAATTAATTAATTTAAAACGATTAGATATGATTAGATATCATCACTATTCGAGTGTATTTGTTATTCTTAGAAAATTGCACGACGCATAAGAATATAGACTTAAATTTTCGAACTACATAGTTCGAAAATTTAAGGGGTTCTACAAGTCTTTTTTGGAGTAGTTACACACACAATACTGTTTCAAAGTTTTTTTTTTATTTAAACATGTGGCGAATTAGTCACCTCCATCCGTCAAGGGGGTGATGCTACCTGTCATAATGAATGCTATGAAACTCATATTCGATTCGTAATATGAGTTTAAAATAGCCTGTCTATGGTTGGTATTTTATTCGTTATTTTTTTCTCGAACCTTAAACTCGAATCTTTCTTTGAAGTTAAAGTTTCTGCTGGTGTTATAGTTAAAGTTTCAGGAGGGGTTGAAGTTTCTTTGAAGCTGAGTTGATTATTGTATTAGACAATAATCCATTTGAAAAATCTGGGAACTATATAAGAGATAAATATATAAGAGAGTATTCTTGAAAAATCTGGGAACTATTATAAGAGAGTATGTTTGTTGACATTTTGCTAAAAAAACCCAATCATTGTCTTAGAAAAAACCCCAAAAAATTATAAAATTTACAAAGACGACATTAAACAGAAATGTCTCAAACTTTTCTCATCAGCTCATCCCTTAAACCAACCGAAAAGCTCCCAAAAGTCACGAATAAGCAACGTGTGTGGAGAGTTAAACGACGTCTTATTACAACGTGTAGCCCGAGGTTAGGGGTCGGATAGATGTCATGAATGAACGGTGGAAGCTCGTGCCTTCTACTCTGAGACGAATATTTTATGGGCTCATTATAACATCGACGTGTGGTGGGGAATAAAAATAGAATATGGTTATTGTATTGTATGATTTGTTGAAAGATATTTCCTAGAAACATAAATATGTTTGACATGATCTATCAACCCTCACTGGTCCGGCGTGGTAGATTACTCGTACATCCCAAAACCTCTCACATAGAGGTGGGTTGAATTCCAGCAGTGAGGGTTTATAGTCTGCCTGATTAATTTTCTACTGCTGGCAACATTATAAATATGCTGTTGGAAAGGATTGAAATTAGAGCAATTGAGCAGTACTTGAAATGTCTTATGGACGGTTTAAGAAATTGTACTAAATAAGAATTGCTCGTTCAGCAGAGACTCAATTTGAGAAGGAATGAAGTAATCATTGATGAATTGAAACAGCCACATTTTCGTTCATTAAACTTAACATAACATCACGCCATCACCGTCATCGTAATCCTTGAAGGGTTAGGCAGAGGTGTCCTAGTACACTCACGTCAGACCATTATAACGTTTCATATTCTGTAGGCACTCACAATCACATGTGAACTTTTCGCATGCGAATTAATTAGTGAAAAATTTACAAATTGCAAAGTCTTTCCGTGACTAAAACACGAACGGTAATGACATATCGAGTCTAAAGATTGTAGTTAGAGATAACATAGGTTGCTGACTCAGACCGGTGACTTTTACAACTGGATCAGAATGCTGCGCAATGATACACTCAACGCGTTCTAATCGATTTGTCATCAAGATCCGGAGATATGGAGTGGTTTAATAATATGTTCGAAGATGATTTATCATAACTGATGCAGATGGAATGAGAATCAGTAGAGCAGACTGCTTAAGAAACTCAGTACCAAATGTTACCTAAATACTGTTTTAGGTTTTCACGATTTTGAACTACACTTATAACCTTTTCATTCTTATGTTGAAATATCGATATATTGGTGCTGTTTAATGAACCGATTTCTAAGATTTCAAAGAAATCCAGGAATAAATGAACCGGGCTTTCGCTGCACAATGAATCCTAAAAGGTTCCTTAAAGGTTTTGAAGATGATAAGTTCTTCTCTTTTGCAGATTGTAATGATGACCTTAAAATAAAACATTGAATATAAATTACCTGCCTCGTTGGTCTAGTGGTCGCAAGCGCTACTGCTGAGCACGAGGTCCTGGGTTCGATTCCCGAGTCGGGCAAAGTGTTATTGGTTTTTTTCTATCTGGAATTTCTCAGTAGCAGCCCGGAGTCTGGATTTGTGCCCGGTTGATGGCAATAGGCTCGCCCCCTATTATATGGGACTTAAACATAATTGGCGAAATGTGGGTATACCTACTACAGGTACATCTCTGCCCAAACCTTCGGGGAAACAAGGCGTGGTGTTTTATGTGAATATAAATTAACCATTGACTAAAATCTCCACACATTACGCCCAATTAAAAAGCTCTCACTTCCGCATGCATATTAAAACCAACCACACATCGTTACCGAAAAACAAGCAACCTAAACTGAAAATAAACTCAACCCTACCGATACCGCCGACAAAATAAATAAACCCTTCAGCGACCACATAAAATGAAGTCAATTTTCCTCAACCGTGTCCCGGCTTTTCCCGTGTCCCGGCGAATTTTCGCGAGCGAACGAAAATGTCCCGGTTTAGCCTATACGTGTGTTCCATGGGTAGCGTGAGGGTGACGTAGACACGTTATATGGGTTGTCGTATGAACTCAACAGGTGGCTGCCCGTAGGGTTAAACGGTGTACGCAGTATGTTACGGAAAATGCTCTACGTGAGTTTATTTTTTTGCGTGTGTGATTCTCATACGAGGCAACGTGGCTTGGTGGATTTCATAAGAAATGTATATTAACTGTTTTCAATGATGATTGCAAATGTGCAAAGTATAGAGACCAAATTATACAAAAAAAAAAACTAATAGCGAATCATTTGTAGTTGAAAATAACTCGTGTATAAAAAACATAAAGTCAAATAAAATATAACATAAAAATACCAATGTAAAAATATTAACGCACTTACAAAACATTTAAAAAAAAACTTGAAAATAATACAGATTGATATAAATAAACAGGTAAAGAATAAGAAAACAATGCACTAATGATGCCCGCCACTCTACCCATCATATTGAAGGAACTGTATTGACTTTCATCTCTATGATAGGGATAATAACATTTTTTTTGCCCGTCATGTGCCTAAATTATTAAATTGGACACGTTTTTTTCTTTTTTTACGTAATCAAAAGATTACGGCGATAAATTGAGTTAAAATGTGACATGACGTCATGCTTGCTAGATTTTAAACTGAATTGTGACGTAGCGACTCCCGAACTTTATTGCGTTTTATCTAGTATTTTTTTATTAATATGATAAAGCTAAAAATTCGTGTCTAATATTTACTTATTATCTCACAAATGGACTAAATAGGATTTCTTATTTTCACCCAAGCATCATTCCTATTGTTATGAACATTCTAGGAACTAATAATTAGAAGAAACCTACACAAGTTTGGGAAAATTACTCGATTCTTAGTACGACGAAGAAAGTTCATATTATTTATAGTGCAAAATTAGTGCTAATTTATTGTCTTAGATTAAAAAAAAAATGTCTTTATTGTTTGTCTTGCATTGGTACTACTGTACTGTATACTGTTTAAAAATAGAGACATTATCACTTTTCAATTTATTATTAGGTCAATACAAAACCGAGTAGGTATTTCTGTCTGTGGAAATGAGACTTTAACCGATAAAGCCCCAATGGCTCCGAATAGGAGCCCTCGCGGCGCGCGATTTGAAAGTAGTTATCGAATAAAAATGTTTTTTTTGAGATTGAGAGATGACGTTATTGAGCCACGGGCCTGAGCGGTTAAACTACCAAACCAAGATTAACTATTTTATATTTTAAACGAAATAACTCAGACCTGGTTAAATAACATTGAGACCCTCACAACAAGCCCTTTTAATACACATGTAACACAGTACAGTTTGCAATTTTTTTTTTTTTAATTTTCTAATTTGCCCCTCAAATGTGACCCTCATATTAAAAAAAATATTTATTTTTTTCGATTCACGTCCGTGTTTGGGTCACTTTATATTTCTGAAATTCATATGTACACCAAATATCAACTTAATCGGTCGAGTAGATTCGGAGCAAATCGGCTGTGACAGACAGACAGACAGACACACGAGTGATCTTATAAGGGTTCTGTTTTTTCCTTTTGAGGTACGAAACCTTAAAAACTGGCGAAGGAAAGCCACAACAAATATTTAAAAATAATAAAGTAGAGCATCTTCCAAATCCTACACGGAAAATGTTTTCTCATATGTCGGGAAAAGCCGAGGCCAACGTGTAGGGGCCCATGGCAGGCAATTTACGTCGTACTTTTGTTTTACGGGGCCCACACCGAATAAATTTCAGACTACCCTCTTTCGAGAGCATTATAGTGAGCTCATGAATGTGATATGGATTTATGGGCACATGTGAGTGAGGTTTTATTTTGTGTTCGGTTTATGGTAAAGAGTGAGTTTTGTGATTCAATTTGTGTTTTGTTACTTTATTTGGATGCTTGTTGATGTTGACTTGGGTCTGTTTTGTGTGGTAGATGTGCAATTGTTTTTGGGTCTATCGGAAATGATTAATGTTAAAGAACTTGCACTTGTGTAGACTTTTTATGATCTAGTTTTGTATGCTCGTAACTAACTGATATGCCCAGTAATAATAACTCTTTGGAAACTTATCTATCAAGAACACTCTGCTTGTGTTCGTAGTAAAAATAGAGTTCTGAAGTGAGGTCAATCAACTCAGCCTATAACAGTCCACTGCTGGACATAGGCTTCTCCCAGGCTGCGCCACAACACCCTGTCCTCCGCCTTCCGCATCCAGTATGTCCCAGCCACCTTTTAAAGGTCATCGGTCCATCTAGCCGGGGGGCGTCCCACACTACGCTTGCCGACACGCGTTCCCCACTCATGGACTCGTCTGCTCCACCGGCCATCGGTCCTTCGACAAACATGGCCGGCCCACTGCCACTTCAGCTTACTGACTCTGCAGGCTATGTCGGTAACTCCGGTTATCTTAAGGATAACTTCATTTCTAATCTTATCCTTCAAAGAAACTACGAGCATAGCCCGCTCCATGGTGCGCGGAGCGAGCTTCCATCTGTGGACCAGCCCGACTGTCAGTGTCCACGTTTCGGCACCGTATGTCATAACACGCAGGATGCACTGGTTGAAGGCCTTAGTCTTCAAACACTGCGGGATTGGCAACGAGAAGATTTGACGAAGTTTTCCAAACGCTGCCCAACCCAATCCGATCCCTCAAAGTTGTGTCTACCGAGCGAGATAACTTATCCTAGGTAGACGTACTCCTTCACAACTTCGAGAAGCGACCCTTCGATTTGGATTGGAAGCAGCAAGACGTGCAAATGGAAGTCAGGTGATAAGTATTATTCAGAAGTAATGAGAAAAGGTCACGGTTGCAAGGAAACGTTAAAAGTTATTTTCAGTAACTTGCATAATTTATACAAGACAGATTACAGTCGAAACGCCGGGAGGGGACGCGCTAGAAATACATAATAGTGACCTCACTGGTGATGTTCTTCAGAAAGGTCAGGTGCGTAGTACTCGCAACCGGCGTGCGTGTATGACCTGACGTATGAACTTAAACGAAGCTAAAGGACCATGTAAGGATCGTAGCAGGTGGCGTTCTGTAGTTTCTGCCTACCCCCATAGGAAAAAGGCGTGAGTTTATGAATGCATAATTATAACGGTATTTCTTACCAAAGAAAAACAGCACGCATTAACACACGCCTTTAAAACAAAAAGTAGTTAAAGTTGTGGCGGCCATCTACATCGCCACATGCGAACTACGCATCACACTGACGTCACGCAAAATCCTGCATCGCGCAAGCAGAGTTTACCGCGCAACTAGCATATATACAACATCCCGACATCAATCGTCGGGCAGTTGCCTACCAGACACGACACCTGTCTGGTCGGAGGATGCTCCCTTTTCTATGGAGGATGGGTGAACTTTACACCCTGTTCCTCATGTATCTATAAAGTAAAGAAAAATAAAGTTACAATAAAGTTGTTTTGTTAGTAAAACAAAACAACTTTATGACCACACAGTAACATACCCTTAACACTGAAGACATAAACACGTATCTAAAGACACCATAAGTGAAAATAAACACATTGTTCAACCCATTACTAAAATCACTTCAGCACACAATTAATTTACCACAACCACGTACGCAGTAAACGTTTACCGTAACGCTAACTGTTACGTAAACGTTTGGTGTAATGTGTGATAAGTGATAATACGAGGGGGAAAACGGAAACCCCGTGGGATGATAACGTTACCCTACAACCGGGAATTTGATGGCGTTGATGTGTGTAATAGGATGTTTTACGTTGTAAATGAAATGTTGTGTGACTTTATTCATGACATTTTATTGAAGATGCAAGGATAGATAGGATTTTTATGGACGGCAATTTACTTTTTTTTCGTGTAAGTTTTCGTTAACCTGGTGTCTTTCTGACTCTCTATTTGGGGTTGATACCCTCGGGCCGCGGGGTCCGAGTGCTCATGGTTTGTTGAAAGAAATCTCCAAATGGCTGGTTGACACTTCCCGTGACACAAGGGCTGGTTTTTCCCTTGGCCAGAGGCTAAGCATTGCCATACAAGGCAATGCCGCCAGTCTCTTGGGTACTTTACTAGTCGACAGCGATGCGGGGGAATTTTTCGACGCCATATTTTAGTTTGTTAATAGTTTTAGTTTTAAAAGGTTACGATATTATATTTTATTTAAATGTTAGTATGAACAATAAGACAGCAATGGTGGCCCAGAAGTAACGGCCGCGACTTACGAGTTGTAGATCGTTGCTTCGAACCCAGAAAGGCGCTTTACTTTGTGTAAATTATTTCATGACCACTGCTCTCAAAACGGTGAAAGAAAACATCATGAAGAAACCGGCATGTCCTAGAACCAAAAATTGGAAGACATGTGACATCTAACAACACGCACTGGGCCCGCGTGGTGGATTACGGCCCACTCCCTCTCACAGAGAGGAGGCATGTGTCCCAGAAGCAGGAACATTATAGGCTGATTATGCTTATGCAAAGTCACATTTCCTTAATTCACGAAAGATAATCGTATTACTACCCAGAAGTCCTTAACTAAAGCTTCCCACAGACGATCAAGGAAGTATTTCACATAGTAGCTGTGCACATACCGTGCATTACAGCTATCGACACACGCCAGCAACGACAAGTAGAATTATACTACATGAATTGTTCATTAATCTGGCCCGTATGTGCCCGTAATAGGTACGGTATGCATCGTAAGGCAAGGAATTACTTACGGATGTTGGGTGTTGAGGGTCTGAAAATATTTGTAAGAAAGAAAGAAAATAAATGTATTTGACCCAAGTTAAGGCACACAATAGTCATACAAAAACAAAAATACAGAAAGTACTTAAAACAGTATTTAAGTGCCTCACGGCTGCGCCTTTGTTCGTTCGTCTAAATTATTTGGTGTGTTTCTCCTAACGAATCATATTATTCATTTAAAAGAATATTAGCTTTTTCAACTCAAACCCTGAATGGTCATTATTTTCCGACTATAAGGCAATGAGTGTCAGGTGGAGTAAGGTGTCTTGGGACATTTCAGCTCCGTGCCTGGTAGTAAAATAATTCGTCAGCAAGGCTATTATAATAAGTATTCATATCGGCATCGCTTAAACTAGGCATATAATCTGATCCCATAATATGCATAAAAAAAATCATACTAGCTAGTATTGCAGTTTCTGGTGCGTTCCATCTTATCTTTTAAGCTATGATCGTCAAAGACAAAACAAATCTGTAAGGAGACTAATATAATTATTTATTTTGTAAGCTTTTTTTCACACAAATAATGTTTTTTGTTCGTACAAACCTACATAAAGAAATAAAAATTCATTTATCATTTATCATGTATCATTTATCAAATGTAACACCACAACAGCGTGGCAAAAGTGACTGCACTATAAATAGGAGCCCTCTTAGCTTCAAATCTACATCTCGCAGAAGTCTTACGATTATTCCTGTATAAACTAGGTCTTACGATTATTCCTGTGTGCTTCTAATCGGTATTCGAGTATTACATTCGTTCTGCTTGCAGTTTTGATTACCACTTTAGGAATTGAATGTGTAAGATTTTTACTTAGTATTAAGTTCTTTCAGGGTAGTGTAGGAAATTATTTTGTTTTGATCAATTCAGATTTTGGTTGTTATACTTAGTCTTGCTAGCTAGCACCGCGAGTTAATGATTTTGAGTACAGTTTGTTCATTGTTTTGTTGGTATACTGGCGCGTGCTAGCTAACATATGGCAAGTGTGTAATTTAATCCAATGTTTTGTGTTTCGTAATGTTAATTACTTTGTATACGATTTGTATACAATCAAGTTTATGTAACTAAACAGACAGACTTGCTGCTTGGGAGTTTGTTCCGCCACTTCTTCTTCCCAGCTAAAGCACTAGGAAGTGGTGAAGGGCGGGCATTTTTGGGGGACTGTCTTATGTAACTTTGACGTTCGAAAAGTGCTGATTTTCAGCCTAGTTTGAATAAATGACTTTTGATTTTGATTTTTGATTTTGAATGGATTATTAAAAAAATAATTACTTACCTACAATATTTTTATTATTTAATTTTTATTATTATGTAAAGTTTCCGTGCAAGTTTAGTCTAAGTAAACTATACGGTAATATTTTTGTTTGAGACCGTAAAAAAGTAAAAAAAACCGGCCAAGTTTGAGTTGGACCACGCACAATGAAGGGTTCCGTAGCTGGGCTTTATTTTAAGAACAAACCTAACATTGTAGTTGAAAAATGTTCCCCATACATTCCAACTGCACATGAAAGTTTGTACGCACAATATTAAGTGATTTACCATGTTATTGTAACACCATAGACTTATTATAGGTTTTCCTGTAATCTATGTATAAGTATAGAACTATTATTCCCTGTATTACTTTTTTAATTTTAGGCTCAGCAGTTAATGGTCAATTTACAACTACTTTTCAATAGCTTTAAAACTAATTATTTTAAAATTATAAAAAGAATATAGCGGGCTTTCATTTGATATGTCACTCGGTACAGTTTGCAAAACTTATTTTCATTCTAATTTATTCCCCAAAAGTGAACCTAATTCATTTATTTACGTAACACGTTCGTTTTGGATAACAGAAATTCATATGTATACCAAATTTCAACTTAATTGGTCCAGTAGATTCGGAGCAAATTGGCTGTCACAGACGGACACACAGAGACACGAGTGATCCTATAAGGAACGGGTTTTTCTTTTTGAGGTACGAAACCCTAAAAAGCTCAATTCGTTTTGCAACCAAAGAATCAGAGGGCCTGGACAACTGGCGATCGTTTTCAAAGCATTTCGTGTTTTTACAAAAACTTCTACTTTGAACAGGATTGATATGAGGATTGGTAAGCTTTTCGTTAACTTATACTTAATGTCATTCCTATACCTACATTTTTGACTTTTCTATCGTTGTTATCGCTGATAGAATGTCACTTTATCTGGCCCCTACAGTTTTCATTTGTCCTGAAACTAAGCAAACAATGCACGCATTGAAAAGTAAACAATCATAAACAAAACAAAAAGCACTAAACTTATTTTGCTGACCGTACATAAACCGCTATTCGCTGTCTAATCTCGTACGGTAAGTTATTTGCGTGTTACTATCTTACGCACGCACTGCCCGCTTGTTTTGCTGACGCTACTACCATACGCGTCTCTTGCTATCTGTACCGCGGTGAAAACAGATAGAAATACCCTTTCTAAAACACTTAGTACTAATTTACATTTGTTGAGAATTAGTTTTATGGTGCAGTTAATGATTAGAGTAAAGAAAGGATTAAATTAAAATACATATGCTTATTTTCTTGGGCGACCATATTGATGTAATAAAGGCATAAAAGAAAAGAACTGTCAAGATGCAGTTGCTTTTTTATTCTTCCACAATCAGAGGCACACATGATCCCCATGAGCTTCATAGCGCAAGAGGGCGTTGACAGATGACAGACAGCTGTCATAATTACATTGAACACGTTTACGAAGTCTCCTAAACAGCACATTGGAGTGCGTTTACAGAGAACATTAACAATTACCAACACATATAGCAGAAGAATACTTCGATTTTCAGTATTGGCAGAATTGTTTCGGACTTGACCTAAAAATATTGTTTCTTCGCGTGCCAAATATAAGTATAATTTATATTGTTGTTTATTTATTTATTTCTCATCACATATATTGTTTTGGACAAGAATTGCTTAACCTTAAAAATAGGGTTAACATTTGTAAGAGACTGGTGCCCGAAAACGGCCTAAAATACCTGTGTACCACGGGTCACCATCAACGGTAAAATGATTTAAAACAAAAATATCCCAGTGTTTGAAGACGTATTCCACTCAGAGCACTGATTTTCCACTAACGGCACTGAAACAAAATTTTGATAAGTCCGGTAAGTTAAATACCTACTGTTGATTAAAATCAAAAGTCATTTATTCAAACTAGGCTGAGAATCAGCACTTTTCGAACGTCAAAATTACATAAGACAGTCCCCCAAAAACGCCCTCCCTTCACCACTTCCTAGTGCTTTAGCTGGGAAGAAGAAGTTATCTTAACTTACTTATCTTAATTATCTCATGAAATTATTATTATGCTTCTGTCATATTCATGACGTATTGGTATTGGTAATTATTAGTTTAAATATTTGTGTTCATGCTCTGAACTTTTAAACAAGTCATTTGGAGTTTGTAACAATGTCTACTTTTCTAAATGTATTTTGGACTGTCATGTTCCCACTGCTGGGACACAGGCCTTCTCTCTGTGAGAGGGTGTGGGCCGTAATCCACCACGTGGGCCCAGTGCGGGTCTGTAGATGTTACATCTCTTCGAATTTTAGGTTCCAGGACATGCTGGTTTCCTCACGATGTTATCCTTCACCACTTTGAGAGCAGTGGTGATGAAATAATTTACACAAAGCAAAGCGCCTGTTTGGGTTCGAATCTAAGACCTACAACTCGTAAGTAGCAGCTGTTACCACTGGGCTTTTTTTTTTGGATGGGAAATCATCAAATAACTTTTCCCGCTCTGGGTGGAGCGGGAGGGTGTGTCACACTCTTACTGACTAAAACCCACCCGTATTCCTTCCGTTGCCTGTGTTGCTAGGGGCCTCGGTGACCCATAAGTAACTTCCCGCGCTACTACTGGGCTACCAATACTCCTCATTATTTTAGTGTTACAATCGATTCTATGTCAAATCATTTAAATAAATCCTCATTCAAGAAAGAGTTCCAAGAAAATTAATATTTTGTTTCAAAATATGACCCAGGTCAGTAGCAGTTTAGTAAATACACATTGCGCACAAACTTACACACAACAGTTTCACACCCACTTATTGAAATGACAATAGGGTTCAATTTCAGATAGATAATTGTGTAAAATGATATTAGTATTTTAAATAGCATTGCTTGCAGTACACCTAAGTTGTTGGACTGTGCAATCAGATGACTGGACAATGCAGCGACTAAAAAGGTGTAGAGTGGTTATTGTGGCTAAAGATGTTTATGAAATGACTGATGTTCTCTTGAGAGCTTTGAAGTTGGAAATAAACCTATATCCTATATCGCGTGTTTTACCAATATTATTTATTAAGATTTTTAAGCAAATAATACTTACCTATAAATCTGTGTCTAAACACTTGTGTCGCATTTTTTTGTAGATTTACCAATTTATTTGTCAAGTCTTGTAATTTTTAGACTACAGATCTTGTTAGAATACGGATCTGAAAAAAAGAGTGACTTTCAACATCATATTTGTGTATGCAAACTACCTAGAAATCACAAATCATACAATATAACACGTAAACATTGACTTAGATAAACGATAATACCTAGTACTATTATAATTAGCAGGTAACGAATAAATAATAATAATAATAATACCAGCCTATAACTGTCCCA
The DNA here is from genome assembly GCA_905333075.3 of Atethmia centrago. Taxonomy (NCBI): domain Eukaryota; kingdom Metazoa; phylum Arthropoda; class Insecta; order Lepidoptera; family Noctuidae; genus Atethmia; species Atethmia centrago. Next base: position 22,028,773 of record HG995386.1, read on the forward strand.
TTGCAGGGCAAAGCTTCTTCTCATACAAAGAAGGCACGAGCATTGATCACTACGCTTACTCAAGATGGTCTGGCGATTTCAAACTTTTATCGAATGAATGAATGAATGAAATGCACCAACCCCAGCGTGGTTAAACCAGACTCGATTCACACTACTGTGTGGAGTCGTGGGGTGGTAGTTTCATGAAATATGAGGCTCCAGGGGCCCTGGAGCCTCATATTTCATGGAACTACAGAGACCATTGCATATCAAAGAGTAGGCCGGGGGCGCGGTAATGGTCAGAAAGACGTGCCCTTAAGATAGGAAGGATTATTAGGGCCATACCGGATAGGCATCCTAGATTAAGCAATGGAATAGTGGAGACACGGGTGATTTATCTATGGGATTTTTTTATCTTGGCGATTTCAGACTTATATCAACTATAAATTTCTGGTTTCCTCACGATTTTTTCCTACACCGCTGTCAGTAATGTCCAATTGAAAAAGTCACATTCGTACATCCCCGGATTTGAAACTACAACCCCGTGCATGACAGGCGAGGTCTTAACCGCTGACTATTTATACTTATATACCTACCACACACCTACTACCTACCTGTTTAATTTTTTTTGTGAATATTAATACAAATTCTTTACTACAAACACCGACTCTACCCCACCAAAGTTCTCGCACAGAGCTACTGATAAATCGGCACAAGTCTGCGCACATTACAATTAGACCGAATCTGTAAGGACATAAATAATGTAGACGTTTAATAAGTGATCCTAGCATACCTGCATATAGCGGTCCCGGTTTGATTGTACCTGATATGGCATGAATCAGACTTATTTCTCAGATTATGGCTGAAAACTTGCTCGAAAGAATGTTTTGTATCAACAGTATTGTTTGAGAATGGTGTTTGTGAATGTTGGTCTAAGAAAATGAATAGAGTAGGTCTTAAGCAACACTGGTAACCGGTAAGTAATTATTATGCTGCATTACTGTTTACATTACAGTAAAAAACTTTATACAAATAAAAAACAACCAACTTCCAAAAAATCACTACAAAGTGAAAAATTACTTTAATTTCGGAAGTCGGTGTCTTTGGATTTGTATTTTAGTTTTTTTGCCACCGACTTCCGAAATTAAAGTTATTATTACTTTGTAGTTTTTTTTGGAAGTCTGTTGTTTTTTATTTGTGTAAAGTTTTTTTTTTGTTAAAAGTTTTTTATTTTACACTTTTTAGTGGATCAGTTTGTAATTTATCTAAGTAACAATAGCCTAATGTCAACTGGTCATCACCTTTTACAAAATATTGCTTTTCTTGATGCACGGACGTTAATTGTTGAGGAGTTCTCCTGGTAAGAACCGGGAGAACTGCCACTCACCATATGCATTGTGAAGAGCATAAATGGCTTAGCAACCATATTAAAATAAATCGCAACTCGTTAATTAAATTCCGGTGGCTATCTGTGGTCTTCACATCAATTCCACTCCACCAAATTGTGCTTTCCGAGAGCAAATGCACAAGTTACTATAAAAAATACCTAAATCGCTATAGGTGTGCCTATAAAATTTAAGGAATTCCCACGATTTCCATGAGATCCCCTCATCAAATTTTGAATTGGTGACAATGGAACTACCTCGTGAGCATACCCTTTCAAACAAAAAATAATTTTTAAAATCGGACCACAACTGACGGAGAAATCGGCGAACATACAAAAAAAAAATCAAATAAACATTTCAAACTCAAACTCAAAGCATTTATTTCAAATAAACCAATTACAGGCACTTTTGAATTGTCAAGGGTTCGGTCAGTCAGTCAGAAAGATGAAGCTAGTTGCCCATTCCAAAGCGTAGTAGGTACCTATGGAGAAGAACGGGCAAGAAACTCCAAGGACACTCTTTTAAATCAACGTATTATGGTTACAAAATATTGTTTACATCATTTCGAATCGATAACCTCCTCCTTTTGGAAGTCGTTTAAAAACTGAAAAATTCCTAGACACGTTTTGCTGTGTCGCAATCAAGTAAAATATTACGAGGTATTTATCAATGTGTATTCATTTATAAATACTTTTATATACACCCATGCAATCCTCTATAAACGTTTCTGAAACAGTTAACTTATTGCCAACATTAAAACAACCAGTGTCAAAGTAACCATAATATCATCCAAATGAGTGTTATGAAACTCCTTTTCAAAAAAAGAACATTGTCAGGCACGCGCGTTTCACTACCACAGCGCCGTAATTAAAAAAAAAAACTTATAGGTTATTCGAATTCACGTCGTATCCCGCCATTTTTGTTCGATATTAGTATTGGAAAAATGTATTACTTTGTTGTTTACAAAAATGAGCTTTGATAAGGCACCACCAGAGATGTCTAATGCAGCAAAGGACATTTCTAACTAATTATTACCAGAAACTTTCCATGATTTTTTATAGTTCTTACAACACTGTACAACACCCTATAATATGGTTTCGGAACGTTTTATAGAGGATTCATATTATGTGTGTAGATAAAGTCTGGTATGCAACTGTACATAATTAGGTATTAAAACACTCATGTGATACCTACTATTACCACAATCGTGTTTTAATACCCCTTATAAATACAACAGTTGCATAAATAACTATTATCTACTCTCATAACTTAAAATTCGAATTATAAACTTCAAAACGAGTTTATATTGACATACTTTATAAACACTATTAGAAATTGAAAAATATAATCATATAACACTTTTTTTCTAAAAAATATTTTTATAGAACATTTTTTTACCAATACGATACAGGGCAAATCCAAGAAGTTAATATCACCAAGGAGATTACATCAAATATTTTTTTCTAATGGAACGCAAATGCGGGGCGCGACATTTTTATAGCACTACAAAAAGTTTTGATTCCAATAGCAACATACAAAACTGGATTAATTATTATAAGCAATAATTTATTTCTTACTCTTTTAACTTTGATCTTTTATTTAGTAGGTTCAATACCAATGTATGAGAGCAGATAAAGTAGTGTATGAAACTGCACATAAAACACTCGAGTGATACTATTAAAAACCGAGCCAATGCAACAGTTTCATTAACTACTATTATGAGAACTTACCTCTCTCACAACGCCATTTTTCTGTAAAAAAAAACTAAAAATGTTTTTATTGAGTATAATGGTACTCATATAATATTACTGGTGTGCTACTGCCTCTTTGGGCAAGCTCACCTGCTGACCATGCCGTCCTGAGTTCGGATCCCGGGTCGGACTAAAGGCTGATTCACAAGGAACTGTAGAAGCCGGCAGCGGCTGGCAGCGGCCGGAAGCGGCCGGCAGCGACGCGACTCGGGCAGTACCGCTGACAAGATGCGTAAGACCGCGAGGCTGCTCGATCTCTAAGAGCTTTTCAAGCGATACTGGTCTTTTAATTATCTAGATAAAGTTTAAAATTATTTCACACTGAAAGAGCTCGCCGCGCCGCTGCCGGCCGCTGCTTTCCCGGTGTGAATCGGCCCTTGGTGTTATTGGGTTTTTCTATCTGGAATTTCATGGTTGGTGACCCATGTAATAGGCTCGCCCCTATTACATGTGACTTTTAAACATAACAGGTGAAATGTGGGTGTACTATAGGTACACCTCTTTTTTTTTTTTGGATGTGAAATCGTCAAATAACTTCTCCCGCTCTGGGCAGAGCGGGAGGGTGTGTCAGACTCTTACTGACTAAAACCCACCCATATTCCTTCTTGTTGCCTGTGTTGCCAGGGGCCTCGGTGACCCTTTAGTACCTTCCCGCGACCCCGGCAGGCATCGGCCCTAGTGGACCCCTACATTTGTGCTGACGACATCTCTTTGAGGCGCATAGGTAAACCTCTGCCTTACCCTTCGGGGATTACCGGCTTGATGTTATTTTATGTGTTACTATGCTCAGTTTCTTATAAATCGCTTTGTTTCAAAGTAAACAACTTACTTACGTAAGTTCCTATTAGTTTATTTTAGCATTCTGCATACACCGCTCCCAATTATTTGATTGTACCTAATATGGTACGAATCAATTACTGTTTAGATTCCAATGTGTAAACTATTCAGCCATAAATTACTTGTAAGCCTTACAAATGATTAATACGTTTAATTTTCAGGTGACCAACTGCTCGTTACAAGTTATTACGAGGTTTGATTTAGTTAATCGGTGGGCTTATAATTATTTTCTTGGTATTAATTTACACTGCTTGTCGGTAAATAGGGTGGACAAACTGGAGTGCAGGACCACTTTTAGTTGGTTGGTGGTTGTGCGCGGTTTCTATAAGCACAAACGATTCGTTTTGGTTACCATTTTGCTTTTCAGCTGTAATGTTCAAACATATGTAAGAAAGTTATAGACATAATATAATTTCATGTTTGAAGCAAGGAAAGCAGTATAGAGATTATAACAAGTATTATTGGACATAACAGCCTTTTAAAAGGTAAATTTATAAATATAACATAAATATGTGGCTTTGTGTAGCAAAATACCACATTTCCCCCAGTTACTCACGCTAAGAACATATTTTTGGTAAATAAATCATAACTTTTCGCTGACCACATTGTTCTCTTTTCATCCTCAGACACTGAACATGAACGGATGCTCCAAGAACTTAATAATGCAAGCCTCGAGGTTGGACCGAAGATGAATATGTCGAAGACACAACAACCATCTGCAGGCTTAGCATGACGCTTTCTATTTCTACGAAGAACAGACACAACTCTTTCTATACAAAGTGATATTTCCTTTCTCCATTTTTGACATCGCACCGTAGAAATCCTTCTACAATCTGTCATTTTGTCTTTCGTTTCTAACGATCTTTGTCTAGGTCCTTTCTTATGTACAGAAAGAGCTGTGTTTATTCTTCGTAGAAATAGAAAGCGTCATGCTAAGCCTGCTGGAAGCATTAAGGAAGACGGGGAGACAATACAACATGTCCAGGAATACCTTTACCAGGGCCAAGTAGTAGCTCTTAATTTAAAGAAATCACAAAACGTACGAAAAACGCCTGGAAGAGCTACTGATCCATGAAGGAACTATTCAAGGGTGTGTTACTTATTGCACTGAAACGCAGGCTCATGGACATGTGATTTCTCCCGTCTCAACCTATGGTGCACAGACTTGGTGTTCGACTAACATCCAGAAGTCCAAATTCGAGGTCTGCCAAGAAGCAATGGAGCGCAGTATTGGTACTAGGAGTTAAATTTTAGAATAAGGTGTTCAATCGCGTGCCAAAACAAAGATAGCTGACGTGGCTCAAAAGGCTGCCCAAGTAAAATGGGCTGCCGGGGTCGCGGGAAGGTACTAAAGGGTTACCGAACAACACCGGCAACATAGGCAACGGAAGGAATATGAGAAGTTATTCGATGATTTCCCACCCAAAAAAAAAAGTGTGGTCATAAGCGCTACAGCTGAGCATGAGGTACAGGGTTCGATTGCGGGGTCGGGCAAAGTGTTATTGGGTTTTCCATCCTGTAGCAGCCCGGAATCTGGATTTGTGCCCGGTTGATGACAATAGGGTCGCCTCCTATTACATGGGACTTAAACATAACTGGCAGAATGTGGGTGTATCGATACTATAGTTACACCACAGCCCAACCCTTCGAAGAATACTGGCGTTATGTTGTATGCAAGTGTTTAGATCGACACGAGGGTCATTCAATAAATACTTAGCCTACAAAAAGTAAACGAAAATTTTGGAAAAGTGGCAATTTATTTTTCAACAATGTCTCCTTTTAGTTCGATACACTTAGCCCAGCGATGCTTCAACTTTTTTAACCCGTCCGAAAAATAGTTTTTGTCAAACTCTGCAAAATAGGCCTCCGTCGCGGCGATGACCTCCTCATTCGATCCATATCTATTCCCGGCGAGTGATTTTTTCAGATTAGGAAACAGAAAGAAGTCACAAGGGGCCAAATCTGGAGAATACGGTGGATGGGGCAACAATTCGTAGCGTAATTCGACCAATTTGGCCATGGCAACGGCAGACGTGTGAACCGGTGCGTTGTCGTGGTGAAACAGCACTTTTTTCTTCGCCAGATGGGGTCGTTTTTTCTTTAATTCGGCGTCGAATCGGCCCAATAAATCGGCATAGTAAAGCCCTGTAATTGTTTTACCCTTCTCGAGGTAATCGATGTAGATCACACCTTGTGAATCCCAGAAAACGGTGGCCATAACTTTTCCGGCCGATTTTACAGTTTTCCCCTTCTTTGGAGCACGTTCCCCGGTCTGGATCCATTGTTTTGATTGCTCCTTGAGCTCTGGTGTGTACCAGTGGATCCAGGTTTCATCGACGGTCACAAAACGACGCAAAAACTCCGCTGGATTCCGCTTAAACAGCGCTAAACACGTCTCCGATGTGGTCTCACGGTTGCGCTTGTTTTCTGGTGTGAGTAAACGCGGCACCCATCGCGCCGACAGCTTTCTCATGCCGAGTTCCTCGTGAAAAATATGATGCACTGTTCCTTCTGAAATGCCTGCAGTCTCAGCTAGCTCCCGAACCTTCAATCGGCGATCTGCCAATACGAAATCATGGATTTTTTTAATGTTTTCCTCCATAGCAGCTGTTTTCGGTGCACCTGGACGTGGTTCATCAAAAACCGACGTACGGCCACGTGCAAACTCGTTGAACCAATTCTTGACGGTGGCCATCGATGGAGAAGAGTGTCACCGTACACAGCATCCAAGCGCTCTTTGATTTCGATGCGACCTAAGTACTTATTTTATTACAGATTCGTGTCGAGAATCATAAGCATAGTTACCTCCTTGAATTTGACGAGGATGCAAAACGACACCTTGTATAAAAACAAGGTGCCAATATACAAAAAAAAAAAGAAAAATATGCTTAAAGAAATAGAGTGACATTATGACATACTTCAATTAATTATCGAACAAGGTGCGGTGTGCGTCTCAAGGTTGCACCAAATGGGAGTCCAGCTCAGCATGTGTCAGGCAAATATACCTGACGCTGATATTCATAACTATCATAACTACACTGGCCTGTAACTTTTTAAGTACACAAGATATACATTCGAAACAAAAAGGATTCGAAAAGTAGTTTAATTTTGTACATAAAAACTTCATAGTCGGTAACCTTATTTTAAGAAATGGCTGAAAAAACTTTAAAATAAAAAATAATCCTTTTCGAATTACAATTTTACCATTCATTTTTTGTTTCCATTTTTGTTTTCAATTTTTTCTTGATCGATGAGTCTTGTTACAAAAGTTAAGTTAGACAACAGCACATAAACTTATTTATCACGCCTCTTTCACCTGAAGAATGTGCTAGGATCATGACTTTTCTGGAACTAGGCATCAGTATGCGTCGTACTGCAAGAATGGTGGGTGTGACGTTACGAACGGTCCAGAAGGTGAAGCGAAGGCACGAAGAGACTTACATTAGTGACAGTACAGTGAGAAGAAGACTGGCTGAAGCAAACCTGAAACCCCGAAGACCAGCGAGTGGCCCCAAACTCGAGAGAGAGCATCGAGTAGCGAGACTGCGATACGCCCGTGAACACATACAGTGGGATCAAGAAGAATGGTCAGGAATTTTATTTGCAGATGAGTCTCGATTCTCACTTTACACTTCTGATGGAAGGCGAAGTGTCTACAAGCGACCTGGTGAGCGATACCTTCACGCCTGCTTCTCAGAAAGAGTCCAGTACGGTAGAGGCAGTGTACATGTATGGGCTGGCATATCTTCAGAAGGTCGCACAGAGTTAGTGGCCATAGAAAATGACACTCTGACTGGGAAAAGATATGCCCAGGAGATTCTCAATGAGTATGCAGGGCCGTATTTAGTAAATATGGGTGATGGATCGATGCTGATACATGATAATGCCCAGCCACACACGGCTCGGGTCGTGCAAGAGTATATTCAGGAGGTTGGTATCAGCGTGATGGCTTGGCCATCAAGAAGTCCTGATCTCAACCCGATTGAGCACGCCTGGGATGAGCTAGGGAGGCTAGTCAGAAGCCGCAGACCACCACCAACCACCCTCAGGGCACTAAAACAGGCCCTGATAGAATAATGGGAGAATATTCCCCAACATCGGTTCCGAAACCTTATGTTCAGTGTACCAAATCGACTCGAAGCAGTATTAAAAAATAAATAACATGTAAAACATACTTGTAAATGTTAATTGAGTTTTATGTTTATTTAAGTTTTATGACAGCTAAAAATTTACATTTTTATTGTTTTATCATGTTTTAGATATAAAATGTTACTAATGTATAATTTACTTTAGTTTCAAAAAAAGCTGATAAAAATTGCTATAAAACGTTTTTTATTTTAAATCTCTAACTTCTACAGTTTAGAAAAAAAAAATCAAAGTGTACCAAAGTAGTACCTACTTAGTTTTGCAGGCCAGTGTATTTATTAATAAATGACGATCGAAAAGAAAATAAATGCCCGATATACTTATGGACTCTACAAATAAAATCTTACAAACATAAGTACATAAAGAGCAGTGGTGGCCCAGTCGTAACGGCTGCGACTCACGAGTTGTAGGTCGTAGGTTCGAACCCAGACAGTCACTTTACTTTGTGTAAATTATTTCATCACCACTGCTCTCAAAACGGTGAAGGAAAACATCGTGAGGAAACCGGCATGTCCTAGGACCAAAAATTCTCGACGACATGTGACATCTACCAACTCGCACTGGACCCGTGTGGTAGATTACGGCTCACTCCCTCTCACAGAGAGGAGGCCTGGGTCCCAGCAGTGGGAACATTATAGGTTGATTATGTTATGTAAACATAAGTACATTGAAAATTGCTTGTGATTCTGGAATAATGTCATAATTTACTTGTAAAATTCCAAGAACCAGAGCCAGCTTAATTATTATGGTGATTATATGTTTGATTCTAGTTCAAATTATATTGAGTTCACTAAACAAACATAACAACGTTGACAAATTACGTAGTTATGTTTTGCTTGAGGCTATTACTAACTACACATATTTCAACTTATTCGTAAAATCTTAGCAAAATATATACTTCTAATTTATGTTTTGTTATGACAACAGAAATAACTATCGTAAGACTAAACTCAAAAATAATGCCAACTTTCAAATAAAAAAAAACAAAGATCTTTCAAAGAATGTAAGAAATAGAAAGCAACAGTACCTACCTAAAAACCTACCTTAATCATTATGCAGTAACGAAAATTATAATTAAAAAAAAACTAGTAAATCGAAACACATAAAATCATTTCATTTCATGTCTTTCCAAAACATTTTTTGCATCTCTAAGTACATATAATTATCAGAAAGATTACAATCTATCAAGTCAAACAAAAGGCTAAAACAGACTATTAGACCACTCATAACACATAACATAATCAGCCTATACAACAGTATACGGGAACATCCCGATGCTGGAACACAGGCCTCCTCTCTGTGGGAGGGAGTGGGCCGTAATCCACCACGCGGGCCCAGTGCGGGTTGGTAGATATCACACATCTTCGAATGTTTGGTTCTAGGACATGTCGGTTTCCTCACGTTGTTTTCCTTCACCGTTTTGAGAGCAGTGGTGATGAAATAATTTACAAAAAGTAAAGCGCCTGTCTGGGTTCGACCCTACGACGCACAGCTCGTAAGTCACGGTTGGTTAGCACTGTACCACCACTGCTCTCAAAAAACCACTGAGGTCCATGTTTATCGAATAACCCTAAAACTCACAAATCTGTACACAAACAACTAAACGAAAACGTAAAAACTAAGGACATAAACTTCGCATGTGACTGTGCGGTCTAGTGCGCACAACCTTCGATACGCTTAGATGCCTACAAGTATGGCTAGTGGCACGGAAAATGTACTGCTAAGATGGTCGTAATAAATATTTTTTTGACACATTTGCTCAAAAAATGCATTTCCGAAGCCTGTATACATTGTTCCAAAGTTGAAATATACGCCCAAACGGAATGTGCGGTAAAATAGGTACTCTAACCTAAGCACCTGTTTTACCGCATACTCCGTTGTAATTTTTATTTCCATAAGAAATATATAAGAATTCCACCAAGGAATTTCACATTACGATAATAAATAAGCTGAATGATCGAACCTCCTTGGAAACGCTTTTGCTCAATACGTTTGTTTCACTTAAATACTAAAGAGAAAATGAGACCACAAATGTAGTTCTAATTTCATCACGCGAACGTAGAAACGTCAAAGGTTGTTGCGACTTTCCGAATAATATATTTATAAACAAATTTAATGTGAGTTCAAGCGAGGAATCCGACAGTAATAATTATGGAATCTGCGAAGCAGTAATGCTCGCGAAGGAGGAGGCGATACGGTTGAGGGATAGGCAAATTTCCCGCCCTCTCGCCCCTAGCGGCCGCAGGAGACGCCCTGGGCATCGGGAATCCTGGGCGGATTTCCGGCCACCGTACGCGCGGGCTTGCGGACGGTGAGCAACGGGTAGCTCATTGTCCAGTAAGGACCAGGCCCGGGTCGACGGCGCGTTGTATTCCACGCACGCCTCAAAAAAATGTCGTAAGCTGCCGGGGTCGCGTGGCAGCCCAAAAGGGTTACCGAGGCCCCTAACAACACAGGCAACGTAAGGGGTGGGTTTTAGTCAGTAAGAGCCTGACACACCCTCCCGCTCCACCCAGAGCGGGAGAAGTTATTCGATGATTTTCCACCCAAAAAAAAAGTGGTAACGGCCGCGACTTACGAGTTGTAGGTCGTAGGTTCCAACCCCGACAGGCGCTTTACTTTGTATAAATTATTTCATCACCACTGCTCTCAAAACGGTGAACGAAAACCGAACAAACATTCTCGAAACATTATTTTCAGGTTACTACATCGCCATGTGAGTTCATTAAAGTAGGTGGGCATAACACGTAAGGTTCTATACGTAATATACACGTGCCATAAAGATGTGTTTACCGTTAAACGTTTTCCGCATCAAAAACTTTCTATTACATTTCATTCCTGAAACGTGTCAACATAAATATGAAATTGATACAAAAATAAACAGCAAAGTGTACTTTGAGTCGCGCATTAACGCATTTAACATAAAAATCTTTTTAATTCACACGTTTTTAGTCCTCTGCGTCCCTATTCTATTTATGGTTTATTTTTTAAAAGAAATCAATGATCATGAAAATAAGAAAACTGGGTTTGTTTGCAGGTAGAGGTCCTAGGGGTCGTAAAAGTGAAGAAGGTGTTACCCATATTAACATTTATCAATCATTGGTTATGATAGGGCAGTGTAATAATGTGACAGTACACCGATATTCTACTAGCAATGACATGCTTTGGCGGATACCTCTTCAATTGACGTCTCCACTACGTCAACATTTCGGTAGCCACACAGCCAATAAATACTTTAAAAGCCTAAATAGCCTATAATATTTCTACGTATATGATTAATTGATAACCCATTTGAGGAATCTGAATATTGCTAGGTGTTTTTGCTCTGTTTTAATTCAGCGAGGCATAGATGTCACCTAATTATTGTAAAAGAAGATGCATTAGACATTAAAGGCTCCCGCAGAAAGGCGCGACGCGACTATAGTCGAACAATTTCTATGAAAACCTCATGGAAATTGTTCTACTAAAACCGCGTCGCACTGTCGCGTCGCGCCTTTCTGTAGGAGCTTTAAGGCGATCGATTCTAAAAATGGTTGTTCGAAGCAGACAAGTCAGTGACAGTACAGCTATCTCTAACAATAATATATCAATTATACCACATACGTCTCACCTGCCACCACACAAGTGGTCTGCCGACATCTCGACAAGCCACACAATGACAAATGACGTCAGACTTCAGAATAAGTAGGCGAACCGTGTAGTCCGACGCGTCTGTTTGAATGGGAGGCGCATTAACGCGCGGCATTCATCAACCGACTAATGACACGTCCGCACGTCACACTGGTGGGGTGCAAGTTATGAGTGGGTGTGAATGGTGGGTTTTATTTGTGGAAAAGTGGACGCTCAATATTCGTCAGCTCGTAATAGTTAACACTGTAATAACAGCTAGACGGGTCGATCTAAGCTACGCTTGCAGCGGTTAGTCCATGGCTGGGTGCCCATCTTTACATACCAAGACCCGTGCCTTGGAAAGCACGTTAAGCCGTCGGTCCCGGATGTTAATTGTAGATATTTGACAGTTGTTACGGGACGTCGGAAGCCTGAAAGTCTGACGACCAGTCTTACCAAGGGGTATCATGTTACTCAGAAAACACAGTTGGGTAAAGGCTAGGTGGATGATGAATAGATGACACTGTTGATCATAAAGGTCACAAGAACGTAACGAAAAGAATCAAATTTTTACTTGCCTTTTTAATGACAATGTAGCTTGGCCATTAACCTTGGGTTGGGCCTCATTTGTGGCCTTGTGGCGGCATCTACCTCGCCACATGCGAACTACGCAGCAGACTGACGTCACGCAAAATCCTGCATCGCGCATGCAGAGTTTACCGCGCAACTAGCACCAGACACGACACCTGTCTGGTCGGAGGATCCTCCCTTTTCTATGGAGGATGAGTGAACTTTACACCCTGTTCCTCATGCCTCTACTCATCCAAATAGCCTATCAAACTTGTGGGCACAAAATTCAAAATAAATAGGTTGAGGATCATTATACTTTTTCGATGACTAATAAATGTTACTAAACATCCTCATCCTTAATAAAATATGGAAGCTTCCAGAATAACGGTAGCCAAATACAACACAGTGAATGATACATAATCAGCCTATAGTGTTCCCACTGCTGGGAAACAAGCCTCCTCTCTTCAAGAGGGCGTGTGCCGTAATCTACCACGTGGGCTCAGTGCGGGTTGGTAGATGTCACTTGTCTTCCAATTAAAAAGAAAAATAAAATAAATGATAACTTGATAAAAATAAGTCGCTATCGCTTATGCCTTGAAACACATTATGACGGATGGGAATATTAAAACATTACATATTTTCCTTTTTTCTTTTTTCTTCGATGGCATTTTCAGGTCTCTGTCTCGCCTGAATAAAATCTACAGATGGTATACATTAAAAATTGCTTTGTAAGACTGTGATAAATACACTGTGTGGCTTCGTGGGTCTAGTAGTCGCAAGCGCTACTGCGGAGCACGAGGTCCGGGATTCAATTCCCAGGTCGGGAAAAGTTATATCGGGTCTTTGCACAAGGACTTTCTCAGTAGCAGCCCGGAGTCTGGATTCGTCCCCGGTTAGTGGCAATAGGCTCGCCCCTATTACATGAGACTTAAACATAACTGGTGAAACGTGGGTTACTTACTATAGGTACGTACACCTCTGCCTAACCCTTCGGGGATTAAAGGCGTGATGTTATGTGTTATATTAAACTAGTAGGTAACAGAAGCATCATCATCTGCCTAGCCTTTTCCCAACTATGTTGGGTTCGGCTTCCAGTCTTACCGGATACAGTTGAATGCCAGTATTTCACATGGAGCGACTGCCTATCTGACCTCCACAACCCAGTTATTGGGTAACACGATACCACTTTGTGAGAATGGTTGTCAGACTTTCGAGCTTCTAACGATCCGTAACGACTGTCAAAGATCTACAAATGACAGCCGGGACCAACGGCTTAACGTGCTTTCCGAGGCATGGAGAGGTCTTGGTATGTAAAGATGGTCACCCATCCATGGACCAAGCGCGGCAAGCGTAGCTTAACCTGATCGATCGACCCGTGCGGCTGTTATTACTTAACCACGCGCAAGTTATTTGATGATTTCCCACCCAAAAAAAAAGGCCTGCAGTCTCGAAATAGATAGCGATCGCTTTACTACCGAATTCGGTCGCAAAGTCCTAACAGGGTCCGTGGACGGTCCAAAATTGCTTGACAACCACGAAAAAATCAAGTGCTTATAAAAAAAAAAAACAAAATCTAAATATTTTATTTCACATAAACCTACATGGAAACTTATGAAACGTCAGAAGATAGGTGCACGGTTTAAATTTGTCGTTTCCTATAATATGGAGAAGAGCCGGCAATAAACTCCACGGTGACTCTTTTAAAAATAATTGGCTTATACAATGTTTTCAAATTACTATTAGTTAAAAGGTATGGGTGGACTGTGTAGGCCTGTCAAGACGAACCAGGTACTTAACAATGAATAAATGGTCTACAAATCTAGTCTATTACGCCTACAACGTTCTCACATTCACAAAATATAAAAGAATCTATGTAAAATATGAATAAAATAATAAAACTAAAAACCTATTTAAACCAAATGACATGTTTGCCATTACAACTGTAACAAGTATGAATTAATATCCTGTCCACAAAAGCAATTGTACAAAGGGCCCCTGGAAAAATTTTCACTAACACAAAATTATTCTAAAACAGTCACAAGTACTGAACAATATTGCTATGGCCGCCTGCAGACATTGTATGTAGTAGCTCAATTCAATTTAGTATTATGAACTTGCGTAGGAAAAACTAGAGATTAAGGCAATATACACTATGGGGCCGGTATCGTTCCGTGTCATAATATTATGACAAGCTTTCAAGGAGGTGGGCAGAAAACTACGTGATATGATCCTCACTTCATCGCTGTTCTAACTTGGTCAGTTGGTTCATTTACTGCACATCTGATCTTTTTGAAGGTCAAAACGATTACGCGATTTGTGTTTAGAAAATTGAGGGTTTAAAAAATGGTGGGAAGCAAAATTATAATCGACTTTTACACATTGAATGTCAAAATAATGATAAGATAAGATAAGACTTTATTTGCCTTAAACATGGTATAATGGTGTTAGTCTTATTTAAATACAATGTCCACATGTTTAGCTACACAGAATATGTCAATTGCATGCAAAAATGTTAGGTCCATAAAACAAAAAACAGTAATTAGTAAATAAGTCATTCAAATAAATAGATGGATATAATATTATATCAAAGAAATCATTAATATCATCGAAATTATGTACATTCAGCCATTTATACAGCTTGTTTTTAAATGAATTTGCATGATTTATACATTTTAATTCTTTCAGGATTTTGTTGTGAATGCGTACACACATGATATTAAATGCTTCTGTGAGGTTTCCTGGAGAAAATCGGTTATTTAGCCTTAAGATGTCATATTTGCGGCGTCAGCGTAGTGAGCTACGCTGACGCCGCACCAGGCGGCGGCCGAATTAGCGGCACGCGGGGTTGCGACAATCGTCGAAAGGATCCGGCAATTGGGACTCGAGGTGGCCCTGCACAAGTCCGAGGCCATGTGTTTTCATGGTCCTCGGAACGCGCCACCGTTGGGGTCCCAAATAACGGTAGGAGGGGTTTCTATCGGCGTCGAGTCGACGATGAAGTACCTGGGACTCGTCCTCGACAGCCGGTGGAACTTCGTGGAGCATTTCCGACGTTTGGCTCCCAAACTGGAGCGGGCGGGCGCTGCATTGAAGCGGCTCCTGCCCAATCTAGGGGGTCCAAACGCCTCCTGCCGGAGACTCTACGCGGGGGTCGTGCGGTCCATGGCCCTCTACGGGGCTCCTGTATGGGCGCGTTCTCTGGCGCTGCGGCCAGCCCGCCGGTTGAGGGCGGCCCAAAGGGTCATGGCCATCCGGATGGTCCGGGGATACCGCACGGTCTCCTGTGAGGCAGCGAGCCTCCTTGCCGGTTTGCCGCCATGGGATCTGGAGGCAAAAGTCCTCGCGCACGTATGGGAGTGGCGCGAGGAGGCGAAACGCCGGGGCGTAAGTCCGTTGCCGCGAGAAATCGCGGCACAACGGACGGAGCTCCGGCGGGATCTCATGGCGTCATAGAAAGTACGGTTGTCGCAACCCAGTGCTGGGCACGCCACGATTGCGGCGATAAGTCCCCTCTTTGAGGAGTGGCTGGAGAGACGCCACGGCGTCCTCACCTTCCGCCTGTCCTCACCGGACACGGCAGCTTCAGGAGGTTCCTGTGTCGGATAAGGCGGGAGGAAACGTCCGGGTGTCACCACTGTGTGGATCGCCCGGAGGACACGGTGGAGCATACGGTGGAGGTCTGCCCGGCTTGGGCAGATCACCGCCGTGTCCTCGTGGAGGCGATCGGCGGCAGAGACCTCTCGCGTCCGGCCCTGGTTCAGGCCATGGTACGGAGCGAGAGGGCATGGGCAGCCGTCACCTCCTTCTGCGAAGCAGTAATGCTCGCGAAGGAGGAGGCGGGACGGTTGAGGGAAAGGCACGTTTCGCGCCCTCTCGCCCCTAGCCGCCGCAGGAGACGCCCTGGGCGTCGGGAATCTCGGGCGGATTTCCAGCCACCGTAGGCGCGGGCTTGCGGACGGTGAGCAATGGGTAGCTCACCGTCCGGTAAGGACCAGGCCCGGGTCGACGGCGCGTCGTATTCCACGCACGCCTCAAAGAGATGTCAGCACAAATGTAGGGGTCCACTAGGGCCGATGCCTAACGGGGTCGCGGGAAGGTACTTATGGGTCACCGAGTCCCCTGGCAACACAGGCAACAGGAAGGAATACGGGTGGGTTTTAGTCAGTAAGAGTCTGACACACTCTCCCGCTCCGCCCAGAGCGGGAGAAGTTATTTGATGATTCCCCACCCTCAAAAAAAAAAAAAAGATGTCATATTTCTCAGGATATCGTAAAAGGTTATTGTGACCGTAGTTCTCAACATTTACGCCAATATGATAAGTAACAGCGACTTAAAATGTTTGCGTAAAACAAATAGCGATCGTCACGTGTCATCCAAAAATGAAAATTTGTTATTTTATAGGTATTTAATTATCACACCTGACTCCTTTTTCATTATTATCATCGTGCTTACAAAAAACGTGTAAACATCCTAACCCCGTCTCCACACTCGAAAAGTATTAATAAAACTCGACGAAAAATACTGCAAAAAAATCTTCCACCAGCTTAGACTCGGGAGAAATTCTAGACACGCTATGTTTCACACTAGCGCCTTTTTTTAAGAGGGTATTCATGCACACGTAACACCTGGAGTGGCGTAAAGGGGCTATTACCCACCCATTACGGGCATTATGACTATGTCGTGCGTAATAGCCCCGGCTGTGTAGAATAATGTGTGAAAAAACTGCAGAGCTGCACTAAATGGAATGAATGGGAGTGGTGTTTCATTTGCTTTCTTTTGTATGTATGTTTGTGTGGCTGCTTTTCTTGTAGTGTGTGGGTTTTTAAGAAAAGTAATGTAGTTGTAATTGATGTAACTATGTATACGCATTTTGTAGGCTTTCGGTTCTTGCCTTGCTTCAGTGAAAGTCGTGTCGCAGGAGAGTGTAAACTGCAATGCGATGTGTAGGAGCGACAAAATTATATCTATCTTTTATGGCAAGTATTGTGCTATAGGTTTCGATTATGATCATGATTTTTCCACGCTTCCTCCAATCTTCTTCTTCTCTCTTGTGGGTACTAGCTAGATACACAACAACAGTTTATGTTATTGTTATATGACTTGCAATCCAGCTAGCAAGGTAGCAGGGCTAGCAACCAGGCTTTGTCAATCGTTACTCGTGGAATAACATAATATAAAATCACGCTAGTATTCTTCGAAGGGTTTGGCAGAGGTGTACCTATAGCACAGCTACATTTCGCAAGTCCTATGTAATAGGGGGCGAGCTAATTGGCACAAATCTAGACTCCAAGTTGCTACTGAGGCCGTGTCCTCGTGGAGCCGATTGGCGGCAGAGATCTCTCGCGTCCGGCCCTGGTTCAGGCCATGGTACGGAGCGAGAGGGCATGGGCAGCTGTCACCTCCTTCTGCGAAGCAGTAATGCTCGTGAAGGAGGAGGCGGGATGGTTGAGGGAAAGGCAAATTTCACACCCTCTCGCCCCTAGCCGCCGCAGGAAACGCCCTGGGCGTCAGGAATCCCGGGCGGATTTCCGGCCACCGTAGGCGCGGGCTTGCGGACGGTGAGCAATGGGTAGCTCACCGTCCGGTAAAGACCAGGCCCGGGTCGACGGCGCGTTGTATTCCACGCGCGCCTCAAAGAGATGTCAGCACAGATGTAGGGGTCCACTAGGGCCGATGCCTGCCGGGGTCGCGGGAAGGTACTAAAGGGTCACCGAGGCCCCTGGCAACACAGGCAACAGGCAGGAATATGGGTGGGTTTTAGTCAGTAAGAGCCTGACACAACCTCCCGCTCCGCCTAGAGCGGGAGAAGTTATTTGATGACTTCCCATACAAAAAAAAAATGCTACTGAGAAATACTCGTAGATTACTTATTACTCGTAGTTTACTTCTTTATTAGAGAATATTTCTAATCAATATCAAAAAGATATCTGTTTGTTATTACAATCTTAGGAAGTCACAAATGTCTAAATTCTATGGTTCTTAACGAAAATAAACAAACAAGAGTAGGTACAGAGATTAACGCAAACTTCCTATCGGTCAGCTTTTAAAACGCGCCCAAATCTAGGCAATACATTACAAATACCTTATATATCATTGGCTGACCAATCATATACAAATCAGGGTTATCGTTTTAACTATAAATAAGGGAACTAGATCTGAAACATAAT
Source organism: Atethmia centrago (assembly GCA_905333075.3). Classification (NCBI taxonomy): domain Eukaryota; kingdom Metazoa; phylum Arthropoda; class Insecta; order Lepidoptera; family Noctuidae; genus Atethmia; species Atethmia centrago. Next base: position 22,047,217 of record HG995386.1, read on the forward strand.
CACTGTTCACCATAACCGGTATTTATCACATGAACTCACAATGTTTATGTTATGTTCGGAGTGTTACAACTATTTCTGCCAAGTGCTTGGGGTGGTTGGAATTGTGGGGCAGTAGTTGAAGTCTGCGCGATTTGGTGTAGTTTTAAGACTAGGTTTTTCATTCATCATCATTAATCCAGCCGAAAGACGTCCACTGCTGGACACATGCCTCTCCTAAGCAGCGCGACTTCAACCGATTCTGTGCTTCTTGCATCAAACGGATTCCTGCGGTCTTCACAAGGTCATCCTCTAATTTTTTCAATATAAACTAGGAAAAGTACCGATCAATTGGCATGAACCACTGACTGGCTGGCGGTGATCGGGAAGTAAATGCTCACTATTTGAGAAAGGCGCAGAGGAATACCTCTATACCTTACTCAAACAGTGAGGATTTACTGCTGAATGACTAAAATCATGCAATGGTTATCTTCAGGTAATCATTTCCCCCAGCGGTGAACAGTATCATTTGTTCACATCTTAGCGATAACGCAATTTTTTTAAATTGTTCTTTTTTTGGGCTTTCCTTCTGCAGATAAGACAGTATCTACCAAACTTCAACTACTGCCCATCACCTGCCTAGTGCTTGTAGGCAAGGCGTTAAGATATCGTATCTTGGACGCTAATGCAGTACTAACTCATGTGCACGCGCCGTTAGCGTGGCGCAACTCTGACTTACAGCCACAACAGATATTTAGTTTGTTTTGCTTTTCTCGCTTTTGTTAGCAAATGTAAAATAATACGACCCTTTTTGTTTTACGGCCGGTGGAGCAGAATTTAGAGACTTACCGTTCATGGAAGCATATCGCTGTCCGCTTCATAATACGGGCCTGTCAAAAGTTACGTCAGAATTCTCGGTTCTTTGCATTCCGTCTTTAGGATACGGCTATCTTCTTGAGCTCGTGCAGTTGCTGAACGCATTGCAGCCTCTATAATTCAGGCTAATCATTACCACGTATGAGCAGAGCTGTATCATCTCCTGATGATACGGTTCTGCAGTGGTGGCCCAGTGGTAACGGCCGCACCTTACGAGTTGTAGATCGTAGCTTCGAACCTGACAAGTGCTTTACTTTTTGTAAATTATTTCATCAAAACGGTGAAGGAAAACATCGTGAGGAAACTGGCATATCCTAGAACCAAAAATTCGAAGACGTGACATCTACCAACCATTACTGGGCCCGCGTGGTGTCCAAGGCCCACTCCCTCTCACAGGGAGGAGGCCTGTATCCCAGCAGTGAAAACATTATAGGCTGATTATGATGGATTATGGTATTACTAGCATAGGTAAAGATAGGGTATTTAATGTGATAACTATATAAGGGATTAATTTAATGTTGGTCTGTGGTAAGATTTAACGCGTTTTGTGAAATCTTCAGAAAGGATTTATTGTGAATAATACACTCTTCTGCTCGAAGATACAAATATGACCTGTCTTTTAGTTTTTGCTTTCAATTTTGCGTCAACATGTAAACATGCTGATAAATACTTGAACAGAAAGGCTGTTCAAAGAAACAGCACCATATCAACCTCCAAATCTCCGAAACCCACGTACTCCAAACAGAAATCAAATCACAAACTGCCAACCAATAAAGTTGTGACTTACAAAATCGATCTGCAGTTTCAACATACACTGCTCATACATACCTTGGCGCAAGATAGACAACGTTGGCGGGTGCCTTAGACAGATCACTGACAAATTTATGTGTCGGATAATCTTATCAAATCGGGCACCATACGGCTTTATTGCTCTAGTGTATGGAGGCGAGGCATTTCGTTGTTTATTATTGCCCCGCCATATATTAGGTAAGGCAATATTTGGTATTTGGAAATGTTGGGATGTGTTTTGTCTCAAGTTGTATATTCATTGGGTATGGGGGTGTTTTGTTTTATGAGGGCCCATTTTTTTTTTGGATGGGAAATCATCAAATAACTTCTCCCGCTCTGGGCGGAGCGGGAAGGTGTGTCAGACTCTTACTAACTAAAACCCACCCGTATTCCTTGCCTGTGTTGCCAGGGGCCTCGGTGACCCATTAGTACCTTTCCGCGACACATGAGGGTCCATGGGTTTGCAAAGACGTTCTTCAGTTGCACAACTTTTGAACGGATAGATGTTTGTTGTTGTTCTTGAACCATAGGAAATTTATGGATACTGCTGATAATTGATTTTATGGGACTAGTTTGGTATCTACTCAAGCTATTTACAGTTTTAATAATTAGTACAGTCACCTGTCAATCAACTCAGTCTATAACAGTCCACTGCTGGACATAGGCCTCTCCCAGGCTGCGCTACAACACCCTGTCCTCCGCCTTCCGCATCCAGTCTGTCCCAGCCACCTTTTTAAGGTCGTCGGTCCATCTGGCTGGGGAGCGTGCCACACTACGCTTGTCGATACGCGGTCTCCACTCCAGGACACACAGTATACATACACACATATAGGCACACAGGATACACAGTGTCCTGTGTATCGTCATTATCACTAGGTAACAATTACCGTTTTTATGAGTAAATTTTTGGTGTCTGTTACCTTTTGTTTCAGATCTTTCTATGGATCTGAAACGAAAGGTAACAGATACCATCTAACCAGCATCTAAGGCTCTATTATAAAAGGTTGCAAAAAAAAAACATTTAATGTCTCAATCAAAACGTGTTCGTAAATCAAACAAAACAAATTTGAGCCCAGAATTGTCACAAATGTGGTCAAAAACCGCTCAAAATTTATTGCGGGTCCATTGTCCCTTAGGCGTAAACCGTCTTTATTTAAACAAACTATTAAGGTGAACATAAAAATTCGCGTTAAACCGCGAAGTGATACGGAATAGTGTAGTGAAAATAAAGTCCCGAATAAACTATCACATACAACGTTTAATCTTGTTTCCTACAAGCCCCTTTGTGTGTAAGGGTTAGGTCATATTGGCGGGAGAAGCGGATTTATGAGCCTATAGGATGATGTGGAATCCACTTCGGTTGTTGGTACGCTGTCCTATACCTCATAGAGATACCATAAAGATATCGAAACTTTGTTGTAGTAATAAGCAGAGGAACAAGATCCTGCTTACTACCATACTAAGTGTGTTTATACATCGATCAAAACAGTCCATTCGAGGAGCTAGTCGCACGGGGCGATCCATCAGACTACGGTTACCGGGGTTGGTTCGTGGATCTTAACATACTGTGGCGGCATCTACATCGCCACATGTGAACTACGCAACACACTGACGTCACGCAAAATCTTGCATCGCTCAAGCAGAGTTACCGCGCAACTAGCATATATACAACATCCCGACATCAACCGTCGGGCAATTCCCCACCAGACACAACCCCGTCTGGTTGGAGGATCCTCCCTTTTGATGAGAGAACTTTACACCCTGTTCCTCATGCCTCTATACAATACATACCAAGACTCCTCCGTGCCTCGGAAAGCACGTTGAGCCATTAGTCTGGCTGTCATTCGTGAATCTTCGATTTTAATAAATATAATTTAGTCCAACACAGTGGCTGAACTCGTATCTCTTAAGATACAGGCCAGACCTAGTTTAAAGGATAGAGTTTAAAATTATTGTACTCCTATGTTATAGTTATATTGAATTATGTCAACTGAATGTATGCAGTCCAATGTGATTTTTATATTTTTATTTATGCAATAAATTTATTATTTATCTAACAGTCGTAACGGGTCGCCAAAAGCCCGAAACTCTGACAACCAGTCTTACCAAGGGGTATCGTATTACCGAGTTACTGGGTTGTGGAGGTCAGATAGGCAGTCGCTCCATGTAAAATACTGGTATTCAGCTCTCTCAGCATCTGGTTAGACTGGAAGCTGACCCCAGCATAGTTGGAAAAAGGCTGGTCAGGTTAACAGCCTATACTAGATTCCAAAGTGGACCTAGCGGTCAGTGATTGTTTTGTGCGGGTTTAGAATAACTCTGCCGGGGTCGCGGGAAACTCAGAAAGGGATACCGTGGCCTCTGGCAACACAGGCAACAAAATCAAAAATCAAAATCCATTTGTTCAAACTAGGCTGAAAATCAGCACTTTTCGAACGTCAAAGTTACATAAGACAGTCCCCCAAAAATACCCGCAATTCACCACTTCCTAGTGCTTTAGCTGGGAAGAAGAAGTGGTGGAACAAACTCCCCAGCAGCATGTCTGTCTGTTTAGTTATATAAACTTGATTCTATACGTCGTATGCAAAGTAATTAACATTACGAAACACAAAACATTGGATTAAATTACACACTTGCCATACGTTAGCTAGCACGCGCCAGTATACCAACAAAACAATGAACAAACTGTACTCAAGCAGATAAAAATTACAACATAAAAAAACGTAAACGGAAGGAACACGGGTGGGTTTTAGTCAGTAAGCGCCTGCCGGGGTCGCGGGAAGGTACTTATGGGTCACCGAGGCCCCCGCAACACAGGCAATGGAAGGAATAAGGGTGGGTTTTAATCAGTAAGAGTCTGACACACCCTCCCGCTCCGCCCAGAGCGGGAGAAGTTATTTGACGATTTCCCAGGCAAAAAAAAAAAGCGTCTGACACACCCTCCGCTCCACCTAGAGCGGTTATTTGATAATTGATAATTTTGTTTTGTTTAGTTATTTGATAATTTCCCAACAAAAAAAAAAGATTTAGAATAAGTACCACTTTGAAAAAGCGACCTAGGGCAATTATTAACCATAACACGAAAACCATTGTGTCTTTTTACACCTACAATAACAATTAATAGAATAACTGCCTTTAATTGGTCAAGGACATGATGATGATGATTGAATGAGACACAATTGATTTTCTATTGTTTGACTCCGAATCGGTGTCGCATGGGGCTTAACAGGTCAATGCCTGTTTGCCAAGCAAATAAAACCATTAACTTACGATAGATTCGACCGAGGTCATTCTCGATGAAAAAAATATGATCAATGATCGTAACAGAAAAACGCCACCTTTCCACAACCCGCTTCCTCCACGCTATGCCCTCACCCTTACCGCCACGTTGTGACGACACGCTGCACTAAATCAGTAACCCGATACGGTAGTATCTGTACGTGTCGGGGGTTCGTGTCCCGTGCAGACCTGTCGCGGTGACGTGTTTACTTCACGCCGCGCTGGTACAAGCAGTTGTGTAACGCGATCGCGAATGTAGGTGATGCTGGAGAAAGTTAGGTACCTATAGGTTTAAGGTGATTTTGTTGGCAGGTACGATAAGATAAGGTCCCTAGGTGAACTTCCTCAGATGTCATCTTCAGTAGAAGTATCATCGAGCAAGAATGCAGCTCTGCGTGACTATGTTAGGGTATGTGTTAGGGTTTGACCACAAAATATCCTTGGAAAACATCGGTTTGAAAGATCGATTTTCTTGATATTTAAGTTGTCGAACCTCAAAAGATAAATACCGGAAGCCGAAGATGCTTGGTAATATAGGTACCAAGCATCTTCTACCTCAACTAGGTATCTACTTTGATATAAAAAAAAAAAATGAGCGAGCCACATCTGACATCTCACTTTGGTAATAAGCCTACCTCACAATTTAAAAAAATCTAATTACTGAAATATTTATTCGAATAATTATTCATTACGGTCGCCCACTGGTCGAAATTCGACCTGGATTATTTACAATCTGTATAGTACTTACTAATTCCATGAATACACTAATTCCATGCTATTATAAAGTACTTACTAATTCCATGCTCAAGCTGTTACTTCCTGTCTGCATACTTCCGTCCCTTTTCATGAACTCGCTCCAGAGGAAAGATGTTACACGTCAAAAATCATGAGCCAGAGTTTATTTTTCCTATGCTTACCTCGAACGCAGAAATCAAGAGTAGTATCCATACAATCTTAAATAACGTTTAAATTGTACGCATTGTGCGCGTGCGACTTTAACGAAGTGTGTGCGAGTAATGCTGAAAGTTTACGATTATCACTACTAGTTAGTTATCTTCAGCGAAAAGTTGGTAAACTGTTGATCCCGTGATACGACGGGGTTTGTTTTGCTAACTTCATATTATTATTGTTATTAGTAGGTATTTAATGCGATGTCGCGCTGACAAGAGGCAAACGATTAAAGTAGGCTTGTCTTAAAATACATTATCGCCAAATCTATGTAGTTTGTGGTAGCGGAAAAGATATAATATGTTAATCATGAACATATTTTTAAGAACTTGGTTGTTACCAAAACTACGTTTTGAGAAAAAATCTCGATACAAATTAACGGTAAACTTACCTTTTGCTTTGAGATACAATCCAAAATATCTGTATTAAATGTGAACGTACGTTGGTATTTAATTAATAACAAGAACGGCTTATTTGAATGCAGAACTAGGTTGTTTTTTTTATTTTCGATTACTCAACTAATTATTGATTAAATAGATAATTGCTTCAAATTTTGCAATAGATCATAAGCGTTGTTGCATCGTGCTTCTCTTTCTTTTCTATGGAGTCCGACGGTGATCGCGCTTTAGCTGTTGTCAGTGTCTTAAACGGGTTTGAAGAATCTTGAAAAGAGGTAGGTACCCAATCTTTTCTTCAGAATGAACTGAATGAACTGATTTTACATGGAATTAACATAGAGCGACAAAAATAATTGTTTATTCAAGTAAAGAAAGAATTCTTAATTTTCCAAAAACGAAAAATGTAATTCTTTTAATTTAAAATCTTACCTTCCCAACCTTGGCAAACAAAGTAATGTCAATGTATTGCCAATAAAGAAACCATTATTGTAGAAAACTAAATTGACCATTTTGACCATTTCCCGAAATATTACTGTGACTGCTACTTGAATATTATCATACTCGTAATTTCAAGCAGTGGCAAAAGCGACGTTATTCCTTCAAATTCACATAATTCGTAACCAGACCGTTATATATTATATATTATAGTGTAATATAAGTGAATTAAACACACGATGCATTCGTGTATAATCGTAGAACACGCTGCGACTGATCGCGTCTCTCGTATATCGGATAAACGACACCGTTACACAGAGCTAGTGTCGCCGAAACTATACCTATGTAGCGTGAGTAAATGGTTTTGATAGTTGCTTATAATTATAATAAAACATGGTCTTGAATAGTCTTGATGGTTCATTTTGGCTGAACGTGGCGCCAAGGACCTAAAAGTTGATGTTAATTTTAAGTATGAATTAGGATGGTTAGAAGACTTAAGGAAGGCGAAGGAAACGACGGATAGATTGTGTGAAAGACGATAAAATTGTATTACAGTTGAGTTAACGAAAGCGAGAGATACATACAAGAAATAAACATGCTGCACAGAAGCAAAAGGATGACGATGATTTTACTGGTATAGCTTCGTAGAATCAACTCTGTGGATCCGTTTTACTAAATGTATTTATTTTTCAGACTGTGGACTATTTGATCAAGTTCCACAGTGTAGCCGGATTATTGGGAAAATCTTTCAAAAGCTACACAAAACAAAAAGAACTGCACAGTTCTTGTGTTTGTTTTTTAGCAAAAAGTCAAACGTTCGGGCAAAGTGTGAGGAAGAACACGGTCACCGACGTTTGATGTCGGGAACGTGTCTGTGTTTGTAGAAAACTTTCGTGCGAACTTTGATTGCACGACTCGTAACATCGTGACATCATGTTGGACGTATTATTATGATTATGACGATGCAGCAATAATTCTTATCGCTGCAAAACTTATAATGGCAGAAGAGAGTTTGTCCACTGCTAAAAAGTCCAAACAAAAAATGATCAGAACACAGTTACAAAAAAAAAAAATATCAGCCTCGTAGGTCAGTGGGCGCGGCTGCTGAGCCTGGGTCCCGGATTCGAGGTCAAGAAGTTTGTTATTGGATTTTTCATCAGGAATAGCAGCCTAGGGTTAACGATAATAGGCTTGCCTCCTATTACATGGGACTTATACATAATACAGCCCTGAAGTTGTGGTAAGTTACGTCCCCAAACACATTGCCCAAGTATCAAAACGTCAAAATCTGCAAATAAAATGGCGTCAGCACAGCGTTGTCAGTGCACACATTACGTGTGACATACTGTGTCATTGTGTACAACGGCCGACTTAGTCGAGTATTAAAGGAAATTATTTGACTAGAATTAGGACGAAACGGCCTAACGCCCACCGCATGATGTCTGCAGAGGGATTATGAATATTTATTGGTTATAACTTTAATGTTTGATATATTGGGTAGAAATTGGTTGGGATTATTTTTGCAGGAAAACGCGTGGTAGTAATGCACTTAATTAGGAAATATGTTTAGTTTTGGATCGGAATATAATAATATGTACTAAGATATGCGTATTATGCATATTTGAGTTTAGTGGAAAGAAGAAACCTGTTTCAGTTAGCAGGGACTGTCTATCGTGTATAATGTCTCTTTTTACCCGACTGCTCCAAGAGGGTAATGTTTTTCGAGAGTATGTACATATGTATGTCTATTCCTATGGCACGCTCTTTAGCCTAAATGACTTGATGGATTTTAACATATGAGGTTAATTGTGGGAGAGACATAGGCTGTATAATATTTATATATTGCACTTGCACCGACAAATTCAAAAAAAAGGAGGGTAAGGTTTTTTTTTAAATAAATTACAACAATATTGATATCAAATAATAGCTACAAGTAAGTCAATTTCATATATGTATATGTATATACATCTAATATTTCAGTGCTGGGCATAGGTAACCTATAGCATTCCACTCTTTTCTATGTGTAACATTCGCTACCAATCACCCGTTTATAAACGTTTTTTCAAAGTCATCACGCCAGCGTTTCCTATATCGGCGCGTCGTATTCCACGCGCGCCTCAAAGAGATGTCGTCAGCACATATAGTAGGGGTCCACTAGGGCCGATGCCTGCTGGGGTCGCGGGAAGGTACTTATGGGTCACCGAGGCCCCCGCAACACAGGCAACAGGAAGGAATACGGGTGGGTTTTAGTCAGTAAGAGTCTGACACACCCTCCCGCTCCGCCCAGAGCGGGAGAAGTTATTTGATGATTTCCCAACCTTAAAAAAAAAAAAAAAAAAGCGTTTCCTATATAGGCCACCCGCGGCGACATAGCCGTCTATGTTCTATGTTAGAAGGTATGGTTTCCGCACTTAATGGTCATTTGGACTATTGTGCGTGGGCCATGGCAGCCGTTGGTGGTTATTCCAACTAGCCCACCTCCCCTCCAGAAGCAGATTACGTCTTCTGGACTGTTTCGAATATCTGTAAAAGATTTGGGTGACCCGAGGGTTTCTCTTCTGATCTGGGTGACGCCTGTGCATTCAAAAAGCACATGCACAATGGTTTCTTCAGCCCAGGACTGTCCTTTATACGAGTGCCTATTATGTGGAAATGTTTGTTTAGTGAGCAGTGTCCCGTGATGGTCCCCGTTATCAGGCGCAGGCCGTTCCTGTCCAGGCGTAGTAGTCGCCTGGTTTGCCTAAGGATGGCAGAGCTTAAGGTGGGTGAACTTCTGTAGCCACCTGTTTAGTTGGTTGAAGAGGATGGGTACGATACGTTCGGGTCCAGAGACTGACGTGCTGGATGCTCTCTTAGCTAGTTCGTCAGCCGCGTCATAACCTAGTGATCCGCTGTGTTCTTTTATATATTGTGTGTTACGGTTGAACACCGTTACCCGTTCCAGTGCAATATGACATTCTAGTGCTAGTTTTGAGGTAATATATTTTTTCCCTAAGGATTGCAGACGATGCCGTCTTTAGTCCTAAGGCAAAAAAAAACAAGTATTTTTTCTGCTTAGGCCAAAGGCCTCTTTATTAATAATTTCATTCCCACCCCACAAATCATCCAATCTCAAGATCCCAATAATGAACCGTTTACCAAAAATTATCGCCCATACGGCCGACCCCCCAAACAAATTAGCAACATTACCCATCACATATCATTCGGGCAATCGTGATCGCCGCTAATTGCCCGGGCCGACCGCGATCCGATCACGAAGGCACATCATACACATTAATCATAGACATATTGATAAACAATTGCCCTACCTTAAATGAGGGGTCAACGCTGCCTTTACGGCGAAACTTTTTGAAGCCACCTTTTTGGTTTAGCTAAACGAATTCAAGCCTTAGCATTGGCTGATATAGTTGATAGTCTTTTGTTTAAGATGACAGTTACCGCTTTTGGAAATGGAATTCTAGGCTTGATTTTTCCGGACGCATTCATTTGAAATTTAAATCTTATTGAATAAAACTTATGGTTTGTCTTTGGGTGGCTTGTGTTGTTTCATAGATGAGGCATGTTGTCGGCGATGCTTTGTCGCGAGCCGACAAAGGGGGCACGTGGGAACGTGCGCGTGCGCGTTCTTCCTGCTAACAGAATAGTGCTGTAATGCATGGTTGTTGTGTTATTGTTGATCGATTTTAGTCGATTATTTTTTAACATATATTATTATACTACTACTTTGGAAGTGTTTAGATGATGCAAGTGCTTGGAGCACGTACGAACATATCGCAGAAATGACTATAATTTTTCAAATGATCATTTTAATCAAAAATTTCTGACCACAGCTTTGGCAGCTGGTCATCTATTTTTTTTTTTTTTATATTTCGTTAAGATGTTATTTAAATCTTCTTTTTTCCAACCTAGTATAAAAATACAAAAAATAAACAAACCAGCTTGGATCTTAATAAAATGTAAAAACAAAAACTATCAAATATCACTCGGGTTTTCCCTCACTCAACTACAATCACATTCCTCATTCAATAACTAATCATCCTCATCACCAATTACGATTGTAACGTGATACAGTTACAATAAAACTAATTGATTGAATCACACAATAGTACCACAGTGGGTTACTGTTAGTGGTGAGTGGTGAGCAAACTTTGTAGCCCCATGTGGTACATAGAGATGGTGGACTTTTTCGTTTAGAAAACGGTTATACATCATTCTCACATGTATAATCAGGGCCGGATTTATAGGTATGGAGGCTCTGGGGCAACCAAGAAGTGGAGGCACCGTTTTTTTTTGGAACAGACGAAAAAAAAACCATTTTTCAGTAATTTATACTAAAAATATACAAAAGAAAAAAGGTTAGGCCTAATTGCCTTTGCGAGCTTTTTTCGTCGAAAAATCATTGATATCTTCGGTCAAATCCAGTTCTCGGAGTAAATCACTTTCAGTACTCAGTAGGAATAATTTTGATAGGCGGTTTTGTGTCATTGTAATCAGAAGTCTATTTTTTATAATTTTCATCTTCGAAAAAAGGTTCCTTGTGAATGTGAACTTTTTCCTAATCAAATAAAATCAAATTGTGGAGGCCCCATTTTTGTGGAGTGCACGGGCCAGGGCCCCTTTTGCCCTGCCTTAAATGCGGCCCTGTGTTTAATATCAACATGAATGATGTAACCAATATTTTGTAACAATATTTTGATTTAAAAGAGTGTCCGTGGAAGGTCTTACCCGTTCTTCTCCATAGAAATCTACTTATTACGCTTAAGAATAGGCAACTAGCTTCATCTTTCTGACTGACCCACCCCTTGACAATTATTCAAAAGTGCCTGTAATTGGTTTAATTAAAATAAATGCTTTGAGTTTGAGTTTGAGTTCTAATAAATAAAATATCATCAGCCAAAAGTGTTCTACTGCTGGACCAAGGCTTCTTCAATCGCACCTCTTAACTGAAATCAAATGAAAGAGAGTTCCCAGAGTTCGAGCTAAAGGTGCGAGCGAAAATGGAGTAATGGAAACATCAAACCTTCTGCGGAAACCAGTCATTTACCTCTCCCCGCAATGAAACGCCCAAAAATAAAACATGACCTTAACCAAAGCATACGCTCAATTAACCTTCAAAACAAAAGCCTTCAAAAGAAATAAAAAAGTAAATTCCCGTACGGACCCCACATGCGTTCTGTTTCGCCAGTCATGCCCAAATGAGACGATCCTATTAACGATATAAATAGCCGAATATCATCGCAGCTTCGGGAGAGTTCGGTTACTAGAAGCGACTTCGATTTTATTGGTGAATTGTTCTTTTTTTTAATACGCGTATATAGTATGTTGAGTGCTTGTACCGTATACTGGATTGGGTAATCTAGTATGAAGTTTTTGCTATCTCGACTGGTATCATCTACCTGTCCTTTTTGTTGGCAGCCTATCTGACCTCTAGAACCAACCAAACTTTGGCATCATTCAGAGCCATAGTTATTTTCAGGTAATTGGATAAGGCCGCCACACATTTAACGATTTTAATGTTGGATCGGTTACAGGACCAAAATCAGACCGAATTTTGTCTGACAAATTGATCTTTTGGTAAAAAGTCTATAGCACGTACATACTACATACTGGCATAGGTACTTGTAGGTACGTTCATGTAATTTTGCTCTAACAGTAATAACAAAAGAGTATGCTTAGATGGTTTGGTCATGTTGAGAGGATGAATGAAAGGCGACTAACAAAAGGTATTTACAAGGCAGATGTGAGTGGAAACACTGGAAGGGGACGCCCCAGAAAGACATATAGTGACCTCATTGGTGATGTTCTTCAAAAAGGTCAGGTGCATGGCACTCGCAACCGGCGTGCGTGTATGACCAGATGTATGAACGTACCCGAAGCAAAAGGAGTATGTAAAGAGCGTAGCAGGTGGTGTTCTATAGTTTCTGCCTATGTATGTACGTAGTAATAAAATAACACATCCAGCATCCTTACATCAAGAATTATCAAAAATATCGGCTGCATTGTGTGGCGTATCAAAAATGCCTGCTCTAACGGAACCATATCGATATGAATCCTTTGTTACAGTAAATTGGATGTTGCGAAAATATAATGGCAGTGTGTCTATTTATCGCTTTATTGATTTCGAGGTATGTGGCAATGGAAGGTCAAAGTTGGTACCTATATTTAATGATAAAGATTGCAAGTCGAAGTTGCATGGCATTAGCCAGAATATGGCAATTGCCTAATAGGTGAAATTATCAATTTTAAAGCCTATTTATTTTAAACATTATTGGCAAAATTCATACAAGTTTATGTTTATGTCTGTTCATCATTTAGGTACTGATGCAGTGAAATCCTTATCCTTACTAATATTATAAATTCGAAAGTGAGTTTGTTTGTTTATTTGTTACACTTCCACGCTAAAATGGCTGAATGGATTTGGATACTTTTTTTTTTTTTTGAGGGTGGGAATTCCACGCAGTGGTGACACCCGGGCGTTTCCTCCTGCTTTATCCGACACAACATGGCACCTAAGGTAAAAATCAGTCCTTTACTCTGCTTCTGAAAGTCTTCTATCAAATTTGATGTTCTGTAATTGGTGGACCAAAATTACGACAGCAAATCATATCAGCAAATTTCTATACATATGTGATGTTTCATACTTGCGCAAATTAATCTTAAGGCGCTGACAAGACCCAATTGACCAAAATAGGCTTCTCTTAAGAAAGAAAATTGCCAAATCTGTATAGTTTGTGGTAGCGGAAAAAATATATGTTAATTTTGAACATATTTCTCAGAACTTGGTTGTCACCAAAACACGTTTTGAAAAAAAAATCTCGATACAAACTAACGTTAAACTAACCTCTTACCTTGAGTTCTAATCCAAAATATCTGTATTAAATATCAACATACATTACGTATTTAATTAATAACAAGTACGTCTTATTCTAATGCAGAACTTGGTTGTTTTTTATTTTCGATTACTCAACTCAATTTTGAGTAAATAGATAATTACTTCATATTTTGCAATAAATTACAAGCGTTTTGTCGTCGCGCTTCTCTTTCTTTTCTATGCAATCTGACAGTGACCGCGGTTTAGGTGTTATCAGCGTCTTAACGTGTGTACCTACCATTATATGTTAGCGACTGTCTGCGTGCGTCGATATGTAATGTGACCACAATTTTCTCCCACAATCAGTATAACTAATTGATTAAATAAACAATGTTTTAGACATAATAGTAAAAATTTAGTGAATATTTTATGATTCATGGAAATGTTGTATATCACGGGGCTATAATTACACTAGCACCCATAAGAATCCGCCGCAGGAGACGCCCTGGGCGTCGTGAATCCCGGGCGGATTTCCGGCCACAGTAGGCACGGGCTTGCGGACGGTGAGCAATGGGTAGCTCGCCGTCCGATAAGGACCAGGCCCGGGTCGACGGCGCAACGTGTTCCATGCGCGCCTCAAAGAGTTGTCAGCACAAGTGCAGGGGTCCACTAGGGCCGATGCCTGCTGGGGTCGCGTGGAAGTTCGAAAGGGTTACCGAGGCTCCTGGCAACAGAAGCAACTGAAGGAATACGGGTGGGTTTTAGTTAGTAAGAGTCTGGCACATCCTCCCGCTCCGCCCAGAGCGGGAGAAGTTATTTGATAATTTCCCACCCAAAAAAAAAACCCATAAGAATCACATCAAGGAATTTCCCAGTATAAGAGCTAATTCCTAAATCCTGTACTACCTCTAAACCCCTTTAAGCCCAATGTTACGTTCGGTATCAAGAACATTAAGAAACCATTTTAATAGATTTCCCTGTGATTACTGTCTCTACTAGAGATACAGGGTGTCATTAAATTGAATAGTACTCATGTATTGATCACAATAACACGTCGTCAATGCTATCAGTAATAGTATACTTTTAATGTATCATTCTTACTTCCCGCTGTATTACTGTGAGGGTTAGCGGGAGTTGTCGATCGTTCGACAACTTTGAATCTCTAGCGAATTTGATCTATTTTGTTAAAATCTCGCCGTGAAAACTTACGTAAAGTTAGTTTGAAATGACTTGAAATTCCACCTGATACTAGGTATTGACACTATTGGCCGGCTTTTGACCATTCGTGGTAGGTATTTAAAATATTTTATTTAGGTTTATTATTTTATTAGAGAGGCCGTACAAGAAAATCATACCATAACAGTCATGTCCGTTGTATAAACCCATTACTCTGTCATATCAAGTGGTGACTGATCTGAAATAGAAAACATTTAAATATCAGATAACATTTCATTTTTACAATTTGGATATAAATATGATGGACACTGTAATGGCAAGGCTGCTGCACTAAATAAAGCTTAAAGTCTTTACAATTTCAGAATCTTATTTATATCAGAAGGAAGTTCAGAATTCACTATTTTTAAAGAATTCAATATGTAGCTATAATCAAAAATAATAATTAATATTCGCCATAGCGATGCGCCATGACCAAGAATCGCTATCGAAAATCACAACGACACCCGCTAACCCTCAACACTGAAGCTCACAACACGTGCTTAACGTAATTTATATAATTATACGAGAAACGGTAATCTATGTCTCAGATGATACTGCGCACGCGCCTAACAATACGGTATCGATGTAATGTATAATCTGTGTAATAGATATGTTAGATTGATTCGGACCTTTTTCTTGTTGATGTTTTGTAGGGTTTTTTTGAAAAAAGGTTAGGGTTAGCGGCCTAATTTAAAACGTCAAATTATAAGAGGAGATTTTTAGCTCCTGAAAGTTTGGGCTTGTGGCTAAGTAATAACAGCCGCACGGGTTGATCGATCAGGTTAAGCTACGCTTGCCGCGGTTGGTCCGTGGGTGGGTGACCATCTTTACATACCAAGACCCCTCCGTGCCTCGGAAAGCACGTTAAGCCGTTGAATTATTTCATTTATATAAAAATCGCGCTACAAGTCATCGCACTTTATCGGTCCACTTAAAAATTCAAATCGAAATTGAGTTTCAGGTCTGTTTCCGGCTTAATTTTCAATTGTTCCAAATTTAAAAATTCAAACTGGCAGCAATTAAAAATTGTACAGCTCGTATGCTCTCAAAATTCAAATTCGAAGTGTAGTACATTATTTTGAGTAGTGAATTTACACGAAGCGACGCGAACTTGCACGAACAAAACTTTGGAAAATGCATTCGATTCGAATTTTGTAATACAATACCGTTTTTCGATTGGTCTCAAATTGGGTGCAATTAAAAAGTTTTCCATTGCGGCAGAGTTTGGATTCGTGTTTATGGTTTTAGCCGTCTAGTGTGTTATGCTCTGTCGTGCACTTATCTTCATAACTTCCAGGGTTTGCGCTGAAAATTAAATCGATTAATTTTATTTCGAGGTGTCAAAAATTGATCACGAGCAAATTAACTTTAATAAAACTGGTACAGTACGTTCCAATTAATGTTTAGCAATCTTATTATAAGGGCTAAACAATGTTGTCTTTTCTTCAATTAAGCATTACGTTTTTTTTATTTATTCTTACAATTTAATTGATAGAGATGGAGGCCTTGGCAGAGAGTTCAACTTTTTGCCCTCTGGCGTCGAGACCCTCGGTCCGTGGAGTCCCAGTGCGCATAAGTTATTTGCGGAAATCGCGAAACGTCTAGTTGATGGTAACTGGTGACCGAAAAGCTGGCGGCTTTCTCACGCAACGCATCAGCATTGCAATTCAGCGAGGAAATGCCGCCAGCATCCTCGGTACAATGCCTCGAGGGCCTTTTTTTTGGTTTAACTTAGTTTTAATTTAATTTAGTTAATGTTAATAATCATCTTGTAATAAGGAAATAAAACACATTTTTTTATTAAATATTTTTATTGATAGATTACCCTTTGTCCTTTGTTCACAATCCTAAAATATTACGTAATAACGCTGCCTTTGGTGTCAATCAGGTAAAAAGAGTAACAGTATTTACGAAGAACTACGTAATTTATTTATATCCAATCCCTGACAGTGACATTTTTGTGACGTAATGCATTAGATTACGTCACAAAATTGTCACTCATAAAAATTATGTCACCTCTTTGACGTTACCTCATTAAGCGATACTGTGAGTCTATGACGCAATGCCTCACGTAAATGTTATAACAAATTATAAATATAAAAATAAAGTTTATTTTTATCAATGCCTGAAGGACGGCTACCCTTTTCAACCTCGATTCAGTGAATAGTCATTCATCCGGCTGGTTCCTGAAAGAATTTTGTTAACCGTCAGTTTGTGTTAATATTTTGGTTGTGAAAAATTCAATTTCTTTTCTCTATTAAGTTGGAAATTGTTCATTAATTTTATATGAAAGGTAAGTTTTTTAATGTGAAAATTAATATCTTAAGCAATAACCACAAAAAATGTCCAACCTTATCATAATTACTAGAGTTAAGTTCAAACTGCACCATTTATTACTGAAAGCTGACTACGACTGTGCCCTCAGGATGAAGATTATATGTTTGGTGTAACCCAGAAGAATTTCTGGCATCCACAATCTGCAACCTATAAGTAAAACTGCCTCAAAGTTAAAGAATTGCTAAATTAACGAGAATTCTCGATGAACTTGTATGTCCTAAAGGAAAAGCCAGGTTTGTTATTAATTCAAACCCATTCTAACACACACTAACTCCCTTCTCTCATTTCCACAAAACCAGAAATACTCTTACATGTTAACCCACACATATCAATATACTCGAGTGTTTACACAACATGCCAAAATCCACGCTACCGGGAAAACAATTGACGATTCAAATATAGAACAAACAAAAAGAACGAACCGATTACGTAAACAAAATATACGAGTATGTACCTACGTTCGGCGCAAAAAACTGCTGACAACTGATAGCCCGCCATTTTTGATTTCAATATGGCTGCCACTGCAACACTCTATGCAGTCAGCGTTTTTGTGAACGTATTTGTTTAATCGGTTCTGGTTTATTTTGTTTTTACTTAGTGCGAATGTAAAATTGGGAGTGATAAAGGAAAAAAATGCATTGTTATAGGATGGTAAAAAAAATTGGAAATGGGGAAGCGGGATCTAAAGACATAGTGCTGCAAAATCTCATGTTTAGCAGTGCCCTGTATTTATTTGCAATAATACGAGGAGTAGATGAATTTATTGATGACTTTTTTAAAACGGCCGTGACTTTGTAGGTCGTAGGTTCGAACCCGGAGAGGCGCTTTACTTTGTGTAATTTATTTCATCACCAATGCTCTCAAAACGGTGAAGGAAACATCGAGAGGAAACCGGCATGTGTTAGAACTAAAAATTCGAAGACGTGTGACATCTACCAACCCGCACTAGGCCAGCGTGGTGGATTGCGGCCCACTCCCTCTCACAGAGACGGCCTGTGTCCCAGCAGTGGGAACATTATAGGCTGATTATATTATACATATTATATTTTATGAACTGCCTCGTTAGTCTAGTGGTCGTAAGCGCTACTGCTGAGCATGAGGTCCTGGGTTCGATTCCCAGGTCGGGAAAAGAGTTATTGGGTTTTTCTATTTGGAATTTCTCAGAAGCAGCCCGGAGCCTGGATTTGTGCCCAGTTGATGGCAATAGACTCGCCCCCTATTACGTGGGACTTAAACATAACTGGCGAAATGTGGGTGTACCTCAGCAGGCTTAGCATGACGCTTTCTATATCTCCGAAGAAAAGACAAAGCTCTTTCTATACAAAGCGACATTTCGTTTGTCCAGTTTTGACATCGCACCGTAGAAATCCTTCTACATAAAAAAGGACATAGACAAAGATCGTTAGAAACGAAAGACAAAATGACAGATTGTAGAAGGATTTCTACGGTGCGATTTCAAAAATGGATAAACGAAATGTCACTTTGTGTAGAAAAAACTGTTAGACACAGCTTTTTCTTAGCATGACGCTTTCTATTTCTTCTTCGTAGAAATAGAAAGCGTCATGCTAAGCCTGCTGCTACATCTCTGCCCAACCCTTTGGAGAAACAAGGAGTGATGTAGATGTATGTATGTAAAACAGTAGGTACTGTGGAAATTCAAACCATCGATCGTGTGGTAAACAGTACTGTGGAAATTTAAACCATCGATCGTGTGGTATTTCAAACTTCAAACACGTATAAGTATAGAATCTTGTCAAATCCTTGGCTTTTCAAGATACCCTCATATACCAAGTCAGTAAACGCAGATGTGGTCGATTAGACCCGTTACATAGGTACCTATTACAAGCTATGCGATGCTACTCTTCGCGATATTAAGATGGTTGCACGGATTGTCTCTTCTCAGAGCTAGTCGGCTATTACCAATGCTATCGCCGGTTGAATTTCCATTGGAATTCCGCTACTTTAAGAATTTTTTAATTAATTTAAGAAAACTTGAATTACCTTGCCTTACTTATGAAAGAAAGAAAGAAAGAAAAATACGTTTAATCGTCACAGAAACACGTGCATACAACAAATCTAGAAGAGGTTAACCTATAAATAAAACTAAATAGATCAACATATAATCACAAAACACAAATAGTCGGCAGCTGTATGACGTGACTGTGACAAGAAGGCTTCCACTCAGCATAATGCTGTGCTATGGGGGACCTACAGCACAGCGTTAATTTTCAGTGGTCACCCGAAACAAACGTACGGAATTCAAGTCAGGTTTAATGAGTTGTAGTAAACAAAATAAAATAAAACAAATAATACTTAGAGTGAAGTAGCTTTGGAGGGGCTTGTGGCTAAATAATAATAGCCACACGGGTCAATCGTTCAGGTTAAGCTAGGCGCGGTTGGTCTGTGGATGGGTAACCATTTTTACATACCAAGACCCCCTCCATGCCTCAGAAAGCACGTTAAGCCGTTGGTCCCGGCTGTCATTCGTGAATCTTTGACAGTCGTTACGGGTCGTCAGAAGCCTGAAAGTCTGACAACCAGTCTTACCAAGGAGTTTCGAATTACCTAGTAACTGGATTTTTCTATCTGGAATTTCTCAGTAGCAGCCCGGAGTCTGGATTTGTGCCCGGTTGATGGCAATAGGCTCGCCCCCTATTACATGGGACTTAAAAACATAACTGGCGAAATGTGGGTGTACTACAGGTACACCTCTGCCCAACCATTCGGGGAAACAAGGCGTGATGTTATGTGTGTGTTTAGTAACTGGATTGTGGAGATCAGATAGGCAGTCGCTCCGTGTGAAATACTGGTATTCAGCTGCGTTCGGTTAGACTTGAAGCCGACCCCAACGTAGTTGGTAAAAGGCTAGGCAGATGATGATGACTTATAATAAAGTAGTCTGCGTAATCAACATAAAATATGTGATAAAACTGACTCATATGTTACTTGAAAAATTATAAGCTACAAAAATAACCGAAGAACCACCGAAGGGTCACCGAAGATCTTAAAGACAATTGTGACGTTGAGAGGGAACGTAGGTCGCTGGCTGTTCGTTGTAACATGCTGGCCCGCAGATTTGCACGATGTACGAAGCCCGTTAAAGTTAAGGCTCCTACATACTGGCGCGACTTGTCGCGCGACGCTTCGCGACACAAAGGCACCGCTTGTAGCGCTACACGCGATGTCTTTGTGTCGCGTCGCGTCGCGCGACAAGTCGCGCCAGTATGTAGGAGCCTTTATGCTTTTTAAAGCTTACTGCCAGTCCTTCTACACGTGCAGCCTTTTTTTTTTTTTTTGATGGTGGGAAATCATCAAATAACTTCTCCCGCTCTGGGCGGAGCGGGAGGGTGTGTCAGACTCTTACTGACTAAAACCCACCCGTATTCCTTCCTGTTGCCTGTGTTGCGGGGGCCTCGGTGACCCATAAGTACCTTCCTGTGACCCCGGCAGGCATCGGCCCTAGTGGACCCCTACTATATGTGCTGACGACATCTCTTTGATGCGCGCGTGGAATACAACGCGCCGTCGACCCGGGCCTGGTCCTTACCGGACGGTGAGCTACCCATTGCTCACCGTCCGCAAGCCCGCGCCTACGGTGACCGGAAATCCGCCCGGGATTCCCGACGCCCTGGGCGTCTACTACGGCGGCTAGGGGCGAGAGGGCGCGAGACTTGCCTTTCCCTCAACCGTCCCGCCTCCTCCTTCGCGAGCATTACTGCTTCGCAGAAGGAGGTGACGGCTGCCCATGCCCTCTCGCTCCGTACCATGGCCTGAACCAGGGCCGGACACGAGAGGTCTCTGCCGCCGATCGCCTCCACGAGGACACGGCGGGTCTCTGCCCAAGCCGGGCAGACCTCCACCGTATGCTCCACCGTGTCCTCCGGGCGATCCACACAGTGGTGACACCCGGACGTTTCCTCCCGCCTTATCCGACACTACACGTGCAGCCTGTGGGTCAGTTTCACTCAGCGGGCATACAGCGTCCTACGCGTCCAATATAATAATGCATTGAGGGTACTGTTGGGGCTGCCGTGGCGTTGCAGTGCCTCAGGGATGTTTGCGGACACGAACATTGATGGTCTTGCCGCATTATTACAAAAAGGTGTGCCTCCCTGATGACGCGTCTGCGCGGCAGTACCAACACTATTCTCAGTGTGTTCGCAGATCGGTGGGATTCACCGATAATGCAGAGGTGGATGCAACTCCACGCTGTAGTGTAGCTGTATGTTTTAGTTTTAGTTGTATATTTCTGTACCTACTAACACTAGTAGTTAAGTAAATTGTTACTAACCCTATGGACTTTGTCTGAAATAAAAGATTTATTATTATTAGTATTATTATTTAATATTATAAGCTTAGCAAAAGCTCAACTCAACTGCCGAGACACAAACCTTATCAAAACTATAGACCGAACTAACATTAAGATTTAAGTAAGGGACAGTGGAAAGTAGAATCACTTTGCAATTACAGACTGACAAATGTAAGGATATTAGGCACACATGTGCCACCAAGTTCCCGGGATCTCGGGATCCCGGGGTCCCCCCCCTAGGCCCCGGGCGGTGGAGGCACCCCACTATGTTAGAATGTAGTTTTGAATTGATTTAGTTTGGTGTTTAGAGCTTAGATTTTATTTCGATTCATTTGAAAATATTGATGCAGTTCTATACTTAAATTGTGTGGTGCTCCGTGCACGAAAAATATCCTTTTTGGTCAATTTCTTATCTAATAGGGAATATGCATTATTTTTTTTTTTTTCACTTCGTCAATAATAGACAGGAATATAAACCCAAAAAAAATACTAAAGTTAAATTCCACTACTGCTTGTTGCTCAAACAAAATATGAAATTCCAACAATTTTCTACTACAGTTAAAACGACCGTTTCTGTCGCGGACATAATTTGACGTCATTTGCCACAAAACTCCTTTGTTTACATCTATTTTTAGTCCCAAATCATATAAATTAAATTATTTGTTGTGCTTTATTCATGCAGAAATCGCACTTACTAAGAATAGATTTTTATAACATAGTTTCTTTCGTCACTTCCGGCATTGTCGAAGACGACGCGTTTTGAGTTTGCGTTCTATTCCACCAAAAAAATGCTACATAAATGAATGAATTGTAAAATAAGTAATGCATTAAAAAATGTAAAAAGAATAGTAATTTGTTTGCAGACTCCTACACGGATATTTAAATAATGGATACGTTTTGAATTACTTGCATATTTACTATTGTGAGAAAGCTTGAAATAATTGAAACATTAACACAACAGTCTGTGTACAAGTACAGTTACAGTATATAAGTTTTCATGGCGTTAAGCTATTCGTGTTGGTCACAGTACCTGATAACAGTTTCATCACTTTTGCGCTCTCGAAAATATACTTTCTTTCGCCTTTGAAGACATTGTATATCCATAAAATCAAATTTTGATTTTTATCTTAAGGATAGCTGAAGACTAATGTGTGATTACTAAATTTCTTGATATAGTTTGCTAAATAATAGGACAAATACATTACTGCTTAGTTTAAAAAAAAAAGTTTTTTCAACATTATTTCTCTGCTATATTTTGTATTTGTAGAAGTATAAAAAAGTGGTTCTGTCACATGCAAGTGGACCATAATTATAATGATATTGATGGTATTTTTTTATGTTCAATAGGAAAAGTAGTTTCTTGTAACCAAATCGTCAAACCTCAGTCTCACGTCATTTTTCGGAAAACTTGTTGCAAATATTAGGGATTTTCTTTGAATACTTAATTTATTTGGAACAACCATTGAACAAAATTGATCAAAATCAGCCGATTTCGTGCACGGCCCCTTAAGCACGGAAAGAATATTACGGGTACCTAGAAATAAATGATGTGCGGTCTCAACAACCGTCGTACACTGTATAAGCGCAGCAACCCACTTGGATGACGTGCGTAACGAATATTTTACTATAATATAAGAAAAGTCAGGTTAGCCCGAATACAAACATTCGCTAAAACACGAAAGGTTTGTAGAATCGTGTGTTGGATCATTTAGCTCCCTTCAAAATGGTTGAGCTGAATGGTTCTAATCCATGCGTCATGTTCGTGAACGGCTGCCGTCAGTAGAGACTGGTCATCTCTTAGCTGCCACGGCTTATTTTAATATAATTAAATCTTTTCTTTGTGTTTTTTGTTAATATTTTTATTACGGACGCTTTTACGTTTTGCATCGTTCTCACGTGTATAATTTCAAAATGAATGATGTTAACAATATTTTGTAACCATGTGTTTATTTAAAAAAGTGTCTGTGGAGTTTCTTGCCTGTTCTTCTCCATAGGTACTTAATACGCTTTGGAATGGGCAACTAGCTTCATTTTGCTGACTGACGGACCCCTCGACAATTCGAAAGTGCCTGTAATTGGTTTATTTTAAATAAATGCTTTGAGTTGAGTTGAATGCAATTACACAATTTACTCATCCAAATAACCACAAACAGAATACTTCTCTTTCATTACCATACAGAAACCATTCCACCAATAAAATATTCAAAGAGGACATTATTAAGAATCTCTAAATCAATATGCAAATAACAACAGAAACTTTAGAAAGCACACATCCTTATATCATCATTAATCTGGCGAATGCTACGGAAACCGTATCTGATTGAATCAGGCAGGTAACCAGGACCTGTGACCTGTCTTCCAGTATAAGGACCAAAGGAGCAGGGTTTAGACAAGATTGGTTTGGCGTTGATTCGCCGTTGCAGCGCTAGTAATAAGTGAGGAACTTTCGTGCGCCCACGCAACGCCTACGGTGTTGGCCTATCTATGACATGTGGTGAGACCATAGTGGTAGAAGGTGGCTGGGTAATATCCTATTGTGTTTAACTAAAGCGATTTTGATAATCGGGCGTATAGAAAGAAAGAAATAAAGAAAGAAAGAAAGAAAGAAAGAAAATACGTTTATTTGCGGTAAACATGACGCAAAGAAGGAACACGAATACAAAAAAGAAACAATTTGGGGGAGAATATGCGTCACGTCCACGCAAAACGGCCAACGCTCAGCATAATGCTGCGACCCTATGCGAGACAGAGCCCCAGCGTTGATTTTCAGCGATAGTAGCGAATGATAAAAAAACCACAAATAAATGGGTCGCGTTCCAGGTTTTACCCCTTTCTGTATATCAGACTACTTGTCAAACTGGGAAGTCAAAACCTTTAAAACTACTACTACTTCAAGCCTTTAAAATTTTTCACGACACGGGAAAGATTTGCTTTGCACAAATTAATTTGTGTAAGCTTATCCTCACCATTGTCATTGGGTCTTAAACGGACTACCGTAGCTCAAATAGACTACTTCTAGATAGTCCATCTGCTAACAAGGGATACAAATGATATAGAAAAACAGTCAATAAGAGAAACGAAAAATTATATTGATGTCTTTATAAAGAAAAAACTGAATGATCCGCATGACATTCATCAACAGTAAGTATCAACAGTAACTCTATGGTTGTCCATAGAGTACTAATAAGTACAACACAATCATAGAGTAAAAGTTAAAAACGAATGTTCAGGAATGCACACACTTAGTATGCATTCCTTAACATCCCTTTCGTATTTAATTTATTGAAATAACTGGTTCTGAAAGAACTTAAAATAGTTTATATTAGAAAGAGTGCAGTAGCAAATTTTCACGATTCCAGAAAAACGACATGGCATATTAGAGATATGCTCTTATCGAGGAACTTTTCCTGAATAAAATTTCCCAATATTATCTCAACACAAAAAACGCACTAAAACCTGGTCCTTACCTGAACCTAGGACCATATTTACGGCACAAAGGGCGTAGAATGATGTCCATACAGCGTGGAGCAACGTGTGAACATCTGGCACACTTCCGCCTTTATACTTGTCTCATTATGCAAGCCTTGACCGTACTGCAATAATACCTATTTAAGATGTTTAATGTTTGTACTATGAGCTTTGGGAGTCTATATGGGAAGTTAAGGTTGGCGCATAAGGACCAACTTTTTATTACTAATCGAACTGGTTGAAAAGTAAGATTATGAGAACGGATTTCTGTTACGTTTTACTTCGCGATCGTCATCACAATGTGGGTAGAACGCACGTCATTATATTTATATTGTCATAACCCACGTGTTTCGTTCACTACAGCCAGACATACGGGTCACAGAAAAATGTATGCTATCTATATAACAAAAATGAAATGCTGTTCGCTGGTAAGTGCATCACTTCAGAATGGCTGGATCGATTTGGCAAATTATTATTTTAAAATATTTGTAAAAAAGAAAAATTTGAAAAGATGCGGGAAAATTGGGAAATTCGGGAAAATTTAAAGTGCATTATCTATGGAAGTTTGTATAAATTATTGAAATTTGGACAGGACAACGTCTGTCAGGAAAGCTAGTGTGTCATAAATACCAGGCTTTATACATAGATTCATGTTGCTGCCCCATCCTCTTGATATTATAAATCTTAGTCACGTTACTGGGAAAAGCAACCTTTTCTTTATCAGTACACGCAGAACTTAGGACCAATCATTCTAAAATGTCTCAATTTCCAAATATTATCCTAAAATTCCCAAGATCCACACATGCTACCAAAACAATGGTCCTAACATAACTCCGCAATATCTTAGGAGGCCATTAAGTTTTCAATAAGCGAGGAAGGGCCACATATTGCAGAATATTCGTGCTCTATTATAATTTTGATACGGGTAAGGGATCGCCAGTAGGAATTAACTTATCACACTGGTACCGCATCTGCATACCTTCAACATTTATGTGGGGGACGGATTTGGGTGGATGTATTTTTGTAATTATAAAGTAAAGAATTTTTGTTTGCTGACATAGAAAATTACTTGTCTCTTCAGGGATTTATATTCTATGTAGGAAGGTTTGGTTTCCACACTTAGTCCTTCATGTGAACCATTGTGCGTGGGCGATGACGGCCGTGGTTATTCCAACCTGTCCACCTGGATCCAGAAGCTGATTATGTCTCATGGTCTGTTTAGGATATCTGTAAAGGATCTGGGTTACCCGAGGGTTTCGCTGATAGTTGAGCTGATAGTTTATTATTTTGTATTGGTTTAAATATTTTTTTGAATATGTGAAGTGATGCCGATTCGTCGGCAAATCGTCAGTGAAAATAAGACAGACATACAATACTATTTATTATGTACACCATAAACATTACATATATAAAAACATTACATATGTAGAAATTGTACAGCAGTCTTTTAATCTCAATGCTGTTCGTAAAACTATAAATACTTAATTTCATTTCAAACTGCTATAAGTAAGAGATCTCCTTGTTATAACGTTGCTGCTACTTTTCAGTTATTTCAATAAAAGTATCCAAAGCTTCTTGCTAGCTTCAAAGTCAATTTAATTTTTACATTATAATTTCATTAAAATTTTCTTAAATAAATACGTTATAATTACAGAACAACATACCCCAAATACGTCCCTGCTACCACCCCGGTCTGGACACGGGGAGCTAAGACACATATCTCAGACGGGGCTGCAAGAAATGCCCACACCCCAATATGTAGATTTGTACCTCTCCCAGGCGGTGGTCATTATTCTACGGCGATTTATAGAGTTGATACTCTGCGACACTAAATTATATCATCGTTTATTTATATCGATAACATTATTTTATTAGGATACAAAAGGTAAAAATGAACACATATTGATTTTAAAAAAGAATGCATATGGACTTAAACTATTTATTAATAAGGGGTTCCCCGGAGATAAAAGAAAACCGTTTTCTGAAAGTTATAGTCTTAAATCATTTCTACAGTCAGTTTTCAGATATTAATAGATAAGCCCTTCTTATTGTATTCGAATTGTATAATTCTGACTTTCAATAACATTAACTCAATTAGCAAGTATCAAAATCAAACTATCTTCGGCCCACGGACGAATACCTTTACCCAATCAGCACGTTGAAGGGAATGTTTTGTCTGCTTCGACTCGGGTTATTACCAAGTGTGCCGTGTGACGATGCCTCGTGCCTCTGCCTCGTGGCTCGTGCCTCGACGGCATATGCTGCAAATATCCCTCATTGCGGACGACATGTTTCGATTAAGACAACCCTTTTAGCTTAGGAGATAGGATGGTTGAATAATGTGTGTCATCTTAATCCGGGTGTTTATCTCGATGTGAGTTACGTTTCACAACAAAAGTCACAGGTACTTAAAATAAAATTTACAGGTAACAAACTTGTAAATTTGAATTTGTTTTTTATTGAGCAATATTAACGTTGTTAGTATGTCTATTAAGCAATAAAATCATTTCAACATCAAATTTATGCAAACTTTCCAAATGTCCTCTGCCATTATTTTTTTTGTATTTGCAACGAATTTTAGATGACACGTACCATTATTTCCATTAAAAAAAAAAAGCTTCCATCCCATTGCAAATACGACTTCACTTCCACACCAGTTAAAATCACCCAGCAACAGATACAGTCAAAATTTGACTCTCTAGCTCCCTGACTAGGCTATCGTCTCAAGACATTGCAGGGTTGTCCAACGCAGACGCCAATAATATAATAATATGAGCACTGTGATTGTCGTATGTGCGTCTAACGGAATTATTAATGCCGTTCTACCCCCAACGGGTAAGGACTCAATGCGGGCTTATTTAAATAGTTACGAAGACCGGACTTTAAGTATAGAACCTTTGATTTAACTAAGGCATTGAAGCAGAAAATTGACTTAAGATTTCAGACGTGTTGGTGTTGATGTTGAATTATTTTTTGTTTATTTTTGTGTTGGAAATAATATTTCAGTCTTGTTTTGTTCGTTTGAAAATTTCAAAAAAGATTCTTTATGATCTTGTATGAAGTTCAAATAAAGTTTTGGTGTGGGTTATTATTTTGATAAAGTTTTATGGGAGTGAAATATGTAGTGTATTCATAAAATTGGCCTTTTGGCTCAGAAATAAGAAAAAAAAATCTTAATTGTAATTAAATTTATATTTAAACCACATTCATTGCACTATTTACGCTGTCAAGTAGACAAATTTTTCAAAGAAATGAAGCAATGGATAAGGGATTTCCTTTAAAATCCTTAGGATTGAGATGTAAGTGTGCTACGTAATTGGACGGCTGATAGCATATTCTACATCTATTGGGAAGGTACTAAAATTCTGTGACTAACATTTTCATAGTCTTTTGAATAACACACATACATAAACTCATGCCTTCTTCCCATGGGGGTAGGCAGAAACTATAGAACGCCACCTGCTACGTTTCTTACATACTCGTTTTGCTTCGTTTACGTTCATACACGCACGCCGGTAGCGAGTACTACGCACCTGACCTTTTTGAAGAACATCACCAATTATGTCACTATATGTCTTTCTGGGGCGTCCTCTCCCGGCGTTTCCACTCATATCTGCCTTGTAAATACCTTTTGTTAGTCGCCTTTCATTCAACCTCTCAACTTGACCAAACCATCTAAGCATACTCTTTTGTTATTACTATTAGAGCAAAATTACAGGAATGTACAAGTATGGGTGAACAGAGGGTAGATAATTTATGTTACGTACTTTAAAATTGTCAGTCTTGTTACCAAATGATCTTTAGAATAATAAGTGAAAGAAAATCAAGCACCACTATTTTGTTCTCGACTCTCCTTTGAAAATCCTCCACAATTTTTCCCTTAGGTATAAAATATTCTAAAACATTTATAATTTGTATGCAACATTCGTCAGCCCTCAAGTCTTGTCGCGCGGTAGCCGGACAATGAAATATTTGCTCATTAGCCCGTCCACTGATTAATTGGGCGTCTTAGTGGGTAGGGGCACAGTGGTGGCGGGTGAGTTGTTTTTATGTACGTGAAACTTTCACAGCTGAAGAATGCCCCAAAACTATGAAAGTCATGAATATCTCTTTAAAACCGGTTTTATGGATAGATTAAAAACGAATATAGGTTGCCAAATAGGCCGATGATCTATCTGATTATGCTACGGCGCGCTTTCTGTCGCACACGTCTCGCTGCGCGCTGGTACGACAGAGAGCGCGCGAAGTTCGCGACAATGTAGCCGTAGCCATAGAATCGCCATGAGACATTAGCAACACGCAATATACAATGTGTAGGTAGTGTCTTTGGTCTTGGTGTGACCAATAAATTGTGACCTCTGACATCAAGCAATGGACTTTTATTTGATAATTTATACGAGGCTTTTGGCTAGTTTGTATTAGTGAGTGTATTTTATGTCTATAATGCAATATGCGTCATGTTTGTCCAGAATAAACAGATTTTCTTTCTTTCTTTCTTTTAACACCGACTCGTAGTATTCGTAGCTAACCTTAGAAATAAATTTAAATAAAATATCTAAGGAGCGAGCTATTTTACCGTCATACATGATACCTTTCACATTGGATCAGTAAATGTGTTTAGCAGTATTGTAGTAGTTTTTCTTTAAACTAGCTTTTTTCTACAAAAATATAACTGAGTAAGAAGTTATTTACGTATAGTGTGGTCTAGAAAAATCAAGAAAATTTATATTGGAAAGAAAAAATCCGTTGAACAAAATCTTTACATCGTCGCTAGCAGTGGGCCCTGGAGCAAGCTTGTCGGCTCTTAACTTAGCCATTGTATTGTTTATACGGCAGATATAATGTGTTTTGTCGGTAGCTGTGATACGAAGCTAAGCCCAGCAAATGGATGCACCAGGAATGTGGATAACTTAGTGCATAATCTTATACTCGAGACAACGCGTTGCCAAGGAAACATGGACTAAGGTTTAGAGAATTTGGTGCGGACGCATTTGGGGTGGCCATCTACTGGGCTAGACTAATTTAGTATTACTTAAATCTACCTTATAAAAATCTGAAATTCATTCATTCATTCATTCATTCATTCACTCATTGAGAGACAACGTACAGCCTGAACCGCTGGGACTAGAAGCATGAAATTTGGACAGGAGTTCTATGTACAGGGCTATTTATGATTGACTAGCTAAACTCCACAGATGCGTTGGGTATGATATGGTATGATATGATATGATATGATATGATATATAAACACGATAAAATAAAAAATAATGTTATTTTTTTTTATAAAGAAAAGAAAGAAAATGTATTTACTGGGACTCTCAGAGGAAATCACAATTTAACTAAAAAAACACTCATAGAAACATAAAAAAAAACAAAAACCAAAGTAAAATTAAAATAAAAGCAAAAAGTCCTGTACGAAGCCAAAAGGCTCCTATCTCAGCATAATGCTGCGGTACTTAAAAAATAAGTGTCGCAGTGCTGCAGGGCTAACATGACACACGCGACAATTACTCACTCTTGCGTGAGTAATTTTTGTCTATTTCTGTCAATTTACTCGTTTTCTGACAGCGCTGCCATACAAAATACTCGACTCGTTCTGTCAAACATGATATTTTCTCGACAAACTCTAACATGGCACATAAGTTATCTCGAATTTTGACAATTCAACACGAGATAATCTTCGATTCTGCTGTCATTTAGTCGTCATCGATTTTGACGACGAGAAGAGTAGACAAAATTATAATACAAAAAAATATGGCATTCATGGGGACTGGTGGCAGAAATGAAAACTTAAAACTTTGGAATAACATATATAAGTATATATATGCGTATACATGTACGTACACAGGCCGCTGCGCGACGCCAGTCTGATGCACACGTTACATTAGCAAGTCGGTGACTTGGGTAGCATGTTGGTGCCGCAGTCTGCATGTCGGTGACGCGGTGTGCATGTTGGTGACGCAAATTGCATGTCAAAAAGTGCTTTCAGAATGTCGGTGACGCGGTTATCACGGCGTAAGTCGATTAGCATTTCGTAAATCTGCCAGCATTTCGGTGGCGCTGCTAGCAGGTCGGGCTCGCTGTTAGCAAGTCGGTGACGCTGTTAGCATGTCGGTGACTCTGCCAGCACGTCGGGCACGCTGCTAGCAGGTAGGGCACGCTGTTAGCATGTCGGTGACTCGGTTAGCGTGTTGGTGACGCATTGAGCATGTTGATAACGCATTGAGCATGTCGGTGACTCGGTTAGCATGTTGGTGACGCAGATTGCATATTCAAGGGATGCTGTTCATATGTCGGTAACGCGGCTAGGATGTCGGTGACGTGGTTAGTATGTCGGTGACGCGGTTAACATATTGGCGACGCGAACCCACAGGTTTTTCCCCTAACAAAAATGGCTCAGTCATTTTCATTTCCGTCATTTTGTATTTTAATTTCGGCATGCCATAGAAAAATATTAAATTTTAATAATAAAAGTCGGTTACACAAAAAATTACAACATAAATAAATAGAGGTGGATGTAAAATCATTATAGTACATACTAATTCCATGCGTAAAATTTAATGAATGAGCCGATGTTGCTAAAATAAAAATGATTTGTTTTTAATAATTTGCTACATCGGTCTCTCGTCGCGAGATAAAGAACTGTCAAAGTGCCTTTCTCGAGTTTACTCGAGCTTAGCGGTCATGTTAGGCATTCGGATGACGTCAGAATCGTAGACAAATTTCGACAAATCGAGAAAGAGAGCGTTCTCGCGCTTGTCATGTTAGCCCTGCTGGTATCCTAATAGGGACTGTGATGTCACGAATAGAGAAGGATGGGAGATCAACGACCGCTGTTAGTGTTGTTACGTGAAGTATGAATTGAGAAAAACTGTTTTCTTATGTTTTATCGTTTTTAGATATCGAAACCGATGACGTCTGTAAAGTTTACACAAAAAAAAATAGATTTTTCAAACGGATTTTTCAAGTGACTACAATAACTGTGGTCGATGACTCCACAAAAAAAAAAAAAACATTTTCTTTTGTTTTATTGTGTTAGGTGTACCTATCGCATCTGCGGAGTCTAGCTAGCCAATTTAAAACAACCATGTATGACGAAAGTGAGCACAAGGGAAGGATTTTTGAAAATTCACCCCCTTTTTTTTCGGGTGGGAAATCATCAAACAACTTCTCCCACTCTGGGCGGAGCGGGAGAATGTGTCAGACTCTTTCTGACTAAAACCCACCCGTAATCCTTCCGTGTTGCCTGTGTTGCCAGGGGCCTCGGCCTTTAGTACCTTCCCGCGACTCCGGCTGGCATCGGCCCTAGTGGACCCCTACACTTGTGCTGACGACATCTCTTTGAGACGCGCGTGGAATACAACGCGCCGTCGACCCAGGCCTGGTCCTTACCGGACGGTGAGCTACCCATTGTTCACCATCCGCAAGCCCGTGCCTACGGTGGCCGGAAATCCACCCGGGATTCCCGAAGCCCAGGGTGTCTCCTACGGCGGCTAGGGGCGAGAGGGCGCGAAATTTGCTTTTCCCTCAGCTGTCCCGCCTCCTCCTTCGCAAGCATTACTGCTTCGCAGAAGGGGGTGACGGCTGCCCATGCTCTCTCGCTCCATACCATGGCCTGAACCAGGGCCGGACGCGAGAGATCTCGGCCGATCGCCTCCACAAGGACACGGTGGTACTCTGCCCAAGCCGGGCAGACCTCCTCCGTATGCTCCACCAGTGGTGACAGCCGGGCGTATCCTCCCGCCTTATCCGACACAGGAACCTCCCGAAGCTGCCATGTCCGGTGAGGACTTGCGTCAGGTGGAGGATGGGGACGCCGTGGCGCCTCTCTAGCCACTCCTTAAAGAGGGGACTTATCGCCGCAATTGTGGCGTGCCCAGCACTGGGTTGCGACAACCGTACTCTCCATGTCGCCATGAGATGCTGCCGGAGCACCGTCCGCTGTGCCGCGATTTCTCGCAGCAGCGGTGTTACGCCCCGGCGTTTGCCCCGTAAAGGGTCATGGACCGCACGAACCCGCGTAGAGCCTCCAGCAGGAAGCGTTTGAACCTCCTAGATTGGGCAGGAGCTGCTACAAGGCAGTCCCTGCCCGCTCCAGTTTGGGAGCCAAACGTCGGAAATGCTCCACGAAGTTCGACTGGCTGTCGAGGACAAGTCCCAGGTACTTCATCGTCGACTCGACGCCGATGTAAACCCCTCCTACCGTTATTTGGGATCCCGACGGTGGCGCGTTCCGAGGGCTATGAAAACACATGGCCTCGGACTTGTGCAGGGCCACCTCGAGTCCCATTTGCCGGATCCTTTCAACGATTGTCGCAACCCCGCGTGCCGCTACTTCGGCCGCCGCCTGGTGCGACCTCCCTTGCGCCAGGACCAACGTGTCGTCAGCGTAGCACATCACGCCGACAAAATTCACCCCCTAAAAGGGGTAATTTGGAGGAAGAAATTGTATGGTAGTTTGACACACTGCTAAATATCAACTATACATGAAATGAAATAAAATTATTTTATTTTCTGTAAGTAGGTTTGTGCAAACACTTTTACACGAAAAAAGAACTAGATGAGCTTGGCTTTTCCTATCTGACTACTCTGAGAAGAAAGGCTGAAACAAACTCAGAGGTCACAATCCAGTAATACTACTCCCATGGGTAAAAAAGCGTCAGTTTATATAGGTACACACGGCTACATATCAAGCTATAAATGACCAGTATAAGCTGATCTCGCATTGTATAGGATTTCCGTACAATGAGAGGTCAGCTTATACTGGACAAGTATATCTTGATATGTAGCAGTGTTTACATACATAAACTCACGCTTTTTTACCCATGGGAGTAGTATTACAGTAGGTACAACTTTTTTGAAAGGTAATAATAATAATAATAATAATAATAATATTTATTTACTCAAAAACAGTAGGTAGGTACAGTACATTCTAACAAATATTAGGTTTACAGTTTAATTATAAATAAGAGAATGAGCATCCGCAGCTGAACTAGGCGTGAGCCTGTATCTCAGCTAACAGCGCCGTTTCCCCTCAGAAACAATACACTAGGTAACCTAATTAGCAAGAAACAAGTGTTAAGGACCATTACAAATCAAAGAGAAATAAGTAATTAAGGTAAACTAAACTTAAATTACTAACAATTTTTGTGTGTGTATGAGGATTTGTGTGTGAGGATGAGAGTTTGTGTGTGTGTGTGTGTGTGTCTGTGTGTGTGTGTGGGGGTGTCTGTGTGTGTAAGTGTAAGTGTATACATATGTCTACATGATAAATGCACAGGAGTAGAGTGAATATACATATATATAGATATACAAACAAAAATATTAACTGATTATTTGAATAAATTTTTCAGTGTCTTCGTATGATAGTTTCATTAAAAATTCATATGCCCTCTTTTTACAATGGAATTTGTTAAGAGAAAAAATATTTATGGATTTATTAACTTTATTATAAACATGTGGTGCTAGAAAGACGAAGAATCTCTTTATGAAAGAGGTTTTAGGTTTATGTATGCGGACCACAACGTCATGTTTTCTGCGTTTCCTTGTGAGATCAGTATCATATATAAGTTCACCATGTTGTTTTAGTACAATGTTGAGTAAGAACAATTGTCTCACTGTAAGGACTTCGCATGAGTTGTACAAAATCTTCGTGGGAAAGCGAATTGGACGGAAAGTGTAAACTTTTAGTATTGCACGCTGAGCTATTTCAAGACCTTTTAGAGTAGTTTTGGTAGCTCCTCCCCATACAATTATGCCGTAATTAATAATGGATTGACAAAGAGAGAAATAAACTTGTTTTAATAATTTGAGATCAGCAACATGTCGCAAAGCTTTAAAGATATAAATTAGTTTTCGTACTCGTCCCGACAAAGCTTTAATATGTGCCTTATAGGATAAATTATGGTCTACAATTAATCCTAAATATTTCACATTGTTGACACGTTCTAGAGGTACACAATTACAGTTATCTATTCCAAGACAATTGTGAGGAATAAGGCAATGTTTTGTAGTAAGCAGTTTAGGTGGATTTCGTATGGTGAAAGTCAAGTATTTAGTTTTATCGCTGTTCAGTGTAAGTAAATTATTTTGTAGCCATTCCTTTACGAGATCAAGTCCACATTGTGCAACGTTAAATACCTCATCCCAATTGTCGTCGTTGAATATAAGAGCAGTGTCATCTGCGTAAGAGATTATTTCGCCTTGGGGTATAGACAGGTTCGTGAGGTCGTTTATATAAACGAGAAAGAGGGTAGGTCCCAAAATGCTGCCCTGGGGAACTCCGTATGTAATAGGAAGATAAGAGCTAGTGCAATTTCCTATTCTTACACACTGGTATCTTTCCGACAGATAGCTCTCAAAAAGTTTAAGTTGATTGCATTGCCTCTTATACCGAATTTCTCGAGTTTTCGCAAAAGGATGGGGACCGAGATCGTGTCAAATGCTTTGGCCAGATCCAAAAAGATGGCAAGGCATTTCTTTCCAGAATCTAAATGTGTAGCTATACAATTGTTTAATTTAAAGATGGCATCATCTGTGCTTCTATGCCTCCGAAAGCCAAACTGAGTACAAGAAAGTAGGCCCTCGCCCTCCAAGTAGCTAACAAGTCTCTTGTTTAGTAGTTTTTCAAAAACCTTTGACAAGGAGGGTAGGATCGATATCGGTCTGTAGTTATTAACACGATCACGGTCACCTCCTTTATGAATAGGGTGAACCTCAGACAGTTTGAGATTTTTCGGGAATACACCATATTCTAAGCACCTGTTGAAAATAAACGTGAGAGCAGGAGCTAAAAGCTTAATATTACTTTTTAATAAGTTCGATGAGATATTGTCACAACCTGAGGCGCAGTTTGATTTTAATGTAAGGATTGTACGGGTCACTTCTTCTTCCGTCGTTTCTTCACATACAAATGATCGCGAATGGGAGTCGCATGAAAACATTGAGGACCAATTATTAGATGTTGTCGGAGAAGGGTTAAGAGGATACTTTTCTGCCAACGACTGACCTACTTTTACAAAGTGCTCATTAATAATATCAAGTGCGGTGTTATTGGAGTCACTCAGTTTTAACAATTCCTCAGGATAGTCAATGTTTTTGACACAACTCGTAATTGATTTTATAGTCTTCCAGAGTTTCTTGGGATTATTTTTTGCAGTATCTAATTGAGTTTTCTCATATGCTCTTTTTACCTTCTTTAAGATTTTGGTACAGAAATTGCGGTATCTAATATATGATGTTTTTAAAATGATATTATCCGGAGCCGTCGTATGCTTTTTGTGAAGAAAATCCCTGTTTTTCATACATCTGAGAAGGCCAGGCGTAATCCATGGTTTGAGTATTTTTTTGCGCCTCGACACAGTGAAAGTTTTTGTGTTGTTATTTATGGCTGATTGGATATTAGTGATAAGGTAATTTGTGGAAAAATTGGGGTCTATTGATTCGTATATGGGGGTCATGTCTATATTGTTAATTTCTTTGTTCAAGTTTTCTGTGTCTATTCTAGTTATAGTTGATTTAGTCGTTTGCCTAGGGTGTTTAGAGATGCGCTGTGGACTTAATTGGGTCAAGACAGGGAAATGATCAGTTAAGGTTGATTGTGGCACAATAGTCATAGCAGTAAACTGGGTCTTAAGGAACACGTGGTCCAGGCATGAGGAGCTGATTGCACGGGTAATTTCAGTGTGTGCAGGTAAGAGACCATGAGAAGCGGCGATGGTTAAATACCTTTCACCCGATAGATCCAGCCTGGAGGAGTTAATAGGAATATTAATATCTCCAATTAACACTAAGTTTTTAAAGGAATTTAGTTTGGATATTATATTGTCTAAGGAGTATAGAAAGTTGTCAATGTTTCTTATAGAAGGAGACCGGTATATAGATATGATTGCGGTGTGTTTGTCGAGTGTTGTAACTAAACAGTTGCCGAAAAAGGTATCATTGTAAATTTAGACATTTTATCCCACAGTCATATACCACCACCGATACAATAAACAAAGCTGCCAATAATATCCTTCCATTACCTTTTCGAAACAGCCATCCATAATAGGCCATTTTACACCAGAAGGTAACTCATTAATAACCATTTAACCCAAACGCAAAACTGATAAACAAATTATTCCCTTTGCAAATCCACACGTAATATAACCAAGAAGAACCCTTATTCCATCCCATTCTTTTAAGTACAAAGTGAGAGAGAGGAAAGGTACCTTTATTGGTCTCACATGAACATAATTGTAGAATACAGATGTCGCAAACCCAACCGAGATTAATTCTAACAAGGGACGCACTACAATTATACGGGTTATGTGGTGGTCCACATTAAAAGAGATAGCGTTAAAGGTATCTATGAGGTGGCAGGGTTATGTCCGTCTTACGCTTCAATACTCTAGTAGAAGCAAATTGCTAAAAGGACCAACTGCAAAGCATGTAAAAAAAAAGAGCGAGCCTTACACTAGTCGCATATGATGTGTAACATCTGACATCTCACCTTGGTAATAAGCAACTGAGCAGCGGCAGAAATTAACCCTAGAATTTAAAAAGCTAAATACTGAAATATGTATTCGAATAATTATTATTTACTAGTGGTCGCCCACTGGTTGAAATTCGACCCCCTCTATTTACAATCTATACAATACTTACTAATTCCATCAGTACACTAATCCATGCTATTATAAAGTATTTACTAATTCCATGATATTAAAAAGTACTTACTTATTACATGCTCAATCTGTCACTTCCTGTCTACACACTTCCGTCCCTATAAACTCTCATAGAAAGCGAGCGGAAAGATGTAACACATCAAAAAGCTCCTACTCGCCCCTAAATAATGTGACTACATTGCTAAAAATAAACCATTTGATATTGAACGTTAGCTGTAAGTATAACCAATTGTGTGCGACATGAATGCACCCTGCGAAGTTAGCATTGCTGCTAACCTTGTTGAAAAAGTGTATCTTTTTACATACTTAATAGTCTTCGTACCCACTATATTTACTATATTTTCTCGCGGCGAGTATTTATCGGACAAAAAAATGTCGCTTTAAAAAGTCTTGCGAACCAGCATCTCGATTCTGTAAAAATCTCACCGTGAAAACTCGCGTGGAGTGAGCTGTCAGTGTCATCCCACTGATGCTAGGGAGTGACCAAGCATTACATTTATAATCATAATCGAGATTTTAATAATATTTTTATGCTAATTCTATTGATAATTTTATATTATTTCAAAATAAGTATTTAAGCGCTGAAACCTTACTATTTAGGGTTTTTTTTTAAATAAAATAGCAAAACAGAAATTCAGTCAGAAACACAATTTGGTTTTTTTATTCCAAAAGGATTGGTAATTTTCGTAGGCGCCATCTTGCTTTTTAGATTTGACCTTACTATCGGCTTTAGCACTCCCGAAAACCATGAAAACGACACCCATGATGAAAAATCTGAACATTTTCGCAGCCGCCATCTTGCTTTTTAATTTTGACCTCACTATCGGATTTAACACCCCCGAAAACCCCGAAAACGATACCCATGATGAAAAATCTGAACATTTTCGCAGCCGCCATCTTGCTTTTTAATTTTGACCTCACTATCGGATTTAACACCCCCAAAAACCATGAAAACGATACCCATGATGAAAAATCTGAATATTTTCGCAGCCGCCATTTTGGTTTTAGATTTGACCACATTATCGGCTTTAACACCCCCGAAAACCATGAAAACGACACCTATGATGAAAAATCTGAACATTTTCGCAGCCGCCATCTTGCTTTTAATTTTGATCTCACTATCGGATTTAACACCCCCGAAAACCATGAAAACGATACCCATAGTGAAAAATCAGAATATTTTCGCAGCCGCCATCTTGCTTTTTAGATTTGACCTCAGTATCGGCTGTAACGGGGGTGTTACAGCCGATACCATGAAAACGATGAAAAACGTTTGTAGCCGCCATTTTGGATTTTGGTAAAACCAAATTTTTGTTTGTCACGCATTTAAAAAAAAATGCCAAATTAAAAAAAAAACTCAACTTGATATTGTTAACAACTCCTCACGCGCAAGCGCGGCGTGATCTTATCACTTCACCCGATTCTCGTAACCATAGTAACCACTCGCGCCGGTGAAGTGAGTCGGTAAGCGTGACGCGCGTAATCTTATCACTTCACTCGATCCTGGTTGCCATAGCAACATCACTTCACTTGGGCTGGGTGAAGTGAGCCTAGCCGCCCGCCGGCTGGTGCGTGCGCTGCGCGAGTGTCAGTTGAACTGTTGAATTTTGTTACAGTATTGATGACGGTGATTTTATGAATATTATTTTATTATTGGCAACGCGTAGGTTGGCATAAATTTACCTACTTAAAATAAAATATTAGAAAGGTACTTATTAAATAATACGCACGGTTTTTATTCAAATGGCTTATGTATACAGACACACACATCGTGTAGTTAGGTTTCCACATAGTTTGTGAGGGGATAAATTCTATGGTCCGTCAGCCAGGCACACTTTTAGCACTCGAGCACTTGACACACTTGGTTATTAATTCGGCTTATTGAAAAGATTTGGGTTAATAACAACGCTGAATAACGTCGCACAGGCTTTAGTCGACCCAAAACACATCGCAGTTGGGTCATGGGATTGCGTTTATTTAATCAGTTAAAACACATCGCGATTGGGTCATGGAATTGCTTTTATTTAATCAGTTAACTGATTATGAATTAGCATAAAAATATTATTAAAATCTCGATTATGATTGTAAATGTAATCCTTGGTCCATCCCTAGTATCCGGTGGAATGACACTGACAATTCACTCCACGTTCACTTCACTTAAGTTTTCACGGTGAGAAGGTTACAAAATAGCACGGCTTGTGCTTGAGCTATTATTAACGTGATGTTTTCTTGGTTGTTGATTATCCGCTCGCTCTCCTCACTTATGCCACGATAACAATCCGTGTATTACACACGTAGGCGCCAATGGCGACAGATCACGTGATCGCCAATAATCCCCGCCGCGGCAGGCACACACGAGCACCTAATCTGGGGATAAATCCGCAAATATTGGCGCGTATTTGTGTTACTACCTAAATTATTGTTGTTGAATTTATTTTATTTTGCAATTGTTTTCATGGGTCAAGTCAAGTTATAGTGTGTTTATAAATACTTATTATGCATTAGGGATGGCGATTTGATATCGATAAATCGAAGAATCAATTTCTTGTACCAAAAAAATCGATATTTTTAATCGATATTTAGTACGGAATCGATCCAGTGAATCGATATTTCACCCTAGAAAATCGAGATTCGATTTTTCTGTTTTGTGAAGAACCTGAACCGTAAATTATTTACAATTAGTTGAATGTGTTGTTTACTCAATTACTCAAAAACTCGCTAGATGGTTGTGTACTTAGATTCCTTCGTCGCTCGTAAATAGGTCAAAGAATTAAATAAAAAAATATGTTTGTACTACAAACGTATTTTTTAACATTAACAAAGTAAATATAAACTTGAAAAGCAAATCGAAATAAAATGATTTCTGGATAATGGATTTTTTAAACCTCGTTTTTTTTTGTGTATCGATTTATCAGATTTCGATTCGAAACGATTTAAGAATAAATATTTTTCGGAAAGAATTGCCATTCCTATTATGCATATTAAATAGCTGGGCTAAGGTTCACAGAAGAACAAAGTGCATTCAGCAGTCTGCAATATGCATAGGTAACACGATCAAGACACGCAATCCCAAAAGTATATACAACATGTCCCGGAATTAACCCACACCACCAAACACCCCAATTAGAATATGTTGTAATCATAATACACACACTGAATTTTTACTATAATGTACAAAACATTGTTTATTTATTTAATCAGTTATACTGATTGTGGGAGAAAATTGTGGTCACATTACAAGTCTACGTTCGCACACAGTCGCATACGTACTCGTATAAGGGTCTAGCGTAGTAGGTACTTCATCCATTTTGGTTTATTTTGACTGTACAGCGGAAGTGTGACTGTAATTTACGTAGTTTTAATTATTTTTGGGGAAAAAAAGTAAACCTATATTCAAAATGACAAAAACAAAAAAACAAATGTTTATTGAAATTGATTCAATAAACGATTCTGAACAAAGTACATCATTTTTATAATGTGCAATAATTCAGTTACACATTGTACAAACCTAACTATTTATAACTACCAATTAAGTCTTGTCAGGTATACAAGGTGTCATTTTGCATCCTCGTCAAATTTCAGGAGTATGCTATGAAAGACATATATAATCAAATAAAATGACGATACCTGCTCAATAATTAATACATATTTGTTTTTTTAGTTATATAAGATTGACAGTATTTTAGAATACACCACTTTCACAGAACATAATCACCCCGTTGCGTATGCGGTAGTGTGTGTGTAAAAGGCCAGTTACAGTGCGGTATCACACAGACCGCGTTTTAACATGCATGTCCCACACATATCGATTTCCGAAAATTAGAAGAAAAAAGAAAAAGAGACCTACTTATTTTATTATTAATTCGTGTCGAGAATCATTAGCATACTCGTAGTTACCTCCTTGAATTTGACGAGGATGCAAAACGACACCTTGTATCTTTTATGACATGTTTAAGACAAAGGAGAAAAAAAAGAAGACAATAAATAAGCAATATTGTGTACTTATATTGTTTATAATTCATTAAGATATAAATTTAATAACGAATTCTCATTGTTCCTATCAAACAGCACCTGCCATCAAATCTCTTCACCACCCTTGGTTGACTGGTAGAGAATGCTTAAGGCATTAAATCCGCCTTTGTACCTTTTTTGTGTGTATTTTTAAGTGTGAAAAGTTTAAATAAATAAATAAATAAATTAGCTACAGAAAAAAGACACTAAATCTCTAGCTGATGAAAACTGGATCAATAGAACTATCAACAGTATCTAGAAACTCTGGAAGAGGTCTTTGACATATATTTTTGGAAAATATAAACGTTGCACTTTAACATTAGATTTTGCAATCCCACAATTGAAAATAGTATACCAAAATTAATTCAATTACCAAACATGGCCTCACTACCTTTACATCCAAAAGTCGACAAACCAAAGTCCTGTCCGTCCGTGTGCTATGTAAATATATGATAATGTACCACCATTTCACAACTATGTCCTGAAACTAGGGACCCATAAGTTTACGTGTTTATACAAAGGCAGATGTGGGCCTAAATTAATATGTTTTGACTCCATTATCATTACAGATGTGGGTATTTGCATGATGTATTCAGACTAATGTATTGGGTTGGGTTTTAGGTCGGAAACGGTTAAGGTAAGTGATAAATCTTAAATACAATATACATGCTAACACTAAAATATATATGTCACCGTATAATATTATGAACTTCGTTAGTTTATAATTTATTGGTATTACATATTTCCGTTAGATTTTAAACTGTCGAAACATTGTGAACTGGGTGAAATGGGTTAAGTTAGGATAGAAGTGAGACCAACCACGCGCAAGCCGAGCAAGCGAAGCGAGCGGTGCCGTGGCTGCGGCTGGCGAGCGCTTGATTGCAACCCCCGGTTGATGTAGGACTATTGCAGAATATGGGAACAAACATATTGGTTTGGAAGGCTATAGTGGACCGGTTTCCTAAGATTATGTAAAGGCTATGGCCCCCTACCTGACCAATGTTTTATATGAAATACACCGACAAAATGGCAAAACTAGCTCACTCAATAATGGGCCCACGAAAACGGCCGCTAGCACATAGCGACGTAGCGACAAGGGGGCAACACTTCTTGAGGTGCATGAAGAGTGGAGAGGTATTCCATGGCTTTCAGAACAATCCCAGAGCCAGGAAGATGGTCAAGATCCCTACGAGCACTTACTGAATACTTCCTTCCTCCGAGCACGTTTGCTCTTGCGAATCTCCACTCAAGCCGGCCAATAAAGGCAAGAATGAGGTGGGAGTTCTGTTCGTCGTCAGTGTTCACTCCAGCCGGCCAATAAAGGCTAGCCAGAAATGAGGTACAAGACTTCTCCCGGGAGATAGGGTCCGTGGGGTCGCTACTGCCCAACAGCTCGCCACATGCTGTCCTGCGGGTTTCTGTATCTCTCTTGGTCTGGCTCCTTACCCTAGACCCGTTCCGGCAAAGAAAACTCTACCGGCATGGACCTAGAGTTCGGAGCTCACAAGCCCCACCATGACGTCATCATAGAGATACGGCGGTGGGGTTATTATTATTATTATAGGATTACTCGTGTGTCTGTCTGTCTGTCCGTCCGTCATAGTCAATTTGCTCCGAATCTAGTGGACCTAGTAATTTGAAATTTGGTACACATATGAATTTCTGTGACCCAAACTCGAAAGTGTGACGTGTGATAAATGAATTTTTAATATGGGGTTCCCTTTTGGGAGAAAAGATTAAAATAAAAAAAAAACAAGTTTTGCAAACCGTACCGTGCGTGTGGGGCATCAAATGAAAGGACGTGTTGTGAGGTTTTGCTATCATTTTAATATAATTAGTTTTTAATTTATTAAAGAAAATAGATGAAAATTGCCCCCCCCCCCCCCCCCCTTATCTCCGAAACTACTGAGCCTAAAATTTTAAATACAATACAGAGAGAAGTTCTATACTTACAGATTACAGTAAAATCTATAAGAAGTCTATGGTCTTGAAATAAATCACTCAATAGTGTGCGTAGAAACATAAACAGTGCAGTTGGAGTGATGTCACTCCAATTTTTATGTTTTTCAACTAAAATATTAAGCTAAGGTTTAGGTTTTACAACTAAAATGTTAAGTTTGTTCTTGGGGCAAATTCATCCCTACTACGGAACTCTTCATTATGCGTGGTCCGACACGCACTTGGCCGGTTTTTTCTTGTTAATTATGAAACGACAGAAAGGAAAATTAATGCCGCCGGAAAATGGAAAAAACAAGATTGACTCCACTGAAAGCAATAACCGACTTGGCCAATTAGTGGATATTTTTTGGAACTGACTAGTCCACCTATCTCTAATTCATACTTCTAAATTCTTTTCATTACACAAAAGATGGTCCTACATTCCGCACTCCTTCCAATAGAAATGCAAAAAGAATACAGCCTGTAAACTGTAATTGGCTGAACATTAAAGACGACAGACACACATTTAAAACACATTAGTACTTCGCTATCATGTATCAATAATATTGTGTCGCGGAAATTGAATCCATCTAATATATTTGTACGTGGAGGTGCGAGCGTAATGGAGTCGGTATATTTTATTTTGTTTAGTATAATTGTGAACAAAATATGTGTTTTTTTTGTGTCTTGTGACACTCGAATCACATTATCCATGGTTCGGTAAAGTTAGTTATGCCTCTATCACATACAAAAAGCCAGAAATAATAACATGTGACATTCAAAACCTACACTATCCAGTTGCTAAAGTAGAAAACCGCCTTTCGACCAATCACCGAACTGGAGCCATCATGGCCGTCCTAGTGTTTATATGCTGATTACGTGCAAAACCACCTCTGTTCCCATGAATAAAGTCCAAAACCGCCTCTATCCAGGTTGAGGTGCAAAATCGCCACTATCCACTTTTCAATTGAATTGTATGATAAACGGTGGAATGGATTTGTACTTACTATACGAGCCAAGATTTTTTTAATAATTAGTATACATACTACAATCTGTCATCATACACCTAATTCTTATTTTGTAAGATTTGCTTTATAAGTGACACCTACATTTTTTATACTTACTGCATGTTGCCATAATTTATTATTGTATGCCTACTTGGCACCTTTACCTAACATCTGTCTGTATAACCTATGCCCACAATAAAGAGATTTGATTTGATTTGGTCGTGCTTTTAAAATAGAATTTACCCAATTTAAAGATATAACGTATCACAATTTTCGTAGCTCCTAGAAGTGGCGTCACACGTAACAAGTCCCCACATCTCACAGTATCGAGATTATTAATTCGGATATGAATCCGATAGCCGGCGGGATATAAGCATCGAGTTATCGTAATCGAGAATCGGTTCTCGATATATCGAGTAACTCGGTGTATGAGTTACTTTAGTATACCGGCGGATTTTTTACTCGCCTCGGGTTTTTTTATGATTAAAATGTGGGGGGTGGATACTGTGTCCGTTTTTATATAATTTGTTATAAT
Organism: Atethmia centrago; assembly: GCA_905333075.3. NCBI lineage: Eukaryota > Metazoa > Arthropoda > Insecta > Lepidoptera > Noctuidae > Atethmia > Atethmia centrago. The sequence continues at coordinate 22,092,211 of HG995386.1, forward strand.
ATTTGGGGTTCATCGGTCGAAAGTCTATGACTACGGCGGGGACAGGGCGATGCGCCTCAAGTGGAGTTGAGCAGGAAATCTAGTTAGGCGAGCAGATGGCCGATGGAGTAAAGCTGTGACCGAATGGCGGCCAAGGTTAGACCATAGAAACCAGGGCGTCCAAAAGCGCGTTGGGTTAATGATATCGTCAAAGTCGCGGTGAACACCTGCGGGGTAATGAGGGTTTTCTGGCAGCACTGAGACGTCAGGTCCCTGTCAAAAGTGTCAAAGCACCTATATTTTCATTAGTCGTGACCGAATGATGAACGAATGAATGAAACGAATGATGAACGTCATCGTATTATTTTATATTCATTGTCGAAACTGAAGACTCTTGTCAAAGTAGAAATTTATGTATCTAACAAAATAAATAAAAATATAATATATATTTTTATTTATTTTATAAAACAAACTAAATTAATGCAAAAAACAACTGCATAGTTTAAATTATGATGATACAGAGCTACTTTTGCAACGTCTGACTTAATAATAAATATTTACTGATTTAAGCTTGTTTAGTCACACCCTGTACACTCAAACTCAGTCTTTCCCACTTTTCCAACCATACACACACACACACATACACACACACACACACACACGCGCACATACACACACATGACATACAATTAACCATTTTCTTTTCTCTTTTGTTACTTACATACTTGTATATTTATAATGTAAGGGATATCAGCGGAGTCTTCAACTACAGGCATTTCTATGCCTAAATGGAGACTCCTTGATATGCAATGTAAGCCAAAATGATATGAAATAAACTTATTTTATATTTTATTTATTTTTTAAAGTGGCGCCAACTGGTAGCGTGAGTTTTTTTTTCATTGCGTAATACACAGATAGAAGACCTCTTGTGAAAGTGGTGGCGTGATTTTCTTTTTTCATTGCGTAACACAGTAGCAATGGGTTTCATTTTGACAGTTCAACAACAGTCATTGTGTTATTTACGTTGTTGAGCAGACAAATTTCGAGCATATGAAGCAATGGATTAGCAATATCTTTCAAAATCATTCAGGTTGTGATTGATAGTGTGTTAGGGTGCTGGACGCACGGAACCGGGATGGATGCCAGAAAAAGGGGAGGCCTATATGATAGGTACCAGTGGGTGATTCCGAGCTGAAATGATGATGATGATGATTTGGGCTTCTGTAAATGGATAAAGATTGTTTGGAAAACTAGGTAGGTACAGTCGCCAGCGCATTATTTTACCACAAACTGTCAAAGGCGAACGGCAGGCTTGTATGGGACTTTCGTACAGCTAATAAAATTTCGTGTTTTGGGATATTTTTTGTTTTAATTTGTAGTTAATACGATAGACAGAGAAAGAGCAGTGGTGGCCCAGTGGTAACGGCCGCGACTTACGAGTTGTAGGTCGTAGGTTCGAACCCAGACAGGCGCTTTACTTTGTGTAAATTATTTCATCACCACTGCTCTCAAAACGGTGAAGGAAAACATCGTGAGGAAACCGACATGTCCTAGAACCAAAAATTCGAAGACATGTGACATCTACCAATCCGCACTGGGCCCGCGTGGTGGATTACGGCCCACTCCCTCTCACAGAGAGGAGGCCTGTGTCCCAGCAGTGGGAACAATATAGGCTGATTATGATTATGTACGATAGACAAGCCCTTTTCAAATTCTTGGATTTTTAGAACTTGGGACGTAAAAGTTATAACCAGTTTTATTTTTTAAGGTTATGTACCTACTAGTGTACCAATGTAGATTGTAACTTATAGGCACATAAACATTGTTTCGGTAATAAAGTGTATGTTCTAGATTGCTTGTCGCTATTTTTGTAGTGTTTTACTTACTATCAAGTAGGTAAATTGAGATGAGGATCGCACCTACCCAGCGGAGTGCATTAGGAGATATAGATATGTATGTCCAGCAGCTGACTGCAACAGTTTGATAATGATGAAGTCCTGATGGGGTTTTGAGTGTAGGTAAATAAAACAATACAGTTAACAGGTTTTTAAATACATTTATTTTATTTATAATTAATAAATTCTTAATATTACTTCATCTAAGAAGGGGGCAGGTCGGGTAATAGCTTAAATACCAACATAACTGCGTTTAGTTTTCGACTAAATTACGTGTAGTTATTAAAATCTTTTTTTTCTATATTATTAATTAATCCGAACTTCTACAAATAGTACACTTACATGAAAATAAAGTTGCCTAAATATGTGGTACAAATTCTATAATAAAACAACAAGGAAAGTAAGCGGTACGACTGCCGTACACCTTTCTCCAAATTATTTTAAACCTTAAAATGTTGAAGGTTAAGCTCAAGATCGAAAGAGAAATTTGACTGTATGTGGTAATTTGATGTGCTGGCGACTGAACGTAAGTTTAAAATACGCTTCAGTGAATACATTGGAATGTTTCGTCGAATCGTCTAGACTAGAGAAACACCTAAAAGCTATTCATGATTTTATTTATTTATATAAATAAGCACACAAACCAAAAAAAAATATATAAAAAAAATCCTTAGGCCTTTCTCAAAAAATGAGCATTCGTTGAAAAATCGATTGGTTGAAGAATGCAGACCAGAAAAAGTCAATTTTAAATTGAGGTACTGAAAAAAAACCAATTGAAACATAGTTATTGTTTAAGATTATTGAAGTTTAACCCTCCTTCAAAGATCTTTAAGTAATTTGGACCCGAAAAAAGTCAACTTTAGATTGAGGAACTGAAAAAAGCAATTGAAACATAGTTATTGTTTGTAGTACTTATTGTTCCGATTTCCTTCTTCCGCACCAAACACTTCATCCTTCTAATCTTAAGACTAACCTAACAGCACGGAATCCCAAAGATCAATACACAAATATAATACATACACATACACGACTTAAACCAATATGTCTGATAAACGTACAACTGCCGGACAAACTATACGAGGCTAGTCCTCATGTAGTTTGTCCGGCAAAGTTTTACGTCAGCCGGCGCAGATATCGAACTTGTACTCAGACATCTTATTTTGAAGTAGAGTGATATGATTCACACATCATTACTTGAGACTCGGTTTGAGTCAATACTCAATCCTAACTATATACAATGCCACCCGTATTTTTCTTAATATTCATGAAAAAAAATTCAAAAATTAATTTTAATAGGGAGTCTATCTTTATTAAAATATTTTTCATGTAATTCATTTTTTATTTTTTGAGTAGCGTTTGCGACCTTACTTTATTTTTTTTGCTATATTTCCGATTTTATTGGCTCGATTTGGATTCTCTTTATATTAAAATTTGTCGATTATGAAAAAAACGGAGGTGAACACATTTTTTTCTAAAAAAAACAGTGTTAATAACGATTAAGAAAAGGTATGGGGGGATTTTATGGACATAAACTTTTTTTTTTTTGTTTGGGAAATCATCAAAAAACTTCTTCCGCTCTGGGCGGAGCGGGAGGGTGTGTCAGACTCTTACTGACTAAAACCCACCTGTTGTTTCCTGTTGCCTGTGTTGCCAGGGGCCTCAGTAACCATTTAGTACCTTCCCGCGACCCCGGCAGGCATCGGCCCTAGTGGACCCCTACTCTTGTGCTGACGACATCTCTTTGAGGCGCGCGTGGAATACAACGCGCCATCGACCCGGGCCTGGTCTTTACCGGACGGTGAGCCACCCATTGCTCACCGTCCGAAAGCCAGCGCCTACGGTGGCCGAAAATCCGCCCGGGATTCTCGACGCCCAGGGCGTCTCCTGCGGATGGACTTACACTTGTGTTTTTTTAAATAAATACTGTTTTTTTTTAATTTCTTCACCTTTCTCTTTAATGTTTTTCTTAAAGAAATAACAAACGCCTGGAATAAACGTTGGCTTTAAACGTTGTTTCTTTTGTTTTACAGGTAAATAAATCTTTTGTTTAAAGATGATGTACCTGATTATTTAAATGTAATGGAACATATTTTAAATAAAACTTTTGTTTTACAGATAAACGCAATTTCGTTTTTTTTTATTGTTCCCAATTACTGAAGTGGAAGGAATAAATACCATTATATATTATATATATTCTAACTAATATTATAAATACGAAAGTGAGTTTGTTTGTAACGCTTTCACGCTGAAACGGTTGAACCGATTTGCACGAAATTTGGCATATGGGTAGACCATGACCTGGATTAGGAGATAGAATAAAAGGAAGAAAAGAGTTCAGTAAAGAAGATTTTAGATGATAAATCGATTGCAAAATAAAATTATTCTCTCTTATAATTTTTTTTCTGATATTCCCACGGGATCGAGACTTATGCGGGTGAAACCCCGGGGCGCAACTAGTACTCAATGCTTTATTTGCATTCCACAATGTGTATTTAGTTGGTAACTTAAAATTATATGTGATCATTACCCTGGACAGGACCCTGTCGGGCACAGCAAAATGCTACCATTTTGGTGAGGAGAGAGGAAACTCAATAAGAAATCTAGTAAAAAAAATGTATATAAATCACAGTTTTCATAACCTATAATCAAGAGAATCATTTAACTTAATTATAATAATCAGTCTCAAATGTAATAAAATAAGATAGATTTTAAATAATCAGTCTTAAAAATTACTGCAGAGCAACGAACGTTTTACATAGTGGAACGTTCTTTTTATCTTTGTAACAATAACAACTAAACATAATCATCTGTAAAACACTAAACAATTTTGTAAAACATTTTTGTGCCTGACAGTACATTTGATCAAATGCTTTGAATTAAATTAATCGAATCGGGGGCGTTGGCCACAAGTGCCTCGACCACTGGGGGCCTAAGCCACGGACCCAGGAAACTTTGAAAAACTTAGCTTATCAGTCTTCTGATATGATGTCTTCTGGTCTGGGGGGTAACCATCACCTCTTATAGCAGTATTATTATAATATTACTTCACAGTGGGAAAGTGATGGAGCTATACAGGACTTATAGCTCCATCTCTTTCTCACGCTGAAGTAATATTGAAGTAATACTGCTATAAGAGGTGATGGTTACCCCTCTGATGATATGTCATAGAATAGATTTATTGTGTCATGTGGGTTGAAAAATGATATAGTGTCAGTTTAAGCTAGCGAAGCTCCGCAGACGTGATGTATATCGATATCTATAAATGATTAAACAAAAATAAAATTGTCTTTGTGTAAGTGTATTTTTTTTTGGGGCCAATGACCCTACCTGGGTCAAATTAACTAGTGGAACTCCACGTACGTACTGGATATCGATAGTAAATTATCTTAGCGATTAAAACAAAAAAACCCGTTTTTTCAACTCATACTCACTTCGAGTAACTAGGTACATATAATGTCGTTGTAAACCTATAGCCATTTTAAATTATGTTGTAAGTGGTACAAGGCATAAGCTATCTAATTTGAAAAATCTATAAAAGCTGAAAGTAAATTCGAAATAATTAAAAACCAAAACTTTTGAAAACTAACAGTGGCCATTTAAATGCTACATTTGAACCGATACAATAACAAACCCGGTAAATAAGGCTGTACTCACAGTTGATGGTCCACTGCGCATTACAGAATCAGCTGACGATCGGAGAACGTCGCGAATCTCACGTATTTCATCGCTCGCTGCCTGATATACTTGTATTGTTACATATGGATTGAATATCTCTATAGAGCTGTTTGAACACCCGAATACGCAATGATGGGGCGGATCTTTCTGTATGATAATTATATTGGTAATTTGGTTTACATGGGTTTTTATTCTTATTATTTTATGTATCTTTTAGATAGATTATTATCTATTTTGTGAATGTAGGCTACAGCCACAACATCACACAACACAACATAACAGCTAACATTGTAGGCTGTGTAGACTCTCAGATGATTCGATTTGTTAACCATTTTCTATTTACCTAGTACTATGTACCTGGTACTTCTTGACAGGCCTACACTGTCCTCCCATATCTATTAACACTGTGATTTGAAAACATTGTAAAAGCCAATGATTTTTAAAAGAGTAACCATGGACTCTCTTGTCGGCTCTTCTCCATAGGTTACGACCAATTGGATCCGTGCACCTAGCTTCTGACGTTTCATAAGTGCCCATGTAGGTTTATGTGAAATAAAAATATTTTTATTTAATTTGATTTGTATACACTGTCCTCACATATTATTATATCATCTGCCTAGCCTTTTCCCAACTACGTTGGTGTCGGCTTCTAGTCTTACCGGATACAGCTGACTACCAGTATTTTACATGGAGCTACTGCCTATCTGACCTCCACAACCCAGTTACTGGGTAACACGATACCCCTTGGTAAGAATGGTTGTCAGACTTTCGAGCTTCTTCTTATCTACAAATGGCAGCCGGGACCAACGGCTTAACGTGCTTTCCGAGGCACGGAGGGGTCTTGGTATGTAAAGATGGTCACCCATCCACGGACCAACCCCGGCAAGCGTAGCTTAACCTGATCGATCGACCCGTGCGGCTGTTATTACTTAGACACAAGCCCCTCCCGTATTAACACTGTAATTATAATGTAAAAGCCAATTATTTTTAAAAGAGTAACCGTGGATTTTTTGCGGGCTCTTCTCGATAGGAAATGACCAATTGGAACGGTGCATCTGCAGCTTCTCACTATTAATAATGGAGCCCATGGAGGTTTATGTCAAATAAAATACTTAATTTTGATTCAGTGATACTATTTGTGTATCTTATAGCACCGACGGACTGACCAAAAAGATAGCAGGACGAGAAGTGTGAAGCGGAAGCTGATGAGACCTTTTCCCAGCAGTTGGACAGTACAGGTTAATAAAAAATAAAAATCTACAGTACCTAATAGTGTATTATGTTAAAGCCTAGTTTACGAAGCTCTTCAATAATACACTAGGTCATAATGACTCCTATGTTATTGGTTCTGATTTTGTAAGCATCTAAAGGTCAATTTTACCGAACCGTATGTGACTGTGATCATGTTATATTAGGTCACACGCTAGGAAATAATTATTTCAAAGGGTCTCGCCATTATCGAAATCGAGACTATATCATCATCATCATCATCATTTCAGCCGAAAAACGCCCACTGCTTGACATAGGCAAGCACCGCCACTTCGGTTATGTGCTTCCCGCATCCAGCGGATTCCTGCGGCCTTCACAAGGTCACCGGTACACCTTGTGGCCTTCCAACGCTACGTCTTCTAGTACGCGGTCGCCACCCCAGAACCTTTAGGTCCCATAAGCCAATGTCCTGCGAGCAATGTGCCCTGCCCACTGCCACTTCAGTTTGACAATTAGAGACTATACAAGGTGTCGTTTTGCATCCTCGTAAAATTCAAGGAGGTAACTATGCTAATGATTCTCGACAAGAATCAATAATAAAATGAGTAGGTAATTTTTTTTTCTAATTTTTAGAAAATTGGCATGGGTGAGACACGCATGTTAAAACGCGGTCCGTGTGATATCGCACTGTAATTGCCCTTTTACACACACAGTAACGCATACGCAAAGGTTTATTCTGTTCGGTGAAGGTGGTGTATTCTAAAGTACTTTTAAACTTAAGTAACTAAAAAAACAAGTATGTATTAATTATTGAGTAGGTATCGTAATTTTATTTGATTAAGTATGTCTTTCATAGCAGCCTCCTGAAATTTGACGAGGATTCAAAATGACATCTTGTATATAAGCATGACCATGACCTACCTTTAGTTATCTTAAAATAGAAAAAAACCCTATTTGAATTTAGAATTTATTTCAAATAACAATTATTGGAGTACAAACAACTCTATAACCATACAATAGCTCAAACACGCGATGTGTACAAATCAAATAGGCCGCGTCTTGGTAGCCAATCAACAATTTCAAGATGTTTGCTCAGAGACTGTCTGTCTGAGCGTCTTGCAAGACGACCGGGATTATGTGCCGGCATCTAGAGAAAACGTTAGGCATCTTGGAATATCCTTTGAATTTGGTTAAAGGATATTTGTTTGAGATTTGGTCAAGGCATTTGATGGTTCTGTGAATGTGAGCGAATTATTTGGGACTAAGCTTGTAGCTTGGTGTATGATTTCGTTTAAACTGAAGATCATCTTCTGGTAAAGGCAGACTCTTCGCACTTCACTGAAGATAAAATACTATTTATTATAATATATCTGTAAGCATGAAATTAATGGATCTCCGTAACACTGGTTTTGACATCCAGCGAGCTTAGCATGACGGTTTCTATTTAATAGAAATAGAAACCGACATGCTTCAGCCTGCTACTGTAGAGTAGAAATCGCTTGACTACATTTTTCGGTAGAAAACTGGCAACCGTAGACAAAACGCTTCTTTGCGGTTCTCGTGCTAAGCCTGCAGCTATCGTAAAACTTAGTAGGTAAATGTTTGTGCGATGGAATTCCACAACTTTCTAAAAACCCCTTATTAAGGTAACTTGTGTAACTAACACACTGATGACACTAAATAACTGAGCATTCGGTCAGAATAACTAATAGCAACACTTTATACCTTTATACATACATACATAATCAGCCTATAATGTTCCCACTGCTGGGACACAGGCCTCCTCTCTGCGAGAGGGAGTGGGCCGTAATCCACCACGCGGGCCCAGTGCGGGTAGGTAGATGTCACATGTCTTCGAATTTTTGGTTCTAGGACATGCCGGTTTCCTCACGATGTTTTCCTTCACCGTTTTTGAGAGCAGTGGTGATGAAATAATTTACACAAAGTAAAGCGCCTGTCCGGGTTCGACCCTACGACGTACAAACATACACAAACCTATATGATCTTACCTTACCTTACCTTATACCTTTATGATCGAATTAAATTGTCATCGATCTCAATCAATCTGCCTAGCTTTTTTCTCAACTATGTTGGGTCAGATTCTAGTCTAGCCGGATGCAGCTGAATACCAGTATTTTACATGGAGCGACTGCATAACTGACCTCTACAACCCAGTGGTAATACGATATCCCTTTAATAATAATGATAATAATGGTAATAATAATAATGGTGATAATGGTGATAATAATGGTAAGCCTGGTTGTCAGAATTTCGGGCTTGTGACAACCCGTAACGACTGTCAAAGTTCCATGAATGACAGCCAGGACCAACGGCGTAACGTTCTTTCCGAGGCACGGAGGACTCGCAGTCACTTATCCACGAACCAACGCCGGCAAGCGTAGCTGAACCTAATGGGTCGAGCCGTGCAGCTGTTTTTACGTAGCCACGAGCTCCTCATCAAATTAAATTGATGATTATAATAATTATAATGCAGGTAGTTAGTATCCATTAAAGTCCGAAGCGTAATGCTTGATATGATGAATAATTCAAATGTATCGGAGATTTTATCTCAAAAATTGTTGTACGGAAGAATATCATTATACCATTAGCTTGTCGTCATTAGGTATGTCACTTAAGGCGCAGATATATGATTTTAGTGACTTTTATATCGGTTATTATGCCTTCATATAATGGAAGTATGTAATGCAAAAAATAGATGTTAAACTAGAACGCATGCATATCAATTCTATATGTGAATATTTAAGTATTGTAGTAATATATTGTATGAAATAAATTCAGGAAGTAAGGTCAGACCAAAGCATAAAAAACGCTATTACTTTCAAACGACTTGATAGTTTCATGATGTTTTTTGTATGAATAGACTATTAATTTTATTGTCCATAATTCTATGTGGTTTTGTTCAAATATTCATATTTTCGTTCCTAAAAATAAATATTCCCTGTGAAACCGAACGGCGGCACAGGTGTGAGCGTGACGCGAATTTGTTTGGCCAAGGTCAACGGCGATTACCCGATACTTAAGTAGGTGAATTAATGTAAGGTAAGGTGTACCTTAATTGGGCAATTGCATTATTTAGATGCTGAGAGCAGTGGTGGCCCAGTGGTAATGGCCGCGACTTATAGTTGTAGGTCGTAGGTTGGAACCCGGACAGGCGCTTTATTTTGTGTAAATAATTTCATCACCACTGCTCTCAAAACGGTGAAGGAAAACATCGTGAGGAAACCCACATGTCATAGAACCAAAAATTCGAATACATGTGACATCTACCAACCCGCACTGGGCCCGCGTGGTGGATTACAGCCCACTCCCTCTAACAGAGAGGAGGCCTGTGTCCCTGCAGTGGGAACATTATAGGCTGATTATGTTATTTAGCTCTTTTGAATAAGAATAGTTACATGGTAAGGTCATGTTGAGAAGATGAATGAAAAGCGACTAACCAAAGGTCTCAAGAAAGGGAGAAGACAGAACAAGGAAGAACGAACAAGGAAAATGTGAGTGGAAGGGAGTGCCGGGAGGGGACGGCCTAGAAGGACATAAATTAAGTGTCAATATTGGTGATGCTCTTCAGAAAGGTCAGTTGCGTAGTACTCGCAACCGGCGTGCGTGTATGATCTGATGTATGAACGTAAATGAAGCAAAAGGAGTATGTAAGGATCGTAGCAGGTGGTTCATTATCGTGGTTATGGTATAAGCCAGGTAGCACGTTTTAGACATACAAACAAAACAATCAAAATCAGGCTAAATCCAGTCTAAATCCAAACAAAACAGACACCTAACTCCACCATGTAAGCAAAACGATAATAGCAATGGAGTTGTTACAACTGAAGTTACGACAATCGTTCCAAGGAGGTTAGACTTCGCGGGCTTGCGGACGGTGAGCAATGGATAGCTCACCGTCCGGTAAGGACCAGGCCCGGGTCGACGGCGCGTTGTATTCCACGCGCGCCTCAAAGAGATGTCGTCAGCACAAAGGTAGGGGTCCACTAGGGCCGATGCCTGCCGGGGTCGCGGGAAGGTACTTATGGGTCACCGAGGCCCCCGCAACACAGGCAACAGGAAGGAATACGGGTGGGTTGTAGTCAGTAAGAGTCTGACACACCCTCCCGCCCCGCACAGAGCGGGAGAAGTTATTTGATGATTTCCTACCCAAAAAAAAAATAAAAAGGACGTTAGACTTTGTATGGAAAATGGACTATGAAACGAATGAGAAACGTGTATGCGTCAATAAATCGGATGTGGCCCGAAAAATTACACATGTTTTTTTTGGCCTTAGTTCCAAAAAACACATGTGTAATTTTTCGGACCACATCCTTCATAATCTGCCTAGCCTTTTCCCAACTATGTTGGGGTTGGCGTCCAGTCTAACCGAAAGCAGCTGTATACCAGTATTTATGTGGAGCGCCTGCCTATCAGATCTCCACAACCCCATAACTGGGTAACACGATACCCCTTGGTAAGACTTGTCAGACTTTTGGGCTTCTACCCGTAACGACTCTAAAGATCTATGAATAACAGCCGGGACCAATGGCTTAACGTGCTTTTCGAGGCACGGAGGGGTTTCAATATGTAATCGATGTTCACCCATCCACGAACCGACCGCGGCAAGCGTAGCTTAAGGCGCTGACAAGACCCAATTGACCAAAATAGGCTTCTCTTAAGAAACAAATTTGCAAAATCTGTATAGCTTGTGGTAGCGGAAAAAATATATGTTTATTTTGAACATATTTCCCAGAACTTGGTTGTTACCGAAACACGTTTTGAAAAAACATTCTCGATACAAACTAACGTTAAACTAACCTCTTACCTTGAGTTCTAATCTAAATTATCTGCATTAAATATCAACATACGTTACGTATTTAATTAATAACAAAAACGTCTTATTTGAATGCAGAACTTGTTTGTTTTTTATTTTCTACTCAATTTTGAGTAAATAGAGAATTGCTTCATATTTTGCAATAAATTACAAGCGTTGTGTCATCGCGCTTCTCTTTATTTTCTATGCAATCTGACAATGACCGCGGTTTAGGTGTTTTCAGCGTCTTAACCTTCGATTGATCCGTGTGTGGCTGTTATCATGTAGCTACGCGCCCAGCCCAAAACAAGAAAAACTGTTAAACAAAATACTAGCTCGTATAATTGAATCGATCGATTAATGTTGATGAAAAATATCAATGTTTATAAGGAATATTTCTTTCTTTCTTTACCCAAATAAATAAACAGTTACCTACATCATTTTTCAGAACATTCTTTATAATGACGTGTTCTTACAATGTCAGACTCGTAAACTGTCCGTCTTGAAAAACAAAAACCCTGTCTCTATTTCTTCATAGACCAATTCCCCTCAGTCTCCTTTTATCGTCAAAACGCCACACAATTTCAACAATGTACGAGAATTGGAAGTGTGTTCCCTTAGCGTTACATAGGAACAAATCAAGTGCTATAAACTAAACGTAGCGTCACTGCGATTATCTCGGGTTTCTCACACACTGTCCTGGCCATTTGTTTAAATTACATTAGCGTGTGCATACTTTGGTTAGGATTGTTGCGTACTGCGGGGCGATGGAGGTGCGAAGGATCTTGTATGCTTTGTTATATCTCAGAACACATGCACTAATAGAGATACGAAGTATGAATAATATGGTCTAATCTGACCATTTTTTTTTGCAAAACGCTAGGATTTTTTTTTTTTTTTGATTTGAAATCGTCAAATAACTTCTCCCGCTCTGGGCGGAGCGCGAGGGTGTGTCAGACTCATACTGACTAACACCCACCCGTATTCCTTCCTGTTGCCTGTGTTGCCAGGGGCCTCGGTGACCCATTAGTACCTTCCCGCGACCCCGGCAGGCATCGGCCCTAGTGGACCCCTACATTTGTGCTGACGACATCTCGTTGAGGCGCGCGTTTAATACAACGCGTGTTCGACCCGGGAAAACGCTAGGATAGGAAGGATGTTCGCTTCGATCAATAATGTTATTTTTAAAGATCGAAATATGCTGTTGAATGCTTAGTGATGTATCATACAACATATAAATAAATGGTCATTCTCTCAAAAAATAGTCTTTGGTACTTTTTTTTTCTCAGAACTTATGAAAGTTATTGATTCGAACAATTTTATTTCGTTGCATGCTTTGTTATATCTCAGAGCACATGAACCAATAGAGATACGAAGTATGAGTAATATGGTCTCACTGGTCTAGCTAAGATTCTAATCCGACTTTTTTTGCAAAACATGTACCTATGGATAATTGCTTCGATCAATAATGTTATTTTTAAAGATCAAAATCTGCTGTTAAATGCTAAATGATGTATCAAACAACATAAAAATGATTAGTTATATTCTCAAAAAAAAAAAAAAACATTGGTACTTTTTCTCAGAAGTTTGTTAATTAGAACAATTTTATTTCGTTAGTAGACGTGATTGCACAAAATCTACCAACCATATATTTTTTCTCTTTTTTGTAGGTGTCTGTTTAATAACCCATTTCTATTTCTATAAAGACCAAATTAAGCTCAGTCTCCCTTTATAACCAAAACGCCACACAATTGTAACAATGTACGTGACTTTGGTTAGGACTGTTGGGTACGACAGAGAGATAAAGGTGCGAAGGATCTTGCACGCTTTGTTCTGGGATTCGTCATCATCATCATCAGACCATAGCAGTTCACTGCTGGACATTGGCCTCGCCAATTACACGCCATTCATCTCGATTCTCGGCAACTCTCATCCAGCTGATTCTTTATTATGCTACGGCTCCATTGTCGCGATAAAGCGAACTACACTTCTCTGTTTCTCAGCCAGACGTCGAGCGGTGTGCGAGAGAGATCGCGCGAAGTATAGTTCACGTTATCGCAATAATTTAGCCGCGGCATTAGATTATTGTTATACCTACACTTAATGCTGGGGCCACATTTTCGCGATAAAGCGAATTACACTTCGCGCGCTCTCTCTCGCACTCCGATCGATGTCTCGCTGTACAACAGAGAGCGCTATCGTTCGCGTTATCGCGTAGCATAACTGTATAATGTACAGAGGCACACTTGCTTTTCCAACTTCACTTTATACGTTGGCAAAATGTTACACATCGGCATTGCTTGTCATATTAAAGAATATACTGAAATGGAATACTATTGAAAGCTATAACAATATTATAGCTTCCAGCCCTCACTGGCACACAAACATTCTCTCTTGTGTGAAGTGAACACGCGTGGGCGCGAGTTCGTGATGCGTGCTCGCAGATTAAATTGCATTAATGCAATATACTAACATACTTAAAGCTTAATCTTTTTGTTGCACATATTTCGCGCTGCAAATAAATATGTTCAATTTATGTTTTGTTAAAGAGTTTATTTGTTCTGAGTTTTGTTTCCTTATTGAAGGTTAGAAGATAAAAATAATGATCTTGGTCTACTTATAAATGTTATATCTAAATTGAACACAGTGAATAGTGTTTTTTTTCCTGAGGTTACTTAGTTAAATAATAATAATCAAAGAGGGCACGAGGGAAAATATAAAAAAAAACCTATTCAAACTTTTTCTGAAAACCGTTTTTATCTGTGCCTGGTGGAAAGCACAGATAAAAATGGTTAAAGCAGCTCGTGGATAGCTTTTTTTTATGTTAGCCTACACTGTCCTACTGCTAAGCAAATAACAAAAGAAAATGTTCTTGCAATATGCCACCGCAATATTATGGCCTTATCAATTAATTCAGCACCTTACAAAGTGCTTTCCTCATTTAGCTTTCTGGGAGGCAACCCACGTTGGACGATGTAGCCTAATAAATAACAATTAAACCTGCTCAATTTCAGCATAGTAATTTGTACTTTCGCAAACGAGCGCGCCACACAGGAGTTGCGAATATGCACACACGCATGCATACAGCAGTGCATTGCTGGCCCAGTGGTAATGGCCCTGACTTATGTATTAGGTCGTGGATTCGAACCCAGGCAGGCAATTTAGTTTGTGTAAATTCATCACCACTGCTCTCAAAACGGTGAAGGAAAACGTCGTGAGGAAACCGGCATGGCCTAGAACCAAAAAATCGAAGACATGAGACATCTTCCAACCCGCACCAGGCCCGCGTGGTGGATTACGGCCCACTCCTTCTAACCGAGAGGAGGCCTGTGTCCCAGCAGTGGGAACATTATAGGCTGATTGATTGATTATGCATGCAATACGCATACATGATTCAACTATAAACTGAAATGTCTTCGTGTAGGTTAATAAACAAACCGACTTTCCGACCTCGCCGCCGAGGTGCCTCGTCAAGACCCCGATGTAACCATCCCCCCGACCCTTGCTCGACGAAATGCCAGCCCAGCTTTAAATTCCCCTATAACAATAATTATCCAGTTCTGATCCAGCCTGTCCCACTTTGCTGTCCTCCCCCCAGGCGACGCCCTAAGCCGAAGTTCGTACCCCACAGGGGGTGCCCTTAGCGTGCAGTCGCTTAGCAACATAAGAAATTTGCCCCTGGCTGAAGGCTTTGAGTTAGCTTAAGGCAGCCACAGGATAGTCAGGTTAAATAGTCATGACATGTCAAGGTCAGCTGCGAGATGCCATACATAAAAAAAATAAAGTAGGTTAGTACGGTTTACCTGTGGACTTAACCAGCAATGAACTTGGATGCTGTCTTATCCCGTGTGTCAGTTATGGTTATCTTATAACTATTATGGGTAAGTACGGCTATAGGTGATCTTGGGGTCCGTAGGTATCCTTTTTTAGGGTTCCGTAGTAAACAAGGAACCCTAATAGTTTCGCCATGTCCGTCTATCCCCGCTTTACCTCAGAGACGCATAGTTCTAGATAGCTGTAATTTGGCATAGGTATACATATCAATCACGCCGACAAATTTGTAAAATATTTTTTTTTTTAGGGTACCTCCCTTGTACGTAATGTGGGGATGATATTTTTATTTCTCGTCTATCCCATAGTGTGGTGTATCGTTAGACAGACCGTTCGAAAACAAATTACGGGTGTGTGAATATCATTATTCGATTTTGATCCATTTGCGTGTTAATATTTGTTAGAGTCATGTGTGTGTCCCCGCCAGCTAAATGGTTGTTTATGGAGATGTGAAAAAAATCATGGCAGTAGTGCATATAATGAAATTAAAAGGAAAACTATCACAGCTAAGTAGGCTTTACAAGTTAACGAGTAATAGTCGACCAACTTAAATTTCCAGTTGGAGAATTGACCGTGACATATATATATATGTATGGGAGAACATGTTTTTCAATTACAATGTTGTTTGTTTTTGGAATAAGCTTTTTCTTGAGCATGTGCAGTTTTTTTTTTAAACGAGTACCATATCAATATCACTATGATATTATAAAACAAAGTCTCTCCGCCGCGTCTGTCTGTTTGAACGCGATAAACTCAAAAACTCCCAAACAGATTTTCATACGGGTTTCACCAATAGACGAAGTGATTCATGAGGCATGCTTAAGTGTATAATTCATTATTGATTTGTGAAAATTGGCTGAAATATTGTTGAAGATGTCGGAAAAATCATAACGACTAAGAGCTTGGCGTGCGCCGCGTAAACCAATAAAGTTATATGAAAACAATGTATTACGGAATTAATACATTGTTTACCTGGATTAACACATAGGGTACTATTAATCCTGGTAGTACGTTCCCGTGGGATATTTTATGACATCCACGCTGGCGAAACCGCGGACAATATAAGGATAAATATAACTATAGCTAGTAATATGATACAACACTTTTAATTAAATCATTAATCAAAATCATAATATTTTATTTCACATAAACCTACATGGTCACTTATGAGACATCAGAACGTCAGGTGCACGGTTCCAATGGGTCGTTTCCTAAGGAGAAGAGCCGGCAGGAAACTATAATAATAATAATAATAAATCTTTATTGGAACAAAAACACATTTTACAATTGATTGCGTACGTAAATAGCCACATTAGTTACGAAACTGTGTCGCAGCTATTAACGCCCACCTCCAAGAGGGAGACACAGCGTTCCAGTACAGAGAAAACAAATAAAATAGTAAAATTTATAAGTAATAAACAATTAAAGTAGTAAATAATAAAAAATTAAATAGGTACCTAAGTGTTAGTTAAGTTGTGCATGCGGGAGTGTTGTATGTGAGTGTAGTGCGTGTCTGTGGGGTGTAAGTGTAGAGTGTGTTTGTGGAACCTCCCCACGAGCACACTCCTCGCTACGTGTATATGATGTGCATGTCTGAGGAAGAAAGATATTTAGGGTTTAACTAGATTCTCCAACTCTTCGTATGTGAGATTATGAAGCCATTGATCAATTTTCCTTTTGCAATCCCGGAGAGTACATGGATAAATTGTTAGAACTTTATTTATTCTATTATAAAGCACGGGACTGAAGAAAATGAACTGGCGGCGGACAATTTCTAATTTAACGGCTGGTGTCGGGCAAACTCTGTCCGTTCGGCGTTTATGTTTTCTAAACTCTGGGTCAAAAGACAAGTTGGAATGTTTACGCAACATTGTACTTAGCGCAAAAGAGTGCCTTACCGTAGGTAGCCTCCAAAGCGTGTACAATTCGCAGGTAGGGAAGCGATAGGGTTTGAAGGCCATAACCTTAAGAACAGCCCTCTGCGCCCTCTCCAAACGCAGCAGAAGACATTTACCAGCACCACCCCAAGCCGAAATACAGTACGTTAAAATGGAATGAGCAAGAGCAAAGTACACAGTTCTCAGGGTAGAGAAATTGGCGGAGGTCCTTAGATTTTTAAAAACAAAAATTAATTTTCTAACCCTAGATACCAGTGATTTGATCTGCTCACTCCACGTCAACCCGCTGTCGACCCAGACTCCAAGATATTTTATTGAGTCCGTGCGCTTAACTTCAGGACAGCCACAGATGTCAGTCCTAGTTGTATGGCACGCATGAGCAGTCAGACGGAAGGGTGGGGCTGGCTGTGACGCTTTCCTTGGACTAAAAGTGATAAATCTGGTTTTATCCAAGTTGAGGGTGAGCAAATTCTGTGTCAGCCATCTCATAGTCACTCGCAAGGCTGACTCTGCCTGAAGCCGAGCTTCGTTCCAGTCACTGCCTCGAACCAGGATAACAGTGTCATCAGCGTAAGCAATTACTTTGGAGTTTCTTAGATCAAGTTTACAGAGCTCGTTTATGTAAACCAAGAAAAGGGTAGGTCCTAAGACACTACCTTGTGGTACTCCATAGGAGAGGAATGCTTCTTTGCTGGTGTGGTTGTTTATCCTGACGATTTGCGAGCGACCACTGAGGTAACTCTTAAATAGATTAAGCGGTAGGCCTCGTATAGGTACCAATCTTTTCCAGTTTTTTGAGTAGAAGGGGGACAGAGACAGTGTCAAAGGCTTTAGAAAGATCAAGGAAGATAGCGATAGATTTATCCTTGCTGTTTAGGTTTTGAGCTACTGAACCTATTAATTCTAATATGGCATCCTCTGTGTTTTTGCCTGACCTGAATCCATATTGGTTATTTGCGAGTATATTTTGTGAGTTAAGGTAATCCAGCAGACGTTTATTAATTACTTTTTCGAGGAGCTTAGATAGAATTGATAATACAGATATGGGTCTGTAGTTATTGACACTGTCTCTGTCTCCACTCTTGTGAATAGGGTGCACAACAGCCTTTTTGAACACCGTTGGGAATATTCCAGATGTAAGGGCAAGGTTGAACACGTGGCAGATAACTGGGACAAGTGTGTTTCTAGCACTATAGATTACATTTGCGGGGATGCCATCCCAACCCGCAGCACTAGTTAGTCGAAGGCCACGAATAAGATAATCTATCTCTTCGTTGTCCGTGCCAAAAATAGCCATCGAGTTAGGGTGGACATCAAAACTACCAGAGTCAGAGGTGTTGCTAGAGGTATAGTTTGGGGAGTTAAAAATTTTAGCGGCCAGTTTTGGTCCGACATTTGCAAAGAAGTCGTTGACAGAGTCAAGTGATTTAGTTGGATCTGGAGTAAGCGATAATAACTCACTGGCAGAGGACTCACTTTTTTGAAGGTTGGAGATAGTTTTGATGAGATTCCAGGTAGCTTTCGGGTTCTTGCGATGTTTTTCAAATTCATGTCGTTCATATTCTCGTTTTAATTTCTTTAACAGATTGTTGCAAAATTTTTTATATCGATTGTAGGTTACTTTTAAAGTAGTATTTTCAGCATCCCTCCTCATTTTGCGGTACATGTTGTCCCGGTTTCGAATACACCTAAGAAGCCCAGGTGTGATCCATGGCTTAATAATGCGTTTTCGGTTCGGGACAACAGAATCACGACTATTTTCATCTACAATTGAGGAAACAATTTTGACCATGGTGGATGCAGCAGTTTCAGCATCCTGACAACTCATAACGGGAGTAAAGTCAACATTCTCAAGAGCAACTACGCAAGCATTAATGTTTACACGATGCTGCCGGGAAGGTGATTTAGGGATATCTAATTTCAAATTACAGAAAACTACAACAGGAGCATGATCAGTAATTAGAGAGTCAAGAACTAAGGTAATAGCTGGTTTATTTGATTTTAACATAACGTGGTCAATGCAACTATCGTTGCGTGTCGGGAAAACATGAGCCGGCAACAAGGCATGTGACGCAACAGCATTTAGGTACATGTCTGAGTTCGAATCAACCCAATTTGGTGCTATATTTATGTTGATATCTCCAACCAAAATAACGGTTCTAAAATTATTTAATGAATTGAGGATAACATCGAGACTGGTAATAAAGTGGTGAATATTCCTATTTGAAGGTGACCTATATACAGCGATAAGCGCCACCTCATTTTTAAAGGAGATGGGCAATCCTGGGCCCAGCAGTTAACTAGTTGAAATGTTTATTAAAAAAACCGTTATATTTTTCTAAAGTAAATCACAAAATACAGTACCATGTTTCTATCTAGGAAGCGAGAAAAGTTAAATTAAGTTATGAAACTAAATAATCGATTAAATAAATGCCTGAATTCTTAGTAATCGATATCAATAATCGGTATAATCTCAGAATATGTATGAAAATCGAGTGACAAGTGCTTATCAATCTTTTCGTGGAATCGATTCATAGCGAATCGAGTTCCTTTAATTTTTCTTCAGTTGGCAACACTGGTCACTGACTGACAGATGACAGACAAATAACCCGGCAAGCGTTTGTTTTCAATGTTTTCTTTCATTTTGAGTGCTCACGTATTTTCCATGTTTTATTGTATAACTCCACGACCTCGGCTTTGCATGTTATAAAGGACTATTCGACGGATCTTGCTACTTTGAATTACCTGGCTCTCTATTTTGGACAACTGATTACGCCTATCGATCGGATATTGACGACATGGATCGCTGTGTGAATTGTACCATTGCGACTGGTCGCAGTAACTCTATTGGCAGAAGAGTCTTGGATGTTGAGGCGATTTTATCAGTTATTCGTCAGTGGCGTGCATCTCAGCTTGTAAGTACCTATAAAAGTCGAGCTATTGGCCTATCAAGCGAACAAAACCAGACTTATGTACCTACTGTTTACGGTCTCCGGTGACATGTATGTCCGCTGTCTCTTTGTTGGATAGCATATATTAAAACAACACTTACTTAATACCTAATTAGTTGATTAATTAGCCATACGAATCTATGGAATGTGCCGTTTGACCATTTCACTCATAAAAAAGGTGTAGGTAACCATCAAGTCCCGATGGGACCGATTCGGTCCCAGACTTTGGTGCTTTGAGGTGTTGACAGTTATTGGGACCATTTCGGTCTTGGCCGGGACGTAGCGATTTGGTTGAACATGCATTAGGATTAGGTACATGTAATGAAGCTTGTTTATGGTTGAACATGATTTAAATAGTTAACTTATTTCAGGTAGGTAACCAGTGAGAACTATGTATGCCCAGCATGTTGGAATGTGGCCCAAGATGTGGTTCTTGGAAGACGTCCGATTAAAGTACCAACCCAAGTTGGCCATTCCAGTGTGTGTGTCGGCTGCCGCAACCACCTTCTTCGCAATGAGTTTGCTCGTGATTAATTCCATGTTAGGCTGTTATTGTAATTGTATTGTAGGAAGAAGGACTGTAGGCTGATGTGCCTTCTTGTTATCTTGCCCAACATATTATGCACATTACATGTAATGAAAAGAACAAAACTTAGATGACATTCTCATAATTATTGAAGATGAATAATGAATATTTTATACATATTGGTGTTTTATTTTACTTTCTCTTCTTCCTGTTTTAAAAGGTACCTACTGCTTCTAAGTTCAGGATATTGGACTTGTCTTCGACTGTAGCGACTGTCCAGGGCGTGCCAAATGTGTCAGATCTTCGACAAGTCACACTTGGAGACTCTCTTCTTGAACTCCATGCAAAAACCCATTACACAAGCGAAGCCGTTCAAAAATATTTCGCAAATAACACCAAAAAACTACAATGTTATTAATGTAACCTCACTTTTACTATACTTCATATAACTTGATTCCTGGATAGCCGAATTTCACCAAATTTTCAGTGAGGCCTTGTTATTATATCCTCTTACTAATAAGGCTAGTTTGCTTGAGTTAACACCTGGGCCCAGAAACCTATGGAGGCTTTCCCTTCTCCTTTGATTATAAGACAATTTGCATCAGCGAGTATAGGCTTTTCTAAAAGGAACTGTAACTCTACCTTAGTATACACCACAACACCATCATTTTGGTTTGAGTGATCAGAATAATTAGATACAAAACCCGGTATCGAGGGAAGATGAGGGCATTTACGTAACCAGCATTCCGATAAGACCACGACGTCAAATTGTGTCTTTATTCGATGCAGCAATATCAGGAGGTTGTTAAAATTTGCAGTGCTGCCGATGCTTCTGATGTTAACGTGAAAAATTTTTAAGCCGTGATAAACATTATGCAGGTATGAGTCAACTTGTTCCGGGGAACATTGATGTGATGCTGAAGCTGAGAGGTGTTCTATATCATCTATTATTTTAACATTATCATTCATAATCGAAGCAGAGAACAAACAGGTGATTTGAGTTATTGAACGTAACATAGCAAAATCCGAAATGACTGGAGATTGTACAGGAGAAACCAAGGTGAACAGAATAAATCTTCCGTTGTGAGTATAGCGAATGTAAGTAGTAATGTGTGTATATAGTGATGTTACAATGATGATATAACATTGGTGACGTATTAACTAATTTTAGAACATGCATGATAATTACTAATAGGATATTTATATTTTTAAATCTTCGAATAAATATTTCTACGTAGTAAGTTACGGTAATAATACAAAAGTTAAACAAAACGACCTTACTACGACATACTATAATTAATTGATAAATACCTAGTCATTTTTTAAGGTCAGACTCATCCCTGATCATGATATGTTGGGCTCCATCCTTCTCTCGGACAAAAATTTTGCCATTCTTAACCCAGCAGTACTGGTACTTATTTGTGCTGGCAAAGTCACGGGCCAGGAAGAACAATCGTTTCATCTTTGGTGACAGATTTTCGGACACAAATATAGGCTTAACAGGGCCGCTGATGTTTAGGTGCTCGGTAGATAATCTATTTTTTTCCTTGTTGTATTTTTTATACATTTGAATAAACTTTTCTTTCCGTAAATTGCTCGTAAAGTCCACGATGACAGTCCTAGAGTCAGAGTCTGGATCCTATACGGAAAACTCCACGGTTACTTATTTAAAAATAATTGGCTTTTACAATGTTTTCAAATCACAGCGTTAATAGGTATGGGAGGACAGTGTAGGCCTGTCAAGAAGTACCAGGTACTTAATAAAAAATAAATGGTCTATAAATCTAGTCTATTAAAACTACAACGTTCTCACATTCACAAAATATAAAATAATCTATTTAAAATATTTAAAAAAAATACCCGTTTATACCTCAACTTGTCTCCAATAACTTTGTAATTGTATCATGTCTTTCTAAATTCAGTCTACACAGGAGTTCCAATTCGGCACGCTCGCTGTGCTCAGATTAGGCTGCACACACACGACACTTTGCTATTAAGTGGCGACCTGTCTGCAAACGTGTTTGTATCATGTTTGTAACATCGCGAAGTAAAGTGTTTTAGAGATGTCAGAGAAAATAGAATCTAGAATATTAAAATAAATTAAATATATAATATTAAATATAATTATTATATTAATTCATAATCATCATCTGCCTAGCTCTTTTCGCAACTACATTGGGGTCGGCTTCCAGTCTATCCGGATGTTGAACCAGTATTTTACATGGACTGCCTATCTGACCTCCACAGCCCAGTTACTGGGTAATGCGATACCCCTTGGTAAGACTGGTTGTCAGACTTTCGGGCTTCTGATGACCCGTAACGACTGTCAAAGATCGTTGGCTTAACGTGCTTTCCGAGGCACGGAGGGGTCTTGGTATGTAAAGATGGTCACCCATCTACGGACCAACCGCGGTAAGTGTAGCTTAACATGATAGATTGATCTGCGCGGCTGTTATTAATTAGCCACAAGCCCCATAATTGTTATATTATTATAATACTAATTATAATACTTCTTCTTCCATCTGAGAAGCGTAATAAGCTATTAGGGTACCAGTGTTTTGAACAAAAGCATTAGACCCAAGAGAGAAGATTACAATAGGTACATGAAAATATTGGGGTCATCAGAAAAGGTAGATGTTCTTTCATTAATTGTTGTGTTCTATCAGGATTTCTGAAAACCGAGTTTGCTGCTGCAAACGCTAATATCCGCTGATGTGAAAAACACAAGATATTTACTTATTAAAACATTATGCACAAGTAAAAAAATACTGTACAAAGGCGGACTTAATGCGTGAGGCATTTTGATACTGCTTTGGGTGAGACAAAACATGTCATGTGCAACAAATCAAACATCACCAACAAGGTCACTCCATAAGAAATATTAATTTCTCAGCAAAAAACTTGTGTACGTGCGAGTACATAATCTGCGCAAGCGCTTATATTAAAGAGCAAAGTCACGCGCAATGGTGCGTAACCGATTGTCTTATTAATATTTCGAACAGTTAACGCCGCCCACCTATCACAGGGTGGCGGCAATTGAGATTCTGTTAATTAGCTCCTCTGTGGCTTCTAATAGTCTTTAATGGAGCTGACATACTTGGATACATGAGAACGTGTGTACCATGTCTCAACGATTATATCGTCATAAATCGACTCCATATGCTCCGGGAGATTCTTCCTGCAAGACTTTGAAGTTTGGTTTGATAATATTTTAAACTAGCTTCAGAACGCGACTTTGTCCGCGTGTTTTTACATACAACAATTCACATGGCACTCGGGAATAGCGAAATTTTCGATCAGCGAAATCATTTTTTAAATCGGATTAGTAGTTCTGGAGATTACCTCCTACACCCAAACTTACAAACTCTACCTTTTTATAATATTAGTGTAGATAACGATAACATATGTGACCAAAAGTGCTGTTTCAAAGATTCATTTCTAGTCCAGGTTAAAATATGGTATGGCTCTTTGTCTCATGGGTCCACAATACCTTGATAATCTCTTGGGTGTTGCAGCAGGCTTAGCACGAGAACCATAGAGAAGCGTTTTGTCCACGGAAGAGTAAACAAAAATGACGTTTCCGTGTAGACAGTTGACAGTTCTATAGTAGAATAGAAATAGAAAGCATCATGCTAAGCCTGCAGGCCCATAAAACAATGGCTTACCACGGCGTTGTCGTCAGGTGATAAATTATTTTATTTCTTTAAGTAGGTTTGTACAAACACTTTTACATGTGAATAAACGCGTACACGTTGTTCTATGTGCTTACCTGTAACATAAAATAATTAAATAGAATAATTTCTGTTTTATTTTTGCAACTAAAAAGAATACAAAACACAAATAAAAACAATTTTAACCTGTTAAGCCCGGGCGCGACACCGATTCGGAGTCATACAATAGAAAATCAATTGTGTCTCATTAGCTGTCCTTGACCAATTAACTTAGTAATTTAATGAAAAATGCGTCTCAGTACGAATATTTCTGTATTTATATTCTTGCACACATACAAACTTGGTATATAGCAATATTTAACAAACTATATAATTAGGTACTCAATATAAAATCAGTATAGACTTTAGACTTCTTGAAGACAACCTTTAGATTCCGAGGCTCGAAGAGAACTAACTTAGCATTTACGCGGCACACCAAATATGTCATGTTTTATATTCGGTTGTGTTAAAATTGTGTTAAAACATTCGGCTGCTACACCATGGCGGTGAAAATTTATAATAAATTATCGGAAAAAATAAGAAAAATAAATAACTTAGAATTTAATAGAACTTTTAACATTTGGCTTTGTGACAGATGTTTTTATTCAATAGATGATTATTTAAATTTTAAATAGACGTGACGTACTATATAAATTTACGAAAACTCATTTAAATTATAATTATTAAAATTATTTATAAATCCAATCAATAAATTCATCAACTGTCTTGACTGTGATATATAATCTAATAAACTTACTTAATCTATTTTATAATGTAATGTGCCTAATTCATATTTTATTAAATTTTATTATGATTGTGATGTGTATGACTAATTAATAACATAGATGTAATTTCATGCATAGGTATACTAGAAATATTTGCACGACTGATAAGTCGAATATAGTGAGACTAAAATGATTTTAACATGTTATTAAAAAAGTAAGTACCTATATTCTGGCAAATAAATAAATTTTATTTCATTTCATAAATTTCATTAAAAAAAAAACAGTAATTATACGTTAACTGTCAAATTATATACTTTTAAACAGATATCAGGGTAGTCAACCCTGATACAAAAATCATTTGAAGCAAATACTTTCAATTTTATATTTAGTAAGTATTTAAAATCACTACAAATCTTATCAATATTTGGAAATCATGACAGTAAAACCTTTCAGAAATTACTTAAACATAACACTCATACTTTATCAGAACATAAATAAAGGTAGGGAGAAATAGATTATCCGCAAATGTGCATCCACGAGCGAGTCTTTTTGTGAGTTTCCTTCCAACTTTTTGTGCGGCGCGGCGGCAGTAACCTCGTTTCCTGTGACAATAAAATGCGACTGGGATGAAGATATACGAAATGGGGGTAGGCAGTAAGTGTAGATTGTTATGTGGATATTGTTTTTGATGGTAGGTATGTCAGGTATTCTGTTAGAATAGCGGTTGAAAAGGTCTTCAGATGGTCGATTAGGTACTCAATAACGAACGGTATTAAAGTTCTTTTGACATTACCTGTTTCACAAAAACAACTGTTTCTGTCTTTGTATTTTTGTAGATTGACAGAATTGCGTTACAAGATTTTTGGTTTACCAATAATTATTTTGTCTCCGAGGTCAGCACCATCGGTCCTAACCATAACTATCTTGAAAGGCTGTGTTAGCATTTTCCTTCAGATGGCCTATTGGGTTGTTTAGAGCTTTGTCAACCGAATAAAAGTTAATTTGTAGATATTAAGTATTTATCGTATGTGGTATTTTTGACAAACTACTTTAAGATATGTATATCCTTTTATACCTTTTTTTAGACCAACGTTTTTATCTCACGAAGCGACGCGCTCTTTACTTGTGGTTACCAAATGTACAAACACGTTGTGAATGTGTGTATAAAGGCAGGACATCTCGCTACCGTCCGAGTCAATAGCGAAGTCAGAAGTGTGTGTGCGTGTGTGTGTTATGTGCTGACGTTACTCGTCTTCATGCACACATGCACAGCGTGTTGTTACTTGGTAACCACAAGTAAAGCGCGCGTCGTTTCGTGACATAAAAATACTATACCAAAAGATAAACTATCATCCTACCCTGCCAGTAACTACAATACAAAACTAAGCCATCTCAAATACAGTTTCGAAATAATTATTTTCAAAGCAAGCATTTTTGTAGTTATCAGACTGAAGGCTCCCACAGATCCATCCTTACCAAGGAGACCTATAACAAATTTTCATTTTTTCGCAGTTTTGAGTTATGAATTTTTAATGAGATTGCTAGAGAGATTAAGAGTCAGAAAGTCATTTCCCGGTAAAGGAGAGGAGCATGAAAAAAAAGGATTGCTTCAGTCGTAGCGTTTGTTAGCATCGGGCCACTAGAAAGGCGGCTTGGTAAAGTAAAAGCTAGTGGCTATGGCTCTATGGCTCCCTGGCGGTTCGTCAAAGTGTGTCAACTGCTGTCACTTATTAAATTAATCTCGATGTAAATGTTTGGATTGCCTTTGATGTTACGTATGACTTTTATTTGTTGCATTCCGTTTTATGCAACGGGTAACAAAATATAGAATACTAGCTACGCCCCGCAGTTTCACCAGAATAAGTCTCGATCCCGTAGGAATATCGGGATAAAAAGTATTCTATGTCCTAACCCGGGTTATGATCTATCCATGTGCCAAATTTCATCCAAATCCATTCAACCGTTTACTTTGAAAACGTAACAAACAAACAAACTCACTTTCGCATTTATAATATTACGAGTAGTTAGGATACGATATACCTTAGCTGATACATTTCTAAGGTAGGAGGTGTACCGAAACATTTTTAAGACGCTGACAACACCTAAACCGCGGTCATTGTCAGATTGCATAGAAAAGAAAGAGAAGCGCGACGACAAAACGCTTGTAATTTATTGCAAAATATGAAGTAATTATCTATTTACTCAGAATTGAGTTGAGTAATCGAAAATAAAAAACAACCAAGTTCTGCATTAGAATAAGGCGTACTTGTTATTAATTAAATACGTAATTTATGTTGATATTTAATACAGATATTTTGGATTAGAACTCAAGGTAAGAGGTTAGTTTAACGTTAGTTTGTATCGAGATTTTTTTTTCAAAACGTGTTTTGGTGACAACCAAGTTCTGGGAAATATGTTCAAAATTAACATATATTTTTTTCCGCTACCACAAACTATATAGATTTGGCAATTTTCTTTCTTAAGAGAAGCCTATTTTGGTCAATTGGGTCTTGTCAGCGCCTTAATGTTATCACGTTAAAAATGTTCCGGCTGTCTTCAGCCTATGATACCCACGAGAGTCTATTCCACGAAGGCGCCTCTTCTAATTCAATCCTTTACTATTTTCGTTGAAATTGTTTTTCCGCCTATTTTACTTTCTTATATTTTCCTGTCGTTCTTTGCAGTGAAATTGATTTCACTTTGACTTCAAAATCAAAATGTTTTATTTCACATAAACCTACATGGGCACTTATAAAACCCCAATTAATAGACAATTTACATAATTATGCCGTTTTTGAGGTACCAGAGACGTCACATGTACAGCAGGAATTGTTGCCAAACTTCCTTGTCTTCAACATAGTCTTTAATCTTTTAATATGCTTTTTTGATAAGGAGACGTTTGATGTGGGTTTTAAACTTTCCATCGCTTATTTCTGTAACCGGCTTTGGCAACTTGTTATAAAAGCGGATACTGTTGATAAGAAATGATTTGCTTGCTTTCGTTAATCTAAATTCAGTTAATATACCCTTGTATTTCTTAAGTTTTTTCAGGAACGGTGTCATTTTTTTAAGCCACCGTGAAATTATGAATCTCCTTCATTGGTCCATCAACCCTCTTATTTTAGGGCCCCACACAGAGCCCGTACCTATCTTCTCGAGGGCAATCCAGAACGTTTCAGATTCGGTTGTGTGCCGCTTAACAAATTTTTTGTTTTTTCCATTATATTTTTTAATTTTTTCGTGTTATTATTTTAGTGCGCATCTCGTTAGGTTGCGCTGTAAGCTGAAGAGCGTTGTTATACTTTGTAGGGCCTTAGTTGCGTGGAGTATGGTATTTTGCCATTGGTTTTATATTCCGAAATTCTGGTGAAGGAGATTTGAGGATGAGGATTTTCTGAGAAGGGAAATAGAAATGGCAGACCTTATTATACCCGTGTTAAATACACACAAGTATTTATACACTGCAGAAATAATTCTCTGCAGTGTCTTTTTTTTACCTTTTATTCCGTCAAAAATAATAGCCATGGTGGGCATGATATTTATTGAATTAGATTGGGCATGACTTTGACCGAATTAGACAGTAACAGAAAATCAGTTCGGTAGAAAAACTTGTGTTTAAAAATATGACCATGGATTGAACTACTGCAAAGGCAAAGGCCTCTTGTGAAACAAAGAAGGAAGTTTTAGCATCACGTTTATTTATTTAAATCACAATTATAACACCTTGACAGACTCATCCAACACGATGTTCTAAGTCACATGTCTACACAAATTAACAAAAACACGGGTGATCCTTACAGTAGT
Source organism: Atethmia centrago (assembly GCA_905333075.3). Lineage (NCBI taxonomy): Eukaryota > Metazoa > Arthropoda > Insecta > Lepidoptera > Noctuidae > Atethmia > Atethmia centrago. The sequence continues at coordinate 22,121,227 of HG995386.1, forward strand.
CGCATATGATGTAGTAGTAACATCTGATATCTCATCTTTTCATCTTCTTATCAATGTAATTGTTCGCCCAGAGCGGGAGAAGTTATTTGATAATTTCCAACACAAAAAAAAATGTGATGAAATAATTTACACAAAGATAAGCGCCTGTCCAGTTTCGAACCTACGACCTTCAACTCGTAAAAACGTGGATGTTACCACTGGGTCACCACTGCACCTAATCAATCACCACAGTCTATATAGTACTTACTACTTCCATGAGTACACTAATTCAATGCTATTAAAAAGTATTCACACACTTCCGTCACTTTACGCGAAACTGGTGCCACAGTAAGCGATAGGAAAGATATTACAAAGGAAACATATTACGAAGGAAAGATATTACGAAGCAAAAATAAAATTAATTGTAAGTTAAATAACAAAGAAATACTTATTATTAGAACAATTATGATGTTCATAATTGTTCTAATAATAAGTAAGTATTTCTACGCCTGCCAACGTTTATAACACAAGACCTCTTTCAATTATTATTTGTGCCATTTGAATGGATGTCAGCTGCAGATGAGATGTTTACTCACTGCGTTGGTGATTTTAGACGATGAGGCCAAAGTTTCCTCAAGATCAATTTTCGGTGCTGCAAATCGGTGGTGTAAAGTTATTTCTAGGACGGTCTACTTTTCGAAATGGCTTTGTATCATGGTTTTTTAACATATTATTATATTCAGTTCCTCACATCTGAATCCACTTTATTATTATAAATGCGAAAGTGAGTTTGTTTGCTACGCTCTCACGCTAAAACGGCTGAACGGATTTGGATGAAATTGGGCACATGGGTAGACCATGACCTGGATTAGGACATAGGATACTTTTTATCCCGATATAAACACGGAATCCAGACTTATGACTTATAAAACTGCGGGGTGCAGCTAGATAGGTATTTCCAACTATAATCACAGACAGTCCAGTATACTAATTTATATTATACCTACGCGCGTGGCCGCGCGTGTCGCGGTCCCCACAGAGGGAGATTAGGCGTAAACCGTTTATAAATTAGAGCCGGGATCACGTTCATGTGTCGGATTTGCGTGTTTGTTAAATTAGGATTTAGATGCGTAGTTTTGAATTGTTATCAGACGTGTTTTTTGACTAGTGAGGGTCAGCACGTGAGGTTTTATGATGATTTTTTTAGGAATCGTGTTTAATAATTATTTGAACATGTCTGTCCTCTAAGTACAGACATTTTAGTACATAGCTACTTATTGAAATGGCTATGTCAGACTCTTAAATCAAAGAATGCGAGGATATTTTTGCCATTAGAATTGGTGCAATAGATAGACCTGAACGACTGAGGTGCTATGACAAAAAAAATTGAAGTAGAAAATAATTATGTATTGTGCTCAATCTATCGTCACGTTCTAATATTCTCTGAATTCAAAGGTGTAAAAGAAAAAAAAAATGCGGTAAACATGACGCAAAGAAAGAACACAAATACAAAAAAGAAATAATTTGGGGGAGAATATGCGTCACATCCACGCAAAACTCGCGTGTATTCTCTCGCCACTCATAAAAAGAAATAAAGAATAAATCCAACAATTTATAGAGTAACTATTACTAGAAAAACGGTGACAAATATTTGTATAGATAGTGTATGAAAGCCTGAATGGATTATGAGTGTCATAAATGAAACTAAAACGAATGGCCAGGTTGGCGCTATCCGTCATGTGCGTTAGACATAGTGTGGATGAGCCCGACTATCAGACAAAGTTGATAGAGAATTGTTTAACAATTTTAATACAGATTTTTATGTCTTTAACGTAGCACAGTATCGGTTAAACAAAAAATAAAAGTTTAATACTACGAAAAAAAACGACAGATGCTCTAAACCACGTTTTAAAATTAATATTTTAATGGGCTGGTCAAGTGGCGCGTCTCAAAGACCACAGATTGACCAAAAAGGTTACAACATGGAAATACCCACAGAGCAGTCGCTACAAAGGAAGACCTTACGCGCGATGGGATGGCGACATCAAAAAAATAGCGGGAAAAAAATGGCTTCTTATAGCTAAAGACCCGGAAAAATGGCAATCTTTAGAAGAGGCCTTCACCTCGAGGGGGTTCCTGTTACCCAAAAAATGTAAAGGAAATTATTTTTGTTTACTTAAAACTTATTATTTTTGTCGTTAAACTTACTTATTTAAAATCGTAAACTGTAAACTTTAAATATGAAATAAAATGGCTTTTATTTTATTTTATGCTACGAATAAATAAATATGTTTTTTATGGGTATACCGAATATGAACAGCAATTGATTTTCAACACGTAAAGTAAAGAAATTAGTTTTTATAAGATAATAGTTTGGTGATTATAGAATGATGTTAGTAATATAGGAAACTTCTGCTACAATTAGATAGGTGTGATGTGTTTTTATATAAAGCTACCTACTTGATGTATCAAAAAGTGGGTTATTCTTTACAATAAAAATATTTAGTTGCTGCCAAAAGCTTAGAAACTCGAAAAAACTGTAGGAAGAGTACCGTTAAGAAAATCGCAGGACCTAAAAAATATGCCAAAACAAAAAAGGGCGCATCCACACTACCCTATCAACAACACATTCAAGGGTTCCCGCGTTCCTCACGCAAGGAGCCTTTTCATAATGTATCACTGAAAGCCCCATGTGTAGACTCCTTAATGAATCATCGCGAAATTGCATACAATTATAATGATAAACGCCTTAGACTCAGTCACGAATGGGTTTTAGTGAAGGAAAATAAAAAAGAACTTGGAGTTGGTCGCAGTGCATATTATATGCGTTTAGGGAAAGGGTTATTTAGACTGAAGTTTATACAGTGGTAAAGGGTTAAGGTGAAAAGTAAAACATAATAATTGTTTAATCATTTTTTGCATTATATGAAATCTGGTTGTTGATGTCATAGTCGCTTATGTTATTTTGAACCATTCACTGAATAATACTGAAAATCTTTAAAATAAATTGGGAATTCACAATTTAACATTTATCAGAGAACTTATATCTTTGGTCATCCGTATCAAAACTTCAAAGAAAATCCAATAAAATAGGTATGTTGAAAGAAAACACGAAACTACGTCATATTATGTCTTTGACATTTGTAATTTGATGTGTAATATATAAAGGTTCTTGATTTAGTACTTTTCTATTTTTATTTTTACATTCAATTAATTTGTTTAATATGATTAAATTAGAATCACTAATATTGTCACAAAATTTGCGTGCTGAATTTAGTAGACGGAATATGAAGAACCGCACCAACTCGCACTGGACCCGCGTGGTGGATTACGCCCCACTCCTTCTCATAGAGAGGAGGCCTGTGTCCAAGCAGTGGTAACATTAGAGGCTGATTAAGTAATATGAAAAACTATTGTATGTGTTATAAAATCTGTAAAATACCATATTTCAGGCAAATAAATAAATCTATCTATCTATCTATCTATGACATAGTTTCATATTTTCTTTTGTTTTTACTTAAATAATATCTTTCGATTATAGAGATAGCTATGTATTATTACGTACATTTAAATATCATACTGTGTGTAACAACACACCCGCTCAAATCCCGTCGCGTACTGTGTAACGTACGACCGTCGGATCACGTGACCGGAGGGTCGTTACCGCAGACGTTTGAATTTCGAATGTTAATTTGAAATGCAAGGGTGTGACCGCGCGGAATACAATCCTGGCTGGTAGTAATAAGGTAGCATTGATTTGTTATTATTTGATATAATATTTTGCTGGGTGTTAACTCGTATTGGTACGAGTTAGAGCTTCGCTCATCCTGTAGTAATTAGAGCAGATAGTCAGTTTTGGTATCGAAGAAGACCAGAGTGAAAGTGACGTAAGAACTTAAGCTGTGCCACTGATGGAGCCTCCTTATTGAAATGCGTTTTCTAGAGCAAAGCTACGTTTACACGGTGCAATTTTATTACCTATGGCATACTATACAATTGAAGGGCAACTAACAGGAACCGTCTAAACAACACGTGCAATATTGTTGCACGATACGGGCAAGTTAGTTGCCTTTCAAAACTTGTACAGGTGTAAACAGAACGTAGGTACAATAAAATCACACGTACAATAAAATTGCACGTTTAATAAAATTACACGTGCCTTTTTTTTTTGTTTGTTGGGAAATTGTTAAATAACTTCTCCCGCTCTGGGGAAGGGTGTGTCAGACTTTTACTGACTAAAAGCCACCCGTGTCCCTTCCATTGCCTGTGTTGCCAGGGGTCTCGGTAATCCTTTTGTACCTTCCCGCGACCCCGGCAGGCATCGGCCCTAGTGGACCCCTACACTTGTGCTGACGACATCTCTTTGAGGCGCGCGTGGAACACAACGCGCCGTCGATCCGGGCCTGGTCCTTACTGGACGGCGAGCTACAGGTGCCTTAAAATCGCATTCAACTCTACAATTACGAAAGAAAGAATCAAGTTTAAAAAAATCTTGAGAAGACGTTAAATAATTGTTTAATGAAATATATGGCAGCGCCAATCCGGGCAATACTTGAATCAACTGTACAAGGGCGTGCAACTCTGTATTAGGACGAGCGAAAACTTGCAAAATTGCCTTGGTGTTAGTCGCATGCAATTTTATGGAAATCGCACGCGTGTAAGCACTTGCTTGCAATTCTTATATGACAATATAATTGAACGTGCTTTATGGCATGCGATTATTGCTCTTGAACGTTCCAGAAACTTGCACCGTGTAAATGGAGCTTTATTTCAGTAGGTATAATGTTTTCCGAGAGGAGTTTGTAATTTACCTTCATTTAATTGAGTTCAATCTGTATTTATTTTTTATGTAGACATTAATCACAGTTTTTTTTAACGTAAGTACGGTAATTTTTTTATTTAATTTTTTTTTCGTAGATGTTCACGGGACGAGCTGAAGAAAAGAAACGACCAGTGGTTCACATTCGCACTGGATCGCAAGTCATCGAAAGTCGTGGGCCTTTGCCCAGCAGTGGAATGATGCAGGCTAACAGTAACATCAACAGTAGACACAAAAGTAAATCCGTCAAGAAAATAAACGAATTAAATTTATATTAAGCTAAATAAAAAAAATACATTTCAATTTAAAATAGCAAATTATGAAACACTTAAAACACAATGAATGCGCAGCCTTATTAACCCTTCGTAGACATGTGAAATGAAGACTCCACTTACCGGCCATTAACAGACCTAACCCTTTCAATGCGGTGCCATCGTTATGAGGTATCTACATAAATTGGTGACTACTGCCTTTCGCTAATGACCGGTATTGCATGAGCATTAGCGAATTAATATTCTATTTTTGAAATTACACGTTAGAAATGACTGTCCAAATAAAAAAGTTGTTCCTTTTTTCCCCCTTATTTCCGAAACTACAGCGCCTAAATTAAAAAAAAAATGCAGAATATAGTTTTTTACTTATAGATTATCAGAAAACCTATAAGAATTCTATAGTCTTAAAATAACATGGTAAATATCTCAATATTGTTCGTACAAACTTACATTTCCAGTTGGAATGTATGAGGGATCCACATGTATTTCAACTACAATGTGAAGTTTATTCTTGGGATAAATTCATCACAACTACGGAACCCTTCATTGTGCGTGGTTCGACATGCAATTGGCCGGTTTTTTTTTTTTAACTGTCTTCTGCATTGATATTAATTGATAAGTAATTAATTGTTACGAGTTTAATTTCTTCGTATACTTGTTAGCAAGTATGCTGTGTGTCCTGCCAGGGTCGCAGGAAGGTACTTATGGGTCACCGAGGCCCCCGCAACACAGGCAACAGGAAGGAATACGGGTGGATTTTAGCCAGTAAGAGTCTGACACACCCTCCCGCTCCGGTCAGAGCGGGAGAAGTTATTTGATGATTTCCCACCCTCAAAAAAAAAAAAAAGTATTCTGTGTGTATGTCTACTTCAATTTTGTTGGATAAAAAGCACGTAAACTCTGATTTTTTATGTACTAGACCAAAATAACAGCTGCGATCGATCCTTTTTTTTAAATAACACGGTAAATAATTATTTTAACAAAGACAACAGGACAGTTCAAGGTCTTCCTGTAGAGAATGATTCAGTGGTCCTTGGTAAGAGTCACTCGGTAACTAGATTATTTACTAGGTTAATTTTATGTCGACACCAAATGTCATTTTAGTCTAGCGAATAAAAAATCAGAGTATAGTAAGTGTCACTGTTATTTGTACAATAAGAGCCGATTCACACCGGGAAAGTAGCGGCTGGCAGCGGCGCGTCGAGCACTTTCAGTGTGAAATAATTTTAAACTTAATTAGTACCTACTTAATGTAAATTTAAGAGTGAAAGAACACTATCTTTCCGCTTTGCCATAGTTGCATATTATGTATTTATTATTTTATACTATTAATCGTATACAAGTATTCTGATATTTATTTTAGAAGTATGTATTTATGTAAGTATATTTTCTTATTGTATATTTAAATTAGTGAATAGTTTTTTTTTTTGTTGTGGTTATGTATTTTGTTTTCTCTCCTACTCTTACACACAGTGTCTACATCTCTTTGTCTACTGTCCTATCGCAGGTATGCTGGAAGAGATTTCTTTAGAAATAAGCATCACCTTTGTACGTATTTTTCTGTTCCTTTCTTCTTGTCTGGTTATATGTGTGTACATAAACTGTTAAATAAATAAATAAATAAACTTTAGGTAAGTATCTACATAATTAAAAGACCACTATCACTTGAAAAGCTCGAAAAGGACGTGCGGCCGCTCGCGGCCATGTGCGACTTGTCAGCGGTACTGCCCGAGTCGCGTCGCTGCCGGCCGCTGCCAGCCGCTGCTGTTCCGGTGTGAATCGACCCTAAGAATGAAGCTGTTACCGGCGATTTCGTCCGCACAAATTGTGGATAAACTACTTACAATTGTTGTAGTGTTGATACAAAACTGTGGTCCTGCAAGTATTTGTCACCTCACGAAACAGGTTCTTCGACTAACTAAGCAACAGCTGCGTACAGTTACATCAGCTATAACTGGCCACGGGTCATTTAATAAACACCTCTTTGTCATAGGAGTCACAGACAGTCCGCTGTGCAGGGTCTGCATGGAGGACGACGAGACAGCAGCTCATGTGCTACTAAACTGCCCGGTGGTCGCCACATACAGGGCAACGTACTGCGGTAACCCAGGTACCCTCCGTGAGATTGTCAGTAACAGCAAGGCGCTGCTAGCCTTCTTTAAGGAGCTGGGGTGGATCGAATAACCGATTTTGTGCCTGCTGCCAAAACCAACCTGCTGTCGAAAACACCCCTCACCCGCACAATAAGTGTACTAAACGAAGTGCATGAGAGAATTGACATTTTTTCGTGCAATCTGAGTGAATTCGCAAGAGTTTTGTGGAATTTTGTTAGTTATATTTAAATATTAATATTCTGTGTTAAGTCTGATTTTATATTTTAGTTTGATAATATGTACTTACGTACATTTAATTCTGTAGTACGACTACAGATTGTGTTTTTTAATAGTTTAGTGTTGCTCTTGTATTGTTATAGTTTAGATTTTTTTTATAAGTTTAAATTTCAAGAATATATTAAAAAAAAAAAAAAAATCCCACCCGTACGCAAAATAGGCGCTCCTCTGACGTGGAGTTGCAGACTCCAACCCGTATTACCTATTACCTAAGTATTTGTCACGTTCTAGGTATTTTATAGCACTGTTCTGTAAGCTGTCCACGTCAATTCGAGAATACAATCCACATTTTTCTACTTCATCGATCACTGCGCTCTCCCGTCATGTAATCTTATTCACGCAAGCTAGCATAGCCTGTGACTTTATCAACGCGAAGTGTAAAGCTTATGGAGTAGGATTTTTCTTCTCTTTCACACCTAATAATAATAGGTACTCGTATTGTTTTGCATAATTAGTAAAATTATTACAAAAAATAATAATTATGTATATTTTCTACAATTGGAGGAATTCATTGGGCATCAAAAAATTCGTCCACATCGCTATCAATGGGAAAAGTACCTAAAAGGCTTGCAGCATTGCCACGCTGGATGGAAATTTTGATTCTTTGGCCTAAAAATAGGCCAGCTCTTTAGTCACGTGAAGAGTCGACCAACCGCTTGGAAATGTCCCGAAATACTCGGTGAGCACTCAGAACTTGCAACAAGTCCCAAGACAAATACTTCTCGAGACTGAGTGATCTATAATATTCAATTTTCTCAATGTAAGTAGGTAAAATAATCTAATTTAAATTCAGAATGTAGGTTAAATAGATGGCCTTACAGATGGTGCTGGTGCATCGATACCCGCTGTTTCAATTGTCGAACACGTTTCAAATTACGAACGCAGTTTGAATCTGTTAAGGGGATCACACATTTATGGGGCCCAAAGTTAGGTGGGTGATGCACTGTTGAGTTTCAGGTATCTCGTATAAAACGAGGTGATCATAATTATATTTCTTATTTTTACGAAATATATTATACATCGTATACAGCTTATCTACCCTAAGTATAAGAGCTAGTTTTCTGGTCAGAAGATAGCTGTTTAAAAATTCAAGTTAGTCAATCTTGCAGCAAGTTGACTTATTGGTTTGCACATTTCCACAATATAAACTGATAATACCCTAAAAAGAAATGCTAATAAACCTAAAATGAAAGCTGAATTCGTCGTGCAGTCAACTATTATGAGATAATTTTATAACTTATTTTCTTTCTGCAAAAGTTACATTAATCAAAACTAGAGCCCCTGCTACTTAATAAACAGTCAATGTGTAAACTCTCTTATAGCCACGCCTCTGACCTATAGTTGTCCAGTCACACTTTGGAGGTCAATACTTCGAATATCGAACGAATGAATTCGGAGAAAAATAATCGTTTTGATGTTCTGTGAATGAACCAATCAGTCGGAACTAATAAATTCGGCGTATAATTTCTGTTTGAGTTTCTGCTACAAGTATGCTGAGTATAACTGTTAATTAAATAACTCTAAATAATCTTTGCTCGTTGTAATACAACTATTATTCTTAGACCAATTAAAGATTCATGTTCTAAAGCAACGGATTATTAGAAGTTTTGTTAGGTATCTTTAAGGTTCAAATTTGTAGTTTGTTCTTGCCATAAGGTCACTTTTATTTATTAAATAAACATACATCCTGAAGCAGTAAAAATCTCTACAGCAAAGAAAAAAAAGAAACAAATTGAAAAGATTCGAATTTCAAAATGTCTGTTCATAATTCAAAACCTCTTCACACATCGTGACACCAACACGTTCATTAATCGCGGCGCTCCAATTAACACCTCCATGGTAGGGGGTTACACGCGTTGATGACGTCACATTAAAACCATGTTAGTGTTATTTATTGGCATTTAGCTTTTAGAAGTATTTAGTAAATAAACAATAATTATGGGAATATTATGCATCTCTGTCACTGACCTCATCATCTGCCTAGCCTTTTCCCAACTACGTTGGGGTCGGCTTCCAGTCTTACCGGATGCAGCTGAATATCAGTATTTTACATGGAGCGACTGCCTATCTGACCTCCACAACCCAGTTACTGGGTAATACGATAACCCTTGGTAAGACTGGTTGACAGACTTTCGGGCTTCTGACGACCCGTAACGACTGTCAAAGATCCACGAATCACAGCCGAGACCAACGGCTTAACATGCTTTCCGAGGCACGTAGGGGTCTTGGTATGTAAAGACGGTCACCCATCTACAAACCAACCGCGGCAAGCGTAGTTTAACCTGATCGATTGACCCGTGCAGCTGCACCCCTTAGCCACAACCCTGCTCTGTCATCTCTGTCACGAAACTATCCCTGGTTATTCTATTTTAGACTTTGGTACAATCTTTTTCACTCTTTGTAATGGTCAACGTTTGAGAACAGACTCCCAAAATACAAGCCCTGGCTTAGTTTGAGTATCAGTTTCAGTACCTCAAGTAAAAATAAATAAATAGATAATGTATCTCTGTACCAAATTTCCGACCTCCCCGCCGCCGCCAAGGTCCCTCGCGAAAACTCCGACGTAATTGTCCCCCCCAACCCTTGCTCGACGAAGCGCCAGCCCGAGCCGCAGCTGAGCCTGTAGTTTTAAATTCCCCGTATAATAATAATATAGTTCAGATCCAGCATGTCCCACCTTGCTGTCCTTCCCACAGCGACGCCCTAAGCCGAGGTCCGTACCCCGCAGGGGGTGCCCTTAGCGTGCAGTCGCTTAGTAATGTAAGTAATTCGCCCCTGGCTGGAGGCGTTGAGTCCGCTTAAGGCAGCCACAGGATAGTCCGGTTGAGTAGTTACGACCTCTCAAGGTCAACTACGAGATGCCATACATTAAAAAAAAAATGTACCAAATTGTGACACTAAACTTTTTACATTCACTCTGTTATATTGGTTGGCAAAACACTGATGTTGGGTCACCACCGCCTATGACCTTTGACAAAAACAAAAGTAGATATTTCAGATGTGTTGTATGTAATAAAGCTGGAATATCTCATTTACCTGTAACTAACCGGCGAAACTCTTCAAACTGGATCATGGCGACACTGTTCGGCACTGCTTTCAGAATAAATTATGATCAACATAATACCACGCCTGTTTTTCTCGAAGGGTTGGGCAGAGGTGTCCCTACAGTACACCCAGATTTCTCCAATTATGCTCAAGGCGCTGACAAGACCCAATTGACCAAAGTAGGCATCTCTTAAGAAAAAACATTGCCAAATCTGTAAAGATTGTGGTAGCGGAAAAAAAATGTGTTAATTTTAAACATATTTCCCAGAACTTGGTTGTTACCAAAACACGTTTTGAAAAAAAAAAACCCGATACAAACTAACGTTAAACTAACCTCTTACTTTGAGTTCTAATCCAAAACATCTGTATTAAATATCAACATAAGTTACGTATTTAATTAATAACAAGAACGTCTTATTTGAATGCAGAACTTGGCTGTTTTTTATTTTCGATTACTTAACTCAATTTTGAGTAAATAGATAATTGCTTCATATTTTGCAATAAACTACAAGCGTTGTGTCATCGCGCTTCTCTTTCTTTTCTATGCAATCTGACAGTGACCGCGGTTTAGGTGTTGTCAGTCCCATGTAATAGGGGAGGCAAGCGTATTGCCATCAATTGGGCACAAATCCAGACTCCGGGCTGCCACTGAGAGATTCCTTGCAAATGAGTTTTGAGTTCTTTCATAAAGGCTGGACTTACCTAGGTATTAGTAAAATTCAGATGTCAGTAGGGTCCTGTAAGTTATGTAGAATTGTCTTGGAATATTCCAATTAGCCTCTAATTCTGCAACCATAACGCGAATACCATCTATCAACCACAAACGGAGTGAATGTCATTCACATAGTTCGTGTGACAGATTCCGTGTTCATTAGGGATGTGTGTCCTACTGTACGACGTAATTACAATCTGATCTACTTCACATTGATTTGCAGTTCCATTGAGTTATTGGTTCGGGGAGGTCAATGGTGTTTTGATGAGAAGCAATTATGGTTTAGAAATATAGCGATAGTGTCGGAGACGGAGAAATGTTTGACCTGTTATTGACATAATTATTTTACTCCTTACAGTGTTTTAATAATGAGTTGTGTTGCAATATCTATATATACCTAAAAAATAATCCGAGGGGCTTGTGGCTAAGTAATAACGGGTCGATCGATCAGGTTAAGCTACGCTTGCCGCGGTTGGTCCGTGGATGGGTGACCATCTTTACATACCAAGACCCGTCCGTGCCTCGGAAAGCACGTTAAGCTGTTGGTCTCGGCTGTCATTCGTGGATCTTAGAGAGTCGTTACGGGTCGTCAGAAGCCCGAAAGTCTGACAACCAGTCTTACCAAGTATTATCGTAATACCCAGTAACTGGGTTGTGGAGGTCAGATAGGCAGTCGCTCCTTGTAAAATACTGGTATTCAGCTGTATCTTGTAATTCTGGAAGCCGACCCCATCATAATTGTAAAAAGGCTAGGCAGATGATGATACTTAAAAAATAATCCCTATTTCCCTTGGTCACGGCAACGCGCGTGAACGGCTGGACCGATTTCGCTAATTATTTTTTTGTTGTGTTTGTTATTGTCAGGAGAAGGTTCTCATGAAAGAATAAAACCTCCACGCGGGCGTAGCCGCGGGGAAGATCTAGTGGCAAATAATAAGAAGTGATATCCTAGTGGTGTGACCGTCGAACTGCCAAGTCATAGGTCTCAAGTTGGAACCCAAGGCACGCACCTCTGATGTTTCGGATTCATGTGCGTATTGTGTAATTTATTAATTGCTTAAAAACGGTGGAGGAAAACATCGTGACGGAACCGGCCATGCCTGAGACATATTTCTCGACGGCATGTGAAGCCAAGTCAGAGGCTCATGGTCGGCATAAAAACTCTGACACCAGGTTAGTCACTGACCACACGAAAAAGAAAGCTGGAAAATAATTTAATGTTTTGCATTTCTTCAAATCAAATCAAATTATTTATTTGCTTGAATATGGGTACATGAGGTGATACATACAAAAGTAAAAAAAAAAAAGTAAAGTAAAGTTCTTTAAACCATATCCTACCTAAACAGGTGTGCAAATATCTTTTATAAAAAAAAAAGCTGGCGGCTTTCTCCCGCAACGCATCAGCATTGCAATTCACCGAGGAAATGCCGCCACCATCCTCGGTACAATACCCCGAGGGCCTTTTTTAGGCTTAACTTAGTATTAATTTAATTTAGTTTACGTTAATAATCGTCTTGTAATTTAGTTATGTAAATAAATTCTATTTTATAATACTAACATATCTAACATCATTAATTTAACTATTACAAATATTATAATTTGATTATTTATAAAATTTATAAATAACCTAACCTAACCTAACTTAAAAAAATAATTACATCTATCATTTAAATAATCATTAACTTTCTATTAGGCTTTATTGATCTGATATTGATTCCTTGTTTTGTAATGTTAATTATTTTGTATAGTATTATATAGAATCAAGTTCTACTAACTTAATAGATAGCTGTGCTGCTGGGGAGTTTGTTGCGCAACTTCTTCTTCACAGATGAGATTCTCAGCCTAATTTTAATAAATGACATTTGATTTTGTTGTTTTATTAATTTTGCAGTTCTTTTGAAAAAAAGGGTGCCTGAAGACTGTGGAATAAAACTTTATTGTTGTAAAAAAAAACTTCTGCCAATTATCCAAAGATTTTGATAAAAACAACTAAATATTTTCTTGGTAAGTATTCGGAGAAGAAAATAAGGAATTAATAATAATTTTCCTGTTTCTTTTTTCTGTTGTCTGTACATAAATAGGTGATAAATAAATATATAAAAAGATTACAAAGTAGGTAATAAAAGTTAAATTAAAAATTAAAAAAAACATATAAAAAATAAAATAATAATTCGTAGTAGGCCCTTTAAGTTTAATATAAGTTGTAGATGATATTTTAATAATAATAATAAGATTATTTATTCAGACAAAGTCCATCAAATTAATCCAAGCGTCGTCGCGTCGGGGGACGGCTAATGAAAATAGGAAGTTAACAGCGGCTATCCTTTCTACAATAGCATACATACATTTTTATTAGCCGTCTCCCGACTCGACGATGCTTGAAACATTACTAAGAACGCTCTCGATTAAGTAGCCTTTCAAACAAATAAAAAAAAACAAAATCGGTTCAGGCGTTTGGGAGCTACGATGCCACAGACAAACACATAGATACTTTTCTCTTCTATTTACACTTTAAACTTATAACCCTCCTCTTTTTCCGTCAGGGGTTAAAAACGGTAGGTTCCACCACTGCTCTCTTGGTTGGTTGATTGATGATTATAAAAGGCAAAGAATTTCATTAAAAATTATATGTATCCCGGGACTGAATAGTGTTTCTGTATGTAAAAGTTTTGGCCTTGTGGCCAAGTAATAACAGCCGCACGGGTCGATCCATCAGGTTAAGCTACGGTTGCCGCGGTCGGTGCGTGGATGAGTGACCACCAATTAGGTACACATCGAAACCCCTCTATGCCTCGGAAAGCACGTTAAGCCCGCCAGTTATTCGTAGATCTCTACAGTCTTTACGGGTAGTCAGAAGCCCAAAAGATTGACAACAATGTTTACCAAAGGGTATCGTGTTACCTATTTACTCGGTTGTGGAGGTCAGATAGGCAGCCGCTCCATGTAAAGCACTGGTATTAAAATGATTTAAATATGTGTACTTATTGCTCTTTGACTTTGTGTTAAATTTTGTTTTTTTATACTCAATATTTCGACACAAATGTATTTTTATTATGAAATAAATAAATAAATAGATAAATAAAAAAGTAAATAAATAAATACATAAATAAATAAATTAATAAATCCAGCTGCATCCGGTTAGACTGGAAGCCAACCCAAGATAGTTGGGAAAAGGCTAGGCAGATTGACCTGCCTACTTTACATCTCAGATAAACTCAAGTTAAACACGCGAGAATCTAGTTGCAAAGGAAATAAAAATAACACGCCAGTAAAGGATGGTATCAATAACTTCATCATAACTTGCCCTAACTTTAAAATAATCCCTCTCAAGTTTTGACATGTAATATAAGTCATATCATTTTATAACTTTACAACTTTTCCCATGGACCCCATTATTCGGCATGGCTGTCGATCACTTAACTACCCCTACGAGTGTACCACCCCTAAGTTACGGGGTAAGACAAGTTCGGAATTGTACCAATAACCCCCGGTTGTTGAAAACCTATTTAATTTAATCTGTTTTCATATAGCATGTAAAGTTATATGATTGGTTGTTGTTTTAGTAAACCATAACACGAGTTTTTTTGGAACGAAGTTCTTTAACACAGCTTAAGGTAGGAATCATTGGTAGAAATCGTCACGTAAGGAAAAAGCGTTATTCCCCCTCCATGCGACTTTCTCTCTCCCTCTGTGTCTCCGTCTATGTTTTTTTTTTACAATACAAATACAAAATGTGGTATGTATATGAAAGAGACAGACAGAGAGAGAGAGAGAGAGCGAGAAAGTGTGAATTTAATACGCTTTCTTAATACAGAGCCATCTATTAGTAAGTTTTTAGAACCTCTCAAGAAGTTACCATACACTTAAGAGAGCTTCTAAAAACTTATACTGGATGGCTTATACTAAATGTGTCTGTGAATGGGTAAAACAGGTTGTGCGAAATAAAATAAATTAAAAAAAAAACAGTCAATTTAAAGTGTCAAAAGTTTTTGTTTTGTTTTTAAATCATACGTGAGAAGGAACTTCATTCCTGACCCCTGACCGCACACGTTTTTTTTTTGTGGCAGATTTCCTGATCAGATAAAATGGGTTAATTTTTTTAACCTACCCGATTTTTTTTATTGCCTCAATTGGTTAGTTTTCAAATAAGAAACTATTCCAACTTAAAATAAACGATTATGTAAGTAGCTATGTACTTAAAAAAACTTATTAAAAAGCATTGTCGTATCGGTGTCGTATTGTAGATGTGAATACAATATAAGAATCTCAATATAAAGCATAGGACACACTACCAAAACACCTACTCACCTAGCAGATCAATCATAATCCATCAGCAATCAAAATTATCGATTCCCTCCAACGCAGCCGGCCCAATAACCGTATTCCACAAAATCGTACGCCACCTACATATCGCCCCGTTTCCGATTTATTTCCGACACAGTTTCCAAAATGGCGCCTGTTTTATTTTTGAGTCGTTCACTTAACATAACATCACGAGTGTATTTCCTGAAGGATTAGTTTGGCAGAGGTTTACCTTTAGTAACACCCACATTTCGCCAGTTATGTTTAAGTACCATGTAACGGGGGGCGAGCGTTTTGCCAACCGGAAACAAAGCCAGATTCTGAACTGCTACTGAGGAATTCCAGATGGAAAAACCCAATGACACCTTATTGCCCGACCCGGAAATAGAACCCAAGACTTCACGCTCAGCAGTAGCGCTTGCGACTACTAAACCAACAAGGCAGTCTGTCGATTAGTCAAATTGTACGCCACCTACATACCACTCCCGTTCCGACGGATATCCGTCACAGTTTCCAAAATGGCGCTTGTTTTATTGTTTTGGTTCTTTCACCTTCGGATAAATCGATTGAAGTTTACAATTAGTTAAAGCTTAATAATAATTAAGTATTTGTGTTTAAAAAAATGCATTTTTAGCGGTTCCGAAGCTAGACATCATTATTTTTAATCGACTTCAATAAAAGAGAGGCAATCACAAGCTGTTTGATCAGCAATAAAAACAGCTATGAATAATATTTAGCTTTTTCAGTATATTTTTAGTTATGCTTTTGTAAGCCCATTAATTAACAAGGTTGGTAGGTACTATCCACAAAGAACATATAACAAAGTTATTATTGTAAATAGCTTTCCATTTACAAAAAAAAAGACCTTATTTGCAAATAAATAAAATATCTCAGTCAAGAATTTTTCAGTTTTTCTTAGAACTCATCTTCAAGAAGATTCTAAGCCTTATATATATTTCCTTTCCTGTCCAGACTGTGCCTTAAGATTTTATTCAAATAAACTACACCCGACGATATACATTTTTCCTCGCCACAATTTTACGTGAATGTTAAGCATAAAGAATGTCTCAAGGAACTGAAATTGCGCTCTCCGACAGTAAAATATCGCGTACAATAAAAGAAAAAAAAAGAATAAAAAAAAAAGTTGGATAGAAAACAAAAACAATTCAGTAAGTGCACCCATACACGGCATTGTCACACGTCAGACGGGTCATGCGATAGAGCCGCACAAAACGGGCACAAAACATCTATTGTGTTGTGAATGGGGTGCTTTATACGGCACGCGGAAACAAATTTTTTTAAGAACGCGTTCTTTTATTTGTTTGAAATGTGTCGTGGGTGGTTTGTGGTTCTGCTTATTTTCTTTTAGTTTTTAAACTGTTTTCATTGCCAACGCGACCTCTCTTTATTTTTATTGGGATTAGTTTACTGAATTAATGGTATTGTTCAGAGCTGTTGCACAATATTATTTACGTTTTCTGGACTGATAAATAGAAAAACTATATCAGTTAGTCAAGCCTGGCAAAGATGAGACATGTTCCTGAAAATATCACTGCATTCAGACTTACACAGCTTTTTTGGCAAGATAAAAATAGCAGTATTAAATATAAAATCATGGTAAATTCAGAGTGAAAAAAAAAAAGAAATTGATGCGTCGTTTCTTGTGATTCAAGAAATAAGTGACTGTGTTACAGCATTCGTTGCTAGTATTTTTTTTTACGTAAGTAAGTACTTCATTTTATATATATATACAATACCTTCTTACAAAAAGTCGTGTCCCAGAAAGGTCTTTTAGTATTTATTATTTCTTTTTTATATATTTATACTTTTTCCTTCGTGGCTTTATGTATGATGTTCTTTGTATTCGTTCGATTCTCGGCTTCTTACAGGTCGTAACAGAGAATCCAGTGTCAGCGGTTACTTGGTCTGACCAGCGGCTAGGTGACCGGCCGCGAGGTCTTTTCCCTTGTACATTGCCCATCACCACCGACTTGTCAATGTTATTTTCCCGACGGGCAACCATAGTAACTGAGAATCCTTTGGTAACCCAACGTAGATAGTAAAACTTTACTTGCACTCAAAGATATAAATATGTCTATATTTACAGTCAAAGCTTTGAACGTGCTCGTCGAAAAAAATTGCGTTCAACTGTTAGCCGCAAAATGCACGGACACTAGAATACCCGCATAACAAATTTGGCCTGTTTGTGTTTCTTTTGCCGCGCGACACTCTATCTAGACATATAATAATCAAAGCTTGCACTATTTTTCCCCAGTCAAATACTCAGGTAAGAAAGAAAATGAAGTACTTACTTATGTATAAAAAATACTAGCAACGAGTGCTGTAACACAGTCACCCATTTCTTGAATCACAAGAAAGGACGCATCATTTTCCTTTTTTCACTCTGAATTTTCCATGATTTTATTCACTGCTCGTTTGCAACGGAACCCTAAATGTACAATGTGTTCTGGGCATCGTCGTGTGAATACTGTTAAGTGTATTGCTAGCGTGTGTTTTACTTTTTTTAATTTAAATAAATGCGTTTTGTTTTTCTTTTGTTTAAAATATCGAAACATGGATTGTTGCGTTTTATTTTGAGAAAATATGTTTGTAATAATTTTAGGGATGTGGTTTATGGCTGAAAAGGTTTTCTTATTTTTTATCTTGTAGGGTGAAGTAAATGGTAACAAGGAAGTTTGATATGAATTATAAATGAACCGTCAGTGTTGATTATTAACTGAAGATACAGATCGCGTGTTTTTTTTTTTGAAAATAGACAATAAACATGATTAAAATAAAAATAATAAAAAGTCTATTTTTGTTAAGAAGTTACTTGAATTACCGAAAAGGTTGGATAAAAGTGACACTGGCTGATTACTATCACTCTCGCAGAGCGTCGCATCAATGGTTGCGTGGCGGATGTCTTCTGACAGATGTTGTCACCCAGCCACTGTCGTACCACGTCCACGATGAACTACTATATATTCCGGCACAATCCTGATGATATTGACGCTGCGGAACCACTAATACGATGACCACTTCTGTTAAAGGCTATGCCGTTAAATATAATAATTATTATTTAAAGGTCTTGGCATATCTCGGGATCCTGCGGTCCCGGACCTTTGGAAGGCGTACGAGGCACCGAAGCCAATTCGCAGAGGCCCCTTAGACTATTTTGAGTGTTGAGGCATCAACCGACGACTTATCCCTGTTTACTCTATGCAAGTGCACTCAAGGACTACCCCCGGTTGATGCAGGCGTATTTCTGAGCAGGGAAGCAAAACATATTGGATTATGGGTTTGGGTGGCTATAGTGAACTGGGTACCTAGAACTATGAAAGGACTATGTCGCCTACCTGATCAATGTTATGTAATACATGGATAAAATTGCAGGGGGTGACTTGTAAACTCTATAAAGGGCCCCCGAAAACAGCCGCTAGCACATAGTGACGTAACGACAAGGGGGCAACAATTCCTGAGGTGCTTGAGGAGTGGAGAGGTATCCTGTGGCTATCAGGATTATCCCGAAAGTACGGTCAAGATCCCTACCAGCATCTTACTGGAATACTTCCTTCCTCCGAGCATGTTTGCTCGTGCGAATCTCCACTGAAACCGGCCAATAAAAGCAAGATTGAGTTGGGACCTCTGTTCCTCGTCAGTGTTCACTCCAGCAGGCCAATAAAGGCAAGCCAGATATGAGGAACAAGACTTTTCCCGGGAGATAGGGCCCGTGGGGTCCCTACTGCCCAACAGCTCGCCACATGCTGTCCTGCGGGATTATGTATCTCTCTTGGTCTGGCTCCTCACCCTAGACCTGTTTCGGCAAAGTTAACTCTACCGGCACAGACCTAGAGTTCGGAGCGCACAAGCCCCACCACGACGTCAACGTAGAGATACGGCGATGGTATCATTTTTATTAATATTATGGAAAAGCAACATTTAACTAATCCCATTTCCCTCCAAAAAAGCTTCAATAAAACATCCTAAATACAAGCAACATCTAATAAACTGTTAATGGGTATGTACATAGATGGACGCTAATATTAATTTCCCCGCGTTGTTTTGTTTACATTGCTGCTATTACAAAGGAGATCGTTCAATAAATCCCTACATACCTGTCAGTGTAAAAATAATATTGCGTATCAGTTCTGTTTTGATGTGTCGGCTGAGTGGGTGTTGGCACGCGACTTAGGAGTGTTCCTCTTTCGGTAAGAATGATATAATAATGCGTTCAGGGTGCTGGTTTGGCTCCCACGCTACTGTAGTGCGTCTGCGATGCTTGCGCACGCGCACACAGACGGCTTTCACGCTGTGCTGCGGCGCCGCATCGCTTCACTGATGTTTCGCACGCGTGAGAGCGCCAACACCATCCTAAGTGTGCTCAGCCACAAGCTGGAGAGTCCTTTTCTGGGGCACTGGGTTCAAGCACAAGTGCTTGTACCCGTGGCCACAGTGGGCGGCAAATTCTTGTTTTTTTTTTGCTTTTATTTAAATTTTTAAATTTATCATAGTTATACTAACAATATTATAGATCAAATATTATTATGTCTGAAATAAAAAGATTTGATTTGATTTAAAATATCAAAATCTTTTACTTATCCACAAGTTGGTCTAAGTATTGGTAAGGTATTTGTGTTTGGTTATCTGCGTGATTAAATGGTTTTTTAGACTTAACTTTTGACCCCGTCCCGAAATATTTTGTACGTCTTTATTATTTCAATTCCCTAATAAAATTGTTTCGCAACAGGAACATACCTTAAACAAGGACGCTCAAGGCGTGGCCATGGTGTCCATTACGGTTTAACTGATATCGACAGCTCAGCTTATGGTGCTGGCTCACGATTGTTTCATATATTGTTATACAAATGTTTTCTTGGAGGAATGGAGGAAGTTACTCTGGGTATAATTGACAGGTTTATAACGTGGGTAGGTAGGTGAAGAATGTTAAGGCGCTTTTCACCAGTGTGCGGCACTGTGCGACACAGTACTGCACAGTGTATGGCACTGAAAACCAGCGCTCAGGCTCTGTCTTGTATAGGGTCGCAGAATTATGCTGAGCGTTGGCTGTTTTGCGTGGATGTGACGCATATTTTCCCCCAACTTGTTCTTTTTTGTGTGTGTTCTTTCTTTGCGTCGTTTTTACCGCAAATAAACGTATTTTCTTTCTTTCGGTGGACTCACTGAAGTTAATATTCAGGCAAATATGCTACACTGTGCGCTTACAAAAGTTAAGTACAGTTTTGCCGGTGGAAACGGATCTGCAGCTCAGTACGTGCACTGTTGGAGTTGTGCACAAAATGTTTGTGGACAAATGTGCTGAACACAATGTTGGTGGAATCGCGCCTTTAGGTTGTTGGTAAAGATCTATAGGTACATAACAACATCACCTGTATTTCTTAAATCTCACCGACCCCCGTGACTTCATTACTCTACTCCAGGAAAGAAGTAGGGCTATCAGTACAGTGCACAGATTACACAAACCGTCACTCCGACCTCACCGCCGAGGTCCCTTGCGAAGACCCCGACGTAATTGTCCCCACCGACCCTTGACGACGAAGCGCCAGCCCGCGCCGTAGCTCTGAGCCTGTAGCTTTAAATGCCCCAGATATTAATGACTATCCAGTTTTACCCAGCCTGTCCCATTTTGCTGTCCTCCCCCCAGCGAATTCCTAAGCCTAGGTCCGTACCCCACAGGGTCGCTTAGTAATTTATGAAATTCACCCATGGCTGGAGGTTTTGAGATCGCTTAAGGCAGCCACAGGATTGACCGGTTAAGTAGTCTCGACATCTCAAGGTCAACTACGAGATGTCATATCATATATTAAAAAGTATACCCTAAAGGGTAAAACAGATGTGGCTGGCGAAATATGGATGTACTATAGTACAGATTACAGTCATATTTCGCCAGTATATACTAAAATTAGTAGGGCTAGGATTGATTGATCAAATATATACATCCTCCTTTTTTGGCATTTACACTTAAAAATATCAAAGATACTTAGGGTATCTCATAATAATATAATTATGCGTTCCACCCTTTTTCTTACAGAAAATTTTATCACTTGGTTAAAATAAATTCACTTCAGGAAAAAGGAATATTTTTCTTTTTCAGAACACTTAAGGGGTTATTTTCCTGAACAATTATCTGCCTGATAATATTAAAATAGTTCATTAGGTATTCGGTACTCTAATTGCGAAAAAAAAAAAATCACAATCTGAATTATTTTGAAGTATATTGCTAATCCATTGCTTCATATGTTCGGAAAATTTGTCTGCTCAACAACGTAGATAACGCAATGAATGTTGTTGAACTGTCAAAATGAAACCCGTGTACCTAGTGCGTACGCAATTACACCACAGGTTCCTAATATCATAATTATAATATAATATATGTCAGAACCAAATTACAAGATGATTGAGGCTGCTGGCGGCATTTCCTCGCTGAACTGCAATGCTGATGCGTTGTGTGAGAAAGCCGCCAGCTTTTCCGTCACCAGTTACATCAGCTAGACCAGGGATTCCCAAAGTGGTCGATATCGACCCCTTGGGGTCAAAATCGGTTTACGAGACGACACGTTGGTCCTGGCGCAGGGGAGGTCCCACCAGGTGGCGGACGAAGTAGCGGTACGCGGGGTTGCGACAATCGTCGAAAGGATCCGGCAATTGGGACTCGAGGTGGCCTTGCACAAGTCCGGGGCCATGTGTTTTCATGGTCCTCGGAACGCGCCACCATTGGGGTCCCAAATAACGGTAGGAGGGGTTTCCATCGGCGTCGAGTCGACGATGAAGTACCTGGGACTTGTCCTCGACAGCCGGTGGAACTTCGTGGAGCATTTCAGACGTTTGGCTCCAAACTGCAGCGGGCGGGCGCTGCATTGAAGCGGCTCCTGCCCAATCTAGGCGGTCCAAACGCCTCCTGCCGGAGTCTCTACGCGGGGGTCATGCGGTTCATGGCCCTCTACGGGGCTGCTGTATGGGCGCGCTCTCTGGCGCTGCGGCCAGCCCGCCGGTTGAGCGCGGCCCAAAAAGTCATGGCCATCCGGATGGTCCGGGGATACCGCACGGTCTCCTGTGAGACAGCGAGCTTCCTTGCCGGATTGCCGCCATGGGATCTGGAGGCAAAAGTCCTCGCGCACTAATGGGAGTAGCGCGAGGAGGCGAAACGCCGGGGCGTAAGTCCGCTGCCGCGAGAAATCGCGACACAGCGGACGGAGCTCCGGTGGGATCTCATGGCGTCATGGAAAGTACGGTTATAGCAACCCAGTGCTGGGCACGCCACGATTGGGGCGATAAGTCCCCTCTTTGAGGAGTGGCTAGAGAGGCACCACGGCATCCTCACCTTCCGCCTGACGCAGGTCCTCACCGGACACGGCAGTTTCGGGAGGTTCCTGTGTCGGATAAGGCGGGAGGAAACGTCCGGGTGTCACCACTGTGTGGATCGCCCGGAGGATACGGTGGAGCATATGGTGGAGGTCTGCCCAGCTTGGGCAGAGCACCACCGTGTCCTCGTGGAGGTGATCGGTGGCAGAGATCTCTCGCGTCCGGCCCTGGTTCAGGCCATGGTACGGAGCGAGAGCGCATGGGCAGCCGTCATCTCCTTCTGCGAAGCAGTAATGCTCGCGAAGGAGGAGGCGGGACGGTTGAGGGAAAGGCATGTTTCGCGCCCTCTCGCCCCTAGCTGCCGCAGGAGACGCCCTGGGCGTCGGGAATCCCGGGCGGATTTCCGGCCACCGTAGGCGCGGGCTTACGGACGGTGAGCAATGGGTAGCTCACCGTCCAGTAAGGACCAGGCCCGGGTCGACGGCGCGTCGTATTCCACGCGCGCCTCAAAGAGATGTCAGCACAAATGTATGGGTCACCGAGTCCCCTGGCAACACAGGCAACAGGAAGGAATACGGGTGGGTTTTACTCAGTAAGAGTCTGACACACCCTCCCGCTCCGCCCAGAGCGGGAGAAGTTATTTGATGCTTTCCCAAACTAAAAAAAAAAAAGGGGTTGACATAAACGAAAACTGCCCAAAATCAGTTTTCGTTTATGTCGACCCCTTTTTTTTCGGTCGACGAGGTCTAAAAATCGACCCTTATTAATTAACACAAGTTCTTATTTGAAACTTTCAAGATACTGTATAAGTTGTGTTACGTGTACCAACTTGTTATAAGAATGACTAATATTTTAGTAGGAAGTATCATTGTTGTACTTTTAAAAACTGAACAAGTCGATAAGCGTGCACAAGTTCGTATAAGATGAAAAAAATTGGCTATGGGTGTCTGAGGTATCAGTTCATTTTGGGAAGGGGTCTCTTGCCCAAAATAGTTTGGGAATCCCTGAGCTAGACGTTTTAAAGAAATTATGTATTTTATGTATGTTGCTGGGGAAAGACAACAAGATGGATCAACACTGCATAATTATTAATCATCATCTGCCTAGCCTTATCCCAACTACGTTGGGGTCAGCTTCCAGTCTAGCCGGATGCAGCTGAATACCAGTATTTTACATGGAGCGACTGCCTATCTGACATCCACAACCCAGTGACTGGGTAACACGATACCACTTGGTAAGACTGGTGGTCAGACTTTTGTGCTTCTGACGACCCGTAACGACTGTCAAAGATCCATGAATGGCAGCCGAGACCAACGGCTTATCGTGCTTTCCGAGGCATGGAGAAGTCTTGGTATGTAAAGATGGTCACCCATCCACAAACCAACCGCGGCAAGCGTAGTTAACCTGATCGTTTCACCCGTGCGGCTGTTATTATTTAGCCATAAGCCCCACATAATAGGCATGATAACAGTAACTAAAAATCACTAATATTACGTATTTTTTTAATAAAACTTGATTCATAGAATACAAAACGCGCATTTATTTTTTTCAAGAGTGAGATCGATAATTATTTTGATAAAATAAAACTACAAAATACGGCAATTCGCCATGATATGTAGAACACCAATCAGAGCGACTGACGTCACATTTGAGTAAACAAACAAACTACGTTAACAGCACTGGTTGATATTCTATTTCATCATTCTCCTGCTCTAGAATAAGAAATGAGTACAAAAGTTCAAATTTCTTATTCTATCCATTCGTGTCACACCACACATCCCTTTTAGCATTCTCATCTTAATTGCATGCAATTGCCTTGCATTCATCCTTGTGCGATCCCTCCTTCATGCAACAACTTATTGAATAATAAAGTCAGCCATATACATCCATCTTCTTTTAAACACTTCCATACCGAAGTATGGAAGTGTTTTATTTACGATTTAATTTCCTTTACAAGTTGAAGCCACTTATTTATTATTGTTTTCTTTTTTGGAATGAACAAAAATAGCTTATTTGGTTTTTGATGTGTATTTCTTCCCTTTCGAATTCATATTAAATAACACAAAATAACTAAATTACTCAATGAGTGTCTAGCGTTTACGTTGTGATTATCTACTCAAATGTGACGTCACAAGCGACGCCATGACACTAAAAAGCGTTTTGGTGCGGATTTTAAATTTAAAAATTGAAATATTATTTTTTTATTGCTAAAGCTTTAATTCGTGCAAAAATATGTTATTCATTGTAAATAATATACATTTTCGAGCAATATAGGATAGTTTTTCAAAATTTGTCACCAGGTCTAATATAATTGTTAATATCGGGGGAATTATAAATTCCCCCGATATTACCATCAGAACAAAACACACATTTATCCTAAACACAAAAAACAAAACAACTGCTAACGAAGAAAATATGCAGCGCGAAACAAAAAGAAAAATTCCGCGAAGGAAGCTATCCTCTGAAGTATTTCATAAAGACAAGAGAGACGTCTCAAGTAGTGCAGGTCCGATTGTTTCCAAGCTCAGAAATGGTCAGATTGGACAGGTAATAAAAATATAATTAGGTGGTGCTTCACTTTCGGGTTTTATGTCGGTTAATCTGGTTAAAAAATTATGAAAATATATCAATACAGTATACGTTACTGCAGAGCATGAGTTCCTGGGTTCGATTCCCTGGTCGGGCAAAGAGTTATTGGATTTTTCCGCATGGAATTTCTCAGTAGCAGCCGGGAGTCTGGATTGTTGCCCGGTTGATGGCAATAGGCTCGCAGCCTATTTCATGGGACTTAAACATAACTGTTGTCGTGTTTGTTATGTAAAAATAAATCAACATAATAATGTATATAAGGGATGCTTAGTGCGAACAGGGAAATCATCGATTGGTGCCTCATTTAATTAAAAACCTCTAAACGGCCTCTGCAAGTTGGCTTCGGCCCCTCGTACGCCTTCCAAAGGTCAAGAAGGAGAAATGTCAAGATATGTAAGTAAAATTAGTATTCAACTCAGCCTATCGCATTCCACTGCTGTACTTAGGCCTCTCCCAGGCTGCGCCACAACACCCTATCCTGCGCCTTCCTCATCCAGTCTGATCCAGCCACGTTTGTAGTCGGTTCATCTAGCTGGGGGGCGTCCCACAATACACTTGCCGATATGTGGTCTCTATTCCAGGGCTTATCTGCTCCACCGGCCATCGGTCCCATGACAAACATGGCCAACCCACTGCCACTTCAATTTGCTTACTCTGTTATGTCAGTAAATCCAGTGCTTTTCCCGATAATTTAATTCCTGATTTTATCCTTCTAAAAATTTGTTTAAAAGGGAATAAAATGTTGGTAAAAGAGAAATACTTATTTGGACTCAGCAACGATCAATTACAGCCGTTGTATGTAAAATTGAGTGCATTGTACGTACTGATATACAAATATATTTTTTATATACAATCTTTGCCTAAAATATTGTTGCTGAAAACATACAAAATAGCAGCTGACATTGATTTAATTCGAAGTACAGAAATAATAACACAATATATTATAATATACTGCCTCGTTGGCCTAGTGGCTTCTAAGCGCTACCGCTGAGCATGAGGTCCTGGGATCGATTCCCAGGTCGGGCAAAGTCCGCAGGAGACGCCCTAGCCGTCGGGAATCCCGGGCGGATTTCCGGCCACCGTAGGCGCGGGCTTGCGGACGCTGAGCAATGGGTAGCTCACCGTCCGGTAAGGACCAGGCCCGGGTCGACGGCGCGTTGTATTCCACCTGCGCCTCAAAGAGATGTCGTCAGCACAAATGTAGGGGTCCACTAGGGCCGATGCCTGCCGGGGTCGCGGGAAGGTACTAAAGGGTCACCGAGGCCCCTGGCAACACAGGCAACAGGAAGGAATACGGGTGGGTTTTAGTCAGTAAGAGTCTGACACACCTTCCCGCTCCGCCCACAGCGAGAGAAGTTATTTTATGATTTTCCATCCAAAAAAAAAGGTCGGGCAAAGTGTTATTGAGTTTTTCTATCTGGAATTTCTCAGTAGCAGCCCGGAGTCTGGATTTGTGCCCGGTTGAAGACAATAGGCTCGCCCCCTATTTCATGGGACTTAAACATAACTGGCGAAATGTGGGTGTACTAGAGGTACACCTCTGCCCAACCCTTCGGGGAAACAAGGCGTGATGTTATGTATGTGTATGTATGTACATACATACATAATCAGCCTATAATGTTCCCACTGCTGGGACACAGGCCTCCTCTCTGTGAGAGGGAGTGGGCCGTAATCCACCAGGGCCCAGTGCGGGTTGGTAGATGTCACATGTCTTCGAGTTTTCGGTTCTAGGACATGCCGGTTTCCTCACGATGTTTTCCTTCACCGTTTTGAGAGCAGTGGTGTTGAAATAATTTTACACAAAGTAAAGCGCCTGTCCGGGTTCGAACCTACGACCTACAACTCGTAAGTCGCGGCCGTTACCACTGGGCCACCACTGCTCCGTGTGTGTATGTATGTATGTATGTATTATAATATAATATATAATAATAATATAATATCGCCAATCCACTTAAAGAACCTTCTGTATGGACATTCGCAGCTTTCATTAAATATGTCAACGTCTGCCTGACTTTTACCTGTCTTTTTTTTTTTTTTTGACGGTGGGAAATCATCAAATAACTTCTCCCGCTCTGGGCGGAGCGGGAGGGTGTGTCAGACTCTTACTGACTAAAACCCACCCGTATTCCTTCCTGTTGCCTGTGTTGCGGGGGCCTCGGGGGGCTTTTCCCTGTCTTGGGGTCAGCTTCCAGCCTAACCGGCTGTAGCTGAATACCAGTATTTTACACGGAGCATCTGCCTATCTGACCTCGACAACCCAGCTACTGGGTAACACCATACCCCTTTGTAACACTTTTGGACTTCTGACGACCCGTAGCAACTGTTAAAGATCTACGAATAAGAGCTAGGACTAACGGCTTAACGTGCTTTCTGAGGCACGGGGGGTCTTATATGTAAAGATGGTCACCCATCCACGTACCAACCGCGGCGAATGTAGCTTAACCTGATCGATCGACTCGCTCGGCTGTTATTTCTTAGCCACAAGCCTCTCAGCTTTAATTAAATATATTATGTATAAATGGAAATTAATATTTTGATTTAAATATGTAACTAGCGATCTGCCCCTGCTTCGCACGGTTTGATGATTTGAAAAACTTCGAGATTTCTTTATTATACAGTTTAATTTAAATTTATTGTATACCAGCTGTTGCCCGCAACTTCGTCTGCGATCCAGGATGAAAAGTAGCCTATGACCTTCTCCAGGTCATGGTCTACCTATGTGCCAAATTTCATCCAAATCCGTTCAGACGTTTTGGCTTGAAAGCTTAACAAAGAAACAAACTCACTTTCGTATTTATAATATCAACTTGTATATTTAGTCTTTAGAATAGATTCTCTAAATAATAAAAACAACCGCATCAAAATACGTTGTGTAGTTTAGAAGAACAATGCATTCACACAGACACACGAAAAGCGACTTTAATTTATAATATATAAGTATGGATATAGATTTTCACCAACCATTATGAAAATTCCAGACGAAATCCAAATCATATACCAGTCTATACACGATTAGGGTGAACTCGGCCAAAACGTACCACACAGCAAAAATATATACAATAAACAATATAACATAAGTATCTATGTTTTGCTACATTCGTATTTCACCGCGTCCTGTCTTAGCTCTTGCGACTTCATTTTACCTGAGACGGGATTTTTGCATGAGTAGCCTCCCACCCCCACTCTCCCTCTAGTGTTTTGATGCCATCGATAAAATTTGACGTTATTTATATATTTTTTTAATTATTATTTATATTTTTCTAAGGTTTTTCTGACCGAAACCTTGTTTGGAAATCGGGAAATGAGAAAAACGTCGTGAGGAAAGTTTTGAGTATGAATGTGGATGGCTATAGGAGTAGGGGAAGACCAAAGAAACGATGGATGGACTGTGTGAAAGATGATATGGCTAGAAAGGGGGTGACTGCCGAGGTGACGACTATTAGAGAAATAAGGAATAAAATGACATATTGCGCCGACTACAAATAAATTGGGGTAAGGAGAATGTTGATTTTTCTAAGGTTATTTGCAGTTATTTGTAGTTTAACCTTTTGTACTTACGTTTGTTATTACAGAAACAATTAAAAACCATTGTGTCTCGCGTACATCTACGTAATAAAGGGTTACACGACCAAAGAAAATCAAGTAAATGTGCAGACAACGATTATAAATTATAATCGATCATTTGATCGATTAGGTACAATAATGTTGATTAAATCTGACGGCAAATCAAGTGGAGTATGATTTGTTGTCGATTGACATAATCGCTCAATCATATTAAACGACATTATTGTTAGTAACTACCGAGATTGTTGTTATTTATTGTCGCCTTAATGCAACTAGTATTAACATTATTGGTACATCATCGAAGTAGGTTGTTAATTTTCTAATCATTTGCTTGTGTATCTCAAATGATATTACCTCAATGAGCCCAGGTTCGTGCATCGGAAAGCACGTTAAACCGTTGGTCTCGGCTGTCATTTGTAGATCTTTGACAGTCGTTACGGTCAAAGTCAAAGTCAAAGTCAAATTATTTGTTTCAAATAGGCACATAAAAGGCACTTTTGAACGTCAAAATTAACAAAAAAAAAATAGAATTGATTCTAGTTCCAAAAGGTAGTTTCGTATGGAGAAGAATGGGCAAGAAACTCCACCGTTACTCTTTTAAAATGTTTTACAAAATTTTGTATATGTACATTTTAAAATTATATGCGAAGACTGATTAGAGAAAGAATTATATGCGAAAATTATATGGGAATAAAATTACTATACCAAAATAGGTAAAAAAAGAATGAAAAATAAAGCAATGACAGATAAATTAATTATGTGATAGGTACATGATGCTCACATATTTACAAACATTGTAAAAATATACGTTTTCCTAAAAATAATAAATAAAGTCAGTGTGTGAGTTATAGTAATCACAGAATTAAAATTCAACATTGATTTATTATTTGTATCAAATAATAAATTGTACAATTAAAATAGCAACCAGTTTGATTTTGTCTAGGACGGGTAGTCAGAAGCCCAAAAGTCTGACAACTAGTCTTACAAAGAGGTATCGTGTTACGCAGTAACTGGGTTATGAAGGTCAGATAGGCAGTCGCTCTATGTAAAATAATGGTATTCCACTGCATTCGATTATACTGGAAACCGACCGCACCATAGTGGGGATAACCTAGACAGATTTTTTTAATAAGCCCAGAAAAAAGTAACACGATACCCCAAACACAATTTTACGTACAAACGTCAAAAACAATAGTGATGTCAACAACACTATCATACATATCGATAAAAAAAATGAATTTATGAAAACATCGATGAAATTCATCGACATAAAACATCGTACGCCCTCGTAAAACGTCTTCGGAGCACATTACTCGGGAGATGGCGACCGCTGAAACCAAACCTATTTAACTTCACTTGAGTACGTACTGTGCAGTAATCCTGGCTTTAGATTAACTCTACCTCGTATTTTTTAAGTACCTAAGAAAACAATAACAATATTTTCTTTGACTTCATGAACAGTCTCGATATTTATCTTGGATTTGAGATGTGTGGATAGCTAAGTAGTTAAGCTACACATAGCCGCTGCCCTGTCAAAAACCCTTTGGTTTCTCGTATAAAGTACCTCATCATCATTCTCCTCACTCACACACTGACCTATTACTTTATTTTTTTTAGGAAAACGTATACTTTTACAATGTTTGTAAATATGTGAACACATAATTTATCTGTTATTGCTTTATTTTTAATTCTTTTTACCTATTGTGGTATAATAATTTTATTCTAAGTAAGTCTTCATATATTTATAATTAATGTACCTATACAAAATATTGTAAAACATTTAACAAGAGTAACGGTGAAGTTTCTTGCCCATTCTTCTCCAAACGAAACTACCTTTTGGAAAAAGCGACTAGAATCAACTCTAATTTTTTTTTGTAAATTCGTGATATTCAATAGTGCCTTTTAAGTGCCTTTTTGAAATAAATGTTTTGAATTTGACTTTCCTGCCCTTATCCCAATTTATTTGGGGTCAACGCAACATTACTTTTTCTTCTGTACTTCTCTATAAGTCGTCATCTCTCGGTAGTCTCGTTATAGTGTCTATGAGATACTTTAACGAGACTACTGCTACTCGTACCTACGAGTATCTGACTGCTAATTACTGAAAGAAATGTTATGTCCTGTTTTGGGTAAAAAAAAAACTATTGAATATTTTTGTAAAATTCCACACACTTGTTTGTGGGCCAAATGCCAAATACCCCTAATCATCGAAATTGTTTTAGTTCAACTTAAATAACGCCACGGCCTATTAAAAACAGATACAAATATTTTCAGACTCTTTTTAGGGTTCCGTAGTAAACAAGGAACCCTTATAGTTTCGCCATGTCCGTCTGTCTGTCAGTCCCCGCTGTAGCTCAAAGACGCTTAATACTAGAAAGCTGTAATTTGGCATAGGTATACATATTAATCACGGCGACACAGTGCTAAAATATAATAATGAAAAATATTTTTTTTAGGGTGCCGCCCTTGCACATAGTGTGGGGATGATATTTTTTTTCTCGTCTATACCATAGTGTGGGATATCGGTGGATAGACCGTTCAAAAATATTGCGGGCCTGCGAGCACCATTTTTCAATTCAAAGATCCGTTTGCGTAATATTAAGCATTACAGTGATAATTTTTGTTATAGTCAAGTGTCCCCCCCTCCCGTGCCAGCTAAACGGTTGTTTATGGAGATGTGAAAAAATTCAAACTTTAATTTGCAGTTGAAGAATTGACCGTGGCATATATCGATGTATGGGAGAAAATGTTTTTCAACTAGAATGTTAAGTTTGTTTTTGGGATAAATTCATCTCAACTTCCCAACTTCGGAACCCTTCATTGTGCGTGTTCCGACACGCACTGGGCCGGTTTTTTTTTTTGTCACATAAATCGCTCAAGTAAAACCGCGAACACACAGTACTACACCCTTCTGCGAAGCAGTAATGCTCGCGAAGGAGGAGGCGGGACGGTTGAGAGAAAGGCAAGTTTCGCGTCCTCTCGCCCCTAGCCGCCGCAGGAGACGCCCAGGGCGTCGGGAATCCCGGGCGGATTTCCGGCCACCGTAGGCGCGGGCTTGCGGACGGTGAGCAATGGGTAGCTCACCGTCCGGTCAGGACCAGGCCCGGGTCGACGGCGCGTTGTATTCCACGCGCGCCTCAAAGAGATGTCGTCAGCACATAATATAGTAGGGGTCCACTAGGGCCGATGCCTGCCGGGGTCGCGGGAAGGTACTTATGGGTCACCGAGGCCCCGCAACACAGGCAACAGGAAGGAATACGGGTGGGTTTTAGTCAGTAAGAGTCTGACACACCCTCCCGCTCCGCCCAGAGCGGGAGAAGTTATTTGATGATTTCCCACCCTCAAAAAAAAAAAAACAGTACTACACACACCAACTAATATACTCGCTAACATCGTTACCAAAAATCCCTCGTCAATTTTGCATACGAAACGCATTTCCAGACATAATGAGTAAAAGGAAATTGTTAGCGGACCGCTTTATTTGCGAATTTCGGCTGTCTACCCACCCCCTTTGTTTTTACGCGTGTGTGTTTTGGCAGTCATTAATTTTTTAAGCTCCAGAGGAAATGAGAGATTTACTAAGGGTTGATTTTGAAATTCGAATTTTTTCGAGTGAGCGTTGATTTTTGATGGAATGCTAACTGTCTTACTTAATCTAGCTGATTAGGACCAAACTTTATTTCCAAGGGAGGCTTGGGACTATTGTACATGGATCTCAAAGGAAACTAAAGTGAAAACCAAAGTAACTAATTTATATGTTGTCATGAATTGGAGCGAGAACACGAAATGTTTGTTGCCTTCCATTGTGTAAAATAATTCTACTCAAATATTTGGTTCCTCCATAACTTTTATTAATTGAATGTTATAGAGTTTAAAATAATATTGTTACACAATTTTCTTGAATCCAGATAACTACTTCTACATTTTTATAGATAACACATTGCACTGTCCTGGACTTGTGCTGTTGCACTCAGACAACACTCTGAATTTGCTTACCTTAAATTAAATTGCAGAAAATAACACTGAAAGCAAGGTATTATTTCGGAAACCAAAAAAATACCGCTTTACATATCAAAAAGCAATTAAATCATAAAAAAACGCAGTATGTTTCATATTTATAGCTCAACTTGCTGTTTCCTGGGGGAGACAGGGGGAAAGGGGCCCGCAATTAAAATTATAATTTTTGGCAAACTCTTCTGCCCTTCAACGTGTATCTGTATCTTTGACTTGTCCCGCCGGCGATGTCGGTGGAGGCACACTGGGAGTAATTTATTTTTGGTAATAACATAATATTTTAAATTACTGCTGTTTTAGGAATGTGTACGTCGTGCATACAGCCAACCAGTTGTAAGAAGTAACATGAATGTAAAGGGCTTCCTCAAAATAAATAACTTATTAAATAAATAATTTATTAAGATATTTGTTGAGCTAAAAAAAATCTTTTTACTAAAACAAAAAATACAAGAATTTTATTGCACTTGCTTGCACTAAGATGTAAATATTTAATTGTAGTATTACATAATATATAAACTTAATAACAATGAAAAACCAAAATTAAGTTACCATAAAACCACAAACAATTCTTACTAAGCTTGCTTAACAAGGAAAAAAAATCCTGAATTAAAACAGCTCAGTGTATACTTAGATGGCACTTGACTTCCAAAAATACGTATCTTTTTAGATTTGGGCTCCCCAAACGTCATTGTAACGATCTGAGTAAGGCCGCTTGTACACGCACGTTTTTTTTACCGTGAAAAACCACGTGTTGTATAGATCACTATAGAAGTTTGTTGACAGACACGGCGGCAAAATCGGATGTATCCAATACCTTCTTTTCCTTTTTTTTAGTTTTTAAGATTTCTATACACGAAATAAGCAACGATAATCTTTTTCTTCTAAGGATTCATGATACACGTCTGCAGCTTCGCACAGTAAAAAAACAACTGAGCTGTTGTCTAGAAACAAGAAAGAAAGAAAATAAATTTACTTGCAGTAAACATGACGCAAAGAAAGAACACAGACACCAAAGAACAAGTTTGGGGAAAATATGCGTCACATCCACGCAAAACGGCCATCACTCAGCATAATGCTGCGACCCTATGCGAGACAGATAGATCTATATCTCGTCCGGTTGTTTGCCGTGTCATATTCAAGCTCACACGATTAATCTACGGCGCGGTTAGCACGCCGGCCGCCGCGGCCGTACCGTTAACAAACTGTGCCGTGTACAACAGGCCTAAGCCCTCCACGAATATTTAAATATTCATTCCTACTCTTTAATTATACTTTATGCATGTGAGCCGAGCTTTGTTTTTTTATTTCTTTGTCTCAATTTAAAACGGATTGCGGAGTTTCGTTGACTTAAGCAGCCTGTATGTCCTCGGCTAAGTAGACGCGATGAAAATGCGCTTGGCTTGAATATATTTCCTGCTTCAAAATTTAAATGTCTGGTTTTATTTACATGTGGTATTGGCTATTTAATTTTATGAATAGCTAAAAAACGTCTTGACCTTTACGCCCAGTTTCTCGAACGAACGAAAATCAAGACAAAAATTTGCCAACAAATTGTCAAGCATGCGTGAACTGCTGTGACTGGTTGAATGAATTACCAACAGCCAATCGCGTCATTTGACTTGCATGTAATTTTGACACGTCGATAATTCCAGATTCGTTCCAGAAGCCGGGTGTAAAACAGATGACCTCAATTTTATTTATCTAAATCCCCTTTTTTTTCCTTAAAAAACCTAAATATAATATCAAAATGAACATGCTTGATCAAGATAACCGTTTTTATCCTCCATTAACACTCGTTTCACCTCATTTCCACGATGTAAAAACTAACTTCGCTCACCTTCAGACGTGTGCAAATTAGATTGCGTTAAACGCCTTCGGAGCGAGGTGCATATAAGTAGTCGTAGTCACCCATCGGCTAACAATTTTACACGTAATCAATTTACACGGTTCCGCTTTGCCCCTGCCTCCCCTAGACGCGCTTCACCGGCCGCAGTTTCTCGACGACAAACGTGGTTACACTGTGGGTTATAAGTGAAAAAATTGTCTTGACGTATTAAATTATAACAGTTTTTAAGGTTTTTGTGTATATTTGATGTTTTAATTTTAATTAAAAAACAACAAACTCACAGTAGCTTACATGATTGTGAGAATACCATTTATAATATATAAGAAAGACTAAGAAACAAAGAACTTAACATTCATACAGCATACCCAGATTATCTCTAAGTATTTAATTAGAGATTTTGCTTATAGTTGAAAATAAATAACGCTAAATTCAATAAAAAAAAAGCATTAAATTTAATAACTATATTTTGGCCAAAGAATCAGCCATTCAACGTGGCAATGCTGCCAGCTTTATGGACACCTTTCCTGTTGATAGCAATGCGGACGAACTTTTTGATGCCCTATGATTCTTTCCTTTCTTTTTTTATATACATGTACATGTGGCGGCATCTACATCGCCACATGCGACATATGCAACACACTGACATCACGCAAAATCCTGCATCACGCAAGTAGAGTTTACCGCGCAACTAGCATATTATTATTATTATTTTAAGACTGTTAGGTTGTATATTATGCAAATAAGCTTTTGCTCGCCACATCACCTGCGTGGACGTCAAAAATTATAATGGGAACTTACTACAGCGATAAAAAGCATCATATATCCTAACCCAGGACATGGTCTACTCATGTACCAAATTTGATCGAAATCTGTACAGCAGTTTTAGTGTGAAAGCGTAACAAACAAACTAACTCACTTTCGTTATTGGTTAGGATTATCTTGAAAAATAAACATATCGATTATTCAATGACACATTTCACAAAAAACCACTATTTCAGACACCAATCGACATGGTCTTCACATGATCTGACCAAGATTATGTCTGGACTTTAAAAGAGACTGTGACCTCTGAGTTTGTTTCGGCATTTCTTCTCAGAGTAGTCAGATAGGAAACGCCGACCTCATCTAGTTTAAAAAAATATGTTTGACGTGTAACAGTGTTTGTAAAAACCTACTTACAGCAATAAAATCATTTAACAAATTATATCCAGTTTCTCCATATCTTTAGCCCACAGTCCAGTCGGTCGCTATCAAACAAAGTTACGCTGAACCGTGATTACTTTTCCCGCACTGCATTCGCATTCGCTACTGTTTATTGCTTTCGCTTCAATGCTATCCTCCTTTAGATTTTCTTGAGATGAACTTTACCTCAATAATATTGAAGAACTGGGTAAGGAGGAATCGATATGACAATTATTTTGGTATAATTTTGTAGCAACTTACTTACTTTTGTAGGTACACCTCTGGCTAACCCTTCAGGGATTACAGGCGTAACGTTGTGTGTCTGATATTTCATAGGCTTTTTTGTAGTTACCTCCCATAGACGGCAGGAAAACTGATCACTGGATGTACGTGAACTAAATATGGTTGGGATGTCGTCTCATACTCTGTAATTAAGGCGCTGACAAGACGCAATTGACCAAAATAGGCTAAACTTAAGAAAAAAAATTGCCAAATCTGTATAGTTTGTGGTAGCGGAAAAAATATATGTTAATTTTGAACATATTTCCCAGAACTTGGTTGTTACTGAAACACGTTTTGAAAAAGAATCTCGATACAAACTGACGTTAAACTAACCTCTTACTTGAGTTCTAATCCAAAATATCTGCATTAAATATCACCATAAGTTACGTATTTCATTAATAACAAGAACGTCTTATTTGAATGCAGAACTTAATTGTTTTTTTTATTTTTGATTACTCAACTCAATTTTTAGTAAATAGATAATTGCTTCATATTTTGCAATAAATTACAAACGTTGTCTCATCGCGCTTCTCTTTCTTTTCTATGCAATCTAACAGTGACCGCGGTTTAGGTGTTGTCAGCGTCTTAAGTCATACCATTTCACAAAACAAATAATTTTGATGAGCACATTATGCAATTACCCTGAAATTATTATGTATATAATAATTTCAGGATAATTGCATAGTAATTATTTGTTGGTAGGCTTACTAAAAAGTAATATAACGAAGATTTTTAGATACTTTTTTATAAATAACCTAAGTAAAAACCAATTCCCATAAATAACAACTTTTAAATTAAAACCCATCAACCTACATCCAAATTCAATATACATTTTTATCTCAACGCTAACATCAAAGGCTGTAAAATCGTTAAATCTGTTGCCTACTTTAATAACCTGTTTATTCAGGCAACAATATTTCAGTCTATAAAAGCTTATAACGGCTCATAAAGGCTGATACATACGTAAACAAAAATCCATTATTATTCATCTACGGGCTGACGTGGCGAAGTCAATGTCTATCTTATTTCTTTTATAATTATTCAACGTACCTCCTTGTGGGTGGTTTTGCCCCAACCTCCCCTAAGGGTGGTGCGATAGAGAGAACGTCTTCGGTTTTTGCGGCGTTTGTTTCAAGTTTTTTAGGGGGTAAACCCTTTCCTGAACATGACAGGAATTGGATCATTAAGCAGGCCTAGCTAAGCTTAATGCCAGCACCCTCGCGGTTTTCTGATACAATCTTATGAATAATATATTTTAAGTGTTATAGTTATATTTAAATGATGCGGTGCTCGGCGAATATTAAAATGTTCTTAAGTCGTAAGATTTTGGTTACAGCCTTAAGTAGACTTTTAACTGACATAAAAATGAAGCCGATCAGAAAACAGGTCATGCAGGATTAAAAACACGACCAATCTTAATTATTTCTCAAAAATAGTTATCAGTCGTCAATACAAAACGTCGTACACAAAACATAGAATAACTAAAATCACAAATCGTTTTCCAATTCAATACGATACCAAATTTAAGCAAACTCCTTGGACATTAAATATGAGCTCAATATTATTCAAGACATCCCATAATAAGGGAAAAAAAGGAAATAGAAAATTTCGCCGCTTTTAACTAATATTCATCAATAAATATCGAAGCACTGCTTCCATGGAAGTACAAAAAAAAAAACTAAAATATTTCAACTCCATTCATAACTCGATATGAACCCGACCTAATCAATTCAAAAGGGGAAAATGGGGCAAAACGAACATACGCCGACTGCTTATGAAATTATATCGTGGAAAATCTACGGTTGGGAATGTCGTGGAATTTATTTTTACTTTTTTTCGTGCAAGCAGTTCGTCTGAGACTTAAATGGGTTAGAAAATTGAATGAGAGTGCCCGCAACCGAGTTACTTTTGAATAAGTGTGAGAGCGTATGCGGAGAGGGTACACATCTGGTTTTTATTGAGATGTTTGCTGATTCTGTTTTGTTTTCGAATTCCTTATTGTTTGTTTGCGTATGTTTCAGTTGTTGGAGTATTCGAATTGTCGTTCTTTTAAGTTACGGGATGTCGTTTTGTTTTTAATTTATAAAACGAATTTGAACAAGAATTATAAAAACTTTAAATCTAAAACTGTAAAACCATATATTATTTATGAAAAAATGTTACACTAGTTTTTGTGTTTAAGAAGGTACCTATCGTAGGTTCTACTTCTTATTTTGCCAGATAACTTATTAGTTAAATAAACTTACTTATTAGGTAAATACGTATGTATTTATTATTTTGAATTAGAATAAATACATACGCAACTATGACGAAGTGGAAAGAGAGTGTAGTCTTAATCTACTTCTAATTATGAAATGTCTTTAAACTGGGTCGCACTAACTCCATGAACAAAGTATTCAATAGGCACCAATTCCAACAACACTGAAGTTAGCTTGACAGCAAAAACGTCACAATTTGTGAAAAGTTCAGTCTTGTTCTTACTTTGACTGCATACATAAGTATTACCCCTAGTTTTTCGTTAAACTTGCTAATAACTTCACTAATAAAAATAAAAAACTGTATAGCTAGACTATTTTAATCATAAACCCAACACGACAAAGAACAAAAAAGGGAACCTCACATTTTCTATTTAAAGAAAAATCTCAAACGAAATAATGATGTGGTACAATATTGAATGCACATTGAACTGTAATGCTCTTATCGGTCGCGGCACTAACGATGTCTACATCAAAGATTTCCGTCCACATGTGCGGGGAGGACTAATGAAAGAGTCTGATCTGTCGATCCCGCGAAACGTAAAGATGGGAAAATTAAAATGTCTAGACTGAAGACTTGGACGTTTTGTTTTGTCAAGACAGATTCACCGTGCAGTCGTATGTCGCAACTCACGATATTATTTATGAGACGTGAATTATTCAAATTGACTCTCACAAGGATTTCCTTGCAGAATAAATTTCAATCTTTACTCAAGACATGTAAAAAAATGCTTACGTTTTCTCTAAAGAGTCCAGAGATTTATTTTTAAACTTCGCTCCTTAAAGGAACAGAGCAAAAAGCTAATTAAATAAATTAGTGGAGGCTAAAAACGCATGGTCTGAATAAAAGCCTTTAGCGAGTAAAAAGGCAACCATCCAAGACGTTCTCTTCATTAGCGACAAGAAAAGTGATGTCATTCCGTTGTGACACAGCAGCATGCGGAGGGAGGTCCGTTCCCCCCGGCGGTCGCTCTGCGACTGACTTCCACGCGGTTTCCCCTCCCCACCCCTCACTCATTCCAGGAGGGGGGTGGACGGCTTTCTCTTTCATTTTTCCTTCGCTCCTCGGCTCATCCAGTTACATCGTT
Organism: Atethmia centrago; assembly: GCA_905333075.3. Taxonomy (NCBI): domain Eukaryota; kingdom Metazoa; phylum Arthropoda; class Insecta; order Lepidoptera; family Noctuidae; genus Atethmia; species Atethmia centrago. Next base: position 22,160,886 of record HG995386.1, read on the forward strand.
CTTATGTTTTATTTTTAATTAAAGCGTACGCAAGTCGGCGGCGTAGATCTTCCCCCCCAGATGAGGGTGGTCGGTGACGGGTACATACGCGGTGGGTGTTGATGATTTTTCAATGGGGAGAAAGAGTTCCCTCATTTTCTTAAGAGAAAATTGCGTTTTGTTTTCGAGTAGTCGAAGTCTGTAGTAATCGCTTTTGTTTTGTGGAAGTTCTTCGTCGTTTTCCGTGCATGTGAACGTAAATTGTGTACTTTAAAGTTTCGAGTGGAATTGGGGGAGTCGTCGGGTAGTTAAGGTGTTATGCATGTTTTTTACTTCGACGAAAGTTTCTTTTTTTCCCGCTGTTTGAGCGTACTGTAAACTTCCGCTACCTTTAACTTTAAAAGTTCAAGTTCTTGAAGCTAGAAAAAATGTTCACCTCCAAAGTTCACTCATACATTCCCGTGCGTACATTTTCAACCATATTACGAACAGGAAACACGATACAGGTTATAAGAAACCTTTCATTACGCGCAAAAATTACACTCACACACTAACAACACATTATCCCCATCTCAAAAGTTAATGTAATGAAAAACAAAAAGGGCCAAGAAAAGGGTGCGTTAAGTTCCACCGAAAAACGGGAATTTGTAAGAAGTCCACCCCACTCTCCCCCGGGGAGACACTGCCCCCTCGTGTGCGAAAATAAATTGCCAAGAATAATAATTATAATGAAAGCGAAAGAACGTATAAATTAGTGGGGACGCCTCGAGACTTAAAACTCTTTGGCTGTGTGCGTGTGTTTTGTATACAACCGTCTGTGTGTGCAACATACAGGACCAAAATGAATTCTTAATTTATTTTTCCGCTAAATACGAGGACGAAATTTTATTGGGTCACGTCTTACGCCGAAAAGATTACGTTTTTTTCGTTGCTGTATATGTAAATCTCTGAATTATATTATCTATGTAGTACGTGTTATAAGTATAACTGTCGACATATTTAAGGTAAAAAAATCATGATTTGTTGATTTGATGACACGAAAGTGATCTACAGTAGGTAACTATAAAAATATAATTTTGTTAAGTTCCAAAAAGTCCATAGGTACTTAAATACAAGATGTCAACTCTAACTCAGTTTAGCAAACTGAGCTGGGCTGATTTTCTCAAACTCATGCTAGGTATAAGTTTTATACAACTTTAATATAAATGTATAATTACTTTGGCTTTTACGACTCCAGCCTATTAATATGACCGAAATGACCCACTTCTTTTATTTCAAACTTAATGTTGACGTTTAAGAAAAACAAAGAAGAATAAATAAACAAAAAGTTCAACAAAGATAGAAGAAGATAGTTCTAGAAATCTAGATTAGGTGTACTCCAAAGAGCTCTTAAAAACATTTTAAATTAATATATTTTTCGCATAGAACGCACAAAACTGTATTAAATGTGCCTGAAACGGTTGAGCAGTACGTGCCGGAACGTTTATGGTCGCGCCACTGTTCTGATTTAGCCCACTCTCCCCTCATTATGGCGACGATATTATGAACGACTAATGGACATTCCTCGACGTTTTTACGCTCTTGATTTTACACTGTTGATGGGGAAAAACGGATAATAATTTTAAATTGATTATGGGGCGGGCGACTCGCTATTTTGCACTTTCGGTATTTTTCTTTTTCTTGACAGCGGTTAGGGTTACCCTTACTTAGAAGCTGTCAAACCCTTTCGTTCATTTATTGGGTTGAAAATAATTAGTCAAGACTAGAACACTTGTGAGTTTTAGTTATGTACTTAAACATTTTTTTTATTCAATGTGATCCGAAATGAGAGCTTTCCAGATATAGCTAAAGAGAAAAAGAGAAAACAAACAACACAACCAATAGCACATCACATATCTAGTTGATAAATAATATACATAAAATACACATACATAAAAAACGCGAATACATATTTCTTGCACGATCCTTGCCGAGATGCGAAAAAGGGGGAATGAAAAAAAAAACTAATTAAAAAAGCAATCAAGGTTTTCTTGACGGCGCTCACGTTCGCCCATATCGTCTTACCCCCCATTTCCTGGGGTGACTTTCCCCCTGCCCCTCACTCCAATACACCCTTTAAGGGGAGGCAGGGGGCGAGTGGTACTAGATTTACGTAACACGTTTAAAGTGTGTTTTGATGAAGTAATCATCCCATTCCCAAGGACTGCGTTTAAGGAATTTTGCGGCTTGGACTTACGGCGACATTTTACCTTTTTCGCTCTCAACTCTTTAATACGGATTTTTTAACGAGCCGCCATCATAATTTGTAAGAGTTATTCTTTGTATTGGTCCGCGGGAAATGTATTGGAATGTTTTTTCGTTGACATATTTTTGGGTTTGTAATGTTTTATTTAATGATGACTTAAATTAGCCCTTTACCGTTTAATGTTAAAAATCCTCATAATGTAAAGCCATAAAATAGCGTAATTTGTGCTGTTTGATTTATGGTAATTATGATACACTTCACTTAATGACCAGTGGTGGCCCAGTGGTAACGGCCGAGACTTACGAGTTGAAGGTCGTAGGGTCGAACCGCGGTGCTTTACTTTGTGTAAATTATTTTATCACCACTGCTCTCAAAACGGTGAAGGAAAACATCGCGAAGAAACCCAAGAACCAAAAATTTCGAAAACATGTGACGTCTACCAACCCGCACTGGGCCCGCGTGGTGGATTACGGCCCACTCCCTCTCACAGAGAGGAGGCCTGTGTCCCAGTAGTGGGAACATTATAGGGTGATAATGTTTGTATATGGGAAGCTTAGTGTTCTTTATCACATAAGGAAAAAATTACATTTTATTTCGAGTTTTTAACAAACTTTTCATTATAAACAGGTATTTATTCTGTCTTTACTTATAAATTCAGAATATATTTTACGTATTTTTCTGAACTTTTCTTAACTACAAATAACCAAGAAGGTAGTTCCAAAACGCCTTTATTACTATTTATTGTAATGTACTCAAATGAAAAATTACAATTATAAGTAATTTATTAACTGCATACCTGAACTGATTTCCTTCATGTTCCACAAAATAAAAATACATTAAAACGTAATAAAGTAATTGAAATTCTCCGTGTCCTTCAGAATCGTCTTGTCCTACAAATAAGTGGGCAAGACATGATTTTTGTGAATGCTAAACAAAAACGTGTTTTATTATTGTGGGTTTAAGTCCTGTTCGGCGTGTTGGCGGGGTCGGTTTATTAAAATACTGTGGCTGTGCAGGTACAGAGGTAGAAATAAAAACGAGCCAAAGCAGTTACTTTTATGAGGGCGCGAATAAGATGTTTCAGACTCGGTCTAAGGAATGAGAGAGCGGGCGCGGCGCGTACTGAGCGGGAAAATCTCGGAGCGGTTAGAAAAACCGCTGAGAAAATCAACGTAAAACATAAATAAATAATGATACGTCAAGAAGATATTTTACAACCGATAATGGTTTTGAAAATTTTGTTCCGGTTATCTAACATAATTAATTTTATTTAAAAACTGACAAACTTAAAATAATAATAATTATATGTACAATTAATTTCGCTGTCAACAGGAAAGTGCCCAAAAGGCTGGCAGCATTGCCACGTTGTATGGCATTGCTGATTCTTTGGCCAAAAAATAAGCCAGCCCTCTGGTCACGTGAGAAGTCGACCAACCATTTGATTGATTAAGTCTTAATTTGATATGTTATTGCTTTGAATGATGGACAAATTTATAATTATTTGATGTTTTTATCTTACCAATAAAAATAAACATACCTTTTATATTTGTACGCCGTTAAGGCAAAACATGACTGTGAATATATAATTTAATAGAACATCTTGCATGCCATGTACTTAAGTTTGGACAAATAAATTATCTTATCTGATCTAACAAAACGTACTTGCATAGCACCATTTTTTTACACTATACGAGACTTTGAACATTTGTACCTGGTACCTGAACTAGATATAAAATATCTGTATTTCAGACATCAGCGCTCTTCCCCTCGTAGGTGACACTTGCAAATAACTTTGATATTTAAGCAAATAGAGAGTTAGTTTTATCGTGACCAATAGAAAACTAAAAACCTAACCAAAGTGTAAAGAGACCAATACCCTATACATTTTCAATAAACGGTAGATCTGATGGCCAGTTTGCTGTTAGATATTTTTTTTTTGTTGTAAAATAAATTAATTAAATAAGCTATCGTGATCGTATTATTATCAACCAGGAAAAACCGCGCTTTTCCCCAACCAACTACGCGTCAACCGTACGAAAATAATAAAATGCCGTTCCACAGTCGTAACAAGCGTCGTTGGAACAAAGCGGGTGCTCGCTCAAATAATTTGTATCAATTTGTAAAAATGCAGGCATCCACCTCTTAACAACTGCCCCCTAACGAGGGGTGGTACAGCGGTATCTCGGAACGTTATAATTACCGACGACAGATCTCCACGTCATGCCTTCTTGGTTTCTTGAAAGACTGGACCCAGATTGTTGACGGGAATTGTGGAGAAGATGAGACTTTTAGAAGCCTTGTTTCGTGAGATGTAGAGTAGAAATGAGTTATTAGAGTTGGCGTTGATTATTCAATTCTATTTTTTACATAACATCACGCCTTGTTTCCCCGAAGGGTTGGACGGATGTGGAACTATAGTACACCCACATTTCGCCAGTTATGTTTTAAGTGTCATGTAATAGTGGGTGCCTATTGCCATCGACCGGGCACAAATCCGGGCTGCTACTGAGCAACTCAAGAAAGAAAAACCCAATAACACTTTGACCGACCTGGGAATCGAACCCAGGACCTCATGCTCAGCAGTAGCACTTGCAACCAGTGGATCAAAGAGGCAGTCAAATGAATTCTGTTCTCAATTCTGTTTTTAGAGAAGTAAATAGAGGTGCATGTGGTTTTATATCTAAGCTTTGAATTCATGGTAGCTTCTGCTAACCAGAACCGTGGAAGTCGGTAGGGGTCCAAAGTAATCCATTGTATCCATGAGGAAATGAAACCTGCGTGAAAACGGCAATCTCTCTTCAAGAATAGAATAGAATAGAATACTCTTTATTATGTACACCATAAAAATTACAGATATAGATGTTGAATGTTGAATTATTCATCCAGCAAATCCATTTGAATGTGGCAAAAGTAGACATTTCTTTGAAACTATCATCGTAATCATTAAAGTTTCAGTTTAAGGTGTATTCTAATAGCTACATACCGAGGGTATAATTATGTAAGTACTAATGTTGCTGCTGATTGTCACCAACACAGTGACACAGTGACTTAAATCACAAAGTTTAAACAAAAACCAAACGTATGCAAGCTCTAACAAAACCTTGCTCTAATCAAATTCTCCGACCCCAATAAATGAACATTAATTGTAATAAAATGTATCCGAACCACTTCCGAACTGATTACGTAAATTACGAAAAAGTACAAGCACACACGCCACATAGTAATCATATAGCAATTGAAACGATAAATACTGATATGAGAAACGATAAATGTAAAGATGTTAGAAGCGATAAAATTGTACACACACTATATTGTGATAATGAAGGAGGTGAATGTATGAAACGATTTTACCTTACGAAATGAGAAACCGTTTGAACTCTGACTTCTTTAGGTCAGGCAGTAGCAGTGGTTTGAATTTAGAATACTTTGCTAGAAAAGATACGCGGTGTTAATTCAAAACAAAGATTTCTTTTGACATGGTTTAAACCATCGAACCAGTTTTCGTAATAAGAACTTTACTATGATTGAAATGCAGTTCTTTATACAAAACTGACTATTTAGTCCGGTATTAAGTTGACAGTTTTTCATTAAGAACTTTAACGTAGTCGGAATAAAGTTCGAAATTCAAAAATGGCTCAATAATTTAAACCTGGGTCTGAAGATAATCCTTGTTTTGTAATAAGACGGAAAATGTTTTACGACTGATGAAATATATAATTGAAATATGATCAAAATTTAGGAGACAGTGTGGAATGCGGCAAATAGTGACTGGGGAATGATAAATATCTAATAATATAAATATATACATAAATATAGACCTAATAATTTATAATAATATTGAATTGCTTGAATTGCTACTTAGCCCTTTTTCTCTCTCCTAATTTTGCTGTGCCCGATAGGGTCTATATTGATGTTTTACTTTGTTACATTATCTATGTAATACATATCGAATGCAATAAAGAATTGAATATTGAGTATTGAATTTTGTATGGGATATTTAACATTCTACAGATAAAATCAGCAGTAGGTAACAATTGCGCGATTATTTTCTTCAAAAATGATGTCAACAGTTTGTCCCCCGTGCTCTCGTTCACTTCTTGAAACTGTCGTGAATAAGCCCAAACCTATGACACTAAATTATTGTGATCATCAGTTGTATAATATAACAATGTAAGATTTTTATCACTAAGGCAGAAAAAAAGAATCAGGGAGTGCACCAATTCAACCAGATGAAATTGACTTCATTAACTAGACAATTCAAAAAACGTTAGATTTGATATCAAAAACCATATCAGCAACCAACGACGCATTCCCATATCACATACAAACAAACATGATGATGATTACCTTATAATGATAATGAAATCGCCCGCGAACCACGAATGAGAGATCTCAAAACAATAGAACAAAGATACCAATATTTGAAGACCTTCCATCCCTTTAAAAATGTTGCTAAAAGAGACAAAGAAAGGAAGAATGGGACAAAGTAAAGGGTCTAAACAAAATGGTAGATATCAATAAGAGACAGTTAAGTGGCTTTGTAATGTGAATAGAAGAAGCTTTGACATGGCTCGATAAAATGTATGGAGAGATCGATTTGTTACTTATTTATGGCTTTTTATTTGTAAAAAGGATAACACTCCGAAAAAAAAACAACATCACATAAAGTGGTGTTAATATGGATTTGATTTGCAGCAAGCTAACAATGACAGACAGGCACTTTTTTTTATGTAAATTATTTAATCACCGCTGCTCTCAGAACGGTGAAGGAAAACATCGTGAGGAAACTGGCATGTCTTAGAACCAAAAATTCGAAGGCATGTGTCATCCAGAAATCTGCACTGGGCCCACGTAATGGATTACGGCCCACTCCCTCTTACCCCGGTGTCCCAGCAGTGGGCACATTATAGACTTATTATGCTAAGCTTACAATCCGCAAAAATCCCTAGCAAAATGACTAAGTAGGCCTTTAAACATAACATGAGTAAAGTGCCCACAGCGCTAGAAATGGCCATGTTATAACGACGTACATTCTGTACTCACATACAGACCTCTTTACCTTTATTATGCGTCATTATAGTATGTAATTACATCGCTTGTTAGTTCATTGTTAAAATTGAATTTGTTTTCTTTTTTATTACTCGTATGTTTAGTCTAATGGCCTATAATGTGATTTTTATAGCCAGTTATGATGAACGATTTTTAATGGTTAAGTTTTTTTCTTTTGATTTGACAGCAAAGGAAATTGTCACTTTAAAAAACTCTTTAGTACGAATTTGAAAGGGTCAAGAGTTAATTCCGAGATTTTGGGTTGTCTATTAACTTTTTTTACTTTGTGATTTATTTTGATACGCCTGTTTTCACCAAAGAATTAGGCAGAGGTGTACATAATACACCAACATTTCGCCAGTTCTGTTTACGTCCCATGTAAGCGAGCGAGCCTTTTGCCCCCGGCACTAATCCTCACGACTGCTACTGAGAAATCCTAATAAAAAACCCAATAACACTTTGTATGACTAGGAATCAAACCTAGGAAACCTCAAGCACAGTACTAGCGCTTGCGATTACTAGACCAATGAGGCAGGCCTTTTGTTTTTGTAACTTTTATATTTTTACCCCTCTAAGTAACTAATTTGGAAATTCATTATTTGTACAGTATTTGACATCCCTTCGGCAATATTACCTTCTACTTGATTCATCACAATACCTTTAACTGTAGCTGTAACCTTGGCTTCTATCCTTGCACGATTAAACCATTCACCAAAAATTAAACCTACCGTTAGACTACCAATTCCTACTTAATCACAAACACGACTGATTAAATACAAAACCTTAAAAATCCCAGTTCCCAGAATTGTAATGTAAAATGGTTAATCTGTAATGGCTGTAGTACGATTACAGCAAATTGGTCCGTGGGCACGGCCGTGTCACGTTCGAATATCAAGCAGGCTTGGGCAATACCACTTACTGGCCAATGCGTGATGTGCCTAGTATACTAGTTGAAGTACAGTGGGATAAGTACTAATTAGATTTTATTGATTTATCGTTTTTGGTACGAAGTTCCTTACCGGATATTAGACTCTGCCCACTTTTCAAATGAGAGCTGCATCGAAAAAAGTGTTACGTAACAAAAGTGTCGTGACGGTAAAAAAAAAGAGTTAAAACGCTGACAACACCTAAACCGCGGTCACTGTCAGATTGCATAGAAAAGAAAGAGAAGCGCGATGACACAACGCTTGTAATTTATTGCAAAATATGAAGCAATTATCTATTTACTCAAAATTGAGATGAGTAATCGAAAATAAAAAACAACCAAGTTCTGCATTCAAATAAGACGTTCTTGTTATTAATTAAATACGTAACGTATGTTGATATTTACGAGTAATACAAATATTTTGGATTACAACTCACGGTAAGAGGTTAGTTTGACGTTAGTTTGTATCGAGATTTTTTTTCTAAACGTATTTTGGTAACAACCAAGTTCTTGGAAATATGTTCAAAATTATCATATATTTTTTCCGCTAACACAAACTATACAGATTTGGCAATTTTTCTTCTTAAGAGAAGCCTTTTTTGGTCAATTGGGTCTTGTCAGCGCCTTAATACTCTTTTTTCGGTTTACCTCTCATTCGCCAAGTGTGCAAAAGTAAAAGAAACTTCGTTCCAACCGCGTGTCCCAAGAAACCTCTTGACTGTTTTTTTCCAATATTGGTTTAAAGATCCGGTGGGGCTTGTGGCTAAGTAATAACAGCCACACGGGTCGATCGATCAGGTTAAGCTACGCTTGCCGCGGTTGGTCCGTGGATGGGTGACCATCTTTACATACCAAGACCCCTCCGTGCCTCGGGAAGCACGTTAAGCCGTTGGTCCCGGCTGTCATTTGTAGGTCTTTGACAGTCGTTACGGGTCGTCAGAAGCTCGAAAGTCTGACAACCAGTATTACGAAGGGGTATCGTGTTACCCAGTAACTGGTTTGTGGAGGTCAGATAGTTAGTCGCTCCATGTAAAATACTGGTATTCAGCTGTATCCGGTAAGATTGGTAGCCGACCCCAACATTGTTGGAAAAAAGGCTAGGCAGATGATGATGATGATGATTGGTTTAAAGATCTGCTAAGTTTTTTGTTGCACCTGGTGCGACTCATTACTGTAGACATAGAAGCTACTCCCAAACTGCATTAGTCAGATGTGTACTGGATTTTGAGAGTAGCTTGCAACTAAAAGCTTATTATGCCACCTATTGGCAAAAAAATTCCTATAACAATAATTAACCATTTTAACTGTTGCAATACACAAATTGTTTTAGTATAAACATAACATAAACATAACATCACGCCTTGTTCCCCGAAGGGTTGGGCACAGGTGTACCTGTAGTACACCCACATTTCGCCAGTTATGTTTAAGTCCCATGCAATAGGGGGCGAGCCTATTGCCATCAACCGAGCACAAATCCAGACTCCGGGCTGCTACTGAGAAATTCCAGATAGAAAAACCCAATAACACTTTGCCCGACCTGGGAATTGAAACCAGGACCTCATGCTCAGCAGTAGCGCTTACAACCACTAGATCAACGTGGCAGTAAGGTAAGGCGAGGTAGTTGATTTATTATAAGTATTAAAATTTTTCATCACAAACTGTATATGTTGGTAGCAAAAATATACAACAAAAGGACAGTGCAGTATGGGCACAGCGGTATTGGCCCCGACTTATGAGTTATGGTCGTGGGTTAGAACCCAAACGGGCACTTTACTGTGTGTATTTTATTTTATCACCAATGCTCTCAGAACGGTGAAGGAAACCATAGTGTGGAAACCGGCCATGTTCTAGAATCCGAAATGGAAGACATGTGACATCCACCAAACCGCTCTGGGCCCGCGTGGCGGTTTACGGCCCCTCCCTCTCACAGAAAGGTGATAAAGGATACCAAATTCACCTATCGAACATTTTTCAGTTTGGCCGATTTCATACATATTCCATTTGCCCACTGCACGCCTTGTTGGATTGTTTCACCCAATCTGTCGTACTACTTGTTTACTTGTTCTGTTACCTACCTAGTTTATATTCTGCCAATGATTAGCATAATTCTTCAATAATTCGATGAACGATACTAAGCTTTAAAGGACCTTGTTTAACTAAGAAGTAGTTTTCAATTCAATTCATATTATTTGTATTATCATCGATCTGAAATTTATTCATATGAAACTGTGGAATGCTCTTGGTACCTGCTATTAAAGTATTAAACACACTGTAAATGGATTAATATATAATACACTAGCAGCGCCCCATGGTTTCACTAGCTTTAGTCTCATCTCCGTAAGAATATCGGGATAAAAAGTATCCTACCAATTAATCCAGGCTATAAATTATCTGTGTGCCAAATTTCATCCAAATCCGTTAAACCGTTTTTACGTGATTGAGTAACAAAAATCCACATATACAAACTTCCCGCATATATTTAGTAAGAGGATTATTTAAAGAAATGATTAATTTCGAATAGCAAGAAAATAATAAGCTACAAAAATTGAATAAAAAAATTGACATGTTTGATTCCCAAGACGATAATCGAGTAAAAGATTTTCGTATTGGTGAAAAAGTTAATAAAGATTAATGTGTCTCTTCATTGATAAAAATGGGAGCTCCTACTTATCTTCCGCTTCAAATTAAGAGATTACTGTGTAAGGATTTTTTTTGGGAAATAGAACAAATTCTTCGTTAACCAATCCAAATTTTCATGGAGCGTGCAAATTATTTACTGCAATATTTTAGTTTTTGCTAATAACAAATGAAGAGTAGCTTAGAGATGAAAAATACTCCTAAAGCAATTCATGTATATAAAATTGCATATCAATCACTTCGAAAGTGCCTACATCATAAGTACACATCTTTTCCCATACGCCGGACAAGTTCAAACACCTCTAAACATGTTTGTTTTGTACCCTTTTTGCCCATGAAGATGTTACTTCCACATTGTTACCCGTGTCAAAGGTTGATAAATATGCAATATCCACGGATAGATCCTGGATCGATCGAGCGTGTATTTTGTAACCACCATAACCTGATCTATGACCCTTCCTCCATCTTACACTATACATGGTGTCAAGAGGGGACAGTGGGTTTTTTGTCCAGGTCAACTTGTTTTGGACATGTTCGAAGCATTGTTAGAAAATTATAGATGGCGCCTCAGGAGATGGTCCGCTGTTTACATTCCGAACTGATGTTGGCTTCGGTTGTTTAAGAGGTTATGGGTCGGCGTGTGATTATACGTCCGTCTTGTTTGTTTCTGATCAAATTGATTCTGTTTTGAGTCTCGTTATGTTTTTCGTTAATCGTGGCTTAATTAGTGGGTGATCCAGTTGTACTCGTATCTTAAACATTTTCTGAATTTGATTTATCTTTCGAAATTCTTCTGACAACGTCTGCGTTGTCATTTTTACAAATGTGACTTATTGTAAATGGATCGCTATTGTCTATTTTCGTTCTTACTCATAGTAATTTGGGTTGTAGACTACTCATTACGCTAACGTCCTTATTAAGTATGTTTTCACAAATTTACATAATGATGGTATTACGTCTACGAACTACTGCATAAGCACAGTTGACCAAACGCAATACATATTGTGGTAATCCACAATGACTTACTTAGAGCCTTATTCTGGGAGTTTGATAATGTGAGTTAATGTTGAGACCAAAACCTTATTCTATGCCAATGGTATATATCAAGTTTTCAGAAACCTTGCCACATTATTGTTTTATTGAAAAAAATACCATTTGGTCTGATATGTATTTATTAAATTTTAATGAAGAATTACCTAAATACATATTATATTATTATCTTAGGTCACGATTTTGGCAGATGCAAAGATGCATTCATACTAAATACACCTATATGCGGAGCTACCATAAACAGAAAAAGCTTTTGCAATTTATTTTGATAATCAAAACTATGGTTATGGAGCTGAACTTTTTACTGTATTTTTACAGTGCTCCTGATCAAACCAAGGCCAACCATGTATCGTAAGAGTATCCAAACATAAAAAAGCACGGCAAAAGACTCGAAAAAAGAAGAAGACTGTCCAAATACCTTCTATGTTCCCATATACGTCAAACAATTACATCCAAACTAAATCTACTCATACAAGCCCCGATTACTAACCAGAATAATCCAACGCACATCGTAGGACCGTCGACCGAGAGATCTTGATACGCCCATCCCACTCGTGATTTAGAGCAATGCCCAAGAAATGGAGGTCTATTCGCACGACGCTTCGTCGTGATGCGGGCGTTTGCAGAAATGTAAGCTTGAGAAAATTGTCCGTAATGATTGGACAGAGGATGTTGTTTTATATGACAATGATTTTGATTTGGTTAAGAGATACGGCTAAGTATGGGTTTTGGATGTCTCGATTGTAGCTTTGAGCTGTGTGGAACAGTTAGTTTTGTTAGAATAGAACTGTAGCAGTTTTAGTTTAATTTTACACCATCATTTGACCGTCAGGGATCATTTCAAATCAAATCAAATTAAATATTTGCTTAATACAGGTGCATGCAGCAGGTGCATTATTCATTTATTAAATTTATAATACATATTGTTTGTATTTTTTAAATTAAAACAATAAAAATATAAAAACAATTGTAGCTCATCGGCATCGGGAACAGGCTCCAATCTGCCGGTGGTCAGGGCCCTAGAGAGAGGAACCTCCTCACTATGCACGCTTTTTTTTTTGGGTGGGAAATCATCAAATAACTTCTCCCGCTCTGGGCGGGAGGGTGTGTCAGACTCTTACTGACTAAAACCGACCCGTATTCCTTCCGCTGTGTCCAGGAGTATTGCTTTCTGGATCAAGCCCTTGATCCAACCGAGCAATGAGAGCCTCCTAAGGTGTTGGTCGAGGTTCTCCGCTATTAGTCCATTAACCGTAACAATTTTCGACCAATGATGCCCACATCTTGACAACATCGTATGTTAAGTCAAGGGATCATCTTTGTTATGTTATATTATACCTAAGTATCATGCAATACGGAGCAAGCCTTTTGTCATTAACCGGACACAAATCCAGACACCAGATTGCTGCTGAGAATTTCCCTAAAGTAAAACCAAATATCATTGATGTCGAATCCAGCACCAATATTCATCAGACTCTTGTGACTGAAACTGGAAATAATTTTAACACAATTGATAACATTTAAATCTCAGTAAAAGAAGTGACTATTAACTATAAAATACCCTGTATCTTACGTTTAAAGTAGCAAACAAATTATGGTAGATAATCATAACAGCACTAATATTAAAGTATGATTCAAGTAAACAACTATTAAATAGCCCCAGGGTGTTTACTTAAATATTGTGAAATTCGTGTTCTTATGTCTGAGAGCAGCGGTGGCCCAGTAGAAATGGCCGTGACTTACGAGTCACAGTCGTAGGTTCGAACCCAGGCAGGCACTTTACTTTGTGTTATTATTTCATCACCACTGCTCTCAAAACGGTGAAGGAAAACATCGTGAGAAAACCGGCATGTACTAGAACTAAAAATTCAAAGACATGTGACATCCACCAACCCGCACTGGGCCCGCGTGTTGGATTACGACCCACTCCCTCTCAGAGTGTGTGTTTATAGAGTTCATAATCAGCCATAATGTTCCCACTGCTTAGACGCAGGACTCCTGACATGCCGGTTTCCTCACGATGTTTTCCTTCACCGTTTTGAGAGCAGTGGTGATGAAATAATAACACAAAGTAAAGTGCCAATCGAGGCAGGCACTCAGGCCCGGGTCGACGGCGCGATGTATTCCACGCGCGCCTCAAAGAGATGTCGTCAGCACAAAGGTCCACTAGGGCCGATGCCTGCCGGGGTCGCGGGAAGGTACTTATGGGTCACCGAGGCCCCCGCAACACAGGCAACAAGAAGGAATACGGGTGGGTTTTAGTCAGTAAAAGTCTGACACACCCTCCCGCTCCGCCCAGAGCGGGAGAAGTTATTTGATGATTTCCCAATCAAAAAAAAAAAAGGCAGGCGCTGGGCCTGCCTGGATTCGAGCCTACGACCTGCAACTCGTAAGTCTCAGCCATTTCTACTGGGCCACCACTGCTCACTGGTATTGATATAAATATATTATATAAATAATATTGTGTCAAAGATTAAAATCTGCCTAGTTGGTCTGATCGCAAGCGCTCCTGCTGAACATGAATGAGGTGCTGGGTTCGATTCCCAGGTCGGGCAAAGTGTTAGTCGCGGGAAGGTACTTTTGTCGCGGGAAGGAACTTATGGGTCACCGAGGCCCCCGCAACACAGGCAACAGGAAGGAATACGGGTGAGTTTTAGTCAGTAAGAGTCTGATACACCCTCCCGCTCCGCCCAGAGCGGGAGAAGTTATTTGATGATTTCCCACCCTCAAAAAAAAAAAAAATGTCGGGCAAAGTGTTATTGGGATTTTCTATCCGGAATTTCTCAGTAGCAGTCAGCAGGCTTAGCATGACGCTTTCTATTTCTACGACAGAGCTCTTTCTATACAAAGTGACATTTCGTTTCCCCATTTTTGACATCGCACCGTAGAAATCCTTCTACAATCAGTCATTTTGTCTTTCGTTTCTAACGATCTTTGTGTAGGTATAGAAAGAGCTGTGTCTATTCTTCGTAGAAATAGAAAGCGTCACGCTAAGCCTGCTGGGCCTCAAGTCTGCTATTACAATAGTGTCAGAATGGTCTGTTCCGATCCTCATTAATGACGCCATTATATTAGTAGATTACCAAACTTGTCAAAATCAACAATTATAGACTATTCTGACACTATTGTAATAGCAGACTTGAGGCCCAGGATTTGTGTCCGGTTGATGTCAATTGTCTTGCTGCCTAATACATGGGACCTAAACAAAACTGGCTAAATGTGGATTTACTATGAAGTGTACCTCTGCCAAACTCTTCTGGGAAACAAGGCGTCATGTTATGTTATGTTACCTATAACGATAGATATTCAGATTACCAACACATTGACATTCGCCGTGTTATAATGTCAATTTGGCATAACATTATCATAATAAATTACATTAGTAGGTGCCATTTACGTTGTAGCGTTTCGTAACTTTTTAGGGTTCCGTATCCGAAGAGTGCCTCCGTTGTCCGTCCGTACGTCTGTCTGTTTGCGGGCTGTATCTCATGAACCGTAATAGGTAGACAATAGAAATTTTCACAAACTGTATATTTCTATTGTCGCTTTATCAACAAATAATAAAAATAAAATAATTAAATAAACATAAAATAAACTTGTGTTTTGCTAAACATTGTATGGTGGTACGGAACCCTTTATGTGCGATTTCCACCCGCACTTGTCCGGTTTTTTTGTTTTGTTGTACACCCACATTTCCTCAGAACCAAAACAAAATACCAACGTATTTTGTTTTGGTTCTGAGCAAACACAAATCCAGACACCAGGCCGCTACTGACAAAAACCCTATATTGATTGCCCGACCTGGGAATCGAACCCAGGACCTCATGCTCAGCAGTAGCATTTGCGACCGCCAGACCAAGAACAAGGCAGAACAAGGCAGTCTGTAATTTATTGGTAGAGATTTTATGTTATCATAAGTGACGAACGCACTCGATGGGATAAGCAGATGTGATAGAACATCTTTACACATTTTACAAGTTTCCTTACTTGAAAAGTATCTTATTTACTCGAGATTCGAAAACTCATGTACATAATACATAATCAGCCTATAATGTTCCCACTGCTGGGACACAGGCCTCCTCTCTGTGAGAGGGAAGTTATATGTAGCTATCAGGAAATACAGAGTCTAACATCGAGTTCCAATACTTAACTGTACGCATCATTGCACGCCGCCTTTTCTTCAAAGTCAAACTCAAAGCATTTATTTGAAATAAACTAAATATAGGTACTTTTGAATGGCTAATTATTTTACAGGTGTCTAAGAACTTAAAGGGCGACTTACTATTTGCTACTAAAAAAATAAAATGGGTAGCAAAAATAATAGGTTGTCAGATACAGTGACGTAGCATTTTAAGTATAAAATCATTTGGGTTAGGTTAGGTTAGGTTAGGTTAGCCGAGCGTCAGATCGCCTCGGTTGTTGGTGACTCTCAGTTACCAAAACAAAAACTCGATGCTAGTTTAAATTAAAACAAAGCTAACAATTGAGCTGCTACTTTATACTTAAAATGCTACTTCACTGTAGCTGCCAACCTATTATTTTTGTCACCCATTTTAATTATTTTTAAAACCCTAAATCAGATTAGTTTGTTGCCACGTTAAAAACATGCCCTTTTGAATTGTCAAGAAGTCGGTCAGTCAGAAAGATGAAGCTAGTTGCCCATTCCAAAGCGTAGTAGTAGTATGGAGAAGACGGGCAAGAAACTCCATAGACACTCTTTTAAATCAAAGTATTGTTACAAATTTTTTGTGGTTGGTTATGGATTTTTTTTTTTGACATCGTCAACATCATCAAATCCCGACTTCACCCAATGCTGGACATAGTTCTATTTATTCTGGTGCCAATCCTCACGTTCGTATGTCAGCCTTATCCAGGTCCTACGGAGCGAGAGGGCATGCGCAGCCGTCACCTCCTTCTGCGAAGCAGTAATTCTCGCGAAGGGGGAGGCGGGACGGTTGAGGGAAAGGCAAATTTCGCGCCCTCTCGCCCCTAATCACCGCAGGAGACACCTTGGGCGTCGGGAATCCCTGGCAGATATCCGACCGCCGTAGGCGCGGGCTTGCGGGCAGTGAGCAATGGGTAGCTCGCCGTCCGATAAGGACCAGGCCCGGGTCGACAGCGCGTTGTGTTCCACGCGCGCCTCAAAGAGAAGTCAGCACAAGTGTAGGCCCATGGCCTGCACTGCACATTTATTTGTATAACACACATAAACCTTTCTGAAAAAAGAGTTACTTAGTTTAGAAGAATAACGCAGGTATACTGACAGTGTAGGGGTCCACTAGGGCCGATGCCTGCCGGGGTCGCGTCGAAGTTCGAAAGGGTTACCGAGGCCCCTGGCAACACTGGCAACGGAAGGAAAACGGGTGGGTTTTATTAGTCAGTAAGAGTCTGACACACCCTCTCGCTCCGCTCAGAGTGGGAGAAGTTATTTTATAATTTCCCAACCAAAAAAATAAAAAGCCTTATCCAGGTCCAACCTGCTAAGTCAATCAAGTCTGCCTCAATCTGCCTGGCTTTTTCCCAACAATGTTGGGGTCGGCGTCCAGTCTAATCGGATGCTGCTGAATACCAGTATTTTACATGGAGCCACTACCTGTTTGACCTGTAAGACTGGTTGTCAGACTTTCGGGTTCTGACGACCCCTAGCGACTGTCAAAGATCCACGAATGACAGCTGGGACCAACGGCTTAACGTGCTTTCCGAGGCACGGAGGAGTCTCGGTATGTAAAGCTGCTCACCCATCTACGGACCAACCTCGGCAAGCGTAGGTTAACCTGCTAGATCGACCCATGCAGCTGTTATTACTCAGCCACGAGCTCCTCATAAGTCATTGAATGAAATATTTTCCTAATTATTCCATTTAGTTACGTCCTCAAACTATCTTATGTAACAAATACATATAAAGCGGATGATCGGTAACGAGCGATTGGCACCTGAAGCGGGCAAGTGAAAGTCGTTAGTGAGGCCCACTCGAGGCCGGCCTGGCTATCACTCTTGTCCAAATTGACTCTGGATATAGACTGACTAAGGGCTGTAGAGAAGACGAGTCCTGGAAGTAAGATGTCCTAGGCAAATAAAGGGAAGGGGATTGAAATTACAATGACAGTACTGTGAACCTGTGACATTTGCTCGCTTTTATGAATTTCCGTAAAAAGTTACTGGTAAATGTGAGGAAACAGGTTCCACTGGTGTACAAGCCGCAATAATCATGTACACACAGCTACATATCAAGATATACATTTCCAGTATCAGCTAACCTCCAATTGTTCGGAAATCTTGTATAACGCGAAATGTATCGAATGGATAAGCTACATTTTCAGTTTGTAACCTGTCACAGGTGCCATCATACAGTGCCGCAGGTGCGGCTAGTTGGAATGTTAATGAAAATAAGACTTCGATGGCAAAAACTACAACAATTAATAAGACTTAATTTGATCAGTACCGACACAATAAATTGGAAACTAGTCTTTCATACCTTCTCGAACAGAAAACCCGTGAAACAGAGATCCCGTAACAGATTACTCATACTGATGATTACAGAAACTATAAGTTTTGCAACAGTATTCTCAATAGTAATTATAACAAGAAATTCACCAATGTGCGGTCAGACCACGCACAATCCTGCCGGGGTCGCGGGAAGGTACTAAATGGTCACCGAGTCCCCTGGCAACACAGGCAACAGGAAGGAATACGGGTGGGTTTTAGTCAGTAAGAGTCTGACACACCCTCCCGCTCCGCCCAGAGCGGGAGAAGTTATTTGATGATTTCCCACCCTTTAAAAAAAAAAGACCACGCACAATGAAGGGTTGCGTAATCGGGAATGTTGGGATGAATTTATCCCAAAAACAAACTTAAGAAGTTTAGTTGAAAAACATGATGTCCCATACATCGATATAAGCCACGGTCAATTCTCCAACTGCAAATTTAATTTGGTCAATAATCGTTAACTTGTAAAGCCCACTTAGCTGTGATAGTTTTCCTTTTAATTTAATTATATGTACTACACATTTTTCACATCTCCATAAACAACCATTTAGCTGGCACTTTATTGCTTAATATTACCCAAACGGATCCTTTAATCGAAAACTGGTGTTCAAAGACATTACATGCAAGGGAAGCACCCTAAAAAAAAACGTTTTTCACGATTTTATTTTAGCACTTTGTCGGTGTGATTAATATGTATACCTATGCCAAATTACAGCTTTCTAGTAGGTACTAAGCATCTCTGAGCTACGGTGGGGACAGATAGACAGACAGACAGACAGACAGACGGACATGGCGAAACTATAAGAGTTCCTTGTTTACTACGGAACCCTAAAAAAGCCATCTTCAGATGTCAGTGATTACTAAATTCTCTTGAATTTAAAAAAGCCATCTTCAGATGTCAATGATTACTAAATTCTCTTGAATTTAAAAAAGCCATCTTCAGATGTCAGTGATTACTAAATTCTCTTGAATTTAAAAAAGCCATCTTCAGATGTCAATGATTACTAAATTCTCTTGAATTTAAAAAAGCCATCTTCAGATGTCAATGATTACTAAATTCTCTTGAATTTAAAAAAGCCATCTTCAGATGTCAGTGATTACTAAATTCTCTTGAATTGTTGCACAAGGTAAGGCAAGTTTGTCTGGTAGGCTGAAGACTGACTGAAGTGGGATTGAGTGGGCCATGTATGTAGAATGCATCGGGACAGTTGTGGTAGAGTCGTTACGCGGTGGGAGCCAGAAGACGGGCGTCGTCGCCGAGGCAGGCCTAGGAGACACTGGCATGATGACTTAAACACGCAGGGAAGAGTGGAAAGCTGTGGAGTAGACCTTTGCCCAGCAGTGGGACCACACAGGTTGAAAAAAAAATATGTGTACAAAAAAAAGTCAAACGCTAACCAATCCGCCTTCTACATAGTTACCCAGTTAGGCACCTCTAAACGTTCTAAACTCTACCAACAACTTAAACAGCGTAAGTAAGAATCTCCAAACTGTAGTTAAGTGTACAAATTACTTAATTTAAGGTTAAGTTGGTGCCGATCAGTCAAGTGTCCTAAATGCCCTGTTCAAGTTTTAAGTACAGGGGATCTTAAGCTGTATGCTAGCGTGTGTCCGGGGAAACTCAGACTGGCTGCTTGTAACTTTGAGTTAGAGGTGACGGTCTCAAAAGACCTGAATGTGGGGGTTGGGAGTTATTTGTTACAGAAGTTACAGGTATTTATTTGAAAGGAGTTTCCAGGCGTTTCAACATTCGTATGTTTAATTCAGCCAAAAATAGTTGGATAAACTCCAAAGCGAGTAATTATTTTTTTTCAAGGATTGTATTTTAGATTTTCATGACTTCAACTAAGATTTAAGAAACAAAAAAAAAACGGCCAAGTGCGTGTCGGACCACGCACAATGAAAGGTTCCGTAGTTGGGATGAAATTATCTCAAAAACAAACTTAACATTGTATTTGAAAAACATGTTCTCCCATACATCGATATACGTCACGGTCAATTCGCCAACTGCAAATTTAAGTTGGTCGACTATTACTCGTTAACTAGTAAAGCTTACTTAGCTGTGATAGTTTTCCTTTTAATTTCATTATATGTGTGTACTACTGCCATGAAATTTTTCACATCTCCATAAACGACCATTTAGCTGGGGGGGACACACTTGACTCTAACAAAAATTAGCACTTTAAAGCTTAGTATTACGCAAGCGGATTATTTAGTCGAAAAATGGTATTTACAGACCCAATATTTTTAAACGGGCTATCCAACGATACCCCACACTTTGGGATAAAGAGAGACATAAATATCATCCCTACATTACGTGCAAAAGAGGTATAACCCTAAATAAAAAAAAAGGTTTTATTTTAGCAGTTTGTCGGCGTGATTAATATCAATTCTCCAACTGCAAATGTAAGTTGGTAGACTATTACTCGTTAACTTCTTAAGGCTTGTAGTTTTCCTTTTCATTTCGTTATAATACATATATACTACCACCATGATTTTTTTTACATATCCAAATACAACCATTTAGCTGACAGGGGGATGCCCCCCGCACGTGACTATAACCAAAATTTGCACTTTAAAGCTTTAACCTGTTAAGCCTCGCGCGACACCGATTCGTAGTCAAACAATAGAAAATCAATTGTGTCTCATTAGCTGTCCTTGACCAATTAATATTACGCAAACGGATCCCTGAATCGAAAAATTGTTTTCACAGACCCGCAATATTTAACGACCTATCCAACGATACACCACAGTATTGGATAAAGGTGAAAAAAATACTTCCAGTTTACGAGTAAGGGAGGTACATCATCATCTGCCTAAAAAAAATATTTATCAAGATTTTATTTTTACACTTTGTCGGCGTGATTAATATGTATATCCATGCCAAATTACAGCTTTATACTACGAACAGTCTCTGAGCTAAGCTGGGGACAGACAGACAGACAGATGGACATGGCGAAACTATAAGGGTTCCTTGTTAACTACGGAACCATAAAAATGAGATTATACAAAACTATAAATTGAATAGTTTCACTTTTCATTTATTTTTTTACTTTTATAATTAATATAAGTTTTACAGAGTATACTTACCTATTTACTATAGTAAATTATTGTACAACTTACTATTTATACTAGGTACTAAATGAGATAAATAAATGACTATTTATACATATTATATACTGTGAGTCTTTATAATGTGCACATATTGAAACGAGTGAATAAGTACTTAATTTTACTGACCCAAAAAATATTAAAAAAATCTGAATAATGTTTTAAATATATTTTTTTTAATTTGTTCCCAACTGTGACCTTAATTTACCCTACCTAGTTAATTAAGAAAACTGTAAAACTTTAAACTAAATGGTCTATCGCCATGAACATTGTGGGAAAAAACTACCCTCAATTGAAAATAAACATGTTTTTTTAGCAAAAATCTTTTTTCCCACAATTTTAAAATAATCGTAAAATTCCCAATAAGACGCCCTATTACGTACCTTTATTATTACTTTAAGTTATTCTTCATTGTATTAGCTACCCGATAGTAAAAAATGCATGTTTATAACTCAATCACCTATTGCCAAAAATAAAGCTATCAATTTATTGTAATTGAGTAGGTATCTGATTATGAAAATGTTCAGCTGTTATCACATTAGAAATTTGGATCATGGATTTCCATTAATTTACCCGTTCCAGGTTATCATTATAGGCCCACGTCTGCCTACTCACTTTCTAATAAGTATTTAAATTATCTTCAATTGTTCGTCTCTTAGCTATAATATTATGATAGATTCACTTATATTTTCACGTTATAGGCTCAACAACAAAAACACTGTGACCATGTTTCTTTATCTGTCATCTATATTTTGAATGATGTGATAAGGCATCGGTGCGACTTGCGGTTTAAAAAAAGATGTAGTGACAAAAATTAAAAAGAGTATGCTTAGTTGGTTTGGTCATGTTGAGAGGATGAATGAAAGGCGACTAAGAAAAGGTATTTATAAGGCAGATGTGAGTGGAGTTGCCGGGAGGGACGCCCCAGATAGACATATAAGTGACCTCATTGGCAATGTTGTTCAAAAACGTCAGGTGCGTAGTACTCGCAACCGGCGTGCGTGTATGACCAGATGTATGAACGTACCCGAAGCAAAAAGAGGATGTAAGGAGCGTAGCATGTGGTGTTCTATAGTTTCTGCCTACCCGCGTGGGAAGAAGGCGTGAGTTTATGTATGTGTGTATGTGATTTTTTTTTTACAGTAACACTTATTAACATCACGGGTTTTCCCCGAAGGATTAAGCCTTGTATCTATAGTACACCCACATTTCGCCAGTTATGTTTAAATCCCATGTAATAGGGGCGAGCCGATTGCCATCAACCGAGCACAAATCCAGACTCCGAGCTGCTACTGAGAAATTCCAGATGGAAATACTCAATAACACTTTGCACGACCAGGGAATCGAACCCAGGATCATCATGCTCAAGTAGCATTTGCGATCAGACCAACGAGGCAGTTAACCTGCAACTCTGGCTAACCCTTCAGGATATATAGGCATGTTGTTATGTTTGTATTAATTCCATTATTTAAGATTGTTTTCGAGTGTGAAAGATGCCTGAAATATACCTACATGATAGCTGTCAAACACATTGAAAGACTAGACAACGATTCAACACACGGCTGGTAAGGAAAATAATAATCTAGTACAAGTAAATAAAGTCGCTTTTCACGTCTGTCAGTATGCCTTTTTTTTGGGTGGGAAATTATCAAATGACTTCTCCCGCTTTGGGCGGAGCGGGAGGGTGTGTCAGACTCTTACTGACTAAAACCCACCCGTGTTCCTTCCGTTGCCTGTGTTGCCAGGGGTCTCGGTAAACCTTTCGGACTTTCCCGCGACCCCAGCAGGCATCGGCCCTAGTGAACCCCTAAACTGTCAGTACCTCTGCCTTATTCTTCTAAACTAAGTAACTCTTTTTTCCGAAAGGTTTATGTGTGCTATACAAATAAGTGGGCAGTGCATGGAGGCCCTGTGGTAATGGCCTCGACTTACAAGTTGTGTGTCGTAGGATCTCGAGCCCAGACAGGTGCTTTACTTTTGTCTAAATTATTTCATCACCACTGCTCCCAAAACGGTGAAAGAAAACATCGTGAGGAAACCGGCATGTCCTAGAACCAAAAATTCGAGACATGTGACATCTACCAACCCGCACTGGAACCCCGTTGTGGATTACGGGGCACTCCCTCTCACAGAGAGAGGCCCATGTGTCCTAACAGTGGGAACACTGGCTGATTATGCTTATACATTAATATTAAAATTACATTTACTAAAGAAATCATATCATCATGTTTTTATTCAATTCACGAGCATTTTTGTAAAATGTCCCTGTATTTTTTTTTCTCTTGATCATCAAAATACAGGCATAAGTAATTATATAAGTTAAGTGATACTATGTTAAACTTATTGTTTTATTTAATGACATGGTAAAATTAGTGCATAGAAGTGTGTTGTATGTATAATATAATAATTGAAATAATATTTATAACTAAACATTAATAGAATGCAAATCATTTACATTAAAAAATAATTATAAAACTTTGATTTTATGTAATTTTAAATTGATTTTGAATACCGTTAAAACGGTGAGACATGTAGCACTATTGCAATTTTAAGAACACCTGTATGTAATAAATATTATATTCTATTCTATTCATATCGATGTTTTTAACAAGTCGTAGAAAACCGTGCAGTCGCTAATATTGTATAATGATCTAAATAATCGAACAAAACGATCTGCATCCTACTAATATTATAAATGCGAAGGTTTGTAAGGATGGATGGATGGATGTTTGTTACTCTTTCACGCAAAAAGTACTGAACGGATTTGGATGAAATTTTGGCACACTGATAGTTTATAACCAGGAATAACACATAAAATAGTTTTGATCACGATATACCTACGGGGTCAAAACTTATGCGGGTGAAACCGCGGGGCGCATCTAGTACTTATATAAAACAATCGAATGCTACAAATTACATGCACACATAAAATCCACTTCAAGTCCTACAACTTAAATCATAAAAGTACGTAATTAAGCTACCAACCTACCAACCCAACGATCCTAAAATCATACTGTACCTTCATAGGTACCAACATTAAGAGAAACTCTACCGAATTAGCATATTATATAAATTAGCGCCCAGCCTCGGTCAGATGGAATTTAATATCATCCCATACACAGACGTTTGTAGTTACAATCGTATTCAACTGGCTTTGGTGGCCCGTGATGTTATACGGGGTGTTGTAAGAATTGAGATATTATTTCTGTTTTATGTAGTTCGTTTTATATTACTATGACGTTTTCTTTGGGCAATAGAAAGAGTTAATATTATTTTCATCTTGTTATTTATTTAAAGAATAAACCAACGGTAAAATAACATCGAATGAAATTCAACGAGTCTTTGAAACTTTACACACTTCTGTTATCTAAGTGCTTAATCAAGCCTTCCCAGCTTAAAACAGCACACAACAATAAACAAACACCCAAATCTAACATCCTAACCAAACTAATCACTATTATTACAGTATTAATTATAGCGTTAAAATCTCAAACAACAAATTCGGCAACACCCCGTGATGTTACACAGCCAAGAAATTGCTTGACGGTCAAAATATCTTAGTTATGACCACTCCTGTCCGGTGCAGGACCAACGTAAGCCAAGTTTTGCCCCCCTACGTCCCCTAAGGCATAGTTGGGTGCCTCCCTCCCCCCTGGTTATTAATAAATCTATCTGTATATTTCGAGTTAAAGACAGCGGTATTCAAATGGTAGCTTTTAGTTTTGGTGTACGGTGGACGTTATCTGTGACAATGATTTTGTTAGGTTGGCAGCACTGTGCTGTGTGGTTGGTAGTGTCTGTTGGTAGACGAAGTTGTGATGTGGACATTGATGGTTGTGTAGATATTATTCTATGTTCAAACTTAGGATTTTTTTTTATTCATTGGATAGTTCGACATTATGGTTTATTGAAAAAAAGTTTGTACGATGAATTTTAAGGAGAAAAATTACTGCATTATGTACAGAAATAAACTAAATAACTGCAAACATACCTACTGTTGTTTGTATGTTTTCGTACAAAGAAAAAAATATCCAAAACACCTGGAAATTCGAAGCCTCAAAATTACATTTCCTTTCTAATTTTCAGGTAAAAACAATGGAAAAATAACTCACTGTAAAAATAATGTCAAAAATCCTTTTCTTCGTCGCCTGCCATGTCAGCGGTCATGCGTCATTCATTAGCAACTTTTACTTATAATTAAAGAATAATTACCTAAACGTATGCGAGCCTTAACTTGTTACTTGCTACGTTCAGCCAAACCTTAGAAACTCAACCAAACAGAATACGAACCTTGCAGCTAAATGTAAATTGAAATCAAAATTCATCACACACTTGTATAACTCAATCACACGGCCAAGATGCCCGGACACCCGGACGCCGAACGAACGGCCCGGAGAGTCTACGTAGACACGGACAATAGCACTAAAGATTCGATTTAGGGTGTCCGGATTTTGAATTTGGATTGTGCAGCTGTATGCAACGGTTTTCCAGTGTTTAAGAATGGCGATTTGAATTTGGAACTCCAAGAGACATGCAGTTAATACTGGTCAGTTTGGTGCAAGCAGTGTGAAATGTTGCATGTTGATGTGTTGCCAAATGTTGTCAAGGAGGCAACCCTCCTTTCTCTGTATGATAGGTGTCTCTTCTGATTTATGTGTTTTTTATTGAAAAACTGTGCAATAACTTAGATTTTTGTCTGTAATATTATGCACTAGATGTGCCCCGCGGTTAAGTAAGTTTTGACCCCGTGAGTATATCGGGATAAAAAGTATCCTATGTGTTATTCCTGGTTATAAACGATCTGTGTGCCAAATTTCATCCAAATCCGTTCAGTACTTTTGCGTGAAAGAGTAACAAACATCCATCCATCCATTCTTACAAACTTTCGCATTTATAATATTAGTAGGATGTTTTTCTCAAATAAATAAAGGAATTGATTGAATACGACTGACAATGAAGCAAACAAAGAAAATAACATTTACGAAACAAAGCAGCAACTTCATGGCATACTAAAAAAGCCAACAGAATACCCATTAAAAATCTGGCACTGAGCGAATTTTACTAATAAAACTGAACGTGTTCAAAAGCTGTCAGTGTCAATATTCAATATTCAACAAATGTGTTTTCTATAAATATGAGTGATAGTAGACTACCTGATGCATTGGCACTGTAGGAGTCTAAAAGTTCTGTAACGTCCTACGTATGTTTCTTGTTTATATTTCACCAAATAAATAGTTAACTGTATATATACTAACTAAACAGACAGGTGTGCTGCTGGGGAGTTTGTTGCGCCCCTTCTTCTTTCCAGCTAAAACACTGGGAAGTAGTGATGGGCGTGCGTTTTTTCTGGGACTGTCTTATGTAATTTTGACATTTGAAAAGTGCTG
Organism: Atethmia centrago; assembly: GCA_905333075.3. NCBI lineage: Eukaryota > Metazoa > Arthropoda > Insecta > Lepidoptera > Noctuidae > Atethmia > Atethmia centrago. Next base: position 22,187,755 of record HG995386.1, read on the forward strand.
ATTCTCAGCGTAGTTTGAATAAATTACTTTTGTAATAACCCAGCGGGGTAATTACGTAATACACTTACGATGGCAATGCCTTTAATTTTGACAATTTTACAACATTCACTGCGTCATTTAAATTGCCGAGCAGACGAATTTTTAAAACTTATAAAGCAATGGATTGTCAATTTCCTTCAAAATCCTTCAGATTGTGAGTCAGAGCAATCAGGGTGTAGATTCTAAAAATACAAGTAAAAAGGGGTCACATTAAATGCCATTTCATTTCGTGCCCAATTTAGTAATACGTTCAGAAAACTGACGGGGTTGCCATGGCATTGCAGTGCGTCAGGGATGTTTGATAGTGTTTACACAATAATACACAAGCGCGCAGTATCGATGGTGGCTCGAGTCATGGCCAGCTATGTCTGGGTTCTGAAAATGATTGCTGACATAGTGGACTATCCGTACAAAATTCACTGCTGTCTGTTACATATGCCATCGTATCGTGTTGTTTGCTTAGTTTAAAGGACAATGTTACTAACCCTTTATCAGTCTTCGCTCGAATTAAAAAGTTTAAATTTGAATTCCATTACTCTAATATAAAAATTCAAGACAACACAAAATTTGGTATCCAAACAACAACACACACAGTAACACTGACAGTCTGTTATCAATAATTTCCAAGCATTCTAAGCTACTGGACTCAGAACAGATTCATCAATACATTGTAATGAATTGAATTCGGATCTCCAGGTACAAGTTATGTAAGACATCCGTTGCTAGGCAATCATCTTGTGAATTTAGAACATTCTATGACCGGACACCCATAAGGTGGGGGCCACTCGTAAATTCCGGACGTCTTCAAATTCAACTAAGTCTAACTATTGGCTGTTTGAGGATTTAGAGATACTGGAAAGAATAGTTAGGATTTTTAAAGGAATCTACTAGAATGATGATTTTCTGGCAGCACTGAGACGTCAGGTCAGAAACCGTCAAAAGTTTCAAAGCGCCTATATTTTTATGAGTCGTGACTGAATAATGAAAGATATGAAATATTCCGTCTGTGTGGGTGTGGTAGGCGTATATTTTATGTTTTAGGAATATTTTTTTTGTTATTTTCAGTCCCGTACTACTCCAACAATACAAACATCTACATTGTGTTCAACTGTTGTGTGTATTCGAAGATTTTTATTCGCTTTTTGTTTTTTTTTACATTTAATCGTTTAATTTTTTAATCACTTTATTTCCCAACTCACTTAAGACATTGGCAGAATAATCGACACTGGATTTGCTTGCCATATTATATTAAAAATATAATAGAATAGACTGAATGATGAACGAACGAATGAAACAAATAATGAACGTCATCATATATTTTATACTCATTGTCGAAATGGAAGATCTCTTGATGTCAAAGTAGCGCCAACTGGTGGTGTGGATTTTCACGAAAACCCTCATTGTTCAAATTAATGTGTTTTGTAAATAATTTTGTAGTCAATTTCAATTCAAAATAGTTTCAATTAAAAATATCATATTTCATAAACCTACATGGGCACTTACGTCAGAAGCTAGGTTCACGCTGACAACTGGTCATTTTGGAGAAGAGCCGGCAAGAAACTCCACCGTTAATCTTTAAAAATTTACAATGTTTTTTAAATTACAGTTTCAGTGCTAGTAGCCATGCACTGAAAAATTTTAATGAGGCACTTTTCTGTTGGATCTGTGGTGGCCCAGTAGTAATGGCTGTGACTCGAAGCCAGACAGGCGCTTTAGTTTGTGTAAATTATTTTATCACCACTGTTCTCAAAACGGTGAAGGAAAACATCTTGAGGAAACCGGCATGTCCTAGAACCAAAAATTCGAAGATATTTGTGACAACAACCCACAAGGGCTCGCGTGGTGGATTACGGCCCGCTCCCAGAGAGGAGGCCTGTGCCCCAGCAGTGGGGACATTACAGGCTGATTATGCATTTATGCTACTTTTCTTATTTTATTGACTGGAGTAATTTAGTTTAGAATTTCTAACATTATCTACGTTTTTCAGTTAACTAAAATTAATTAAGATTTTTTTTTCTTAAAATGCAAAAGGGGTATTCCGCAAAATTCTAGCTTTTTTTTTGTTTTTTTGCAATTGCAGGTCAGTATCAGGTTGTATGTCAATTTAAACGCGGGCTACAATGCAATTCAATTCTTTATTGCAAATCACGTGTTTTACAAGATCCCCCCGAGTGCACCGGGTCCCATAACTATGTTTGATTGTTTAAAATAATTATGGTGACTTAATCTATCATTTCCAGTAAAATACAGTATCCTGGTACATCAACTATGTCTTGCTTTTACACGGGTGGACCGCGTTATTATTGTGCCTCTGTCAACGGAATATGAAATGTATTGGAACCCGGGATGAGCTGGCAACTCCTTGACCAGCCCCCCTCGCCCCCGCCACCCCTTGACCTCGGGTGGTGGTCAGTGGGGTTAGATCGTCGGGGAGAGAGAATAGTGTGGTAAGTGTGATGTTAAGAATTTTGGAATATAGTTTAATTTTGTAACAGGTAACATTGTAAAATGTTATGTAAAAATATTTAGTTTTAATTCCGCTATAACTAGAATCAGACTTGAATGCAGAATGCGACACCACGGGGGGCGTAACAATATGGGTAAATTTGTGAAACATTTTTAGTTCTGTGCATAAAAAATATAATTCGGACTTTTAAATATATTATGAAAAAGATTTCCTACTGGGGTTTGAGTGACAAGAAAGAAAAAGAAAAAGCTGGCCAAGTGCGTGTCAGACCACGCATAATGAAGGGTTCCTTTAGTTGGGATGAATGTATCCCGAGAACAAACTAACATTGTAGTTGAAAAACAGATTCCCCCATACATTCCAACTGCAAATGTCAGTTTGTACACACAACAGCACATTGCTACTTACCATGCTGTTTTAAGACCATAGACTTTCCTGTAATCTCTGTATTTTTCAAAGTTTTAGGCTCCACAGTTTTAGAAATATTTGGAGGAATGGTAAATTTTCATCTATTTTCTTTAATAACTTTAAAATAATTATTTAAAAATTTATATTTCAAGTGCTCATGAAAGTTCAGTGCGAAATTTTATTTTTTATTTTATAGTTTTTCCCCCAAAAGTTTCCCCTTATTCAAAATTAATTTATGTTTATACGTTACACTTCGTGTTTGGGTCCCAGAAATTAATATTTGTACCAAATTCTATTTTAATCAGTCCAGTAGATTCGGAGAAAATCGGCTGTGACAGACGGACAGACAGACAAACTCACGAGTGATCCTATAAGGTTTCCAATTATCCCTTTTGAGGTACGGAATCCTAAAAAACGAAGAAAAAGTATTTACAAGCGCTTGCCTAGGTTTGTAAGTAGTAGTTATAATATTTGATTTTTTTTTCAAATAAATATATTATTTGTGTAAGCTGCATGCATTAAAAAGTTAATCCAATGTGAGTAAAATAAGTTATTTTTGACACTAAACAAACACTGAAAATAACAACCTTCCATCAGTGGCGGTACCTTCATATAAGCCCAAAAGCCCATGCCTTACTAAAATGCTCGATAGAGAATTTATTGTACCTAACCAGTAGTTTATGAGAAAATTGCGATAATACATATGTAGATACGTAGGTACCTACCTCCAGAAACCTTTTACAACAGGTTTCAAACATATACCTACATTTACAGAATTACAGTTTCAGGTGCCTCCTTATCACTGAAGAGTGTGAGACGTCTTCAGCCGCGGTACCCCGAGGTGCGGGTACTAAGATTTAAGGAACATGGCCTCTTCGCATAGACCTATTTACTGCTTAGACTAGCCTTAATGAGGAAAGAACGCTCTTAAAATGTGTGAAGTCAGAAGAAGATGGAACTTAAAGAGGTAGGTTATTCAATTACTGCACGATACGAATTTAAGAATATAATTATATTATTAAGAACCAATGACACATGAAATAATTGAAATTAACGGGGATATGCCTGAGCATGGAATATCTAACAACATTTTAGGGATCAGGGAATTTATTTAAAATCGCATAACTTAATGTCACTAACAACAACTAACAAGAGTCTTAAAGAGTCCAGTGACTCCTTCCACCTTCATCTATACTATAGAAACAAGAACAAAGCATAATATATTTCGCGGAATGTAGGATCTTGAAAACTTAAACACAAAGTTAGAATAAAAAAAAAACATTTTTTTACATTATTTTAACAATAATAAAAAATATGATTTTATAATCATATTTTTTTTTTTTTTTTCTTATGAAAATAATAAAAATTACACTAATATAATTAATATAATATAAATTGCCTGCCTCGTTGGTCTAGTGGTTGCAAGAGTTACTGCTGAGCACGAGGTCCTGGGTTCGATTCCCGGGTCAGGCAAAGTGTTATTGGGTTTTTTATCTGGAATTTCTCAGTAGCAGCCCGGAGCTTGGATTTGTGCCCAGTTGATGGCAATAGGCTCGCCCCCTATTACATGGGACTTAAACATAACTGGCAAAAATGTGGGTGTACTGCAGGTACACCTCTACCCAACCCTTCGGGGATACAATGCGTGATGTTATAATATAAATTAGCTACTTCTATCCCTTCTTACCCCAACAACTGGACACTCAACTTACCCATTTCAAATTGGAAAACACTGCCCGACGACTTATCCTTGTACCGTCCTACCTCCACCTAGATCCTACTCGCTATTTGAGTTGCCGCCCGCTCTGTGTGCTCGCTATGTGGTGGTACTAAATCATGAGCGGAAGCGTTGATATTTGGAGTGGGTGGGTTATATGGGCCAAAGGATTGACGACATCCTTCATAGTAACAGTTAACAGGCCTGTGGTAAGTCCGTCCCATCCAAAATCTAACAGATTTGTGCTGTACATGTTTGAGGTCAAAATCAATTCCTCTAATACATAATTATTATAAAATAAAGTCACTTTTCCTGTCTGTCTGTGTGACCACGTTGTTTATCTAAACTTCGCAACGGACTTTGATAGGGTTTTATTTATTTATTTTAGGTTAGCCAACAATATTGATTACACAATACATTTAACATTATTTCCTTAATTGGTCAAGGACAGCTAATGAGACACAATTGATTTTCTATTGTTTGACTCCGAATCGGTGTCGCGCGGGGCTTAAAAGGTTATAAGTGCAACAATTACTTACAAGCTAACACAACATGCACTATTTTTGGTTTTACCATCGTTTAGAGAATTTATTCTGGTAGGTTTATTTGTATTACTTAATATAAAACTTACATAATAGGTTGGGGAAAAAGTTTCTTCGCATTTTTTAAGAAAATTCAAAACATTTTTTAACATAGTTTATTTACATTTAACTAAAGTATGTAGGTACCATTTTGTTCGATAACTTTTTTCCATCTTGTAGGTAGGGACATGACCCCATTGCAATAGAAATTTTAGGACTTCTGATCAAAATACCGCGACAAGTGGTTTTGGCAGTCCTCTCGTGATGTTAACACTGCCTAAATAATTCTGAAGAGACCGAAACAGCTGGAAATCTGAAGGTGCAAGGTCAAGACTATACGACAGATGCATTAACACCTCCCAGCCAAACTCTCTTAATGTTTGCTGAGTGGCTAAAGATGTGTGAGGTCTAGCGTTATCATGATGAAAAACCACACCCCTTCTGTTGATTAATTCCAGCCGCTTTCTCTCAACTTCTTGCTTTAATCTCATCAGTTGTTCGCAGTAGAGTTCAGAACCGACAGAACACCAGTCCTGCCTGGTGGTAACAGCTCATAATGAATAATGCCCTTCCAATCCCACTACACGCACAGCATCACCTTGTTGCGAGTTAACCCGGGTTTCGCCACAGTCTGTGAAGCCTGACCGGCCTTTGACCACGACCTTTTTCGCACGTTCTTGTCGTACGTGATCCACTTTTCAACACCAGTTATCAGCTTCTTCAAAAATGGTTCGGTTTCATTACGTCGTAATAAAGAATCACAAATGAGTACACGGTTCATTAGGTTTCTTTCAGTGAGCTCGTGAGGTACCCAAAAATCGAGCTTTTTCGTGTACCCAGTTTTTTTCAAATGCACCAAAACTGTTTTGTGGTCAATTCCCAGTTCTTCAGCTACGTCGTAACTACTGATATGCCAAAGTTGCTCCACTTTTTCAAAAATGGCATCCCTTTTATCCGTAATAGGGCGACCAGAGCGACGTGCATCTTTGACATCAAAATTTCCGGATTAAAACGCTTAAACCAAATTTGTGCTACTCTCACAGACATTGCACTAGGTCCATAAACATCGCAAATTTTTTTCGCGGCTTGCGTTGCATTTTTACCTTTTTTGTAGTAAAATTTTAAAATGTATCGAATATCTTCATTAGATTCACTCATGAAAATCACACATTTTCCTAATTCGAATTTGGAATTAAATCTTTCAATGATACCAAAACCAGCCAGATACAAATAGTATACCCAAAGAGATTTTATTACAAGTTCATACATACTATAATGCGAAAAGACTTTTTCCCCAACCTAATATAATAAGGAAATCTCTATGTTTTGTCATGACTTAAAAACTATGCAATAGTTATCAATATATAAAAAGAATGGACTGATAAAATGATTTGCTGCAACAATAGAGGGCTTAGTGGATGACGCTTTAGTGTCAGAACCATTAATCTATACTTATTAAGAGAACATTTTCTGTAGATGTTACCAGAAGTGAGCGAATAGATGAAGTAATTATGAATAAAACCTACGAATGCCACTGCTTAGTTTTTCGGGGGATGGTCGGACACCTTTCTGCTTGTAAGAAATCCAGGGTAAATGTACAATAGAGTGAGTGTGAGTGTGTGTAAACAAAACGATTTAATTTCTCAGTAGCAGCCCGTAGTCTAGATTTGTCCCCGGTTGATGGCAATAGGCTCGCCTCCTATTACATGGGACTTAAACATAACTGGCGAAATGTGGGTGTACTTCAGGTACACCTTTACCTAACCTTCCAGGGAAAACAGGCCTGATATAATGTTATGATTTGAATTTATATTAAGGCAAAAATCTCCTTAATAATAAAATTTACTGTCGCTAACATCTTATTACTCATACCAAACATTTAACCAGATTATCTTAACGTATTTATATGCGGTTGGAGCTAATTTTCGGTCAATTACAGAGCGGGCCCTGTTTGCGCCATGCCTTATGTGGTCGCCGAGGTGATTTGTGTAAACTTTGCCACGATATAATGTGGAGCAAGATAAACAACATGCTGGACTCATGTTTGTTCTCTGTATCTTAGATTTTGCTAATGTTTGCTCTGGTTTACAGAACTGTGCTAATTTAAGGAGTGGTTAAATGTTACTTTTTGGCTTTAAGGTTGAGAACGTGGAGTGCCATTTTTGTTTTTCGGTGATATGAATCCTTCATCTTATTTTGCTTAAAAGATACTCTAGAAGTAAATACATATGTGACCTTCTTGCTAATGTTCTTCAGAAAGGTCAGGCGCATAGTACTCTCAACCGGCGTGCGTGTACGACTAGATGTATGAACATAAACGAAGCAAAATGAGTATATGTAACGATTGTAACGAAGCAAAAGTAGGATATGTAAGAATCGTAACGAAGCAAAAAGAGTATATGTAACGATTGTAACGAAGCAAAAGTAGTATATGTAAGAATCGTAACGAAGCAAAAAGAGTATATGTAACGATTGTAACGAAGCAAAAAGAGTATGTGTAGGGATCGTAATGATTAAAAAGGAATATATGTAATGATAGTAGCAGGTGGCGTTTTGGAGTTTTTGCCTAGCGTGTAAAAAGGCGTGAGTTTATGTGAGTATGTGTATTATATAATGATGTGGCAAATAACTATAGCAGTGTTAAATATATTCAATTTGACTATCTCAGAATCTTGTTGTTTTGGATAGTCGAGTTAAATTTTCATTCATATTATTTTCGATGCCAACATTTAACCTTTTGACCGCCACAGTCATGTATATATGACAAACCAAAATGTGCCCAGCACGCCACGGTCACGACTACATGACAGATTTTAAGGAATAATTCGTAACTTGGCGCCGTGAGCACGTTTTTGCTTTTTTGACGTGGCGGTCAAAGGGTTAAAAAACTGGAAGAATACTAGTTTAAGGACCCCATTCTTGCAGTCAATAATAAAAAACTGGAATCCTACGTTTTTCATTTACTTCTAAATGAACTTGAGACAACACTACTAGGTACATACATACAGACCCAACTCAATAAAACTTTCACTATCCCTGAAACTAATGGGCGAACCCTTTCGCCTTAAGACAGTGAAAAATACACAGACGTTTGAAGTGAGCGTGGCTAATTTAAGGAGCCTACCTTATCTCAGTGTAACTTCGGCATCGGGTGTCATTTGTCTTCGTCAGTGTTGGCCGGTGATCATTTATGCCACAGCACACCCTACCCTTTCGGTGGAAACATAGGGAGGATAATCCTGTGCAGCCTAGCATCTTGACCTACTGAACCAATCAGCAACGCAAAATTTCAGAACACATTGCGCAACGATCCTTTCCTTCATAATCAGTCAATTTCGTCTATGTTAATACATTTGGTCATATACTACGCCCTTGAGCCTTTAATTGCTAAAAGGGTCAAGGGATGATTTTTGGATCACTCATGACGACGTTTTCAATCATCCGAGATGAAAATCTTGGATGATTGGAAATGTCGTCGTGAGCGATTGAAAAATCATCACCTTCTTTTCTTCATTATTTAACTCTTACCTAGTTTTAATTTAATGTTAAATTTCGACACTTGCACGGTGACTCTATAATAGCTAATTCTAGCTGTGGAAGGGGCCTGGTGACCACAGGTTTTTCCCAAAAACCTATACCATCAGGCACCAGTCTCTCACAAAAGTGGAATACAGCTGAGACATTTTCTTGTAAACATTAACTTTAAGTCAGCTTTGTAAAGAGAGAATAAATGGCAATTATTGTTATTATTTTCTTCGAAGAATCTTGGCGGTGATGACAAGTCTTACTCTTTCTCATTTAATGGTTCTTCTTCGTCTCTCTTCCGGTGTTCCATGCTACATGACCATCAATGAGGTGGTAAATCCATCATCACAATTTTTTGTAAAGAGAGAATAAAATGGCAATTATTGTTATTATTTTCTTCGAAGAATCTTGGCGGTGATGACAAGTCTTACTCTTTCTCATTTAATGGTTCTTCTTCGTCTCTCTTCCGGTGTTCCATGCTACATGACCATCAATGAGGTGGTAAATCCATCATCACAATTTGGTGATGCTGGATTTTCTTCATTTTTGCTTGATTCTTGCCAATCTTTTTAACCCTTACCATTACATTGAAAAAACTGGCTGCTTTCCCCACAAGCTGTTACAAATAACATCCCGTGTATACCAATCGTAGACATTCTTTGCTTTCACCCCTATTTCTAATACACTAAGGGAGTGTTTTGCGTGACATGTGTGGTTAAGGGATGACTTAGTGCTTTCCTAAGGAAATTGCGGCCACTCGTTTGTGGATGTACAATGACAACGCGTTTTTACGAGTCAACGAATAGGGGTAGATTTTCGTTTGTTTTTTTTATGTCTCGACTCGCGAGTTCTTGAAAATAATTAGTGTGAGGAGTTCTGTATGTGTTTTTTAAGTAGTCAGACTCATTCTGTCATTTTTAGAAATAGATGCCGACAGTGAAAATATACTGAGTTATATTGGTAACAACGTTTCAGCGATGAGTTTCTTCCAAAATGTCTTAGAACAATTCTCACAAAACACGAGCTTTAACATCGGCGGTATCAAGAACATTTTGCTGCATTTTCAACCTCGACTTCATAACTTATTTTAATGTAAGATAAAATTATCAATCATAAAAAAAAAACACCTAAGTACACCTTTTAGTCAAACAAATATATAATTTCTATTTTGTGTTTAGTTGAGTGTTTTTCTCTATTCAAGTGTTGTTTTCTGGTAAGTGGATGCATACCGCAACCCAATCCGGTGATGGCACGTTAAATCAAAATTACATTTGTTTACATTGCGATAGATCTTTTCAATCAAAAAGGGGTCTTAACATTCATATTTCAAAAAAACATCGTCTTTGTATTAGCCAGAACGGCCCTGCTCTAAATTTAGACCCAGTTTCTTTACCGGCACCTGTTTCCGACAGTCCAAATTCTACCCCATTCCATTTGTACCTTAGTTACCTAAAAAATAATGTGCCTGTTATCAAACGAGTCCCGCGCGGCGCCAGGATCTCCGTCGCAAACCACCTTTCAGGCTTGATTAAAAAATGTGTGGAGAGCAACCAAATTGTAGACTGGCATAATCTCTTCCTTTTTTCGTATACCACTTTGCATGTCAAAAAAGATGAGGCTACTATTTCTCTAACCCAAAAAATCAAAAATAACTGTTTAACAAAAACATCTTCACCTTTTGATTCTCCCAAGAGGGGAACATTATCTAGAATTAAATTAATTGAAGGCAAAATTGCCGACGGGGATCTCAAAGGCGCCGCACGTCTTCTTTTTACTAACGACGTGTTGTCGCCTGATACTCCTGATACCCTTTCGGCTTTGCATTCGAAACATCCCCCGGCTCCCGTGATCCCGTATTTTTTCGACTCTCCTACAGCAGACCAGGCCTGCCTCGAAATCGAAGGCAAAGACGTTATTGACGCAATAATTTCTTTTAAAACCGGTTCAGCGGCCGGCCTGGACGGAATCTCATCCCAACATTTAAAAGATTTAACTTCTTATTCTGTGGGTGATGCAGGTGTGCAGCTTATTTGCTCTATTACAAAATTAATAAATTTTATGTTTTCAGGCAAAATCAACGCTGATATTGCCTCACTTTTATTTGGTGCTAATTTGATCGCCCTAACTAAAAAGGACGGAGGGGTGAGACCCATTGCTGTGGGGTCAACTTTAAGACGTTTGGCATCCAAAATTGCGGTGAGACATATCAAATCTAAATTACAGTCTGTTTTCGAACCTATACAATTAGGATTTGGCACGAAAGGTGGGTGTGAGGCAGCCGTCCATGCCTTAAGAACCTACCTTTCGTATGATGATTGCGAAATTGTAGTCAAAATTGACGTCAAAAATGCTTTCAATTCAGTAAACAGGGATGCCATGCTGACAGAAGTTAAGAACAAAATTCCGGAACTCTATCAATACCTGCTTACCTGCTACGCAGAACCTTCAAAATTAATTTACCGTTCCCATGAACTTTCTTCGGAGGTCGGCTGTCAGCAGGGCGATCCCCTCGGGCCAGCAATTTTTAGCTTGGCTATAAATCCGATTATTCAAAATTTAAAATCAAAATTTAACGTTTGGTATTTGGATGACGGAACCCTGGGAGGCGATGTGGACACTGTGCTATCTGACTTATCAGATATTAAAACAAATTTCGAAAATATTGGTTTAGAATTAAATTTTAGCAAATGTGAACTCTTCATTCAAAAAACTTCTTACGGTTTGGATAATTTAAAATCCAAATTAAATTTTCTGGCACCGAATATCAAAATAGTAGACAGAAAGTCACTTTGCCTCCTGGGTTCTCCCATCTTTGAAGAATCTTTTCCTGATTACATTACTAACACTATTTCTAAATTCCAAAGTCACGCAAATTGTTTACTCGAAATCAGTCCTCATTATGCTCTTATAATTCTAAAGTTTTGCCTTTTTGTCCCTAAATTTACTTATGTGCTTCGCTGTAGCCCTTTTTGGAAACATCCAAATTTGCTTTCACCAATAGACGATTTAGTCAAAACTAGTTTAGAAACGATTTTAAATATTCAGCTCAATGAACCATCTTGGTTACAAGCATCCCTCCCTATTCGGTTTGGCGGTTTAGGAATCCGCAAAATTTCGAGTGTTGCTTCCCCAGCCTTTTTGTCGTCCACCCATAGCACGTCACGTCTCATAGGTAATGTCCTAAGGGCTTTGCCCACAAACTATGAGACTGCGGGCTTGGAGGATGCCAAGAATGCTTTTCAAATTGCTTGCCCGGGTAAAGAATTTCCAGACAACCTAAAATCTCAGAGGAGCTGGGACGATATTTATTGCGATTTAACATACAAATCGATTCTGAGCCGCAGTTCAGGTCCGGATCGCGCAAGACTTTTGGCGGTCGGAACCAGAGAGGCCGGTCATTGGCTACATGCCCATCCTTCTCCATATACCGGTACCTTCCTGGATCCGACCTCGCTTCGTCTGGCGACTGGTCTGCGGCTTGGGGTCACGGTATGCACTCCACACACATGCCCTTGTGGCACGGACGTGGACCGACTGGGTCACCACGGACTTTGTTGTCAAAAAAGTGCAGGCCGCTTTTCAAGACATGCAACACTTAATGACATAATCCGCCGGTCTCTTGCCAGCATCAATGTGCCTGCTCTTCTTGAGCCGACTGGCATTGTCAGAGATGATGGCAAAAGACCTGATGGTGTGTCTTTGGTTCCGTGGAGTTTGGGACGGATGCTTGTGTGGGACGCTACCTGTGTAGACACACTGGCACCGTCCCACCTCCAACGGACTACTTCTAAAGCGGGTGCAGCGGCAGAAAATGCCGAAAATCTGAAAGTTATTAAATATGGAGGCCTTGGCAGAGAGTACAACTTTGTGCCCTTTGGCGTCGAGACCCTCGGTCCGTGGGGTCCCAGTGCGCATAAGTTATTTGCGGAAATCGCGAAACGTCTAGTTGATGTAACTGGTGACCGAAAAGCTGGCGGCTTTCTCGCGCAACGCATCAGCATTGCAATTCAGCGAGGAAATGCCGCCAGCATCCTCGGTACAATGCCCCGAGGGCCTTTTTTAAGCCTAACTTAGTTTTAATTTAATTTAGTTAATGTTAATAATCATCTTGTAATTTGGTTATGTAAATAAATGATATTTTAAACAACTTTTAGTCTAAATTTTTCTGTCACTTCTACTTGACCACGTTCCCTATAAAATATTCAATAGACACCTAAACTGATTTCAAATCTTCACTGCTGACGTGATCATATTTCTTGCCTCCGAAGACATCCCAACCCTCCCCCCACCCCCTAATTAGTTTACCGTTGATATTTGCATACGTACCGTATTTCGAACGTTTGTTTTTCAAATTTGGAACAACCGAGCGGACCCGAGCGAAGTCCGAACAATAACTCGGCCAAGATGTTAGAAGCAGTTAATTTAGTTTGCTTTGATAAGGGTCAACCCCTTGAAGTAGGTACTCAGGTAGGCGGTCAAACCGACTAGGACAAATATTGAAGCCATCGAGTTTGTATAAGTAGTGCTGAGGAAATTATTAATTATTGCTTGCTGTGTTCAAATTTATGTATTATTATGTAGGATCTCCTTAAAGTTTGCAGTAGATAATCTTCATAGTAGGTAAGTTAGCATCTTGATTTTTTTTTAGTTTGTTGTATTTAAAACAACTACCTCATCGTTTGTTTTTCAGCTACGTCAAAGAAATATATTTTTTATCAATCGTTTTTCTATATAGATAGTCTAAAGCGCCTTTCAGTAACGAAAACCAGCTAGTGCTTCTTAGCATAAGTTGTAACTGGTTTAAGTGTACTTTCTGATGTAAAAACCCACCTACCTGAAGTGTCCTTTCTTTATTTTTTTTTGTTAGCCCACATTGTCCCACTACTGGGCAAAGGCCTCCCCCAAATCCTACCAGAAACTCTTTCTTTAATTAGATCTCTTTTTATACATACATACATAAAATCACACCTTTTTAGGGTAGGCAGAAACTACGCCACCTGCTACGATCCTTACATACTCATTTTGCTTCGATTATACATTTAGTTAATCTTTTTTATTATATTAAAAATACCTGGCCAATTACGTGTTCAATTGACCTAAAGACATCAAAACGCCATAAAAACAATAATTTCAGCGTTCAACAACAATACATACTAAATCGTAAATTTTCATTGTAAATCTAAATAAAACAGGAGCCAGTATAATTATAAATTCCGCGTCACTCGGCAATGGTGGAACAATGAAGTTAATCCATCAGGCTGGTCCTCGGGCATGGGCAGAGATAAGAAGAGGGACGGAACCCGCACCCCGACTGTCTTGGGCACCTACCCTCTGAGAGACTAGGGAAATGAGGTAGACTGGTTAAATCTTACAACGGCCATTTGGAAGAATGAGCGAATTTGCATAATTGATCGATTTCCAAAAGAACTTTTATTTAGCGACAGTATTAGGACCGTACCTACTTAGAATAAAAAAAAAACAGTTTTTTTCAAAGAAACGCATTTCAGTAACCTTTTAAAGGATAACAGATATCTAAGACATTTGAGAGATTCATTTATATCTAACTAGATTAGAAAATGCAGATAAAAACTTGGCTCGTGCAGACTACCGCGATATCGCGGGCGCGACAAGCAGCAATATGCATGTCGCGCCCGTGATATTACGCCATTCTGCACGAGCCTTTAAGAAAAAAGGTATTAAAACGTCAGTGAGCGAGTAAATTATATTATTTCTATGGAAATATTTCCGTAATTTATGAGAAACTAGCTATTGAATCTTTTCCTTTTTTCCCGAATTAAAAAAGGTAGTTCGAGGCATTCGAGCCATTTTAAGGGCATCAAAATGAAAACACATTTCCCTCGCAAAGGCTCTCTCAACATAGGCACAATAACTGACCTCCGCACATCACATCTGCGCCCATACATTGACCAATACATAAGGCCACCCTTCTCAGTCAGTGACGACCACCTGGGCCTGTCGTATGAATATTAATTCGACCATATCTTGACCCCTGTCCAACAGTAAGAAACCTTGATGTATGAATATCTCAAATAATAGATGAGGTAGCAAGCTTAAATTGTTTTTGTTGGATGATTAACTGGTTTTGCACGCAATTTTTTTTGTTTTGTTTGCTCACGTTTTTAAATTGTGAAGTCGTTTTTTTTTTTGTTTCTTTTCAGGTCAAAGTTAATACATTTATTTGAAATAGGCCTTTAAAATGCACTTTTGAATGCCGTCAAAATTTACGAGAAAATAGAATTGATTCTAGGCGCCTCTACCAAAAGATAGTTTCGTATCGAGAAGAATGGTAGAATATTATTTAAAAATATCTGTTAAAAATAAGTGTCATGAACATGGTACACAGTATTGCTTATCATAAGCTTTGCTTGCTTACAAAATAATATAACTTTCTTGTAATCCTACTAATATTATAAATGCGAAAGTTTGTAAGGATGGATGAATGGATGGATGTTTGTTACTCTTTCACGCAAAAAGTACTGAACGGATTTGGATGAAATTTGGCACACAGATAGTTTACAACCAGGGATAACACATAGGATACCCGATATATCCACGGGATCAAAACTTAAGCGGGTTAAACCGTGGGGCGCATCTAGTAAGCAATTAAAATTTAACGTATATGAATAATATTTTACTAACAAGACGTTTTGAAAAGCCAAAAGTAGAACATATTTGAAAACACAATACGCTCAATATGGCCGACAAACCAGCGGTGCAGCGGTGGCTCACTAGAAACGGCAGCGACTTGTTGTAGGTCATAAGTTCCCAGGCAGCCACTTTACTTTGTGTAAATTATATTTCGTCACCACTGCTCTCAAAACGGTGAAGGAAAAAATCATGAGAAAACAACGGCATGTCCTAGAACTAAAAAATCGAAGACATGTGACATCCTCCCACCCGCACTGGGCTCGCATGGTGGATTACGGCCCGCTTCCCCTCACAGAGAGGAGGCTTGTGTCCCAGCAGTGGGAACATTATATGATTATGCTGTTCATGGAAGTGATGGAACATCCTTATTAATATAAATGCGAAAGAGTTTGTTTGTTTGTTACGTTTTCACGCTAAAACGGCGGAACGGATTTAGATGAAATTTGGCACGTGGATAGACCATGAACTGAGCTAGGACCTATAATACTTTTTATCCCGATATTCCTTCGGGATCGAAACTTATGCGGGTGAAAATGCGGGGCGCAGCTAGTAAGAACATGAGTAGCGAAATGTAGGTTATGTATGTACAGTCGCGAGCATAAACACGTTAAACATACGCAAGATTCAAAAGTGATTTTCTCCGTAATTATTTATAGAAATTATAATTATGATGTTACCAACATACGTATAGTAGTATTAAAACCATACCATTATGAAGTAGGTATTTTTCCAAAGTTGCAATCGTTATTTAATAAGAAATTCGCTTATTAATTTTGCGTAACATATATACATACATACATACACAAACTTTCAACCACATACCTTCTTCCTATGGGGGTAGACAGAAACTATAGAACGCCACCTGTTACGCTCCTTACATACTAGCTTATCTTTGCTTGTAGAGTAAATGCTGTGGAAATGCGTTCCTTGCAAAGCATGTGTATATGTATGTGTATGACTATAAATGATAGGCTGAAAATGATGTGATAAGGCGACGGTGCAGTTTAAAAGAAGATGTAGTGACAAAAATTTAAAAGAGTATGCTTAGATGGTCTGGTCATGTTGTGAGGATGAATGAAAGGCGACTAACAAAAGGTATTTACTAACAAGGTAGATGTGAGTGGAAACGCCGGGAGGACACGCCGGGAAGGTCAGGTGGGTAGTACTCGCAAACTGCGTGCGTGTATGACCAGATGTATGAACGAAACCGAAGCGAAAGGAGTATGTAATTGTGCGTAAGTGTAAGGTATTTATGATTGCGACTGTACTAATGCTCTCCTCTCTCCCTCTGCTTTCCCAGTGGCCCGTAAAAACTTGTTAAAGTTCGCACCGGTGCACGGTGGGGCGGGCGATAAAGATACTCAAAAGCGTCTCTCTGCGATTAGATATTTTTACTTGCTCTTTGGCGGAATTCCAGAGGGTGACACTTAACATATTGTCCTCTGTGTGACTTTTCTGTACTCTGAGTATATGTTAAATTAAATTAAATTGGGACTACATTGTTGTATTGGTTCATCATCATCATCATTTCAGCCGAAAGACGTCCACTGCTGGACATAGGCCTCCCCAAGCACCGCCACTTCGACCGGTTTTGTGCTTCCCACATCCAGCGGATTATCTGAATTATTGGGTTACCACCTGTAAAAACAAATTTAAGTATAAATAATAAATAAATATCCAATTTTCATATTCCATTTTCTTATAAAATATTCTCTTCAATCTTTCAGCAAGATAGGCTATCTTAGACATAAGTACTTCATCGTAATCACCCCGTGAGCCAAATATTATCAGTAGCCAGCATCGCGCCCCACACAAATATTGTTTCAATTGATTAGCCCTTGCTCATTGTTAGGGGTAGTGGACAACGGATATATTTCAACGTGTCTTCAAATCAAAATTAAATTAAATTTATTTGTTTGCAAGCATGGCTAATTAATACATATATGTTTTTTTTAATAATAGTCCTCCAAGTTCTACCGTCACATGGTCATGCAAATCATGCAAAATGCAAATTTTAAAGATATTATAATTTTAAATAATAATTATCAAATATTACAAACCTCAAATGTCAAAAAGGTTACTAGTAATAAAAAATGTAAAATGGAATAATAACATGTCAATCAGTCAGTGAGTGAAGATATTAAGTGAGAAAGTTTAAAAATCTTTTAAAGTATAAAAAAAAAAACAAAAACTGTGTGGTGGCTGGCAAAAAAAATGTTAAATAAAAACGAATGAGACCCTGATAACCTATAATTTATTGGAAAGCGGATAAAGTTTAATAGACTTTTACAAATTGAATCAATATGAAAGCTATACTGATTTTAATATTTTAATACACATTTACCTATAGGTCGTTTTTTCAACAATTGGAAAAAATAAGATAACTCCGACAAGTATTTGGGAGCGATCTCCGTTTTCTTGAGTTCTGAAAACGTTCAGAACTGTCCAACGTCTACTCAACGTCTTAATGATGTAGGCACAGCAGGTACGCAACGATTTTTTTTTTAAGTATAATAGGTCCGTTTAATCATTACAACAAAAGTATAGTCCCATAAACTTTCAAATTTCTCCAAATAATTTAAACCTTAAAATGTTGATGGTTAAGTTCAAAATGAAATGAGAAACTTGACAGTTTGTGGTAACTTGTGTACTGACGACTGCACAACGTATACACAAATCAGAAACCAAAAACATGAACCCATATTTCAATATCAACAACTATAACATTCCCATCTTATACTCGTTCGCCAGTGAACCTTAATCCTTATATTGCGATCCGTTTTCGGTCAAGTGAGCACTTCTAATTAGTGAAATATCTTAATTGGGAGATAGTTTCAAGCACCTTGTTTAATCCGACGTCCATGTGAGGATATCTTCTGTGTAAAATTTCAAGGCGGCAGCACACTCTTAACACCCGACGCCACCCCATCCATCTTTTATTTATTTAATTGTGTTCATTGACGTTTTATGAGTTCAAGAGATGAAATGTGGCCAATGAGCACCCTTCATTAACGTCACGTAGTGAGTTATACGCTGGTTTCAGCTCTTATATTAGGTAATACAGTTCTAGCTGCAACTGTTTGGATACTCGAACTAATCTAGGATATAACTGAGTGGATTTTAGTTCAGTTTTCATTGTCATTTGATGAGTTTTAGTTTATTTTGATAGCTAGTTCTGCTTGGTGATTCTGTTCACGTTTGTTCTTTGCCTTTAGATTTTTCGGAATATCGTAAAAAAATCTGTATGGTATGTTTAGTTATGAAAATGTTCTTACGCAAGTCTGTACTTGTAAAAATAAATGACTGTTTTCACGCTTTTTTTTGGGTGGAATTTTATCAAATAACTTCTCCCGCTCTGGGCGGAGCGAGAGGGTGTGTCAGAATCTTACTGACTAAAACCCACCCGTGTTTCTCCCGTTGCCTGTGTTGCCAGGGGCCTCGGTATACCTTTCAGACTTTCCCATGACCCCGGCAGGCATCGGCCCTAGTGGACCCCTACTCTTGTACTGACGACATCTCTTGAGGCGCGCGTGGAACACAACGCGCCGTCGACCCGGGCCTGGTCCTTATCGGACGGCGAGCTACCCATTGCTCACCGTCCGCAAACCCGCGCCTACGGTGGCCGGAAATCCGAAGTTGGCCTTTCCCTCAACCGTCCCACCTCCTTTTTCACGAGCATTACTGCTTCGCAGAAGGAGGTGCCGGCTGCCCATCCCCTCTCGCTCCGTACCATGGCCTGGAAGAGGGTCGGACGCGAGAGATCTCCGCCGCCGATCGCCTCCACGAGGACATGGCGGTGCTCTTGGCTTATATGAGTGTAAAAATCTAGAATACAATAAATATGACCATTTTATTACACAAAGTGCTAGCTAGCACGAGTCAGATTATCCATTGAATTAATAATTCGACTTTAATTCATGTATGTGTTTATAATTTATAAGGCAACACTAAAATCGTTGTAACATTACATAGTGGCGCCGATTCCCTTGTTCACAAACTAAACTAAATTTAAGTTCAGTGAATCTTTTTCTGAGAGAGCAGTGGTGGCCCAGTGGTAACAGCCGCGACTTACGAGTTTTAGGTCGTAGGTTCGAACCCAGACAGGCGCTTTACTTTGTGTAAATTATTTCATCACCACTGCTCTCAAAACGGTGAAGGAAAACATCGTGAGGAAACCGGCATGTCCTAGAACCAAAAATTCGAAGACATGTGACATCTACCAACACGCAGTGGGCCCGCGTGGTGGATTACGGCCCACTCCCTCTCACAGAGAGGAGGCCTGTGTCCCAGCAGTGGGAACATTATAGGCTCATTATGAATCTTTTTCTTTCTATTTCATTACGAAGAGGACAGAAAATAAATTTTAGTTTAGTCCTGTCAAATTAATCAGCGCCTGTCACTACTCCATACAAGTTTAGACGTGATTAAAAACTTGCCTACTAAAATTACGTCAATTTACGTCAAGCGCTGATTAATTTGACAGCACTAAACTAAAATTGATCTTCTGTCCTTTTCTTAATGAAATAAAAAGAAAAGGATGCACTGAACTTAAATTTAGTTTAGTTTGTGAACAAGGGAATCGGCGCCACTGTCTTTTAACTTCAGATCGCAAGTTAAAATAAGCTTACAGAAGCAAAACCTCAATCACTAAACATCAATCTCGATTCACACCGGATAAGTGGACAACCCAATCCACATACATAAACACAACTACCCCAAATCCATACATTTAAGTCACACACCAACAAGCACCAACCCATTTCAACAATAGCCATTCCAAATTCGAAATGTATGTCGCAATACCGTCTAGTTCCGGCCGAGTTTGAATATCCGTCCAAGTTGGACATCCGCCGGAAGCCTCACCCAACATGGCGGACGTCTTTATCTGAAGAATTAACTTGTGGTAGTTATTCAAATGCGATGGTCAAGTAAAGGGTGGGTGATAAGGTGAGCCTTGGTAGCCACTGAATATATTGTAATGATTCTTGGAATGTATACAAGGTGGTGATTATGGGGCGTTTGCATTAAGTTGACTGATAAAATTAATCATTTTGTTCCACTATAAATTTATGCGCACAGTTTCGATCAGTAACTACTGAGATGACTACTAAGTCAATCTGCCAAGCCTTTTCCCAACTATGTAGGGGTTGGCTGCCAGTCGCACCGGATGCAGCTGAATACCAGTATTTTACGTGGAGCTCCACAACCCAGAAACTGGGTAACAACAGAATAGAATACTCTTTATTATGTACACCATAAAAATTACAGATATACATGTTGAAATTTTACAAAAGGTGACACAACGGGTGGTCATATCATGGATTGGTTGGATTATTCATGTTTAACGATGCTCCTTGGCAAGAGTAGTTGTCAAACTTTCGGGCTTCTGACGACCCGTAACGACTGTTAAAGATCCCCGAATGACAGCCGGGACCATCTTAACGTGCTTTCCGAGGCACGGAGGAGTCTCGGTAAGTAAAGATGGTCACACATCCACGGACCAACCCCGGCAAGCGTAGCTTAACCATCGATCGACCCGTGCAGCTGTTGTTACTTAGCCACGAGCTCCTCCTCGATGTAAAGATTAAAGTAAGGAATATGAAGAAAGAAAAGAAAGAAAGAAAATGGCGCCGATTCCCTTGTTCACAAACTAAACTTAATTTAAGTTCAGTGCATCTTTTTCTTTCAATTTCATTAAGAAAAGGACAGAAGATAAATTTTAGTTTAGTCCTGTCAAATTAATCAGCGCCTGTCACTACTCCATACAAGTTTAGACGTGATTAAAAACTTGCCTACTAAAATTACGTCAATTTACGTCAAGCGCTGATTAATTTGACAGGACTAAACTAAAATTTATCATCTGTCCTTTTCTTAATGAAATAGAAAGAAAAAGATGCACTGAACTTAAATTTAGTTTAGTTTGTGAACAAGGGAATCGGCACCAATACCTACTAAATAAATAGGCACAGACTAAAAGGCATACAATATAAAAAACAGCAGATAAAAAAATACATATATTTATTTAAAAAAAACAAATAAAAAGTGTAAAGCACTATAATTATAATAAATTAGCAGGAAAGTGTGCCTCATGGCTGCGCCAAAAAGGCCCAGTTCAGCAAAAATGGCAGACAACTAGTGCCTCACGCTGGTTTTCAACTGGACCTGTGTGAGGTGACGGATGGAAATAAAAAAAATCACACGTTGCAGTTTTATACTGCAAAGTGTGTATGCATACTTAAATAAAATAAACACAAGACACAAGACATAATTATGTATTTCGCTGATGATGATCACTCGCGAAGTATCCACGGTAACACGTCTCCTAGTTCCAAGCTTTCCAAGCAACCACAGGACAAAGTTACCCGGGGATTTCAACAGTTTCTTTAGCTTACATATTGTTGCCAATTATTTCTAAGTCATATAGCATTTTTCTCTTGAAAACGTGCTGAGCCGACTGCAATTGTAACATACGACAAGGGCAGGTAAATGATCACTGCATTTTCCTATTTATTATGTTACGTGTAACTTTTGCCTATTCCACCCTGTATTCCCGGAAGGGGTATTTTTCCTATACGAGTAGTACACTTACTTTTCCCTAGTTAAGTTTAGAACCCATGTAATAGAGGGCGAGCCTATTGCCATCAAGCGGGCACAAATCCAAGCTCCGGGCTGCTACTGAGAAATTCCAGTTGGAAAAATCAAAAATCACTTTTGCCCGACCCGGGAATTGTATCCGGGACCTCATGCTCAGCAGTAGCGCTTGCGATCATTAGACCAACGAGGCAGTCGTTATAACATACTTAAATACTATTTCCAGTCATGTAGGCGAAGATAGCAGGTACCGCTGAAACCGGTCCAAAAAGAAAGAAAGGAATTCAGAAGTGGTAAGAGACTATTGACGCCTACAGCGGAAGAAAAAGAAAAAAGAAAGAAAATACGTTTATTTTCGGTAAACATAACGCAAAAAAAGAACATAAAGTAGAAATAACAAATGGGGGAAATATGCGTCACTTCCACGCAAAATGGCCTTCGCTCAGCATAATGCCGCAGCCCTATGCGAGACAGCCCTAGCGCTGGTTTTCAGCGACAGCCGGCACTGGTTTAAGTCGATGCAAGTATAGAGCATGTTACTGAAAAAAATACGGAGACATCCTAAGTAATATTATAAGTGCGAAAGTAAAGTCGGATTATTTATTCATTGTAATCTGACACGTGCTAGCTGTCACTTTGTGTAATAAATTGGTCATATTTATTGTATTCTAGACTTTTACACTTATTATTATACATTTATTTTACACTTTTATAAATCGATTAAACTAAACGATCACATTTATCATTACAATAAATATGACTATTTTATTACACAAAGTGACAGCTAGCACGTGTCAGATTTCTCCAGTGAATTGAAAATTCGACTTTCAAGTTTGTTTGTTTCGGTTCCACGCTAAAACAGCGGAACTGATTTGGGTGAAATTTAGCACACGGGTAGACCATTACCTGGGTTATGACAAGATACTTTTTATTACAGTAGTATATTTCCGTGGGATAATTCGCGACCTCCACCCGGACGAAGCCGCACGCAAAAGCTATATATTTTTGTATAGATACTGAGGTTTCTTTAATTATGTTCGATCATGTCCGATGAACAACTAAATAATAGAGAACTTAACTAGACCACTTGGCTAGATGAGTGTCGGGCATTCGATACTCAAACTCAAAGCATATATTTAAATTAAACCATTTACAAGCACTTTTGAATTGTCCTGGAGTCGGTCAGTTAGAAATATGAAGCTAGTTGCCCATTCCAAAGCGTAGTAGGTACTTATGGAGAAGAACGGGCAAGAAACTCCATGAACACTCTTTTAAGTTAAATTGTTACATAAAGATTAGTATAAATAATGTTGAATTTATAATTAAAGATGAAGAAGAGGTAAAAAAACCGAAAAAAAAAACGTGTCCATCATCATCATCTGCCTAGCCTTTTCCCAAATATGTTGGGGTCGGCTTCCAATCTTCCCGGATACAGCTGAATACCAGTAATTTACATGGAGCGACTGCCTATCTGACCTCCACAACCCAGTTACTGGGTAACACGATTCCCTTTAGTAAGACTGGTTGACAGACTTTCGAGATTCTGACGACCCGTAACGACTGTCAAAGATCTACAAATGACAGCCTGGACCAACGGCTTAAGTGCTCATACTAGCAAAACAAACAAAAAAAAATCAAAATAAAATAATTAAAAATAAGCCGAGGCAGCTAAGAGATGACCAGTCCCAACTGACGACGCCCGTTCACGAACATGACGATACACATCCCGCCTCCCTTAATAAGGCATTAATATTAAACACTCAGTTAACACAATTACTGATATAAATCCAACAGATATTTCAAACGTTACGCAAGGTGGACTAAGGGTTGTACATAATTGTGAAAGGGTGGGTAGGGTGGTCAGTGTTTGTGATTTGTAAATGGGCTCAGACCTTAGCCCTTCCTAGAGACGGGGATATATCACGTAGGCGGCAATAACTTTGTTTAGGGATTTATATAGAGATGTTTGTTGACTTGAAGTGACCAGTAGCTGGCTAAGAATAGATGCAAATGTTGTTTTTTTTTTGACGTGATAACATCTTATAAATCGATGGACACCGGCTGCACGCACGAAAAAGCATGACTCATTGTCACGTTCCGCCTGAGACGAGCGTGCAAGCGAGAGCGCGGAACTAGCGATAGAGAGGCACGATCGGCCTAAGCGTTCGGCTTGTGACGCATCTCTCTCTCGTTATCACGTAAAATTAAACAAAAAATTGGTTGTCTGTAAAGTCGGTACTTTACAGACAACCATTTTTTTGTTTAAATTTATGCGAGCTGTAAAATCAGCATCATTTTTTCTTAAATTCATATGAAATTAACATTGCATAATATAAGGGTCAGTTTGGTAACTAAGAAACTTCGGTACTTATTTACATGTGTCACATTTATGAACAACTTGATCTATTTGAGCACAAATATCACGAAATGGTCTTAACTAGACCAGTTTCTTAAAACGTTATTTAAACTAGACTATATCCAAAATCCACAAATTATAACTGTAGTATATCCTGTCACGACACACTAAACTGATACTCGTCACACTTAACCCAACTCTATCCAATCAAAACGGAATACCCCCGTACAATTGTCTGTCGAGATATCTTAAGGGCACAAAGGTTCCCGCAAATTGCCGAAGTAAGTGTAAGGTCCGAACTGAAATACATTATCTGGACTGGATGGGCCGCGATCGGTAGATTTATTGTCTCGGACTTCGTACTGTCCTATTTCCTTTGGATATTAACGATTGTTTTGTCCTTAACTTCTCTCTGGATTGGATAAGCAAGGTTCGGCCTTGGAATTTTGTGAAGGTAGATGATTGGAAATTGTTGCAATGCCGATCTGGGATGGGCTGTTTTTGGGTTCAAATTGATGGCCTTTTTAAAGTTTTAAACCCGAGAGTGTAAAGAAAAACATTCAGTTTTATAGAAAACCGAAATAGATTTTTAAAAGTTAAAGTTTCCTGAACCATCATAGGACTCATGTAGGTACGAGCAATTGCGACACCCTCGGTTTGCGTTCCCCATATTTACCACTTGACTTGCACTTGACCTTCTTTCAGTATTTGGAACCAAAAGGTACTAATAACAGGACACACAAAGGACAGGGGTACAGGGTTTTTTTTTATTCTAAACTAACATTATAAAGAGAAAATATTCGATTTTGTATGTTTGTTTGTTTGTAACGCTTCCACGCTAAAACGGCTTGACAGATTTGGATGAACATAAGTAGACCTAATTTAGAACAAAAGATACTTTTTATCCCGATATTCCCACGGGATCGAGACTTATGCGGTTGAAACCGCGGGATGCAGCTATTTTTTTATGTATATACATATTTTTTATGTTTCTATGATTTAGAGAGAGATGAGAGTCTTAATAAATACTTTTTCTTTTTTTATTGACATCTTAGTATTTACTATAAGTGTGCGACCAAATTATACAGTAGACATAAAAAATGACTCTATCTTAAGGGTCTCCGAAACCAATCATCAGCAATTGTTAATTTTTACGTGATTGATACATATTAATCCGCAAATTGATCTTTTACCGAATGCAATTGTAGCGATTTACAATATTACTACAATATAAATTGATCAATTGCAATTGATCGTTTCGGGGACCCCTTATGTATAAATATATGTTGTAATGTTGACCACAGTCCGGTTACATCCTAAGGCAAACAACTATCACAGAAAATTTCCACACAAAGACTCTAAAAACAACTTCTCCACAAACAAAGTACTAGAGCTATCCAAATATCCAACCAAGTTACTAGCCAAAGCAAGTGTAAAGATCACACTAGCGCCGTTTCTCTCAAAATGGCCGTTCGTGTCGGACATTTAGCATTAAATATATGTTTTACCACCTTATAAAGATTGCGTCCGAGATCCGAGCCCGGGGCATGCCGCACGAAGCACTTGTATCGCCTACGACAGTTCTTAGCGCTTTTATAGGTAGGGAGCGTGGACTTTGTATCAGGTTTTTCTTGTATTTGTTGGTTTTGTTGCTTTGCTATTGATTCTTTTGCTTTTCATTACAATGTATATCTTGTTGGCTAGGTGAAAATAAAAGAAGACCAAGTAAATCTATTTATATAGGGCTGATTTTTCCATTGTCAGATAACTTTTAATCGACTGTGTTTGTATGGAAAGTCTACGGAAAAATCAAACTATTCCTCGGATGAATTATTTGGCGTTGGGGAATAATGGACTTGAATGTCTCTTCCATCATTAGGAATTCAGGACAAACTTACACTCCACTTACTTCAACGTCTCTACTCGAATTTCTACTTCGTTCTTTACTTTTCCTTCTAACGACAGCGTAAAAGTCTGATCGATTTATTGCTCTGTCAAATCTTCTGTTAGGTTAGATCAGCAGTCTAATCTAATGGGTCCAGGGGCGACGGACTCGGGGACATCCGTCGCCCCCCACACAGTAGGACCCGAGGTGGCGGTGCATCGTCATCCACACCCTCCGCGTGCCTAAGGTGGCCCGCAAAGGTGGGCTGGCACCAGCCGGTGATCATGAAAGTCACATAAGATCCCATGATCCCCGGTGAAAGTGTGGGAAGGGAAAACTGGGGTGGTTTTTAGTCAGTAAGAGTCTGACAGACCCCTCCGCACGCCCCAGGACGAAGGACATCCATGAGGATTTTCCAACCCAGAACAAAAAAAAAAGCAGTCTTATCTGGCAGAAGAGGACCCTCAGTTTCTGAAACCAGGAACGTCTGGTTTCAGAAACTGACCTCTTCTTATGTTATTATTTTGATCAAACGGTCCTGATCCTCATAAACTATCGGTTCTCCATCTGTCTCATTATACCAAACTCCTACGTTTGCCTCACTCATCTCCTGCGCTATAAGGCGTTGTACACACACGCGGCTAGCGTCGGTGTGCGGTGTGCCTTCCGCCGCCATGTGTGCGCCGCGTGATGGTCGGAGCGCCGTGACTTGCGCCAGGAATGTTTATTGCTCCTGCCAGGGCTTGCAGGAAAGGGGAATCTAAATTGACAACGTTGTTAATAAAGACATTGGATCGGTTTTCCTGTAGCGGAAATAGAGTAAGGTGCTGGGATGCTATGGGTTTTTGAAGACTAAAATAAGTAGAGAAAGAAAGAAAGAAAAATTGATATTCTGCACAAATTAGACGCACATAATAACATAATACAGAAGATATAATATTGAAGGATCATGACAGCACTGGTAAAGCAGACTGAGAGGTTGTCAAAGAATTTGGCTGAAAAAGCAGTGCAGGATAATGATGTGGATATCAAACAGTAGGTAATAAATTAATAAACAAGAATTGGAATGGTAATGATCGAAGATATTTTCGATAAAAAAAAACTTCAACCAGAAAAATCCTTTCCTAATTTCCTTTCTCAAACCCTTACAAAACAAGGATGTACCCACCCCTACTGTTCAGTTTAACACTTTAATGCCCGGTACACACAATCAGATATTTGTTTTAAATTATGGTAATAAAATGTCTGTGAAAGTCACGAGCGGTTGAGCGAATGCGCGTGCGCTGGCAGACGGGATGAGCGAATTGGATCTGGATCGGGATCGGGGATTAAGGGCATTAAACGTGATTCAAATTTGTTGTGGGTTAGGTCAAATAAATATTAGAGTTTTTGGACTTATAAAATGGTGATGATCACTTTTTGAATTTTTGGAACGACAATAGGTTATATATTATATTAAATGATTGATCAGTTATTAAAAATAAAAAAAAAACGAGTCATCATTGCCAAAATCAAACAAATTACCTGTCCAAGTATCTTAAATATTCGGGTAATTATATCTTTAATATCTCTATAAAATATTAAATATTGCTCGAACTGAAAACTGCACTAAGCGAAAAACCAAGTTGGGTTTGGGATTTTCAATAAAAAACTAAAGGAATTTTTAGGCACACAGCAAGGATCGATGTTTGTCACCTTCTAAACTTACCCTTAATAATTCTAAATTATTGATAGTAAAAAAAAAACTTTATACTACAACCAGCAGGTAATGTTTAATAATATCTTTTTTGGAGCTATTAAAATATAGGTAAATAATAAATGTGTCCAAGAGGAAAACCCAGAAGAAGAAGAAACCCATATTAACTCTTCCTCCAAGACTTAACTAACACATCAAAATCAGTTAACATAATCTACTTATCACCAATAACACACAAATAACAGATATTAAGATGAGATACAACGGTGTCGGCTGTGTGCAGAATGACGCATACTTGGCTCAGGCAGAGCGGGGAAATGCGCAGTGAGAGATAAGCCGATCCAAACGGACTTTGTGATGTCTAGTCTACTGTCCGCGTGTCTCCGCTTGCCTTACGATTTGTGTGGACTAGGCTTTATTTTTCACATGTTGTTACGTCATGAGTTTGTTATTATTCTTATAGCGTGTAATGGCAGCTCACATCAAACTCACTTCACCTCAGTTCACACAGTGAGATTTTTGAAATTTTTACTGCATACTGAATAGACCAGGGGCTGCAGTCTCGACATAGATAGCGATCGGTTTACGACCAAATTCGGTCGCAAAGTCCTAATGGGGTCCCTACACAGTCAAAATTGCTTGACAAACACGAAAAAATCACAATCTTGTCAAGTAATTTTGACCACCTAGGGGGTCCCCCATTAGGACTTTACGACCGACTTCGATCGTAAAGCGATCGCTATCTATGTCGAGACTGCAGGGCCAGCAGTTATGCAGCTGGTTTGGTTGAATGTTGTCTTGTTGGTGCTGTTAGCAGAAAATTGAATGTTTGACGGCTTTGTTCGCAGAAAGTAACTCACAAGTCGACTTTGCTGATCGCCCGGAGGACACGGTGGAGCATGCGTCGGAGGTCTGCCCGGCTTGGGCAGAGCACCGCCTTGTCCTCATGGCGGAGATCTCTCGCGTCCGGCCCTGGTCCAGGCAATGGTATGGTGAGAGGGCATGGGTAGCCGCCACCACCTTCTGCGAAGCAGTAATGCTCGCGAAGGAGGAGGCGGGGTGGTTGAGGGAAAGGCAAGTTTTGGGCCGAGTGGGCGCGAAACCCTGCCGGGGTCGTGGGAAAGTTCGAAAGGGATATCGAGGCCCCTGGCCACAGGCAGTAACTCATTTTCAAGAAAATACACATTCTTCGGCTCATTATCATTGATAGATTACTATTCCAGTACCTATAATATTACTAAGTGTCTGGGAGTTCAACCGCTCTCGTCTCCTGTCCCTCGCATACTCTCTGCGCTCAACGCTCTCTTGGACGCTAAGCCTGACTGTGATGTGTTCGCGGAAGAATGGAAGATGTTCTTAGTATGTCTAGGGTACTTTGAGATGAGCATATGACTAGTACGAGTACTTGTATACTTTATATTTTATTGTCTTTAACCAATGTAATTTGGCCTTGGCCGATCATCATCATCTGTTGGAGTCAGCCACCAGTCTAACCGGATGCAGCTGAATACCTGATATTTTACATGGAGCGACTGCCTATCTGATCTTCACAACCCAATTACTGGGTAATACGATACCCCTAGGTAAGATTGGTTGTCAGAATTTCGGGCTTCTGATGACCCGTCAATCAATCAAGCAACTCAGCCTATAACAGTCCACTGCTGGACATAGGCCTCTCCTAGGCTGCGCCACAACACCCTGTCCTCCGCCTTCCGCATCCAGTCTGTCCCAGCCACCTTTTTAAGGTCTTCGGTCCATCTAGCTGGGGGGCGTCCCACACTGATGACCCGTAACGACTGTCAAAAATCCAAGAATGACAGCCAGGACCAACGGCTTAACGTACTTTCCGAGGCACGGAGCAGTCTCGGTATTTAAAGATGGTCACCCATCTACGGACCCACCGCGGCAAGCGTAGCTTAACCTGACTGATTGACCCTTGCGGCTGTTATTACTTAGCCACAAGCCTCTATATGTTAAATAAATAAGCAGCCTCATCCACACAAAGCAAACGTACACCTACGAGCGAATCAGAGCAACCCAGAGCCGCATTGTTGCACTGATTTAGAACGGCAGACATCTCCAAACTAACTCTGCCCATTCTCACGTATTAATATATTCTATTCGATTCGACTCGATAATTCGCTAGACACCTACCGATGTATCGATTAGAGAGCGATTATCGAGTTTCCGAGCCTCGTCCGATGGGTTTTGCTGTTTGAAGATTGAAGACTCGTAGATTCTGTGTGTGGAAGTTTGTGTTTAGTATTTTGGATGAATGGAAATGCGGGATTGTATTAAAATTCATGTTTGTTTAGGTTATGTTTTGAATTAATACTTCGATATTAAACCTTATACTTCTGTATGTCTGTTTTGTTAGATAAACATTTGCTTAGCAGAGGTACCTTTGCTTGTTTCGCGAGAAAACCTTCAAAAGGCACACGGGCTTTTGGTATATGGCTGACCTACCTATGAAATATTTCGTGAAGGTTTCTCTTAGCATAGTGACAAATGACCTGGGCCTGCGTGCAAACTTTTTGTGTGACCACACCAAAAGTTTGCACGCAGGCTGCGCTGACGTTCATCTTCGGGGTCACCAGTATAAAAGTATGAGGAACAGAATGTAAAGTTCATCATCCTCCTCCATATGAAAGGATCCTCCGACTAGACGGGTGTCGTGTCTGGTGGGCAACTGCCCAACAGTTGATGTCGGGACGTTGTATATTAAGCTAGTTGCGCGGTAAACTCTGCTTGCGCGATGTAGGATTTGGCGGAACGTCAGTGAGTTGCGTAGTTCACATGTGGCGATGTAGATGCCGCCACACGTTATTTTGTCATCTCTCAGGTATGCAATATCTACGTATTGGTTATTTACGGATAATTTTCTCTTCTCACGACACCAAATAAAAGTTGTAACATACATACACAGGCACAGACTCAACGCCTTCTTTCCATGGGGGTAGGCAGAAACTACAGAACGCCACCTGCGACGATCCTTACATACTCCTTTTGAAAAGTTGTAACAATATCTTTAATTGGAGGTGTCAGTAAGATATCTAAACAAAATAACTTTTCAATGTTTTTTTTTAGTTTTTAAACCATAAGTATTTGATGCTCTGTTATTAAAATCTTTCTTATTTTATAAAAAGTAAAAATAACAACCGGAATTTATGCCCAGAATCGAGACCAATTTTTAACGACCGTACTTTCTCATTTAAAATCCAGTAAAACTCTGCTGCTGCTCTGCTCTGCTCTCTCTCCTTTTCCAACACATTTAACTATCACATACAGTCCGTGTGCCTCATTACTTCGAAAGAAAATCCTTGCCATGTTAACGATAACCGACTTTAACGGTCTTAATTAACCCGGCGTTACATTAAACTGGCGTTACTTTAACCGGTGGTTGCAGCCTCACACGCTCCCTAACTGCCCATTTACTTAATTGATACTAGATTCCTAAGGTTCTAGTTAAAATTAAGTTAACTACATAGATAGAATACTAACGTTTTATATGCAGTTGGTAGTTAACTTGTGTATTTGGCGTAAAACGGTGTATCAGTGTTATTAATTGTAATGTTAATTGGTCAAGGACAGCTAATGAGACACAATTGCGCGTACGCTGACTGGACAGGTCCACTCAATCTGTGTGGTTCTTTCATCAAAAAACCATTTCAGACACCAATTGACTTGGTCTTCACATGATCTGACCAAGATTATGTCTGGACTTTAAAAGAGACTGTGACCTCTGAGTTTGTTTCGGCCTTTCTTCTCAGAGTAGTCAGATAGGAAACGCCGACCTCATTTAGTTTAAAAAAATATGATTGACGCGTAAAAGTGTTTGTACAAACCTACTTACAGAAATAAAATCATTTATCATTTAATTGATTTTCTATAGCTTAACACCGAATCGGAATCGCGCGGAGTCGCGCGGTGCTTTACAGGTTAATTTAATTTCGTTTTTAAGGTTTAGTTAAAGTTGTCGACTGCCGTGTTGGTTGGTTGCAAGCGCTACTGCTGAGCATGAGGTCCTGGGTTCGATTCCCGGGTCGGGCAAAGTGTTATTGGGTTTTTCTATCTGGAATTTCTCAGTAGCAGCCCGGAGTCTGGATTTGTGCCCGCTTGATGGCATAGGCTCGCCCCCTATTAGGAGTTAAACATAACCGGCGAAATGTGGGTATACTACAGGTACACCTCTGCCCAATCCTTTGGGGAAACAAGGCGTAACGTTATGTTGTTAAAATTGTTGCAGATGCTGTAAGAAGTAACGAGATGACACCGCGGATCTGTCAGCATTATTTTAAGAACAATAATAGTTTTTTTTTTTAATAATAACGTGCTCTCACTGAGAGTAGCACTGATTCCCAGCAGTGAGAACAAAATAGGTTGATAATGTACCCACATATTGAAATCTAGTCGAGTAGATTGACATTAGCTTAGCTCACTCGACTTTCTAAGCAAACCTCGCTTGGAAAGTCGAGTGAGCTAAGCTAATGGTATAAGCAGTTAATGTGAGCAGTGGTGGCCCAGTGGTAACAACTGCAACTTACGAGTTGTAGGTTCGAACCCTGACATGCGCTTTACTTTGTGTAAATTATTTAATCACCACTGCTCTCATAACGGTGAAGGAAAACATCGTAAGGAAACCGGCATGTCCTAGAACCAAAAATTTGAAGACATGTGACATATACAGACCCGCACTGGGGTCGCGTGGTGGATTACGGCCCACTCCCTTTAAGGCGCAGATATATTATGATTTTAGTGAATTTAAATCTGTTATTACGCCTGCAAGTAAGTTATGCAAAAAAAATATGTTAAACTAGAACGCATACACATCTTCTCTATGTGAAGATTTAAGTATTGAATTCATAAAGTATTTTATACTTTATGAAATAAATTCAGGAATTAATGTCTTCCCAAAAGCATAAAAAACGATAAATTACTTTCAACCTAGTAACGATATTTTCATAATATTTTTTTATGAACAGACTATTTGATTAACTATAATTTTATCTGTGATTTTTTTCAAATACTCATCATTTTGTTACTAAAAATAAATATTCCCTATGAAACTGCACGGCCGCGCGGCTTAAGAGGCTGAGCAGACCTAAAGCGTGGTCACTGTTGGACTGCATAGAAAAGAAAGAGAAGCGCGATGACACAACGCTTGTAATTTATTGCAAAATATGAAGCAATTATCTATTTACAAAAAATCTATTGTTTGGATAAAAAAAATAAAACACTATTATGCTAATATGTTGCTTGTAGAATAATCTGACAAAAAAGCAGAATTATTGCATGTATTAGTACGGGTTTTAATCGTTAAAACATTTATTAGAGGTTTTTATTTCTATCGTATCAAATTAGTTGTATTATGTTTTCAGCACACCATCTACCTAGCATATATCCTGAAGAATATCACATATTTTTTTTTATTTTGTTTACTGCAGTGGATCATATACTTTTAGGCATTATAAAACTTATAAAACTGTCGTTTAGCTCTTGTAGTCCCCTTAAGCGCGACCCACATTTGTATGGCCAAGGTCAACGGCGATTACCTGACCCTTATCCGAGAAGAGGCCTGTGTCCCAGCAGTGGAAACTTTATAGACTGATTATGCATAAGTTAATGCACCAAGCCCACATACAACCACAATCGTCGCGATATCTACGTCTCTTTCCAATACATGTCGCATTTTACAACAAAGTATTGTACCAAAATCAGTATCGCATACATTTGTCCCAGATATAGTCCTCATATAAATCAGTGTGCCAACACACTATTTGTTGTATCGACATTTCTTAGGGCGACCATTTTGCATACAAAATACCAAGATGACTTTGCGGGTGACATTCACACATATCAACCTTAATACTTGGGCTCTAAAGTTGAATTTTGTTTGTTTTCTGTTTTCGAGGCTACAATAGAAAAGTTAGTTGGTATATACAGCGTGTTTTATCTAAATCGGTCAGCCGTCGTGTGGGGGCTGAGGCAGTTATAAATCAATGCATGTATCGGTTGCTGACAATAATAACTATGGGGCATTTCGGTAAATGGCCGGTCAATGTTGTGGGTAATTCATTTGTATGGGATTAGGTAAGTGAAGCTTGTGTATACTTATAAGGTCAGTATTTTACGCTGAAGATACGGGTTCCTCAAATAAATTCGCGATTTTTTTCAATGAGATCTTTGATTTAAGTTTTTTTCAGAGATTCATGTCATTAGTGTTAGATTTAGGGTCCCAAATCGAGATCACTCCCTGGTCTGTTCGAAATCTTACTCATCGGGCTATTGCCTTATCTTCTTAATCTTACATGTATAATAGGCACAAGAAATAGTGAATGCTTATTTGTTGTTGACATGTGGGATGTGGACACAGCAATCATTGTGCCGATATTCATATCAGCCAATGGCTTAATTGCCAAGAGCCTCGACCAACATCTAAGGAGGCTTTCGTTGGGCAGCTGGTTTGAGGGCTTGATTCAGAAAGGGGTACTTTTGGACACGGCTCGCATTGTTACGAGGTTTCTCTCTCTGGAGCCCTGTTCCCGATACCAGTGGGCTACCATTTTTTTTATATTTTTAAATGTTTTTATATTTTATATATGTATTCTAATATTTAAAAATACAATTTATGTTTATGTAGGTACATATACAATGAAATAAAATATAATAATAACAAGTTCTATTGCACAAAAGAAACATAAAGTTTGTCATACACTAAACATGACTGTCCAAGTGGTGATCAAAATCAGGTTAAACAGCTGTTTTCTGAATGGAATGGAATGAAATTAGACGACGTACAAAAAAAAACAAAAAAAAAAAACAAAAAACAACGTAAAACACGTAAAAAATACAATGTAGGGCCCGTGACTAACGTCATCATTTGCAGGGCATTTGAAACACAGGGCAGGTCAAATTGACAGTGTCTCTCATGGTTCGAAATCGCTTGATATTTCGCATGGCATTTCACTTTCTGCCAAACTATTGACTCTGTGAAATGTTGAGTGCATGTTACAAGTATTTATAGAATAGAATAGAATAGAATATAATATAATATATTCTATTCTCATATGATTATAGAATAGAATATAATAGAATAGTATACTCATTATTATGTACACCATAAAAATTACAGACATAAATGTCTAAATTGTTTATTGTGACACAATGGGCGGTCTTATCGCTAAAAGAGATATTTTACAGACAACCTTTATAGAGACATTTTTGCCATCCATTCTTATTTTCGCACTACCTGCAACACATCACGACTTTATAATCTCGACTGTCATAAAGGGCCAGTATCCCATACCAAACCTTTGACCACGCCCACTCAATGACAATAATTAACACACACAAACACACACGCACTAAATATGTATGAGAGAACGGCACGCATACTGATACGCGTTCTTAAATACCAATCATGGCTGACCCTTCTATAATAGGTTTGAATTTAGAATCGATTATTTGTATTTGGAATTGGAATGATGTTATTAACGTATCAAGGTGATTATGGTCATACTTCGTTTGCTGGTCAGCTCCGCTAGTGATTGTAGGCATGGCAGCTACACGTTCGATTCTCAGGTCGGGAAATCAGTATCGCATACATTTGTCCCAGATATAGTGCTATTGTTAAGACGCTGACAACACCTAAACCGCGGTCACTGTTAAATTCCATAGAAAAGAAAGAGAAGCGCGATGACACAACGCTTGCAATTTATAGTAAAATATGAAGTAATTATCTATTTACTCAAAATTGAGTTGATTAATCGAAAATAAAAAACAACCAAGTTCTGCATTCAAATAAGACGTTCTTGTTATTAATTAAATACGTAACGTATGTTCATATTTGATACAGATATTTTGGATTAGAACTCAAAGTAAGAGGTTAGTTTAACGTTAGTTTGTATCGAGATTTTGTTTTCAAAATGTGTTTTGGTAACAACCAGGTTCTGGGAAATATGTTCAAAATTAACATATATTTTTTTCGCTACCACAAACTAAACAGATTTTTCAATATTTTCTCTTAAGTGAAGCCTATTTTGGTCAATTGGGTCTTGTCAGCGCCTTAAGAAAATTCTCAGTAGCAGGCTGACGCTGGATTTGTCTCCACTCAGTGGAAACAGGCTCGTCCTGTATTACACTTACGGCCGAATCCAATAAACTATCTATCTACCACTTTTGGCATAGGTACTGGAGATAGAAAAAAAAAGCACAGCGATTGTAGGAGAAAATTGTAGTCACATTACAAATCCAAGCACGCACACAGTCGCGTTTGGGTATAGCGTAAGTACTTCATCCATTTTGGTTTATTTCGACTGTAGAGCGGAAGTGTGGCTGTAATTTACGTACTTTTAATTATTTTTGTGAGAAATATTAACTATATTAAAAATGACAGAAATCAATTCAGTAAACGATTCTGAACAACTTTCATAAGTTGCATTAATTTAGTTACACAATGGCGCCGATTCCCTTGTTCACAAACTAAATTAAATTTAAGTTCAGTGCATCTTTTTCGTTCTATTTCATTAAGAAAAGGACAGAAGATAAATTTTAGTTCAGTCCTGTCAAATTAATCATCGCTTGACGTAAATTGACATAATTTTAGTAGGCAAGTTTTTAATCACGTCTAAACTTGTATGGAGTAGTGACAGGCGCTGATTAATTTGACAGGACTAAACTAAAATTTATCTTCCGTCCTTTTCTTAATGAAATAGAAGGGAAAAGATGCACTGAACTTAAATTTAGTTTAGTTTGTGAACAAGGGAATCGGCACCATTGTATGTATAGTAAACCCATATTTTGCTAGTACGTAATGTCAAGTCTCATGTAGATAACAGGGAGCGAGCCTGTTGCTATAACAATAAAAGCCTCACACCACACACAATCCTAGACCACAAAGCAGTGTAGTAGGACTCAGGTACAACGTTTAATATTGGATGGTCATCCAATCAAACACCACAATTCTTAAGGCGCGTACGAATGAGTAAACACGAACATCGAACACTTCGTTCGCATGTGCGTGCCACTAACGATCATCAAACACTATGTTCGTCAAAGATGTTCGTGGCGATCGAATTACGTTTTTCTATATGGACGGTGTTCTGAGAATATGGTGTTCGTGTTCGCGTAGCTAATGTACGTCCACACGTACTAATCAAATGTTCCGTGCTCGATGTTCGTGTTTACCATGTTTTGTTCGTTCGTGCGTACACGCCTTTAAATCTCAGTCAAAACAAAGACTGTAAATCACATAATTTTAAATAATTCAAAATTCCGTCAGATTCACAGCAATAAAGCAGATGTCTCATTAAGAGGTCACAGATCAGATGCGGCGTGACGCTGGAGCCGAACCCGCTACCGAGCTACGCAAGACCCGTTACAGACAGAGGTTGTAAACTTTGAACTTTTTCGTAAAAAAAAAGAGAAACAAAGGTCTATTCAGATTTGTGATAAAGATGAATTAAAACACCAAAAAATTAAAACAATTTTCTGAACGTTCTTCTTCTTAGCGTATTGATGGCATCTAAATAGAGTCAGCCCATAATTCAGCTACGAGTTTGGCAGCTTCAGTAGTACGATCTGAATGATTTCGAAGTATATTGCCAATCCATTGCTTCATATGTTCGAAAAATGTGTCTGCTCAACAAGGTAGATAACGCAATGAATTTTGTTGAACTGTCAAAATGAAACTCATTGCTGCTGGTAGTGTTTTACGCAATTATGCCGCTCGACACAATATTATGTGCCCCATTGTTTGTAGAACATCACCACATTCACAAGCCAGGGCGGCGTTGATCTGGGGGGCAACCATCACCTCTTATAGCAGTATTATTTCAATATTACTTCAGCGTGAGAAAGAGATGAAGCTATAAGTCCTACACAGCTGCATCACTTTCCCACTGTGAAGTAATATTATAATAATACTGCTATAAGAGGTGATGGTTGAACTGAACGTTGAAGAACTCCTCTTGAAGTTGACTGAAAATACGAAATATTTTGGCTCGACGAATTTTTGAGACCTACATGTTTCATTTGTTGCGGTATGCTAGCTGACATATGGCTAATAATTTAATATTTTGTGTTGCGCGTAGTGTAATTTATTTTGCATACTATTGTATAGAATCTGTTTTTTTTTAAACTGAACAGACAGCTGTGCTGCTGGAGAGTTTGTTGCGCCACTTCTTCCCAACTAAATCACTAGGAAGTGGTGAAGGGTGGCCGTTTTGGGGGACTGTCTTATGTAATTTTGACGTTCGAAAAGTGCTGATTCTCAGCCTAGTTTGAATAAATTACTTTTGATTTTGATTTTGACCTATTATATGTATGTAAGTAAGTTTTTTTGAGACAATCTCGCTACACTATTTACAAGTACTGAAGTCCTGTAACCCAAAATGTACAGAGTACCAGAAAAGCGGTGACACATTGAGCACGCTTCTTCAGTATTCTATTGTGCTTAAATGTGGTTGCGAACTTATCAATGGTACATGGCTGAAGAGTAAGTAGAGCTTATATTTTTTAACCAAATCTTTTTCTAGGTAGGAAGAACGTACTTGAAAAAATCGAAAGGTAAGCAAAGTTTCAATATTTCGGACCCCTGGAAAAGAACTGATCTTAAAAACGTAATTATACACACGGATGCGCATGATTCACGAAATATTTGAATACTGTGTTACATAAATTCGCTATGCCGAAACCGACTCAGCTGTCATTTTTAAAACAGCCAAAAATCAACCTAAAATTTCCACGACTAAAGTCTAAATTCACGCAGTAAATTGTAAAACAACGGATCTTATAATTCGAACACTATAACAGTGTTGTGCTTAACGTATCTTTAATAAGAATCTTTGGTAAACAAAATTACACTTTGTTTACCTGACATAAAGCTGTTTATTCTTTGCGATAAATTCGAACGATAGTTGAAGAAGAGTGATGTGCAGACGCCGTGGGAACGATTCAGTTTGGGTAATGTTAGTGCTTGAACGAGAGCAAGAACTAGCGATCGGTCCGACGATAAGACTCTACAACATGCTATTTACTTATATTGGAACGTAATAAATACTATCGAAGATTTACGTACGTTTTTATGAGAACAATGCTCCGTTAGAACTGAATTTGCATGTTTTAGTCTAGAAAGGTTATTTTGCTAACAAAATCGGTCGTGAATCAATATTCTGTGAATATTAAGCTCAAAGCTCATTTTTAGGCTTGCATACGGTGAAGCGCGTAAAAATAACTTATAATAAACTAACAGAGCTCACAGCAATTTTATAGGTTTTCAAAAGCTTATTTAAGTATATTTAAACACACCCAAATTGCTAAAATTAAATTTCATAATTTAAAGCTTCTAAAGGTAGGTAGGTACTTAAGTAATTTCTTGATAAAGCCATTCATTGCCACTACTTCATTTCATTACCCTTCCTTCATAAAAGCAGGTGTATCTTCAGACTGACCCCGTGATCTTCAATCACAGTAATCGTTAATCCTTTCGATAATCGATTTGCACGCACGCGACCTTACAACATTGTGTTTACCGTTAGAAAACAAATTCCCATTCAAATATGAACCGTATAACTTTAGAATAAGAACGTGTAAACATTTCTGTAATTTATTTGTTTTTCGAAATGCATGTGCGTTCGGACGGGACGACCACATCCTGTCTATTATCCGATTTTAAATCGAGAACTCGTTTGAGAATCGATGCTTTTTGCTGGAGACGTGTCTATACGCGTGTAACTTTTTTTTAATGTCCTGGGATGAATGACTTAACTTTAGTGTTGTGACAAACGATTGAATTTGATTCGCTTCTTTTTTTTAAATTCAATGTGTGGATTGTTTTGTCTTCCATGAAATGTAGTTTCTTGCACTGTTTTGCTTACCTACACAAAACAAAGTACAAATTGATGTTTTCTCTATTTTTTCTTTCCTGACCTTGACGTGTAACTTAAAGATTCTCAGGTTATTGGCTTCAAGAAACAAACACAAAGAGTTCCACAGCTTAGCGATACGTACAAGTACATAATATAATCAAAGCATCAAGATACTATGTTTATAATTATGTACTTACTTGTATGTGTGGTGCAAACTGTAAATGTAAGTTCTTTATTAAAATATTTTTTTTTCTTTTCTTTCTTGGTTAAAAATGACGTACCACACGTTCTACGAGGGCGACACTGAAAGTTTTTAGAACGGGCCACTTGTAAACGATAAAATAAAAAAAAAACTGTTCAAATTTTGAAAATGGAACTTTTGCCAATATTGTTGTGTATGTATTTTATTAATTTGTCATTTGTTTACTATTTGGCGGCAAATTGAAAATTGACTGTGTCACGTCAGCATGAATTTAACGCGAGAAAATTTTCGTACAGTGATTTTTTATGACTTTCGATGTCGTTTAAATCAACAAGAAAGTTATGATAGACTTCGATTGGCCTTTCACGATGAAGCCCCATCTTGTGCCACTGTTTACAACTGGTTTAATGAGTTTAAACGTGGTCGCACTAATCTCACCGATGATCTGCGTGAGGGACGGCCTTCTACGGCGACGACTGTAGATAACATCAGTGTTGTGCGGCGTATGATAGAGACTGACAAAAGAGTGACTTATCAGCAGATTCGGACAAGCTTAGGCATCGGTATGAGTCAAGTGCACAAAATCCTCCATGAACATTTAGTGGTCAGGAAGCTTTGTGCCCGGTGGATACCTCATAATATGACAGAGGCCCAAAAACTCCGTCGTGTTGATTGGTGTCGTGAAATGGTTCAAAGATTTAACGGAGGTGACTCAAATGCTGTGTTCGACATACTTACGGGTAACGAAAGCTCGATTTATTATTATGATCCTGAAACTAAGAGACAGTCAGCTGTCTGGGTGTTTCCTTCCGAGGAGTTGCCAACTAAAGTGAAGAGAGGTCGAAGCGTGGGAAAAAAGATGGTGGCCTCGTTCTTCGGAAGGACAGGTCATTACGCAACAATTGTTTTAGAGGATCGAAAAACAGTTACTGCAGAGTGGTACACTAACAATTGTTTGCCACTTGTCTTGGGAAAAAGTTCGGGAGAAACGACCTCGCAGTAGGATCCTCCTTCACCACGACAACTCCTCGTCGCACACCGCCAAACAAACTATCGACTACTTGGCGACGTCAGACGTGGAATTACTGGGTTACCCGCCCTATAGCCTCGACCTCGCACCTTGCGATTTTTTTTATTTCCGAAAATAAAAGAAAATCTTCGAGGAAAACGTTTTATGGACGCCGAGGAAGCAGTGGCTGCGTTCCAAAATGCCGTCGAAGAGACCCCTAAGGACGAGTGGGTAAAGTGCTTTTCTCAGTGGTTCCATCGGACAGCGATGTATTGATGTGGATATTAATGGACACTATTTTGAAAAGATATAATAAAACTAATAACTTGTTAATTTGTTCAGTTTTTGATTTTCTAAGAACTTTCAGTGTCACCCTCGTATATATCATTTATTATGATATTGGGTGTCAAATAAAGGCGGTAAAGGTTCCCGCTCTGTCTTGGACACCAGCTGGTCTATTTTGTAAATATCTCATTATGAAAACCTACGTGAAATTACTTGTCATTCCACTTGATACTATTCACATAGACAGCTCACTTTACGCTCACTTCACCAAAGCATGTTTTCACGATGTGATATTTACAGAATTGATGTTCTGCTATATACGGATAGCAGAGATTCTCTAACCTTACTGCCAATTTCTCCCGCTGGAGGGCCCATTGCAGTAAAACGTAAACAGAACAAAATGACGTTTAGGTTAGGTCTCTTCTGTTATTTGTGGTAAGGTGACTATGGTGATAGTACAGACCAAGCTTCTTCACAAAAATCTCTACTACCTACTACTTGTTCATCCATCCATCCATCCATGTAGAATTTTGCAGTAGCAGACCGGAGTCTGAATTTGTGCCCGATTGATGACAATGTCATCGCCCCGTGTTAAGGCTTCTACATACTGGCGCGACTTGTCGCGCGACGCATCGCGACACAAAGGCACCGCTTGTAGCGCTACAAGCGGTGTCTTTGTGTCGCGTCGCGTCGCGCGACAAGTCGCGCCAGTATGTAGGAGCCTTTATAAGGGACTTAAACATAACTGGTGAAATATGAATGTACTGCGCATCTCTGCCTGACCCTTCGGAGATTAGGTACAAGCGTGATGTTACGTTATGTTACCTATTTATCTTTTTAGGGTTCCGTACCCAAAGGGTAAAACGGGACCCTGTTACTAAGACTTCGGTGTCCGTCTACCAGGCTGTATCTCATGTACCGTGATAGTTAGACACTTGAAATTTTCACAGATGATGTATTTCTGTTGCCGCTATAACAACAAATACTGAAACAGAATAAAATAAATATTTAAGGGGGCTCCCATACAATAGACATGATTTTTTTGCCGTTATTATATATAGTGGTACGGAACCCTTCGTGCGCAAGTCCGACTCGCACTTGGCCGGTTTTTGTCACACCTGCGGCATGTTTTGGTCTTCTAATCATACATATCTAAGTTTAATAAGACGTCAACGAAATATCATAAGACTATTGTTCTGTAATTATCTTCGTTATCATCTGTACTGACTGGCTGTATACTTACTCGTAGATTTGTTAATTGGACATCTTTGATTGTGTTTTGTTTTATTTGAATGCTTGTTTGTGTTCGATTTATTTCGGTTATTGGATTCGAACTGTTTTACCTATAGAGGAGATAAGCGATTTTTTTCTTTAAATGTATCGTTGTTTCCTTGCAATAGAAGGTAGAGATTATCATAGGAGTTTCCAAGATTGACAATGACCAATTTAATTATCTTAACCCTAGCAACTAATTGTTAATAAAGTGCTGAAATGCTGCCTCCACAAATGGCGATACTTGAACGTAGACTACGTTCAAGTATCGCCAGTATGTAGACCAGTCAGCAAGGTGGTAGCCGGGTCAGGACCAAATTTTTGACGTAAGTGCACAACGGAAATGTATCACACTGGAAAATAAATGCAGCACAATATAATTATTAGGATGAATATTTTAGGCAGGTGAAATCAAATTGATTACACTTGCCTAAAATATTCCGATGATTTACACACACCCTAATAATTATATTGCGTTGCATTTATTATCCAGTGTTATACATTTCCGTTGTGAATTCCGTTGTGCAATTACGTCAAAAATTTGGTCCTGACCCGGCTACCACCTTGCTACACAGGTCTAAAATTAAATATTTATAAATGATTTTCAGAATAAAAGATGGTCGTGGCTAAATAATACTGTTATTATTTAGGCGCGAACATATTTTATTCTTTATTGACCCGTGCGACTGTTGGCAAGGGTCGATCGGAGGTTAGGCTAGGCTTGCCGAGATTGGTTCATGGGTGACCATTCATAACATATCGAGCACGTCAAGCCGTTGGTCCCGGCTGTCATTACAGGTAGCAAGAAGCCCAGAAATCTGATAACCAGTCTCACGAACCGCTTGCGCGCCGCTGTCACTTGAAGTCAAGATCCCTCGCGCCCCGAACCCGAACCCGAACCCGAACCTTATTGCGTTATAATAGAATTGCAAACCGCGTGGCCACTGACACCTATTCGGTGTCAGTTGGGACTGAAGGGTTCGGGAGAGCGTCTCCTATTCGGAGACAATGGGGACTTACCTTAATACTGGTGTTCAGCTGCATCCGATTGGACTGGAAGCCGACCCCAACATAGTTGGGAAAAGGCTGATTGCAGATTGATGTTAAAACATAATTTTATATCGAAAAGTTATTTTGATACATACCTCTGCTTATAAAATCTAATGAAAGGTTTAACAAACCAACGGACATCAACCACCGAATATTAATATCTGCGTTTGCTGCAAAAACTTTAGAACATGGATCGTAACGCCATCTCTCGGCGAGTAGCGGAAGCAAGCGATCCGAATTTTGTGCTAACCGCCACCAAAAGTTAAAATTAGCAATTTTAACTTACATACCAGTATTATAATAAATTTACTTTGGATCACTGATTCTTCTTCTATTCTATTATTATCCAAATACCTACCTAGTAAGGACCTATTTCTCTCCCATAGGATCCAGGACTATAGATATAATTAATAATCGTTTTGGTTCAACGTAACTGTTCTATTGCAACGAATTTAAACGCATCTTGTTCTTGTTTTAAGCTTCTTATTTTTTATCCCATAAGCCCCAATGGGAGCAGTGGTGGCCCAGTGGTAATGGCCGAGACTTACGAGTTCTAGGTCGTAAGTTTGAACCCAGACA
The DNA here is from genome assembly GCA_905333075.3 of Atethmia centrago. Classification (NCBI taxonomy): domain Eukaryota; kingdom Metazoa; phylum Arthropoda; class Insecta; order Lepidoptera; family Noctuidae; genus Atethmia; species Atethmia centrago. The sequence continues at coordinate 22,231,953 of HG995386.1, forward strand.
GGCGCTTTACTTTGTGTAAATTATTTCATCACCACTGCTCTCAAAACGGTGAAGGAAAACATCGTGAGGAAACCGACATGTCCTAGAACCAAAAATTCGAAGACATGTGACATTTACCAACCCGCACTGGGCCCGCGTGGTGGATTACGGCCCACTCCCTCTCACTGAGAGGAGGCCTGTGTCCCAGCAGTGGAACATTATAGGCTGATTATGTATGTTATGTAAGCCCCAATGGGCATCGACAGATCTCAAATTTGGCTGCCTCGTTGGTCTAGTGGCCGCAAGCGTTACTGCTGAGCATGAGGTTCTGAGTTCAATTCTCAGGTCGGACAAAGTGTTATTGGGTTTTTCCATCAGGAATTCCTCAATAGCAGCCCAGAGTCTGAATTTGTGCCCGGTTGATGGCAATAGGCTCGCCCCCTTGGACTCCTCCCTTTTTTTTTGGGTGGGAAATCATCAAATAACTTCTCCCGCTCTGGGTGGAGCGGGAGGGTGTGTCGGACTCTTACTGACTAAAACCCACCCGTATTCCTTCAGTTGCCTGTGTTGCCAGGGGCCTCGGTAACCCTTTGGTACCTTTCCGCGACCCCGGCACCCCACTCGCCCCCTTTGATTTAAACATAACTAACGAAATGTGGGTATACTATAGGTCCACCTCTGCCTAACTCTTCGGGGAACACAGGCCTGGTGTTTAGTTAGGTAGATCACAAATCCCGAAAGTGCTGATATCGATATTATACCTACGAATTGATTTCAGCACTTTCGGAATTTGTAATCATAGGTAGGTTAGCTACTAATTAACCTAGTTCAGTCATATTTTCTTGTTTATAATAATTAAACAATTACTTGCTAGTATAAATTACCTACTGTGTTTTCCTCTATAATTGTGGTAACCACTTAATAATTAATAAATAAATCAATACGTACATAATTTAACCAATATCTTGTTAAAGTAAGTTATAACGCTATTTCAATACGCATCAGCTAGGTATTGGTATTTCCCTTCAACCACAATGAGATATTTCATTTGGTACACTAACATCAATTTTATTCTTGCTTGAACCTATTATTCCAGGTTTTTTTATGTCAAATGACGGACTGTGTGAAGTTAGAAAATGGCGCCAGTGACAGAAAAGTTGAAAGGAAATCGTTTGGCTTGGTATGGGCATGTGATGAGGAGGGAGGAAACTGTTGTGACTAAAAGAGTGATGAATATAAATGTTGATGGATGGAGAGGGAGAGGAAGGGCAAAGAAAATATGGAAGGATTGTGTGAGGAATATGAAAGAGAAGGGAGTAGCGTGACGGTTGCCAGGGGAGAATGGAAAAAGAAAAAGGTTGCCGTGTTGCGGCAACCACAAGTAACACGGGTCGAGGGCAGGAAGATGATGATGATGATAATGATGATGGATGGACTGTGTGAAAGATGATATGGCTAGAAACGTCAACTGTGCGCAATTATGTGTCTGGTATTCGGATGTAGGAAGATTTATGAATGGGAGATAGGGAATGTGTGGTGTTATGCAAATGGATAGAATAAGAAATGAATACAAGTCAATGTCAAGTCAATGGAAGTCATAAAATGACACCGGTGACTGAAAAGTTGTGCGGAAATCAGTTGTCAAGGTATGGACATGTGATGAGGAGGAATAAAGAAAATGTCGTGAGGAAAATTTTGAGTATGAACGTGGATGGGGAGTGGGCTTTATGAGTAGGGGAAGACCAATGAAAAGATGGATGGGCTATGTGAAAGATGATATAGCTAGTAAAGGGGTGACTACTGAGATGACGACAAAAGAGAAATATGGAAGGAAAATACATGTTGCGCTGACCCTAGATTGGGATAATGGCAGGAGAATGAAGATGGAATGAGCAGGCGGCTCAAATAATGGTATGTGGTTACCGATCCTATGGGCATCTGTAAAGGCGGCTTTAGTGTGTGATATTTACGGCCGACGACCACAGACAGCCACGCACCGCACACCAAGGCTCTTCCAACGGTGCGTGTCGGTCTGGGTGGGTGTTGAGATTCGAAGCCATTTTCATTCCGAAATGCAAAGTGAAAGAGAACTCGTAAACTCGCCGCGGGAAGGACCCACTGCGTTGGACGTGTATGCGCTACCGCGGACGATACTCTTCCAATGGTGCGTCGGTGCGGGCTAGTCCGCGTCCGTCCGCAATATCACGCTCCGTGAGAAGCCAGCTTAATACAGAGGCATTACAGGTCTGGTGCCATTCTAGAGACAAAGATTACTGTAATGTCTCATTTGCCTGTAATTAGTCAAACACCCTCACAAACGAAACATTGTATCGCTGATTGCAGCAGTGATAACCTAGTGGTGTGAATGTTGGATTGCCATGTCATAGATCCCATAGATATTGCCATGTCATAGATAGTTTGAACCCAAGGCACGCACCTCTGACTATTCGGATTCATGTGCGTATTGTATAATTATAACTTGCTTATAAAACGTTGAAGGAAAACTTCGTGAGGAAACATGCGTTTTTTTTATGGAAAATCATCAAATAACTTCTCCCGGTCTGGTTGGAGCGGGAGAAGTGAGAGCGGGAGGGTGTGTCAGACTCTTACTGACTAAAACCCACCCGTATTCTTCCCTGTTGCCTGTGTTGCGGGGGCCTCGGTGACCCATAAGTATCTTCCCGCGACCCCGGCAGGCATCGGCCCTAGTGGACCCCTACCTATGTGCTGACGACATCTCTTTGAGGCGCGCGTGGAATACAACGCGCCGTCGACCCGGGCCTGGTCCTTACCGGACGGTGAGCTACCCGTTGCTCACCGTCCGCAAGCCGGCGCCTAAGGAAACATGCCTGAGAGATATTTCTCAACGGGATGAGAAGCCACGTCAGATTTGCGGCATAAAAAAATATTAAGTAATTTTTCATGTCGTGTCAGTGTAACCGCGTTGTTCTTTTTATCAACACAAAAGATCTTGATGAGATTTCTACCATCACTTAGAGATTTTCTTCTGGAAGGTATTAATGATGTATCAAAAAAATCACATAAAATCACGCCTTGTTTCCCCGAAGGGTTGGGCAGAGGTGTACCTGTAGTACACCCACATTTCGCCAGTTATGTTTAAGTCCCATGTAATAGGGGGCGAGCCTATTGCCATCAACCGGGCACAATCCAGACTCCGGACTGCAACTGAGAAATTCCAGATAGAAAAACCCAATAACACTTTGCCCGACCCGGAAATCGAACCCAGGACCTCATGCTCAGCAGTAGCGCTTGCGATCACAAGACCAACGAGGCAGTCAGTGATGTATCATAGGAACATTAATATTAAATAAAGTATCATTAGGTACATTTAATAAAGAAAACTCAATGTTTTGTCAAGTCTACTAGTATTATAAAAAGATAGAAACAAGAGAATAGCCACTCGATTTTCATTTGTTTTCACCAAATTTTCCAGTACATATGACTGTCTATAGTTAGAGGCACAGAAACAATTTTGTTTATCTGTTGGTGAATGAATTGAGAGCACCCTATAGGCTCGTGTTTTCTTAGCATTAACGTGAGACGCCTCGGCGCATTTAAATCTTGGGCGACGAACGTTAAGGTTGTCGAGTTAAAAAAAATTGTGTATTTTGGGAAAATCTATGTTTTAATAATCTTGTTTTTTTTTTTAATAAAATGCATGCACCGCTTTGCAAACATTAATCTGCAGAATGAGTGTAGGAAAAATAAATATTGCATCTAAAAAGTGGTAAAAATATGGGGTATTATTAAATGTCATGTTATGTATTTTTGGTGCGCATTGTTACACCTAATATACATTTTGTGAAGCTGTTGGGTTTTCCTTGAATTAAACTAACAAATAATGTACAGAGTTACTCTTTACAACATTAAAAAAAAAATTAAAGTAATAAGAAAAATACTGACTACTCACAGACAGTAGTCTGTGAGTAGTCAGTATTTTTCTTATTACTTCTTAATCTTTTTCTTTGAAAATTCCTGCTGATGGCAGACTTCCATAGAGACTTTCATCTCTATTTGACTCCTATAGAGGAAGAATTTTTAAAAATACTTAGTGCTCACTTTTATTATATTATGATATTTTAGCTGTGCGCGGTTTAGCTGTGCGTTGTGTGTCAGTGAACAAATTTTAGAATCATATTCAGTTAATTTTCACAAGTTAATTCGCAACCTTACGATCGCCAACCCTACCCCAATTCGCCACTTATTCCGCGTCGCCTGCCACACAATACACTGTATGTTATAATTTTTGTCTACCCCCAAATATATGAACAAAAGGCCCTAATGAATGTATTGCAAAATTCGCGAAACCATTATTAAGCATTGTTGCTGACTGCGACGGGGGAACGGTTTTTGTTTACCGAGCCTTCTTTTCAGCAAGTTTTTTGGATAAGGTGTGATGATAAGGATTGTATTTTATGGGGATAGTGCTATTTTATCTATCTAGTGCAGAAGTCATGTATATATTAATTTCCATCTTCTTTTATCTACATTAATATTATAAAGAGGGAAAATCTGTGAGTTTGTGGTTGTAGGGAGTGATCCTCGGAACCACAGAATGATTAAATTCCGAAAATTCTTTCACAAATTGGAAGCTACAGCATTGCCGATTTTCATATGATATATTTGATGTTGAAACAAAAACAAACGCTTGCGGAGTCGCGGGCAGTAAAAAAAAATCTAGTCTACTTGTAAAACTTTCAAGTGAACCAGAACAGAATTAAGCACTCATACGTACTATTTTCTTTTCCATAATTAATTTGAGTCATGAGTCCGTAGTGTCAGATATAGAATAGGGAGAGAGCTTGCCATTTATCAGGACACACATCTAGTCGTGGGAAGGTACAAAATGGTTACCGAGGCCCCTGGCAACACAGGCAACGAAAGGAATACGGGTGGGTTTTAGTCAATAAGAGTCTGACACACCCTCCCACTCCACTCAGAGCGCGAGAAGTTATTGGATGATTTCCCACCCAAAAAAAAAAACACATCTTATTTACACTTTGTCCGAGCCAAATATATAACCCAGGACCTCATGCTTAGCAGTGGCACATACTACCACTAGGCCAATGATGATGTAAAGTCAAACTTCACACATGACAACATCACAGACGCCTGCAAGCTCCGAAGGATTAGGCAGAGAGCCATCCAACGACGGACAGTACCAATCGTATTCACATTATTTTCATTGACCTAAGTACCCTGCGCGGGAAGGTACTAAAGGGTTACCAAGGCCCCTGGCAACACAGGCAACGGAAGGGATACAGGGAGGGTTTTAGTCAGTAAGAGTCTGACTCACCCTCCCGCTCCGCCCAGAGCGGGAGAAGTTATATGATGATTTCCCATCCAAAAAAAAAAACTTGTAGCTTTAGAAAATTATCATTCAAATAGAAATGTATATATTCTGCACTACATTCTGTGTTTTCTTTCATTACCATAACAAGAAAATTCAAACCTTTCTTGAATACTCAAAACTTAAGATAAAGAACACTCCAGTTTCTTGCAACTGTGGCTTGGAAACAAAAGAAATTGTGTGTGAGTGTGTTATCATTAGCACCCCCTCTTTAGCCCTGCATCTCTCCCCCCACTTGGGCCCGTCTCCTTTCTTTCAACAAATTCTATACAAAAGTTTGAGTAAGAGTTATACACGTCTTGTTGTTTTGGATGTCGTGTTACCATGTTGAAGGAAATATTTTTTAGGATATTTTGTTGAGCTGCTTGTTTGTCACCGTGCGTGCATTTTTTTATTGTTAAATCATTTAATTATTTTACCAGTAGATATACAGGAAAACATTTAAACCAGTGCGCATTTATTTTTGGTGGGCCGTATCAGTAGTAGAACACATTTACATTATTTGTTCAATACTATTTCATTTTCCCCTGACTTGAAATCCTAATAAAATAACAAAAAAAAAAACCGGCAAATCTAGCGAGCGCACAGCTGTTTAGGCACCTTCGTGTGTTTCGCTACACCGCGCACCCGCGCCGGCCGCAAGACACCACTAAAATGTCAAAATAAACATCATTCGTTAAGTCGATAACTATATATTTTTGTATTAATACATATCAAAATAAAAATATACGTTTAACAAAACTCGCTTAAGTTTAACTTGTCAAAATTTGCGCACTGGTTATTTTTTTTTCCTGTATAGGTGATAAAGCTATTGAGATAAAGTCTCACACAGTTTTTGGAAGGCACAATAAACATGTTCAAACTTATGCCTGACCACTGAACATCCAACATATTTTGAAAGTAGCCGAACTAATTAAAAAAAAATCGATTAAGGCATTGAAAATAGAATTACGTAGTTTAAAAAATATCATTCGACTACATGAGGGAAGCGCAACCTTATTTTTTTAATGATATTTTCGTTATTCACTGCTGTACAATTCCATGGTCACACTACTCCAAGTATGAAGCCAATTGTTCTCAAGATTGGTATAAGCCTCGCGTGTGATCTTAATTAATGAATACGAACGAATGACTAAGCTTATTCTGTTAATTTATTTATTAAGGCTCAACCGTAAGGGAAGCATACAATGTGTTACTTAGAGGATGCTGAAATCATTTCCAATTGTTTAATAATGTGGTATAAAGTGATTTTACTCGGAGATGTATCAGAATTTGAGTGCGGAAGATAATTTAAAAGCTTTTTTTTTGTTTTCATTTTCGACGGGTACGATTGATTTCTGATAACTAAGTTAAAGTGTTGGTGTAAAGAATTAAAACTTTAAGAAGCTCTTGTGTTAAGTGCTTGGAAACAATGAGACAAAATCAACGATACTCAGTAGCTTTCGCTGGCAGAGGCTTTCTTCTATGGTAGTCAAATATACTATAAAACATATAATATATAGCTTTCTGCCAGTGAAATATTTTTCGAAATGGGACCAGTACTTCCAGATATTACCTCCTACATCCAAACTTACAATGACCTCTTTTTAATATTACTAGCTGCGCCCCGCGGTTTCAACCGCATAATTCTCGAACCCGTAGAAACATCCGTAAAAAGTATCCTATATCTTAACCCCGGTCATCAAAGAGCCTCAAAGAGATGTCGTCAGCACAATGTAGGGGTCCACTAGGACCGATGCCTGCCGGGGTCGCGGGAAGGTACTTATGGGTCACCGAAGTCCCCGCAACACAGGCAATGGAAGGAATACGGGTGGGTTTTAGTCAGTAAGAGTCTGACACACCCTCCCGCTCCATCCAGAGCGGGAGAAGTTATTTGATGATTTCCCATCCACAAAAAAAAAGGCATACTATACTACAACATATATCTATCTGTCAGTGATATAATTTTCGAAATTGGACCAGTACTTCCAGAGATTACCTCCTACATTCAAACTTACAATGACCTCTTTATAATATTAATAGCTGCACCCCGCGCTTTCAACCGCATAAATCTCGAACCCGTGGAAACATCCGTAAAAAGTATCCTATATCTTAACCCCGGTCATGGTCTACCCATGTGCCAAATTTCATCTAAATACGCAGTTTTAGAGTGAAAGCGTAACAAACAAACAAAAAAAATGAACAAACAAAATCACTTTCGCATTTATAATATTACTAGCTGAGCTATGATGTAACGGTGAAGGAAAACATCGTGAGGAAAACGGCATTTCCTAGAGCCCCGCTGTTGCAGCCGAATAATTCTCGATCCCGTGGGAATATCCGGACAAAAAGTATTCTATGTTCTAACCCACGTCATGGTCTATCCATGTGCCAAATTTCATCCAAATCCGTTCAGTTGTTTTAGCGTAACACACAAACTCGCATTCGCATTTATAATATTAGTTAGGATTGTAGATAATAGTGCTCATACTTTTAAATTCAACTCACTTAAATCATAGATGGACCACACTCATTCGCTTTCAGATGCTCAACATGCGTTGCAACCAAAAACGTTAGTCAACAAATTAGAGAAAAGAAATACAAAACACAAGAAGTTCTTAGTACTTCCTTTCTTTTCTTTCCACAATCATCATTCACATCATTAAACCAAAGAACACAAGAATAAAGCACCTATTAAAACCCAATTGCTCTATAAATACACGAATGTTATCACAATTTGCAAATTGGCAGAAAACGGGAGAGCCAGTGAAGCTCGTATGATAAAAGCTTCATTGAACATTAATGCGTTCTTGTTACATATGAATATTTCAAATGTTCCCGATGCACCGATAATGTGGACGAATATTTGCTTTTTGTAGCGTTGGCAGATTAAAGTTGAATTATTAACATGACATGTGCTTGCAGACTTTGTGTAATAAAATGATAATATTTATTGTAATGGTGATCGTTTAGTTTAATCAATTTATATAGGTGTAAAATAAATGTATAATAAAAAGTTAAAAGTCTAGAATACAATAAATACCATTTTATTACACACAGTGATAGCTGACACATATCCGATAACTCCAGTGAATGAATAATTCGACTTTAGGTAGACTTATTTTGTTAATGTTTTATATTATTGCATGCATGTCTTGAAAAGACAGAAAAAAGGTAAGATACTGTCTGGACGATAAAAACCGCTATAATTTTTTAACAGTATCTCTGGGTATTTCAGCATCCACAGCATAGCATGCGTAGCATAGCATGCCGTAGTATATACATGACACAATTTGCACAGAATGGCATACATAATTAGTCTATAATGTTCCCACTGCTTGGACACAGGCCTCCTCTCTGTTAGAAGAAGTGAGCCGTAATCCACCACGGAGGCCCAGTGCGGGTTGATAGATGTCACATGTCTTCGAATTTTTACCCGACTGCCCCAGAAGGAGGGTAATGTTTTTCGAGAGTATGTATGTATTATGATGCTTGTTTTTCTCTTTTCAGTTAGGTATAATGCGTTTTTGCAGTCGAGTTATTTGTTTTTTAAATAATTTGTTTTATTGGTTCTAGGCTATGCTGGTTCTCACGATATTTTCCTTCACCGTTTTGAGAGCAGTGGTGATGAAATAATTTACACAAAGTAAAGCGCCTGTCCGGGTTCGAACCTGCGACTTACAAACTCGTAAGTCGCGGTAGTTACCACTGGGCCACTACTGCTCTGAATGGCATGCCATTTCAAAAAAACCGGACACGTGTGAGTTGAACTCGCGTGATGAGGGTTCCGTGCAATAAATATTTTATATACAATGTTTTTTATCCCAAGGATAAACTTAACATTCTAGTTGAAAAACAAGTTCCCCTATACATTCTAACTGCAAATATAAGTATGTACGCATAATATTGAGAGATTTACCATATTATCATAACAACATAGACTTTTTATAGGTTTTCCTGTAATATATACTTAAGTAAAGAACTATTTTCTGTATTTTATTCAGAATTTTTGGCTCAGTAGTTTCGGAGATAAGGTGGAGGGGATGGTAATTTTCACCACTTTTTGTAAATAATTTAAAAGTATTAATTTTAAAATAAAAAAAAATGAGATCCTCACAACAAACCCTTTCATTTGATATGTCACACAGTAGTTTGCAAAACATTTTTATTAATTTTCAAATTTGCCCCTAAAAATTCAGAGTAAATCGGTGTGACAGACGGACAGACAAACAGACAGATACGAGTGATCCCATAAGGGTTCCGTTTTTTTTCCTTTTGAGATACGGAACCCTAAAAAGCGTTCTAATTAATCAACGCTCTTCATCATTTGAATCATACACATCCTTTTTCAATGAACTTCATAAATACCTCTGTCAAAAAAGATCTCATAATTCAAATAATGAACAATTTTTCATCTGACCCTCCTGCTAGCAGACTGCATGTCGCCTTCTGATAAGCGGTGCACACATTATACCGTCTTTAGATCTCTACATCTCTACCAGCTCAACCACCAAAATAGTACAGAAGGTCAGAGGGCCTACACATGCGAAAATCGCTTTCGAAGTGAGTGTATTTCTACAACGACTTTCAACAGAATCGACATATTTTTGATTTTCTCCATCATCGTGACCGCTGATAGAATAATTCTCTACATTTATATCAGTAATTTTTATGATGTACATAATAAGGAGTATTCTATTCTATTCTATTCTATTACTTGTCTAGACCCTCAGATCCATACAACGAGCAAAAACCGGCACACGCACATATAGACGCGTACTTACGGCGATCTATACAGTGGACCCAGAATACGATTCCATCTTTAGAATAATACCTATGCGATGTTCTGTGCGATCCAAAAGTGCATCGTACCTTCGACATCGAATCGGAGGAACGGACGCGAATGCCAGTCGCAAGTGCACTTACATTCGCTGTACGCAGATGCGTTTCTATTTATTTATTTAACAAATTATGTACACGCATATTTAAACAAGAAGAAAGGAACAGAAAAATACGTACTAAGATGGTGCTTCTTTCTAAATAAATTTTCTAGCATACCTGCGATAGGAGAATAGATTGAAAGAGATGTAGACACCGTGTGTAAGAACGGGTAGACAAGAAAATAAAATACATTAAGGCGCTGACAAGAGGCAAATGACCAAAATAGGCTTGTCTTAAGGAAAAAAAATGTCAAATCTGTATAGTTTGTGGTAGCGGAAAAATATATGTTAATTTTGAATATATTTCTAAGAACTTGGTTGTTACAATAAAATCTCGATACAAACTAACGTTAAATTAATCTCTTACCTTGAGTTCCAACCCAAAATATCTGTATTAAATATCAACATACGTTACGTATTTATTTAATAACAAGAACGTCTTATTTGAATGCAGAACTTCGTTGTTTTTTATTTTCGATTACTCAACGAAATTTTGAGTAAATAGATAATTGCTTTATATTTTCAATACAAGCGTTGTGTCATCGCGCTTCTCTTTCTTTTCTATGCAGTCTGACAGAGACAGCGGTTTAGGTGTTGTCAGCGTCTTAATCCTAACAAATAAGTGTGTGTGCGCTTTCGCTCTTTGTGTAGAGCCGACCTTCTGCACTTATTATGCTGTGTCTCTACTTCAGTTCAACTGCATGAACAGACTCGTAGTAAAGGTCAAAGAGGAATAGCGGTTCCGTACGCTGAGAAAATAATTATGCTATCTCCGTTCTTATTAGGCAATGAATTTGAATTAATAGTTTAGCTGAGTATGTTTCGTGTCAGTTTCTGTAGTAATTTCGAAGAGTTGTTTGGCATATACAGTCATTTTAGTTTTAAGTGTTTAAGACATGCCCATGTAAGTTCTAACTTTTGTAAACAACATTGTATCATTGTTGAAAAAAACTTTATAAATCGTGTGTAGAAAGGTCTCAATTTTTAGCAAGGAAGACTTGCTAAATGTTATGGCGAAACCAATACTGACAAAATAAAGAAGTAAAAAGAACATGGTAAAAAATGGTACCTACTAAAGTAAATTATAATAAAGTAAATTATGAAGAAAAAAGAAAACCTGACTGCAAAAACCAATAACCTGAAATATGCTGTGTGACTGTAGTTTGTGCCCGCGATATCTTACAAAAAAACGAAGTTAATGTTTTTTTCTTTTTAGTTATGTATTTTTGCAGTTGGATTTTTTGTTTATTAATAATTTATTGTTATTTCAAGCTTTTTTGTTAATTTGTGCATTTGGAAGTGACACATTACTAGCTTTTATTTGATACCAATATTGTTGTAATTTATTTAAAAAAAACATTCCCGTCCCTTTGATGTAAATAAAATACAATAAATATTATATAGCCTATGTCACTCTGACAATTAAGACGCATCTCGCGGGAAGGTACTAAAGGGTCACCGAGGCCCCTGGCAACACAGGCAACAGGAAGGAATACGGGTGGGTTTTAGTCAGTAAGAGTCTGACACACCCTCCCGCTCCGCCTAGAGCAGGAGAAGTTATGTGATGATTACGAACCCAAACAAAAAAAATACCCATGTTAAAATCCATCAAGCCATTTAGGCTACAGAGTGTGCTAAATAAATAAGTATACATATATACTCTCAAAAAACATTACCCTTCTTCTGGGGCAGTCAGGTTAACATAAGAACAATCAACGTCAACCCAATGTAGCATACATTTTCCTTTCATATTCATTACCATTCCGAATTCTAACCATTAACAATAAATAAGCCATCTTTCCCAGAATCATAAAGTACTCTTGAATAACTCACTCTCAGTCAACAGACAGACGAAACCACACATCCACACCGCTTACCGACTCCCCTTCTACGTCATTTTAAATCATTACAAACGTAATGATTTGAATAATAAGAAATTAAAGAATTTTTGGGAGCAGTGGTGGCCCAGTGGTAACGGCCGCGCCTTACGTGTTGTGTAGGTCGTAGGTTCGAACCCAGACAGGCGTTTCACTTTGTTCAATTATTTAATCACAACTGCTCTCAAAACGGTAAAGGAAAATATCGTGAGGAAACCGGCATGTTCTAGAACCAAAAATTTGAAACATGTGACATCTACCAGCCCGCACTAGGCCCGCGTGGTGGAATACGGCCCACTCCCTCTCACCGGAAGCCTGTGTCCCAGTAGTGGGAACATTATAGGCTGATTATGCTAAAGAATTTATCATTTTTTATGGTATACACGTAGTACCTATGTGTACCAACTATGAACAAGACAATTACCCATGCGAGAAATGAATGAAGCTTTTTTCAATAAGAAAAACAAAAACAGTAAAACTATCGCAAAACTACAAAAAAATTAAGAAACTGGGCCATAAAGAAACTCTCAGGGAAGACATTAGGTTCGTGCATCACTACCAAACGTAGCGCGAACCATTAGCAATCGGAAAGTTAAAGAAATGAAAAATACTTTTCAATCACTCTCTAATGCCCCAGACAGACGAAACCACACATCCGCACTGCTTACCGACTCCCCCTTCCACGTCATTTCATATCATTACATTTAATTTCTCATACCGTGTGTCTCACTGAATTTTTATCAGCTACCAGACTTTATTAGATTTCATTCAGTCTGGAGATTTGAAGATTGTCTGCGATTCTTTGTAATATTGATTTAGATTTTATGGATGTGAATAGCTTAATATTGAAGCTTGTGTGTTCTGTATGGTCTGGTTACGAATGAGCTGATTTATGTGGAAACTAAGAATTTCCCAGTAGAAAAACCAGTCTTGTTTTGTGATTGGTAGGAAGCCATTAGACTTCCTATTCATTAGGACTGGCGAAATGAGGGCCTCCATATACCTCTTTCGGAACGAAGATGTAGCGTTATATTGTGTTACCAACTTATTTCTTGAGAGATTTCTTTTAATCATCACTCCTTGAGCTATGACCGATGAACAAAATAATTTTTAGTACAATGGTAGCGTACTGGAATTACAATTTTTTAAGCAAAGACTTCCATTATGTATAGGAATCATTTTAAGATCAAATAAGAGATTATAACATAACACTAAATTATTCGATTTAACATCACACATCTTTTACCATTATTCAACGAGACCAAATCCAAAATAATCCCTTATTCTCAACGGTCACAATCAAACTCATAGCGCCATATGCCTCAATTATGAACTCAAACAACAATCATAATGTCGCAAAGTACTCCAAAGTGCTAGACGTATACATGTCCTCACGATTTCCATTACATGCAAAATTACCTTCCGACCCATAACCCTTATTTTAAAGCAATAAGGTTCAGTTTAGAAGAGATTTGGAAGGATTGAGACGTGTATGCCAACCTCATTCGTACGAAATTGCTGTCGACAGTTGTGGTTTTCTGATGCGGGTGTATTCTGAATTGTTTATTTTTTCTGATTATGTATGTGTTTATGCTTCATTTAGCTTCTTTATGTTAATCTACACTTGCTGAAGTTGATCCGTGGATGGGTGACCATCTTTACATACCAACACCTCTCCGTGCCTCGGAAAACATGTTAAACCGTTGGTCCCGGCTGTCATTTGTAGATCTTTGACAGTTGTTATGGGTGGTCAGAAGCCCGAAAGCCTGACAACCAGTCTTACCAAGGGGTATAGTGTTACCCAATAACTGGGTTGTGGAGGTCAGATAGGCAGTCGCTCCATGTAAAATACTGGTATTCAGCTGGATCCGGCTAGACTGGAAGCAGACCCCAACTTAGTTGGGAAAACGCTAGGCAGATGATGATGATAGCTTCTTGGTTTTAAGAGTCCAGTAGTTTTGAGAGCTATATTACTCCGCACTGTCAGATCGAAAAGCAGAATAAGTATAAATAAAATAACAGTTTCATACAAACTTTATTAGGTCTCAAAAATTTACTACAATGCTATCATTTATTTTATGAAGCATTGCTTTTATTTAGTCGTTTTACAGGGCATTCAAAAACAAATCTCCTCTTCTAATATAATCCTTGCTGATGCTTGTAATCCTATTTCAGGATAGAATGATTTGGGAACATTGTAAATTAATAATTACATCCTCAAATAAGCCAGAGGAGTAACCGACACTTGTTTCTGCTTATGCTTTATGTCTTTTCTTTAGTATGGGACTAATTATTATTCCATCAATCCAAAATTTAAGTGCTGGATATTGGTAAGACCAATATCCTTCCCACTTCATCACCTCCTGCCGTTATACCAATTTATTCGGGGTGGGCGTACCACGTCTTCTCTCTCTCTAATTCTTTTAGTTGCTTATGTATATACTTTTGCTGTTGCCCTCAGTTCCATAGTCCATGTAGTTTTTTTTCCGATCTTTCTATTTACTCATTGTTTCAACGTTCCTTTCTATTGTTACGTCAGGCTGACATTTTTTGTTAGCTGAAGTGTGATGCCTTTTCTATCAGAATAAAGACTGTCCCAGTTCATATCATACACTGGTACACACAAAGGTCTCTCGATCACTCGTGACATGGGCATGACCGGTAAACGTTCATTACGTTGTTTCCTTATAAGCTGTCCGTTTTTGTATTATGCAAACTATAATTTGTGCCTATGTTGTTCATATAAAGAACTGTTTTGGGTATTTGTGACGCTAGGTAGGTGTCAAGGTGACTGCTCCGTTGGTCGCGTGGTCACAAGCGTGACTGCTGAGCGTGGGGTCCTGGATTCGAGTCCCGGGTCGGGCAAAGTGTTATTGGGTTTTTCCATTAGGAGTTCCTTAGTAACAGCCCGGAGCTTGGAAGTTAGCGGTGTGATACCCTCGTACTTCAGAAAGCACGTTAACCCGCGGGCCCTGTGCCTTATCCCTCCCAGTCGTGTCAGATTGCCGTCCGATCGTACTATGAGAGTGAAGGAAAAGAGAGTGCACCTGTGCCTCGCACACACTTGTGCACTACAATATCTCCCGCGCCGAAGGCTGGTCTCCGCTGAGATTGGTTGCCATGGACGAAATTCGGTCTGGAGGACTATTTATACAAGGAATAATGAAAATGACTGAAAACCTCTTAAGGGGTCATTTTATCTACTCATCATTAGGAACAACTTTTGCAATATAACCTGAAATCGCGATAAAAATCTGTTGTCTCCTACGTTTTGTCGAGTTATGTGATTTTGGGGAATTTTATTAATAATTTTGATTTTACGCTTCTACTTTCTACTACGCTTTGGAATGGGCCGATAGCTTCATCTTTCTGACTGACCGACCGACTCCTTGACAATTCAAAAATGCCTGTAATTGGTTTATTTAAAATAAATGCTTTGAGTTTCAGTTTGAGTTTTGAGTTTGAGTTGAGTTTAGGTTTGGGTTTGAGTTTTATGCAGCTGATTTTTATTCGCGATTTCAGGTTTGGTTCCATAATGAAATTTGTTCATGTTCATAATGAATACAATGATCACTTGATAAGTTTTCGGTTATTTACATTTCACCTTGTAGATATTGAAAAAATATGGCAGTAGCGTAAATAGTAAGCAATTAGAAACGTTGGACCAGTCGAGTTGGAGGTATTTGGGGAGGACAGTGTCCACAACTGGCCTTTTTAGCTTTATGATTAAGTATTCATGCTTTATCATTACTTAAATTTTGATCATCAGCATTAATGGAGAATGCAGCTAATAAAGAGTTTTCTGAAATCGATACTACTTCCCAAACAATTTATCTAAATAATTTTTTGTCAAATGTGGTAGCTTTATTTTAGTTGCAGTCACAGGTAGTCCACAGCACGTTTTTCTTCCCGTAGACTATCCTTCTTAAGAACAAAAACAAAACAATAAACTTATACAATATTAACACCGTTACACAAAATGAGAGGTCGTGTGCGATTGTAGTCTGTCTGTTGCGATTAACTGCGACAAAGAGTGTAAACAGACATCAAAAGTAGAGTAGGTAAGTGAGTTTTTTTATAAGTTAAGTAGTAAGGAGTCCCTTAGTGGAATTAAGGGAAGAAAACGTATGGTGTGTGATAAAGAAGAGGAACAAACTTTAACCGGTTAAGCCCCGCGCGACACCGATTCGGAGTCAAACAATAGAAAATCAATTGTGTCTCATTAGCTGTCCTTGACCAATTAAACTATAACAAAATCTTAGTCAAATATAATTTTAAAGAAACATTAAAGCATCTGTGATCAGACATTTGTAAATAATACGTTTCGTGGATAAACTACCAGAGTTCCATTTATCTATGTTAATATTATAAAGGGGTTAAATTTGTGAGTTTATTATGTAGGGGAGTATCTTCGGAAGAACTGCTCCGATTCCAAAAAATCTTTCACTAATGGGAAGCCGCAGTTTTGCCGAGAAAACAAGAAATTTCACGTGGGCAGAAGCTTATGTATCCCTTTTCTGTTTGTCAGCTGTGTTATGACAATCATTTTCTGTCAGTCATTTTCTTTAGGATCTGTTGTTAATAATGTGGTTTGGTTTTCATCTCATCATCATTCTCCTCCATCCCAATTAATTTGTGGTCGGTGCAACATGTCTTTGTCTTCCATACTTCTCTATTTGTCGTCATCTCGGTAGTCATCTCTTTACTAGATATATCATCTTTCACATAGTCCATCTATCTTTACATTGGTCTTCTCCTACTCTTGTAGCCCACGTTCATACTCTAATTTTCCTCATGACATTTTCTTTAATCCTCCTCATCACATGCCCATACCTTACAACTGATTTCCACACAACTTTTCAGTCACTGGTGTCACTTTCTAACTTCCTCTTATGTACTCATTTCTTATTCTATCCATTCGTGTAACACCACACATTCCCCATTCCAAAATCTTCCTACATCCGAACACCAGACACATAATTGCGCACAGTTGACGTTTCTTTCTTCGTGTTTCCATCATGGCGACTTTATTTAAGTCATTAGTTGTGTGTTAATGTTTAGGGAGGGTTCTGTACATTGTGGTTGAATTTACACGGCTCTGCGTTGTCTTTGGATTATAGAGGCGCTGTGTCATTACAAGGTTGTGGTGCAGACAGAGGTGTAGCTGTGATTGCAAAGTTGAAGATGTTTTGTATTAAGGAAACTGGAGTTTTTTTAGGAGAATCGTTCATAATATTATTTTCTTGGCTGGGGAACCTACCTGTGTTAATTTTGTAGGTATGGGCACCTATTAATTTTGTACGCTCCGATTATCCGCGTAGAGGTTTGAGCTATTCTTTTATAGTTCATGGCGATAATAATAAAAATATGAGAGAAGAATTGGAGAGATGGACCTAGTGAGGTATCCCCATTAATATAAGAAAAAGTAATTACTTTTAAAACCGATGATTGATTTAAAAGTAACTGCAAAATATTCGACAAGTAATATGACCGTCATAGACAAAATCAAGCTCAAAAGACAGTGGAATATTCTCACTATTTCAAGCGTAATTTTCTTGGCAGTCATTTAGATCACAAAACAATGATATAAGGATAGGTACATTACACATACAAAATTGCTGTAATATTATCTTATTTTATGCTCAGACGAGGACAAACCATTTTACAGATATTATGGTATGGAAGTATGTAAGTATTTGATTATCTTGCTCTGATGAGCCAAACAATTTATCTTAAAAGTGTTTTGTCGATTAAGCATGCTAAGGTTTCTGCTAAAGATAAAATCTGTTTTAAATTTTTTGAAGACAGTCACCACGTTTAACTAATTAATACCTGAAATCATTACCTAATAATATTGATATTGGACTTATTGTTGTTCCTTACATAGTCTTATTATTTGTTTTCAGTCTGTGTGTTGACATCAATAAATGTTCGAATACAGTACGTATTCGAAATGTATTTTAATTTTTCTCTTTCTATTGACATTGATTTCTATTACTATTTATTATTAAGTAATTTGTATTATGAAATGTGTGATTCTTTTAATTTATGAGTGACTTATGCTTGTTAAAATACAATTCAAGACTATACATATTATAATACATACATACTAATTTCATGGATTGTACTCTGTTATGATATATGAATAATATTTGACCATTTTACAAAACTGACAGACTGTTTTTTCTTCGCCTTTTCGGCTTTTTTTCTGTTGCGTCATGTCTTACCTATTTGCTTTGTTTCTTTCTTTTTTCCAAATTATAATTATTAGTAACAATAAAGTACCTATGTAAAACTACATTCCAACACATAATTAAGTTCTGATTCTGATCGGCAGACGGATTAATAAATCGCACTATCTTGGTTGCTTCAACGATACAGATTAACAGCCGAGAGATGACCCGAACTACTATCTGTCAAGAGTCGCATCGTTCACACCTGAAGATCTGTAAATCTGTCTGTAAGTCTTGTAAATATGAACCACTGTTTTTTGAAGATCATTACAGAATGATGTTGGTGATTGTTATAACTTAACCAAACAGGTTGATTTTCAAGTTTAAGCAACGCTTGTCGAGGTTGTTCCGTGGATGGGTACCCATCCATTACACACCAAGACCCCTCCGCACCTCGGAAAGCACGTTAAGTCTTTGCTCTCAGCTGTAATTCATAAATCTTTGACAGTCGTTACGGGTAGTTAGGAGCCCGAAAGTCTGACCATCAGTCTTACCAAGGGCTATCGTGCTACCCAGTAACTGGGAGCAACTGCCTATCTGAACTCTACAAGAGTTCAGAAAGGCAGTTGCTCCATGTAAAATACTGGTATTCAGTTATATCCAGTTGACTGGAAGCTGGCCCCGACATAGTATGGTAAGGGCTAGGCAGTTGACGATTCTCTCCCCATGATAATATACGTTACAAATCTACTTCAACAGCCTTACATTTATAAAAGTAGACATCTATTTTCTTTCCACCTCGGTGGCACACATTCCAAATCACAGACAATTTACAGACACACGTAGCAGGTCAGCAATCATTTTGTATTTTTTGTCGAAAACAATCATCTAAGGAGATAAATCTAACATTAGTGACATTCACACCTATCTTGAGATCTCAATGCCACACATCAAAATCGCATTTAGTCATATGAAACTTTAAGACAATGAATTTTTGGACTTCATTAAAATACGCTTACCGTATCGTGATAAGCTCGTCATATACTAAAGTTTTGACGATTTCGAAATAAATGGATGGATTGCTACATAATGTGTGCGTGGTGGAGCTCCTTCTAATGAGGGTTCGCATGAAAATTCATGCCACCAGTTGGCGCCACTTTGACAAGAGGTCAAAGATTTGAAAGGTTTGAAACGTTTGGTTTGAAAGGAGGAGGTTTTGAGGAGGTATATTTTCTATTAATTTCTACAATGAATAGAAAATATATGATGACGTTTATCATTCGTTTCATTCATTTGATCATCATCACAAGCATGTCTAAAGACAACTTTATAACAAAAAAAAAACAACCAACTTCCAAAGAATACATTAAAAAGTTAAAATTAACCTTAATTTCGGAAGTCGGTGTCCTTGGTTCTGTATTTTCGTTTTTTTGCCACCGACTTCCGAAATTAAGGTTATTTACAAACACAACATTGTAGTTGAAAAACATATTCTCCCATACATCGTTAAACGTCACGGTCAATTCCACAACTGCAAATGTAAGTTGGTCGACTATTACTCGTTAACTTGGAAATCCTACTTAGCTGTGGTAGTTTTCCTTTTAATTTCGTTATATGTACTACTGCCATGAATTTTTTCACATAACCATAAACAACCATTTAGCTAGCAGGGGGGAGACACTAGACTCAATAAAAACTTCTAGACTTTAAAGCTTAATATTACGCAAACGGATCCCTGAATCTAAAAATCGTTTTCGCAGACCCCCGATAGGTATTTTTGAACGACCTATCCAACGATACCCCACATTATGGGATAGACGAGAAAAACAAATATCATCTCCATTTTACGTGCAAGGGTACCTCCCTATAATTTTCTTTTTTTCATGATTTTTTTTAACCACTTTGTCGGCGTGATTAATACAAGGTGTTGTTTTGAACCTGCAAAACATTTCAGGCGGTTGTTATGAAACTCGTAAATAATCGTATAACAATACGATACCAAGTCAATAATCAATAATACTTATTATTTTAGATTTTTAAATTTTATCTTTTCTTTTTTTTTTTTTTAATTTTTTTTTTTTTTAATTTTTTTAATTTTTTTTTTTATTCGGGTCGAGTATCACTAACATAATTACCTCCTAAAATGTTTTGCAGGTCCAAAACAACACCTTGTATGTATAGTCGTGGCAAAATACAGTTTTCTTGTACTAAGAGTCTCTGAGCTAAGCCGGGGGCTCTGAGCTAAGACATTCAGACGGACATGGCTAAACTATAAGGGTTGTTTACTACGGGACCCTAAAAAATGGTTCATAAACAAATAAGTTATGCCCGAACATACATAATACGAGGGCGGGTCAATAAGTCCGTGACTTTTGGAATAAAACACAGATTTTTTGATAAAAAAATAATTTTATTTTTCAACGTAGTCTCCCTTGAGCTCTATACACTTTGTCCAACGCTTCTCCAATTTTTTTATCCCTTCCAAAAAAAATGATTTGTCGAGGTCCTCAAAATAGGCCTTTGTTTGCGAGATGACTTCATCATTGGAGTCAAATCTTTTTCCACCAAGCCATTTCTTCAGGTTTGGGAACAAGAAGTAGTCGCTCGGAGCCAAATCTGGAGAATAGGGCGGATGAGGGAGCAATTCATAGCCCAATTCATGGATTTTTGCCATGGCAACTGCACATGTGTGCACCCTTGCATTGTCTTGGTGGAAAAGAACTTTTTTCTTGGCCAAATGAGGTCGGTTTTTTTTCAAATCGTCATTGAATCGGTCCAATAAATTGGCATAATATTCCCCATTGATTGTTCTTCCCTTTTGAAGGTAGTCAATGTGGATTATCCCGCGTGCATCCCAAAAAACAGTCGCCATAACTTTATTGGCTGACAAACCCACCTTGGCCTTCTTCGGCGCCGATTCACCCTTAGAAACCCACTGTTTTGACTGTTGTTTGGTCTCTGGTGTGTTGTGATGGATCCATGTTTCGTCCACGGTTACAAAACGGCGCAAAAACTCCTCCATATTGCGATTAAACAACGCCAAACCTTCCTGTGAAGTTGTTACACGATTGCGTTTGTGGTCGACTGTGAGCAAACGCGGCACCCATCTTGCGGAAAGCTTTCTCATGCCCAAGTGATCATTCAAAATTGAAACCACTGAGCCATGCGAGATCCCTACGGCTTCCACAATCTCTCGCACTTTCAATCTTCGGTCGGCCAACACCATATCGTGAATTTTTTCGATTGTTTCGGGTGTAGAGACCTCAACTGGGCGTCCAGGACGTTCGGCATCTTCAGTGCTTGTACGGCCACAACGAAATTCAGTAAACCACTTTTTTACCATTGAAATCGATGGTGCAGAGTCCCCATAGTATTTATCAAGCTTAGCCTTGGTCTCGGTAATGGTTTTTTTTCGCAAGAAATAATGCTTAATAAGCACACGAAATTCACTTTTTTCCATTTTCTCCTCAAATTAGTGAGTAGTCTGATAAAAATAGCTGTCAAACACAAACTAACTGACGCAGCAAGTTTAAATTTTGACAGGAGTCAACTGACAGATGCCTGTTGACAGGAGCAGTGTTGCTGTTTCAGTAAAGAGGTCAGAAATCCAAAAAGTCACGGACTTATTGACCCGCCCTCGTATATAGCCTCCTCTTTTTTTAAGCTGGTTAAAAATCATTTATACACAGAGTTCATCTCATGACAATTCCAATAAGCCCAAACACGGATAGGATACATTATTACGGAGTTTCGGTGCCTACCTTCCGGCTTCATCATCAGATCGGTTTGATGATACCATTTTGATCAGAACCATATATTTAAATTTGCTTTGTCATAGTCGCTTAACTATATTCATCGAGATATCTTATCGCCACCCGTGAAATACTTATCATTGAAGAGTTCCGGTGGCCACCTGTGGTCTTTTTTATCAGTTCCACTTTACCAAATGATACTTATTGAATGCAAATGATTGACTTGTTGATAAAAATACAAAAATCGCTATATATGCCTATAATATTCGAGGAGTTCCCTCAATTCCTCATGGATCGCATCATCAAAACTGGATTTTGATGATGAGAGAGTTGAGAGAGAAAATTGGGACCAATCTGGAAGTATGAAAATAATTTTCCAAATCGGTTTATAAACGACGGAGTTCTGAGGTAACAAACATTAAAAAAAAACAACCGAATTGATAACCTCCTCCTTTTTATGAAGTCGGTTAAAAATAAAGGCGCTTTGACACTTTGACAGGTCCTGACCTGACGTCTCAGTGCTGCCAGAAAGCCCTCATACCATTTTCAAAAGTTGTCATTACACCATTTTAAGTAGGTATATGTCATAGCATTCCGTTACGGAAATTATTTACTACGCAAATTAACTACCTACATAATTGGTCCGTGTATTCAAATCACAACTGTCGTTCTTTGTCAGATGTGTGGAATGGAAATAACGCGGCAAATTGACGTAGTAGGGTGTCAATTTGCTTAACATAAATTTATCTGATTGTACCTACATAGATTTTCATTATGTTATTGGGTTGGATTCAAACAGGCAGCTAGCGTTGCTTAAAGATATGCTTACCTAAACCTTTATATCTCATCACGTTATCAATAATGATTTATTTTTTTGGAGACTGTTGTCCTTGTCCTTGATTGGATGAAACGACATCTAGCGGTAGATAGTGAAACTGTTTGCGCTCTTCAAACGTCTGTTACCTAAACGGTTGAGAAGTAGGTAGCTCAAAACACAAGCGAGATTCCTAAATTCGAGTTTGGCTTAGTAGATGGCGGTAACAACTATTTCTAGCTAGTTCTCGCGTGCGCTACTACTGAACATGATGTCTTGGGTTCGATTGCCAGATCGTAAAAACTGTTAGATAGTGGATTTTTCTACCAAGATTTTTTTAGTAGCAATCCGGAGTCTGAATTTGTGCCCAGTTGATAGCAATTATTTTCTTGTACTGTAATTGTTGTCGTTGTGTTATGTCCGCGTCGTGTCTATATATATGCTACAGGCTCCCTCCGTTACATAAGAATTCAACTTAACTAGCAACATGTGGGTTTACTATACTAGGCAGAACCGTTTTTAATCTATTGGAGGCCCTGGGCCCTTAAGGATATGAAAAATGCAGGATGCAAGAGTGAGCTCGAAATTTATAGCAACCCGCCTCGGATAGCTTAGGACCGTCCATACAGAAATAATAGATACTTTGTCGACTTATACAGAATAGTTTGGTTATTAAGAAAACGTAGGATGAGCGAGCCCGAAAATTTTAGAGCGGGTGTTTCTTTTTTCTTTTTTTATATGGGAAATTATCAAATAATTTCTTTCGCTCTGGGCGGAGCGGGTGAGTGTGAAACCCACCCGTGTTCCTACCATTGCCTGTATTGCCAGGGGCCTCGGTAACCCATTCGGACTTTCCCGCGACCCCGGCAGGCATCGGCCCTAGTGGACCCCTACACTTGTGCTGACATCTCTTTGAGGCGCACGTGGAACACAACGCGCCGTCGACCCGGGCCTGGTCCTTATCGGACGGCGAGCTACCCATTGCTCATCGTCCGCAAGCCCGCGCCTACGGTGACCGGAAATCCGCCCGGGATTTCTGACGCCCATTACGTCTCCTGCGGCGGCTAGGGGCGAGAGGGTGCGAAATTTGCCTTTCCCTCAACCGTCCCGCCTCCTCCTTCGTGAGCATCACTGCATCGCAGAAAAAGATGGCGGCTGCTCATGCCCTCTTGCTCCGTACCATGGCCTGGACCAGGGCTGGACGCGAGAGATCTCCGCCGCCAATCGTCTCCACGAGGATACGACGGTGCTCTGCCCAAGCCAGGCAGACCTTCACCGTCCGTCCGTCCTCCGGGCGATCCACACAGTGATGACACCCGGGCGTTTCCTCCCGCCTTATCAGACACAGGAACCTCCCGAAGCTGCCGTATCCAGTGAGGACCTACGTCAGGCGGAAGGTGAGGACGCCGTGGCGCCACTCTAGCCACTCCTCAAAGAGGGGACTTATCACCGCAATTGTGGCGTGCCCAGCACTGAGTTCTGACAATCGCACTCTCCGTGTCGCCATGTGATCCCACCGGAGCTCTGTCCGCTGTGCAGTGATTGCTCACGGCAGCAGAGTTACGCCCTGGCGTTTCGCCTCCTCGCGTCACTTCCTCGACTTTTGCCTCCAGGTCCCGTCTGAGATTTACTTAGCTTTTCTTTTAACTGAGCACTTGTCCACAGTGAGCAAAGACAGTCCTGAATTACTAGGTACTTTCCGCCTAACCCTTCGGGAAAAACAGGTGCTGCAGGTAATGCTGATAGAATAAGTGTGATAAGCATTGCATACGTATTATTTGCAAGAACACAATAAAAATATACACAACAAAAAGTAAACTAAGGTGACAGTGCAGATTATTCGTTCAACGAAAAATAATTAAGTACCAGCCAGTTCATTTTCAGTTACACCGCAATTCATACTGATAACGTTAGAATTGATATTTGATATCCCAAATCACTAAAAGTAACCTTGGGCCACCAGAGTTCGTTATTTTCCCTCCTATCAATCATCTTTCAGATAACAAAGCTTTCACGGTAATGGACTACCTTAAACCAATGTTATCTCGAGTATGGAATATCCATTCCCTATGAATATTCAGTAATAATATTTATAGTTCGCAGGACATGTTTTTAGTGGTACTGAATATTTTGGAGAAATTGGAAAACAAGCAGAAGAAATACAAGGTGAAGATTTGTCTGTAGATTATTGTGTTAGAGTTAAATGGAGAAAGTTAAAACGTGGTTTAACAGCGACTATACATTT
Source organism: Atethmia centrago (assembly GCA_905333075.3). Taxonomy (NCBI): domain Eukaryota; kingdom Metazoa; phylum Arthropoda; class Insecta; order Lepidoptera; family Noctuidae; genus Atethmia; species Atethmia centrago. The sequence goes on from HG995386.1 coordinate 22,257,083, forward strand.
CAAGTTTAGTTGCAGGTAGCGTTGTTAAAATATTGAATGACGTGACTTTAATGAAGCTGAAGTAACAAACATGGATAATCCTGACGTGGATGAAATAGACTGGGAAAATGTAAGTTGCTTACATCATTATCATCATCATCAATCTCCATCAAACCCACCTGTCCCAATTTATTTGGGGTCGGCGCAACATGTATTTTTCATCCAAACTTTTCTATGAGTTTTTATCTCGGTAGTCACCTCTTTCTACATATCATCATATACATCATCTACTACTGATGATCTGTTACTTATCTTGTTCATCAATGCATCTCGTCAATGTTTGACAAAAGATTTGGGTCTGTAACATCATCATACTCGTATATCTACCTACTTAAATAATTTAACAAGTCCTGAAATCGTTAACCCAAACAACTTTCTGAAACTCGCAAATAGTGGTTTTTATTAAATTGTACGAAGTAAGGCATAAAAACGCGATAAGATAAGACCACAAATCAATACTAGGCAGAATAATTCAAGTCCCACAATGAATGAATATATCTCTTTACAGTTTGACACATCACAAGAGCCATTCCCGAATACACTATGGCACGTAAAGCCCGCCCAAGAAATTGCTTTGAAGACTACAGCAATGTTGGTTATAGGCATAGCGGGAATCTTTCTGAATTCAATCATATTAATCGTATTGATTAGGAACAAATGGCTCTGGTCTGCCAGTAACTATTTGATCGGTAACTTGGCATTAACTGACCTGCTGACGCTGATTTTGTGCCCCTGGTTCATGCTTGTCAGAGATTTCTTCCAAGCATATGTTTTGAAGAACTTTGGTTGCCGGTTTGAAGGATTTTTTCAAGGTAAGCCTACTTTGTGGTACTGGTGTTTCGGAGCGGCTGTCTTTGCCTCTTAATGGTGTCTATTTATTTTAGTGACTTATTAGAAACATGCAACTTAACGTTTTCATTTCCAGCAAAAGGTATATATATATATATATATACATTATTTTGTTGCTGTTTGTAGTATTTTATATTGTGCGTAGCCAAAATGGTCTCAGTTATGATATAATCTAAGATAATAAAAATTAAAATGATAAAGCTAGGAAAACTTTCAATTACCATGATAAAGTTGAAATGTCTAATGGTTCTTATACTTAACAATTCACTTACAGTTTCGAAATTTTCAGCATCTTTCCTACTATCAAGTGTTTGTGCGATCTTGCTGGTATCTTATGACCGTCTGGCGGCTGCAGCTCTGACAGCAGAAGCAAGGGTCACCATAAAAGCAGCTCCTATGATAATAATAGCAACGTGGGTTGCTTCCTGTGCTTTTTCCCTGCCATGGGCATTGAAGAGGGAATATGTGGTAAGTCATATATATTATACTAGATGCACCAAGCGGTTTCACCCGCATAAGTTTTGACCCCGTGAAAAAAGTATTCCTGGTTATATACTATCTGTGTGCCAAATTTCATCCAAATCTGTTTAGTACTTTTTGCGTGAAAGAGTAACAAACATCCATCCATCCTTACAAACTTTCGCATTTATAATATTAATAGGATTTTTTTTTATGTAATATTTAAGTCTACTGGATATGTGTTGCTACTAATTATCATTTGTCCTGCAGTGTCCCATTTAGATTGATGTGGAACTTGAGTATCTTTTTCTACTGTACTATGTGTCTCGAGTTCTTTTAAGTTAATAAAACTTTGAAATACGAATTTCCTTCTCTTTACAGGAACGGCCGTGGAAAGACTACTTGGAGTCTTTCTGCGTGGAAGATGTTCGAGTACTTGGCATTTATTGGCACTTCTTATTGATGCTCCTAGTATGGGTGCCACTTGGTCTAATGGTTGTCACTGTAAGTTCATGACTACTTTTTGCAAATAAGTACAGTATAATATAGTTTGTGTTGGCACCCTAGCATAAATCTTAAATTATTTACTTATTTACTTTAATTATAAATAGAAGATTTATACGAAGAACAAATATTTAATATTTGGTCTTCTTATAGAATTTAAATTACCTAAGGTACTCTGACGTTATTAATTATATTATGACATTTCGTGTTTAAGAAGGAGACAATCACATAGGTAGCAACCGAGATATAACGAACTTTTTCTTAAACTTTATGTGCCTTATACTTCGGTCATCTTGATCAAAGGTCATATACGGTCGGTTAAGCTCTATCTTCAGTTGTTTGTTCTTTTTTCATTTCACAGTACGCTACAATAATGTGGCGTCTAGAATGCAGTGTTCGGGAATTATCGTCTCGAGGAGGTGGTCAATCCGTTACCAGGGCCCGAAGTCGGGCGTTGAGGCTTACTGCCTGTGTACTGCTGGCTGGTGTGGGCTGCAGAGTTCCTTACACTGCTCTGATTTACTGGAGAAACCGCATGAGTTTGCAAATTAATGCGGTAAGTATTGAAGTAGAATATACATATATATTTCAATTACGAACCGAACGATTTGATCAGGCTCATAAGTAGCTTCGTAAAACAGTAATTTGTTTTTGTTTGTAACCTGAAAATCTGAGGACCCAGAAAAGTGTTTCTTGTTGCTAAAACGAGCTGCAACAAAAGATGTATAGGACTGTCATAAACTTTTTGGTAGCTTATGTCAGTCCCATACACGTTTGACTTGAGAATGTAATTTTGTCTAGGCCCTGGTTATCATCAAAATCGCATGAAATAGAGCTATCGCTATTCATCAATTCTCTTCTTCCAGGTCGATGGTAGCTACGAAATAATGTGGTTTGCTGCCAACTACCTAATGTATCTGAACTGTGCTCTCAATCCTCTTATCTACGGCTTCACCAATGCAAGGTTCAGGAAAGCTATGGACAGGACTCCAGGCATCGCCTGCTTTAAGTTCGGGACCTGGTGCTGCATATGTACTATGGTTAGTTCCTTTTATTCTGCTATATAGCTGCATCCGGTTTGATCTGTTACCAACATAGTTGGGAAAGTCTAGTTACTCTTATTTTGTAACTTGTTAAACAAAAAAAAAATATCTGGCTGCTTATTGAAATTACAGACAACATGCTCGTGTCAGATTCAACATGGGTTATAATCTATCGATATAATAACATTGCAATCTTTTATGTGAATAAAAGCATGTCTGGTTTTTATATAGATCTATTAGATAGATGAAGCCAAGCGTACGTAAATCAATTGATTTTTCGGGTCTCACAACATTTAGAATTGTACACACTTAGTAAACGTTAGCTTTAAAAGCTTGACTGTATGCTGAAGTGTTTTTTTTTATTTAAAACAATTTATTTTAAAATTAAAATTAAGATATATATTGGGGACCCTCACAGTAAGCCCTTTCATTTAATATATCTCACGGTACAGTTTGTAATACATTTTTTTTTAATTTTCTATTTTGTCCCCGAAAATGACCCCCATATTCAAAATTCATTTATCCACGTTACACGTCCGTGTTTGGGTGACAGGAATTCATATGTGTACCAATACCAATTTAAACTTAATCGGTACTGTAGATTCAGAGCAAATCGGCTGTGATAAACGGACAGACAGACAAACGAGTGATCCTATAATGGTTCCGTTTTTACCTTTTGAGTTACGGAACCCTAAAAACCAAGCGTATGACCACTGATACGCTCACGCGCCCACGCGTCACTGTTAAATCATAGAAACTGACGGCCTGTGACAGTTTTGACAATACTCGTACCCGTGACAGCCGAATTTGCGCTATAATTGCGCAGGGTCAAATATTAATAGTATTGGCATCTCTAGCCGCTGCCGGGCATCGCGTCGCGGTGTTTCCATGCTCTGTTATGCCTAAAATTTTACAGAGCAATATTTTTCTGATTCCAGTTCAACAAAAAGCAAATCAAAATAGTAGACAAGAATACAGAAAAAGTCTTCGTCATAGGAAACTCTCCGAAACCGAACAAGAGGCTCTCGAGAACAATAAAGAATATTCTGCACATCAAAAAGGATTCCGTGGAGTTCAGCATTAAAGTGGATGAAGCAACCACTAAGCCTACTAAAATAACGCCTGTCAAAACTGAACAAGTTTAAGAAAGAAATAGAAAAAAGGAAAAACGAAAAAATAGAAAAACTAAAGAAGATTTTGAAAATAAAAATAGAGTAACATCAACAATAGAGCAACAGCTCATAATGCATGAGCAAAGTATATTATGGCTTTCATTCAAGAGGACAGAGCCGCCATAAAAATAATGGTAAAATTGTGGGCTATCAACGCAATTTGTATAAGAAATTAGTCTTTCAATAGTGTTTAATTTCTACTAAGCAGTTTTAATAGTAGATATAGTCGTAAGGTTGAATGTCACTTGCACGAGGAACACGTTATAAAACAACAAGGTCTATTTTAATTTTATAGTGCGTTCATTATAACTTGATGCGTTACCAGTCGTAGCACTGAATTTTGCAGTCATGTGATTAGTAGTTCTGTTCTATCAGTTGCCATTTTAAACTCTAAATATAGTACAAAGATAAGGAGTTCAAGATGGAATTTTGCGGTCTTAGCTACAATACTAATGTAGTGTATTGTATTGTATTGTAATACTAATGTATTGTAGCTAAGACCGCAACATTCAGTGGTACCAATCGCGTCTCGCGTCAAGTTATAATGAACGCACAGTATGACCTTGACAGTCAGATAGTAGGTACAATTTTTATTTTTGGGAATTATTGTCAAAACTGGTAAAGGCTAGAGTTGCCATTTTTTATTTTTTGTAAGAATTGACTGGCAATACGTTTTATCAGAGAAATGAGTGAACAATCAGTATGTCTACAATTTTCAATACGCATTTTGAATTTTGCATATGAATATTAGCTAGGCACAAGTTTATAAGTATTTTGCTGTCAATCATTTCATTTCTATTGTTGGCATCATTCAATGGGGGTAAGTATGTAAATAAGTACATTTGATTTTTATTAGTGTAATCCTTATACGTATTTTACATTGTTACTTTTAGTTAAATGTAGAGTAGGATTACATACATCATTTTAAATATACAACTATAAAATATATTACACGCAAGAACTTGCACATGGTGTTCATTGATTTAGAGAAAGCGTACGATGGGTACCTCGGGATGCATTGTGGTGGGCCTTGAAAGTGAAGGATTTGACGGGGAATTATGTGGAGTTAATTCGTGTTATGTACAGTCAATGTTCTACTTACGTCCGGCCGGCTGCTGGTAATACCAACGAGTTCAATGTGGCTGTAGGTTTACACCAAAGCACGACTTTAAGTCTTTATTTACCTCTTCCTGTTGATTATGGACGCTCTGACGTTGGACATACAGGAAGAGGCACCCTGGTGCATTCTGTTTGCCGATGACATTGTTCTTATCGGTGAAGATGGACCTGAGATCCAGAGCAGCTTGGGGAAATGGCAACAGAAGCTGGAGAATGTTGGCTTGAAAATCAGAACCAAAACTGAATATATGTTCTGTGATTTCGGCGGTCTCTCCAGTTCTGGAACCATAGCGCTTGATGGCGTGCTTCTCATAGTCTGTTCTGACTTTCGGTATCTCGGTTCACTCGTGCAAAGCGATGGTGAAGTAGATCGGACGGTTAAGCATAGAGTAAACACTGGATGGATGAAATGGCAGCAGGTCACGGGAACAATCTGTGACTCCCGCATTCCCCTTAAACTTAAGAAGGAAGATATATAAAACAATGATAAGACCTGCTGTCTTGTATGGATCAGAATGTTGGGTTACAAAAGGGATGAATGAAATGGCTTTTGGAACTTCATGCAATTGCCTTTGTAGCTTTTGGCAATTGCATGCAGTTCCAGTCTTTCAGTCTGCTCCGATTTTTGGTATCTCGGTTCACTCGTGGAAAGTAATGGCCAAAATAGATTAGACGGTTAAACACAGAATTAACACTGGACGGATGAAATGGCGGCAGGTCACGGGAACAATCTGCGACTCTCGCATTCCCCTTAAACTTAAGGGGATCAGAATGTTGTGCCGTAAAAGGGATGTATGAACGGCAATTGCATGCAGCTGAGATGAGAATGCTAAGAGGGATGTGTAGTGTGACGCGAATGGATAGAATAAGAAATTAGTATATAAGAGGAACTCTGAAAGCGGCCCCGGTGACTGTAAAGTTATGCGGAAATCAGTTGGAATCGGTTGGTATGGTCATGTGACGCGGAGGAATGAGGAAAATGTTGAGAGGAAAGTTTTGAGTATGAATTTCGATGCTATAAGAGTTGGGAAGACCAAAGAACCGATGGATGGACTATGTGAAAGATGATATGGCTAGAAAGGGGGTGACTTCTGAGATGACGACTAATAGAGAATTATGGAAGAAAGGGACATGTTGCGCCGACTCCAAATAAATTGGGATAAGGGCAGGAGAATGAATCCGACCTATATAATATATTCATAGTGTCATATTTTATAACAACATTCTAACAATTTTATGATTTTATTTATTTGGCAAATTATTATAGAAGTATTATATTGAGACGACACGTCCTACTCGTAAAATATATTAATTGAATTGCTCACAAACGCAACACGAACCATATATTATAACACTTTTACGTCTCATTCAGTTTATTCATCTGCAGTAGCATCCAAAAGATAGGTAAGTTCTTTTATCTTTGCTTCCAATGTGTCTTTCATGTAAGGTTCTATTCTCAATATATTGGTTGCTTCTTGAAGTAGCACCAAGCTTTCCATCAGTTCATCCTGAAAACAAAAGAGTAAAATATAAAAAACTAGCTTTTGCTAGGCTTCGTCCGTGTGGTGGCCGGAAATTATTACAGGGAAACGTACTACTGGGATGAAAAGTACCTTAGGTACTAAATTACCTGTGTGCCAAATTAATTTGACATAGGATCAGCTGTTAAGTCGTGAAAATGTGACAGATATGTAAACAGATAGACCGAAAGACCGGGGCGTCGGGAACCCCGGGCGGGTTTCCGGTTTTTTGTTTTCTTTTTTTTTAGTGTGGGAAATCATCAAATAACTTCTCCCGCTCTGGGCGGAGCGGGAACCCGTGTGTCAGACTCTAACTGACTAAAACCCACCCGTATTCCTTCCTGTTGCCTGTCTTGCGGGGGCCGGGCTTGCGGTTGGTGAGCAATGGATAGCTCACCGTCCGGTAAGGACCAAGTCCGGGTCGACGGTGCGTTGTGTTCCACGCAGGCCTCAAAGAGATGTCGTCAGTACAAGTGTAGGGGCCACTAAGGCCGATGCCTGCCGGGGTTGCGGGAAAATTCGAAAGGGTTACCGAGGCCCCTGGCAACACAGGCAACGGAAGGAACACGGGTGGGGGGCCTCAGTGTATTTTTTAAATATTCTACATAGCATTAAAATGAAACTACGTTCAATATATTTTTGTGCATCCACGATTTGAGAATTACATTAAACTGACAAATTGCAACAGAAACATTTTACGACACAATCATTAATTTGAAAAAAGTATTTGAGACACTTCAAATTTGTAATAACAATCTAAGCATTTTAATAAATTCATCTTACAACATCCGAATTACACTGTTTTGAAGTGCTCAAATGTGCATTAAGACTTATGTATAAATGTGACGTGAGACGTGTTTTAAACATGTTTTTTTACGATAGTATAAAGTTTTTTGTCATCACATTATTATATCATATAGGCCGCAATGTCATCAGATGAACATTTATTTAATCTGGCAATGATCCAAATTGTATAAAACGTAATGTAAGAAACATGTTTCTTATCTATGTATGCCTAACATTCTTGTTGGTCTATTATTATTATAAATAGATAGAAAATGTTGCATACTAGACAGTACTAAATGTTTTAGAATAGAATGGGACGTAGAATTCAGTGGATAATTACAATTAAATTACTGCAAAATCTCGTTAAAAAAAATGAACAACAGTATATTTTTTTTTTATTTGAAATACGGCATTGCTCGAAAGATGAAACGTTTTTGTTTTTAAATAAATTATTTAGTTTTTTTAGACGAAAGGAATACTTATTTTATTTTATTAGGTAGATACAATGTACGTACCTAATAAAATAAAATAAATATTCCTCCATTTACATATATTTAAATACAATATAAATTGTAAAGTAAAATACTTTTATTATGTACAAGTATAATATATGAAGGAAAAAAAGGAAGGGGCAAGAGCTCATTGGCCATCAAAGAATTCGTCCGCATCGCTGTCAGCGGGAAAAGTGCCCAAAAGGCTGGCAGCGCTGCCATGTTGGATGGCAATGCTGATTCTTTGGCCTAAATATAGGCTAGCTCTCTGGTCATGTGAAGAGTCGAACAACCGCTTGGCCTCGAAATAATGTCTCGAAATACTCGGACCATTTAGTTCGATTTGCAAAAAGTTTATCTCAACGATTGTTTTATTTTCTTTGCAAAGTTTTCGCAACATGTAAAGTTCATATTTTCAAAACATCGAGATTATTGTATTATAATAAGTTTAATATTAACTTGATTCGCGTAAACCTTCTGGAATAAATTGTCTAAATGATGATGAAAACATAAAATAATCAGCCTATAATGTTCCCACTGCTGGGACACTCTGTGAGAGGGAGTGGGCCGTGATCCACCACGCGGGCCCAGTGCGGGTTGGTAGATGTCACATGTCTTCGAATTTTAGGTTCAAGGACGTGCCGGTTTCATCACGATGTTTGTATAATATAATTGTCAACTGCGAGCAATGCATACTTTTGTCTCGCATCTTGTAGCTATTAAGGATCGGGTAGTTGCCGTTGACCTTGGCCATACAAATACATGTTGCACTGAAGCCGCGCCGCCGCGGCCGCTCGGTTTCATAGGGAATATTTATTTTTAATAGTATTTAGAATAATTGAAACAAATCACAGAATTATAGATAATAAAAGAGTCTTTTGATACAAGCAAATATCATGAAAGTATCTTAAGTAGTTTGAAAGTAATATCGTTTTTTATGCTTTGCGTAGAAATTACTTTATTACCTGAATTTATTTCATATAGTATTTTACTACAATTATTTAAATATTCACATATAGAATTAATGTGTATGCGTTCTAGTTTAACATACATTCTTTGCAAACCTTACTTTACGTAATAACAGATTTAAAAGTCACTTAAATCATATATCTGCGCCTTAATGTAGTGTTACGATGTTTCATCCAATTACTGTATACATAATAAGCTTAACAGTTTTTCAACAAAAGTTTTTACTAATACGAGTTATGAAGAAGGGAAAAGATCGTAAAGATGTATTGTATTATATTCCCGTCTGAATATGCACTGTCTTATATGAATATAAATGAATGTGTGTGAATCTTGTTTTGTGGAGAAATAAGAAAATATATGGGGCACTTAATTTAAGCGCACATTTCAGCCAGATCGGGCCGCAGCACAATGCGTTTTCATACAAAAAAGCGCCGCTCGCCTGTAGTGTGCGATGTTTCATAAAAATACACGAAATTTCTGAAGGACGATTTTTGGAATGCGGTGCGGCCCGCCCAGTCTGCGTCAACCTTAAGTTAGCAAACAAGTAAATCGCTTAGATTAGCTAGAAAACCTATTATGGCGCAGATATATGTTATTGCCAGTGATGACCAATGGCAACGTGGTCGCTCACAATGGGCCTTATTAAAAGGCTAAAAGTCACTCAAAAGGAGGGCTATGCTTGGAGTTTCCCTACAGGATCGAATCAGAAATGAAGAGATCTGCAGGCGAACCAAGGTTGCCGACATAGCCCGAAGAATTGCCAAACTTAAGCGGCAGTGGGCAGGGTATTGCTCGCAGAACAGATGGCCGATGGAGCCGAAAGGTTCTATTTCCGCGTACCGAAAGACGTAACGTTAGAAGGCCTCCTACAAGATCAAAATAAAAATAAAAATCAAAATCAAAAGTCATTTATTCAAACTAGGCTGAGAATCAGTACTTTTCGAACGTCAAAATTACATAAGACAGTCCCCCAAAACGCCCACCTTTCACCTGGCCTTCCCTTCGCCAGGTGGACCGTTAACCTTGTGAAATCCGCTGGATGCGGGAAGCACAAAGTCAAGAGAAGGAGGAGAAGTGAAGAAGTGAAGTGGGGGAGGTCGAAGTGGCGGTGCTTGGGGAAGGCCTTATGTTCAGTAGTGGACGTCTTTTAGCTGAAATGATGATGATGATGATGATGATGATGATGATGATGATGATATGTTAGTATTTTGCTACACAAAGCCACATCTTTATGTTATATTTATAAACTTTACCTTTGTTATAATCTCTATACTGTTTTCTTGCTTTAAACATTAAACCATATTAACTTTCTTACGTATATTTTAATACCACAGCTGAAAAGCAAAACCACAATGAACTGTTTCTAACACTGAAAACTATTTTATATTATTAATTTTCTCTTGTTGTAAAATCTTAGAATATTTTAATCCATTGACATCTTGCATCATAAATTGTCATCTGTCTAAGATTTTCTTTCTCTATGCATAGCGGCCATGATAAAGCTAGTTACACACTTAATTTAAGTTATGTACTCATGTAAACCGTTTTTAATTTGGTGACTTCTAAATCTGTTATTACGCCTTCATGATAATGCAAGTAAGTTATGCAAAAAATGTATATTAAACTAGAATGCATACACATCAATTCTATATGTGAATATAGAAACGTATTGTAGTAAAATACTTTATGAAATAAATTCAGGAAGTAAAGTATACTCAAAGCCTAAAAAACGATATAACTTTCAAACTACTTATGATATCTCCGGTTTTTTTTTTGTATAAAAAGACTCTTTTATTATCTATAATTCTATCTGTGATTTGTTTCAAATATACATAGTTTCGTTACTAAAAATAAATATTCCCTATGAAACCGAACCGCGGTGCGGCGTGAACGCGAAGCGCACTTGTATGACCAAGGTCAACGGCGTTTACTCGACCCTTAATTAGGCAAAATATCAAAAATCAATCAATATCAAAAGTCATTTATTCAAACTAGGCTGAAAATCAGCACTTTTCGAACGTCAAAGTTACATAAGACAGTCCCCCAAAAATGCCCGCCCGTCACCACTTCCTAGTGCTTTAGCTGGGAAGAAGAAGTGGCGGAACAAACTCCCCAGCAGCACGTCTGTCTGTTTATATATAATATAGGTATTTATGTCTCCTTCTACCCTGAACTTATGTTACATGGTAACAGTGGCCCGATGTTATATTTTGCAGTTCCTTTGCCCCCTGTCACCCGTCACCGTATCAATTGTTCTAGGTAAGTGTATGACACTAAAGGTTATTTCGATATTTAAGAGAATGTGTTCTGAATGTTGGATACGACACAAATAGCTGACAAATATTTCACGGGTTTTCAATAATTTATCAATTACTAAATGCAATTATGAAATATCGCTCTGTAGTGCACTTGGGGGAGGGGCTTGTGGCTAAGTAATAACAGCCGCTCGGGTCGATCGTTCAGGTTAAGCTACGCTTGCCGCAGTTGGTCCGTGGATGGGTGACCATCTTTACATACCAAGACCACTCTGTGCCTCGAAATGCACGTTAAGCCGTTGGTCCCGGCTGTCATTTGTAGATCTTTGACAGTCGTTACGTGTCGTCAGAAGCTAGAAAGTCTAACAACCAGTCTTACCAAGGGGTATCGTGTTACCCAGTAACTAAGTTGTGGAGGTCAGATAGGCAGTCGCTCCATGTAAAATACTGGTATTCAGCTGTATCCGGTAAGACTGGAAGCCGACCCCAATATAGTTGGGAAAAGGCTAGGCAGATGATGATGCTCTGTAGTGCACTAAAATACTGATCATAAATTGCAATAATTACACTGAAACTGGTTTTGTAAACAAAATACTCAGTGTTACGATTAATTGCAATTCGATTAAATCAATATTTTGGTGTACAACAGGGCGATATTAGTAGGATAATATGGAATAAAGGTACATAACGATAAGTCTGTAAAAAATATACTGATGGCAAAGAAAGCACTATAGAAATTAATAATTACTCAAGTACTAATTTTAGGTGTTGCCAGAAAAAGAAAAAAAAAATGTTCTCAAATAATTAATTTCTACTATTTTATGTCGCACTGCACCTCTTAAGACGCTGACAACACCTAAACCGCGGTCACTGTCAGATTGCATAGAAAAGAAAGAGAAGCGCGATGACACAACGCTTGTAATTTATTGCAAAATATGAAGAAATTATCCATTTGCTCAAAATTGAGTTGAGTAATCGAAAATAAAAAACAACCAAGTTCTGCATGCAAATAAGACGTTTTTGTTATTAATTAAATACGTAACGTACGTTGATATTTAATACAGATATTTTGGATTAGAACTCAAGGTAAGAGGTTAGTTTAACGTTAGTTTGTATCGAGATTTTTTTTTCAAAACGTGTTTTGGTAACAACCAAGTTCTGGGAAATATGTTCAAAATTAACATTATATGTTTTCCGTTACCACAAACCTTACAGGTCCGGCAATTTTTTTTCATAAGAGAAGCCTATTTTGGTCAATTGCGTCTTGTCAGCGCCTTAAGTCAGTTTTTATTTGACTCATCATATCCGTGTCGCGCTTTATAACTAGAGGTGGTTATCTTGTTTTTAATCAACACGTTGTACTATATGATAAGAGGCGCTCGTGGCTAAGTAATAACAGCCGAACGGGTCGATCCTCCAATATGGTGAGGGGGGTAATGGCTGACCTTTGCGTTATGCTCGTGAACGGGTGCTACTTGAGGTGACTAATCGTCTTGCTGACCATGGTTTTATTATTGTTATTAGTAATTAACTGTTTATTTATTTTACTCAGATTGAGCTAGTTTATCATTTGTGACTTTGAGTTATAGCTATAGATATATGTAAGCGGGCACGCCCTTTATGCCTGGAGGCTTTTATTTAGGTATTAAGAGCTTATTTTATTTCTGTTTGAGTACAGTTTTCATTGTTTTCTTGGTATATTGGCGTGTGCTAGCTAACATTTATGGCGAGTAATTTAATTTAATGTTTTGTATTTCGTAATGTTAATTACTTTGCATATACGATTTGTATAGAATCAATGTTTTCTAACTAAACAGACAGCTGTGCTGCTGGGGAGTTTGTTGCGCCTCTTTTTCTTCCCAGCCAAAGCACTAGGTAGTGGTGAAGGGTGGGCATTATTGAGGGACTGTCTTATGTAATTTTGCCGTTCGAAAAGTGCTGATTCTCAGCCTAGTTTGAATAAATAACTTTTGATTTTGTTAAGCTACACTTGCCGAGGTTGGTACGTTGATGGGTGACCATCTTTACATACCGAGACTCCTCCGTGCCTCGGAAAGCTCGTTAAGCCGTTGATCCCGACTGTCTTTCGTCAGAAGCCCGAAAGTCTGACAAGCAGTCTTAACAAGGGGTATCGTGTTACCCAGTAACTGGGTTGTGGAGGTCAGATAGGCAGTCGCTCCGAGAAAAATACTGGTATTCAGCCGCATCTGGGTAGACTGGAAGCTGACTGTAGCATAATTGGGAAGATTTATTGTTTTTTTTATTCCACGAAACAATACAGCAAAATATTTGACAGCAATTTGTGACGTTGTCTACTTCCAGAATACACCCTCGAATAAATGAAAGAAACACTTAAAACCAAGAATAGACCTGCCTGAGCACCCCGCCCTGACCCTTTCTCAAACCAGTCCGCGCCGCTAAGCATATAGCTTTGAATTCGTCCCCAAATAATCTTAATACAATCCAGCCTATCCCTTGCTGCTCTCCTCCATCGACACCCTAAGCCGAGGTCTGTACCCCACAGGGTACATAGTCGCTTAGTTTTTAAGTTTTATGCCTGGCTGGAGGCCTTAATTTATTAGGGCACCCACAGGCAAGCCCAGTTAAGCAGCCGACAGTCTCCTAAGTTGACCTGTGAGATACCAATCATAAAAAAAACCTACCTGAGCACCAGCCTTAGTCAATTTCCCAGTTTCAAACTCCCTTTTAGTCTTCATCGTCATAGCGGCCTGCAGTTCCAGAAGCAAGGTCCCTCTGAACCTGGACCATCCTGGTTCTATTTTATCAGCTACTTCCAGTAATTCATGGCAGAGGTCCACCTTCCTCCGTATCAGAGCGTTGGGCAGCTCTGCAACAAATTGAGACAATTTAGAAGTAAGTAAGGATTCTCCAACCGAATTCACCAACGCGCACTGGGCCCGCATAGTGGATTATACCCACTCTCTCTCACAGAGAGGAGGCCTGTGTCCCAGCAGTGGGAATTTTATAGGCTGATTATGCTAAGTATTATCCAAAGAGATAAGCAGATGTGTACAATGCAATGCATCCACATTTTGCAGCTACGTTTACGTCCAAATTCCATTGTAAGTTTGGTAGTTTTTATGGGTCTGTACCCAAAGAGTGCCAACGGGACCCTATCACTAAGGCTTCATTATCTGTCCATCCGTCCCTCTGTCACAGCGCTGTATCTTTTGAACCGTAATAGGTAGACACTTGACTTCACTACAAATTTAGAAAAATTTGTACCTAATCTACCTATTGTTAAAAACTCTAACTAGTGGTACGGAATTTGACCCTTCGTGTGCGATTTCTACTCGCAAATGGCCGGTTTTTACAGTTTTGTCATTCCATAAGCGTTCGTTCGTTACGTAGATATATTTTGCACAAACATCCCTTACAAAATGTGTGAAATAAGCAACATTTAATTTTCAAACTTAAACAGTGAACACAGTAAGGTATACGGATCATTTTGAACGGATGTTATAATTGAATTAAAACTACTTTATCGCATTTCTCTACTAAAAGTATACAGTTTACATCCGTATAGACCAGAGCTAATGACTTCTTGAAATAGCATTCATCATTTGTCAGCGTTCCAATAATTTTATTGAAAGGAAAATTAGTTCGGGGATGGAATGTCGATAAAACAAGCTATTTGCTACATACATTTACTAGTATTTATTGTTTGGTCTTGTACCAAGTGACTTTAAATCGCAATCCAGACAAAAGAAGCGCAAAAGCCTTGTTCCAGTGCCACTTGTTATGTTCCGGTTTAATTATCTGTGTAGATAATTTTAAACAAATTCTATTCGTTTTTATCCGTTAAATGGATAGTTCTTATCCAGCCACGGTGAAATAGGTATCGGTATTTTTGATATAGAACTATAATAACATATAAGGGGGAAAAAAAACTTAGAAAAGTGCTCGTACTGACAAACTTTCTAATAACTGTAGGCAAACTTTAATTTACACGTGTAGTTTCCATTCTTTTTCAAATATTTTTTGGTCTTTAAATTTTTTACTTTGATGAAGTGCAAATGAGATATTGTATCTGTGTTCTTTAAATCTATGATTTTGATACCACTCTGCTTTAATTGAGGTTAAGAATACATATACTGTAAATATACGTCAATCACTGGATCTATTTTAACAACAACCGCTTACAAGTACCTGTTAAACTATATCCTTTATAGTTCCCATATATTTGTACCAGTGCCAACTTGGCTTGTATAACTAGATGGTTGCTAGGATGTAGCGTCTGGCTGTACTTCTCAATGAAATCTTCGAAATCGTTTGGAATAGTCTTGTTCAGCTTGTGAAGATCTTGCTTCAACGCATTGTTGCCCCACACCATCTGCTTGCTTAAAATACTATGTTCACATTTCTCACACTTCCATGGTGCATCTTCGTCTAATGGATTAGTCGAAATCATCATTGATCCACGATTATCAGTGGTCTGACCAAAATGATTGTTACAAACGGAACAGTATATATTTCCCAGATGAGTTCCTAATTCCGTTGGATCCTTACATCTGTCGCATTCGCAATCGAAGAATTTATTCGTCTGCAGATGCTTTCTCCTATCCAAAGTTCCCCACAAAGATTGAGTGTAGGTGGCTGTAATCAAGTCACCCTTGGATATCGGTACTGTTGCTATTATAGCTATGTGGAAATCATCTCCCAAAAATATATGTCTCGTATTAGCTTTACAACTATGGTCCATCATTGAAACTGTCAAATAAATAGCTCGCAACCGCGTAGACCCATCTGGCGACCGTACATCAAAGGAGTTTGTGTCAAATATAGACGCAACCTTCAATATAGTTTCTTCATCGAACGGCAATCCAAGCACTTGAACTATGAACGTCACTAAATTAGCCCTTAAAACTGTATACAGAGGGGTGTTTATTCTGTCTTCTAAATGAGACTCCAGATTCATAATGTTTTCGAATTGGAGTGGGTTGGAGTAAGTCATCAACAGCACTCTAAGTGGAGATATAACGCAGTAGGCTGCTTGAACTTTATTAGGACCTTGGTATTTTATATCACATTTATATTTCCTATCTGTCATGACTTTGCACTCTGGTTTGTGAACATCGGCACTTTCACACTCGGGACCACACATCGGCCAGTTGCACTTTGAACATTTGTAAAAGTCCCCGAATTCTCTTGGGTCCAGGTTTTTGCCGCATGTCAAGCAGACGGTTGGGCACGTGATTCTTGGTCCTATCACGGCAGGTTTCTCCTTGATGATCATTTCACCTTGCTGTATGTCTCTTGTGGCGACCATGTGTCGTCCTAACGTGTCTGAATATTCGATTTTGAAGGCACAGCATTTGAATTTGTGTCCTTCTCGCCATCCTAGTTTTTGATGAGGTCTGGAGCAGTAGTAGACGAGTTTGCAGCCTCCGCAGATTTGGTTTGCGGGTTGTTGGCACACTTCGCAGGTTGGCATTTCGCGAATTTTAAGGCACTGGTTATTAGGCTGCTAAGCACGCCCGCTCCGCTTGGTATCAAACACAATACTCGTTCTACATAGACATGCATAATTAACAAGACAGTAAAGATTCGGGAACAGTGCCAACAGAATAGAGTATTCATGTTGTACTCTTTGTACAAGATACGGTTGCTATGTCTGACAGTAATTATAATATAAATAAATTCTCGTTCCTCTTCTAAAATATTCAAGAACCGGTGGACGTTCGTGGAAATTTGGTTTTAAATCTTTTGATTAACAGTTTGTACCTCACACATTTAATGCATATTTGTGGTTAAATATTGTCTTCCTTTTTTTGTTGGCATAACCTAAACTTTTGCGAACTCGGATCTCAATTTGCCTCATTTACTGCCCATGAATTAGATTCATCTAAGTTTCCAAAATTGCTGTAATTTTATCAACCTCGGTCTTGCACTTCGGCAAAAAAAATACTCAGTTGCTCCAATTTTGAGTTACGACTTTAGGAAATTTTCGTTTGACTACTGAGATTGACAGCTGAAGGTATTTTTACAAGCTTTTATATTATTATTCTTCCTTTGTTAAACTTACATACATCAATCAATCTGCCTGGCCTTTTCCCAACTATGTTGGGGTCAGCTACTAGTCTAACCGGATGCCGATGGTTCCGATGGTGCCGATGGTTTGGTGGTGCCGGATGGTTTAATTTTACTTTGTTTTTGTTTTTTTTTTATGTTTCTATGAGTGTTTTTTAGTTTAGTTTAATGTGTGACCTCCTGTGCGAGTCCCAATAAATACTTTTTCTTTCTTTCTTTTATGCAGCTAAATACCAGTATTTTACATGGAGCGACTATCCATGGAGTCTATCTGGACCTCCACAACCCAGTAACTCGGTAATACGATACCCTTTGGTAAGACTGGTCGTCAGACTTTCAGGCTTCTGACGACCCCTAATGACTGTGAAAGATCCACGAATGACAGCCGGGACCTTAACGTGCTTTCCGAGGCGCGGAGGAGTCTCGGTATGTAAAGATCCCACCCATCTACGGACCAACCCCGGCAAGCATAGCTTAACCTGGTGAATCGAACCGTGCGGCTGTTATTACTTAGCCACGAGCTCCTTCAACTAGATTAAACATATATACATATTAATTACATTTTTAACATTTTTATAACAAAAAAAGTATGAAAAATAGTGGCCTATCAGCATCAGGAACAGGATTTCAAGTTGCCGGTGGTCAGGGCTATAGAGAGAGGAACCTCCTCACTATGCGTGTTGGAGTACTGCTTTCTGAATCAAGCAGTACGGCTTGAAGCGCGAACGACCTTCTTACACTTGATAAAGTCTCAAGCTTATCAAAAAAATATTAAAGTTTTTATTTACGAAAGTTTTTATTTAAGAAAGTTTTATTTAGTACTTTTTAGTTCATTAAAAGCTTGTTTAAAAAAAAAACCTTTCTTTTTAAATACTATAAGCTCTTCGTAACTTATTTTATGTGAAATGCAGTTGTTTTGATGTTTTGCTACATAAAATCATTCTATTTGGGCATTGTTGTACTCGTATCATTGAAAAACAAATGTTAGAATAGCAAAGTGGAAAAAAATCGAAGGCGTGTGCTTGAGTTATAATATCTGACGTTTCTTTCGTAGCACAAGTATAATTTTCAACGTAAAAGTTTGAGAAGATAAAAGAAACATAATGAGTACCATAAACTAGCAGCTATAGCTGCCAGTAAGCTTTTTATAGGATAGCCTGCAAGGTTAGCATAAGCATAATCAGCTTATAATTATCCCAGTGCGGGAATACAGGCCTCCTCTATCTGTGAGAGGAAGTGGGCCATAATTCACCATGCCGCGCCGGCCCAGTGCGGGATGTCACGTCTTCGAACAATTGGTTCTAGGATATGTCGGTTTCCTCACGATGTTTTCCTTCACCGTTTTGAGAGCATGGCTAAAAAGTATGAATTAGTTATAACCTAACTAATCCTAAATCATCGTTTCCATTTTCACATAAATGAAAGTATTGGTGGAATTCTCCATTTTCAAACCAAAATAACTTAAGTTTTATAAAAGTTTAGCTAAATTCAAGCAAGTAAAATGTTAATAATTAAGCGATCGATCAAGCGAACGTGTGTAACAGGTCTTAAAACAGTCTTGCATATGAAACAGCTGTTATGATGTGTAACAGAAAATTTGGCAGCGCTTCGGCTTCACAACATGCAGGCTATTCAACCGGCATGGCACTGTAAGTCATCTTTACAAAACTAGGTTAAAATCAATATATGAAGCAAGCTTTTTAATTACCTATTACAAAATTAATATCAAATATTAAGATTTTTTTAACTACTCAATTTGCTATGGAAACTTTCATGGATTTGGCAGTTGGTTGATTACGTAATCAGCCTATAATGTTCCCAATGCTGGGACACAGGCCTCCTCTCTGTGAGAGGGAGTGGGCCGTAATCCACCACGCGGTCCTAGTGCGGGTTGGTAGATGTCACATGTCATCGAATTTTTTGGTTCTAGGACATGCCGGTTTCCTCAGTATGTTTTCCTTCACCCTTTTGAGAGCAGTGGTGATGAAATAATTTACACAAAGTAAAGCGCTTGTCTGGGTTCGAACCTACGACCTACAACTCGTATGTCGCGGCCGTTACCACTGGGCCACCACTGCTCTCTTGGTTGGTTGATTGATGATTATAAAAGGCAAAGAATTTCATTAAAAATTATATGTATCCCGGGACTGAATAGTGTTTCTGTATGTAAAAGTTTTGGCCTTGTGGCCAAGTAATAACAGCCGCACGGGTCGATCCATCAGGTTAAGCTACGCTTGAAGCGGTTGGTCCGTGGATGGGTGACCATCTTTACATACCAAGACCCCTCCGTGCCTCAGAAAGCACGTTAAGCCGTTGGTCCCGGCTGTCATTTGTAGATCTTTGACTGACAGTTTTTACGGGTCGTCAGTAGCCCGAAAGTCTGACAACCAGTCTTACCAAGGAGTATCGTGTTACCCAGTAAATGGGTTGTGGAGGTCAGATAGGCAGTCGCTCCATGTAAAATACTGATATTCAGCTGCATCCTCTTAGACTAGAAGCCGACCCCAACGTAGTTGGGAAAAGGCTAGACAGATTATGATGTAAAAGTTCTAGGGTTGAAATGAAACATAATAAAACTAACCAAAACTATATTTTATTAAACTATACTTTCAAAACAATGTTTATACACACCGTATGCTTTTTTCATAAATCGTAGAATGTTTCTTTTTAGTTCATTCACATATCCGAGTGTTACGCAATGGAAAATTATACTCAGTCATAGATAGGGCGAGCGCCAGTTGCCCGTGCGCAGTTGCTTGGATTTTTTTATAAGTTTTTAGCAGAAAAAAAAAAAAACATTATTTGTGAGATATTTTTGTGACTTCGGAGTGTTTTTTTTTAATTGTATAGGACTAAAATATGACCGAAAATATGTGAGTATGTTTTTATTACGATTGAGGAGTTTATTTCTGGAGAATAGCACAGTAGTTGTGTTGAAAAAATTAATTACTAAATACTTACTTTTAAAACTGAAATAAATTATATCAGTGGTGTGTGACTGCATAGGTAAAATACTGCATGAATCGTTAAGATTATAACAAAACTGCCAAATAATTTTATTTTTGTTTTATATTATTTTATTCGGGATTCTTACAGCTACCGTACACAGTGTTCTTAAGTAATATGAAGGCCATTTACAAATTTCCACTGATAAACACTAAAAATAAAAAACTCAAGCCCTAAAACCTAAGCTACCCAAGCTATAAAGGCATTACAAAACCTAGTCATAAAATATTATCTATTAAACAAACCAGAATTGAAAACATATTATAATCACAAACATAAATCGCTAGGCGTTAGATTCGTGTCTAGATCGTAGTCTCGATTTACTGCCAATGAGACGTCATCATCATAATAGGACTTGCACCGAAATAGAAACTGTAAGAAATTGTGTTTCCACAGATTGAGAACAATGGTTTAGATTTAATTATTACAATAATTCATGCTATTCGTGCAATTGGTAAAGCTTTTAATCACAAGTTTAGATCACTAACCAAAGATAATCTCCCAAAAAAAAAAGAAAGAAAATCCAATAGGTAGGTATAAAACAGGGATCTGAAAACCATAACCTACTTGAATTAAAGTTCTCTCAGACATTATTTTTTATCTGTGGATCAAAAGATCAATTTACAATTTATAAATAGTGAGGCCCTCAATTTAGTTGGAAATTTAGTGACAGATCGGAAAGCTTACAGAACGTAAACGCATTGTTGAGTTCGTATCAGATATCATACCCATTGAAACAACCAAAAGATTTGAACGTGACGTCGTTCAAATCTTGACCTAGATTTTCAACACACAAAATCAAAATCAGCTGATCATTCCTTGAAAGAGTACAAAACCCTCAAAACTAATATTAATCTCCTCTCAATAGACTTATATCTTGAAGACGTGTATAAGGTAGCCCAAAAGAATGCGAAAGATGTTGTCTAAGAACCAACGTATAACAGATACGTTCCAAAAATAGTTCAGAGTAACCCATTTAAACGTTTGGGCCATGGAAAAGTGCAGCATTTGCCAAATATAATTTATGTTCGGACAGATAGAATGTACGGGAGAATTTATTACGCCTGTGGATGTCATGTTTTACGATTAAACGTTGCACGCTCATCTGTAAAGCTCATGTTTTTAGGTTTATTATAGACATTACTGTTTAGATCGTTAATATTTTCTAAGTGTACTCTAACCACTTATGAAAGATTATTATTTTTACTAGAAGTGAAATCTTTTTTGAAAGTGTTGATCATAATTCACTTCTAGGATAAACTTTCTACAGAAGATGCTGTAGGCTTTTTTTTTCATTTTTGGTTGGAAATTATCAAATAACTTCTCCCTCTCTGGGCGGAGAGGGAGGGTGTGTCAGACTCATACTGACTAAAACCCACCCGTAGTCCTTCCGTTGCCTGTGTTGCCAGTGGCCTCGGTAACTGCTGATGATCTCGGTAGATGCTGTAGGTTTGAGTGTAGGGTATACGTATCCGCTGAATTTTACAGAATACTGCTACCTAAACATCCAAAATCTGTAATTATATGTAAGCAATTTTTTGTCCATTTTCATAGGAGACTACGTTTTGGACCCTACAAATATATATTCTTTAAATTTGTTTTTTATTATTTGTATTATTCATAATACTTAAAATTTGCATTCGTATAGTTATTTGTAGGGTTTTCTGTTGAATCGTCGGTCTTCCTAAAAAAAATAAATAAATGGCACACAATAAAAAATTGTTTTTATCAAAATAATACTGCTGGCAACGTACGTAGATCATTACTCTCATAATTTAAACCTTGACATCAATGCAATGAAACTGAGTGCACACTGCCAACTTGTCTCCTCTGACCAATGTTTCGATTACTGGTGATTTATTCTATCCATTCTTTTACTAATTGAGTGCAATGTATCTTGTATCTTTAAGAGATTTACTTCTACCATGCCGTGCACTTTTAATGTTTGAAATGGTCTTGGTCACTGGCCTGCGTTCTTGTTGTGCGTTCATGCAAACTGACTTTTGATCGTTTTTTTTTTCTATTTCGATTCTATTTATATAGTTCATCTGCCAGTAAAAATAACACAAAAACCGTTTAAAATACGATTATGAATCTTTACTTTAAATTTACTCCTTTTTAAATGATGAAAATAACTAGGTGATATAATTTAGAGCCTCTTTTCTTTAATAATAAAATAATTATTTATATTGCAGAAATATGGGACAAGAGAATGGTGTCTCTGATTTGGCGTACATTGTAAGTTATCCATACTACATTTAGTAAGGTATACTATTCATCTGTCTTTTAAAAGAACTGAATTCAATTGAAAACAGATCAATGCAGATTGAAATAAGGCGAATCTTATTCTGAAACGCGACATCTATCGGATTATTTGCTAACTTCTTGCACGCGCCTTGGTCTCTGGTTCTCAGCTGCAGTCGTTCGAATATTTTATTGTACATAATAATGTATTTGTTCTTTTAATAGATGGCGGTCTACACAAATTCATCTCATTCTTGATAATGGATCTCACAGACCAAAAAGTGGTCTGAAAATGTTTGGGATTAGTGACTGAAATAATAGTGTTTTATTATTAGAAGAAGACATGGCAATTTGTCTTTTCACAAAGTCCTAGTATCATTCTTCATGAAACCCTCGGCAGAAGCTCAATCTCTTTAAACTAGGAATCAATGGATATTGGTACGGAAATGTAGAATGTTTAACTGTACGATTGTAAAACCAGACATACATAAAAGTATGTACCTTACTGCATACCTTGAGTTACCTTATGCAATTTTTTTTTATTCAGTCAATGGCGCCGATTCCCTTGTTCACAAACTAAACTAAATTTAAGTTCAGTGCATCTTTTTCTTTGTATTTCATTAAGAAAAGGACAGAAGATAAATTTTAGTTTAGTCCTGTCAAATTAATCAGCGCCTGTCACTACTCCATACAAGTTTAGACGTGATTAAAAACTTGCCTACTAAAATTACCTACGTCAATTTACGTCAAGCGCTGATTAATTTGACAGGTCCTCTTAGAAAAGAGGACTAGAAGGAACACTTGAGACCTGAAAATAAGAATTGGTACCTAGCTATTAAGAAGTCCTATGTATTAGTAACAATTTATAACATTAATTTAGTTTTAGATTTACTATTTTTGTTAAATTATATTTTACAAAGTACAAAGAGCAGTACGATATTTTTTGGTAATTAATGTAACAGAGTTTGCTATTTTTATTTTTATAGTGTCTTTGTCATTATCTCGGGACCCTGAGGTCCCGGACCTTTGGGAGGCGTACGAGGCCGCGAGGGGTCGAACTCGCAGAAGACCGTTACACGTTTTTTTTAATACGAGTTTATTACTAGAGACAGACAGAGAGAGAGAGAGAGAGAGAGATTTGCACTTAAAAGTTATAAAGAATAGGAGGTACCTATACGTAGTTTACTTTGCTTATCTTTAAAAAAACACAATAAATAATAATTGATACACAACAAAAGTTTCAATGTTATACTTATCCACTTTGCGAGTTAGGAATCAGAATATAATAATACATGTAGGTAGTAGGTAAGCTTGTGGCTAAGTAATAACAGCCGAACAGGTCGATCGATCGGGTTAAGCTACGCTTGCCGCGGTTCGTCCGTGGATGGGTGAACATCTTTAGATATCAAATACGCCTCCTTGTCTCAGAAAGCACGTTACGTCGTCGATCCCGGCTGTCATTCGTGGATCTTTAACAGTCGTTATGGGTCGTCAGCCCGAAAGTCTGACAACCAGTCTTGCCAAGAGGTATTGTTTTACCAAGTAAGTGGGTTGTAGAGGTCAAATAGGCTAGTTGGACTGGAAGCCGACCCCAACATTGTTGGGAAAAGGTTAAGCAGATTATGATGATAAGGTGGTAAGGTAACTTCGCAAATTCTACGACAGACATTCAATTAAGTACAAAAGTAGTCTAGAAGAAGAAATTTAGACATAATGAGGACATTAAATGAACAGCCAAGAAATAGAACTGAGAATTCGCTAAACTAATTTCCAACTCAACTTTTCCAGGCACATACATCGGAAGACCTGGGCAGATATCTCGTCGCCTCTCGAGACCTGATTCCAGGTGACCTGGTCCTGACTGAAAGGCCTCTAGTTTTTGGACCCAAGGCTATGTTAGACTCTGAAGAGATCATGCCCTGCGTTGGGTGCTATAAACCAGTCTTAACTGAGGCTGGTGAAAGATGTGCCAAGTAAGTTTTTGTTGATTTTCTAAGTCAGCTTAGTCTTGGGTTTTAGTAGGCTCACTTCGAGAAAAGTGGGAACAGAGTAGAGTGGCTTCTGTCCAGCAGGCTTAGCACGAGAACCGGAGAGAAGCGTTTTGTCGACGGAAGAGTAGACAAAATTGACGTTTCCGTGTGGACAGTTTTCTACCGAGAAATATAGACCACCGATCTATAGATCTATAAATCGACGGTTAAAAGGTAATAAGGCATAAGCGACATTTTGGTCTAAAATGGGTTATGAATGCCATCCTACTTAAAAAAGAGATAAAGTAGGATGGCATATATATATATATATATATATATATATATCATATATATATATATATATCATATATATATACATACATATATAAAAAAAATATATATATATGTCAGTAAGAGTCTGACACACCCTCCCGCTCCGCCCAAAGCGGGAGAAGTTATTTGATGATGTCCCACCCAAAAAAAAAGCCTGCAGCAGTGGGACAATAATTATAAAATATCAGTCTTGGAAATATGTGTTTGAAATCTACATATTTGTAGGCTCTGAAAGAAGAAGAAGAAGGGTTCCGTAGTTGGGATGAATTTATCCCAAAAACAAACATTGTAGTTGAAAAACATGTTCTCCCAAATACGATATATGTCACAGTCAATATTCTCCAACTGCAAATGTAAGTCGGTCGACTATTACTCGTTAACTTGGACAGCCTACTTAGCTGTGATAGTTTTCCTTTCGTTTTATGTACTACTGTCATGATTTTTTTCACAATCCAAAAACAACCATTTAGCTGGCGCGGGGGGGGACTCTTCACTCTAACAAAAAATGGCACTTTAAAGCTTAATATTACGCAAACGGATCCCTGAATCGAAAAATGGTGTAGATAGGCCTGTAATATTTTTGAACGGTCTATCCAACGATGCCCCACACCATGGTATAGACGAGAATATAATCATCCCCACATTACATGCAACGGAACTACACTAAAAATTTTTTTTCAATGTTGTTTTTGCTACTTTGTTGGCCCGTATAATATATATATACCCATGCCAAATGAAAGGTTTCTAATACTAAGCGTCTCTGAGCTAAACCAGGGATAGACAGATAGACAGACAGACGCGACGTACATGGTGAAACTATAAGGGTTCCTTGTTGACTGACGCTCTATAATATGGGACTGGAAATAACCGTTTTCAGAGTAATGGCACAGTCGACCTCATAATATTAGTTTGTCGCTTTTGAATATTATACCTTCTCGTTATGGGCCGATTCACACCTTTACCGCAGCGGCCGGCAGCGGCGACGGCAGGCAGTACCTTTAACAACAAGCACGGCGTCGCGGCACCGCGCGCTGCCCGCTCGACCTTTTCGTGCTTTTCAAGCGATACTGGTCTTTTAATGATGAAGATAAAGTTTAAAATTATTTCACACTGAAAGTGCTCGCCGCATCACTGCCGACCACTGCTTTCCCGGTGTGAATCGGCTCTAGATAACGTGCAAGTGACATTCAACCTTAGTGTGGAGAAGTAATGACGAGGTCCAATATACCTTAAAATACAATATTGATAGTAGATACATACACATACATACATAACATGACGCCTTGTTTCCCCGAAGGGTTTGGCAGAGGTTTATGTACCTGTAGTACACCCACCCACATATCGCCAGTTATGTTTAAGTCGCATGTGATAGGGGGCGAGCTTATTGCCATCAACCGGGCACAAAAAGAGTAGATGATGATAGTAGATAATTTATTATAAATATGTCAATTTTGACACTAGGCTCGCTACCTGTTAAGACGCTGATAACACTTAAACCGCGGTCACTGTCGGATTGCTATAAAAGAAAGAAAAGCGCGATGACACAACGCTTGTAATTTATTGCAAAATATGAAGCAATTATCTATTTACTCAAAATTGAGTTGAGTAATCGAAAATAAAAAAACGACCAAGTTCTGCATTCAAATAAGACGTTCTTGTTATTAATTAAATACGTAGAGTATTTTGATATTTAATGCAGATATTTTGAATTAGAACTCAAGGTAAGAGGTTAGTTTAACGTTAGTTTGTATCGAGATTTTTTTTCACAACGTGTTTTAGTAACAACAAAGTTCTGGAAAATATGTTCAAAATTAACATATATTTTTCCGCTACCACAAACTATACAGATTTGGCAATTTTTTTTCTTAAGAGAAGCCTAATTTGGTCAAATGGGTCTTGTCAGAGCCTTAAATGGGACTTAAACATAACGGTGAAATGTGGTTGTGCTAGATATATGTAGGTACACCTCTGTCTATCCCTTCGGGGAATACTGGCGTGGTGTTAATTGATAGTGTTTTTTCTTCTTAGATGCGGCTGGCCGGTCTGTTCCGGCAACTGTCCAGGTCTAAAGGACCTGAGGCATCATGCTGCGGAGTGTGAGATCCTCAGCCTGAGACCAGATTGTGTCGTCAATGATATGGCTGATTACTACCGGTATTTAATAAAACACATTGCGATAATCTTGTTTACCAGCACGTGAAGCATGACCAATTTTATCTCTACTCTACTAAGAATAGACATATAAAATAACATTTCTTGATATTTGACACCGCGTCGTAAAAATCTTTCTACACAATCAGTAATTTTGTCTTTAATTTCTTCCAGTTTTACGGTGGTCATAGTACGCATAAAGTTGGTAAAATGGTCCACAGTCAAAAACATCACTGTCAACCGTTAATGCCATACAATTAATGACTTCTGCTGATTCATTAATTTTGTCGGTTTCAGGCATGATGCTCTACTCCCATTGAGGTGTATTCTACTGCAGAAGACAGATCCTGAGGGTTGGAAGAAATTGCTGGACATGCAGTCACACATGGAATGTCGGACACCTGGCACCGAGGCCTATGAGTACGTTTATTGATCTATTTATCTGTATATACTTTATTGTACACCACAAAAATATGTTATGCGGGTTATTGTTTTTATTTTTTATCTCAGTTAGTTTTAATCTTGGTCTGGTAGTTTGAGTTATTTAAGCGCCCTACTCAAATGTCGTTTCTTTGTTATTGTTCGTCAAATCGTTGAGCTCCTTAAGTTCGGAGTTGAGCTGCACGATTACTGACAAATGCGTGCACTGACTGGATAGGTCCACTCAATCTGTGTGGTTCTTTCCTCCATTTCAGACACCAATCTACATGGTCTTCACATGATCTGACCAAGATTATGTCTGGATTTTAAAAGAGACTGTGACTTCTGAGTTTGTTTCGGCCTTTCTTCTCAGAGTAGTCAGATAGGAAACGCCGAGCTCATCTAGTTTTTTTTTTAATATGTTTGACGTGTAAAAGTCTTTGTACAAACCTACTTACAGAAAATCAAATCAAATCAAATCAAACCAAATAATTTAATTTTGCCGACATGGGTAGGGGTACAGATGATATACAAGTTTTGATAGTGTTCTCCATGCTCTGCCGTCACAAGGGCATGCAAAATTTACACATAAATTACATTATAATATCAAAAATACAAAATTATTAAATTAGAAAATCATTTTATCTTTCAAGGTCAAGAAGTATCTGTAGTCAATAATTAAATAAATGTCATATTAAATAGTGAAAATAAAAGTCCTAGATAAATAATAATTGTAAGTTACAATTGTCATTTCTATTATTGAATAACTGATCTCTGACTTTTAGAAAATAAAATCATTTCATTTAATTTCATCTTACATAACAAAAAATAAATCAAACACTACAAAATATACAATGGGCGGCTTTATCGCTTTCTGCGGTCTCTTCCAGGCAACTTTGGAATAGACAGCGATTTGCCTGGACATAAATGGCTGTCGTTGTCGTTAATAATCGATTATGGATAATTTTACAATAATAATCAATCAATAAATACACTAAAGCCAATGAAACGAAATAAATTTCATGCTTTTTGGGTTAAAAACTTTAACTTAATTGCGTATGGTTCAGTTTCCATTGCAACTAAAATTATTTTATGACGTTTAGCGATCGTTTTTCATTCAAAAATATACTTTGATTACTTGTGTTTAAAGTTGATATTTGTATCTGTTGCAATTTTATGTATTTATCTCGTATGGTTGGCCTGAATACAGTTGAATTGAAGCCTGGACTGAAACTCTTTAAGTCACTTTTGTCAACGTATAAGGGATAATAGATATCTTGCGTATATCTGGGCGTATAATAGATATCTTGTTTCTCCCAAAATGAAACCCAAACAAAAGGAATATATAAAAAAATGAAACGAGTAATTTAAAGTTATTTTCTCTTTACAGTGAGGCGAATGAATTTATTGTCCAATACCTCATGAACAACTTCATCAGCCAAATTGGAGAAAAACAAAAAACAGCACACGAATTCACTCCTAAATTACTTCATACAATTTGTGGAATTATTGATACCAACGCTTTAGAGATACGTCTGCCACAAGGAGCTGAACTCAATGCTTTATATGCTGATACCTGCAAAATGGAGCACAGCTGTATGCCAAATACGAAGCACACTTTCACTCTTACTCCAAAAGATAGAAAAGATTTTTGTAAAATAATAATAAAAGCCGTAGTTCCAATAGTAAAGGACTACCATATATCGACTATGTACAGCCACGCTTTATGGGGGACTCAAGCAAGAAGACAGCACTTAATGGACACGAAGTTCTTCGCATGTAAATGCCTAAGATGCACTGATCCGACTGAACTTGGGACATATTTAAGTGCAATGAAATGCTTAGGTGATGGAATCAACCCTTGTGATGGCATCCATCTTCCAGAAGATCCTTTAAATGATGAAACAGATTGGTCTTGTAGCAAATGTCCAGCCAAAGTGAGTAATTCACAAGTGAATATGGTTATATCTCAAATGGGAGAAGACGTGGAGAACGTACTTATGATGGGAGGATCTGTGACAGTACTAGAGAACGTTCTCAGCAGATTATCAATCTTTCTTCATCCTAATCATTACCACATGTATACAATAAAGCATTCTCTAGTACAATTGTATGGAAGACAGCAGGGTTATACGTCACGAGAAATTCTTGATAAGAAAATTAAAATGTGTAAAGAACTCATAGGAATAACGAAGATTTTAGATCCAGGCAATGCTAGACTAAGCTTGTATAATAGTGTGTTACAACATGAATTACATTCTGCTTTGGTTATGAAGTTCAGAACTGCCAAAAAAGGGGAAGATTTTACACCTTTGCTCACTGAAGCAAAACTGGCAATAGAAGATGCATTAAATTCTCTAAAAGATGATACGGAAGAAATATCTGGAAAGAAGCTAGAATCTGTTATTGAAGTCAGTAAAAGAGAATTCGAGAAGTTCTGTAAACAGAAGAAATTTGTTGTTTAATTGTACTTTTAATAAATTATTTATTTGTTTTTGTTAGGTCTTTTATTTCATTGGCCATACAGAGGCCAATTAAACTAGCGACTGTTGAAACTAGCGACCCATCCCTGCTGCGCCCGGATTTTACGACTGGGTAAAACATCGAGATTTTTTTATTGTATGTTTGTTTAATATTAATGCATTATACACATAAATCTTTCGTAATCATTTCTCTAAATGTAGTCTGCAAGCGTTTTCCGACAGTCATTTCTCCTTTCGACTGATCACCGACAGGACGTTTCGTTTTTGAGAGATTCGTCGATAGAACGAATAGTCGATGTCGATGGTCGAAAGTGACGCATATGAAAGGTTCTGTCGGCGAAATGTCCATAGGTGAAACGTTCTATCGACGAATCTCTCAAAAATGAAACGTCCTGTCGGTGATCAGTCCAAAGGAGAAATAAGTGTCGGAGAACGCTTGCAGACTCCTCTAATGATGTTAGAAACCGCTTCAAAATCTGTTGCGTAGTTTAAAACATTAACGCGGTCACACAGACGAAAAGCGACATTAATTTATAATATGACATCTACGAACCCGCACTGGGCCCGCGTGGTGGATTACGGTCCGCTCCCTCTCACAGAGAGGAGGCCGGTGTCCCAGCAGTGGGAACATTATAGGCTGATTATGAAAGACATAGATATAGAAGATGTATATATATAAGTAAATATAGAAGAAAATAACGTATGCATTATTATGCATGTTTATCATGACATACATCATTACCTTCAAAATAATCTAAGAATATGGAAATGGCATGACGGACTCGCATGTTCACCTCTGTAATTGTTATACTCAACTTCGATCTATTGAGAGTTACACAATGAAAAGCTGTACTCAGTCCTTCGAAGACCGAGTGACAGTTGCCTGTGCGCATTGGCTTTGAATTTCAGTCAAGAAATAAACTATTGCATGCAGAAAGGTCATAAAATTCCTTTTTGGAATTTCTAGTTGTAAAAATAGTGTAGTTGTAATTTTAAACTACGTATTATAAATTGGAGTGCTTTAATTTAAAGTGATAACATAAGCCTATAAAACATTTATGAATCAATGTAAGTACACAACTTGTTTTTTTTTATTGCGGTATCGGTATCGGTATCGGTCTGCCCTTGACAACGATTTCGCTTGATGGAAAGTTTGATTTTCATGATTCACAGCTTTCATCAAAACTAGGTTAGCTAGAAAGTCTAGCAATACTTAATGTACTGCCAATCTGCCGTCACCCGAAAATTTGGGCTAATTAGATACAAGAATAGAAACTTCAAATTTTGTGTAGTTAATTTTTGTTACAGACCTTGTTAATTATTGTTCTTGATTGTGGTTTTCACCAGTTGCTCATTAGTTTTAATTATTTTTTTTACTTCAAGTATGTCTCTGTGATAAGCGTGTACACCTACCCCCTTTTTGTCATGATCTTTACCTCCTACATTTAACATTTAATCGTGTTAACTAGCCCCCAAAATTATTTTTTATTTGGATTTTTGACATTGTGTTAAATTAATATTCCAGTACGAGTATTCCTGTTAAACAAATTGCTAAATATTGATAAAATTACTGGGATCCTTAGTTAATATTTGATCATGACAAAATAGTGCAACAGGTGAAAAATCGGTTATCGAACCGACGAGCCCTGTATCGCCAGTCCGCTCCTTCACATGTTGAGTTATTGGTGTTTAAACTATTAAAATTCAGATTTAGATGACAGGCACGTAAGACAAGAAGACAGACACATTTTACATGACAGCATGAGGTATTTTCTTTAGGTTAAGAGTGACCCCGCGGGCAGTAGCTTGTCTGGAAAGCTTTTTCGAGGAAGTGAGTTATTTGACTAAGTAAACCGAGCCTTACGCTAAAAGTTTTGTTGTAATGCTTTCCAAGATGAAAACTCAACACCCATGATGTATAAGCACTACACCGAATTACAATCGCTTGAACGGCAGCCGTTCACCATTCTTCCTATTAAACTCCATACTCCAGTGTACACTTATAAGCCTCGTAACGGCATCACCTTGGACCAGAATCAGAATGATTAAATGAGACGAGGTGATACAGATTCGATGCAGTGCTTATTAGTGTGCTATGAGCTTAATTTGAAACCATATCCAAGTCAAATTTATATAAAATGCAGTGTGGTAATTTTAACACCTCTCTCCAACGCCTTGTTGATTTCGTTTTCACTATCAAAATAGATTTACGTGACAGTCAGTGCTCCAACTGAATTACTTTCGCGTTGGAATCAACTAACCGAGCGCAATAGAGCATTATTTAGATTGTTAAGAAGACACGTTGACTGATGTTGTTCAGTCTGGCTGAATGCCAAGAACAACGGTTTATATGAAGTTGGATCGTATTGAGATTATGCAATTTGTTTGGTTTAGAATTATGTCAAGTGATCTCAGAGTATACGCAGTTCAAAAACAGACTTCCTAAATTCTGATGCTCAATTTGACTTCTTGAAGAATATCTATTCATATTAAACGACATCATTATTATCATCAATTCAGCCGAAAGCCGTCATCTGCTGGACTTGGAAGAGGCCTATGTCCGGCCTATGTCATTCATTGAGCGGTTCTGTGCTTCTCGCATCCAGCGGGCAGATGTATAGACATAACATGTCTATACAAGATAAATTATAATTCTCTTGTTAACTGGGGCACCTAGATATCCTTAATAATAAGTAATAAGTCTCGACCAATAATACTGTGGAGGCATCTACATCGCCACATGCGAACTACGCAACCCACTGACGTCACGCAAAATCCTGCAACGCGCAAGCAGAGTTTACCGCGCAACTAGCAAATACACAACATCCTGACTTCAACCGTCAAGCAGTTGCCCACCAGACACGACACCCGCCCTGGTCGCAGGATCCTCCCTTTTCTATGGAGGGTGGGTGAACTTAACATCTTCCATGCCGCTATATTGGTGACCCCGAATGGATATAGACACAGCCTTCGAGCAGCTAGTTCAGCGTGACGTCATCATAAAGGAGAATACATCTTTAACACCAAAGATAGCACTAACAGCCCTTACACCGAGAAGGGATGACTTACGAAGTAACCGATAGAACAACTTATAAAATGATGAACAGCACCCTAAATGCAATTATCAAGCACAATCTGAATGATTTTGATGGACATTACTAATCCATTGCTTCATATTTTGGAAAAAATTGTCTGCTCGATAACGTAATTAACACAATGAATGTTGTTGAACTGTCAAAATAAAACGCAATTAACCTGCTGGCTAAGGCAATATTCTTGCAACCAGTGCAATCTATCAATAAGCTCATATAGGCATAGTACCTACATCTTATAAATTATGCTATAGTTAGTTAGTTATTTTTATTTATAGCTGTAATTTTTATGGTGTACATAATAAAGAGTATTCTATCTATCTATCTATCTATCTATCTATCTATCTATGAGCACTTATATCCCAATGTTACCTGCTTTTGATGAAAAATATAACCTTACCTCACAATGGGTTATGATCTATTACTATCCAAGTTAACGTTTACTTACTCGTAGGGAATTTGTGTTTTAAGGAATATTTTCTATTTTTCAGAAATATGGATCAAGAAAATGGTAACAGTGAACTGGCATATCATTTAGTAAGTAGTATCTGATATAAATAATTATTACTTACTTATTTAAAACCCTTTCGAAAAGGAGAAACTATCAAGTCTATTACCAAAAACAGACAGACGTGCTGCTGGGGAGTTTGTTCCACCACTTCTTCTTCCCAGCTAAAGCACTAGGAAGTGTTGACGGGCGGGCATTTTTGGGGGACTTTCTTATGTAACTTTGACGTTCGAAAAGTGCTGATTTTCAGCCTAGTTTGAATAAATGACTTTGATTTTGATTGATTTTGAATGTTGTAGCTGAAAAAAAAGTAACTATAACAAAAAGCCCAGATGCGACATCATTTGGTCTGTCTGTAAACTTTCAGCAACCTTCCGCGTCGTGTTCCTTTGTTTTAGTTTTAGTTACTCATGTCGTTCACAGATGTCGTTAAACAATATGTCGTGCGGACACAAGATGGCGCTTCTGGTTTTAAAATCTTTAATACCGGTTGGATATTGGTGGTGGTTAATGTAATGAATAGAAGAAGCCTTAAAGATATAATATTAAAGTTTTTTTTTTTAATAGATGGCTTTTGGAGAACTTGCTACCTATTATTGTCAAATGGAAGAATAAGGACCAACACCATTCTATTTCTTACCGTCTATCTATCAGGCATGGTCAAAATAATAAGCAATATTCTTAGAGAAAAATGATCATAAACAATGTTCTAAAACAAGAATCATTAAAAGACTTATGTTACCAACGATAATACATTAATCTTCAATAAGTAGTACCTGAGCGGAGCGGTGGTGGCCTAGTGGTAACGGCCGCGACTTACGAATTGTAGGTCGTGGGTTCGAACCCAGACAGGCGCTTTACTTTGTGTAAATTATTTCATCACCACTGCTCTCAAAACGGTGAAGGAAAACATCGTGAGGAAACCGGCATGTCCTTGAACCAAAAATTCGAAGACATGTGACATCTACCAACCCGCACTGGGCCCGCGTGGTGGATTACGGCCCCCTCCCTCTCACAGAGAGGAGGCCTGTGTCCCAGCTGTGGCAACATTATAGGCTGATTATGTATGTGTGATTATGTAAGTAGTACCTATACTTTAATTTAAAGTCTTCTATTGTTTTCTTTATTGCAGGTTCAAACATCGGATGACCTAGGCAGGCATCTGGTCGCCTCCCGAGACTTAAATCCAGGGGATATAGTTCTGACCGAAAGACCTCTAGTATTCGGACCCAAGGCTATGTTGGACCCTGAAGTGACTATGCCTTGCGTTGGCTGCTACAAACCAGTTTTTACTGAAACTGGTGAAAGATGCGTTAGGTAAGATTTCAACGAATTATTATACTCATAATTATTAATAATAATAATAATAATAAGCCTCTCCACTCCTCAAGCACCTCAGGAAGTGTTGCCCCCTTGTTACTACGTCACTATGTGCTAGCGGCCGTTTTCGGGGGCCCATTATTGAGTGTGCAAGTCACCCACTGCCATTTTATCGGTGTATTTTATATAAAGCATTGGTCAGGTAGGGGCCATAGCCTTTCTATAGTCTTAGGAAACCGATCCACTATAGCCTCCCAAACCCATAGCCCAATATGTTTTGGTCCCATGTTCTGCAATAGTCCTGCATCAACCGGGGGTTGTCCTTGGGTGCACCATCATAGAGAAAACAGGGATAATCGTCGGTTGGTGCCTCATTCCATTACAATTGTCCAAGGGGCCTCTGCGAGTTGGCCTCGGCCCCTCGTATGCCTTCCAAAGGTCCGGAACCCCATGGTTCCGAGACATGTAAAGAAAATTGTAATAATAATAATACATCGTTTATTAACCGAATAAAATATTCTTATATTTCTTTGAAAGTAATACAAAAATAACTACTCCTAAAGTTATTGCTACAAAAGGAAACATAAGTGGGTAAAACATACAGCTTGTGGACTCCACACTAGGTCGAGTCAGTCTCGTGGAGCCTTTCAGAGCTCTAAACAATTTGAGACTCCGGGATTACTGTACAGATATGCGACGATGTCAATCCCATCGTGCTTTTACAAATAACAACTTACTGCAAAACTAAGATAACTAATCTTAGTCACGCAAAACTTAAGTTAATCTAATTTCTTATCTAAATAAGTATACGTATAATATTTTTGCTGCTTCAGAAGTGGGATTAGTCAAAATACATCCATGCGTCCATTATCGACAATTTTATATATTTTTATATATTTTTTTATTTGACATAAAAAGTACACAGATACAAGGAAAACTTAATTTAAGCGTGAATTTCCACGCTTAAATTAAGCATTAACCATACACATATCATCATACAACAAACACACACACACACACATCATACATCATCATACAAAATAAATGATTAATGACCCCCATGCTGGGAAAAACCTGTGTTCATACATCCCTCCATTATGCTTAAAATAGTTACTTACAAATTAGTAATGAGCAGTTTTGTAAAACAAAAGCCTAATACAAATAATTGTGAGGATAAGAAACGGGGGAAAGGAAGCAAATGAGGTTTAAATAAATAAATAACAAGTAAAAGGGAGTATCATATGTGTTGTTTGTGGGAGTGGGTGTGAGTTTGTGGGAGTGGGGGTGTGTTTTTAGGAGTGTGAGTGTGTATGTGTGAGTGGCTGCCTGATTTGTTTAAGTTACGGTTTGAGTAATTCTTCCGTGTCGTCATAATTTAGGGTGAGCAGATATTGTTTTGTTAGTATATCGGAAACATTCCACCAACACATGCCATGCAACCTCTATTTTTTTCTCACACCTCACAGTTAGATTCCGGGGTTGATACTATTGTTATTGATTTATTAATTAAAATACAAAATCGTTAATTAGATCATTTATTACTTTCTCAGATGCGGCTGGCCAGTTTGTTCCGGCAACTGTCCAGGTCTAAAAGATCCGAGGCATCATGCTGCGGAGTGTGAGATCCTCAGCTTGAGACCACAATGTGTCTTGAAAGACATGGCTGATTACTACAGGTAAAATATTTTATTTTATCTGTGCAAAATAGATACAGTCAAGAAATAAACATTATGCATTGAGCATATAAACTAGAATACTGTACAAACAGGCATTATTTGTTTTAAATTATGTATTAACGTCAGAATGACAACGTGTTTTTAGGTTTTACGCTGATGTTACGGGGTGACGTTATCGCTCAGCGATAAAGCCCTTAAAAAAACATCTAACCTTTAGGTCAGGGATTCCCAAAGTGGATGATATCGATCCCTTGGGGTCGAAAGGTGTCGAAATAAACGGGGGTCAACGAGGTTTAACAAATAAACCTTATTAATTAACACAATTTCTTATTTGAAACTTTCAAGTTACTGTATAAGTTATGTTACGTGTACCAACTTGTTATAAGAATGAAAAGGGGTCTCTTGCCCAAAATAGTTGAGGAATCCCTGCTTTAGGTGCTTAATAAAATATCTAATAAGATGCAAGTATTTAACCCTTAAGTCCTAAAGGTTAATTTAATCACCTTATTATTTTTCCGACTTAGATTAAGTCATAGTCAAAGAATAAAAAGTACAGTTCGACAACGTGATATGTGCCCGATATGTGGGAAAGGAATTTGCTTAAAATATGCTTGACTGGCGACTCTACCTACTATAAAGCTACCATTTACTGGGTACCTAAGTCTTTCATTGACTTGAATGTGCCCTGGCGGCTGGGAGTATATCATGCTCACTCTAATGTCTCGCTTTAGGTGGCGCGTGTGTTGGATCATTTAGCTCCCTTCAAAATGGTTGAGCTGAATGGTGCTGATTCATGCGTCATATTCGTGAACGGGTGCCGTCAATTAGGACTGGTCATCTATTAGCTGCTTCGGCTTATTTTAAATTATTTCATTTTGAAATTGTGTTATTTTTGTTTATGTTGCTACTATTGACGCGTTTTTATTACATCGTCCTCACATTTAGTTATAAATTCAACATTATTTATAGTAAACTTTATGTAACAATATAATTTAAAAGAGTGTCCATGGAGTTTCCTGCCCGTTCTTCTCCATAGGTACCTACTACGCTTTGGAATGGGCAACTGGCTTCATATGTACTTCTGACCGACTCCTTGACAATTCAAAAGTGCCTGTAAATGGTTTAATTGAAATAAATGGTTTGAGTTTGAGTTTGAAAAAGTCTATTTAGCATCTCTGTCATTTTCAGACACGATGCTCTTATGCCATTGAGGTGCGCGCTACTCCAGAAGACATATCCTGAAGGTTGGAAACAGTTGCTGGATTTGCAGTCACACATGGAATGTCGGACACCTGGCACCGAGGCTTATGAGTACGTAAATTTATGAATTGAAAGTTATTTAGACAAAAAAGAGAAAACCAGTCTTGAAATTGTATCGGCGAAATAGTCTGCATTCACTTGTAGGAAAAGCTTCATAATAATTAATAGTCTCCAGACTGAATTGCGGACATGGCGACCAATCTCAATGGAGACCAGCCTTCGGCGCGGGAGATATTATAGCGCACATGTGTGTGTGCGAGACACAGGTGCATTCTCTCTTCCCTCACTCTCATAGTACGATGGGACGGCAATCCAACACGACCGAAGGGAGATCAGGCGCAGGGTCAACGGCTTAACGCGCTTTCCGTGGCACGGAGGTATAAACCACCAACTTCCAAACTCCGGGCTGTTACTAAGAAATGCCTCATGGAAAAACCCAATAACACTTTGCCAAATCGAATCGATCCCAGGACTCTTTGCTCAGTCGCGCTTGCAAACACGAGACCAATGCAGAAAAAGCTTGAAAAACCAATATCAATTATCATAGTCCTATCGCCTTTATCCAAAGTTTTAGGGGTCGGCACAGCACGTATTTTTTTTTAGGTACAACTTTAAAGTAATATCATAAAAAAAATTGAAACACTATAACCTACGTCACAACTTTTATAATAATATAGTGTTGTGTGTGTTGTTACTTAAAATCAATGGGTTTATATTCCTCAAAATAAACTGAGATGTTAAAATAAAAAAAAATACTTTAGAAATTTACCTATTTCAGTAGAATTTCAGCTCAAACACTTATTTAACAGGAAGTTTAATCTGGACCTTTTCTAAGAAGCATTTTATTTAAATCTACTTCAAACGGATACTATTTAATCAGCGAGAAAGACTTGCTTTTTTAATAGAATTGTTTAAGGAATAAATAAATAAAGTGAACGTGGAGCCTGAAATTGTTTTATTTTTAGCATTCGTTAACAGTTTATTTAAAATGATCAAAATTTCACACCGTAGTCATTGTTTCTTACACTGTCACCTATATGATATCTTCATTCACAAGTTAATGAAAAATAATCTTTAGTTGGAATAAAAAAAATTAGATGTTTACTATTATTTACTCGGAATATAACAAACACTGTCTAAGTCTAACAAGAATTTAGGTAAACAGAACATGAATTCTCAACTAAATACAGAACTCCAAAAACTTTGGAAGTAATTAAGTCTCGGATAGAATATTTCAATTTGAAATTAAGTCTTTATAACATCATAAAACTAATTCCCTCTTTGTAATTCCAGTGAGGCCAACGAATTCATCGTGGAATATCTAATTAACAACTTTATAAAAAAGATGGATGCAAATTTAAAATTATCGTACGAAATACCTTCGGAATTACTTCATAGATTTTGCGGAATTATCGACACAAACGCTTTAGAAATTCGCCTGCCACAGGGAACGGAGCTCAGTGCTTTGTACGCTGTCACTTGCAAAATGGAGCACAGCTGTATCCCGAACACAAAGCACACTTCTTTTGCTTTCTCGCCAAACGACAGGAACGATTTGTATGAAATAACCATCAAAGCTGTAGTTCCTATACTGAAAAACCACCACATATCAACAATGTACAGTCATGCATTATGGGGAACTCAAGCTAGAAGACAACATTTGAAAGATTCGAAATACTTCGCATGTAAATGTCCAAGATGTAGCGATCCTACTGAACATGGAACTTACCTGAGTGCGATGAAATGTTTAGGTGATGAGAATAACACTTGCGATGGAATTCACCTGCCAGTAAATCCATTGGATGACGAAACTGAATGGAATTGTAGCAAATGTTCAGTTAAAGTACACAATTCTCAAGTCAACATGGTTATGTCTCAAATGGGAGAAGACGTGGAAAATGTTCTCATGATGGATAGTTCTGTGGCAGTGTTAGAGAATCTCCTTTGTAGATTATCAACATTTTTACATCCGAATCATTATTATATGTACTCGTTAAAGCACTCCTTAGTACAGCTGTATGGGAGAGAGCAAGGGTACACCAAACTAGATATTCTTGATAAGAAAATCAAAATGTGTAAAGAACTTATAGCTATCACAAAGGCTTTAGATCCAGGCAATGCTAGACTTAGTTTATATAATACTGTTTTGCAGAACGAATTACATTCAGCTTTGGTAATGAAGTGTAAGCATAAAGACATTAAAAAGGTTGAGGATATTAAATCACTACTAACTGAAGCTAAACTTGCAGTAGAAGATGCCATAAAATCGTTGAAAGATGATTTGGAAGAAATATCTGGAAAGAAACTTCTGTCTGTATTAGAAGACAGTAAGAGGGAATTCGATCGGTTTTGCAAACAAAAGAAATTGATTATTTAACTATTATTTATTTATTTGAAGTTATTTTCTTAATTATCTTTAACATTTATATCACAGTGTTTTCTTTGACGTTAGTATATTACAGTTTTTATTTAAAATATTGTTTTCACAATAAACATTAAATTATGATCTTTTTATTTTTAAATTTTGCTGTTGAGCTACTTACCTACGACATTTTTCTTAACCCCAACCGAAAAACACAGCCAAAAAACTAATATTTATGATAAATATATAGCATTCATTAAAAAAAACTAGAAATTCAGTTACTTAAATCTAAACCATTTCTTGCCATTTATTTCTTAAATCTAAACCATTTCTTGCCATTTATTTATTCTCTACCTAGAGGTAGAGAATAAATAAATGGCAAGAAATGGTTTTATGGTATTCTCTACCTCTAGGTAGAGAATAAATAAATGGCAAGAAATGGTTTAGATTTAAGTGGGTACTGACTGGTCAGAAAATCGCAAGCATTATACTTCAATGTGCCATAATACTAGTTTTTCTAAATACATTGTAAACAAACGAATAACATCAATCGCGTCACTACTGAAAGCTCTGCTGATCCTTTGTA
Organism: Atethmia centrago; assembly: GCA_905333075.3. Taxonomy (NCBI): domain Eukaryota; kingdom Metazoa; phylum Arthropoda; class Insecta; order Lepidoptera; family Noctuidae; genus Atethmia; species Atethmia centrago. Next base: position 22,297,751 of record HG995386.1, read on the forward strand.
CTGGATTCACATCCAGAAATCAGCTACAGCTATTTCCTTTACATTACCAATAACATTGCTTTCGATAACATCACCCAAAGAAGCTACTAAAACTTGGATACCAGCTTAGTCCACCTCTCGCTTTATCACCGTTGATACTTTGTACTATCCAGTCTGTATATCTGGATATTCTGGTGTATACTCCTGGCATCTTGGGTCTTGCGCAGCCGCTGCCAGTTGAGACGACTCCTACTACCATGACGTGACGTCTGTTATCTCTGATCATGAGAGGACCACCGCTATCAGCCTGTGGACAAATTATCAAATTAGTTTGGTAATGACATTTTTAGCTAAAGCGATAATTGCTGAAATTGAGTTCCATTCCTTGTGATTTTAGTATCCCGTCTTTATTATGCCGCGAACGGGACACTAAAATCTTACTATTTTTATGAGTGTATACAGTAGAGCATAAATCCGAATTTCTGGAAACAATGGATTATGGTGTGGAGAATTTATTTCCGGATGAAAAACGCTGACACGGAAAGTTTTAACATTCGAATGTTAAAACTTTTCTTATCAGCGTTTTTCATAACAGAATCAATAATAGCAAATTGTCGACAATTTGATTGATTTATTGATTTGATAGATTCTGTTTTGTAAGATAAATATTATTTATTATAGATAAATATTAATTTTCTCAATGCGTGTGCTTTTATTTTCTGTTGTCAATCGCGTGCTTTTGAACGTTCAGTAGAGTTATTTTGTGGAGTTCACTACAAACCTCACTCAAGTATCCGCCCCACAAATTAAAATCAAACCGATCTGCTTTATGGTTTCTCACCTCAAAACCGTTCGTGTTACGAAGTTATTCATATAGAGTAACACTACAGATTTGCGATCAGTGTATTTTCTAGGGCACAGATTACCACTGCTCTACTGGTATTACGTGATACTAAGATACTCACCCAGCAGGAATCACGTCCTCCAAATTCATGGCCCGCGCACATTTGAGTAGGTATAACCTTGACCTTACTGCCCTGAGACTTATACCAGCTGTTGCACTCATCATTGGTTACTACTATGACTTCTGTCTTCTGTAAGATGTTGGGTCTTGCGCCTAGGAGAAGATGGAGTTATTCATATCGTTCTTGGTTATATTGCAAATCATACACGGAACTGGTACAAGACAGTAGGCAGAGTAGACCTCGCAGAGTGGACTCGCTACCTTTAACAGTGGCATAAAGTTTTTTTTATTTTAGTACTTCCGCTATGGTCCATCATCCGTCTTCACAGTGACTAGTGTCCAGTCGATTTTCCACACTCCAATCCAGAGTACTGTGCGATCCATCGAACAAATTAGGTCGCTGGTTCAGATCCGGCTCGAAGGACCAATTCGTGCGATGGGTCGCAGAAGTTGATCGAAGACGGACAGTGGACCATGTTTGTATTTAAATAAAAATATTATATTCCACTGTCAAAGATAGCGAGTACTGAGCGTCTACTCTGCCTGTTTTGTACGACATCTGAGTATTTAAGTATACAATTAACTATCGTCTGCTTAGAACAAATGATCATAAAGTTCTTGGTTAAGTTAAGACGTAATCGCCGCAGGCCAATACGAAGATGGCGGGACGAGCTTGATTCCTACCGAAAGTTCTCGCAAAAGGCAGAATTTTGTGGAATAGAGAGAAGGAGGCCTTTGCCCTGCAGCAACAAGCTGACATTACAAGCTAGTTAGATTTGATTAGTTACATCACCCAGCTTATAATTAATTACATTAATATTTAACGTCATATCAGTTTCCAAAAATAGATACGTTGTATTTTTTATGTTATTGGGTGACTTATACTCTGGCGCCCATCTTATGGTAAGTGTTTAATGCTGCTATGAAAATCTGCAACGTTAGAGGCTCCAGAGGTGCGTTACCATCTCAAAGATAAATCTGAAATATCTCTTGTGCCTGTGATTACTTCAGCACCAATAACCCTTCAAACCAAAACACCATAACGTTATTTGGTGGTAGAAATAGGAAGTACTTATCCAGACGAGCAATTTTTTCTAATAAGTTTTTTAAATACCTTATTATACCTTTACCTTTCGATAGTTTTGCTTTCTCACCTTTCTGCCTATCCTCATCTGTGAAACCCCATCCAGCAACAGTTGCTGACGTGCCACTGAAGTCTTGAGCCGGAGAGTTTGGAAGGCAGGCTGGTTGCAGACCAGTTGACCACCTCAGTTGCCGTGCAGTTTTAAGAAGAGCCACATCATTTGACTTTCTGTTGCATCTGGTGGTGATCATAAATGTATTTAGATAATTATTGTGAACTGAGAGGAAGGACACAACTCAGTTTGCTACATTGGACTAGCTGATAAACAATACGGATATAGCGCGTAGGCTAAAGAGAACTAAACCGTTTGAGTTAGTGTAGTGTATAAATAGTGAACAGAGTGTTTTAATTATTAATTATCAGACTCTAAGAAAGTGCTACGGAGTTGTGTGAAATTGCAAATTGATACTATTCTTAGATTATAAAGTAATCTATCACGTAAAATAATAAGTTAAGTTATTCGTTCGAAATATTGTTTTTTTTTGTTTATTTTTGGCTAGTCTGTCTATCCACCGTACAAAAAATTGATTGTAGTCTCATTTCCTACAAAATGTATGAAAATAGTTTTATGCAATTTCTGACTTTTCTAGTACTCAAACCTGAGTTTGTCCAATAGAGTTTTTGATCCATTTATGAAACAGGATCGATAGGCATCAAAAAATTTGTTTATGAAAACTGCCCATTTTCTTGCTGACTTACTTACTTTTTTTTATCTGTGAATGTAGATCATAATATCTCAAAGACAATTTTCTTATACCGACAAAGGTTAAGGTAACTGCGCTTTACTGCCCCCATCTCAAAAATCCACCCTATTTATACTGTCTTATCGCAGAAAATAGACAAGCACTGGATGGAAAAGATCATAATTACAGATAAACATAATATAACATCACGCCTAAAATTCCCCGAAGGGGTAGGCAGAGGTGTAGCTACAGTACACCCACATTTCGCTAGTTATGTTTAAGTCTCATCTAATAGGGGGCGAGTCTATTGCCGGGCACAAATCCAGACTCCGGGCTTTTACTGAGAAATTCCAGATAGAAAATCAAATAATACTTTTGCCCGACCCGGGAATTGAATCGAGGACCTCATGCTCAGCAGTTGTGTTTGCAACCACTAGACTAACGAGGCAGTTAATTATAGATTCCTACAGCTAAAAGTCAGTTTGCAGGTTTGACTTTTAATTAACAAAAATTACAAATTGTCTTATTTCATTTTTTCTGCCCCAAAACAAGCCACTCAAAGAATAAACATTAAAAATAGTTGACACTTTAAATTAGTCTAGACAATAGACAAGGTATTTGCCTATGCCAACTCAAGTGTACACGCACTTTGTAAAATGAAAGAAACCAATTAACTTAGTATCAGTTCAGAAGATTATTTCAAGAGTTTTTACAAAATATCGAGGAGCACTTGACACTAAAACAATTAGCAATAAAATTATTGACTCACAAATAAATTGTGTATTTTTGATTCAAATACTTTATTATCAAAGACTTGTACGTCACTTTTAATGAGACTTCTTAATGCATCAAGAGATTTCTCAAAGGCGTATCTAATTTACTGAAAATTCTTAAAATTTCAGGACAGTGAATTTAAAATTCAAAGTTCAGATATTAAAGGTATAGGTACTGCGTTCAAAATAAGTTGCATATAAAGTAAATTCTGTCTTGTGGGACCAATCCATGTTACTGAGACTTTAGGCTTTATGGAATTTAGGCTTTTTCTGTGTCCCAGCCATAAATGTCTCAGCAGTGGGAACATAAGCTGATTATGCGTATGGGCATAATTAGCCTATGTTCCCACTGTCTCTCGCATCCGGCCCTGGTTCAGGCCATGGTACGGAGTGAGAGGGCATGGGCAGCCGTCACCTCCTTCTGCGAAGCAGTAATGCTCGCAAAGGAGGAGGCAGGACGGTTGAGGGAAAGGCAAATTTCGCACCCTCTCGCCCCTCGCCACCACAGGAGACGCCCTGGGCAGTAAGGACCAGGCGCGTTGTATTCCATGCGCGCCTCAAAGAGATGTCGTCAGCACAAGTGTAGGGTACCACTAGGGCTGATGCCTCCGGGGTCGCGGGAAGGTACTAAAGGGTTACCGAGGCCCCTGGCAACACAGGCAATGGAAAGAAAACGGGTGGGTTTTAGTCAGTAAGAGTCTGACACACCCTCCCGCTCCGCCCTGAGCGGAGAAGTTATTTGATAATTTCCTACACAAAAAAAAAAAAACTTCATTTGTTGTAAAGTCTCATGCTGTCTTGAGTAGTCAATGGACTGAAATGTCATTGGAATGGAATGAAAAAAAAGGACAACGGCCTCGAAAGGTAAAAACTTTATTATGACATGTATCGAATGCCTTCTTATAATAAAGTCAAAAGGTTTTCTAAAAGTCTACTTCATTTTCATTAAGAAATTATTTACATTGTATTGGAAGTATTTATTGAAACTGATAAAAAATATATAAACAGAAAAAAAAAAATCGCTACGAGAATTTTGGGCCACGGAGAACGGTTCTCGCTATCCAGAATGTCATCTTTCTCATGAGAACAGTGGATAAATCAGCGGGGCAATTGCGTGCCACACATAAAATGACAGCTGATCATAATCGGTTTAATTTTGACAGTTCATCCATATTAATTGCGTTATTTACGTTGATGAGCAGACGAATTTTTCAAACCTATGAAGCAATATGCTTCAAAACTCTCGAATTGTGATTCAAACTATGCTACGCAATAAGGGTGCGGGAATGAGTGAGGTGTCTGCCAGGGTGATAGTCTGAACCCTCTGTGGTTCTGAGTTCGGAACTATTATATGATTCTTGCAGTTAGCTTGTATCGACAATCTAATTCTCGTCTTGTATAATTTTGAGCTTTGACACATCCCAATTGAGGAAAAATGTTGTTCAACAATCTAAAAGGTACTTACTTGTATTCAGGATGAGGAAGAATTCTGGAGACTGCTTGATTTTCATCTTTACTTGAGATGTCTGTGAATCCAACAACCACAGACAGTTGCTTAGATTTGTAAAATTCATCGAACACACTGAAAACAATTTTGCTCTGGCATTATTAAAAAGTTTAGCGGTCGTGTCTACAACTCTACGTGACATTGTCTTCAAAATTACAGACAATACCTATCATAGATTTTTGTCCGCTCTTGATAACATTAATGAAAAATGATAAACGATTTTTTTCCTGTAAGTAGGTTTGTAAAAACACTTTTACACGTCAATCATATTTTTTAAAACTAGATGTGGTCTATAGGAATGTTTGCTTACATAAATTATTTAAATAAACTTGTAAGAAATTCTCAAATATCCATGTAGTGAGTAGACTATACGAAATTAGATTTAGGTTAGGACATAAGATACTTTTTATCCCGATATTCCCACGGGATCGAGACTAATGCGAGTGAAATCGCGGGGCACAGCTAGTTTACCTATATTTTTGACAAGTTGTCGTTGTTGACATTGATTGTTGCTGAGATGAGATTGCAGTATAAAACTGATTTACATCCGTCACCTCACACTTCGGGTCCAGTTGAAAATCAGCGTCAGGTAGGTAGTTGTCTAGAATTTTTGCTGAACTGGGCCTTTTTGGCGCAGCCGTGAGGCACACTTTCCTGCTAATTTCTAACATCGTATTTTACACTTTTTTTTATTTTTATATTTTTTTATCTGCTATACGAGTATTGTGAGCCTTTTAGTCTGTGCTAAATAAAAAAAAAAATCGTTAGCGTGTGACTTCAATTTGAACGTTTAAAAAAAAAAAAAAAGTATGAGAATTGCTCTTCTGGTATCGTTTGGGAAAGACTATTATTGTCATTTTCAAATAATAGCAGAAGGCTGCTACTACCAAGAATTCGTGCTTCATAGCCATGACGTACTTTTACGTATCAAATCTTCAAAATACTATTTACGAAGCTCATGATTCTAGTCACGGTGCTATGATGCATTATAAAGGGTGCCAGTGTAATTACAGCACGTAATAGAAAATAATTAAAAAGCACAACTGCCTTGCCAAAAAACGAACTAAAAAGTAAAAAGCAAGTTATGTTAGTTAATCTGTGTATATGTCGCAGCCGACTAGCTTAATTAGCTGTTTAGTTAACATCCTAACTCTGTCGCAGCCATCTGGTGAAATAAGCCAGCTAATTGGATGCCTAGGCCGTTCATTAAACGCCGGCACCCAATTAAATAGCTGAAGGACAACTAGAACTTTGACCAACCAGGCGCGCCGAAGTGGTAGGAGTAACTAAGCCAGGGCACTCCGATCCAATGGGTTAGGTTAGGTTAGAACTGTGTGGGGTGCATGTTGAGAAGCCTCCTCGTGGCGCACCCTGGGCAACGTCGGCTCCAACTGCCCACCAGGTTTTGGTGGACACTTGGTGCTGGCGGCGAATTCTCAACAAACGGGGAAGGGTCACGGTTCCAATCACCGATCATCCACGATGGTCGGTGAAGGGAACAGGGCTAGAGTTGGTCGTACGCCTACTCCCCCTCTGCTTACAGAGGGAGTTGAGTTGGCGTACACTGGGGAGTCCCAATCCCAAGGTCTAGCGTGCCGAGGGGATGAATGGCCGGAGGGTTATCCGGTCGCTAGCGCGAACAGGGACCTCACCCTTAAAAGGAAAACAATGGAAAAATGAAGGCTAATGGAAATATTCCCCAGGCGGGCAACCTCCATAAGGAGGCACAATCCCGCCCTTCCACGGAAGGCAGCCCCACCGTATCTGGGGGGGGCACCCATAGCCTCGTAGGCCGGCAGACCACCGGTCTTCGTCAACAACCTCTTGCGTCGCAAGAAAAGGAGCTCCGGGTTAGCCTGGAGCGACTGTGCGACGCAACAAAGCCGCTTGCCGTCGTTGATGGCAACAACAGCCGAGGAGGCTCATGTCCTGAAAAGGACCGACTGTTGGTGTCAGATTCTGACACCGCATCCGAGATGAGTTTGGTGAGCGTGGCGAGCGTGAGCTCAAAGCGCTCGCAAACTAAAGAAGAGGTGGGTGGCCGATTTTGGCAAAAAACCACGCGAAAGAAGAAGCGCGCGGGGTCAGGCTCTTCTAGTGAGGAGAGCCTGCCGGTTGCTAAAGTCCCAACACTCACTAGTGGGCGAGGTCGTGCAGTGGCGAGTGGAGCCCCCGCTCGCTTACCGGAGCGCGGCGTGCGGGGTCGGTTCAGGTCGGTTTCCCGACCCGATACGCCGGCCCCGGTGGAGGCCGAGGGCGTGGGGAGTGACCCCGGGCCCACGACCGTGGACACTAGCGAGGGCATCTTGCTCTGGTCTAACAAGGCGGAGGCGAATGCCGCTAAGCGGGCGCACCGCAAGGCGGTGGCGGCTCATGAAATCAGCGAGTTGGCCCGTCAGGCGCGAGAGCGGCGCTCAGCCCGGATGACTGCTGGGGAGAGCCCATCGGCGGTGGCTCTCAGTCGCCAAGCTCTGGACGGCGTGGATGTCGTCCTGAAGGGCAACCTGAAGGGCACATTCACCCGTGCTCTGAAGGAGGCGGCTGATGACATCAGGGAGGCAGTTGAGGTCCTCCTCAGTCGCACGAGCACGGAGGAGACGGCAAAGTTGTGGGAGGAGAATAGCCGTCTCCGGTCCGAGCTGGAGGACCTCAAACGGGAGTTTGCTGCTCAGAGGAAAGACTGGCAGCGGCAAGCACCTCCCGCAGCCACCGGCCCCACTCCTGCCGCGCCTTCGTCGGCCCCTGCACCTGTTCCACCACCTGCCTGGTCGGACCACGACATGGAGAGGGTGGCCAGAATTTGCATGGTGCAGTGTGGGGGCATGGTGGATGCGCGACTGGATGCCCGCTTGGAGGCCATAGAGTCGCGACTCCCCCCGGCTGAAATCATCCGACCGCCGCTTGCGGCAGATAAGCGGAGGAAGGAGGCGGAGGCGAGAGCGGCGGCGGTGGCTGAGCCGAACCAGCCCGGGAAGGGGGCCAAAAAGCCCGCGAAGGGGACCCAGAAGCCCGCGGAGGCAAAGTCCGTGCCCACTTCCCGAATGGCTGCTCCCCCGGCAACCGCGCCCGGAACCACCACAGAGGCCTGGACGACGGTCGTCAAGAAGACGAAAAAAAAGAAGAAGACGGCGCCGCCGCCAGCACCCGCTAAAGCACCGGCACCAGCACCGAGGAGGACCCAAAAGCCGCCTAGGACGAGAGCCCCACGCTCCGCGGCTGTGGTGGTAACACTGCAGCCCGCAGCCATCGCCAGGGGCCTCTCCTATCAGGCGGTAATGGTTGATGTGAGGAGCAAGATCGCGTTCCCCGACCTTGGCACACCAGCTGGCTTTATTTATAAGCAAGCCATTATGGGAGCGCGGCTGTTCAAGGTGTCGGGTGCCTCCAGCGCTGAGAAGGCGGACACATTGGCCGCCAAACTGAGAGGGGTCCTCAACCCGGAGGACGTCCGGGTGTCCAGGCCTATGAAGACTGCTGAGCTGCGTGTCGACGGACTGGATGACTCGGCGACCCCAGCTGACGTCGTGGCGGCCGTTGCCAAGGCCGGTGGATGTCCACCGGAAGACGTGCGGACGGGTGAGATCCGCGCCGACGCCTCCGGGCCTGGCACGATTTGGGTGCGGTGCCCGGTGGCGGCGGCAAACAAGGTCGCCAACGGTGGGCGTCTGTTGGTGGGATGGGTTGCAGCAAGAGTCAAGCTGCTGCAACCCAGGGCATTGCGATGTTACCGGTGCCTGGACATGGGGCATGTCCGGGCACGGTGCACCGCTGAAATAGACCGCAGCGAGCAGTGCTATCGCTGCGGTCAGCCCGGCCACAAGGCGGCCCAGTGCTCCGCGGCACCAAACTGCAGCCTCTGTACAGCTGCAGGGAGGCCCGCGGGGCACAGGGCTGGCGGCAAGGCCTGTCGTGCGCCAGCACAAAAAAAGAAGAGGGGAGCCATGGCTGCCAGGGGCTCTTTACCCCCCCTCAGCCTGGCTGCCCTACGGCCGACTCCCGGCCTGTGAATGGTGCGGAGGGGATGGACTGCGTCTAATGGCGCTGTACCATTTCCTCCAGAGCAATATCAACCACGCTGCCAGAGCTCAGGATCTCTTGCTCCAGAGCATGGCAGAGTGGTCGATCGACGTGGCTGTGGTCGCCGAGCCGTACTTTGTCCCCCCCAGGGATAACTGGGTGGGAGACCTGGACGGTTTGGTGGCCATCATTGGCGGGGCTCTCGTCAACCCGTCCCGAGGACACGGCTGGGTGGCCACCCTCGCGGACGGCATTGGCACGGTTGGGGCGTATTTCTCGCCCAACAAGAGTCTCGCCGACTTCGAGAACTTCCTTGTCGAGTTGGGTGCCGTCGTGGGCCGACTCCACCCTCACCCGGTGCTGTTGCTCGGGGATCTCAACGCCAAGTCTGCGGCGTGGGGATCTCCGGTGACCGATGCTAGGGGTGAGGCGCTAGAGGAGTGGGCGGTCACGACTGGCCTGGTCGTCCTGAATCGGGGCTCGGTCCACACGTGCGTGCGGCAGCGGGGCGGATCTGTAGTGGACGTCTCGTTCGCTAGCCCTGCTGTCGCGAGCCGTGTCCGTGACTGGCGTGTCGCCGTGGAGGTGGAGACGTTGTCGGATCACCGATACATCCGATTCGACGTCTCCACCCAGACCACCGGCGGCCGTAGTTCATCGGCCCCGCGAAGGGACGGTCCGCGCTGGACGCGTAAGCGCATCGACAGGGAGGTTCTCAAGGAGGCCGCTATTGTTCAGGCCTGGATCCGGGAGTCGGCAACAAACGGACCCATCGACGTCGAAGAGGAGGCGCTGTGGTTCCGCGGGGCGATGACACAAATCTGCGACGCGTCCATGCCCCGCGTCCACTCACATCCAGCAAAGCGCCAGGTGTACTGGTGGTCTACCGAGATCGCACAATTACGTGTCGAGTGCGTAGCGGTTAGACGCCGGTACACCCGATACCGGAGGAGACGTCGTCGGGTCCCTGACGAAGAAGCCGCGCTGTATGAGGTGTACCACGCGGCGAAGCAGGCCTTGTGGCTGGCCATCGGCGAAGCGAGGACGCGAGCCAGGGAGGAGATGTTGGAGACTCTAGACGGAGATCCGTGGGGGCGCCCTTATCGTGTGGTTCGAGGGAAACTTCGAGCCGCGGCGCCTCCACTCACGGAGAGTCTCCAACCTGAGCTGCTGGAGGAGGTCGTCGCAGCCCTCTTCCCGGCAAGAGCGGAGCATACTCCGCCGCCGATGGCTTTGCCCACAGCCGCAGAGTCTGCAGAAGAAGAGAACGCCATCAGCGTCCCAGAGGTGACACAAACAGAGATGGGGGCAGCCGTGACGCGGCTCCGAGCCAAGAACGTGGCTCCGGGGCCCGACGGGATCCACGGCCAAGCGCTTGCCCTCGCTCTGAAGGAGCTAGAGCCCCACTTGAGAGGACTCTACACAGCGTGCCTTGAGCAGGGCCAGTTTCCTACTTTGTGGAAATCTGGTCGTCTGGTCCTGCTCAGGAAGGCGGGGCGCCCTGCGGACTCACCGTCCGGGTACAGGCCCATAGTGTTGCTAGACGAGGTGGGTAAAATGTTTGAGCGGATAATCGCTGCCCGCCTCGTCGGCCACTTGTGCGGAGAGGGGCCTGACCTGGCCGAGAGCCAGTTCGGCTTTCGGCACGGGCGCTCCACCATCCACGCGATTTCGCGGGTGAGAGTCTTGGCGGAGGAAGCGGTGTCCCGGGGCGGGGTGATGTTGGCGGTGTCCTTGGACATCTCCAACGCCTTCAACACCCTGCCCTGGAGCTGTATTCGGGAGGCACTGCGTTACCATCGGGTGCCTTCCTACCTCCGCCGCATCGTCGGGGCTTATTTGGCGGAGAGGTGTGTCACCTACACGGGACGTGATGGCGGAAACCAGCGCCGCATGTCGTGCGGTGTTCCACAGGGCTCGGTCGTAGGACCGCTCCTGTGGAACATCGGGTACGACTGGGTGCTGCGGGGCGAGCTCCAGCCGGGCGTGGACCTGACGTGTTATGCGGACGACACACTGGTCACGGCCCGGGGGAGCTCGTACCGGGAGGCAGCGTTGCTAGCGACGGCTGCGGTCTCACAGGTGGTGAGTCGCATACGTCGCCTAGGGCTGGAGGTTGCCCTCAACAAGTCGGAGGCCTTGATCTTTCATGGCCCCCGGCGGGCGCCGCCGCCGGGATCACACATCGTGGTCGGGGGGGCTCAAATCGCTGTCGAGTCCACCATGAAGTACCTAGGATTGGTGCTCGACAGCCGGTGGGATTTTGGCCCCCATTTCCGGCGGCTGGCGCCCAAGTTGTTGGGCGCGGCTGGGGCGTTGTCAACGCTGCTTCCCAATCTGGGGGGCCCGAGCGCCGCCTGTAGGCGGCTCTACGTGGGGATCGTGCGATCGATGGCCCTTTACGGGGCCCCGATCTGGGCGGCTGACCTGACGGCCGGAAGCATCGCAGTCCTGCGGAAGCCGCAGAGAGCGATGGCCGTCAGAGTCATCAGGGGATATCGCACGATCTCCTTCGAGGCGGCTTGCGTACTGGCCGGATCCCCGCCCTGGGACCTCGAGGCGAAAGTACTCGCGTCGCTGTACCAGTGGCGCGAGGAAGCGAGGGCGCGGGGCGAGTGGCTTATGCAGCGACATATGGAGCTGCGTCGGTCACAGCTCCGCGCAGCCCTGGTGGCGGAATGGCGGGACAGGCTTACACGCCCTACCGCCGGCCTCGCCACCATCGAGGCGGTCCGGCCAGTGCTCGAGCCCTGGCTCGGGAGGAGGCACGGCTCCCTGTCGTTTCGGGTGACGCAGGTGCTCTCGGGGCATGGTTGCTTCGGGAAGTACCTGTGCCGCATAAACAGGGAGCCGGACGCCCGGTGTCACCACTGCATCGACTGTCGGGAGGATACGGCGCGGCATACGCTGGCAGAGTGTGCCGCTTGGGAGGAGCCACGCCGTGCCCTCATCTCAGGAGTGGGCAGTGACCTGTCGCTGCCGGCCGTGGTCGAGGCGATGGTCGGCAGCGAGGAGTCCTGGGACGCGGTGGTATCCTTCTGCGAAACAGTCGTGTCGCAGAAGGAGGCTGCGGAACGGGAGCGGGAGATCTCTTCCGCTCACCCGGCCCGCAGCAGGCGCACCGGGCGTCGGCAGAGGGCAGACAACGCCCTCTTCCGGCCCCCCTAAATGGGTCCAGGGACGGCGGACTTGGGGACGTCCGCCGCCCCCCATCACACTGGACCCGAGGTGGCGGCGCGTAGTGTTCCACGCGCGCCCCTTTCAGACGTCGCGGGGGGGGTTTAAACACCTCACCCCCCCCCAGACTTGAGGTGGCCCGCAGAGGCGGGCCGGCACTAGCTGGGGATCGTGGAAGTCGCATTAGATCCCATGATCCCCGGTGCAAGTGTGGGATGGGAACACCGGGGTGGTTTTTAGTCAGTAAGAGTCTGACAGACCCCTCCGCCTACCCCAGGGCGGAGGATATCCATGAGGATTTTCCACCCCGGCAACAAAAAAAAAAAAAAAAGGTTAGAACTGTGTCCAACCGCGCGCGAGCCGAACGAGCGAAGCGAACGGTGCCGTGGCAGCAGCCGGCGAGCGCTAGTTCTAATGGTTAGGCTGTTAACTAAACGGCTAATTAAGCTAGTTGTGTGTGACGTCGGTGCCGGCGTTTAATGCACGTCCTAGGCGTCCAATTAGCTGGCTAATTTAACCAGATGGCTGCGACATATAAAAAGTGAAAGGTCACTCATTTACTCACTGACTAAATAGATAAGTACAATTTTATCTAAGTCCGGGTCTACATGAATCCCGAAAACATTACACTCCTTTTATGGGCAGACGTGTAATAAGAGAACAGGCGCAATAGGACATTTTAGCTTAATCTATGAGATGAAAACGTATCACTCTTTTTCTTTCCTTCTTATAAGATATGTATATGATATTTATTTCTGTTAATTGGTAAAAAAGAAAACACTTTTACACGTCAAAAATAAATTATGTTTTTAAACTAGACGAGTTCGATATTTCCTATTCGGCTAAACTGAGAAAAAAGACCGAAACAAACTCAGAGTTCACTGTCACTTTTAAAGTCCAGACATAATCATGGTCAGGTCATATGAGGACCATGCAGATTAATGTCTGAGATGGTATTTTGTACCTGCAAACACAGTGCCCAGCAGTCAGCAGCCACTGATCACTCAACACGGTGGCGCCACACTGGTGGGCACCCTGCCTCCACACGCTGGCGGCCCAGGGGAACTCGGCAGGAAGACTATCCACGCCGCCCACTATACGGGCACTCCGCGCCTTGTCCACACCGCATTCTATGTCCGCCACTGAAATGTAAAAATCATAATGGTGAATTCATATGAAGCAAAAGTATTTATTGGAGCTCGCACAGGAGATCGCTATTTAAACTTAAAAGCACTCTTAGAAACATAAAAAAACAAAAACAAAGTAAAATTAAAATAAAAACAAAACGTCCTGTACGAGGCCAAACGGCTCCTATATACGGCATAATGCTGCGACACTTAAAAATACGTGTCGCAGCGCTAGTATCCTGATAGGGCCCGCTATGATGTCACGGATATATAAATAAAGAATAAATAAAATAAAATTTAAAATAGATGTGTGAAATAACATACAAAGAATTAATATTACTTTAATAAAATTATTTTTATTATAAACCGCGTCTCAGAACCCGACGTAACATCAGTTATTTGTCAAATTCCATATGTACCCGCGCACGAAATCAACTGATTTTGATCAATTTTGTTAATTCATTGTGAGCAAGGGAAAAGAATTTAAACAAAATTATTTGTGATTTGAAAAGTCGTGTTCTTTGTTTTTCAGGTGGCTGAAGGGTATTTTTTTGAATAAATTAAGCCTTCATGGAAAATAAATTTATATTCGCAAGAAATTTTCAATAAAATTACGAGAGACTGATGTTTGATTATCGTTCTACAAGAAACTAGTTTTAATTTTGAAAATTAAAAAATATCATCAACTACTTGCACGTGGCTGGACCACTTTTTTCAACAAACTATAGCTGTAAAAAGAAGTGGCAAAGAAATATAAAAAAAAATAGCCTAAAGTCAAATTATTAATTCACTGGAGAAATCTGACATGTGCTAGCTGTTGCCTTGAAATTAATTCAAAATTTTATTTTATGAAAATACAATATCTTCATTAAGTAAATCAAAACCAAAATTAACTATATTTTCGAGACTGCAAAATGATGTGATGAAACTATAAACTAGTGTTATTCCTGACAAGAATGGTTCAGCACCACGAAAACAGTCACACAAACTTTTTTTGGGTGGTAATTTATAAAATAACTTGAGGGTGGCGAGTGTGTCAGACTCTTACTGACTAAAACCCACCCGTGTTCCTTCCGTTGCCTGTGTTGCCAGGGGCCTCGGTAACCCTTTCGTACTTTCCCGCAACCCCGGCTGGCATCGGCCCTAGTGGACCCCTACACTTATGCTGACACCTCTTTGAGGCGCACGTGGAACACAACATGCCGTCGACCCGGGCCTGGTCCTTATCGGACGGCGACCTAATGGGTAGCTCACCGTCCGCAAGCCCGCGCCTATGGTGGCCGGAAATCCAGTCACACAGACTTAATGTTTCAATTATTTTAAGCATTCCCAAAATTGCATAAGAAATTGACAAAAGAGAGGAAAACGTCGTGAAGTAACCCTAATTGCGTAACACAATATCAATCACAATTGGAATGATTTTGAAGGATATTGCTAAACCATTGCTTCATATGTTCCTTATCATACTTACAGTAGCAATGGCTTTCGTTTTGACAGTGATTTATAGTGTGTTTACATAGTTAGGGTGCAGATCCATTCAGTATGGTGCATGGTAGCTAGATTACGGTTGATTGACGTCAATAGATTTTTAGGGTTCCGCACCACATAAGGCAACCCTTGTAGGATCACTTGTGTGTCTGTCTGTCCATCTTTCTGGCTGTCTGCCTGTCTTTCTGTCACAGCCGATTTGCTCCAAATCTACTGGACCAATTAAGTTGTTTGGTACACATATGAATTTCTATGACCCAAATACGAATTTTGAATATGGGGTTCACTTTTGGAGGAAAATTATAAAATTTAAAAATACGTTTAAAACTGTACCGTGTGACCTATCAAACGAATGGCCTTGATATTATGAGAATTTCAAAAATGCTTTTTTTATAATTTTCAAATAATTATTTTAAAAGTTATTAAAGAAAATTGGCCAGTATACCCTTATCTCTGAAACTGCTGAACCTATTTTTTTTTAATACAGTTCTACACTTATAGATTACAGGAAAACCTATAAGAAGTATATGGTCTTAAAATAACACGGTAAATCACTCATATTGAGAGTACAAACTTACATTCCAGTTAAGTTTGTTCTTTGGATAAATTCATCCCAACTACGGAACCTTTCATTGTGCGTGGTCCGACACGCACTTGGCCGGTTAATTTTTTGACATTGATCTATAGTGTGGAGTTGATCAAACCATGACGCGTTTATTTAAAGAAATAGATAAGCTTATCTATTCCTTTACATATATACCCATAGTTGACTTTTCTAAACAAATAAATAAAATTGAAGTGTTTGTTCGTAATTTCAAAATAACAGCTTTTTACTACACGCATATACGGTCTATATAACAAAAAAAAAGGTAATTTTTTTGTCTGTCTGTCTGCCTATTTGTTTAGGCTAATAACCTGGACCAATTTTGACAAGACTTTCACTGGCAGATAGCTGATGTTATAAGGAGTAACGTTTATTTTAGAAAAAGCCACGCAGGTAAAGCCGCGGGCAGCAGCTAGTGCGAACATAAATGTATGGAGCAGCTGTTTTTTGGTTCATGATGTTTTTTTTATTTCACCTTGTAGAGTTTTAAAATATATGTAGCATAAGTAGTAAGGAGCACGAAGGGGCTTGTGGCCAAGTAATAACATCCGCACGGGTTGATCTACCAGGTTATGCTACGCTTGCCGCGGTTCATCCGTGGACGGGTGACCATCTTTACATACCAAGACCCCTCCGTGCCTCGGAAAGCACGTTAAGCAGTTGGTCCCAGCTGTCATTCGTGAATCTTTGATAATCGTTACGGGTTGTCAGAAGCGCGAAAGTCTGACAACCAGTCTTACCAAGGGGTATCGTGTTACCCAGTAAATGGGTTGTGTAGGTCAGATCGCTCAATGTAAAATACTGGTATTCAGCTGCATCCAGTTAGGCTGGAAGACGACCCCAACATTGTTGGGAAAAGGCTAGGCAGATGATGATGAAGTAGTAAGGAGCTGGCAGCGCTGAAGCAGTCGTTGTAGCGGTTCTTGGGGAGACCAGTGTCCAGAACTGGCCTTTTGGATTAATGATGATTTATCCCATAAGTACCTTCCCGCGACCCCGGCAGGATTAATGGAGCCTGCAGCTAATGCAGATATTTCTTTTATTTTAGAAAAAAACACGCGGGCGATGTCGTGCGCAGCAGCTAGTCTCTAATCATTTTTATTGTTCTGTGATGTAGGTAGGTAACTAGTTACTTATTTGTTTTTTCCGGAAAAAATATGAATGAATAACCCTAATATGCTGCCATCGACAATTATAATAATAATATGTAAAATTATTCAACATATTTAAATACACTGCTTCACGAAAAGATAAGTTGATTCATTAGTTTCCTTCGTAATTTTGTTGTTCAGGCTAAATATAGCCAATTGTTTCTTAAAAGGCTATATTTATTGTAAAAGGCTATATATAGATTGCAGGTCTGTGGGTCAGAGCCTTGGTCATGGTCGTCTTTTGTTATGATTTATGTCAGTCAAGGTTGACTTGACATAATAATAATATAATTTTGGTACCAGCAATTTAAAACATGATAATCGAAAATACTTGTTTTCGTTTTTTTTTTTTGTTATCTTTTGCGATGTATTTTATGTTAATATTGAAGTAGATTTTTTATATATAATAGGTAATTATTTTCCAGTTATTTAGATTTTATAAAAAGGAATATGTTTTTTACATTACAATCTGTTAAAATTATTTATATTGTATAATAATAAGCTGCATTGTTACAAGGATTTTGGAATTACATAAAACATGTTATTATTGTCTGTCGGTAAATAAAAAATAAGAAAAAAACTGTAAGTTAAACAATAAAAAGTTTAGGATATCAAGGTTTAAGTTTAGGCTTAACATGGTCTAGTAATTGCGTTACGGTATTATATTTTGAGGGAACTCCACAACAGACAAAGCAATAGCGTTTAAGGCCCAAAAGAGACCGTGCTATGTTCAATTTGAAGTGGACCGACAGCTGTATGCCATTATTTAAAAAACAGAATTTTTTTACAATCTTTGTCATCTCTGTATATTTTTGAAATTTCGGCATATGTTAGGGTATATCAATTTCTATTTCCACGACAAGCTGTCACCTTCCCCCGTAACAGACGTGACAATAATCAACTTTAATGGGAAAAAGCGTTTTCTGTATGACTCCTAAAATTTATAATGAAATACCACAGTCATATAAAGCATTGCCTGTAAAGTTGTTTAAAAAAAAATCTAAATCAAAAGTCATTTATTCAAACTAGGCTGAGAATCAGTACTTTTCGAACGTCAGTCAAAGTCAAAGTTACATAAGACAGTCCCCCAAAAACGCCCGCCCTTCACCACTTCCTAGTGCTTTAGCTGGGAAGAAGTGGCGCAACAAACTCCCCAGCAGAAAAAAGAGATGCGGGAGAAGTTTAAAAAAGAGTTGCGGGATTTATTAACAGACAAGTGTTATTATAATATAAAATGACTTCTTGAATGCCACTATTTGCCATTTCTTAATTTGTGTCATTTTATGATTAATTTGTTTTACTGACTTATCAATGTTTATTACTGATTATTTTGTAGGTACTAGGATTGAAGTGCCTTTAGTAATTTAGTTATATTTTGTAATTTAGTTTAAAAGTAAATTTTATAAATTTGATTTATTAAATATTGTGACATCCTACATACTTAATTTGCATGTATACTTATGTTTTGACAAATAGAATTATCTTTATCTGTTTTAATGTCATAGTATTGAGTAATAATTGTATACCTTTTTAAATTGAAATATAATGTAATTAGCAGGTTTATTATAAAACTAATATAATTTATAATATATTATAATGTCTCGAGTATTCAAACTACTGGGATTTAATTTTTGATCATAAAATTATTTAGAAATAAAAATAAAATAAAATACTCACAATTAACAAAACACAATCCATAACCGACACAAAAAATATAAAACACAAAAATCACACGACACATGTTGTCAAAAACAAACAATTATCTGAAGATTGTTAGGTAACACAGAGGTATATATCCGACAAATATAGGTCTAGGACATCACTAAATATATATATATAAATATATATTTATTTATATCGATAAAATTAGTGTATATGCACGTGTCAAAGTGCGTGCACTTACTACATGGTTGAAGATTAACATAAGGATATTTAAATGCTCTATGATTTGTATTGGCCCTCCTTCGCATGTTTGAAGGCCTGACCCCTATGTAGTGTAGTGATGCGGCGCACAATTTTTTTGTCGATATTTTTTTATGTTAGTTGAGTCATGTTTAAGATCTTGGGGATTTACTAAACTTATTCTCATGGTTCCACAAATAAGGAAACATGTATCTTGTATCAAAACTAACATGTTATGTTACATGAGGTTGTGTTACATAAAGTACACATCTATATTGGTCCATACGAAAGATAGATCTGTAATAATTAATATTGATAACATAATCTTTTCCAAGCAAAAATGAGATTGAAAATGATTGATGATGAATGCGCATCGGAAGACGTAGTGTTGGAAGGCCTCCTACACAATGGACTGATGTGAAGGCCACAGGAATCCGCTGGATGCGGGAAGCACAGAACCGGTCGAAGTGGCGGTGCTTGGGGAAGGCCTATGTCCAGCAGTGGACGTCTTTTGGCTGAACTGAGGATTACGAATCTTTTCCAAGCAAAAATGAGTCGTAGTAATTATTTTATATCGATATAGTATGTAGGTAGTTTACATCAATAGCTTTCTTGTGATATCAAAACATTATAAATTCATGTTTACTCAAGTTAACTGAAATGGTGCCTGGATTACAAAAAAAAAAAAAAATGTTTGCTTCTTTAAGCACTACTTTATAGTTATCAAGTGTTTCTACATTTAAATTAGTATTCATATTCATAATTTCTATTAAAATGTTGTAAGTTGTAGCAGTCTCAAATTATAAAAAAATAAAATTATTTATCGATAATATCGACACCTGTTACAAGCACATCACTAGAACAAATTCATTGTCAGGTTCGCCGCAACCTCGGCGAATAACGATTAGAGTCGCGGAACCACATGTCGTTACGATAAACATAGCATTATCGAAATATTTCTATGCAATGTCATGTCATCTGTTGTGTACATTGGAGTATGGTGACCACATATTTTTAATTCATTTTAAATTTTAATGCGAAAACTTCTTCAGGCGCACTTTGCGCTCTTTTAATCAGTAAACGAACCTGAACCGTCAGGCTCGGGTCGGTGACGCTGAATCGGGTATATTCGACCCTGAATCGCGTATACTCAGCTCTGGTCATAAGTTTTTACTATATCGCGTGGTCAAACACCCTCTTTTTTATTGAAGTTTTTTATTTACCCATTCTTTTTTTTAGGATGTATACTAGATAGGCCTTTCATGATAATTATCTTCTTTCGTGTTCTATTTTTGAGGGACTTGCAGTTAAGTAATAACAGCCGCACGGGTTGATCGACCAGGTTAAGCTACGCTTGCCTAGGTCGGTCCGTGGATGGATCCAAAGGATAGATCTTTATATACCGAAAAAATCTTTAGCCCTAGCTGTCATTTGTGGATCTTTGACAGATGTTAAGGGTCAAGAGGGCTGAAAGTCTGACAACCAGTCTTACCAATGGGTATCGTGTTATCCAGTAACTGGGTTGTGGAAGTCAGAAAGGCAGTCATTCCATGTAAAATGCTGGTATTCAGCTGCATCCAGTTAGTCTGGAAGCCGACCCCATCATAGTTGAGAAGAGGCTAGGCAGATGATGAGTCTTCTATTTTTTTTTTCGGTATGCTGCTGGTTTTCCAAGTACAAAATAATAAATTGTATATAAGCAGCATAAGATTCAATAAAACCATTTTACTAAAATTACCTAATAGTGATAGTGTATTAATTAGTTTTAGTCTGCAAAAAATTAAAAAAACTTTTTTTTTTTTATAATCAGTCGTGCCATACATTTGGGTCGAGTGGGTATTGAAGTTTTGAGGACAGTTGATATTTTTTCGCGATTACAATGTTGGTCCCATGGACGAAGTTGTTCAGTTGGCTGGTCCGTACCACACCCTGAAATATGGCCACACATTTCTGATACATGCTGTATAGGTGAGACCTTAACCTTGCCACAAACATATTATTTGTTACCTTCAAGTCAATCCTCTATTTAGTTGTTTCAGTTGTTGAAAATTAACGTCAAACTGTCTGTTAAAAACCATCGAATATGTAAATAAAGAACTTAAAACAATGAAATCAATGATAGAGTGGATTTACAATTTAAATTTATTCCTTGTACGTTACGTGATTTGATTATTTAATGTTAGTCTTCTGTAATTTCCTCTCTAGTATGTTAAATCATGTTAAATAACCTATCTATTGTTCTTGATGTTCTTTAATATCATTATTCTTTAAGGTCACAGTTAATTCGTAATATCCTAATTGTTTCGTTGCGTTAGCCCAAAAAATGTCTTACTTCTTGAGTTAGTCTTATCAAATAAAATCACTTTTTACTCTAGAGTCGAGTGCAAAAAAATAGATGCAGTCTATTTAAAAAAAAATGGCAGCATTTACCCAACCTGTAATCAGACTAAAACAACGTAACATTGTCTCCCTAAATAAAATTGATAAATGCACGCTAGAGACGGCTAAATATTTATTTCAGAAAAAAAAATAGTCCTAAGAAGTAATGAAGTATGGTCACTCTAAAATCATTAGCATAGAACACTTGGTCAAGTGCAAACACTAAGTGGAACACACATCTTGCTTCATATTTTATGATAAGTACACTTGATTTATTAGCTCAGCTACTTGTAAAGTTCCACCATTCGATCAATAAAATCATGTAAAGTTCTGAATCATCATAATTATATAGCCGATTGTCATAACATTCAATCTACTCCTATCACAGTCCTCTGCTGCTGACAAAATCAAAATCAAACTATTTTATTTCACATAAACCTACACGTCAATCCTCGGTCATGGGCTCTTATGAAACGTCAGAAGCTGGCACGTTTCCATATGGTTGTTTCCTATGGAGAAGAGCAGGCAAGAAACTCCACGGTTACTCTTTTAAAAATAATTGGCTTTTACAGTGTTTTCTAATTACAGTGTTAATAGGTATGGGAGGACAGTGTAGGCGAAGAATATCAATATTCTCAGAAAAATTGTTTCAATCCAAGTAAATATTTTCTTAACGTAAGTAAATGTACTCAGTGTAAGAAAACCTGTTTACTCAAATTAAGAATAATAAATACTTAGTTTTTATTCTTGACTTAAGCAAATATTTTTGATTTAAGACTATAATAATCTTAATTGAAGGAAATATTCTAAGAGAGAAATAATATTTTTAAAATTAAACTTAATAATTCTTCATTTAAAACTAAGACAAAATTTTACTTCATTCAAGAATATATTGTTTTCCCCACATATGAATCAATATTTGTCTTGACCAAAAGGATATTGTCTTAATTTGAGACATCCTTTTTTTTCCGTACAAGAAGTACCAGGTACTAAACAAAAAGTAAATGGTCTACAAATCTACAGTCTATTAAGCCTACAACGTTCTCGCATTCACAAAATATAAAATACATAATCAGACTATAATGTTCCCACTGCTGGGACACAGGCCTCCTCTCTGTGAGGGGGATTGGGCCGTAATCCACCACGCGGGCCCAGGTCGGGTTGGTAGATGTCACATGTCTTCGATTTTTTTTTGGTTCTAGGACATGCCGGTTTCCTCACGATGGTTTCCTTCACCGTTTTGAGAGCAGTGGTGATGAAATAATTTACACAAAGTAAAGCGTCTGTCTGGGTTCGAACCTACGATCAACAACTTACTAAATCTACAACTTGTAAGTCGCGGCAGTTACCACTGGGTCACCAATGCTCAAATATAAAATGATGTATGTAAAATATTAATACAATAATAAAAATAAAAACCTATTTAAACCAAATAACATGTTTGCCTTTACTACTGTAACAAGTCTGAATTAATTTCCTGTCCACAAAAGCCACTACTGTATAAGTGAAATTAAAATTGTAGGTATTTTTTTATTTTTATTTTATTTATTAGGGAAAACCAACAATTACACACTATACATGGTTAACAATAGCTAATAATCTAGGTATATCAGTGCGTAACTAACTACGTTATCCACATATTACATATTAGAATTGAAATTTGGAAGAGCACGAGTACAACATTACTAATTAATCGTACAAATGAGTAAATCTTATTCTTATGATACTAAAAATTATACATATATTATAAAAGAAAATACGGTTTATAATCTGTTTATTCGATCATTTTAAGTAGATCAATGCGAATTTTGTTAGCTGACAAAGAGAATAAATCTAATTCTGAAAAAAGAGTATTATATATAAAGTTATATATTGTTAAATAATGAAAATATTACGTCAAAGAAGTATGTAAAAAAAATCGTAATTTGGGAGGAGATAATAGATATTTACATCGTTATGCACTTTATGAGGTACCAGGGAAGTCACATATGAAATTTGCCTCTCCCAAGCTGCGCCAGAACACTCTGTTTGCCTTTCTCATCCAGTTTGTCCCAGCCACCTTAAGGTCTTGGTTCCATCTAGCTGGGGGGCGTCCCACACCACGCTTGCCGATATGCGGTCTCCACTCCAGGACTCGTCTGCTCCACCGGCCATCGGTCCTTTGCCAAACATGGCCAGACCACTGCCACTTCAGCTTGCTTTCTCTGCAAGTTATATCGGTCATGACATGAATTGTGATGAAAGGGAATAAATAGCATGTTAACAGGAAACTATTAAGTAATGTCGAAGAGAGATAGGCCATAGAAAAATTGGGTCGTGGGGCTTTACAAACCGGGACCGCGGTCCAGGATTCCACCTATAAATACAATAACTATTTTTAGTAGTATTTTGGGACCACAAAAAAAAAAAAAGAAGTACAGTTAACAAAAAGCTGATATAATATTTTGATCAACAATTGCATGAATTATAAGTAGTTGTAGTATTTAGTTGCCCTTTTATAAGGATAGTTGTAGCTATAAAACAATAATTTTATGTGCCCCACGACCCGAAAAATTGAAGGGATTATTTGTGAAAGATGATAATTCTGACTAGGAACTAAGTCAACTCTGAGATAAGTTAATAGGATGTAAATCAAACTGCTTAGCAGGGCAAAGGCTGCTTCCAGTCTAACCGAAAGCAGCTGAATACCAGTACTTTACATGGAGTGACTGCCTATCTGACCTCCACAACCCAGTTACTGGGTAACACGATACCTCTCGGTAAGACTGGTTGTCAAACTTTTAGGCTTCTCATTACCCGTAACGACTTATTGGTTAATAAGATGTGTGGAAGAAAAAGATGCTCTGTACCGACCCCAAATAAATTTAAATGAGCGAGGATGGCGAGGATATCATATCTTCGAATTTAAGGTTTCAGCCAGTCTATTCAAATCTCACCGTGAGAACTTAGGTGAAGTGAGATTGCCGTGAGTTGTCATTCCACCATAAGCTAGGAAAAAAAAATAATAACAGCTCACTTCACCTAAGTTTGCTCGGTGATTTTTTTACAGAATAGATCGGCAGGACAGGTCGCGGTGGAGCATACGGTGGAGGTCTGCCCGGCTTGGGCAGAGCAACGTCATGTCCTCGTGGAGGCGATCGGCGGCAGAAATCTCTCGCGTCCGGCCTTGGTTCAGGCCATGGTATGGAGCGAGAGGGCATGGGCAGCCGTCACCTTCTTCTGCGAAGCAGTAATGCTCGCGAAGGAGGAGGCGGGACGGTTGAGGGAAAGGCAAATTTCGGGCCCTCTCGCCCCTAGCCGCCGCAGGAGACGCCCTGGGCGTTGGGAATCCCGGGTGGATTTCCGGCCACCGTAGGTGCGGGCTTGCAGACGGTGAGCAATGGGTAGCTCACCGTCCGGTAAGGACCAGGCCCGGGTCGACGGCGCGTTGTATTCCACGCGCGCCTCAAAGAGATGTCGTCAGCACAAGTGTAGGGGTCCACTAGGACCGATGCCTGCCGGGGTCGCGGGAAGGTACTAAAGGGTTACCGAGGCCCCTGGCAACACAGGCAACGAAAAGAATACGGGTGGGTTTTAGTCAGTAAGAGTCTGACACACTCTCCTCCCTCAAGTTATTTTATAATTTGCCACCTAAAAAAACGTTTGTGTGACTATAAAAGTACTGTTTTCGTGGCGATAAACCATTCGTGTCAGTCATAGCACCAGTTTATAGTTTCATCACCGCTCCGCCCAGAGCGGGAGAAGTTTTTTGATGTCCCTAGTACCATCACGATGTTTGTCTACACCGTGATTAGAATAGCGACGAAAAAATTAAACGTATTACATGGGTAATTGAGTACCCTCGACCAACAAATTGTAAGTTGGGGCCACCTCTGATCTGCGATGGATACCCAAGAACACCGTTGTCCAACCTTTCGTCAGAATCGGTACAGTGATTATGTCTATATTTTTTTATCAGTTGCCGGTAAACTTCCACTACAGATCGTTGGCCTCCGCGACCCGTTACTGCGAAGGTCGGGGCGTGGGAGAGATAATACTACCTTATTCGTATTTTTTTGTTGTGATTTGGAAACAACAACAAAACATCATAATTACATATGGTGTGTTCCAAAAGTACCTGATAAAAGTGTAAACAAACCCTTTTTAGGTTTAATAGATTCTTATGCAATCACTAACTAAAGGGAATTAGTAACATTATTGTCTGTATTTAGAAGGTTTTAACTTTATATCTCACCACTTTTACCAACAATTTTTGTTTGAATTAAATGATTAAATTGTAATTAAAATAATCGACGAAACTTTATAGTCAAAAACATCTTTAGGGTAATTTAAAATTAAAATTTCGAAATCAAACCACTCAATTTGTACTACACTGCTACAATTAGTACTACAAATTGGCATCTACAATTATCTGATCCATTTGTTTACATTTAAATCAGATACTTTTTGAACAGGCTATAGGCAGGACACGTTACTTTGTTACAGGTATAAAGTTAAATCCAGAATTTAAAAACAACTTTAATTATTAATTATTTTAAAATAGAAATAGGCTCGCTCCCTTAGGACTTGAACAAACTGGAATATTCAATATTTAATAATGGAGTTGTACTATTAAAACTTTAAAACCTCTCATACTCTTTTTAAAATACAGAAAACTTTGTCATAAGATAGATAGTAAGATTATAAATAAAAGAAAAAGAAAAAACAATGTTGGTTCAAACAAACACTATAAATTCCCACCATTAATTCACAACAATACATTATCTATTCCACCAAAGAGGTTTCAATTGTTTCGTCCTTCCACTAAAAATAGTCTTGTCAAAGTCGGAACTGCATATGCGGAAAAGATTCGTGTTTGTTATGTGGGTGATAAACAAGTGAGGTCGTTTGAAGGTAAGCGTCTAGTTAGCAGTCTGGCCACACCCGCATGACGAAGTCAAGAGTATACGTTGTATTATAACGCTATAATCGGACAGAGGAATAGCAGAAGTCATGTCAGATGTTTTAGAAGTTTTCGTTCCAAGAGAATGTTCTTTTTTCAAATGAAGACACGACTGGCCAGTGGGCTGCCGCTGTTCTGTGATGGTTTTACCTTTGACACACCTATGGCTGTCATTTGTAGATATTTGACAGTCGTTATAAATTTTTCACAGTTACGAGCCTGAAAGTCAGACAACCATTCTTCACTTTGTTTTTTTTTTGTTTACTTATGTATTTGCGTGTGCTAGCTGACATTATGGCTAATAATTTAATTTAAATTTAAGTTTTGTATTGCACGTAGTCTAATTTATTTTGCATACCATTGTATATAATCCAGTTTTTTCTAACTTAACAGACAGCTGTGCTGCTGGGGAGTTTGTTGCGCCACTTCTTCCGAGCTACAGCTTCAGAAAGTGGTGAAGGGCGGGCATTTGGGGGGATTGTCCTATGTAATTTTGACTTTGGAAAAGTGCTGATTCTCAGCCTAGTTTGAATAAATGACTTTAGATTTTGATTTTGATTTCCCTGTAGCCAAGGGGTTTTGTGTTACCCAGTTACTGGGTTACGGAGAAGTCATGGTTACTGTATAAGTTGTTTAATGGAGTTTCTTGTGCCCACTTTTTTCAATAGGTAGTTAGTTAATTGCAAAGTTGTAACGGGAACTATTATTTTTTGACACACTGTTTTTCTTTACCGTCCCCAAGACCGACATCAAAACAATATGGGTAAGTTCTGAAACTGGAGAAGTTGCATCTGTAGATATGAATGAATTGTAATTACTGTAAATTAATTTGTTTAACTCACCCCCTCTTACGTGGGACTTAAACATAACTGGCGAAATGTGGGTGTACTATAGGTACAACTCTGCCCAACCCTTCGGTGAATACATGCGTGAATGGTTTTAACAAACAAAAAAATATACACTCCCGGACCCTGCTTAAGTTTAAAGGTTATTTTTAAATACAAATTTGTTGGTTTGAAACCAGTCACTGACCACCATTTCCATTTGTCATTATTCCAAGTTTGAAATTAGAATACTAAAAAATAACAGTTAAAATGCAATAAGTCGTCTTTCCGCGTTTCTCAAAGGAAAAATTAGCGAGCTTTTTTTTTGAAACAACATTTACATTGAGAAAACCTTTATTTAGGAGCTTGTGTTACCTCCAAGAGCATTTACGACGGCCGTTATGCAGTTTGACATGGAATTAATTAATGCCACCATGACGCTTCCAAAATGGCAGTTTTCAGCTCCTACAAAGTTTCTGGAGCTGGTTGGTTAGTTTGAACACGCCTTTTCAGCTTATCCTATAAGTGCTCTATTGGATTCATATCAGGGCTTCTTGATGGCCATTCCATTACTGCGATCTAACGTCATGCAGGTATTCTCTAAGAATTCTTGCAGTGTGCGCCCTTACATTTTCGTGCATAAAAATTAAATCCTGGCCAACAAACTCCGCATATAGCGTCACATGAGCATCTAGGCATTGACAAATGTATTGATCGCTAATTGGGCGTGGTAACCGTGGTCACAGCCTCAAGGCCAGTTTTTCCTTTGGTGGAAATTTCGCCCCAGACTGTCCATGTTCACCATTGTGTGGATCGCCCGGAGGACACGGTGGAGGTCTGCTCGGCTTATGCAGAGCACCGCCGGCGCAGTGTCCTTATGAAGGCGATTGGTGGCAGAGATCTCTCGCGTCCAGCCCTGGTCCAGGCCATGGTACGGAGCGAGAGGGCATGGGCAGCCGTCACCACTGTGAAGTTGTAATGCTCGCGAAGGAGGAGGCGGGACGGGTGAGTGGGAGAGGCAAATTTCGTGTCCTCACGCCCCTAGCCGCCGCGAGAGACGCTGGGCGTCGGTAACCCTTTTGGACTTTCCCACCGGCAGGCACCTTGACCCCGGCAGGCATCGGTCCTAGTGGACCTCTACACTTGTAGTGACATAAATATTTGAGGTGCGCAACACAGGCAACAGAAGGAACACGGGTGAGTTTTAGTCAGTAAGAGTCTGACACACCCTCTCGCTCCGCCCAGAGCGGGAGAAGTTATTTGATAATATCTCACCTAAAAAAAAAAAGACTGTCCATGTCCCACCGCCATAACTCACTTTCTCTTCAATGCAACATTGCTAAACACGCTCTCCCTGTCTGAAGTAGACTTTCCTTCGTCCTTCTTTACCTTACAGAATAACCTTGGTTTCATCCGTAAAAATAACCTGGCTCCATTGACGAGTCTAATCCAAATGTTCGTGTGCAAACTGTAGGCGGGCCATTCTGAGAGCTCGTGTCCGTTTGGGCTTATGAGGTTTCAGGCCACATTTTTAGAGTCTACTTCTAACGTTTCGACCGCAAACAGTCAGTCTATGAAAGTTTCGAAGCTGTTTTTGGACCTCTTCTGAGGTCAGGTGACGATTACGCAGACTGGTGGTAAAGATAAACCGATCTTATCGTGCTGTAGTGATCCGGTTTCTTGGTCCTCATAGGTGGCGCAAACCCGCCAGTCTCCAGGTATCGATGGTAAATATGGTATGGTAATTTTTTGAATGGCAGAACAACTTACATGAAGTTTTGGACTTACGTTTTGCTGACTAAACCCCGACAGAAAAAGTGCCACAGCTTGCGCGGCTACTTCAGGTGCAGTATCCATAATTTGAACGTCAGAATAGATTGAAAGTCAGGTAGTGAATTACGTAGGCGTTAAAAAAATAATTAATTTAAATATCTTTGAATTTCCATTTATTAATAAAGCTGTCGTTCTTAATCAATTTAATTTGATTAATTTATTTAGGATCTCTAACAAAAGATGTACACAATGCATGACACATTAATAAAGGGCAACATAAGGTATTAAGTAGGTGTACTCCTTCACTTTTAGGAGACCACAGCATGCACAATAAACTTAACAACTAACAAACTTATTCATAAACCTTACTTAACTTTTAAACAGTACTTTAAGCAGTGATTAAAAATATTTTGCATTCATAAACGCTGTTTAGAGTTAATTAACTGTTTAAACAGTTACTTAAGTAGCTGTCAAATTATACAGCCCGCGGACCTTGTTTAGCGATTTTAAACAACAAATGGCGGACGAAATCCTTGCTTCTAACATGTTTGAGTCTGTGTCACTAATTTCTAACTTGTTGCAGTGCATTGTCAAACCTTTTCTAGGGATACCTAATGGAATATTTTGACTTCGATGACGATTTAAGTCTTTTTGAGCAAAATGTAGAAGATTAAATGAATTTAGGTGACCTCGTACAAAATTTTATAAGCCTAAGTTGCATCCTATTGTAGATTACGATAATGTGGAGTTTCGAACAAAGTACAGGTTTCCAAAGAAATTATTTTCGTCATATTTTATGAAGAAAATAATTAATCTCGTAAATGATGACATTACAGTGGATACAAGAGGCGGCGGCATACCTGTACAATGTACATATTAAAATAATGGCTGTGATTAGGCACTGGGGGTGACATATGGTAGGTTCACTTACTGAGGTACTTCTAAGAAGCGATGGCGATAGAATTAGGCAGGCAGTCGTACAGATTGACCGAGTTAACCTAGGTATGTAAAAGAATTGGTCGTGCACTAGCCAGAAGGTGTCCAGAATTCATACAACATATATACACATATTCATACATTTGCCTAGTACGTTAGCTGAACAAAGTCGCACACAGAGGGAGTTTGCTGTCTTTCATTTTGCACTGGACAAAGGCGAGCCGCATCCATTTATACCTGTCATAGCTTAATAACTAATACTTTTATCCTCAAAAACACAATTACAAAAACGACCACGAGCGAAACTTTATCTGACAAACCCTAACAGTTTTGTTTTTTTTTTAATTTGGTGTTTGGCACGAGCACCATAGACGAATTTTACGGCATTCTACCGAAAATCCACCTAGTTGTCAGTGTACAAAAGTGTACAAAAAGTTAAGTAATGGTTAGTTAAGCAATGCTTAAATATCGTTTATGAATAAGAAATACTTAATTAGTATAAGTGTTAATTAGTTACTTAGTTAACAGTGTAATGTTTAAGACGTTGATTAACCATTCTTTATGAATAAGCCTGTAAGCTGGCAAAGTTGAAATACGAGTATGAATGATAGGTAAAATTAGGAAACAGTGATAACTTTACTTACGTTTTATTTAAAGTACATAAAAAAGAAAAAAAAAAATGAAAAACGGTTTAATGCCTCTAAAGCTGCATTGACAGAATGAAATGAAATTAAATGATTTTATTTTCTGTAAGTAGGTTTGTAATCAAAGTACATTTGACAAAGCAACTTTTGAAAAATAGAACGCGGTCCAAGTTCACTTTTATTGGACGCCGTCATTCAAGTACGCTTGGATCAGTGATGCCATGATCAAAAAGTCGTCAAATCTACTTTGTCCAAGCGTACTTTGATTGTATCAACGTGGCTTATGTAACACTTGGACGAATCTAAATTTTTTCCTGATCCTGTTTAATCATATTTTTTTCTTAGTGGCTCATAATAACATAATATCACGCCAGCATTCCCCGAAAGGTTAGGCAGATCTGCACCGATAGTACATCCACATTACTTGACATTACATTAGTAAGTACTCCCATATTTCGCCAGTTTTGTTTAAGCCCCATGTAATAGAGGTTGAGCCTGTTGTCCAACAAGTCCAGACCCCGGGCTGCTACTCGTAACTTAATCATAGAAAAACTCAATAATACTATGTCCGACCTAGAAATCGAACCCAGGACCTCATGCTAACCAGTAGCGCTTGCGACCACCAGACCAACGAGGCGGTGAGTCATAATCTTTTACTATAATTATCCTAATCAACACATATTATATCATGACAGTTACTTATTTAAATATCAAATGACAGGACATCTGATAAACATGTTAAAATTAGTATTTTTCGTTTAAGCACAGTGGTTTTAATATTGTGACACTGTGGAATTAAACTATTTTTATTTATATTGCTGTGCCCTAGCAGGGTTCATGTATGAAACCTATATACTTGTAACAACTGGTAAACTACATGGATGCAATAAATGATGATTATGATGATTATGATTAATCACATCGTATTTTGTGTCCTTATTTTTTTTTGGGGTGGTCTTATAGTTTTCCTCACAGCAAATCATTTATGACTATCAAAACATAAAAATATGAGGTTTCATCACCGCTGCAATAAAAAACATGAATGGCAGAGTTAAGAGAACAATAAAAACAAAACATTATCGATTATGAGTTACCATATTTGAAGAAACATAAAATGCATGTACTTGAAGACTTGAAGTGAGGTTATTGCTAAACAAAAGAGTATTATTAAATAACCTTATCATCCATTTTTAGTTTGCAAACTCATAAATTTTGAAAGCTATGTCACTGCCATAACACAGGCAGAAACATTTAGGTTAATCCTCTGATCAAGGAAATTAAATAAACCTTGATAATTTTGGCACTAATATTAAAAGGTTTATGAATATTACGATTTTAAAGGTGTGTTTGTGTGTATAGGTCATTTGGACTCGAAATGAGGTACAATTAATCTCATGTCTGAACATTTGAATTTGGACTGTAACATTAGAACATAAACCTAAAAAAAAAACAACTTTATAAAAATTTGGGTTTTGTCACAATATCTATTATCATTAGTACGTGCGATTGATCGTACTTACATCAACAAAACAGACTGAAGACGGAAATTCCGAGTTCTGTTTAATCCCGGCAACCCTATAAGTGCTTCAGATTTGTAAGAACATGTTGTGTCTTCAGTCATTTCTAAATTACTCTATAAATAAATATAATAAATTACTCTATAATTATTATTTATGTGATATAACATAAGCGCTCATATACATGAGCGGCACGTTGCCAACGACAGAGGCAACTGCAGCCGTCGACGCGTCGACAGCAGCCACCGACGCGTCGACTGCAACGTGTATTTGACCACGTCCCTTAAACAAGAGCGGCACGTTGCAGTCGACGCGTCGGCGAAATTATGAGGCGAAATGAAAACGGTATTCACTGAAGGCTACATGTTCTTATGAAACATCAAGCACCTGTAAGTTTGCCTGGACAGACAGACATCGGAATTTCTGTCTTTAGTCTGTGTTATTGACGTATGAGCACTAACATCATGCTTGCATTCTCCGAATCGATGGGAAGAGGTCCACGTTTAATTTTGTAATGGCAAAATCCAATAATATTTTTCCCGACCTAGGGAAAGAACCACTGCCTCGGCATTCCAAGGCAGGGTTTCGATCCGTCGCTGAGCTGTGAACACCATGCGACCAATTAGTACCTACACCAACAAAGCAAAAACATTAATAAACTTATAAACCCCTTTCGTAGATTTTCGTTTAAAATAATTTTGCTTAAATAAATTAATGTTCAAGATATACATAACATACATAATCATCCTATAATGTTCCCACTGCTGGGACACAGGCCTCCTCTCTGTGAGAGGGAGTGGGCTGTAATCCACCACGCGGGCCCAGTGCGGGTTGGTAGATGTCACATATCTTCGAATTTTTGGTTCTAGGACATGTCGGTTTCCTCACGATGTTTTGCTTCACCGTTTCGAGAGCAGTGGTGATAAAATAATTTACACAAAGTAAAGCGCCTGCCTGGGTTCCAACCTACGTCCTAGAACTCGTAAGTCGCGGCCGTTACTACAGGATCACCACTGCTCTCAAGACATCTGACATTTGAATGAAATGGAATTCCTGAAAGTTTTCAACAGCGGAAGCGATGTTAGAACATAGAAAATGATGTAATATTGTAACTGGAACCTTGTGGAAATCTGTTGTTCTAAGATTAAGGATGACTATCCGCTCGTGATACAGTTTTATACTAGTACGATGGGATAGGGCGAATCAGTCAAAAGCCAACCAAAACATTTTTACAATCTACCATTTCACGTACTCCAACTGTTGAACTGCATACATTTTATTGTCAAAATAACTTGTAAACGATTTTTGGCTATCTTGTGTTTATTATTAAGTTACTCTCAGGTATGATGGTTGTCTCATATTCCTGAATAAATATTATATTATATTAATGTTCATTTAGGATCCTTTATCCTTCTTTTCTACCATAAATATTGTATATACACGGAAAAAAAAGGATGTCTTAAATTAAGACAATATCCTTTTGGTCAAGACAAATATTGATTCATATATGGGGAAAACAATATATTCTTGAATGAAGTAAAATTTTGTCTTAGTTTTATTGTCTTCTTCGAAGACTTAAATGAAGAATTATTAAGTTTAATTTTAAGAATATTATTTCTAAAACTAGATAAAAACTAGGTATTTTCTTCATATAGTCTCGAATCAAAAATATTTGCTTAATTCAAGAATAAAAACCGAGTATTTATTATTCTTTATTTGAGTAAACAGGTTTTCTTGGACTGAGTACATTTACTTACGTTAAGAAAATATTTACTTGGATTGAAACAATTTTTCTGAGAATATTGATATTCTTCGCTGAAGAGATCAGTTTTTCCGTGTAAGGATAGAATTGCAGTTCGTGCTTTATATGTTATTGATAATTACTTGAACTATAGAAAAGTCTTGGTAATCAACGAATTTACACCGAACCTTATTCTTCACTGGAGTTGGTAAAGCAGCTGACAAGTAGTAGTGGTTGAAAATAACCATGATTTTTTAACTTTCTGCTTCATCCTACAACTTATTATTATCATTCTGTACCCTATTAATCTTTTTTTTTGTCAAACTTTGGTAGCCCAGTAAAAAACGGGCGGTGGGCGTAAGTTCGAGCCCTTTTGTAAATTATTTCATTACCACTGCTCTCAAAATATGAAAGGACACGGCAGAGGCAACTGCAGACGCCGACGCGTCAATTGCAACGTGCTGCTCGTGTTTAAGGGACGTGGTCAAACACGAGCAGCACGTTGGCAACGGCAGAAAGCTTGCCTGGATAAAACAGAAATCGGAATTTCCGTCTTCATCGTGAGAAAAATAGCTTGTCCTAGAACCAAAATATATATAAGACATGTGACATTCATTAACTCCCACTGGGCCCGCTGGAGGCCTATTTTCCCAGCAGTGGGAACATTATAGGCCGGTCGGCCCATTTGATGGAAACTGTTTTCGGGCTAGCGCTAACCCTAATGAAACTGGAACTACTAAGAGTAGCTGATTTTAGAGATAAAAAATAATTTATTTATGAACATACTTTTGTTCCAATTTAATTTCTTAGCTCCTGAGATAGTTAGACAACTGTATTACAGGATGTATTAAATGTACTACGACAACTAAACAACTATGTTGAAAAGTCACATTTGTTTGTTATTTCTTATCTCAATCTTTAACAAATATTTCTTGAAAGTGTTAATTCGATTCAAGTCACGTACAACAGTAAGCCTTAGAGTTTAAAGGTCGTAGTACACCAGTGGTCATAAATTGACAGCCCGTGACCTAGTCAATCTGTAATCCTTACTAATGCGTCTTACTACAGGATGAATTTTAGATACTAATCATAGACTCCATTTTTGAATTTACAATAAAATTCTTTTCCCAAAGGTGTTACGAATTCAGCATGGTTACGAAGTCAAACGTTGAATAAGCTTGCCGCGTATACTATGCTGAACGAAAGAAAGGGGAGACGTGCGTATGCAGCGGGGATTTCTATCAGCGGGTGATATCCACAAATGTAGACATCTCAATATTTTAGTACTGAATGATACTAACAAAAAAAAAACACGTACCTAGGTATTATTTTCACCAAAGATTTTATCATTTAGAGGATGATGATAAAACATCCCCCTGTATAACGCCAATCTTCTTATTTCGTACATGCCTTTATAACCACATTTTTGCAATCGATATTCATGTGCCTCCCATACAAAATAGACTTTCCAAAAAAGAAAAAAAAACTAAAAAATGGTTATTGTAATAAATTACCGCTCGTTAGTGCTTAGTTTTAATTTAAGGAATAATGAACAAAAACCCACAAACGGTAAACGTCATTTTACGAATTTTCAACTTTATTTCCGAATTTTCTAAGTTATCTCACAAATCTGCATCCGCACAAACCCAGGATGCACACCTAGTTATGTAACATCTCCGATGCGCCAAGGCGTTGTGCGTTAAGAATATTTTACGTAGGTACACTTAAAGAATGTGTTACAATGTCACGGCTGAGGCTCCGTAATTGGGACAATGTCAAATGTGCATCGTGGCCGTGCTGTGCTCATATTTGTGCATATTTATTGTGATATCTGGTGGCCCAGTGGTAACGGCCCCGACTTACGAGTTGTAGTTCGCGGGTTCGAACCCAGACAAGCTTGTGTCTCACCACTGCTCTCAAAACGGTGAAGGAAAACAACGTGAGGAAACGGGCATGTCCTAGAACCAAAAATTCGAAGACATGTGACATCTACCAACCCACAATGGGCCCGCGTGGTAGATTACAGTCCACTCCCTCTCACTGAGAGGTGGCCTGTGTCCTAGCAGTGGGAACATTATAGGCCGATTATGCTATTGTGATATTATTGAAAAAAATATGTTATTTTCTACTTATTCTAAAAAAACTAATCTTTTTTCTCTGAACTTCCCTGTCCATCTTTAAAGGCTGTCGGTAAAAGATCACTATGTTGAGCTGAATCGTGCTGTTCATAAACGGGCGCCGTCAGTATGTACTGGTCATTTCTTAGCTGCCACGGCTTATTTTAATTTTTCAAATGTTTTTATCGTGCACGTCTTTCTACA
This sequence comes from Atethmia centrago, assembly GCA_905333075.3. NCBI lineage: Eukaryota > Metazoa > Arthropoda > Insecta > Lepidoptera > Noctuidae > Atethmia > Atethmia centrago. The sequence continues at coordinate 22,333,344 of HG995386.1, forward strand.
TTATTCTCACATGTATAATTTCAACATTAATGATGTTACCAATATTTTTGTAACAATATCTTAATTTAAAAGAGTGTCCGTGGAGTTTCTTGCCCGTTCTTCTCTATAGGTCTACCACGCTTTGGAATGGGCAACTAGCTTCATCTTTCTGACTGACCGACCCCTTGACAATTCAAAAGCGTTTATTCCCAGTAGTTCCATGTAGCTAGGTCCTTTTAAAATTGTTATAAAAAGTGCTCATTTATAGAACAATGAATGAGCACAAGCAATTACAAGTAGTTCCACTGATAATTCTATTTCGATTATAACAAGAGGCCGTGGTTCTGTGTTATGTTGTGAAGGCTATGAATATTACTGCCATTCCACATACAGGTTGGGTAAATCTTTGTGGAGATTTCTGTCAGAGCCATTTATAATCTACGTCGCCGTGAATCTCTTAGGGAACTATTTAAAAAGATTAATATTATAACAGTACCTTGCCAATTCATTTATGAACATATTATGTATGTAAGAAAAAATCGATATCTTTTTAATAAAATAAGTGATAGACATAATTTTAATACTAGAAATAAAGATAAAATAGATCAACCATTTTTCAGATTATCTAAAGTACATACATCTTTTATGGGGTACTGTGTCAAATGTTACAACAAAATACCTTGTGAAATATTGCAATTAAATAAAAGAAAATTTAAAACTCATGTTAAAAGTACACTTTGTAAACAAGCAACAACAACAACAAATTAGAGGATTATATCCAAGATAAGAATGCTTGGAAACATGCTGGTCCAGCTCCGTAGGACAATCCAGAGTCTAGACAACATCAAACTGGTTGCTATTTTAATTGTACAATTTATTATTTGATACAAATAGTAAATCAATGTTGAATTTTAATTCTGTGATTACTTTAACTCAAACACTGACTTTATTTATTATTTTTAGGAAAACGTATACTTTTACAATGTTTATAAATATGTGAGCATCATGTACCTATCACATAATTCATTTATCTGTCATTGCTTTATTTTTCATTCTTTTTTTTACCTATTTCGGTATAGTAATTTTATTCTAGGTGCATCGTCTTCACATATAATTTTAAAATGTACATATACAAAATTTTGTAAAACATTTTAAAAGAGTAACGGTGGAGTTTCTTGCCCATTCTTCTCCATACGAATCTACCTTTTGGAAGGGGCAACTAGAATCAATTCTATTTTTTTTTGTTAATTTTGACGTTCAAAAGTGCTTTTTATGTGCCTATTTGAAATAAATAATTTGACTTTGACTTTGATGTGCCAATTATAAAAAGAAAAATATGTATTGGTAGTTTAACACTTTCGCAGGTTAGTAACATTCAAAAGCTAAATGATATCCCGCAGGAATCATAGTACTTACCTATTTTATATGCGTAAGTAGTTTTGCTGTGTTTTCGTTTCTGTTCTAAGCTCTGGTTTGTTGTAGAATAAAAGAGAAATAATCAAAAAGATTAATCACATTGAAAGCTGTACCCCAGATGCTAATAAAGCTATAATGAACGAAGTCATAAAAAATTGCATGCAAACTGCTATTGAAGCCAAAGAAACTGTACCAGCTTCTTATTGTAAAACAGTGGTAACTCTCAAAGACAAAGGATTAGACATTGTCAAAAAGTTGCCAAATTTCACCCAAATTAAATCGGCTATTTACAGGAGAAGAAACAAAAAAGCAGGAGTTAAAAAAATGGCTTACAAAATATTAAGTGAAGTAGAAGTGTCGTCACAATTTTCAATTTTTTTGTTAGCTGACTACGAATTTCAAGGTGACCGTATTATAATATTTTGCGCAGAAGAATCAAGACAACTATTGAAAAAGATAAAAACTTATTGTTATGACGGTACCTTCAAGGTGTGCCCTACACCCTTCCAACAGTTGTACACAATACACGGAGACGTTGGTAGTACCACAGAACATACAAATCGTCGGCTTATTGCAAGAACTCATTAACTGCAAAAATTCATTAAATACGTTTTTATCTTTATTGGACTCCTTTTGACACATTCTACTAAATGCAAAAACTCACTAATTTCTATCTAGTCTAGATAGAAATTAGTGAGTTTTTGCTCACTAATTTCAAAGTAGAATGTGTCAAAAGGAGTCCAATAAAGATAAAAACGTATTTAATGATTTTTTGCAGTTAATGAGTTCTTGCAACAAGCCGACGAAATATTATTCCATTAATTTATATACTCTTGCCAAATAAAAAGAAAGACACCTAAATCACTATGTTAAACTTAATAAAAAGCCAGGTACCAAATTGGGAACCTAAAAAATTTGTAACAGATTTTGAAGCTGCAGCCATGAAAGCTTTAAAGCACGTGTTTCCTGATGCTGCACACCACGGTTGTTTTTAAAATACTTAACACGAAAATCATACAAAGGAAACAAAGTGAATTACATAACCAATTAATAATAATAATACTAAGGAATAAGAAACAAAGAATAACCATAAAAGACTACAGACTAAAATATTACGACTTGGATACAATGATTTTTGTCTTTTTTGAACTTTGATAATTTGCATGCATAATATATCCAGTTCATTATGCTTCGATATTTGGTTATACTGCCTACAGAGCCTTGGCAAAACGGCGAAGTGTCCGAGGTTTGTTTTGGATCCCGGCACATAGAAAAGGTTGTAGTTACATTTCCGCGGCAAGCGAGATGGTGCACTTGTCTGCAGCTTTCCAAGAAGCTCGCTACAGTCAACAACCCCATTGAAAAGTTTGAGAAGAAATGTGAGATCTAGAACCCTTCTTCTATCTACCAACGATGTCAATTTATAGTGTTGTAGTCTTAGGTTGCAGCTCCTCATTTTTTTTTGCTAGAAGGTCTTTATAGCAAAGACGGTAGGTATAGAAAACGTCTTTGTACACTTTCCTGGCGTTTAATGTAAATGTATCATATTATTGTATATTGGCAAGAGTTGCAGGCATTTATCGTAACAAACAAAAGTTTATATACTTTATTTTTTTATTTTTAGTGAGTGATAAAAGCGTGTTTTTGTTTGTTTTTTTATTATAATATCTATTTAAAATTATTATTGTGAAACTAAATGAAATTAATTGAATAAAACTAGTGTTAAGTTACGTGTGTTAGGATTTTAATAAACTCATTACACAATTATACCTAGTGGATGCAATAAATGCGTTTTACATCTAAGATAAACGCATTTATTTTATCAACTACCGCCTTCCCATTCAAATCTTGTAACGGTCGACGGGCGAAGTTATTTAAACGACGAAATGGCCGTTCGCAGGGCAGTTGTTCCTGCGACGCCAAAGTGTAAAGACCTTAAAGTAATAACGTGTCACTCTGTGTAGAAATAGTGCTATCCATTGGAGCAAGGTCAGGTCAGTTCATTTTGTGTTTAATATTTAAATATCTGAATGCTGGTTGTTAATATTTCTTAATTACTTAATATAAGCAGCCATGAACGAACTATAAGCCTAAGATGTATAATGTCATTTCTGGTGTTAATAATATCCTGTTGAATAATGTGTTTGTTTCCAATAAATACTTGTGAGATTATTCAAACTTTCATTTTCATACACTAGCTTACATAACCTAAAGGTAATTAATAGTGCAGTGCTTACACGTGGAACTAATGGCACATAATATTCTTCACATTTAAAGGTTGCAATAGTATAATATGGAACTCACCTATAATCAAATGGAACTAAATAGTTGCAGCAGTTCCATATGAAAGAAATGTCGGCTGTAAAACTAGTTTAAAATTACATGGAACTAATGGTACAAACTATTCATTTTTTGAGGTTGCAATAGTTTTATGTGGAACTAGCTATATGGAACTACTGGGAATAAACGTTCAAAAGTGCCTGTATTTGGTTTATTTGAAATAAATGCTTTGAGTTTGAACTTCAAGCGGTATCTAAGATTGCCTTAGTTGTTTGTTCTTTATTAATTCGTTATTTATGCAATAGCAAGACCAATCCGTGCCTCGGAAAGCACGTTAAGCCGTTGGTCCCGACTGTCATTCGTAGATCTTTGACAGCTGTTATGGGTCGTCAAAAGCTCGAAAGTCTGACTACCAGTCTTACCAAGGGGTATTACGCAGTAACTGGGTTGTGGAGGTCAGATAGGCAGACGCTACATGTAAACTACTGGTAATCAGCTGCATCTGGTAAGACTGGAAGCTGACCCCAACATAGATGGGAAAAGGCTAGGCAGATGAAGTTGGGCAACTAGCTTCATCTTTCCGAGTGATCGACTACTTTACTTTTGAGTTTTTTTCTCAAAAAAACTCAAAACTTAAAGCATTTATTGATAAGATGATAGAAGAAATTTTTCTGAGATGATAGAAGATATTGGTTATTCTTTCCTTTCCAACTCCCTTGTTGGTCTAGTGGTCGCAAGCGCTACCGCTAAGAATGAGATCCTGGGTTCGATTCCCGGGTCAGGCAAAGTGTTATTGGGCTTTTCTATCTGGAATTTCTCAGTAGCAGTCCGGTGTCTGAATTTGTGCCCGGTTGATGGCAATAGGCTCGCCCCCTATTACACGGGACTTAAACATAACTGGCGAAATGTAGGTACACCTCTGCCCAACCCTTCGGGGAAATAAGGCGTGATGTAATGTTTCCCTGAGGTCTCTTTTAATGTCAAGGGATAACGGATTAGATAATTTAACAAAATAAACATTTCCGACATGTATTCAATTGAAAATCACCCATGTACGGAACTCCAATAAATGGTATGGCCGCTTATGCTGTTAGAAAGATAAGACAGTTGACAGATGTAGAAACCGCGCGTTTGGTCTATTTTAGCTACTTCCACAGCATTATGTCGTACGGCATTTTATTGTGGGGTCGGGCTGCTGACAAAGATTCCATCTTTATTTTGCAAAAGCGAGCCGTCAGAGCCATTTATAATCTACGTCACCGTGAATCTCTTAGGGAGCAATTTAAAAAGATTAATATTATGACAGTACCTTGCCAATTCATTTATGAAAATATTATGTATGTAAGAAAAAATCGACATCTTTTTAATAAAATAAGTGATAGACATAATTTTAATACTAGAAATAAAGATAAAATAGATCAACCATTTTTCAGATTATCTAAAGTACATACATCTTTTATGGGGTACTGTGTCAATTAAAAGTACACTTTTAAACAAGCATATTACAAATTAGAGGATTATATGCAAGATAAGAATGCTTGGAAACATGCTGGTCCAGCTCCATAGGACAATCTAGAGTCTAGACAAAATCAAACTGGTTGCTATTTTAATTGTACAATTTATTATTTGATACAAATAATAAATCAATGTTGAATTTTAATTCTGTGATTACTATAACTCACACACTGACTTTATTTATTATTTTTAGGAAAACGTATATCTTTACCATGTTTGTAAATATGTGAGCATCATGTACCTATCACATAATTCATTTATCTGTCATTGCTTTATTTTTCATTCTTTTTATTTTGGTATAGTAATTTTATTCTAGGTGCATCGTCTTCACATATAATTTTAAAATGTTCCTATACAAAATTTTGTAAAACATTTTAAAAGAGTAACCTTGGAGTTTCTTGCCCATTCTTCTCCATACAAAACTACCTTTTGGAAGGGGCAACTAGAATCAATTCTATTTTTTTTTTTGTTAATTTTGACGTTCAAAAGTGCTTTTTATGTTTCTATTTGAAATAAATAATTTGACTTTGACTTTGACTTTGGTACTTAAAAAGAGAGCTGACAAAGAACTGAAAAATATTAGGTAAGTCTTGAAATAAGGACACTAGGTACTGTAGTAGATTCGACGTCATTAAAATAAAGAAAGACCATTAGAAGAAGAGTAGAAAAAAGTAAAAACAAATTAATGTCGTTTATTAGCGGTAAACAGCAAAGAAAGAACATAAAAACAGAAAGAACAAGTTGGGGGAAAATATGCGTCACATCCACGCAAAACGGACATTGCTCAGCATAATGCTGCGACTCTATGTGAGACAGAGCCACAGCGCTGGTTTTCAGCGATAACGTGACGACGTCGAAAAACTTAAAGAGAATGAAAAAAATTATATAGAACTTAGAATTTAATAGAACTTTAAACAATTGGCTTTGTGGCAGATATTTTTACTCAATAGATGATTATTTAAATTTTAAATAGACATGATGTATAACTATATACATTTACGAACACTTATTTAAATTATAATTATTGAAATTATTTATAAATCTAATCAATTAATTGATGAACTATCTTGACTGTGAGATATAGGTGCCGATTCCTTTGTTCACAAACTAAACTAAATTTAAGTTCAGTGCATCTTTTCCTTTCTATTTCATTAAGAAAAGGACAGAAGATACATTTTAGTTTAGTCCTGTCAAATTAATCAGCGCCTGTCACTACTCCATACAAGTTTAGACGTGATTAAAAACTTGCCTACTAAAATTACGTCAATTTACGTCAACCGCTGATTAATTTGACAGGACTAAACTAAAATGTATCTTCTGTCCTTTTCTTATTGAAAGAGAAAGAAAAAGATGCACTGAACTTAAATTTAGTTCAGTTTGTGAACAAGGGAATCGGCGCCAATATCTGTTAAACTAAATTAATATGATTATTTAATAATGTAATATGCCTAATTAATATTTTATTATGATTGTGATGTGTATGTCTAATGACATTGATGCAATTTCATGATGTTAATAAACATGTACTAGAAGAAATATTTGCGCTACTCATAAGTCGAATATAGTGAGACTAAAATGATTTAACATGTTATTATGTAAGTTGGTACCTATTATATATTCTGGCAAATAAATACATTTCATTTCATTTCAATAACGTTTATTTAGACAATTCGTGAAATACAAATAAAAAATAAAATACCGGCCAAGTGCATGTCCGACCACGCACAATGAAGGGTTCCGTCCACAGTTGGGATTCGGATAAATTTATCCCAAAAACAAACTTTACATTCTAGTTGAAAAACAAGTTCTCCCATACATCGATATACGTCACGGTCTCCGACTGCAAATATAAGTTGGTCGACTATTACTCGTTAACTTGTAAAGCCTACTTAGCTGTGACAGTTTTCCTTTTAATTTCATTATATGTACTACCGCCATGATTTTTTTCACATCTCCATAAACAACCATTTAGCTGGCAGGACACTTGACTTTAACAAAAATTAGAATTTTAAAGCTTATTATTACTCAAACGAATCATTGAATCGCAAAATGGTGTTCATAGACCCGCAATATTTTTGAACAACCTGTCCAACGATACCCTATGAGATTGACGAGAAAATATATCATCCCTAAATTAGGTACGTGCAAAATTTTTTGGTGTATCTACCACCCGAACAATAAAACATTTTTTTTTTTCAAGATTGTATTTCACTTCTTAGTTGGCGTGATTAATATGTATACCTATGCCAAATTACAGCTTTTAGTAGCTAGTACTAAGCGTCTCTGAGCTATAGCGGGGACAGACAGACAGACAGACAGACGAGGACATGGCGAAACTATAAGGGTTCCTTGTTTACTAAGGAACCCTAAAAAAGTGAGGAGGACGCGGTTCTGCAGTAAATGATAGTTAATTGAATAGAAATCGATTTTCTATTCTACCTATATCAAGAACAGAGATGTAGGTCAAATACAAAGGTACAGTCAGGAAAATTAATTGATAAGCAAATTAACACCCAACATAAATTTTCTGTTTTATAACCATTTTATGCAACTGTCCATGAATGACAGTTGTGATTTGAATATTACTGACAAGGTAAGTTGTTAGTCAATTTGCGTAACAATTCATTTCCCTGACTTTGCATAGGTATTTATTTCAGCTCATATTGATAAGAATGAAGATGAGTATAGTTACTCGTAGCTACTTACAAATGTGTTACAATGTCACGGATGAGGCTGCACAATTAGGACAAGGTCAGATGTGCATCGTGGCATGAGCTGATTAGATTCACATCCAATGCTATTGGTTTTACACTAGACTTTTATTAAATTACTACTTAATCAAAATCAAAAGTCATTTATTTAAACGAGGCTGAGAATCAGCACTTTTCGAACGACAAAATTACATAAGACAGTTTTTTTTTTTTTTTTATTTGTGATGGGTTTGCTCTTGACCTTAGTCTATGTCAGAGGTGACAGAAACAAAGTCGACGATGGAGCGAGCTTACCCAGAAGAAGCCTGTTCACTCTCACTTTGAAGAGATTAGGGTTGTATGCGTTCGGAAACACAGACGCAGGCAGAGAGTTCCATTCCTTTGCTGTGCGCATTATAAAAGAAGTTTGGAAACGCTTAGTGCGAGCTGGTGGGATAGCCACCAGGAAGGGATGGTAACCTGAAGTGCGCCTAGATGACCGATAATAGAAGGGGGCCGGTGGAATGAGGTCGTGGAGTTCTTGGGCACACTCTCCGAAGTACAATCTATAGAAGACCGACAAGCAGGCAACCTTGCGACGATGGGCCAAACTGTGAAGCTTGGCATCCACCAGATTTACGTCGCCAATGAGCCTCTTAGCTCAGCGTTCCACCGAGTCAAGCGCGGCAAGTTGGTATTTAGCCGAGCCATCCCAAAGGTGGCTACAATACTCCATGCAGGATCGGACCTGCGCTTTATAAAGGGTCAAAAGCTGTCCAGGCGTAAAGTATCGCTTCACCTTACAGTCCCCCAAAACGCCCACCTTTCACCACTTCCTGGTGCTTTAGCTGGGAAGAAGTGGCCAACAAACTGCCCAACAGCACAGCTGTCTGTTCAGTAAGAGAAAAAAATAGATTCTATACAACAGTATGCAAAACAATTTACACTACGTGCAACACAAAACAATAAATAATTAGCCATACTAGATGCGCCCCGCGGTTTCACCCGCATAAGTTTTGACCCCGTGGGTATATCGGGATAAAAAGTATCCTATGTGTTATTCCTGGTTATAAAATATCTGTGTGCCAAATTTCATCCAAATCCGTTCAGTACTTTTTGCATGAAAGAGTAACAAACATCCATCCATCCATCCATCCATCTTTATAAACTTTCGCATTTATAATATTAGTAGGATGTCAGCTAGCACACCACTACACCAACAAAAACAAAAGAAATTAAAAAAAACCGAAAACTATTCTCAAGCAGAGATAAAAACGTAAACAGAACTTAATACCCAAATAAAAGCCTCCGAGCATAAAGGGCGTGCCCGCTTACATATAGCTATAGCTGTAACAGTCACAAATGATGAACTAGGACCATAGAAGTAAAATAAATTAACCGTGAATTACTAATAACAATAACAAAACCATGGTCAGCAAGACGACCAGTCACCACAAGCAGTACCCGTTCATGTGCATAACGCAAAGTCCAGCCATTACACCCCTCTTCATATTTGAGGGAAGGAGGCAACCCGACCCCCGACGCTACCGCAAGCAGTGACATCTAAGAGAGCATGACGAACTTGCTGCCGGTTGCTCAAGTAAGAATAATATAATTAATTGTCTCGGTCGCTAGCTAACCACGTATTGCAATACAACACCTGTATGTCATAAAAATTGTCTGCTTTGCCCCATAAAGATATAGCGTGATGATAATCATTTAAAAGGATAAATCTGTAACTATCTGCAATTTCTAACTGTTTGGCTCGAATTTTTATAATTTGCTGTAAACTATATGGAAATACAAACATAATGCAATATTGCTCATCCCCCCATAGCAAATAGCGTAATAATATATAGCGACTCACCAAACCTATAGGGAATGTATATGCAAAATTTGAACAGAATCTATCCGATAGAATTTGCATGATGCTGGAACATACATTCACACAAACAGGCCAACATACATACAGACAAACAGACAAAAATTCTAAAAACTATATTTTTAGCATTAAAGTCGATCCCAGACCTGACAACAATTTTTTTTTTTTTATATATTCCATGTACAATATTGACATCACTACGATTTTATTATAATTTTCGAGTATAATGTAATTACTTTGTTAATCTCATTTTTATCATAAAATTATTAAATAAACTTCTTTTAATAATGAAAGATTGTCGAAACCATAGGCAAAAATCTAGAAACGAAATGCATCCCGAGTGAGATATTATGGTACGAGAAGTTTTGGCATACCAATAGCCACGTAACAGGCAAAAAACCGAGGGTAAGATCAGCACCCCAATTGCGAAACATGCTTTTAATCACAATCTGATGGATTTTGAAGGAAATTGTTAATCCATTGCTTCATATGCTTGAAAAATTTGTCTACTCGACAACGTAAATAGCGCAATAAATCTGTTAAATTGTCAAAATGAGACTAGCATAGTCCTTTAGATCAAATTTCTTGTCGGCCATAGCACAGGCGCACTCTCTCTTCCCTCACTCTCATAGTCCGATGGAACGGCAATTCAACACGACCAGAGAGAGATCAGGTGCAGGGCCAACGCCTTTTTTTTTGGGTGGGATATCATCAAATAACTTTCCCGCTCTGGGCGGAGCGGGAGGGTGTGTCAGACTGTTACTGACTAAAACCCACCCGTATTCCTTCTGTTGCCTGTGTTGCCAGGGGCCTCAGTAACCCTTTAGTACCTTCCCGTGACCCCGGCAGGAGGGCTAACGGCTTAACGTGCTTCCCGAGGGACGGGGTATCACACTGCCAACTTCCAGACTCTGGGCTGTGTTACTAGGAAATTCCTCATGGAAAAACCCAATAATACTTTGCCCGACCTGGGAATCGAACCCGGGACCCCACGCTAAGCAGTCATGCTTGCGACCACGAGACCACCGGGCAGATTCACATAGACCAAGGAATTGTAGCACAAAAGGGAGGAGGCAAGGGACAAGCCTGTCAATGATGATAATGATGAATAAATATTCGACCCCCTCTACTTACAATCTATGTAGTACTTACTAATTCCATGCTATTAAAAAGTACTTATTTATTCCATGCTCAAGCTGTCACTTTCTGTTACACACTTCCGTCCCTTTTTACGAAATTACTCGAAACAACCAAATTATAGGACGAGTCAAGAAAAGCCCAAAATAATTAAATAAAAAACCCGTTTTCATAATTCAATCCCGTTTGTAACCTACTTGAATAGTAAGAGGAAGCCCCGAATTGTTTTTTTTATGTAAAGGAACACACGTAAAGAACGTCAGCGTTCTAGTAATGACGAGCATAAAAATCTGAATACAGGTGTGGAGCAATAGGATTTGCAAACCAAATGAGATTATTTCAATTTTATATCATAGAATTCACAGGTGCCAGGTTTTGAGAAATAGAGCTCCTCGTGAAGATGTTCGTCAGGGTAAGTCGATACTATCAGAAACTATATCTGCCGCCAAGTAGCGTTGTTGCGTTCTGGTTTAATGGTTATAGCTATAGGTGCTGGTGTAAGTACATAGTGCAGCCACACGCGACAGTTCAGCTTTGTCTCTTGGATAGCAGAGCATCTTCGATGCCTCTAGTATAAGTGGCGGTGACCACTTGGTGGGCCGTCAATTTGTCTCCCATCCTATCAATCTGCCTAGCCTTTTCCCAACTATGTTGGAGACTGCTGGATGCAGCTGAATACCAGTATTTTACATGGACCGACTGCCTATCTGACCTCCATAACCCAGTTACTGGGTAATACCTCTTGGCAAGACTGGTTGTCAGACTTTCGGGCTTCTAACGACTCCCAAAGATCCACGAGTGACAGCCGAGGCCAACGGCTTAACGTGCTTTCCGAGGCACGGAGGAGTCTCGGTATGTAAAGATGGTCACCCATCCACGGACCAACCCCGTTTTACCGCAAAAAATGTATTATCTTTCTTTCCGTTTGAATCAAATAAACATCGTCGACGAACAAAATTCCCAAACATAATATTTTTTTTACTTTATATTATACCCAATGGAGATGGGTAAGTCTCAGACCAACTAATAGCACATTAAAAAGTAGAAAAGTGGTATATGTTTCGCAAGGGACGTTCTAGGTCCACTCTTGTGTGCAGTGGAAATTATGGTCGAAATAATATCGAAAATTGTTTTATTTTACCTATAATTGTAAATAATAATAAATCATTTATTTGCATAAATCATGGTACTCAATGGTGTTAAAATATAATTATAATGGCATCGCTAGGATAAAACATAGCATGCAAAATCTCAGGGTTTTTGAAAATGTTACAACATACATCAAAATTATACATTACATTATACATTAATATTTTATGTTACTACTGGGCTGGTCTCTACCATAGTTTTCCAATTTTCTTTGTGTTTTCTCTTCTCGAGCCAATCGGTCAGAAACGAGTCCAAATCGTCACACCAGCCTTTGTTAGTTTATGTTTTAGTTTTACAATATGGGTGGACGATCTGAAGTTAATAGCTCATTGTCAATGTTCCAACCAATTGCATTACGTGTTACAAATAACAACAACACATATATAATTAGGTACCTTGTCACGTGTTGGTAGCCCTTCATCAACTAAGGCCAGCACCGAACTTTTCCTTGGTTTATTGTCAAAACCTACATATGTGGCATTACAATCAGGTATTACGGAACAATTCTTGTAAGTGATAAGGGCCTTACTTTACGTGAGTAAATGGTAAAACTGGCAGATGGTTCAGGTCCTAGTAAAAGAAGTCACGTCCACCATAATACGTGCTATATGCTTTTCTATCTTTCCTAATTATCTAGAGACAAACATTTGTAATTGGCCCAGTGGTAACGGCTGCAACTAACGAGTTGTAGGTCGTACACGGAAGAAATGGATGTGATGGATGAAAAATAAGTCAAGAATAAAAACCAAGTATTTATTATTCTTAATTTGAGTAAACAGGTTTCCTTGACTGAGTACTTTTACTTACGTTAAGAAAATATTTACTTGGATTGAAACAATTTTTCTGAGAATATTGATATTCTTCGCTGAAGAGATCCTTTTTTTCCGTGTAGGTTTAAAGCAAAAAGACAGTTACGCTAAGTAAGAAAATGTGTCAGTTTTATTTCAAGGCTGGGAGGGATGTCGGCTAAAATAAGCTATATATATTGGACCACATCTAGACCTATAAATATTTGGAGTCGATAGCTTAAGCCGAACCCAGGCAGGCACTTTCCGCAGGAGACGCCCTGGGCGTCGGGAATCCCGGGACCAGGCCCGGGTCGACGGCGCGGCGCGTTGTTTTCCACGCGCGCCTCAAAGTGATGTCGTCAGCACAAAGGTAGGGATCCACTAGGGCCGATGCCTGCCGGGGTCGCGGGAAGGTACTTATGGGTCACCGAGGCCCCCGCAACACAGGCAACAGGAAGGAATACGGGTGGGTTTTAGTCAGTAAGAGTCTGACACACCCTCCCGCTCCGCCCAGAGCGGGAGAAGTTATTTGATGACTTCCCATCCACAAAAAAAAAAAAGGCAGGCACTTTACTTCATGCAATTTTTTTCATCACCACTGCTTTCAAAACGGTGAAGGAAAACAAGGTGAGGAAATCGGCATGTCCTAGAACCAAAATTGCGAAGTTATGTGACGTCTACAAACTCGCAATGGGCCGGCGTAGTGGATTACGGCCCACTCCCTCTCACAGAGAGGAGGCCTGTGTCCCAGCAGTGGGAACATTATAGACTGATTATGATGAAAGTTACAAACAAGTAAAGTGAAGCATAACTTTACTCCGCATTTATTAATATGGGTGCTAGACACTGAAGTGGAATTATTAATTCACCTTCCCGCGACCCCGGCAGGCATCGGCCCTAGTGGACCCCTACATTTGTGCTGACGAGATCTCTTTGAGGCGCACGTGGAATACAACGCGCCGTCGACCCGGGCCTGGTCCTCATCGGACGGTGAGCTACCCATTGCTCACCGTCCGCAAGCCCGAGGTCTAAGAAGTTTATGATAATAAAACATTTAAGTTATGCCTTTAGCTAACAAACGACCACAAAATAAGCCAATGGAATTCACGAAATTTAACAAAAAGGAAACATCGTATCACTTTTTGATTGTTGAACGGTTTTTTATTTGAAACAAGGCTAATATTTTTTGTTGGAGAATACAAAATGCAACTTTTGTCAGAGCAGGTTGATTTTATTCCGACGTTTTTCTCATGTGTGCTTGACAACAATGTCTTGTTATTTGAAATGTTAATTTTGCTTCATGTTTATGTCAGTTTCGACTGTTCCTAAAACGGTTGGAGATTCATCAATGTTATGCTTCTGCAAATCTATTTTGCCATCATCAAGATTTACTACAACCTCATCACGTTGTAATAAGGTTGCATTCCCCTCGATTTTTACTTTTGTATCGTATGTTTATCATGGTACTCCTATAGCTTCGATTCGATGAACTGATGTAAATTGTACTTTTTCCCCTGCAGCGTCTACTGGACAAAGAAATGTTATTGGCAGGTGAATCCTGTATTTTATATTAGGTACAGATTTCGGAATCACTTTAAAGTAGCGGCATTGCGTTTGTGATATGCCGAATGTGTGTGTTCCTGTATTAAGGTGTGTTCCAGAAACGTATTAATAAGATGATTTTATTACATTGATTTATTAGGCTTGTAAAATGAGTAATAAAGTGAACTGTCCTTTATTTATATAAGAAGGGTTCTTTTTAGGGTTCCGTAGTAAACAAGGAACCCTTATAGTTTCGCCACGTCCGTCTGTCTGTCTGTCCCCACTGTAGCTCAGAGACGATTAGTACTAGAAAGCTGTAATTTGGCATAGGTATTAATTACGCCGACAAAGTGCTAGTAAAATAAAACCTTGAAAAATATATTTTTTAGGGTACCTCCCTTGCACGTAATGTGGGGATGATATTTTTTTTCTCGCCTATCCCATGGCTCGGGGTATTGGGGGTCTGTGACACCACTTTTCATTTCAAGGACCCGTTTGCGTAATATTAAGCATTCAAGTGCTATTTTTTGTTAGAATCAAGTGGGGGACACTTGATTCTAACCCCCCCCTGCCAGCTAAGTGGCTGTTTATGGAGATGTGGAAAAATTCATGGCAGTAGTACATATAATGAAATTAAAAAGAAAACTGTCACAGCTAAGTAGGCTTTACAAGTTAAGGAGTAATAGTCGACCAACATAAATTTACAGTTGGAGAATTGACCGTGGCATATATCGATGTATGGGAGAACATGTTTTTCAAGTAATATGTTAAGTTTGTTTTTGGGATAAAATCATCCCAATTTCCCAGCAACGGAACCCTTTATTGTGCGTGGTCCGACACGCACTTGGCCGGTTTTTTTTTTGTTAACATAGTCTGCTACTAAATTTTAGGAAGACTATGAAAATGATCTCTGTTTGTGAAAATCAATTTCATGGTAAAAGTGGCGGCTACCCATGACGGTGATAATTAATGTTGCCAGTAGGGTGTAACACAGCCTTATACCGCCAAAATTAATCGTCATTCTGCAATCTGAATACATATTTGTACACTATAATGCGTGTAAATGTATACAAAAACTACATTTATAGATGCGATTGATGTCATAGGAGTACATACATATGTACATAAAACAAATTTAGAAACATACAAAGTTTTCGTTCCTGGAACCGTTTGAACGGTGGGGGGTGTGAAAAACCCATTGGATCGGATCGGATTATAGATTCAACAAGAGTGTATCTATTTTTGAATGGTTAGCTGAATGTTTCAGTACTGAGCTCTTTATAAAAGAGTTTCTTCAGAGTAATCTATACCTGCATATTTCGGCCGCCAAGCAACATTGCTTTTGATAAAATTGCAGGAGCTTTTGCTCAAATCGGGTGACCACTGAAAATCAGCGCTGTGCTGTGGGTCCCCCATAGTACAGCATTTTGCTGAGTGGAAGCCTTCTTGTTGCCGACTATTTGAGTTTTGTTCTCGTGATTATATATAGATTTATTTTGTTTTATTGTTCTGTATGCACGTGTTTCTGTGAATACTCTATGAATAGTCATAGAGCTAAGAAAGAAAGAAAAATAAATTAATAGTCGACCAACTTAAATTTGCAGTTAGAGAATTGACCGTGGCATATATCGATGCCAAAAATACGTAGGACAAAGTAATCACAACCATAGGGTTGTGATTATGGTACGGAGCGAAAGGGCATGGGCAGCCGCAACCTCCTTCTGCGAAGTAGTAATGCTCGCAAAGGAGGAGGCGGGATGGTTGAGAGAAAGGCAAATTTCACGCCCTCTCGCCCCCAGCCGCGAGACGCCCTGGGTGTCGGGAATCCCGGGCGGATTTCCGGCCACCGTGGGCGCGGGCTTGCGGACGGTGAGCAATGGGTAGCTCACCGTCCGATAAGTACCAGGCCCGGGTCGACGGCGCGTTGTATTCCACGCGCGCCTCAAAGAGATCTCGTCAGCACAAATGTAGGGGTCCACTAGGGCCGATGCCTGCCGGGGTCGCGGGAAGGTACTAATGGGTTACCGAGGCCCCCGCATCACAGGCAACGGAAGGAATACGGGTGGGTTTTAGTCAGTAAGAGTCTGACACACCCTCCCGCTCCGCCCAGAGCGGGAGAAGTTATGTGATGATTTCCCATCCAGCAAATAAAAAAAAGGGTTGTGATTACTTTGTCCTAGGTATTTTTGGCATGGAAGTTGTTAGTAGTAACAGGCAGACGTTCCGGCTGATCAATATGAACCATCCAGTGGTAACGGCCCCGACTTAAGAATTGTAGGTTGCGGGTTCGAACCCAGGCAGGCGCTTTTCTTTGTGTAAATAATTTCATCACCACTGCTCTCAAAACGGTGAAGGAATCGTGAAAAAATGTGTTAGAATCAAAAATGCGAAGACATGTGACATTTACCAACCTGCACCGCATAGTGGATTATCTCCCAGTCCCTCTCACAGAGAGGAGGCCTGTGTCCCAGCAGTGGGAACACTAGGATGATTAAGCTAATATGAACCATCGAAAGGATGCTCTTGAATGTGGTAATCGCTTTTATTGAGTTTCGTTCTTCTACAACGACTTTCAACAGGCTTTTCGGTAGCTTTATGTCAATCCAATACGTTTTTTACTATTACATTATCGTTATCGTCGCTGATAGAACGTAACTTCGGCCCAATTTTTTCGCTGGCAAGCGACTGTCAAAAGACAGTATATTGTTTTAACTATACTTCTTGTTTGTCAGACTTATTTGAACATCAACATTATTAAACCATTAATTCATTACGAAAATAAAAGACAAGGAAGCGCTATCACAATCATTTAATTTAAAACAATGAAGTCAAGGCGAACAATATCTCTCAAGGTTGACACCCAATTAAATCTTGAAGAGGACTCTTGACGATAATGTTTGTGTCCTCAATTTGAACTCGTAATGTTGTAAAACCTACTTCAGTAATATGAAGTAATAATTTTCTTAATTTATTTAATTAAAAAATTGGACTGGTTTTGGGCTTTTAATTATTTGATGCAAATTGGGTCAGAAAAGAAAATATCGTGAAGAAACTGCCATGAATATTTTATCACTAAAAATTAGAATACCTTATTTATATTCAACACGCACTGGACCTGCGTGGTGGATTACGGCCCACTCCCTCTCACCAAGAGCAATAGGAACATTATAAACCGACTACCTATAGCCTAACTTTATTAGTGATTAATAATCAGCATGTTTTACATTAAGGCGCTGACAAGACCCAATTGACCAAAATATTAATTGGCATCTCTTAAGGAAAAAAAATCCAAATCTGTAGTTTGTGGTAGCGGAAAAAATATATGTTAATTTTGAACATATTTCCCCTATTTCCCATATTGTATACACGTTTTGACAAAAAAATCTCGATACAAACTAACGTTAAACTAACCTCTTACCTTGAGTTCTAATCCAAAATATCTGCATTAAATATCAACATACATTACGTATTTAATTAATAACAAGAACGTCTTATTTGAATGCAGAACTTGGTTGTTTTTTTATTTTCGATTACTCAACTCAATTTTGAGTAAATAGATAATCGCTTCATATTTTGCAATAATCTTCTCTTTCTTTTTTATGCGATCCGACAATGACCGCGGTTTAGGTGTTGTTAGCGTCTTAAAACAACTTGCAGTTGTTTTAAGACGCATCATACTCTTCCTCATACTCTTCATCAACAGTTATGCACTGCAAACAAACCTTCGTAAGAAAAATCGATACTAATTTATAAAGTCCTTTAAAGGATAAAGGCTCCTTCAAACAGGCGCGACACGCGACGCGACACAAAGGCACCGCGTGTAGCACTACAAGCGGTGCCTTTGTGTCGCGTCGCGTGTCGCGCTTGTGTGTAAGAGTCTTCAGTTTAAAAGGAGGGCGGATTTTTTAGGAGGTAATCACTCAGGTGCATAAAACTGAACAACTTTCCCCAAGCAACGTAGGACGAAATTTAAAAAAATAATTAAACTTCTGATACAAACATAAGTCACGAGACCAGTCACTTTGTATGAAAAGTCGATTTTCAATTTTAAGATTTCGATCTATGTTCCTTTGGGAAAGTTGTCCAGTTTTATGTACCTGATTACCTACTAAAATATCCACACTCCTTTTAAACTTATTCTGTATAGCGACTCTGACAGATCTCGAGAACACACATCGTTTTTTAAAGGCATCATAACTCAACTGAGTATGCACAGGCAGTAATGCTAAATAAATTGTAAAAAACAACCGGGCGGTCCTCGTAAATGATAAATATTTACTTTACTGTGTATCATTAGTTTTAAAGGATTTCCTTGAGTAATCACATTTTAAATACAGAGTGCGTACTTGAGCATTAACTTCAAAAACTAATATATGCGACACATTTATCAGTAATAGCTTATAATGGGTGGCATGCTTTAGGCTTGTGTACTTTATGAAATAAGCCCAGGTTCGCACCGGCCATTTTTTCGCACTGGAATTTCAACGCTCTGCTTAGCGTTGAGAGTTGAAAATACAACAGTACATATGTTTTCTTGACGCACTGGAATGCGCTGTGTTGGATTTTCAATGCTCGGCTTAACACCGAGGGTTGAAAAAGCTGCGTAAATAAGGCGCCTATGCAAACCTGTGCGAGTCCTTTTGAGTAAGACTTTTCCGCTGTGTTCAATGATGATAAATCAATAGCTATATTTTTATCAGCTTCAACGGCATGAGGCATTAGGAACAGGGTGTAAAGTTCACTCATCCTCCATAGAAAACGGAGGATCCTCCGACCAGACGGGTGAAGTGTCTGGTGAGCAAATGCCCGACGGTTGATGTCGGGATGCTGTATATATGCTAGTTGCGTTGTAAACTCTGCTTGCGCGATGCAGGATTTTGCGTGACGTCAGTGCCTTGCGTAGTTCGCATGTGCACTTTACCGACACTGCTACATTGTTTAATAATAAAATATGTTTAGGAAAGAACATTTCTGAACAATGTGCCTCTCATACACAATCCTTTAGTTCGGCACTAATATCAGAAAAAGAGTTACCTACATATTTCAGTTAACTGATAAGTCCAATTTGCTGATCAAATCAGTACAATGCTCTTTGCTCGTGGAAACACTGACGCTGACAACAGCTAAACCGCGGTCAGTGTCAGACTGAATAGAAAAGAAAGAGAAGCGCGATGACATAACGCGTGGCACTTCAAAATTGAGTTGAGTAATCGAAAATTAAAAACAACCAAGTTCTGCATTCGAATACGACGTTATTTTTATTAATTAAATACGTAACGTACGTTGATATTTAATACAGATATTTTGGATTGGAACTCAAGGTAAAGGGTTAGTTCACCGTTAATTGGCATCGTTTTTTTTTTCAAATCGTGTTTTGGTAACAAAGAAGTTCTGAGAAATATGTTCAAATTTAACATACGCTACCACAAACAATAAAGAATTGGCAATTTTATTTCTTAAGACAAGCCTACTTTGGCCATTTGCCTCTTGTTAGCGCCATAAAAAGTAAAGTGGTTGTTGAAAGTAAACGATGAATGAAATTAAATTATATTTATTTCTGTAAAGTGGTTTGGAAGGAGCTCTCGTAGCTCAGTAATTACAGCCGCACGGCACGATCCATCAGGTTAAGCTACGCTTGCCGGAGTTGGTCCACGGATGGGTGAACATCTTTACATACCGAGACTCCTCCGTGCCTCGGAGAGTGTCAGATTATATAATGACCATGAAGATTAGTGTCTGAGATGGTCTTTTGAGGAATGAACATTATTTTCTTTTTAACCTTACCATTATTTAAACAATAAGTTAGGCTTCACAATGTGCCTGGCAGGGAGGAACACTGACATCTGAGATACAGGACACGTCCTTGTTTGAATGTCAGGATTTTCGTCATCGAAGCATGTAATTGGTTTAATTACTATAAGGATCTAAGTTACAAGTAATTAATTTTTAACACTTTTCCTCTCGTTATAATAGCCATCTCGAGACCTTGGCCTTTGGAAGGCGTACGAGGGGTCGAAGCCAACTCGCAGAGGCCCCTTAGATTATTTTTTAAGTATTGAGGCATCAACCGCCGATTATCCCTGTATGCACTATGCAAATGCACCCAAGGTCAACCCTATTCCCGGCAAGGCCCAAAGCAATCCCCGGTTGGTGCAGGACTATTGCAGAACATGGAAACAAAACATATTGGACTATGGGTTTGAGTGATTATAGTGGATTGGTAAACTAGAACTATGGAATGAATAATAGGTAAACTAGAAATATAGAATTTTTTTTTTTTGGGCCCCCGAAAACGGTCGCTAGCACGTAGTGACGTAGCGACAAGGGGTCAATACTTCCTGAGATGCTTGTGAATTGGATAGGTATGCCACGGCTATCAGTATTACCCCGGAAGTACGGTCACGATCCCTACCAGCATCTTACTGGAATATTTCCTTCCTCCGAGCACGTTTGCTCTTCATGAATCTCCACTCAAGCCGGCCAATAAAGGCACACCAGAGGTGAGAAACTAGATTTCTGCCGGGAGATAGGGTCCGTGGGGTCGCTACTGCCCAGCAGCTCGCCACATGCTGCCCTGCGGGATTATGTATCTCTCTTGGTCTGGCTCCTCACCCTAGACCTGTTTCGGCAAAGTAATTTTTTTTTTTTTTACCTTCAAACTTTTCTGGTTCTCAATCTGCCTAGCCTTTTCCCAATGTTCCCCTAGGCTTCCAGTATAACTGAATGCAGTTGAATACCAAAATTTTACATGGAGAAACTACCTATCTGCCCTCCACAACCCACTTACTGCGAACACGATACCCCTTGATAAGACTGGTTGTCAGACTTGTGGGCTTCTGTCTACTCGTAACGATTGTCAAAGATCTACGAATCACAGCTGGAACGACACTCCGGGTCTCGATATGTAATAGACTCATCCACGAACCGACCGCGGCAAGCGTAGCTTCGATCGACCCGTGTAGCTGTTGGTATATAGCCACAAGCCCCTCCTTACCTTAGCTTCTGGTGCTTTTTGACCAAAAATAAATCTTTCTTTCTTTTCACTGTGCAACTAGTCAAATGCTCTACAGAGATTTCTTAAACCAGCAGTACATACTCGTAACTACCTTTGTCAAGTAAACCATATTTGCGTATCTACAAGCTGTGTAGGAGCTAACTTGAGTGCAGTTCAGCCGCTTCACAAGTAGGTCGTAAAATTTAATGAGATTCCAACGAGCGGCTTTGGTCGCGAGAAACGCAATTTTTGCGATACCTCCGATCAACTCTTTATAAGTTAAGGTCTTGTTTCTTTAATGCGATTATTTTTTGAGTAACGATTATTAGCTTTGTATTTTTCTTTTGTCATGTTGGCGTAAGCTACAGGATACGTTATTGTTAATGTTGTGGTAAAAAGATTAGGTAGATGGCAGCAGGGCTGACTTTGCGTTATGCTCGCGAACGAGTCTGAAGCATTAAACCTAATTAACGATAATAATTTATATGAGATTGTTTTTGTAATATTTAAGGGTGTCTTCGTTAGTATGTTTTGATGATTATGTACTGACTATATTATTATCTATATAGTCGTTTTTAGGGTCCGTAGTAAACAAGGAATCCTTATAGTTTCGCCATGACCGTCTGTCTGTCTGTCTGTCCACGCTGTAGCTCAGAGATGTTTAGTATTAGACAGCTGAAATTTAGCATAGGTACTTATATTAATCACGCCGACAAAGTGCTAAAATAAAATCTTGAAAAAAAATTTTTTAGGGTACCTCCCCTGCACGTAATATGGGGATGATATTTTTTTTCTCGTCTAACCCTGGTCTGATGGGGGTATCGTTGGATAGGCCGTCCAAAAATATTGCGGGTCAGTGAACACTACTTTTCGATTCAAGGATCCGCTTGCGTAATATTAAGCATTAAAGTGCTAATTTTCGTAAAGTCCGTGTTCCCCCCTGCCAGCTAAATGGTTGTGTATGAGATGTGAAAAAAATCATGGCAGTAGTACATATAATGAAATTAAAACGAAAACTAATACAACTAAGTGGGCTTTACAAGTTAACGAGTAATAGTCGACCAACTTAAATTTACAGTTGGACAATCGACCGTGGCATATATCGATGCATGGGAGAACATCTTTTTCAACTACAATGTTAAGTTTGTTTTTGGAATAAATTCATACCAACTTCCCAACTACCGTGGTCACGATACACGCACTTGGCCTGTTTTTTCAGTATTGTAGGAGCTTGATTCGATATCAATAGTTTTCTACCTTTTGATTTAATATTGATGAAGGTTTTAATGGAACAAAAAAAGGTATGTGTTTTTTTGTTCCATTAAAACCTTCATCACGCCTGTATACCCGAAGGTTTAGGCAGAAGTGTACCTATAATACACCTACATTTCGCCAGTTATGTAATGGAATAATCAAATTTAATGCATTTAAGTTTATGATTAAGGCTCCTGCACACTGAGGCGACATCGCGGGCGCGACAGGCAGCAATATGCCTGTCACGCCCGCGATTACGCACCAGTCTGTAAGAGCCTTTATGCTGTTACTATGAGACTTAATTTACATTAAGTATCTCGTAAAAATAGTCACAAAGAAAGACATTTCCGAAATAAAACAATTTCAAATTTGTCGCAACGTCGAAACAATGGAACGGCGCTTTAACTAAATTGTCCCGTAATTATTTTAAACGCTTTACTTAATATTTAAGGCGAACCAGCGGATGCATATTTTTATCGTTACACTAACGCGAATTATAAAATAATAGAGCTTTATACAAAGGCGTAAGATTTAACAGCAATTTGTTAGTAATTAACATAACGCAACATTACGCCTTGTTTCTCCAAAGGGTTCGGCAGAAGTGTATCTATAGTACACTCACATTAGTTATTACATTTGCAATTAAGTACTGCGTTTAAACGACAAGGGGCGTTACATGATTATGAGAAGATGAATTTTATAGTTATGAACCAACATGATCGATAATAAATTATTATACCATTAATCTTCACTTTAAAACTTGTAAATTTTCCACAAAGCTTTGTAATTCAGGAAAGATAAAATCAGACATAAAAAAGTGAAGGAAGAAAAAACGCAAGCAAAGTCAGGCTGCAAACACAATCTCACGAAACAAGTCCGATACACATCTGTGTCGATTTTAATGCAAAAATAATCATGTATTTATGAAGACGTTTCCATAATATTATCGATAATGTGTTATTATTGAGATTTTACTATAATTGGATGAATAACAAGCTTTTGTTTTCTTTTTCATAAGTAAGGTTGAATTTTCAAGTTGAAAGCAAAAGGAAGACGAGGATACATACATACATGCAAGTATATTGAGTACAGTCAATAGCACGTTCAAGATAAAAAATTGACTTTAAAAATGGGTTTAATTCGTAGCAGTATAGTTTCGAAGCTTGTGCTGTTGACCATGCATGCCAGCTTTTTACCCGACTGCGTGACGCAAAGGAGGGTAATAAGTTTATCAGCGTTAAGACCGTCGCTAATGTAGTTTTACCAAAAATATCGGTTTAAACGTCAGAGATGTGATGGCTATCGATATTTAAACAAGATAAAAAAAAACGGGTTTTTTCAACTCATACTTCAAGTAACTACACTACTGGCGTTTATCAACCGCAAAAAAATCATCATAAACTCATTTTTTTTTTGTTTTGTGGTTGTTTAGATATCACTACCCATCACGTCTACGGAGTTTCGCTTGCTAATTTAATTGTATCCCGTATGTAGATAATATGTAGATACTACATAATATATACTATAGTCATCGTGACTTCAATGATGTCTAAGATTATCTTAGAAAGTAACTGCACATAAAAAATAACAGACGTTATAGTAACTTTATCGTCTGTTATTTTTTTTATATTTTTTTTATAAATTGCCAGGATTGAACAAGCTGTGCTCCATTTAGTCCACTCTCGGCTCCTCGACCCCTCAAATAAAATTTATTTGTTTCCCTTAACCCTTAAACATAGTTCACACTCGGCCCCAGGGGGTGAGACTGAATTTTCATACAATGGACAAGCATACCTCGTCCACTTTCATACCCTAATTCGGCAAGTACCTAAAATTAATATTTTGGTACAGTAAGGTACAGATGCTCGAGGATAAAACCCCATAATCACCCATCACAACTTTCAAAAACCTCCGCTTTTCGTATTAACAGACTTCACCCACAAAATCTTTCTCCAACCAATATAATCGACGATAAAGTGACAAGAAAGAACCTTTATCTACCAAAACATAATTTTACACGAAACAAAAATAAACGTTTTGTTTTAAAGTATACAGTTGCGCAATAGTTATTGTCAGTTATCAGTAATTCGTTAAAAAATAAGTTTTAAAGTTAGCTGCTTTTGCCAGCTTACGCAAACGATTACCTACTTGAAGTCTATCTACGTAAAAAAAAATAAAATCACCAAAATGTCAGTTAGGAGTTCTTGTCACTTTCATCGTCTATATACATATTTGTTGGAGAACGATTTTGTGGGTGACGTCTGTAACCTCATCGACCCTGTCGTCACAAATCTCCCTACTACCGTGCTTATAGCACAGACTTCTAAGAATCTTCTAACTTTTATGGTGGTCTACACGGGAGGCTAATTTTATATGGACCTTTAACGATCGATGGTAAGTAGAAAATTACTAGGCTGTTCTTAATAACAGCCGAGTGTCTCGCTTCCCATACTTAAATTAACGGGGACGTTTTAAGAGCGTGTTTAATTAATTTTCGTTATTTATTATTTATGTACACAGTAAATTATATAGAGATACGACATAATTATAATTTTAGTAAACATGAAAGGAGAAAAGAAAAAAAAAACGTAACAATAGTGTGTGAGAACAAGAAGAGAAAAATATAAATATACGAAGTCTTGAACAAAAATGTTAAATATACCTACACGTATACCCCAAAAAATACACTTAAACATAGTAAATATTTATATTTGTTTATACATGCTTTATGTATTTGTAATATAGTTCGTATTTAATTTGTAAAAAAAATACATTTACTTAAATATATATGTCACCGAAACAGCTATAGGTACTCTTGATTCTTTTTCGTTTGAAAAGAATCAAGAACAAAAATCAAGAGTAAAATTATAATAAGTATTGTTATTTTACTCTTGATTCTTTTTCGTTTGATAAGAATCAAGATTAAAAAAATACATACATAATTTGGTACGTAGGTATTATTTGTCGTGTGCACTAGACATACACCTTAATAATAAGAGCCAAACACATCGTTAATTAATTTAAAAGCAATTATCTCCAATCTTTCTATCTAAAACTAGCCAATCGAATGAAACAAAACTATCCACTTAGCCAAGAATAGGTACCTGGTTTACACGCAAACTTAAGAACCTAATTTTACCACGCATTATTTCACCTTTACAAACCCCTATTACAAGCAGCCATTTTGTGTTAACCTCTGAGCTTGCAGAGGTGGCAAATATTTCACTGCTGAGCAAGGATCAAGTTGTGTTGGTCGCTTCATAAGTGGCGGCGTCTCTCAAAGCTACAAATTGACCGGCGCCTGGGCATCTGAAAAGGTAAAGGATCGCGCTAAACGTGTCAGCCGTTGATTATGTCAAATTGTTTTCGCTAACTTTGACATTTAAAGTTTGTAGTACTTTGTTATAATGGGGCCACAGATTTAGATAGAAGGAATACATGATTGGCATTTTATTAATCTTTAATTATGATTATTAATCATGGAAGCAGGTGGTATTTTCGAATATTAAAATGGCTATATCGTAAAAACATAATCTCTATGTAAGATAATGTTTACGTGTGGTATCAAGTAGCTTGATCGAAGCTAATTATATGTATGAACTAGCTTTTGTTCAACCACGGCTTCACCTGCGAGGAGGTCGGAAATTATCGAAATATAAATATCGAACGAAACGTACTAAAGTGGAATAAAAAGGATCGTATGTGTTCATCCAGCAGGCTTAGCTTAGCACAAGTACCGTTTTGTCTACGGAAGAATAGACAAAAATGACGGTCCGTGTAGAAAGTACGACGACAGCAAAGTAGAAAGTGTCAACTGCACTTTTTACGAATAGGATATTTTTCTGTTTGATTCTCATTTTTTACTTAAATTAAGTCACGTTTATAAAGAAAACTCGAAGTACCTACCGTATGTTTATGTTTATGTTAGAGGGTTTGGTTTCTGCACTTAGTCCTTCAGGTGGACCATTGTGCGTGGGCCATGGCGGCCGTTTTTGGTGGTTATTCCAACCAGCCCACCTCCCTCCAGAAGTTGATAACATCTCCTGGTCTGTTTAGAATTGCTGTGTAGGATCTGGGTGCCCCGAGGGTTTCTTTTCTTATGTGGGTGACGCCTGTGCATTCGAAGATCACATGCGCAACGGTTTCCTCTGCCTCCATGCAAGCTCTGCACAGAGGGTTGTCCGTTATGCCTATTGTGTGGAAGTGTTTGTGTAGCGAGCAGTGGCCCGTGATGTTCCCCGTCAACAGGCGCAGGCCGGTCCTGTCCAGGCGTAACAAGCGCCTGGTTAACTTACTATCCAAGGATGGCATAGCCTCCTTGGACTGTCTGCACCCCTGTGCCGAGGACCACCAGCTCTCCGCTGGTGTGTGGGTGAGCTCATGTAGCCACCTGCGTAGTTGGTTGAAGGGGACGGGCACGATCGGCTCCGGTCCGCAGACTGACGTGCCGGATGCTCTCCTGGCTAGTTCACCAGCTACGTCATTGCCCAGCGATCCACCGTGTCCTTTTATCCATTGCAGTTTTGCGGTTCATTACCGTTATACGTTCTAGCGCATTGTGACATTCTTGTGTTAATCTCGAAGTATTATGTTTCTTCCCTAGGGATTGGAGAACTGAGGCGCTGTCGGAGAGTATACGTACATGAGTGTCCGTGACTCTCCTGGCTTCTATGGCATATATCGCTTGTATAATGCCCACACATTCCACCTGGTAGACGGTGTTGAACATTCCCAGCGGGCAGGATATGTTTATGTTAAGGTCGTGTGAGAAAACGCCAGCTCCGGTTCCGGAGTTGGTCTTTGATCCATCGGTGTATACTCTTACCTCATACGCACCTGAATAGTCACACCGTTCTTCTGTGAGTATTATGTTGCTTGTTGCTTTTGGAAACAGTGTAGTTTTGGGGCTCTGTCGCAGGATGATGCCATCATCGGTCTTCGTTTGATCGCTTCCTCCCTTATGCGTATGTGCTTGACTCTAGAATCTTTGCTCAGGGTTCCTGTTATGTTAAGCCTAAAGACGGCCAGGGCCGCCTCTTCTCGCACGATGAGGTGCAGAGGCGGCAATCCAAGCATCGCTTGTCGGGCTGCGGTGGGCGTAGTTCTCATACAGCCTGTGATTGCTACACAAGCAAACCGTTGCAGTTTTTCGAGATCTTTTTGGGCTGTGCTCAGGTCTGTCCTGGGCCACCAGACTAGTGAGCCGTATGTGATAGTTGGCCGGATGACCGTAGTGAATAGCCAGTGGGTTATCTTGGGGTTAATTCCCCAGTTTCTGCCGAGCAGTCTTTTGCACTGCCACAGCGATATGCTGGCTTTTGTAATGATGTAGTTGGTGTGATTTGCCCAATTCAACTGTTTGTCCAAGAAAATACCCAGGTATTTGGTTTCAGTTGATAGGCTTAGGGTGGTTCCAAAGAATCTCAATTTCCTCTTCTTTGTGAAAAGAACCAATTCGGTTTTTGTAGGGTTTACTGATAGTTGGTGCTTATTGCACCAAACCTCTACTATTTTTAAGGCTTGGCGCATAAGATTGCACAGGGTATTCTCGTGGGTGCCGTTTATTATTATGGTTAAGTCATCCGCGTAGCCTACGGTGAAGTAACCTTTATCGGTGAGTGTTTTAATAAGATTGTCGACAACCAGGTTCCATAAGAGTGGCGAGAGGACGCCACCTTGTGGGCAGCCGTTTGCCACTATGGCCCTGGTAGTGTCGTTTACTGTGACTTGTACCGCTCTCAGTTTAAGCATATTTGAGATCCAGCCACTTATGGTCTGGTCTATGCTGTGCCTATCAAGGGCCGTGTTGATACTATTGAACATCGTTTTGTCAAAGGCGCCCTCGATGTCAACGAAGGCGACCAGTGCTGAGCATTTGTGATCCACTGCGCATTCAATTTTGGAAACCACGCTGTGCAGCGCGGATTCTGTTGATCTGCCTGTGGTGTACGCATGCTGTTATTTATGAAGGGGTTTGGCTCGAAGTGGTCCGTTTCGAATGTGTCTATCGCAAAGTCTCTCGAGGGTCTTCAGTAGAAAGGATGTGAGGCTTATAGGCCTGTAAGCTTTGGGTTGTGTATAGTCGGTTTTGCCAGGTTTGGGTATGAAAATGACTTTCACCTCGCGCCACGCGAGGGGTATGTACCTGAGTGCCATGCAGGCTCGATAAATCTCCGCCAGCAATGGCACCAGATGATTTACCCCCACTGCAGCAGAGCTGGGAAAATGCCATCCAGCCCTGCGGACTTGTACGGCTGAAAGGTGTCAATAGCCCACCTTAACCGGTCTTCTGTAATTATGTTGCGGGCTCTGGACCAGTCCTGATCCGTTGGGGTCCATTCTGGTTCAGCCTCCCACCTCCCATCCTCCAGGAGTCTACAGTCTGGGAAGTGGGTTTCGAGAAGGACCTTACTGGTTTCCTGGTCGGTTAGTGTGTATGAATTATCAGGCTTTTTCAGCGCGTCAAGAGTTCGGTCCTGGTCTGCTGCCAGGATCTTCCTTACCCTAGCGGCTTCGTTGTTTGTCTCTATGGATTCACAGAATTTCCGCCAAGATCTCCTGGCGGTTCTAATCTGTTTTTTGTATGCATATTGGGTTTCTTTGTATAGTTCCCAGTCGTCCGGCAGTCTGGTATTTTTGGCTCTGTTGAATTGTTTACGCAATGAGTCTCTGAGTTTAATAAGTTCTGCGTTCCACCAGGGGTTCCTCTCGCCCTTGGTTTTTGGCGCTCTTAGTTTGTAGCATGCATGATATGCTTCGGTTATATATTCTGATAACTTTGTCACGGTGTATTCCAGTTGCGTTTGGTCTCTTAGAGTACCTATCGTATTTAGGAACAAAAAAATATGTTACCAATATTGGCCGTAACCATTTCTTTGGTAATGGGCCCCTATTAACTAAATTATGTAAAATGGAAGAAGATAGCCTTCATCAGCATAATCAGC
The DNA here is from genome assembly GCA_905333075.3 of Atethmia centrago. Classification (NCBI taxonomy): domain Eukaryota; kingdom Metazoa; phylum Arthropoda; class Insecta; order Lepidoptera; family Noctuidae; genus Atethmia; species Atethmia centrago. Next base: position 22,362,914 of record HG995386.1, read on the forward strand.
CTAGCCGTGTTCCCACTGCTGGGACACAGGCCTCCTCTCGGTGAGATAGCCTTGTTCTTCTTTAATTATTACAGTTTTGCGTTCAAAACGCTCTCCTCTAAAATCATGATTTTGTAGATAACCGTATATACTTTGTGGCCGTAGAGTAGAAAAGTGCAAATTGTCTTCACTACCTTAGACAATTGTCAGTGTTATTTTGACAGTTTAGAATAGAAAACTTTCTTCTGAAATAGTCTACATAAAAAAGGACCTAGACAAAGTTCGTTAGAAACGAAAGACAAAATGACAGATTGCAGAAGGATTTCTACGGTGCGATGTTAAAAATGGAGAAACGAAATGTCACTCTATATAGAAAGAGCTGTGTCTATTCTTCGTAGAAATAGAGAGCGTCATGCTAAGCTTGGTAATGAGTAAATCGCCCGGAGGACACGGTGGAGCATACGGTGGAGGTCTACCCGGCTTGGGCAGAGCACCGCCGTATCCACGTGGAGGCGATCGGTGGCAGTGATCTCTCGCGTCCGACCCTGGTTCAAGCCATGGTACGAAGCGAGAGGGCATAGGCAGCCGTTACCTCCTTCTGCGAAGCAGTAATGCTCGCAAAGGAGGAGGCGGGACGATTGAGGGAACGGCAAATTTCGCGACCTCTCGCCCCTAGCCGCCGCAGGAGATGCCCCGGGCGTTGGGAATCCCGGGCGGATTTCAATTCCGACACTAACTGGCCAAGATTATGTCTGGACTTTAAAAGAGACTGTGACCTTTGTACAAACCTACTTATATTAACCTGTTAAGCCCCGCGCAACACCGATTCGGAGTCAAACAATAGAAAATCTTGTGTGTCTCATTAGCTGTCCTTGATCAATTAATGAAATCAATAACATAATAACGAACAATAATTCTTGTCAAATCTGGTAGACGACCAAGACTGAAACTAATGGGCAAGAAAATCCACATTCTTCATTCATGGAGGTTATAATAATATAGATTAATAATATATAATTTAAATCACTATACCTTCATCCAGATGACTCATAGTATCTTATAAGGAAAAAGAAAAGACATTATAACAATAATCAAAGTAAGCTAGATGCCGCAACTATAAAAATCATAATTCATCTTCCTTACTTTGTCGGTAACAAGATAACAAGTGTTAAAACAAACCTGAAACTAAGCACAGACATAAAATACACAGATTTACTAGCAAAAACTAAAACAGATGTTTCCTACACTCAGAATTTATGGTGTACCATATCAATCTATATTTTATTGCCTACACCTTAGTTGACGTGACTAAGGTCTAGGACACATGAACTACCTCTCGCATTCAATATTGCCATGGATTTTCTGTGTTCCGTATGAAAAAATAGAACCCTTTTAGGATCACTCGTGTGTCCGTCTGTCTGTCTGCCCGTCTGCCAATTTGCTCCGAATCTAATGGACTGATTAAGTTGAAATTTGGTACAATATGAATTTTTGTAACCAAAACACGGATGTGCTACGTAAATAAATAAATTTGAATTATGGGGTCACTTTTGGGAGATTATAAAGAAAATTAAAAAAAAAATTGTTTTTCTCACTGTACCGTGTGACATATCAAATGAAAGGGCTTTCTGTGAGGGTTTCAAGTATTTTTTTTTTAAATAAATAGTTTTAAAGTTATTTAAGAAAATTGATAAAAATTGACCACATATTTTTCATATTTAAAAAAAAATTAAGCTCAGTTGTTTCGGCGATAAGGGGCGGATATCTCCGACACTTCTGAACCTAAAATTTTGAAAAAATACAGAAAATAGTCCTATACTTATAGATTATAGGGAAACGTAAAGGAATTCTATAGTCTTAAAATAACATGGTACATCTCCCAACATTGTGCGTAAAAACTTACATTTGCAGTTGGAATGTATGGGAGAACATGTTTTTCGACTACAATGTTAAGTTTGTTCTTGGGATAAATTCATCCCAACTACGAAACGACACGCACTTGCCCGGTTTTTTTTATATCCTCATAGATAGGTGGATAGTTAGTCCATAAGAAGATGGTAATGAAACATTCAATTCCACTGACTCAAATCAAGACTGGCCAATCAACACTGGCTGTCTCGTTAATCTGGTTTCCGTACGCGCTACTGCTAAGTCCTGGAGTTGAATAAGCTGCGGGTCCATAGATGAATGCCCATTTATTGGAAAGTTAATACTCTTAAAATGTAGAGCTGGTCCTGGATAAGAATGCTTGGAAACGCAAGGACAGAATTACGGACAAACGTCTACATACTCCAGGAATTCGGCATCAAACAGCGTCTACCAGCATAAGTACAATCTCGAATACTGAAGTTATTTGGCCATATCTCGAGGCAGTATAATGACTCCATAGAGCGTCTAGAGTTGCAGGGCATAGTGGCAGGTAATAGACCATGCGTTCACCGATGAGGTGGTCTGATCAAATTAAATCCATGGTTGGAGGTCCTGTTAATTAACATTGTCATCTAACATAATCAGATGGAGAGAGATTGTGGGCGAGCTATGACTACACCTGGAAAGAATCTACATCTTTTTAATAAAATAAGTGATAGATATAATTTGAATACTAAAGTTATAGATAAAATAGATCAACCATTTTTCAGATTATCTAAAGTACACACATCTTTTATGGGATACTATGTTAAATGTTACAACAAAATACCTTGTGATATATTGCAATTCAATGAAAGAAAATTTAAAACTCATATTAAAATTACACTTTCTATACAAGCATATTACAAATTAGAGGATTAAATCCAAGATAAGAATGCCTGGAAACATGCTGGCCCAGTTCTATAGGGCAATCTATGGTCTAGACAAAATCAAACTGGTTGCTATTTTAATTGTATAATTTATTATTTTTATGACGTTGATACATTCTGTGATTACCTTAACTCACACAATGACCTATTACTTTATTTTTTTAGGAAAACGTGTACAATGTTTGTAAATATGTGAGCACTATGTATCTATCACTTAATTAATTTATATGTCATTTCTTCATGTTTAATTATTTTTACCTACTGTGGTAAGTATAGTAATTTTATTCTAGGTGCAGCGTCTTCACATAGAATATTACAATGAATGTACTATCGGCCAAAGTTCCGCATGCTCACCTTAAAGGCGATAATCGCATAGCACGACTCACGACTCGATCGCACAATGCACGAGTTTTGACCAATAGGATGCACAAAGCGTATTTTAGTGGTGTTCGTATTAGTATAATCATGTATAGAATGTGTGACACTCACACTAGGAGCGTGCTATGCTCACTTGTTTCTGATAAGAGACGAGTTTTTAATGGGCACGGCCAGCGCGGCTCGGCGGCGGCGTGAGCTCTTTGTTATTGAATTGAATTGTTATTTTATTATTGACAAGAATTAATTTTAGTACTCATATCTTCTGTTTGTTTGGTTTAGAAAATGTATTATTGATATTGCAGTATTTACAAAAATAATTTGTAATAACTAATAAACTACAATTTATATGTATTAATCCACTTTAATATTTTCCTCTCTCTATCGGGTCTATAGATATAGGTTATTTATGAACACTTTCACTGCCTCTCCAATTTTCACCATATCCTATGTGATGCCGCATGCCGCAGCAACCGCACCATATTCCCTTCACAATAAGATGAGACATTGAAACGAACCGTTTTATTACAGTCCGTTCCACCGATTTTGACTTCTATTCCGTAGGCTTATGGATGGCATTAAAGGCAAAAAAGTGGTTACAATACCAACTGTTTACTGCAGCTGCCATTTGTCATGCCACCAACACAATAGCATTCAAAATCGATTGAACGGACATTTATGGTTTGTTTACCTTTTATCTCACGGCTCCCTGAATACGTTAGGTATAGGTGCGTTGACCGGCACTGCATGAAGGTATCAAATGTTTATATTGAAATTTTTTGTGTTTAATCGACTTTATTAAAAGTAAATAACTATCTAAATTTCTATGTGTTTGTTTATACTTGGGCAATTTGGGAATACTTGAAAATTACAGTAATATTTGAACCAATACTCTGCGCAGTTCATACAATGTTATCAGAGCTTTTTGTTTGTAGCTAACGCAAGGCCGCAAGCCGCACAACTCTTGCAACTGAAATAAAAATAAGTTCATTATCTAAGACCCATTGTTATTTAGTGGGAATGTCTGGAAATTCGGTTAAACAATAGAGGACGGCTTAATACAAGGGCCATACGTTTTTTTATTACCTTAGGATTATCTCAAATGTTTTGCAGTTGTTCCTTGTATTTGGTTTAATACTTTTAACAGTAGGTAATTGTAATATTACCTTTTATTCATTAAAATAATACAGGGTGAAATTGAATTCATGGGCATCCTTTTAAGGGGTCATTGTACTCATCATTATGAACAACTTCAACTATCAGACCATACCTGAAATCGCGAAAAAAAAATCAGCTGTTCCCTACATTTATGTTTGCATAACTCGACAAAATGTAGGGAACAGCAATTTTTTTTTCTCGATTTCATATTTGTTCCCATAGTCAAAGTTGTTCATAATGACGAGTACAATGACCCCTTAAGAGGATACCCATGAATTAAATTTCAGCCTGTATAACGAACAAGGTATCGTTGCAATTAAAATGCCCAGGCATGCCGTGCAGGATGAGCACTTTAAGACTGGATTATAATCAAACCAACACTTTACTCTTTTATAATTCATGCTCTAGTCATAGTTTGACAATTCATGATTTTAAGCGAAATCATGCATGTCAAGTTTTTTTTTGACAAATCTAACAATGATTCAGTTCCTACGCCACTTTAAAATTCAGAAGCTTATCAAGTAATTAAACTGAACTATAATTTGTGCCTTGGCAGCAGTGAGAGTGAAAGGATTGAAATAAAATGTTGGGTACTAGTGAAATATATATTTTTAGTTTGTGTTCATTTAACATTATGCAGGATTAAAGATTTATTTAGGTTGATATTTAAATCTTATCTGTATAATAAAAGATGTATAGTAAGTGCTTTTTGTATGAAACTATCGGCTGTAATCTCAGTGTGAAAAAATAAACAGTTAGTTAAAATCTACTTGAGAACAATTTTAAGGATTTGCTGTTGTAGAAAAAAAAACAATATAAGTAACTTAATTTATTTTTAATAGACTTTTTCAAAACATTAAAGATTCATCCAGAAATTAACATATTATAACAAAAAATTACACAGAAATTATCATCAAAATGCAAAATATTATAAGTGAAAAGATTCTTACTCATAATATCATTTATAAACTGTATTTATCTACACTTATATCGTAAAGTTCAAAATATGAAATCAACACAACAATGACAAACAGACAACACAACAACAACAGGCAAAAAGCCTGTCAGTAAATAAGATTAGGAGAATATTGCTCGTGCAGTTCTAATGAAATTGAAAAGTTTTAAGATTAGTACAATTTAAGAATCTTAATAATTTTTATAATTTGCAATAATTACATTACACTACAGACTAGGTTTATCAAGCAAATGAGATCAATTATTTATGAGGTGGACGGATATGATGACACTACTGAATATGTAAAATAACAAACTAACGAGATCGGGGCTTATGACAACATTGATTGTAAATAAAACAACAAATCCACCAATAAAGGCAACATGACACTAAATTGACATCAATAATTTTACAAGAAGACTTCAAAATCGTTGGCAATATTTTAAACTATGATTACGGTCTACAGTCTACCCTGTGACATTAATCAACGAAGTAATATAATACAAATTGGAATAATAAAAATAAACCTAATAAAAATAGCTATACAGGGTTATTTGCAAGCCGCCGGAGTCGCGGGTTGTTCGAAAGAGATACCATGGCCCTGGCACAGGCAACTGAAGGAACACGGGTGGGTTTTAGTCAGTAAAAGTTTGACACGACCTTCCGCTCCGCCCAGAGCGGGAGAAGTCATTTGATGATAAAACACTAATAAGCTCGTAGGACTATAATACTAACATCATAAATAACAACTTTTGTTGTATGACTTTTAATAATTCATAAAAAAATAATTTCATAATACAATTAAAAATATTTATTTTGATCGCTCTAAATTTGAACAACTCTACGCGGTACCAAAATATGTAAGTAGTTAAATAAACAAACAGTGCGTTGCGAATGCAGGGTCGCAGCGGTACTTACTACAAAATACAGATCTAAAAAGTGTTATTACAAATATTACAACAAAAACTTGAAAGTTTACTTTTGGTATTCTAAAAAGTCATAGATCAAAAGTGGTTGTACTAATATAGTCCTACCAGGTGTTAGAAAAATAACCCTGTATAATGTAATTATACAGTATGTTAATTAACGAAAGGCGTTCCCGTTAACCCGCAATAGTATAGCGTCCACATGCTACCAAAATATGACCATTCGAAAATTCACGAAAAAAAATCTGCTGTTCATTACATTTATGTTCGCATACCTAGCTTAACAAAATGTAGGGAGCAGCTGATTTTTTTTCGCGAATTTTTAAATGGTAATATTAATTGTAGCATGTTTGGACTATTGCGGGTTAACGGGAACGCCTTTCGTTAATTAACATAGTGCATGTTAAAAATTATATTAACTTAATATTTCGTCGCTGCTCCTCCCGCATCTATCACAGCATCACAACGGCTACGCATGGACCTAGCCAGGACTTCGCACAAATTCGAACCTCTGAATGTGTCCCAAACTTGTTCGCAATGTGTGACAAGTGCTTCCTTCGTTCTTTCTGCTCTACTATCATCTCTGGACCATTAAACCCCACAAATTTTCAATGGGGTTTAAGTCTGGCGATCGGGAGGGCCATGGCACTGTTTTAATTTGTGGTTGCCCTCGCAACCACTCTTGAACAACCCGCGCACGGTGTATCGGGCAATTGTCCTGGAAAAAATAAAATTCTGGCACGTCCAGTTGTGGATACACCGTGCGCACTGTGGGTACCATGATGGTTTGTAGCACCTCTAAATACGTTTGGCCGTTTGCCCTCCCTGGTATAAAAGCGAGCTCGCCTGGTCCAGCAGCACTCATCCAGCCCCACATGTTCACTACAATTCTTCCCGATTCTGCATTTGGGTTCACATTTCGAGGTTCGTATCTTGTGTTATCTACACGCCATAAATTCCGACGACCTTGTTGGCTAAACCAAAAGCACTTTTCATTAGAAAATATGGCGTAAGAGAAATCGAAGTCCCTGTAGTCACGAGCGAATCGCACGCGAGCAGCTTTCTGCTCCTGCGTCAAAATAATTTTTTTTGCGGGAGTCTGTGATGGACTCCAGCTCGATGCAACTCGTTTCTAATAGTTTGCATCGAAACTTCGTATTCTTGTGCGAAACTGCGAGTGGGTGTGAACGGGTTCTCTTCATACGTGGCTATCATATTATTTAACTCGTTTTCGTTTATAGCCCGGGGTCGAGGTGCACGAACGCGTTCTGTAATTTCTCCTTCTTCATATCTTCGCACCCAGCGGCGCACCGTTGTTCTCTAACGAAAAAAAAAAAAAAAAAACAATCAGCATCGATTTTTTACATAATATAGGAACTAAGTATAATAATACGAGTACACTACAAAAGTCTTATTCAAAGGGCACAACTAGTACACTATAAATAAAAATTATAAGTATTGAAATACTTAAGGTGTGCATTTTGGTTGACTTCATGATAAATAAACTCTTAACTTTTCTATAACTAATTTAAGTAGTTATAACATTCATAACTATATTTTAAAATACAAGTTGTAAATGCAATAACTGAAAATCTCTTAAGGGGTCATTACTCATCATTATAAACAACTTTTACTATGAGAACCAAACCTGAAATCGCGATAAAAAAGCAGCTGGTCCATACATTTTGACGAGTTACACGAACATAAATGTAGGGAACAGCTGTTTTTTTTTCGCGATTTCAGGTTTGGTCCCGTAGTAAAAGTTGTTCATAATGATTAGTACAATGACCCCTTAAGAGGTTTTCAGATATTGCAATTTACACCTCGTATACCTATGAGTAAGAAAAATGGCATAGCGTAAATTCCAACATTGTATGAAACTGTCCCAAGCAAATTTGTGCTTTATCTCTACTATTTAAAAGTGTTTATCCCGTGCGGGCTGGCAACGTGGCATTTCTAAAGGTTTTTCGTGGTTAAATACCAACGATCTAGTGCTTGGCCGAAAAAATAGTAAGTACTTGCTATTTTATCGGCCAGCCAAGCACTAAATCGTTAGTATTTAAAACTATGTGTGCAATTTTTTTAAAGTTTTTTTGGTAAGTATTTACGAGCTCTACTAACAAAAATTTACATTATTGTCAATTACTTTCCATCTGCAGTATTATGATAAAATAAATGTTAAAAATAATTATAAAAAACAATTATCTTGTGCTTGGGCGAAAAAAAATTGTAGTTTGAAATATAATGATCAAGCCTCTAGAAATGCGACGAATGCGCTCTGGTTTTTCTAATTAAAATGCGGCAACGAAGCTGTGAGATAAGGCACCATTGTTTAGGTTGTTTTGGTTTAGGATTTATTATCGGGTCATAAAAGGCTCCAACAACGTCTTTGAAAGCAAAAATAAATAAAAAGAACAATCTTATTTGAATGCATTACTATAAGTAGGTAATGGTGCCGATTCCCATATTCACAAACTAAACTAAATTTAATTTCAGTGCATCTTTTTCTTTCTATTTCATTAAGAAAAGGACAGAAGATAAATTTTAGTTTAGTCCTGTCAAATTAATCAGCGCTTGACGTAATTTTAGTAGGCAAGTTTATAATCACGTCTTAACTTGTATGGAGTAGTGACAGGCGCTGATTAATTTGACAGGACTAAACTAAAACTTGTCTTCTGTCTTTTTCTTAATGAAGTAGAAAGAAAAAGATGCACTGAACTTAAATTTAGTTTAGTGTGTGAACAAGGGAATCGGCACCAATATCTTATGAGACTTTTAAAAAGAATCCATCTGAAAGTTATAATAATTTTATTATTTTTATATATAAATCTGCCTAGCCTTTTCCCAACTATGTTGGGGTCGGCTTCCAGTCTAACCGGATGCAGCTGAATACCAATATTTTTCATGGAATTTGTTTTTAAATTGCAATATAAGGAAAAATGCAAACTATGAAATAATAATATTACTATCACTTTATTTATTTCTATATCTCTCCCTCTATCTGAATACAAAAACATAACTTACTTGCATGTTCAACTCCACTGCTATTTGGGATATATTTAACCCTTGTCTATGCAAAACAATAATTTGATTCCTTTCTTCCTGAATCAGGTTTCGGGTCGTCATGGTTGCACCACGTTAGTCACAGCCCACACACAATACACACACAGTCCAGGATACAAGCTAGGGTCAAGAAGAGGCTTTCGATCACAGTCCGGTATACAAGCAGAGGTCACAGTTAGGCAGGCAATCAGTCCGATAGAAATAAACTGGTCGTAAAATGAAATGGCGATAGGAATTTAAGGGAAGCGTCAACAATTAGCGAGAGCAAATTGGCACTGCCGCGCTCTAGCTAATGTTTGTTATTTTATGTTACTCGCTCATTACTCACACAAATGCATATTGTCTCTAATTGGGGGAAACTAGGAAGGGGTGTGGTTTTTCACTAGCTGCGCTCTCGCAGGAATATTTTCTTAAGTGAGCATGCTTAACTTGGGCCGATAGTACCTATACAAAATATTGTAAAATATTTTAAAAGGGTAACGGTGGAGTTTCTTGCCCATTCTTCTGCATACGAAACTACCTTTAGGAAGGGGCGACTAAAATCAATTCTATTTTCGACTAAACGTGACGTTCAAAGATGTGGCTAGTGTGGCGTAGAAGTGCTAAAAGGCACTTTTGAACGTCAAAATTTATAAAAAAATTTGCCTATTTTAAATAAATAATTTGACTTTGTCTTTGACGTCAAAACGCAACGTAATATCAAAGATGGATGTGGTAGTACAGTAGCCCATTCCACGTTAGAGGAAGCACCCCACTCATCAAATCCTATTTCAATCACTGTTGATTATAATGTAAAGCTAATAATCACCCAAGCTTCAGAACTAGCCGTAACACGCAATGGAGTAATAAATATATTAATAGTTCGTCTATCATTATACTATCCTACGCATAAGGCCGGGAACATACCAGCACTTCGTTTAAACCTAAACGTAATGTATAAACAAACAAAACTCGAACCACACCGTAAATGCTAACTTATAAACTCTTACCACGATTATTTGCAGATATAAAAATGATAACAATCTTGTGAGAAAGGATTAAGGATTAAAATTGAATGGGTTAAGGAATAAGAGAAGAAAAAATAACATTGCCCGATTTGCAGAATGAGTCGATATCGAGATCTGCCTATTAACGCGAAGGGCTTAGGGCGTGGTCACACTGACGTGTTGATTACAAGTTTTGGTACCGAAAAACTTGGTCCCGATTATATCATGGTTAGCCTGGGGTACTTCAGTGCTAATGAAATAATTTCACATGTAATTTAAGACTGTTTAAGACGTCAAATTTTAAATTGGATGGCCGAGAAGGGATGCTTTAAAATAATAAATTAATCGTTTCTGTGAAGGCGTGTAAGTGACTACGGTTGAAGTAAATGAATTTTGAAGGAGGCGGCCTCTTTTGACTTTTTTTTGTGAGGTTAGTGTTAAAATTATTGATGGAGTGATGCGGAGAGTGTTAAATGACGTATGCTTCATTATTGGGTCTTAGGATGCGTGTGAAGGCTTTTTTGTGAAGACTTAAATAAGTATAATCATACTAACAGCGTAAGTATCGGCTTTTATTGGTCTAGTGTACTCGTTGAGCCCGGTTAATGGCAACAGACTCGCTCGCCTCTTGTTACATGGGACTTGAAACATAATTGGTAACAAGTGGGTGTTAATATTATGCACCTCTAACTCCCCTTTGTGGAACTTTCGAAATCGTTCTTGGGGTTTCAAGATTACGCTAACAAGAATCATTATTATAAAGTAACCACTGTAAAGGCGAGTTTTTCTATGTCAACATTAAAGTGTAAACTAAGATTTTAACAATAAATTGCAAAAAAAAGCATTTTGTCTAAGCTTAGAACAGGGTTTGAATAGTGCCACTACCGTAAAATCGAAAGTGAGCTTTCACAAAGATCGTGAAAAATATGAGTAAGTACTTACCTAACAGCTAATATCATAAACGAAGAATAGTTATTTATGATACTAGTGTGGTAAGTTGGGTTTTACAAATGAGTAGACAAATGTAATAATAGTCACGAGTTTGTAAATACCAATTTCCGCACGTGTGCCAAGTGCCACTCGCAAGTGTGTTGAAAAACGTTGTATTTTTTCTTGCGAGTAACCAGTAGAAAAGGTGATGAAAAAAACTCTTTAATTAGACTATTTTTAATACCTAGCAAATAAGAAATTATACAGATAGGTCACTACTCTTGGAAATTAATCGAAACATTTGAACAATTATTGATTTTAGCAGCAAGAGACCATTTTCTGCAATTTGCGCCTCATTCAAGATATCAGGTCGAGTAGATTCCATATTAATATCGGATTCCTCGCTTGAACTAATATTATTATATTCAGTCGGAAAGTCGCAACAATCTTTGATGTTTCTAATATGAAAATGGCGCGAATTTGCAAATGGCGCCACTTGCGCGTTGTGAAAATTAGAATTACATCTTTCTTCTCATTTTATCTTTAGTATTAAAGTGAGACAAACGTATTCAGCAAAAGCGCTTCCAAGGAGGTTCGATCATTCAGCTTATTTATTCTCGTAACGTGAAATTCCGTGGTGCAATTCTTATATATTTTTATGCAAATTAAAAAAAACGCTACTGGATGCGCGCTGCGTTATACAATGGAGTATGCAGTAAAACAGGTACTTAGGTGAGAGTACCTATTTTACCGCACATTCCGTTGTATAGTGCGTAACTTTTAACTTTCGAACAATGTATACAGGCTCCGTAAATGTATTTTTTGAGCAAATGTGTTGAAAAGGTTATTGTTAGGTACAAAATGATGTATAATTGAAACGAAAGTAATAAAATACGATTATTTGCACGTAAAAAGTAAATCTGTATTATTATGTATTGTGCTGACTGACTGACTGATTTATCAGTGCAGAGCCGGAACTACTGGGACTAGGAACGTGAAATTTTCTACACCGATTTCTTTTATAATGTAGGGGAGCACTAAGATGGGGTTTCAAGAAATTCCACTTTTAAGGGGCTGAGTCGCAACCCAGTGCTGGGCACGCCACGATTGCGGCGATAAGTCCCCTCTTTGAGGAGTGGCTAGAGACGCGCCACGGCATCCTCTCCTTCCGCCTGACGCAGGTCCTCACCGGACAGGCTTCGGGAGGTTCCTGTGTCGGATAAGGCGGGTGGAAACGCCCGGGTGTCACCACTGTGTGGATCGCCCGGAGGATACGGTGGAGCATACGGTGGAGGTCTGCCCGGCTTGGGCAGAGCACCGCCGTATCCTCGTGGAGGCCATGGTACGGAGTGAGAGGCCATGGGCAGCCGTCACCTCCTTCTGCGAAGCAGTAATGCTTGCGAAGTAGGAGGCGGGATGGTTGAGGGAAAGGCAAGTTTCGCGCCCTCTCGCCCCTAGCCGTCGTAGGAGACGCCCTGGGCGTCGGGAATCCCGGGCGGATATCCGGCCACCGTTGGCGCGGGCTTGCGGACGGTGAGCATTGGGTAGCTCACCGTCCGGTAAGGACCAGGCCCGGGTCAACTGCGCGTTGTATTCCACACGCGCCTCAAAGAGATGTCGTCAGCACAAATTTAGGGGTCCACTAGGGCCGATGCCTGCCAGGGTCGCGGGAAGGTACTAAAGGGTCACCGAGGCCCCTGGCAACACAGGCAACAGGAAGGGATACGGGTGGGTTTTAGTCAGTAAGAGTCTGACACACCCTCCCGCTCCGCCCAGAGTGGGAGAAGTTATTTGATGATACCACCCAAAAAAAGGGGGTGAAAAGGGGGATTTTATTTGTATGCAAAATATTTATTCCTTGTGTTATTAAACTTGATAGCCTGGAGTCTGGATTTGTTCCCGGTGGTGGCACACATAACTGGCGAAATGTGGGTGTACTACAGGTACACCTCTGCCCAACCCTTCGGGGAAATAAGGCGTGATATAATGTTTATGTTATGTTATTTAAACTTAAAATTTGGCACGAATACTTACCGATTTATGAAGTTTGTAATTTTTTGTTTCTAATTTTAACTACCTAAAGGGGGGTGCCAAAGTTTGTACGAGTATGTAACAATTTTAACGTGCGATCCGATTAACTCGTAACTAATTATTTATACCAAAAATTAATAATAGTGTGTATCAGAGTTTTCTGAAATCTTTTCACCCCTAACGGGGTGAATAGGGGTAATCTATTAATATAATTTTACAGGAGAGGATTTCACTACGTGGATTAATTATCTTGAAAATTGCTTTAAATAACCCATACCTAAGTGAAATAACGGAAGCGACACAAAAGCCTTTTCAAAAATTAACCCCTTATGGTGAAAAGGGGATGCAGTTTGTATGAAAAAAAAACCTTCTTTCGTTAATCTATAAACTTGACCCTTGGCCCGAATAAATGATTAATATCAATATCATTAATTTTCGAAAACTACCTTTTGAAGGGAGTGCAAGGGGTGTGGATGTGTATTTTACTACTTGCTTTGATAAATTTAAAAAAAATGCATAAATAGGTAATATTTTAGTCATGTAATGGAAACGTACCAAACGACTTTTCAAAACAAGTCCTGTGTGTTAAAAATGGAGGACACAGTTTACATTAAAAATACATATTCCTGTGATATAACTTCAACTTGATAATTGGCCCGAATACTACTACTAATTATGTGAGGAAGTGAAATGTCGCGTGATACACCATTGGTGCATAAGCAATGTCACTCCCACACTCGCGGATTTATCGATGAAATTTTACGTTTATTTACACTTGCAGCACAGTCTGGCTGTATTCTTTGACTAATCGATTCATACTTGACCATTTTTAGTAACATTTTAGTGGGAACACCACCAAATTGAACGAAAAATAAAACAAAACGTAACGCATCTGTGGTTGAGTCACGCGATGACGCTTTTAGTTATGGCTTTATAGTTCCTCTCGTGTCATATTAGGGACAAGAATTAAATTTTAAGCTCAGGAATAGCTGGCTAGGTTCTGCCCGCGACTTCGTTCGCGTGCTGTTTTTCGTTTAAACATAAAACATAGCTTATTAGACACTCAACGATAAAGTAGTGTTCCATTAGTGAAAGAATTTTCGGAATCAAATCAGTAGTTCCGAAGTTTAGCTCTAATATACAAACTCACAAATTTTACCTCTTTATAATATTAGTACTTATTATATATCTTTGGCTTTGACTGTGGCTTTGGTCTAGTGGTCGAAAAGGTGACTAGTAAGCATTAGGTCCTGGGTTGGATCCCCAGCTTGGACAAAATAGAGGCATACTTCGCGTTGTTACGCTCCTAGTCGCCACAGGAGACGCCCTGGGCGTCGGAAATCCCAGGCCGATTCACGGCCACTGCCGCGCGGGCTTGCGGGTGGTGAGCAATGCTCGCCGTCTTATAAGGAGCAGGCCCGGGTCGACGGCGCGTTGTGTTCCGCGCGCGCCTCTTAGAGGGTCCGCTAGGGCCGATACCTGCCGGAGTCATGGGAAAGTCCGAATGGGATGCCGTGGCTTCTGGCAACGCACAGGCAACGGAAGAAACACGGGTGAGTTTTTGTCAGTAAGAGTCGGACACGCCCTCCCGCTCCGCCCAGAGCGGGAGAAGTTATTTGCTCAGTAGCAACCTAAACTATAGATTTGAGGGTCGGTTCTACACCTAGTAAGGCCGGCCGGCCACTCCAGCTTGCTCATTCAGTGAGCCTTGTCGAAAACTTGATTCACCTCGTCTCGGATCCTATCCCTCAGAGATATTCCAAGCATAGCCGATTCCATAGCTATTAAGCAACCTTGAGTATAGATTTGGGCGATTACATGGACTTGGAAAATGTAGGTGTACTTATACACCTCAACCTACCCTTTCGAGAAATATAGGTGTCGTGACGATTGTGATAATAAAATTAAGTGTTTCACTTTGCCACCAGATAATCAAATATGATAGAAACGTCTAGAGATTCTAAATAACTGTCTGGAACACAAATATTTGTTCTCGGAATCGATCCTGTTATTCAAACCTATAAAGACACTCGCGAGAACTGTAATAACTAAGAACATTGGTGAACCACGATACTTTTAGGGTGCTACACACTTGTTCGGGTCGGATTTCGGACAGCCGGGCGGCAATACCCATATTAGCATATTATGTCAAGAATGTTATGTTTGTGTTTCGTAGTGTTACTTACTTTACATACGATTTGTATATAATCAAATGTATCTATTATTATTATCTTTTATTACATAACCAGCCTATAACGTTCCCAATGCTGGGAAACAGGCCTCCTCTCTGTGAGAGGGAGTGGCCGTAATCCACCACGCGGGCCCTGTGCGGGTTGGTAGATGTCACATGTCTTTGAATTTTTGGTTCTAGAACATGTTTCCAACAGTTTCCTCACAATGTTTTCCTTCACCGTTTTGAGAGCAGTGGTGATGAAATAATTTACACAAAGTATAGCGCCTGCCTGGGTTCGAAACTTCGACCTACAACTCGTAAGTCACGGACGTTACCACTGGGCCACCACTGCTCCCTGTTATTGTTTATTATTTATCTTAAGGGGACTACTGGACCTAAACGCAAATTTTGTAAGTTTTATAATGCCTAAAAGTAAATGATCCACTGCAGTAAACAAAATCAGATAAATATATGATATTCTTCATGATATATGCTAGGTAGATAGTGTGTTGAAAACATAATACAAGTCATTTGATACAATAAAAAAATCACGAAACTACCTCTAAAAAAATCTTTTAACGATTAAAAACCATACTAATATACATGTAAACATTCTGATTTTTGTCAGATCATTCTAAAAGCAACATATTAGGATAATAGTGTTTTATTTTTTTTATACAATCTATAGCTTTTTTGTAAATCGATAATTGCTTCATAATTTGCAATAAATTACCAGCGTTGTGTCATCGCGCTTCTCTTTCTTTTCTATGCAGTCCGACAGTGACCGCGCTTTAGGTGTTGTCTTAATATAAAATTTTAATAATTATGTACTAGGTTAAGGTTTATATGGGTCTCTGCCACCCGTTAAAGTTAATAAAGTTTTTATTTTTTTCTTTGACATATCTCGGGACTCTGGGGTCCTGGACCAATGGAGGCGTACGAGGGGCCGAAGCCAACTCGCAGACAATTTTAAGTGTTGACGTGACGTGCCGACGATTATCCCTGTATGCACTATGCAAATGCACCCAAGGACAATCCCCGGTTGGTGCAGGACTATTGCAGAACAAGGAAACAAAACATAACGGCTATGGGTTTGGGTGGCTATAGTGGCACCAACCCACTGTTCCTTCTAGCGCCATGAGTCGGGGGCCTGGGAGACACTTGTACATTCCCCGCACCCCCGACTGGTATCAGCCCTCCATGCCTAGCGGGGCTCATCACCAAGTGCGGCCGATCCCACGACCGCACGTTCAGCCATTCACACTCACATGAATCCTGCCGAATCGAATGCGTCAGAACAAGTGTGTAGCACCCTTATCATGTCTGAAATGGCTATAATACAGGAAACAATGAATAATATAAAAAAGTAGCATGATAGAATAAAACTTCCGCCAGCTGCATAAATAAGATCCAAGAAATCGTAATCCTAACTTTAAATATAATTTGCTATTGCCCGCGACTTCATCTGCGATCCAGGATGAAAAGAATCACAAATATACTCACTTTCGCATTTCATATAATATTAGTTAGGATATACAGAGTGGCCCAAAAGTCGTGGATCAAACGCAACTAGTGGTTATATGGGGTCATCAGCTGCAAAAAGTTGTTCTACGGGAGGTCCTTAAGGTCAACCCCTGCAGAGTTAAAATTTATTTTGTGTTTTTATCAGAAAATTTACTTTTTTTAACTAATTCTTATTAAAATTCGAAAAAATCTACATCCTGTATCTTTTTTATAATTTTCACTACATTGGTACTGATGAGTCCTTGCGTTAGACATGCTATTTATGGTTGTTTATTGGGTGTGTTGAAGATAATATTTAGTTTTGCGATTTTTTTTTTCTCAAATCATAGCTTTTTATTTACTTCGGACCCCACTGTGAAAAAAAATACTCTACCGAAAAGTGACCCTGTATTACAAGTTTTGGCGCATTTGATAGGGATTCTGAAAAGGTATTACAAATGGCTATGCGTGGCTTTGATATCTTAGGACGATTATTCGTAGCAAGGCCAAAGTTAACCCAACCATAAAACTCGGTTAGGCTTATTTAAAAATAAACTGGAACTAATACAATTAATGACAAAGACTCTCTGCCTCTCTTTTACACTAACCATTTAATCCTTTATCAATAAAAGGCCGGTTCGCCCGTCAGTTCAGGTAGCGATATCTTTTCTAAAAAACAAAAGGCCGGGCCGGCTGGGGCGGGGGCCGGGGGATGCGCGTGAGCATGTTTCTTTAGAATGTTTAGTGTTCTTTAGTGACTCGCTTCCTGCCTGTGAGTACGCTCGTGTTCTTTTTCTCGATTTTACGACGACTTGTGATCAGTTTCTTTCCTTTGACCTACGCTTTGTTTTTCGTACTTGTGATAGATTGCCTACCTGTGACCAGTGCTGTGTGAATCGGACTAGATTCGGAATCGGACGGATTGGCTACAAAAGTGAACAGATGGCTGCTGCGAGGAGAGAATACACCCAACGGGAGTATGCAGAAATGCATTACCTGTATGGCTTTTGCGACGGTAATGCCCGGGCTGCTGCCAGGGAATATCGTCAACGCTACCCTAACCGTGATCGTTTTCCGGACTACAGGGTCTTTATGCGCGTACATAATTCGTACATGGAGGGAGTCTTACCCGGTCAGCATGCTCCGAGAGCAGGCAGACCAGTGGTGCAATTTAAAAATGAAGATGAAGTGCTGAGAGAATTAAAATTGGATCCTAGTATAAGTCAACGCCAAATATCCCGTAATCTCGGGATTCCAAGATCGACGGTGCAACGTGTCATTAACAGAAACAAATATCACGCCTACCACGTGCAAAGGGTGCAAGCTTTGCTGCCCGGTGACTATGAACCTAGAGTGCGGTTTAGCAGAGAGATGCTAAGATACCACACAGAGAGGATCCGCAGTTCTTCAGCAAGGTTTTATGGACGGATGAGTCAACTTTAGAAGAATGGGAGTATTCAATATCCACAATCTACATTTTACTCCAGAGTAAACCCCCATATCATAAGAAATGATCGATTCCAGCATCTGTTTGGTATTAATATGTGGGCTGGTATAATTGGCCAGCAGTTGGTGCTGCATGAAATGCCAGCAAGGCTGAATGGTGCTTAGTATTTAAATTTTTTGCAAAATAATTTAAAACATATTCTTAACGAAGCTGAAGTTCCAGAAGAAAGAATAGCAGAAATGTGGCTGCAACATGATGGCGCCCCGCCTCACTACGCTCGAGCAGTTAGAGATCATTTGAACGAGCGTTTCCCCAACCGGTGGATTGGTCGAGGCGGACATATTGCGTGGCCACCCCGGTCGCCCGATTTAAATCCATTAGATTTTTTTCTTTGGGGCTATTTTAAAGAAATAGTTTACCAAGGAAAGAACAATAGCGAACAAGAACTACGACAAAAGCTTGAATTTGCTAGGGTACAAGTTACTAACAACAGAGGTGCATTCCGTAGGTTACGTAGGAATTTTATTAGACGGTGCAGATTATGTATTATGGTCAGAGCCAGGAATTTTGAGCATTTATTGTAAAATGTTTTGCTTAATAAAACAATTATTTCACAATCGTTGTTTTGTTTTTTCGTTCTAGAAAGATATTAGAGCCACTCATGGCCATGTGTAATACCTTTTCAGAATCCCTATTAAATGCGCCAAAACTTGTAATACAGGGTCACTTTTCGGTAGAGTATTTGTTTTCACAGTGGGGTCCAAAGTAAATAAAAAGTCATGATTTCAGAAAAAAAAATCGTAAAACTTAATATTATCTCCAACACACCCAATAAACAACCATAAATAGCATGTCTAACGCAAGGACTCATCAGTACCAATCTAGTGAAAATTATAAAAAAGATACAGGATGTAGATTTTTTCGAATTTTAATAAAAATTAGTTAAAAAAAGTCAATTTTCTCATAAAAACACAAAATAAATTATAACTCTGCAGTTGACCTTAAGGACCTCCCGTAGAACAACTTTTTGCAGCTGATGACCCCATCTAACCCCTAGTTGCGTTTGATTCACGACTTTTGGGCCACCCTGTATAATATAATAATAATATTACACATACATACATAAACTCATGCCTTCTTCCCATGGGGGTAGGCAGAGACTATAGAACGCCACCTGCTACGCTCCTTTTGCTTCGTTTACGTTCATACATCGGGTTATGCACGCACGCCGCAATAATCCTACTAATATTATAAATGCGAAAGTTTGTAAGTATGGATGGATGGATGTTTGTTACTCTTTCACGCAAAAAGTACTGAACGGATTTGGATGAAATTTGGCACACAAATAGTTTATAACCAGGAATAACACATAGGTTACTTTTTATCCCGATATACCTCCGGGGTCAAAACTTATACGGGTAAAACCGCGGGGCGCATCTAGTATATACATATATATAAGATGCGTTGGTGAAGTGGTTGCAAGCGCTAATGCTGAGCATGAGGTCCTGGTTTCGATTCCCAGGTCGGGCAAAGTGTTATTGATTTTTTCCAGCAGTCATTTCTCAGTAGCAGCCCGGAGCCTGGATTTGTACCTGGTTGATGACAATATGCTCGCCCCCTATTACGAGTCGACGATGGGACTCGTCCTCGACAGCCGGTGGAATTTCGTGGAGCATTTCAGACGTTTGGCTCCCAAACTGGAGCGGGCGCTGCATTGAAGCGGCTCCTGCCCAATCTAGGGAGTCCAAACGCCTCCTGCCGGAGGCTATATGTGGGGGTCGTGCGGTCCATGGAGGGCCATGGACGGGGCTCCTGTATGGGCGCGCTCTCTGGCGCTGCGGCCAGCCCGCCGGTTGAGCGCGACCCAAGGGGTCATGGCCATCCGGATGATCCAGGGATACCGCACGGTCTCCTGTGAGGCAGCGAGCCTCCTTGCCGGATTGCCGCCATGGGATCTGGAGGCAAAAGTCCTCACGCACGTATGGTAGTGGCGCGAGGAGGCGAAATGCCGGGGTGTAAGTCCGCTGCCGCGAGAAATCGCAGCACAGCGGACGGAGCTCCGGCGGGATCTCATGGCGTCATGGAGAGTACGGTTGTCGCAACCCAGTGCTGGGCACGCCACAATTACGACGATAAGTACCCTCTTTGAGGAGTGGCTAGAGAGGCGCCACGGCATCCTCACCTTCCGCCTGACGCAGGTCCTCACCAGACACGGTGGCTTCGGGAGGTTCCTGTGTCGGATAAGGCGGGAGGAAACGTCCGGGTGTCACCACTGTGTGGATCGCCCGGAGGACACGGTGGAGCATACGGTGGAGGTCTGCCCGGCTTGGGATGAGCACCGCCGTGTCCTCGTGGAGGCGATCGGCGGCAGAGATCTCTCGCGTCCGGCCCTGGTTCAGGCCATAGTACGGAGTGAGAGGGCATGGGCAGCCGTCACCTTCTTCTGCGAAGCAGTAATGCTAGCGAAGGAGAAGGCGGGACGGTTGAGGGAAAGGTAAATTTCGCGCCCTCTTGCCCCTAGCCGCCGCAGGAGACGCCCTGGGCGTCGGGAATCCCGGGCGGATTTCCGGCCACCGTAGGCGCGGGCTTGCGGACGGTGAGCAATGGGTAGCTCACCGTCCGGTAAGGACCAGGCCCGGGTCGACGGCGCGTTATATTCCACGCGCGCCTCAAAGAGATGTCGTCAGCACAAATGTAGGGGTCCACTAGGGCCGATGCCTGCCGGGGTCGCGGGAAGGTACTAAAGGGTCACCGAGGCCCCTGGCAACACAGGCAACGGAAGGAATACGGGTGGGTTTTAGTCAGTAAGAGTCTGACACACCCTCCCGCTCCGCCCAGAGCGGGAGAAGTTATTTGATGCCTGTTTCTTGCCTGAGCAACCAGCAGCAAGCTCGTCATGCTCCCTTAGAGGTCACTGCCATTTATTTTTTTTTGGATTGTTAATCATAAAAATAACTTCTTCCGCTCTGGGCGGAGCGGGAGGGTGTGTTAGACTCTTACTGACTAAAACCCACCCGTATTCCTTCCGTCGTCTGTGTTGCCAGGGGCCTCGGTGACCCTTTAGTACCTTCCCGCGAACCTGGAGCCCCCTGGTTTTGAGTTCGCTTAAGGCAGCCACAGGATAGTCCGGTTAAGTAGTCACGACCTCTCAAGGTCAACTACGACATGCCACTCAATAAAAAAAATCCTCAGGTAGGTACCTACATTTTTTCAAAGAGCCCTGAACTATGCTTGGAAAAGTCGTCAGTTAATATCAATTTTACTTAATCACCTTCGATAAATTAAACGTGTTTTGCGTAGAAACGATTACAATATTAAATGTCACTTAAGTACAGAATTATATTTTCAATTATTTATAAACTATTGCTAACAGATATTACGAAAAGCAAAGGTACGATAAGGTTAAGTGAATACTTCTTTAGGCGGGTTGAGCGATTTTTAATAGAAGAAAACGTTATGGGTTCGCGTCACCGACATGCTCACCGCGACGTGTTACGCCAGACTCGCGATGCGTAGCGGCCTTTGTACATTATATAGAAAGTAAGAAAGAAAGAAAGAAAGAAAGAAAAATAGATGTATTTGTCACAGAAACACGTGCACATAAAAGCTATGGTATTTCTTATAAATAATAAAGTATATTTATGCTTATGAACACAGAACATACACATATAGACGGTTAAAAGGTAATAAGGCATAAGCGACATTTTAGTCGAAAATGAGTTATGATTGCCATCCTACTTAAAAAAATAGAGATTAAGTGGGATGTCATTCATAACTCATTTTCGACCAAAATGTCGCTTATGCCTTATTACCTTTTAACCGTCGATTATTATAGTCGGCAACTGCACGCCGTGACTGTGACAAGAAGGCTTCCACTCAGCATGGTGCTCTGCTATGGGGGGGCCCACAGCACAGCGCTGATTTTCAATAGTCACCCGCTATACGCTTATATACATATATGTTATTCCGGATTTCACTTCTGTCGGTAGACTGCCTATTTTACCCGACTGCCCCAGAAGGAGGGTAATGTTTTTCGAGAGTATGTATGTATGTATGTCTATTTCTTTGGCACGCTCTGTAGCCTAAACAACTTGATGGATTTTAACATATGAGGTGTTCTTATATTCGTCTTGATTGTGGGAGTGACATAGGCTATATAATATATAAATATTGCATCTGCAAATACAAAAAGGGAGGAAGTCTCAAAAAAAAATTTACAGCAATATTGGTATCAAATAAAAGCTAGTCATTTTCAAATATATATATTATGTTAATAAAACTAACAAGCTTGAAATAAAATAAATTATAAAAAAAAAAATAAAAAACCCGACTGCAAAAACACATAATACAAACAAAACATATGTGTTTTTGCAGTCGTGTTATTTGTTTTTTAATTTTTTTTTTTATTGATTTTCTAGCTGACCCGACGGACGTCCTGTCAAAATTTCAAGTAGGTCTTGAGCTCATACAAAAATCCCATTGAAAAAAGCATTTTCAGTTCTTCCCGATTTTAACCGGGCAACTTTTCCAATTTTTTCCGTCCTTATATAACTAATTCGATCTATTACAAATATTTTCAAACACGAAGTCGCTCCATCCGTTCTGAAGTGATGCGCTTACCAACGAACAGCATTTCATTCTTTAGGGTTCCGTAGCAAACAAGGAACCCTTATAGTTACGCCATGTCCGTCTGTATGTCTGTCTGTCCCCGCTGTAGCTCAGAGACGCTTGGTACTAGAAAGCTGTAATTTGGCATAGGTATACAACTATACATATTAATCACGCCAACAAAGTTTTTTTGTGCATCCCTTGTTTTTACATACTTACAGAAAATAAAATTTTCTGATTGTCAAAGTTTGTCTCCAATATCAATAACTAGCTTCTGCGAGCAACTTCGTCCAAGTGACATTTCAGGTTTTAGCATAAAATATGACTCTCGGCAACACTGTAGCTTCCCATTAGTGAAAGAATTTTCGGAATCGGATCAGGAGTTCCAAAGATTACCCCTTCATAGGTACAAACTCCCTGCCGGGGTCGCGGGAAGGTACTTATGAGTCACCGAGGCCCCCGCAACACAGGCAACAGGAAGGAATACGGGTGGGTTTTAGTCAGTAAGAGTCTGACACACCCTCCCGCTCCGCCCAGAGCGGGAGAAGTTATTTGATGATTTCCCACCCTCAAAAAAAAAAAAAAAAAATAGGTACAAACTCACAAATACTATCTCTTTATAATAATTGGGTTTAAAGAACTTTATTTCTCATAAGAACATAAAAAAATAACAGTTCGCTTATAATGAGATACTTAAGTGATTATAATTAGTACTATTAACATTATTTAATAATATATCACTATAAATAATTATTGTATTATATTAATAATTTAATAATTAAATAATTGTTGTATTGTATATTAATAATATAATACGTAATTATGCGTAGTATCTATACATTATATTTAATTATTATTTCATTATATTATAATAATGTCGTATCTGTTTGTATTTTACTGTGTGTGCATAAATTATAAAATAAATAAATAAAGCTGAACAGTTCGTTTTTTTGTTTGTTTGAGGGCGCTAATCTTTGGAACTACCAGTCGAATTTAATAGCCCAATCAGAAAGGAAGGTTATTGGCTATTTAACCTCATGCGTTAATCAAGGGTTGTACCCTTAGGAGCCTAGTAAAACGATAAAAAGTCAAAGAACGCTAAGAGAAAACGAATGAATAGCGCAGGTGGGCGATGCGATGCGACGCGGTGGGTTGGGGGCCGAAATTTCATTGAAGAATTTGCGGGCATAACTTAGTAGGTACATAATATAAATAAGAAACTCAAGCATTCCCGCAATCCAAATCATTTCATTTAAATCCCAGTTAAAAGTTGCGTGTTAAATCAACATACATCAAACTAATCTTTTTCTCATATCTGAATGTCGATGCTCTGAAATTCCTGAACCATTTATATCCAAGTGTTGGTCTATTAATGTCCTGTGTGCATATATTTTATGAATATAGTGTATTCGTTAGTTTGGTCTTAGGGACAACATGCATCCTACTATTTTATTGGTTCTATTGGACTTAATATTGACAATGGAAAGTGTCAGATCAAAGAAAATTTGAGAAATTATTGAATTGGGATTACATTGGACGTTATGAAGAAATTGTTGTTATTGTTTCTTGAATCTTATAGTTTAATGTTTACCCGGAATTTGGAAGATCTGTATGTTGTGGTATTGATATGGTTTTGAATGTTATTCTTCAGTTTTCTATGGTCTGTATTTTTTTAGTGCAGTCGTGTACGAGTATTATCTGCATTAGAATGAAAGCCAAAAATTGTAAGAATAACGTGGTTTTTCAAACATCATCCAGTCATTTGTGTTTAATCATTTGTTTCCTTTGTTAAATTGTGACTAAAGAAAAAGCTTTTTACCTAACTCAGTCACTAACTCGTCAGTTGAAGTAAATAAATCAAATGCTACACTCTTTGCCAAAACTTGTCTCTAAACCTCAAACTGAAATCTGTTCACATGAAAATGTGAGTCATAATAAATTCTCGGACAGACACACACGTGCTTTCATAAGCCAATTTGTATAAACGATTAGCGCGATACAGACACGTGTGTTCAGTATCCTCGATTTAGATCGAGTGACGGACTGTCCATTGTCACCGGACGGTTTATATTTAAAACTGAACGCGCTCCGTGCATACTGCGCGCGCGCTCCACATACTTTTTTTCTTCTAGAGTTCGATTAATTAAATGGCACATAAAGAGGACGATTGGAAAACTGATAATGCTAAGTAGTTAGGGATGTAGCTGTTCAAATGATATTTATGTGTGTGTAATTAAGAGTAGTTGAGATGCTTTTTGTAAGTATAGTTTTCGATTTTGTCTATTTATTGGTCGAGAGAAGATCGTAAGTCATCATCATTATATGGTGTTTGCGAACACAGGATGTAGTTTCTTTATAATTTTTAATTACAATTGTCCTTTTTATAAATATCTATTATTAACAATAGCTGATAAACAAAAAACTAAAAATATATTAGTCGCATTCAGGGAACAATATAAAATTATAAACTCTCTCATCACAAAAAAACTGAAACAAAACCACAAATTGCAGCAGACATAATTCAACAAAACAAACACTAAAATAAAAACTCACATAACAGCATTAAATTAATAAACACATCCGAACCCGATACATCGATACCGAAACCACATCATTATTGCTTGCTAACAAAATTAACATTTCGTTCAAAGCTCGCGCCGAGCTTGAGTTTGTAGTTTTTGTTTATTTGATAGCGATGCATCGCTAGCTTTGCGCTGCACACGCATGCTCGTTGCAGTCGCCCTGCAGCGCGTACGACATGAGCACCGAAAGCTCACTAGATAACAATCGGAATCGGTATCGATTATTGTGTGACCTCGCCTTAACGAACTATATTAAATGTCGCTGATATTTTTGTTTTTAAGTACGTTCTAGAAAGTGCGGTGTTTACTTTTTTTGTAAATAAGAAAGTTTTGTGTGATTGATGGTTTAGTATTTATTATAGATTATTTAAAAACTTTAACTGAATAATAGAAGCATAAAAATAAAGTTGGAAGTTTATGGAAATGAAATATCGATAGAAGTAAAGCCTAGACCAAGATATCGCGAAATAAAATTCATGTTTTTTTTTACGTAATAAAAATGCAACCTTCCACTTGCTAGGCGAAGTGCATAATTCATGTTTTTGTGATTTTGATTTTATATTCAATCCTATTTTTCACGATCGCATTGAATTTCAAATATGTCTTTATAAACGGTGAATGTTTTTATTTTTCTGGACTATTTCCCGTTGTGTCTCGGGAGGGTGTTGTGTTTGGTACAGTCCTGTCTTTGAGCTGCATTGTGAAAAACCCGGAAATGGGGTGAGTGGATATTTATTAATATTATTATCGATAACAACGGAATCGATGTTAAACTCCTGCTGTTTTTTAACAATTAAAAAAGTTTTAAGAGCAGTTACTTATTGTGGAAAACAGTAGGTGCTTACCTAAGTAAAATGGGTACCGGTACCGGTAATCTAGAAACTATTTAGTAGATTTTTCAGTTCATTATTTTTCGAAGGTAATTATTACCCATTTACTAACTATAAAGTGTTTCTTTTAATATATATTAGTATATCTAGTTATTCATTTATATTTCGTAGCTAGTGTAAATAGCTACTCGTGTAAAATAAAATGTACTCGGATAAAATAAAATTATTATTGTAGGTTTTAACTTCGTGATATTAAAACTACAACTAAGCTTAGTTGTAGTTTTAATATCACAAAGTTTAAGCTTAAAACAAAATCTATTGGTGTTTAAAACAACGGTACCTAATTGATTTTTTCTCAAAGTAACATATTCATTCATTTTCAGAAAGCTTTTTTAATTCATTGTTATTTTTTAATTACAAATGTGTCTGTAAATAATTGTTTTAAAATATTTATTTATTTAAACTTTTTACACACAAAAAAGGTACAAAGGCGAATTTAATGCCTTAGGTTATTCACAGTTTCTAGTGTTTTCAATAATTCTATCGTTTATTATGATGTAAAACTGGACAAAAAAATCAAAAGAAATAAGCACCAAGTTGTACGTATTTTTTTGTTTCTTTCTTCTGGTCTGTTTATACATATGTGTATACATAAACGATTAAATAAGAAAATATATGCCCTGCTCATGCCCTTCGCTTGTTTGTATTCTATTTTATTTTCTATTATTGAAGTTAATTACGAATTCTTCTTTTATTCATGAAATGAAATGATTTTTATTTCTGTACGACGAACGACGTCAATCATATTTAGAAAAAAAACTAGGTTTCTATCTGACTACTCTGAGAAGAAAGGCCAAAACAAACTCAGAGAAAACGAAACACTCTATAATACAGTGTCAACCCTGAACTTAGCTTACGAGTAGTATTATCAGTAGCTTCCTCAAGCTCATTTAATATAATATATAATTATAATCATTATAAATTAAAGTCGCTTTTCGTGTCTGTCTGTGTTACCGCGTTGTTCTTCTAAACTACACAACAGATTTTGATACGGTTTTCACTGTTATTTAGAGAATTTATTACGGTAGTATATGTATATAAAACATTAATATTAAACTTACATATAATAAAGAATTCTTGAAAGTTGTAAAATTAAAACCGTCCGAAGCACGGGCGGATCGCAAGTTTATTTATAAATAAATGTACTAATAACAGACCTATATTGCAACCTCAACTTAACAAATACATAGATTATTTGTGCCCTAAATGCACTAATGCACTAATCAAATAATGGCATATAAAACTACATAGTATTCAAGCCAATAAGACCACTGGGTCGAATATCGATCAAATTAAATCTAACAAATATTCGTTGATGATGTCACAAATGACAATAATAATGGTCGAATTTTGTTCAGTTGATAGTTTTTTTTCTAATAAGTCAAGTGTAATCTATGTAAGTCAAGTGTTCCTACATCTTACTATCCTACTTCCTACTGATGTTATAAATGTGAAAGTTTGTAACTCAATCACGCAAAACTCAAAAACGGCTGAACGGATTTGGAAAAATCTAAATCATTCTGTTCTGTGAATGAGTACCTAAACTTTTAAGATTTCACATTCTTATTCTTAATAAAATAACTATGATTTATGTTCCAATTTTATTATCTTCATTTATTTTAATGTAATCAATTATTTTGCATGCTAGTTTTAGCGAAATGTTTTAGAAACTGAAAAACCAGACCATCTGTAATGTACTACAATTTTTGCAAATAAATTTCATTTCATTTCATCAATTTTATTATCATCATTTATTTAATTAATGTAATCAATTATTTTGCATGATAGTTCTAGTGAATTGTTTTAGAAACTGTTTAAAACCCCGATCATCTGTAATGTAATACAATTCTTGCAAATAAATTTCATTTCATTTCATTGCGTGAAATGTGGCACACAGATAGTTTATAATTTGGATGAGCAAAGCCGTTGGCAAAAACTAGTAGGTATCAGTTAGTAATTAACTAGGGATACAAACTATACTCATTAAAAAATATCCTTACACTAAACCTACAAACTAAATGGCGTCGAAAAATGTCTCCTAATAGTAGAAACTGAAGAAAACCGCTTTTAAAACATTAAGAAGTTGGGTAAAATTAAATATGTCCCCATCCGAAAGTACCAGGGTCGCATAAAGTTCAAAGAGGTGACTGTAACTCGTTGTACTGACACTTGATAACTCGGGTCTACATTGTAAAGGCCACAGCATATTTCAAGTAGTGACAAGTTACTACCTGTAGGACTTTGCTTATTGACACCGTTGCAGTACGCGCAAAACTTTGAGCTCTCTGAAGTTGCACGCGAGTGGCCTAAAAGTATGTTAATAGCTTATTATTTTTGTGATGAACAAATCAATACTGTAAGTACATAGGTACATAGGTACTATAAAAATGTTATATAAGGTGGAAACGCAGTGGTAGCCCGCGAAATTCATTTTTTTTTTACATTTTTTGCAATTTACAGGTCAGTGTCAGGTTGTTTCTTGATCATAACAAATATGTATTTATAGAATTATAATCATAAGAATTATTAATACATAAAATACATCTCTCATAATTAGATTCGTCTCTATGAACAAAATCTCTTACGGAAAAGTTCTTAAGAAACAAATCTGACTTATGCAATACTGTACTGAAGGCAGGTAATTATCATTCCTTGATATACCCATATTTATTTAATAACACATTAAAGAACTTCCAGGAGTGAGGATTATTTACTCTTGAATTTAGTAAATCAGCCCTATTCTTTAAGGCTCGCACAGACTGGGGCGGAATCGCGGTATCGCGATATCGTGCTATTCTACACATAAATTAATTTCAAACACACTGGGACAATAATATGTATTACAAGGAAAGCTTACACGAGCTTCACCTAGAATTTGATTCCCTATCAGCAAACTTCGAAAAAAACTTCGAGAAATTTGCGAATGAGGGCAGTAAATAACGTAAGAACACATCAGACTAAATATTCTGCTTACGATTCAAAGACTTTCAATGTCAAATCATAACCAGTAACGTGCTTTTGTCTAAGTACGGGGCTCTCTGGGCATCCCCGTTTATTTTATTTTATTGCATAACGTAACATAACGCCTTAAGTGAAGGGTTGGGCAGAGGTATACCTACCTGTAGTACATCCACATTTGGCCAGTTATGTTTAAGTCCCATGTAATAGGGTGCCTATTGCCATCAACCAGGCACAAATCCAGACTCCGGACTGCTACTGAGAAATTCCAGATAGAAAAACCCAATAAAACTATACATGAGGTCCTGGGTTCGATTCCCGGGTTGGCCGAGAATCGAACCCAGGACCTCATGCTCAGCAGTAGCGCTTGTGACTACTAGACCAACGAGATAGACAATTATGTAAAAAAAAAATATATTAATTATTTATTTTATTGCGATATGGGCCAGTTCTTGACCTCAATGTCGCCTGGTGGAAAGCCATGTTTTAATTTGTTATATTCTCAGTTATTTTTTTAAATGGTCTGGCAGTTTGAGTATTTTTTGCGGCTTAGCCAAATGTCCTTTCTTTGGTATTGTTCGTTGAATCGTTGAGCTCCTTTAGTACTGAGTTGAGCTGCACAACTACTGACAAATGCGTGCACTGACTGGACAGGTGCACTCAATCTGTGTGGTTGTTTCATCAAAAGACCATTTCAGACACCAATCGACATGGCCTTCACATGATCTGACCAAGATTATGTCTGGACTTTAAAAGAGACTGTGACCTCTGAGTTTGTTTCGGCCTTTCTTCTCAGAGTAGTCACATAGGAAACGCCGACCTCATCTAGTTTTAAAAAATATGTTTGACGTGTAAAAGTGTTTGTAAAAACCTAATTACAGAAACAAAATCATTTATCATGGATGAGGACTACAATTATTTTTATACAATTTCAGGTCTGTTTCGTAAGCAATTCTCGTAAATAAAAATTTTAAAAATCTATTTTAGTTGCAATCTTATCTCAGCGACAATTAATGTCAAAAACTTGTGAAAAATGTAGGAAAATTTGAGATAATTTTGACAGATTGTGACTCAGATTAGAATGTGAACGTTTTTATGACTACGGGAATAGCCCTTCTGGTAAATAGTATGCCTGTAATTATGCTTTTCAAGAGGTTAATAATATTTTGTGTAAGTATGTATGTGTGTCAGAAGCAACGTTGACAACTGGTTGCCAGTAAGGACATCGCCTAGATTATGTAACCAGTTGTGTCTCTGTTACACGGGAATAATTTAACGATAATCGGTAAGATCGAACATAATCATAAATTCCAAGAATGTATACAAACGTCAAATTAGTGATAAAATATTATATTCCAATTCTGCGTGCTGTCCTGTTTATACCTAAGCTGTTTAAGTCAATAAAGTACCCACCGAATTTCATCAAATCATGAATCTGACTAAAGTAGAATTATTATTCACTGGAGTAATAATGTGCTAGCTGTCACTTTGTGTAATAAAATACTCATATTTATTGTAATGGTGATCGTTTAGTTTAAACGAGTTATATAAGTGAATAATAATAAGTGTAAAAGTGTAGAATACAATAAATATGACCAATTTATTATACAAAGTGACATAGCTGTCACTTTCGATTGCTCTAGCACATGTCAAATTGCTTCAGTAAATTAATAATTCGACTTTACAGTACGGCTTTTGTATCCCATTTAAAAAAAATACTGGGCTAAAAATATCTCTACATGTAAACTAAAATTGCCTTTAAACACAGAAGTTTGACTGGAGTGGTTAATGCAGGTAGAATTTGTGGGTTTTAATAAATTTTGAAGATTGGCAAGCTTTTTTCCATGTGAAACTACATTTCAATTGCAAAAACACCAGTAAGAACTAGTCTTAGGTTACGGGTATTAAGCGTCGGGTAATCGCCGTTAACCCTGGCTATACAAATACGCGCCGCCGTTCGGTTTCTTAAGGGGACCTAAACGCAAATTTTGTAAGTTTTATAATGCGTAAAAGTATATGATCCAGTCCAGTAAACTAAATCAGAAAATATATGATATTTTTCAGGATATATGCTAGGTAGATAGTGTAATGAAAACATAATATAATGAATTTGATACAATAGAAAAAATCACGAAGATACCTCGAAAAAAATCTTTTAACGATTAAAAACCATACTAATATACATGCAATTATTCTGATTTTATGTCAGATAATTCTACAAGCAACATATTAGCATAATAGTGTTTTAATTTTTTTCTACAATCAATGGATTTTTTGTAAATAGATAATTGCTTCATATTTTGCAATAATTTGCCAGCGTTGTGTCATCGCGCTTCTTTTTCTTTTCTATGCAGTCCGACAGTGACCGCGCGGTGTTGTAAGCCTCTTAAGGAATTTTTATTTTTAGTAACGAAAATATGAATATTTGAACAAAATCACTGATAGAGTTATAAATAGAGTCATTAACTTGAATGGGCTGAGAGCATGTCATGTTCACTCGGATGTCTCGCTGATGGTGGCGCGTGTGTTGGATCATTTAGCTCCCTTCAAAATGGTTGAGCTGAATGGTGCGGATCCATGCGTCATGCTCGTGAACGGGCGCCGTCAGTTGGGACTGGTCACCTCTCCACCTCACCTCTTAGCTGCCTCGGCTTATTTGTAAATATAATAATTATGTTATTTTGAAATTGTTTCTTTCTTTTTGTTTATTTTGCTACTTTGGATGCGTTTTTTTACATCGTCCTAGCATTTAGTTATAAATTCAACATTATTTATACAAATTTTTTATTTTTTTTTATGTGTAAAATAATCTTTATGTAACAATATAATTTAAAAGAGTGTACATGGAGTTTCTTGCCCGTTCTTCTCCATGGGTACCTACTACGCTTTGGAATGGGCAACTACACGGAAAAAAAGGATGTCTTAAATTAAGACAATATCCTTTTGGTCAAGACAAATATTGATTCATATAAGGGGAAAACAATATATTCTTGAATGAAGTAAAATTTTGTCTTAGTTTTATTGTCTTCTTCGAAGACATTATACTTAAATGAAGAATTATTAAGTTTAATTTTAAGAATATTATTTCTCTCTTAGAATATTTTCTTCAATTAAGATTATTATAGTCTTGAATCAAAAATATTTGCTTAAGTCAAGAATAAAAACCAAGTATTTATTATTCTTAATTTAAAAAAACAGGTTTTCTTGGATTGAGTACATTTACTTACGCTAAGAAAATATTTACTTGGATTGAAACAATTTTTCTGAGAATATTGATATTCTTCGCTGAAGAGAGCCTTTTTTTTCCGTGTAGCTTTATATTTCTAACTGACCGACTCTTTGACAATCAAAATTGCCTGTAAATGGTTTAATTGAAATAAATGCTCTGAGTTTGAGATTGATAATGAAATAGTCTGTTCATACAAAACAAAAAAAAACATGAAAATATCTTAAGGAGTTTGAAAGTAATATCGTTTTTTATGCTGTGGGTGACGTTACTTCCTCAATCTGTTTCATAAAGTGTTTTACTACAATACTTAAATATTCACATATAAAATTGATGGGTATGCGTTCTATTGTAACACACATTTTTTGCATAACTTACTTGCATTATTGGAAGGCGTAATAACAGATTTATGATTATAGAGAGAGAAGATATATGATTTTAGTGACTTTGACTAAAATCATATATCTGCGCCTTAAGTCAACCAAAAAGTGTACTAATCCAAACGATGCAAACCTCATCTAAATTCATTACTACCCTTCTAAGTATATTTCCCTAGATAAGCCAGCACACTAATTGCGTAATACAATCACAATCCGAAAGATTTCGAAAGAAATTGTTTCTTATGTTCTAAAAATTCGTCAGCTCAATAACGTAAATAAGACAATGAATGTTGTTGAACTGTCAAAATAACAGGCATCAGGCACAAACAAGTGCGTTACTCAATTAGCCTGTTAGTTTCAAGCAGATATTTTTCCAAACAACGAAAACTATTAAAAATGCCAGACAATTTAAAGAAAAACGTTTAAAAAAAAAAAAAAAAGAAACCAATCACAACAAAATTCCCTTGATCATTCGTGTTGAATCAACAATACTACTCAAACAGGATGCACATACATACACACCAGGATGTGCTAAAATCCTTTAATCACGTTTGTTTTAATCCTGCAATACTTGGAAAATGTTTCTAAGACTTTAGAAACGTGGAATCTGTTTGTATCTTTGTCCTGAGATGACCTACGTTGACTACTCAGCAGGCTTAGCATGACACTCTCTATTTCTTCGAAGAATAGACACGGCTCTTTCCATACAAAGTGACATTTCGTTTCTCCTTTTTTGAAATCCCACCGTAGAAATCTTTCTACATAAAAAAGGACCTAGACAAAGATTGTTAGAAACGAAAGACAAGATGACAGATGGTAGAAGGAATTCTACGGTGAGATGTCAAAAACTGAGAAACAAAATGTCACTTTGTCTAGAACGAGCCGTGTCTATTCTTCGAAGAAAAAGAGAGTGTCATACTAAGCCTGCTGGTGTTCAAAGTTCACACATACACATAACATGACACCACGCCTTGTTTCCCCGAAGGGTTGGGCAGAGGTGTATCTGTAGTACACCCACATTTCGCCAGTTATGTTTTAAGTCCCATGTAATAGGGGGCGAGCCTATTGCCATCACCCGGGCATAAATCCAGACTCCGGGCTGCTACTGAGAAATTCCAGATAGAAAAACCCAATGACACTTGCGCGACCTGGGAATCGAACCCAGGAACTCAAAGGAGTTCAAAGTTCAAGATAAGATAATGAAATTTTTTGGCGTCTGGATTCATGCCCGGTTGATGGCCATAGTCTTGCCCCTTAATACCCTTCTTCCGACATGTGACAAATAGGTATGTAGTTTTTTTGAAAAATATGTCACATTATCAGTTTTATTAAACAGGGCCCAGGATGACATAATGAAGGTTCTAGAACTGATATAACAGTTGGCTTTCCTAGGGCGCTAAGAATCTTTTGGCGTCTGAATGATATATGAATATGAGACTGGGCGGCTGGGCGCATATGACAAATGACAAATCATCCCCAAATTATCACAGAAATTGTACCTACTAATAAAACAAGATGGCGATGTTAGTTCCGCGGCTTTGTTTTATACTAGGTTTGTTTAGATAGTAATTGTAACTGCCCTCGATGTCACTAAAGGAAGGCTAGATACATTTTCAAGTAACTTCAGTACTATGATGAAATTGGGACACTTATATAAATTACCAGTTATCAATTATGGAGTTACCGAAATAGCTTGCAGAATACGCAAGCCGAAGTAGCAGTGGGCTGGTCATGTTGGTCGAATGACCGAAGGCCGGTGGAGCAGACTAGTCCTTTTTTTTTTGGTTTTGAATTTATCAAATAACTTCTCCTGCTCTGGGCGGAGCGGGAGGGTATGTTAGACTCTTACTGACTAAAACCCACACCTGTTCCATTCGTTGGATGTGTTGCCTGGGGCCTCGGTAACACAGGCAACGGAAGGAATACGACACAAACGAGTCCTGGAGTGGAGACCCCGTATCGGCAAGCGTAGAATGCCCCCAGCTAGATAGACCGGCGACCTTTAAAAGGTGGCTGGGACAGACTAGATGCGGAAGGCTGAGTTAATTAATTAACAAAAAAAACCTACTGGAATATGGACCTTATACCATGTACCTCTATCACTGCAGAATCGACAATAAATGTTTTATCTTCATTAACAACTTTTTAAACTCAAGAATATCTAATAAAAAATTGATAAATGTCAAGATTCAACAATATGCAATTCGCTCCTGAATCGATACAAATAAGTTCTCAATATATATGAGATTGACATTTCAAATCGAAAATATAACATAGGTTTTAGTTTAACCGCTTTACAAATATAATAGCCATTGTTTTGAGTTCATTCTCATGTTATTTGAGCTAAACGGGGCTCGAACGTGCTACAAGTTGGAATACTCCGCAAATAAATAACATTTAATATTGTTCCAGTCGGTTCGTAATAATGTTGGTATTGTAGTTCCCAAGTGTTGATATTTTGCTCAATTTATTTGTACTGAAGCGGATTCACAACTGTGTTGAGAACTGTGATGTAGGGTTCAATATTTCACCGGGATTTTATTTATTTTGTAACTGATACCAATATTTTTTCTAAGTGCTTTTCAATATTTTCATAGCTTTTTAGATATATTTTTGTTAGCATTATTTACATTTTCACATATTTATTTGTGTTAATTAACTACCTACATCGCTTCGAAGGAACTGTGGGGCTTGTGGCCAAGTAATAACAGCCGCACGGGACGATCGATCAGGTTAAGCTACGCTTGCCGCGGTTGGTCCGTGGATTGGTGACCATCTTCACATACCAAGACCCCTCCGTGCCTCGGAAAGCACGTTAAGCCGTTGGTCCCGGCTGTCATTTGTAGATCTTTGACAGTCGTTACGGGTCGTCAGAAGCCCAAAAGTCTTACAACCAGTCTTACCAAGGGGTATCGTGTTACCCAGTAAATGGGTTGTGGAGGTCAGATAGGCAGTCGCTCAATGTAAAATATTGGTATTCAGCTGCTTCCGGTTAGACTGGAAGCCGAACCCAACATAGTTGGGAAAAGGCTAGGCAGATGATGATCGCTTCGAAGGAACTCCAAAATATTCATGTTTCACGCACTATTTCATTGGGACCCGAGCCTCCTCAATACGGATTTGAAATCAAGTAAATGCCGCCTAACCTTCAAACGACTTTTTCTGGTTCTGTACCTCAAAATGAAAAAACGGAACCTTTATAGGATCACACGTGTGTCTGTCTGTCTGTCCGTCTGTCACAGCCGATTTGCTCCGTATCTACAGAACTGATTATGTTAAAAATTGGTACACATATGAATATTCTGTGACCCAAACACGAACGTGTAACGTAAATAAATTAATTTTAATATAAGGGGCACTTTTGGGGGGCAAATTAGATAATTTGAAAAAAGTTTTGAAAACGGCGCCGTGTGAAATAACCAATGAAAGGGCTTATTGTGAGGGTCTGTCTTTTTTAAGTTTTAAAATATGTAGTTTTAAAGTTATTTATGAAAATAGATGAAAATCGTTAATTTCAAAAATTTCAGGATCAGTAGTTTCGGAGGTATTCATTATCTCCGAAATTACTGATCCTAAAATTTTGAAAAATCATCCGTTTGAAATAGTTATTTACATATAGATTACAGGAAAACCCATAAGAAGTCTTGGGTATTAAAGTAAAATGGTATATCTCTCAATATTGTGCGTACAAACTTATATTTGCAGTCGGAATGTAGATAGATATGGGAGAACATGTTTTTCCACTACAATGTTAAGTTTGTTCTTGGGATAAAAAATGATAGATAAGATATTCATTATAGGGAACTATCATCACACGAGTTCAACTCGCACGTTGCTGCTTTTTTTTTCCATAGTCTTAAAATGCTCGTTTACTTACTACATCAATTAGCTACCTACTCTACCAACAAATTTATCGTTTTCTAATTTCATAGGTCTTTGATTGATAAGACCCATGAAATTAAAAAACTATAATTTACACTAGGTACACGAGGCATCCAATCAATATTATTGTCCCTCTGTAACCTGATGACGGGAAGCCCCGAAGGTAGCCAATTTGTCCTGTCATATTTACACCATGTAGCTGTCAATACTCTTCTCAGTTACAAGGGGTGCTAGTTACACCCTTCAGGCAGTTGTACCACCGCCGGCGATTAACGAGTAGCGAGTAGAGCTCGCTTCCAGTTGAAACGAGTTGGCGAACAGCGAGCAGCAGAGTGTGTAGAGCAGAGTGTGTAGTCCCGATTGTTTTGTCACTGGGCTATCACCGAGTGTCTGAGTGCGACGGGTGATTACTCGCACCACTCGCTCGACCGCTGGTTGGTCTCTCAGCGTGAGTTCTGGGCCTCAAGTCTGCTATTACAATAGTGTCAGAATGGTCTGTTCCGATCCTCATTAATGACGCCATTATATTAGTAGATTACTAAACTTGTCAAAATCAACAATTATAAAATTAATGATAGACCATTCTGACACTATTGTAATAGCAGACTTGAGGCCCTGATCGCCAAGCAAGCATCGCTGAGCAAGTATTATCTTTGATAGCTCTAGTCGCTGCGACAAACGAGTACTCGCCGGCGCGGTGTGAAATTTATCTCTTTTCATTAAGAAGCTGACAACAGCTAAAGCGCTAAAGCACTGTCTGACTGCATAGAAAAGAAAGAGAAGCGCGATGACACAAAGCTGGTAAATTATTATTTACAAAAAATCTATTGATTGGATAAAAAAATTAAAACACTATTATGCTAATATAATAGAAAATTTCGAGAAAAAATCAGAATGATTGCATGTATGTTTTTAATCGTTTAAAGAAATGTTTAGAGGTATCTTTGTGATTTTTCCTATCGTATAAGATTAGGTGTATTATAATTTCAACACACTATCTACCTAGCATATCCTGAAGAATATCCTATATTTTTCTGACTTTGTTTACTGCTGATGCTGAGGATCATATACTTTTAGGCATTATAAAACTTGCGTTTAGCTCCTGTAGTCCCCTTAAACGGAGGTCCCGTGTTGCGGACCTTCTTTTGGACGTTTCTTGATCGAGAAAATCGTTGATATAACTAGCCGCTTCCTTGTCGGTGGTGTGACAGGTGCCGCAAAAACGGCCAACCCGTTATACTTTTCATACAAACGCTCGTACGTGATTATGGTGTCGCGTTGTAACACATCTTTCTTTGACGTTTTTGAACTAATAGGTATCTTGTGCACTTTATCTGGGTTACTATGAAAGTAAAATATCGGAGAAGCAAATTCAGTATAAACCTGCATAAATCTGCTTTTTTGAAAAAAATGTACCCCAATTTTGGCCGTTCATAATGTACTCATAAATTGTAAAAAGAAAGTAAATATCTTTAAAGAAACCTGGCAAGTGTAATGGAGATTCTAAATGACAAAAAAACATTTCATAAACTTGTAAGGGTTACTCCAAAACACGTATTTCCTGGAACAAGTTTTATTTTTAGACATTTCCGCACACTATTTTTCGTTCAATGTTATCGCGTTCTCACTTGCTTGTTAGTGGTTCTCACTTGCTGGATGAAACTACAAGCTTTTCTACCATGCTCGCGTTGACGATAGACGGCCGAGAGGGTAACCTATATCGAGCTCGTAACTACAGTACAGTGTCGATTTAAAATAGGGAAATGACAGTTTTTATTCTTCCTACCATAAATGTCTTAAGTTATTTCCGTATGGGAAAAGGCATTGAAGCAATATTAGGCGGCGCAGCAAGTGGCGCCGTCAATGGTTCCTTCCCCGTGGTCCCCCCCGTAGTCCCTGGAAGGCCCCACGGGTATTTTATTTACCCGTGGTCCCGTCGAGAAATACAATGCTGCCGAATTAAAATGGTAGTCCCTCCTGTAGTTCCTGGACGGTACCGTCCCTCAACCGGTAACGTCAAGTTATAATACAGTCCTTTGACTGTATTATAACTTGAACTTGGTACAATTTTAATTTGGCAGCATTGTATTTTTCGGAGGGACGGTACCGTCCAGGAACTACAGGAGAGACTACCATTTTAATTCCGCAGCATTGTATTTCTCGACAGGACCAAGGGTATAAAAAATTCCCGTGGTACCTTCCAGGGACTACGGGAGGGACCACGGGTAAGGAACCCCGTCAATGTTTGTTACGAATTTACTGGAATCACCGAAAAGGTCGGATAAGTAAGAATGACACTGGCTGGTGACAGTCACTCTAGCAGAGCGTCGCATCGATGGTTTCGTGTTTCTGACGACAGAAATGATGTTACCCCGAGTCCCTGTCGTACCACGTCCACGATGAACTGCTATATTCTGGCACAATACTGATGATATCGAATCTGCTGAGCCACTAATACGATGACCACATAAAAAAATAATTTGACAATTTGACATCAATCTTGTTTTTAACAATGTCTTAAAACTTTGAACGTATCCATACTGTATTTATAAGTACCTAAGATTGAATTTGACTATTATTTTTATTGCTGAGATTTTTTAAGGTACTAAATTATTTTAAACAGCAATATACATTTTCAATAGACTACTGTTCCGATGTAAATTCAGGGAAATTAGTGTTAAAGAAACAGACTAGACACCCACTTAAATTGTTAGTATATTACATATTAAACTGTCATTAAAGAATGACAGTATATGGCATATACTGACAAATTAGGTATTTTCTATAACTGTCCTTTGACAGTTATTTTACTGACTGCACGATTATTGTTTTACGTACTTACATAGTAAACGATTTGCCTAGTAAGATTCGAAGATTAATCATAAAGGTGTGGCTTTTATGATAAATCTTCTAATAGACACAACACAAACTCTAACAGCACCTATTTTCATCCAAACACGTCATATTCAGCTTGCACTTAGTACCAGTTATTTTCATTGCAAAAGAAAATAAAAGAAAAATGGCATGTTTCGAAAACATAAATCCGTAACCGATCACAGACGACACTCCCAAAAGCAATGTGTATAATTCAATCGTGTCACTGCTGTGTGCTTCTGTGAGACAGTTATTCACTAAAATGTTTAAAGCCCTGTGTGACTGTACGATACTTTTTCTCTTGTTCTTAATTTGTATGGACATGCTACTTTTTGTATGGACAAGATCAATGCTTTACAATCATCACGATTTTTGCGTCGAATTTGAAATGTAATGTGTATCAATTGTGTCACTTTTGTTAAACAGTAAAGGCTCGTGCAGAGTAGCGCGATATCGCGGGCGTGACAGGCAGCAATTTGCCCCA
The DNA here is from genome assembly GCA_905333075.3 of Atethmia centrago. Taxonomy (NCBI): domain Eukaryota; kingdom Metazoa; phylum Arthropoda; class Insecta; order Lepidoptera; family Noctuidae; genus Atethmia; species Atethmia centrago. Next base: position 22,403,122 of record HG995386.1, read on the forward strand.
AGGAACAGCCAAATATTTGAAAGAATAAAGGCCCCCCTTTATTCTCTCAAATATTTGTCTGTTTCCTTTGCTTTTCTTTCTCTTTAGATCATATTGAAGTGAAAACTTGTTCAGGCGCACTTTGTACTCTATCTGAACTGTGAATTAAATTGAACCGTCACGCTCGGGTCGGTGATGATGAGCGGGTATACTCGCCTCCAGTCGATCGGTGACGCAGAATCGCGTATACTCGGCGCTAAATTGCGTAAACTCGGCTCCAGACATAAATTTTCACTTCTATCGTGTGGTTATAAGCAAACACCCTCTTTTTTATGTATTAAAACTGTATGCACATCGAAAAATAATCGTACAAAAGTGCAGACAAAAAGCGGACTTAAAGTGGATCCGCAGTGGTAGCCCGCAAAATTCAAATTTTATTAGGTTTTTCGCAATTTGCAGGTCTGTGTAAGGTTGTATGTTAATCAAAATATGATTCGCGACCATAACAAATAAGTATTTACAGAATTATAATCATTAGAATCATGAAAACACCTCTCTTAGTTAGATTTGTTCCATAACAACAAATCTCTTAAGGAAAAGTTCTGAAAACCCTCAATATCTAAATTGATCACAGAAATTACATTTTTAGAAATAAAAAATGTAGATCTTGAATTTATGGACGGTATGTGTTTAATTAATATGGAATAATTCAAAGGGAACTTGCTAATTGAGATATTATATCGAACGAAAGAACGTTCAAAATCGTACCCGAATAAATTGGGTCGCTTTGCTTAAAAATAGGGCCACTAAAAATATTTTCACAAACATAAAGTATTTGTGTTGTCACTAAAATAAATACCACTTTTCTATCCAGCGATTTAACAAGCGAAACTTAATTGCTTCCTCATTCTCATGCCTGCCGGTCTTCGACTCGACCTGCTCCGTAAATCTATCATCGCCCTATAACCCTGCCAAGTTTTCTAATTATTTCTACGTCATTCTTAAGTTCTTCGTTGAACAGTTATTTTTTACTTTATAGACTGTCTATTTTTTAAGCTAGAATCAATCTTCGAGTAACTTTTGAGCACAGTATAAATATGAATCTTGAGTCTCAAATGATTTTTAATGGAACAGTACTTACTAATCTGATTCGTCTAGATACAACTACGAAAGACGAAGGTATTATATTATCAATAACATCATAAATAAAAAGAAGTCGAATTATTAAGTCACTGGAGTAATTTGCCTATTAAATAATAAAAATACTGCTATTTACAGTCTTAAATCTTTAGAAATAAATATAAACCATAAACAAAATAATAAAAATTAAGGCAATAAAAGTTGTTATCTAAACTTATTAACTAAAGTAAGTAAGTAAAGCTGGCGGCTTTCTCGCGCAACGCATCAGCATTGCAATTCAGCGAGGAAATGCCGCCAGCATCCTCGGTACAATGCCCCGAGGGCCTTTTTTAAGCTTAACTTAGTTTTAATTTAATTTAGTTAATGTTAATAATCATCTTGTAATTTGGTTATGTAAATAAATGATAAAAAAAAAAGTAAGTAATAAATAAGTCGGAGAAGATGGTATTACGTTTTTATTTTTCTTCTAAATATTCATTTATAGTGTAATATGTTTTCTGTATTATGAACCTATGGAGTATTTTTTTTTTAAGTATTGAAGTCTTTTGAAGCTTGTATCGATTTATGTAGTTTGTTTAATATTTTTGGAGCCATTCCTAGGAAGCGTTTTGAGAATAGGGTGGTTTGATGGGTTTTTGACTTAAGAATACCTTTTTTTTGTTGGGTGGGAAATTATCAAATAACTTTTCCCGCTCTGGGTGGAGCGGGAGGGTGTGTCAGGCTCTTACTGGATGGATAAGAGCACCTGGATAGCATTTAGTGGATAGGGTTTCAAATTGGTTATGGTTATTTTTGATAAACATGGCAAGTTCATGAATGTATAGCGACGGAAGTGTTAATAATTTTAAATTAATAAAAAAATGTTTGCAACTGTCAGTGTTTTGGATCATGCATACTGCACGAAGACACTTTTCTGGGGTTTAAAGGCTAATTCTCTATCCGTAAAATTACCCAAAAATATTACGCCGTACCGCAGTGTGGTGGAGACGTATGCGGCGATCTTGCTTAAATTGTGTAAAACATAGCAATATTGATTCATTTTTTTTATTAAATGATCAATGTGTGTTTTCCGTGTCATGTGCTGATCTAACCAAAGCCCTAGAAATTTTGTATTGTCTATTTTAGCAATTTTATTATCTTCATATTTAATTTGTATATTAATAGAGTGTGTTTGCTGGTTAAAATACATAATACGGGTTCTGCCACAATATTTTTTTAAGTTGCTATCGGTTAGTCATTGAATGGTTAAGCCTAAACTATTATTTATTTCATTTTCATATCTTTCTAAGTTTTTTACAATAAATATTGTAGTACAGTCATCGGCAAATAGAGTCATGGAATGTTCTATGGTTTTGGGAATATCTTTTACATAACAAAGGAATAACGACGGACCAAGTACACTCCCCTGCGGAACGCCGTAATGTATAAATCTTTGTTTTGATAAGTATGTTTGTTCTGTTTTAGTTGTATGACATATTTTTGCTATTTTAGTTATTTGTTTTCTGCTGACTAGGTACGACTCAATTAATTCTAGGACATTGCCCCTAATTCCAAGTTTACTTAGTTTTATGAGAAGGATTCTGTGATCTACAAAATCAAACGTCTTCGTCGTGTCTATAAATAACGCCGTAACTGGGATATTTTTGTCCATATCTGAAATAATTTAATTTATTAATTCATTGATAGCCATATTAATACACTTGAGAGCAATAAAATCGCACACCCCTTGTAATTTGGTTTATTACTGATTGTTTTCTATAATCTAAAGATATTGAGTAAAAATCATTAGACAAAATTAAAGCATACAAACTTAGATTTACAAAAACATAAAATTAAAATCATTGACCTTCACGTAACTTACAAAAACCGACCGTACACCGAATTCCCCAAATTCACGCGTTTGCGTTGTCACTACTTGCACCCTTAGCCGCAGGTATAAAAAGGTCGGTTTATTGGAATTTTTAATCAGTTGCATACCGAAGGTCAACGTGATAACATCTCTACTGGAAGCATACGGATTTACTGGAAAAATATGGATACCACGCCCGCAGAAGCCGCTCAAGTTATTGCCTTGCTCGAAGCAGGCCATAACCAAAGTTAAGTTGCTCGACGGCTAAATTTGAGCCACTACTCTGTTCGTCGTGTATACCAGAGGTTCCAAGAGACCGGTGGCTACATTCGGCGACCAGGATCTGGCCGGCGACGCACAACATCAGAGCGTGATGACCGCTTTCTTGTGACAAGCTCTTTGAGAAATCGGCAACTGAACGTGGTTCAACTCGGACAACAGCTTCGAGAAGTTTGCAATGTCAGTATAAGTCGGTGGACAGTTTGAAGAAGACTAGGTGAAGCAAGAATGACTTCACATCGTCCAGCAAATGGTCCCAAATTGACCACAGCTCACCGACAAGCCCGGCTACAATTTGCTAGGGAACATTTAAATTGGACGTATGACCAATGGCGGGCTGTTATGTTCTCTGATGAGTGCAGAATGACTTTACATGGTCATGATGGACGCTCTAGGGTCTACAGAAGGTCATCAGAGTGATTTTCACAATGCTGCATAAGCGAACGTGTGGCTTTTGAAGGTGGATCGTGTATGTTTTGGGGTGGCATAATGTTGGACACTAAAACTGACATTGTATTCATCACTACGGCGAATACCGGCCCGAGATCGAGAAGTTTGATTGACAGTTTGCGACTACATGGAAGACGTTGGAATCACCGCGATGGAGTGGCCAGCTCGTAGTCCTGATCTCAATCCGATTGAGCATGTCTGGGATGAGCTAAAAAGAAGAGTTCGAACAAGAAGCCCTGCTCCTACGCGCCTCGCAAGAGCTTCAACTTGCCATTGAAGAGGAGTGGAACGCCATACCACAAGATTTCATGGTGAAATTAATACGGTCCATGAAAAACCGATTAAGAGCTGTAATCAAGGCTAGGGGAGGGAATACACCTTATTTAAAAACAATTTGATCAAGCATTTTGAGTTTTATTTTTATTCTTTCTTAAGCGAAATTGGGTAATTTTATCCGTATGTTGGGTTTTGTGCCCTAAAACCCCTATGGGTATTTTTTTACACTGCATTTGATATCATTAGAAAGGTACTGAAGTAAACATTCAAATAGTGTAAGTTTTATTATAATATGTATTCACATTCATGAAAAAAACTGCTTTAACAACAAAAAGTCAACGTGTGCGATTTTATTGCTCTCAAGTGTATTTTTATGTTTTCTAAAACCGTACTGTTCTTTAGTTGGGATATTGTTTATTCCTAAGAATGAATAAAGGGTGTTCTCAAACTAAATATTACTAACTTTTTCGATGATTTTGGAAAACACTGAGACGAAAAAACGAGGCTAGTAAGCAAACCTGAACTTAGTGTCGCGCCGCCGTCATCAACTGAAGCAACACAATGCTTCTCTTTTTTGCTTCCGATAATATTTAAATAAATTATTTTTTTCGTTTTAGATATAAGTACCTTACTCGTATATACGTTCATATGCGTTTAGTTAAAAGCTGTTATTGTTGAAATTACAAAGAGACACTTCAATTTAATTTATTTGTAAGTATGTATGTATCGATAACTAGCTTTTTACCGTGGCTTCGCCCGCATAGAGGTCGAAAATTATCCTACGGGAACGTTCTAGCGGGATAAAAAATATCCTATGTTCATACTATACCCATGTTATTTTATACCCAATGGTCATGGTCGATCAGTGTGCCAAATTTCATTCAAATTCGTTCAGCCGTGAAAAGGACAGATAGAGTTACTTTCGCATTTAGGGGGCGAATTTATTATTTCATAAAATGAATACAATCATCAATATAGCAAATTGTCGTAACATTTAATGTAAACACAAAATAAACAAATGGTTACTTAATCGAAGTTACACTGAAACGGAAAAAGTCCTTGATACAGTAAAGTAACAAGGTATATTTATTTTAATTGTTTATTGTATTTATTATAGTTATCTACGTATAATATGATATTTATATTAAATTTCTATTCACATGTACATAATTCATTATATTATAACTATTTTTATGAATTATTATATGTCAATAAATGTAGGCGTACACACACATACTCTCTCTCTCACACACACAACCCCTCACTCACACAAATACAAACACGTTGTTGACAACCTTTACTATGTGATACAATGGGGGGTCTGGAGTTCTAAAAACATGACCCGATGTATAACAGAAAATAAATATTGTGTACAAAATTCTATGGTATGGAAATCCATGGCCTATTTGGCATTACTGTTATATCGTTTATTTATTCATTAATAAATACATTTTAAAATATTTTATAACAAAATTAAGTATTAGATATTATTTCGTTTATTTATTTTTTTTCCATATAAAATACAAGTTGACATACAAGTTGTTGGTATATAATCCTGGCCATTTTGTTGTGCCTGTGCAAGTACTCGCCATTAGCGAGATGAGACGAGAACAAGCAGATATAACATGTCTAATGGACTCACCTGGACAGTGGCATGACCGACACACGTCAACCATCCCGTCCTTCATGATATATCTCTGGTACGTATTCGTCAAGCTAACTTCGTCCATAATTGCACAAACAAAACCTTCAGAGTCCACGAAAAGGACACTAAAACGTAGCCAGGATATAGACGCTAGGAAATATACACCGGGCTCGTGAAGAACCTGATAGAAGCACCCGCATACATCCTTGCGGTTATCGGTAGTAAGTACTACAGGTTTGCGCCACATCTCTTCAGCCATGGAGAGCGGGGTGAGCCCCTTGTCCACTACGACAACATCACGGTGCATACCCACTTTGGTTTAAAAATAATATTCCCTGAGGTTCCTCACCTCGCGATTGTGGAGAGTCTTCGCATTTAAAAAGCCTCGACCTCGACATCACTGGTGAACATGGGTGATGCATCCGATATGCTGTCAGAAATGTACGGACCTTCCTATCCGCCAAGTTCCGTCTGAGTCCGTTTGTGTATGCCGAAAGAATATATCAAAACTGGCATGACCAAAACGTTGAAACGTAAAAGCATGCACCTTGTTTACACCTGATAAAAGACTATTAAACACTTTATTTATTAAGAAACAATCAACAACAATAGAAGCAATGAGGGAGTCCTTCTTTAGCCGCCTGTTAAAGAATCGATCCCTCAACGATTGTTTCATGTCAGCAACATTGCCTAACGCTTCCGACATACCCAAATATTTGTAGGTTTGGTCGGTAATTATTATTGTTATTATATGCCGTTTCTACGTCCTACTCAAGGGTAAAAGCCCCTGCCGGGGTCACGTGGAAGTTCGAAAGGGTTACCGAGACCCCTGGCAACACAGGCAACTGAAGGAATACAGGTGGGTTTTAGTCAGTAAGGGTCTGATACACCCTCCCCCTCCGCCCAGAGCGGGAGACGTTATTTTATAATTTCTCAACCAATAAAAAAGGGTAAAGGCTCCCATCCTTCCACTTATCCCTAACTGCTTCTATTCGGAATTTTTTATTTTAAAATCTTGGAAAAACTGATACTAGATATGGGTTTATTGACAAGTAATTGTTTTATTTATAAGTAGGTACTTTTAGGCCAGAAATAAAATAAACACAAAGTCCCAAACGTCTCAAAGTTAAGACGTTCTGGGTTGGGATTGTCTCTTTGCTGATGAACACAGGAAACGCAAATCCTTCTAATCTTTCTAAAAAACAAAAAACAGTATTCGCAAGTAAACCTGCAAGTAAAAGCTATCGTATCTATAAATACAAACAGTCTGCCCGTTCGTCTGTCTGCTACTGTTTTGTATTTCTGTCTGTCTGTGTTTTGATGTATTTTACTTTATGCAGGCGGATTCAGAAACGTCTCCTGTATATAAATAAACCCAAGGTTCGTAACGGGTTAGTTCCTACTGAATGGTGCTGCAGTCTCTTTGTATTAAGATATCTATTTTTGTAACGTTTTCTTGTATTAATATTATGTCTACGTGTCTGGGTGTCAATGTCTTTTAGATGAAAGGAGTGTAAAATATTTTTGGCGCGTCATCGGTCAGAAATGGCTGACCGTCCAGTTGCTAACCAGCCGCCTAGTACGATGAATCCTATTCTAAAAACAGTTGATGATTAAACTTCTTTATCTCAATGTTTTCCTGGACTTTACTATGAATAATGGTCTATTTATTTTCGCATGAATGAACACAGGATTTCATAACACTAAGGGACAAAGTAAAAAAAAAATATCACTGGTCCACAGTATCTACGTCATTGTGTTTCGTGACCTTAAAACTATTCGAAATATATATATATATATATATTTTATAGTGATATCTGACAATTGTTTATTGATATATTTGTTTTTCTTAAAGTAAAAATCAATATTAATTATTTCAATAAACAATTGTCAGATATCAATAAAAATATAATTATAAATAAAATTGTTATTGATTCTACGTATGAAGTAGAGACATAATTGTTATGCTACATTAAAAAACATTTTTTTTTGTTTAGAACGATTGGCTTTCCTCTTATAGGCAGTAATGGCAGCATCCCTCTGGAGGCTGCAACAGTAGTCTGCAAGAATGGCTGGCTCCCATCTTCCCTGATAACGCCTCTGATACTCTGCAATTTCTTGATGAAATATTTTACCATGTTCATCACTTACTAAACCCATGGTATCTGGAAAGAAACTTAAATGGGTGTGTAAGAAATGGATTTTCAACGACATATTGCATCCTAGTTTGTGATACGCACCCAGCTTCACTTTATTTTTTCAGGAGTGAATTGACTACAAACATAACGAAATAAGCTAGGAGAATTAACACAAACACTCAGCATTTTGTTGATTTATAAATAATCTAAGTGTTTTGATAACTTTTGTACACATCAATGATATAATTTTATATGATCTACCCTCGAACAAGTGTTGCAGAAAGCGAACAAAGTAAGATATTAGTTATTTATGTTTTGGGACGTGATATCTAAATATAAATAAGTTTTTTTTTCTGTTGTTTACTAAGTATACCTAATACGAATCACCAGATATCAAGATATCGAAGATTTTTTTGGTGTTAGGTACATATTGTAATTATTATGTCAAGATTTAATTTTTTTATCAAGCACTGGTGCTATTAAAAGTCACCAAAATTTAGTTTATTTCTGTCAAACGACGTTTCCTATTCTGAAATTGACTAAAGTGACACAACTTAAGTAGATTATAGTTTGACAGCACTAATGTCATTTGGTTATTCAATAAAGTGAACATGGCAATTTTGCTATTCTGAATTTGACGTTTTTCACCAAAAATTTTGATCGTCGCACTAAATCAGACAAGTTTCTATCGGGAATAAAATTTGCTGTCAAGAACGGTTGTCAACACAGTTCAGGGGGGTAACCATCACCTCATATAGCAGTATTATTATAATATTACTTCCAGTGGGAAAGTGATGGAGCTATACAGGACTTATAGCTCCATCTCTTTCTCACGCTGAAGTAATATTGAAGTAATACTGCTATAAGAGGTCATGGTTACCCCCCTGTTCTAGTTCTTGAAAGTTTGGATGCTTGTGAGTTTGGAAAATCTTAAATCATTATGGAAGCCTGTGTGATTGCAGCTGTTGTGGTATCGGCAGAAAGGTAAATAATATAATCATTGTTATTATAGAATACCATACGAAATTCATTCGTGAAAACATAAAGGGATTTTTGTACTGAACATTTAATGTACAGTCGCCAGCACATCAAGTTACCACAAACCTTCAAATTTCTCCAAATCTTTTAAACCTTAAATGTTGATGGTTAAAATCAAAATCGAATGAAAAAAATTGACAGTTTGTGGTAAATTGTTGAGCTGGCGACTGAACTTCATTGTGATTTGGAATAGAAGTGGATACGTCCATTTCCAGATTCTGTGAAATAAGAAATAACTATTTTTTAGAGACGATCAAGAAAAAGTTCAGTTGGAATCATTGCGAGACCATTCCAAATCGCAGAAGAAAAATAAAATGTAGACTCCCTAGATTGGGAGTTTGCTGAATACCATCGCCGCCAACCAATTGACATGACAAACAGTCAAATACAAGATGTCCTTGATAGGGCTTTCCTACGCTGATGAAAATACCGGAGATTTTCAACTTACTGAACGAAAAACCGGATTTTCGAGATCACATTTTTATCAGTAAGTTAGCTTTATTACGCTGAAATATATATCAAGATAATCATGCTACCTGAATATTTTTTTTAATGCTGCAGTTTTTCTATATTAATAAAATTAAAGGTTTTTTTCTTATTGAAAACCGAAAAAATATAGCCGTATCCCAAATCGTTTTCGGTGTACAACCCTAGCAAGATCACATTGGTCACAGATAATAAAAACACGGACAATATACTGGGACAGATTTGGTTGTCAATCGCCCATTTTAACGTTTCGTTTTTGCTTTTTATCTGATTAGAGGTTAGAATCATTTCTTATTAATTTCTCGAAAAACGTGTATGACCAGATGTATGAACGTAAACGAACCAAAAGGAGTATGTAAGGAGAGTAGCAGGTGGCGTTCTATAGTTTCTGACTACCCCCACGGGAAGAAGGCGTGAGTTTATGTATGTATGTACCTGTTTTGAATTATAGATTCCTGTTGCACATTCTAAATGTCCCATAGTTCATATTACACAATACTAGAGTCTAAATACCATTAAATTAAATACCATGAAATACACGTTGCAAGAAATAAATAAAAATCTAAAAGAAGCGCAGAATACTGTATAAATCATTCCCTCACTCCTAAATGCAGTGAGGGAATGACTATGAGGGAATGACCAATTTCAACTAAAGCTACAAAAACACCGGCACATAACCTCAATTTGCTAGTTACATTTCGAATATGTATTTTACTCCCAAAAACGCATAAAACTAACAAATTTTAATTATAGATATTAAAATGCTTAATGCATTCATGTAACGTGAGGTAATGATCGTCATAAATTTAACTCTTAACAATTTTTCACAGAGTATTTTTTTCCACGGACTCACCTACGGTCGAGCAGAAATCGCCATTTTGAATCATTTGAGAGTGTTGCCAGGTACTAAAAACTTAAGATTGCGTTTCTAAACATCGTTCGGCAGGTTCAGAAATCGAATATTCGTTATAAGGTGAAGGAATGATTTTATTTGGCGAGACAAATTTAAAATCGAATTATCGTTTTTATAAATTCGTTTTTGTAAGATGAAAGCTTTTATAGACAATAACAAACATCTTTTTAATATATCAGCATAATTTTATTATTGAGAATATTGATATATTTGAGATAAATAGGCATTTTAGTAATGTTTTTGAACTAAGGGACAAGGCGAGGGAATGATTTTCAACTTACTGAACGAAAAACCGGATTTTCGAGATCACATTTTTATCAGTAAGTTAGCTTTATTACGCTGAAATATATATCAAGATAATCATGCTACCTGAATATTTTTTTTAATGCTGCAGTTTTTCTATATTAATAAAATTAAAGGTTTTTTTCTTATTGAAAACCGAAAAAATATAGCCGTATCCCAAATCGTTTTCGGTGTACAACCCTAGCAAGATCACATTGGTCACAGATAATAAAAACACGGACAATATACTGGGACAGATTTGGTTGTCAATCGCCCATTTTAACGTTTCGTTTTTGCTTTTTATCTGATTAGAGGTTAGAATAATTTCTTATTAATTTCTCGAAAAACGTGTATGACCAGATGTATGAACGTAAACGAACCAAAAGGAGTATGTAAGGAGAGTAGCAGGTGGCGTTCTATAGTTTCTGACTACCCCCACGGGAAGAAGGCGTGAGTTTATGTATGTATGTACCTGTTTTGAATTATAGATTCCTGTTGCACATTCTAAATGTCCCATAGTTCATATTACACAATACTAGCTTCTGCCCGCGACTTCGTCTGTGTGGACTTCAGAATTGGGTTCAGAGAGAAATGAAAAATGCAGATAGACATTTATAATGTTGCTACAGTTTATTTATTTTTTTAAGGGGAATAATTCCGTAATACATTGTTTTCATATAAGGGTATTTCTCATCAAATTTCTAAATTTGAGATATTAATTTTTATTTTCTTTTTGTATAAGCTTAGATATTTTTTTTGCCGAGATCAAAAGAGTTGCTTTAAGAGATCTATTTAAGAGTTTTGGTCTTCCATATTTTCGTATATAATAGATAAAAAATGAGGTCATAAAAAATAAAGAAATGAGGGAATGATTTGCAGAGTGAGGGAATGATTTATTATTATATTATAATAAAAAACACATATAATTTTTATTATATTTAACAATGAAATATCATATTCTAAAGAAAAGCAACTTAAAACTTTGTACTTATAGTCAATATGAATATATATATATAAACTCAAAAAATTAACAAATATACCACTATAGAGGTAACAAATGTTTTTATCTTTATACTCTTTACTATTTATTATTAAACTTTGTACTTAGTACTTCTCCAAAACTTAAAACGTATTTATATTTATTTATTAAGCATTAATTATTATTAATATGAATCTGCATTAGTCTTTCCTTGTAGTTTCTTGGTCTTTGAGATCAATGAATTATGTAATCTTTTAACATCACTTGGAGAGTCATCTAACTCTGTAATAACGTAATTCCCCGTTTTAACTAACTTTGGTGTCTTTATTTTCTGTATCACATCTTCCCAGCTATATAATTGCTCATCTTTAATATTAGGCCATCTCCAAAACTTCAAACCTTGCTTCATGCATCTAACCATTAAACCATCTTCAAAAACGGATAGAACTTCTCCGGGATACTTTCCCGTTCCCCATTTTATCAGGACATAATCTCCAATGATAGCAATTTTATCACTGTCTGAGACAACAGTAGATTCCTCATTTTCTAAATCAATTGTATCATTTTCTTTGAACATTCCAGTATGATCTTGAATGCGCGAAGACGAGGCTGAAGACAGTTGATCTTTCATATATTATCAGAACTTTCGATCCAATTCCATTGATTTTGGAGGGGGTTTGCTACGCTTCTTAGTAAATCGATTACTTCGGTGTTGTTGAAAATATCCCAAATGATAGTGGGTACAATCTTCTTCGAAATCTATGCATGAAAGTCTCCCGCACTGTAAGGTGTTGTTAAAAAATACGAAATGGCATATTTTTTGTGTTCCATTTACTTTAGTTCCAGGTGATTCTGGGTCAGTTATTTTTCGTTTTCAGTCTCAAATATCTCTTCTTGTATTTTTCGCTTAACTTCACTGCATTCTTCATTCTTTTTGTTCTAAATTTACAATCTTTGCATACAAAATAGCTCGTCGCCTTCGCATCTGTCGTCTATTTCGAGAAGCAACATCTTCACTAATTTGCTGCACAACTAATACTGGACTTGGTGGAAGTGTATCATCAAGTTGAATTCTTTGTAAGTTTTGATGTGCTATAGCTTTTTTATTCCTATGCACTTTACTATTTTCATTCCATTGTTTTCGCTTTTGTCTAAGTTCTCTAGCATTCACATGAATAAATGATTTTACCTGACCCTTCTCTTTTTTCTTTAAATATTTTAACCTTTCTTTTCCCGCAGTTTTTCCAAAGATTTAGTATTATTTTTCATTTTTTCTCGCCTTTTTTATCATACTCGTTCTTTTTTAATTCTTTTTTCTGCATCACTCAACTTCTTTTATCGTGCTATTTTTCTTCCACATACATGTACCTGTTTTAAATTAAATACCATGAAATACACGTTGCAAGAAATAAATAAAAATCTAAAAGAAGCGCAGAATACTGTATAAATCATTCCCTCACTCCTAAATGCAGTGAGGGAATGACTATGAGGGAATGACCAATTTCAACTAAAGCTACAAAAACACCGGCACATAACCTCAATTTGCTAGTTACATTTCGAATATGTATTTTACTCCCAAAAACGCATAAAACTAACAAATTTTAATTATAGATATTAAAATGCTTAATGCATTCATGTAACGTGAGGTAATGATCGTCATAAATTTAACTCTTAACAATTTTTCACAGAGTATTTTTTTCCACGGACTCACCTACGGTCGAGCAGAAATCGCCATTTTGAATCATTTGAGAGTGTTGCCAGGTACTAAAAACTTAAGATTGCGTTTCTAAACATCGTTCGGCAGGTTCAGAAATCGAATATTCGTTATAAGGTGAAGGAATGATTTTATTTGGCGAGACAAATTTAAAATCGAATTATCGTTTTTATAAATTCGTTTTTGTAAGATGAAAGCTTTTATAGACAATAACAAACATCTTTTTAATATATCAGCATAATTTTATTATTGAGAATATTGATATATTTGAGATAAATAGGCATTTTAGTAATGTTTTTGAACTAAGGGACAAGGCGAGGGAATGATTTTCACGGTAAAAAAGTAGCCATATCTTTTTTTTCTTTAGAGGTAATAAGTTTGCTTTTTAAACAATAGTGGTATAGACAGCGTACTTTAAAATAAAAAAAGACTTAATATGTAATTAATGCATATGACTCGGCACTAATAACTTGGGAATGAAATTTCGAAATGAGGCCGGATTTGGCGGAAAGCCAGTTTGGTTTCCGCAGAGGGCGCTCTACGGTGGACGCCATCATGCGTGTGCGAGCCCTGACGACGGGGAATGCTGTTGCCCAGGGTGGGGTCGTCTTGGCGGTGTCTCTAGACAGCGCCAATGCCTTCAATACCCTGCCCTGGAGTTGCATCAGGAAGGCACTCCGGTATCACCGGATGCCGACCTACCTCTGTCGTGTGGTCGAGGCCTATTTGACGGACAGGGCCGTCATCTACCCCGGTCACCAGGGAGTGTGGAACCAGCAAGAGATGTCGTGCGGTGTCCCACAGGGATCGGTCCTGGGGCCGCATCTGTGGGACATCGGATACGACTGGGTGCTGCGCGCCGACCTCCCTAGCGGCGTCAGCGTGGTCTGCCCGGCTTGGGCAGAGCACCGCCGTGTCCTCGTGGAGGCGATCGGCGGCAGAGACCTCTCGCGTCCGGCCCTGGTTCAGGCCATGGTACGGAGCGAGAGGGCATGGGCAGCCGTCACCTCCTTCTGCGAAGCAGTAATGCTCGTGAAGGAGGAGGCGGGACGGTTGAGGGAAAGGCACGTTTCGCACCCTCTCGCCCCTAGCCGCCGCAGTAGACGCCCTGGGCGTCGGGAATCTCGGGCGGATTTCCAGCCACCGTAGGCGCGGGCTTGCGGACGGTGAGCAATGGGTAGCTTACCATCCGGTAAGGACCAGGCCCGGGTCGACGGCGCGTCGTATTCCACGCGCGTCTCAAAGAGATGTCGTCAGCACAAAAGTAGGGGTCTACTAGGGCCGATGCCTGCCGGGGTCGCGGGAAGGTACTTATGGGTCACCGAGGCCCCCGCAACACTGGCAACAGGAAAGAATACGGGTGGGTTTTAGTCAGTAAGAGTCTGACACACCCTCCCGCTCCGCCCAGAGCGGGAGAAGTTATTTGATGATTTCCCACCCTCCAAAAAAAAAAAAGTCGGCATGATTTGTCCGACATCTTCAACAATCATCGTTATATTTCAGCCTATTTACAAAAAAAAAAAACTTAATAAATTATACATTTAAGGCGCAGATATATGATTTTAGTGACTTTTTAATCTGTTATTACGCCTTCATTAAACTAGAAATGTGTATGCGATACACATCAATTATTTATGTGTATATTTAAGTATTGTAGTAACATACTTTATGAAAGAAATTCAGAAAGTAATGTGGTAGACATTACTTTCTGAATTTCTTCAAAGCAAAAAAACGATATTAAGTACTTTCAAACTACATAAGATGTTCTCATGCTTTTTTTTTTGTAATTATAGACTATCTATAACTAATTCGATCTGTGATTTTTTCAAATATTCATAATTCCGTTACTAAAAATAAATACCACACGACGAGCACAAACGTGCTCGTCGTGTGGTCGTCCCTGTGCCCCGACGGAGGCGGGAGGAATCGGTGCTGGGGCTTTGTGGCTCCTTGCCTGAGGACTTCTTCTCTCGGTCCACAAAATTGTTTCTGGGGTGTGACTTTAGAAGCGCCCGAAGTGCTTCACGACGTCCATGCGACCAGGCCCCTGCTGGGTGAGATCCCTAGTTCCCTAGGGAAGGCCTGGCAACAGCCGATCTAGCAACGAGGGCGTCGGTTTTGGTTGGCGTTGGACAATGGAAGCAGCGGGCACGAAAACATGCCTATGCCGCCCATGTTATTTATTTATTTTATTATTTATGTATACACAGTAAAATACATAGGGACATCCCTATGTCCCTACATAAAGTTCGTTTTTGTTTTTTATTTAATTGTATGTGCCTAAACATTGACCAATCAAATACAAGTAGATAATTAAGGTTCTTATTCAAACACTTACAAAAATGATTTTCAATAGTTTGAAAATGCCGATCAATAAAGTTTTAATGTATTTCTGTGCATAACTACAGCGTGTTATTAGTTCTATGTCTGAGTAATTAATGCGTTTAAGTTACAGAACAATAATTACTAGAGCGAATAGTTTACAAGCTAGTGCTTCCGTATTTTAAGGATAAATAGAGTCATAAATACACAGTGCCTTTGTGGTTTCTAGTTAATGGTTTTGTAGTAGAGAAGTAGTATCTTTCTACGACTCATAAAAAGGAAAGAAAAACATATATACATACATACATACATACATACATACATACATACATAAACTCACGCCTTCTTCCCATGGGGGTAGGCAGAAACTATAGAACGCCACCTGCTACGCTCCTTACATACTCCTTTTGCTTCGTTTACGTTCATACATCTGGTCATACACGCACGCCGGAAAAAAAAACAAAGAAGAATAAAGCGTAGAAAAATAACACCCTTGATTTTGGCCACGTTGTCTGCGGGGTGCTAAAGCAGTGGTGGCCCAGTGGTAACGGCCGCGACTTACGAGTTGTAGGTCGTAGGTTTGAACCCGGACAGGCGCTTTACTTTGTGTAAATTATTTCATCACTACTGCTCTCAAAACGGTGAAGGAAAACATCGTGAGGAAACCGGCATGTCCTGGAACCAAAAATACGAAGACACGTGACATCTACCAACCCGCACTGGGCCCGCGTGTCCCAGCAGTGGAAACATTGTAGGCTGATTATGTGTCAGCGGGGTAATTGCATAACACACTACCAGTAGCAATGCGTTTAATTTTGACAGTTCAACAACATTCATTCATTCATTC
The DNA here is from genome assembly GCA_905333075.3 of Atethmia centrago. Taxonomy (NCBI): domain Eukaryota; kingdom Metazoa; phylum Arthropoda; class Insecta; order Lepidoptera; family Noctuidae; genus Atethmia; species Atethmia centrago. Next base: position 22,419,459 of record HG995386.1, read on the forward strand.
ATTCATTTATTTACGTTGTTGAGCAGACAAATTTTTCGAACATATGAAGCAAAGGATTAGCAATATACTTCAAAATCATTCAGATTGTGATTGATAGCGTGCTACGCAATTTGGGTACAGCAGTGCTATTCTGTAACAATAACACCGTGAAAACTTAAGTGAAGTGAGCTTAAAGTTAGCTGTCAATAGTGTCATACCTAGCATAAGGCGGAATTAGAGCTCACTTCACGTTCACTTCACCTAAGGTTTTACGGTGAGATTTGTACAGAATAGACCGGCTGGTCTATTGAAAAGTCACAAAATTAAATGTGCATGCAGCAGGGACGTTATAAAAGAATTCAATTTAAAACTGGCGACCGGCCTTAGGGGGACTACTCTGTCGCGGGAAGGTACTTATGGGTCACCGAGGCCCCCGCAACACAGGCAACAGGAAGGAATACGGGTGGGTTTTAGTCAGTAAGAGTCTGACACACCCTCCCGCTCCGCCCAGAGCGGGAGAAGTTATTTGATAATTTCCCACCCTCAAAAAAAAAAAAAAAGGGGGACTACTCTCTAAATCCATGAACGAAGATACGGGCCGTCCGAAAGTACTTGATCCGTCAAACCAAGTGACAAATTAAATTTTTCGTACGAGCCAAAACGCATTGCGAGAAGAGACAACTGTCAAATCGTGTTGTCATTCATTCTCAGTTCGGGTTCCGAAGTAATCCTATGTTCGTAGGTGATACGGAGTAGGTCCCCCTGATTTGCGCGGTTAAACCACTAGACTAAACATCGAAATTTATTTATTTATAGCTTTTAATATATTTATTTACATAACCAAATTACAAGATAATTATTAACATTAACTAAATTAAATTAAAACTAAGTTAAGTTTAAAAAAAGGCCCTCGGGGCATTGTACAGAGGATGCTGGCGGCATTTCCTCGCTGAATTGCAATGCTGATGCGTTGCGCGAGAAAGCCGCCAGCTTTTCGGTCACCAGTTACATCAACTAGACGTTTCGCGATTTCCGCAAATAACTTATGCGCACTGGGACCCCACGGACCGAGGGTCTCGACGCCAAAAGGCACAAAGTTGTACTCTCTGCCAAGGCCTCCTCAGATTTTCGGCATTTTCTGCCGCTGCACCCGCTTTAGAAGTAGTCCGTTGGAGGTGGGACGGTGCCAGTGTGTCTACACAGGTAGCGTCCCACACAAGCATCTGTCCCAAACTCCACGGGACCAAAGACACACCATCAGGTCTTTTGCCATCATCTCTGACAATGCCAGTCGGCTCAAGAAGAGCAGGCACATTGATGCTGGCAAGAATTTAATTATTATTTATTGAAACATTTTACACACAAAAAGGTACAAAGGCGGACTTAATGCCTTAGGCATTCTCAACCAGTGAACCTTGGGTGGTGATGAGATTTGGGCAATTGCTCTGTTTGAGAGAAAGAATGAGAATTCTTTATTAAAAACTCCCCCTCTCTCTCTCTCTTCTTTTTTATTATATTATGTAAGTTTAATATTAATGAATACAGATAAACCTTCTGGAAAAAAAATCTCTAAATGATGATGAAAACCGCATCGAAATCGGTTCCGTAGTTTAGAAGAACAAGGCAGTCACACAGACAGACACGAAAAGCGCCTTCAATCTATATAATAATCCTACTAATATTATAAATGCGAAAGTTTGTAAGTATGGATGGATGGATGGATGGATGGATGTTTGTTACTTTTTCACGCAAAAAGTACTGAACGGATTTGGATGAAATTTAGCACACAGATAGTTTATAACCAGGTATAACACATAGAATACTATTTATCCCGATATAACCACGGGGCCAAAACTTATGCGGGTGAAACCGCGGGGCGCATCTAGTATTCTATACATTAAACTGTCGCGCGGGTGTTTTTAAAATGTTCTGTCTATTGTTTGTTCCAGCTAATCTCCGAAAGGGCTGGATTTTCACTGGCAAATAGCTGATACTATTAGGTATAATTTAGAATACTTTTATTTTAGAAAAAGCCACGGCTTCGTCCGCATTAAGCCTTGGGTAGCAGCTAGTTTATAAGCTGTTGAGATGTTTAGATAAGAAAGAAATAAAAGAAAGAATAACATTTATTTGGACACAGCAAGCACGCACCTAGTTACAGCACACAGCATGAAGGCTCGTGCAGACTGGGGCGATATCACGGGCGCGACAGGCATATTGCTGCCTGTCGCACCCGTAATATCGCGCTAGTCTACACGAGCCTTGATGGATTCTCTACGCGAAACAGACTTGTTTAAATTGAAATTCCTATTCGCACTTCAAGAGTAGCAGAGTGGTTGCTCGATAATTGCTCATTGTGGTTTACCGTCAAACATAAAAAACGTAATAAGGAACCAACTGTTACTGGCACATTTATTTCGCCATTTCGGCGAACGAAACTGCCCATACGTAATAGGTACTTCAATCTCCTTACCTTTGTGACCAGGTGCACTGATTTTGTGGGATAATTCTCATTATTCTCGTTAATTAAAAAATATGAATAATGGGAAAGTTTGTGTAGATGTTTATCAGTCTGAGTATATTCAGCCATTAATTGGCTGAACAAAGTAAAAGTCAAATTATTTATTTCAAATAGGCACATAAAAGGCACTTTTTAACGTCAACATTTACAAAAAAATAGAATTGATTCTAGTTGCCCCTTCCAAAAGGTAGTTTCGTATGGAGAAGAATGGGCAAGAAACTCCACCGTTACTCTTTTAAAATGTTTTACAGAATTTTGTATAGGTACGTTATATAATTATATGGAAGGCGATGCACCTAGAATAAAATTACTATACTAGAATAGGTAAAAAAAGAATAAAAAATAAACACAAACAGACAAATTAATTATGTGATAGGTACATGATGTTCACATATTTACTAACACTGTAAAAGTATACGTTTTCCTAAAAAGAATAAATAAAGTAATAGATCAGTGTGTGAGTTAAAGTAATCACAGAATTTAAATTCAACATTGATTTATTATTTGTATCCAATAATAAATTGTACAATTAAAATAGCCCGAAATGTATAATCTATCTCAATCCCGATCTTTGTCTATAACCAATCAACGGCCGTGTTTGCTAATTTGAGCCTTTGCGAGGGCGAATCACAAACAGCCGTCAAAGACAAGAGGATCAAGATGGGGAATGAGTACATGATTAATTTCGGACGATAGTTTTCCGATGCGACGAAAACTGCAAGTTGCCAGCAGTTTCAATCGCATACGCTTTAAGTGTTATAATACCTAATTATTATGGCCATGCGTGACGAGAAGAAAATAAATCATTGCTACTCCGATTATCATTCAAACAGAGATTCTTTTATATTTCCCGAGGCACACTTAAAATTTTTCTTAAGTCCACTTACAGCTTGAAAAGCTGATTAAGCAAATTAAATAACAATATTTTTTTACGGACACCCCAAACCCCAAACATCTATCTCTATACTATCCACTAATTAAATCAAAACGAAAAGCAACCAGGATTATCCCGAAACAAAAAATAAAGCTGGCAACACTACAGAGTACCTACTCGTAAACCTCATCAGTGTTGGCCATTTAAAAATAACGATTATTGCCTATATTTCCTTCAGTCAGAACAAATACTTCGGAGTGTGGAAGTGACAGGTTCGTTTGTGTTGACCATTATTGAAAAATATTTTTTTTACGACCATACGATTTATGCGACTTTTCCCTGTAGTACCTATGTGACTTGTTATTCCAAGAGTTTAGCATAACTCATTATTGTGGGTGTAGAACCCTGGTGATACCGTATTTAAGTTAAAGATTATCATTTCACGAGCTGCTCACTACTGTACCTTTTGCCGCCATTTCTCATGACTGACACATGACATTAGTGACAGCAGCTACCTCGCTCTTGTGTGAGAGACAGAGTTTACATAGATAATAAATAGATATACATAACACGTCACGATCACATAACGTAGCCGTTCCCGAAGAAGTAAATAGGTGTAGGTGTCCAGTGTTTTATATATCCTACAGTTTTTAAATTCTTTTCATTACAAGTCAGGACATAATATTACCTTTTGAATTATTAAAAAAAAACACATTAAAAACTATATTAATTACTTGATAACAAAGATAAAAAGCAGCATACACCTTTGAACAATGTTGAGTTGACATTAACCTAAAACCTTTTTAATGGCCTGGCCATTTCATGAAATATGTACATATACAGTCGCCAGCACATCAGGATATACGAAACTGTCAAATTTCTCCAAAAGATTTTAAACCTTAAAATGTTGATGGTTAAGTTCAAAATTGAATGAGAAAATTTGACATTTTGTGGTAACACGATGTGCTGGCGACTGTACATATAAATATTTTTGATGTCATCTTTACTCTCGCTTTCTCTGGGAGTGATTTCGTGAAAAGGGACGGAAGTATGTAGAAAGGAAGTGACATTTTGAGTAGGAAATAAGTAAGTACTTATTAATAACATGGCATTGATATGTACTTTATAAAAGCATGGAATTAGTGTATTCATGGATTTTGTAAGTACTATATAGATTGTAAGTAGTGGGAGTCGAATTTCGACCAATGGGCGACCACTAGTAATTAATAAATTATTCGAATAAATATTTCAGTATTTAGCTTTTGTAAAATCTGAGGTTAATTTCTGTCGTTGCTCAGTTGCTTATTACCAAGGTAAGATGTCAGATGTTGCCATGCTTAAATATTATACTGTGTTTATTTCGCTTCTTTTTTTTTGTAGCTGTGTTGTGCTGTTCACACTCTTGATTTCCAATCTGTTTTTCGGAGTGAAGACTTAATTTGCTGTCAGTCTCACATACTATTTTTTATTCTGTTTGATTTAGCTGTAAGGCATCCATATTTAATAAATAAATAAATACGCGACTATTGTAAGGCTCGCTCTTTTTTTTTTTAATTATCCATGTCGTCAGTGTCAGATTTTAAATTCGGTCGGACATGTAAAGAAGATGACTGAATGTCATTCTACCAAGGAATTAGTACGAACTGCTGTGTTGGTACAGTAGATTATAATCGTGCTATGATCAGGCAAAAATAGCCCTCAAGGTGATGAACATATTACGGATGTGAGTGTACACCTAGAACACTGACATTTTGCCTGTTTCTCCATATTAATAGGATTTTTTGCCGAGGCGTTGAGTTGAGCTAGACGATTTCTAAAACATGCGTGCACTGACTGGATAGGAAGTATATTTTTTATAGAGACGGAGAACTTTACATTGAAATATAACACAGGTAAATGTTTCTAATATCCATGAAATTAGCTTTATTTGACAGATCATTTTATGACATTAAAGGACGAGTATGAATATGATTTCGAGCATGTGGCCGCCGCGGCTTTTTTTTTTGTGTGGTAAATCATCAAATAACCTCTCCCGCTCTGGGCGGAGCGGGAGGGTGTCAGACTCTTACTGACTAAAACCCACCCGTATTCCTTCCTATTGACTGTGTTTCCAGGGGCGTCGGTGACCCTTTAGTACCTTCCCGTGACCCAAGCAGGCATCGGCCCTAGTGGACCCCTACATTTGTACTGATGACATCTCTTTGAGGCGCGCGTGGGATATAACACGCCGTCGACCCGGGCCTGGTCCTTACCGGACGGTGAGCTACCCATTGCTCACCGTCCGCAAGCCCGCGCCTACGGTAGCCGGAAATCCGCCCGGGATTCCCAACGCCCAGGGCGTCTTCTGCGGCGGCTAGGGGCGAGAGGGCGCGAAATTTGCCTTTCCCTCAACCGTCCCGCCTCCTCCTTCGCGAGCATTACTGCTTCGCAGAAGGAAGTGACGGCTGCCCATGCCCTCTCCCTCCATACCATGGCCTGAGCCAGGGCCAAACGCGAGAGATCTCTGCCGCCGATCGCCTCCACGAGGACACGGCGGTGCTTTGCCTAAGCCGGGCAAACCTCCACCGTAAGGCCGCCGCGGCTGGCGTGTACATGGTGTAATCTGGAGATCTAATTTCCACACACTATGCGTAGTAAGTCAGGCTGTATTTCGGCAACAATGCGTCGAATTTTGGCATCCAAGTGTTCAATTGTTTCTAGTTTACCGCGTAAACATGCGACTTTACATATGCCCAGAGAAAATAATGTTGTAATGGCGTCAAATCGCACGAACGAGTTGGCCGGGTTTCGTGAAATTAGTCGTTCGTCAAATGTTTCTTTCAGTAAATTAAGCTAATCAAAAAAATAAGCTTTCAGTAAATTAGGCCTTCCCGTCAGCTGAAGCGGCTAAATGCTTGAAATCATATTCACACATGAATGCCATTAAGTCATCTGTCAAATAAAGTCAATTTTATGGAATGTAACTGGTGACCGAAAAGCTGGCGGCTTTCTCGCGCAACGCATCAGCATTGCAATTCAGTGAGGAAATGCCACCAGCATCCTCGGTAGAACGCCCCGAGGGCCTTTTTTAGGCTTAACTTAGTTTTTATTTAATTTAGTTAATGTTAATAATCATCTTGTACATAATTTGGTTCTGTAAATAAATATTTTTTATGGATATTAAACAATATTTTTCTGTGTTTTATTTCAATGTAAAGTTCACCTCCTCTAAAAAAACACCCGATATGTTACAGTTACCTGAACTAGAAACTATCCTACCATTAGAATCATTAATACATCTCTAAAAACAAAACAAATCTAACTTAGAGAGATGTTGTGTTCTCTTAGTTACATTTGTTCCATAAGAACAAAGTTCTTATGGAACAAATGTAACTTAGCCAGATGTAGGTATAAATGATTATAATAGGGTATTTTACTATATACGAGAAAAAAATCTATAAATATATTATTGAGATAGTTTAGGCAAAAATGAGTCGGAAAATGTTAGTTTTATTTCATAAAATAACAAAATAAAGTTAAAATTCAATTCAACGTTTTCAGTTTTTCTAATCTGTTAAAAAACACCATGAAATAGTAGCCGCCATGTTATTACGTCATACGGATAGCCGTATAACGTAACGAATGCGCTGATCTATGTATGATAATTGACACGTTAAAAAAAAACGTAATAAAATTTGAAATGCGCGGGCTACCATTGCGGATCCACCTTAAACGGTATTTTATGATTCAGGGGGGCAACCACGACCTCTTATAGGAGAATTATTTTAATCTTACATACATCAGTGTGAGAATGGGATGAAGCTTTACAGTGGGAAAGAGATGGAGATATACCCCTATCTCCATCTCTTTCCCACTGTAAAGCAATATTAAAATAATACTGCTATAAGAGGCCGTGATTGCCCCCCTAGTAAGTGTAATATATATCGGGTATTTTTTTAGAGGTTATTTTCATAATAGGGATCACAGTGTTACTAGTTCATTATTAGTATATTTTATCTAGTGACCCACCCCAACTTTCCACTGTTGTTACGACTTGACAAAACATCGAGATTTCCTTATTATAAGCAATTTCTATATATATGTATAATATTTATTTATTTAATACTTTAAGCACAAAACTGTACAGAGGCGCACTTAAAGTCGTAGGCATTTTCTACCAGTCAACCTTTGAGTGATGCAGAGACAAATAGTGGTAGGTGCAATAACGAAACTACAGATATATTATACACATAGACGTCCTGAATAAATATTCTAAATGGTGATGAAAACCGCATCAAATTCAATCTGTTGTGTAGCTTAGAAGAACAACGCGTTCATACAGACAGACGAAAAGCGACTTTAATAAGTATAGATATAGATTAGATATTACTGCGTAACCATAGAAACTACGGCCATATTGGTCCATAATTATGAAAGGCAGTATTTTATAAAAATACAGGCAAGTCTTCATGTTCCCTCCATATCATTTAAGTGGTAGAACGTTGCAGTTGGTAATAATAATGCAAAAACCACTCAGGTGGTCGATCTTTATGGGCATTTTATAGTTCCCATATATTTTGCCTTTTACGGATAATTACTTGAATAAAAACAATTAGTGTAAGTTCAACAATTTAGTATAACTAGAATTAATTTCTGTTTACGTGTAAGAGGGCGGTTGATGATACGAGTTTTATCAATCTCTAGGTAACCGAAATAAAAATAATAGAAATTGTGTTGGTCTTAGAATGTAGATATGTCGCAGCCATCTGGTTAAATTAGCCAACTAATTGGACGCCTAGGCCGTTCATTAAACGCCGGTACCAACGTCGCAGCCAACTAGCTTAATTAGCCGTTTAGTTAACAGCCTAACTGTTAGAAGTAGCGCTCGCCGGACGCTGCCGAAGCAACGCTCGCTTCGCTCGCTCGGCTCGCGCACGGTTTGTCACAGTTCTAACCTAACCTAACCTATTTCATCGGAGTGCCCTGGCTTAGTTACTGCTACCACTTCGGCGCGCGTGGTTGGCTAAAGTTCTAGATGTCCTTCAGCTATTGGCGCTTAATGAACGGCCTAGGCGTCGAATTAGCTGGCTAATTTCACAGATGGCTGTAACTGAGTTAGGATGTTAACTAAACGGCTAAAGGCTCGTGCAGAGGGGCGCGACTTGTTGCGCGATGCGACACCAGTAGAACAATTTCTATGAAAACTTCATTGATATTGTTCTACCGGGTGACGCGTCGCGCGATGTCGCGCCAGTTTGCAAGAGCCTTTATTAAGCTAGTTGGCTGCGACAGATGTATACCCATAGGTATTTTGTTGCAGACTGTCTCGTAGGTATGTGTGTATTGTATATATGTAAATGGTACACCACAAATGACCTGCAGTATTGTCTCTTCTTTCCCACCTAATCCATCCAAAGGTTGTCTTTAAAAGATCGCTTTCAGCGATAAGACCTGCCATTGTGTCACCCTATGTAAAATTTCTACATTTATGTCTGTAATTTTTATGGTGTACCTACATAATAAAAAGTATTCTATTCTAGGTCCTGGGACAATTCCTCCCAGGTCTAGCAAATTGTTGTTGGGTTTTTCCAGTAGCAGCCCAGTCTGGATTAATGCCCATTTGATGGATTGAAATGCAATAATATACTCATATTTCACCAGTTATGTTTAAGTCCCAGGTTATAAGGGACCATCCCTTATTAAATGGGACTTAAACATAAATACTTATACGTACCTACTATAGCCACACCTCATTAAAAAACAAGCGTAATGATGTACCTATGATACAGCAAAGAGCACAGTTTGTTAAAAAATAAAGATGTTTTGTTGCAAAAACTTATCACTAATCGTTCTTGGTTCTTTAGTTATTCCCCTTCTCAATCACCATGCCACATACCAATATATTCTTTCTAGTAAGCGTGGATCTTATTAAATACCCACATTTATTGTTAGCAACTTTGCCTTCAACGTTTACGAATGAAACAAACGCAATTAAGATAAATGTTCATTTACGCCTGTTATAAACTTAAGCCGTCTCGTTTTGACACTAACTTGCGAATGCAGTTATTTATCTATTATGAATAATCAAGTAGTTTTTACGAGTTATTGTAGTCTTGCTTTCTAAAGGAAAATACCGTTTTCTGCGTGGAAATGTTAAGTGATGTGCCACTCACGGCGTCGGGTTCCAATCGGTAAAAAAACTCGATGAATGCGTAAAGCCTCGGCCACACCGTGGAATGGCTGAATCATGTCTTAGCCCGCGTTCACATGGGCGCTTTTTCTTTGCCACGTTCACACAACAACGCGCGCAACATTTTTTACCACGCACTGGATTTTCAAATCTTTGCGTTTGAGCCGAGATCTGAGAATACAACAGAGCGCTATGAAAAATCCCTAGCTCGTAATAGATTTTCATAGTTGTCCAGGACGCGGCATAACACACGCCTGTATTGAAATAAAGAAATCATTTATTTGCTGATAATGTAGGTATACATATAAGTTGGAATATTTATTAAGTGTCCCAATATATTTTACCTTACGGCATCCAAAATATTAGGTTTGAATCAGTAGTAATATAGATACAGCTATTATGTTTATTATTAGCCATAGTCGAATTTGATAGGTAGTTACTGAAATAACTTTCAACGTTTACTAAAATAAAAATCAAAATAATTAATTAATTAATTAAATATAAATCTCTCGCATAACCCGTATTCCCCGAAGAATTAGACAGAGTTATACCCATGTTAGTATCTCCACAATTCGCTAATTCGCTTTGATTGACTTAATGAAGATATAATATTTTCATAAAATAAAACTTTGAATTTATTTCAAGCATAGCTGAAGACTTAAGTGTGATTTTTTATTCTCTCGTAAGTTTTGCTAAATAATAGAAAATGCATTATAGAGTCAAATTATTAATCTCTGGATTAATCTCACACGTGCTAACTGACACTATGTGTAATAAAATGGTCATATTTATTGTAATGGTGATCATTTAGTTTGATCAATTTATATAAGTGTAAAATAAATGTAATATAATAAGTGTAAAAGTCTAGAATATAATAAATACAATAAATATTTCCATAAAATTTAACTAAGTGACAGCTAGCACCTGTCAAATTACTTCAGTGAATAATAACTCAACTTTAAGGGTCGATTTTTCAATCATCAGTTAACTTCTGTCTGAGGAATAAATATGGCGGTTTGACATATTTTCTATAGAAAAGCTGTCAAAACGTCATATTCTTCAGATAAAAGTTATCTGGCGAATGAAAAATCGGCCCTTAGTCCCATGTAACGGGAGGAGAGCCTATCTTAGATCTTTTAAATCAAACCCGAAAAAAGTCGTGGCCGTATGGATTGAGGAGCCATATTTTTCAATCATCTGTTAACTTCTGTCTGAGGAATAAATATGGCGGTTTGACATATTTTCTATAGAAAAGCTGTCAAAACGTTAAACATATTCTTCAGATAAAAGTTATCTGGCGAATGAAAAATCGGCCCTTAGTCCCATGTAACGGGAGGAGATCCTATCTTAGATCTTTTAAATTAAACCCGAAAAAAATCGTGTCCGTATGGATTGAGGAGCCATAATGTCTCATATTTAAACGCGGGAACCACCCATCATTATCTCCCTAGCCTTTTCCCAACTATGTTGAAGTCAGCTTCCAATCTATCCGGATGCAGCTGAATTATATTGTATTTCACATGGAGCGACTGCCTGTCTGACCTCCACAACCCGGTTGCTGGGTAACACAACACCCCTTGATAAAACTGGTTATCAAACTCGGGCTTCTGACGACTCGTAACAACTGGGTACTATCAATGTTTAGTAGTAAATTATCCGAAAGTATTATTATTGGCTTAGCCACCTTATAACTCAAAAACTATCCGAAGGATATTTTTAAAAATTTGGTATGATTTAGTAGTGTTTTTGCGTAATCAGTAAAAAAATGAGTTTTGTAATATTTTGCCGAATTTGAGATAGCTACAATACATTGATTTTTCATAAAAATCCATGAATTTCACCGCGCTGTTTCTCGGAAAGTTATCAGTCAATTAAAACACATTTTTTTTTGTATTATTTAGTAAATGCGAATGTAGTAAATGCGTTCTAATTTGTAGTGTATACAAAATGGTAAAGCTGTATAATTTCGGTAATAAAACTCATTTTATGTGGTTCTCAATCCCGACGGTCTATAGGAAAAATACATTCCTACATTACGAAGCTACTAAAGCAGTTGATGAAATCAGATAACAATATAAAAATTATATCTAACGATGTTGACTGTTCTGATCTCCTTCATAAACTGCGTTTCAATGTCCCCCAGAGATCAGTTCGATTTAATCCACCTATCTCCATTCCTTTTTCTTCCTCTAACTACAGGCAAAACTCATACATAGTGCGAGCGAGTAAGGACTTTAATATCCTTTGTAAAGAGTTCTCATTTGACCCATTTACCACCAAAACCTATTCTGCACGCGCTCAGCTGAATGCTGACTTTTTTAAAAGTGCATAGTGCTTAAATACCTTATTTATATTATTTTCTATCGTGCTTGTTAGTGATCCTAAGATTTCTACTAAATTCTCTGTTTTTACCAGTGAGAACCTGTAATTGGCTCTGTGTAGCATATACAATTGTTATCCATTCGTTATAGCTGTTGGTTTTCCTATGAATAAATAAATAAATAAATAAATAAATAATAGCATAGATAGGTTTCTCAATTCAGACATCTGAATTCGGGGTCGCGGGAAAGTCCGAAAGGGATACCGAGGACCCTGGCAACACAGGCAACGGAAGGAACACGGGTGAGTTTTAGTCAGTAAGAGTCTCACACACCCTCCCACTCCGCCCAGAGATGGAGAAGTTATTTGATAATTTCCCACCCAGAAAACTCTTCCGTCCTGTAACTTTTTAACGGCTTTACTACAAATTCCAGGATCGGGCCTACAAAATCGGATAATTTACTACTAAATATTCGTAGTATCCGCGTCTAAATATGAGACATGGCTCTTCAATCCATACGGATACTAAAAACCGACCAAAAAAAGTGTCGGTGGTACTTCCTCCAATTTTCGTAGAACCTTTTTATTTGTGGGACGTCTGTGTTGCACTTTTATATGGTCATACTTCCATCGACTTGTAGTTTCCATAATCGAAATACCTTTTAAAATGTCAACACAAGAACTATGTAGAAATTTATGGGTACATGTTACCCAGCCATTGGTTTCCCATACAAACAAAGCCCCTTTGTGAGTAAACATTCTAAGTTTCATAGGCTTATTGAACTGACCCCTTGTTGCGTAAGCAAATTATGGAAGTAAATTGAACACTTGGACCAGTGTTCGAGTGCCCGCTTGGTTTTTCGAAACATCGTCAAACGGTTGGTCGATCTCTTCACATGACCCTGGTGACTGGCCTATTTAAATGCCATACAAGGCTTATTGAACTGACCCCTTGTTGCGTAAGCAAATTATGGAAGTAAATTGAACACTTGGACCATAGTGTTCGAGTGCCCGCTTGGTTTTTCGAAACATCGTCAAACGGTTGGTCGATCTCTTCAAATGACCGTGGTGACTGACCTATTTAATTGCCATACAAGGCTTATTGAACTGACCCCTTGTTGCGTAAGCAAATTATGGAAGAAAATTGAACACTTGGACCATAATGTTCGAGTGCCCGCTTGGTTTTTCGAAACATCGTCAAACGGTTGGTCTATCTCTTCACATGACCGTGTTGGCTGGCCTATTTAATTGCCATACAACGTGGCAATGCTGTCATCATTTTGGGCACTTTTCCTATTGACAATTGTGAACAGTGGACGAAATTTTTGGTGTCCTATGATTCTTCCGTACCTTTTATGTAACACCACAATACCCTTTTTTTATTTTTTGGGTGGGAAATCATCAAATAACTTCTCCCGCTCTGGGCGGAGCGGGAGGGTGTGTCACACTCTTACTGACTAAAACCCACCCGTATTTCTTCCGTTGCCTGTGTTACCAGGCCTCGGTAACCCTTTAGTACCTTTCCGCGACCCCGGCAGGCATCGGCCCTAGTGGACCCCTACACATGTGCTGACGACATCTCTTTGAAGCGCGCGTGGAACACAAGGCGCCGTCGACCCGGGCCTGGTCCTTACCGGACGGTGAGCTACCCATTGCTCACCGTCTGCAAGCCCGTGCCTAAGGTGGCCGAAAATCCGCCCGGGATTCCCGACGCCCAGGGTGTCTCCTGCGGCGGCTAGGGGCGAGAGGGCGCGAAATTTGCCTTGCCTGAACCGTCCCACCTCCTCCTTCGCGAACATTCCTGCTTCGCAGAAGGAGGTGACGGCTGCCCATGCCCTCTCGCTCCGTACCATGGCCTGAACCAGGGCCGGACGCGAGAGATCTTTGCCGCCGATCGCCTCCACGAGGACAACGCCACAATACCCTGTCCTCCTCCTTCCGAATACAGTCTGACCCAGCCACCTCCTTACAGTTGTCCATCTGTTAGCTTATAAATTATGTAAATATTATCTTGTTTGAAAACAAAAGTAAATAATGTGCAAACAGTTACATAAGCCTGAAATACTGTTTCTTGGGCATTTTAAAATAATAGGAATATTAATTATATCCAATCACAAAGTTACCCACAAAATAAAAAATAAATTAGCGACCCTTACAGCGATATAGCGATATAGCCCATATAGCGATGTTACGCATGTGATGTGTAACATCTGACAAACAAAAAAACCTTGGTAAAAAGCAACTGAGTAGTGACAGAATTAACTATGTGGGTCATTGTTTTTATTTTTCTCTCAGTTAGTTTTAATCTTGGTCTAGCAGTTTGAGTAATTCATGTGGCCTACCCAAATGTTCTTTGGTATTGTTCATCGAATCGTTGAGCTCCTTAAGTTCTGAGTTGAGCTGCACGATTACTGACAAATGCGTGCACTGACTTGATAGGTCCACTCAAATTGTGGTTCTGTCCTCAAAAGACACTAATCTACATGGTCTTCACATGATCTGACCAAGATTGTCTGGACTTTAAAACAGACAGTGACCACTGAGTTTGTTTCGGCCTTTCTTCTCAGAGTAGTTCGTTAGGAAATGCAGACCGCGTCTAGTTTTCAAAAATATGATTGACGTGTAAAGATGTTTGTACAAACGTACTTACAGAAATAAAGTAATTTATCATTTAACCTCAGACTTTACAAAAAGCTATATATTTATTTATTACTAGTGGTAGCCCACCGGTCGAAATACGACCCCCTCTACTTACAATCTATATAGTACTTACTAATTCCATGCTATTATAAAGTACTTACCTACATATTCCATGCTCAAGCTATCACTTGTCTTCCTGTCTACACACTTCCGTCCCCTTTTCACGAAATCACTCGCTTAGAAAGCAAGAGTAAAGATCTTCCCCATCAAAAAGGTCCAATTATAAATGTATAAAAAGTACCCCATGACTAGAAAAGAAAATAGGTACTAGAAAGGAATTCCACAAGAAAAATAGCATAATAAGCTGAGTGATTATGGCGAAACATTTCTGAACAGGAACAGTATGTTGTTTTTATTGGGACCTTTAAGGGAATACCAGTTGTGATATTGTATGTTGTAATAATGAAGTTTAACAGCCTATGGCTATAAAACAACATTGGCATGTGGCCTTGGCTAATTGGAATTACTTCGCGGATTAATTTCAAGATAAGCTTAATCATTAATGGGTTTCATCAATCATTAATCGGTGCCGAAATGTGGACACTGATAGTCGGGGTTGTCCACAAATTTAAGGTTGCTCAGTGCGCCACGAAGCGGGCTTTGCTCGGAGTGTCTTTATAGGATAAGATCAGAAATAAAGTTATCCGGAAGAGAACCGGAGTTACCGACATCGCCTGCAGAATAAGCAAGCTGACATGTTTGTCAAAGGACCGATGGCCGTTGGAGCAGACGAGTCCAGGAGTGGAGAGCGCATATCGGCGTGTATGGGACGCCCCCCAGTTAGATGGACCTGGATGGCTGGGACGGACTGGATGCGGTCGGCGGAGGACAGAGTATTGTGGCGCAGCTTGGGAGAGGCCTATGTCCAGCAGTGGACTGTTATAGGCTGAGTTGATTGATTAATGGGTTTTACTTCTGAAAATTAAATGTTTTATTTCCTATTCCGGAATCTTAAAACAAACTGGGACTTTAAACAACCGGATAAACATCTACATAGTAAATCCCGAAAGATAATTCAGACCCATCTGGCCAAAAAGTTCATAGTGTGACCACATTTGTCCTTATAGTCACCGGTTTTGTCAGATTTAGGAAGAGAGACAAGTAATGAACTATATAAAAAATATAAAATATTATTCGTTTGATTTTTCATTTATTAACGTTTAAAATATAAATAAGTGGTATGATAGTAGATTTAAATATTATGGAAAAAAGTATTGGAAACAAGGTCTTAATATACACATAATTATGTATTTATTATAATTCAAAGATACTTTGAAAGTAGGAACACAGTTTTGCTCTCAAATAAATTTAGCGTCGAGAGAATCTAATATTAATTAAACTAACATAATTTGTTTTCAGTTGATATACCCTTGTATAAGAGGTTCTCTGATATACATTAATACCTACCCACGTTTTCGAAACACGAGTCAAAAATAATTGCCAAGACCACTGACCTCGTTGCAACTAGCCACACTGAATCGAACCGATTTAAATCGATCCCTGTTGTATAATCGGTACACTCATTGAATAATCGATTTATAACAAGTGACATGGGTATCTATTTTAAAAACTTCTTTGGTTTTCTTACGTCTTTTCTTTGTTCAAAATAATTTTCCTGGCATTTGATCGATTGATTTCCTGAAGAAATTATTCTAATGTACCGCTACGTTATTCTGTTTACTTTTAAAAATTATATCTAAGAAGAGAATCGTGGGAGTACTGACACAGTTTTACGAGATGCTAATTATAGCATCTCGTAAAATTGTATTTAGTACCTTACGTCCAGTTTTACTGGACCGGTGTGAAGAAATAGGAAACAAAAAATGTACTGACGGTTTTCGCCTCACGAGTAGCGCCAACTCTGGGCATTTTTTAACACTACGATGTGTAAAAATCGAAGAACACTTGCAGATTTTATACCGGACCGGATGTTTTCGTACATTAATTAATATGAGGTATGGCATTAACAAGTTGAATCCAGCTTTAAACCTTGGCTGGTTTAAAGCTTGAAGTTGAACATAAACCAGACGGTTCTTTATGGTTACCTCATTTACCTGGCACTTTCATTATAATAACTAGTATTGGTATATATATTATATTTATAGTTATTAATATATGTATATCTTTATATTTAAATAAATATTTATTCCTCAATTCTCGTTATTGCACCTACCACTGTTTGTCTCTGCATTACCCAAAGGTTGACTGGTAGAAAATGGCCTGTACATTTGTGTGCTTATAGTATTCAATAAATAAATAAATCTATCATTCAGTAAGGCATCGGAGTGCACTTGGGACGTAGTTGTGCATTTCCCTAAGCGGGTGCTGTTAGTTTTAAGAGCTTAGTGCCCTTTGCCATATTAGGGGCGAGACCTAGAAAAATCTCCCCTGATGTTGTAAAACGCACTGTCAAAGTCAAATTATTTAAACTTGTAATATGTTTAATAATAAAAACTGGAGTAAAAAAGAATAAAACCGGACAAGTGCTAGTTGAACTCGCGGGTTGAGGCTTCCGTACAATGAATATCTTATCTGCCATGATTTTTATCCCAGGATAATTTATCCCAAGAACAAACTTTACATTGTAGTCGAAAAATATGTTCTCCCATACTGTTGCAGTTGGAATCAACTGCAAATTAATGTAAGTTTGTACGCTCAATATTGACAGATTTACTATGTTAATTTTAACACCAAAGACTTCTTATAGGTTTTCCTGTAATACATAAGTAAAGAACTATTAACTGTAATTTTTCAAAATTGTAGGCTTATTAGTAATAAGGGGGGAGGGAATGGTAAATTTTCATAAATTTTCTTAAATAACTTTAAAACTATTTATCTTAAAATTATTAAAAATATATATATCCATTTAAGACCCTCACAATAAGCCCATCTGATATGTCACACGGTATAGTTTGCAAAACTTTATTTTTTAATTTTGTAATTTGCCCCCCAAAAGTGACCCTCATATTCAAAATTCCTTTATTTACGTTACACGTCCGTATTTGGGTTATACAAATTCATAAAATTTTATGAATTTGTATGACCCAAACACGGACGTGTACCAAATTTCAACTTATTCGGTCAGTAGATTCGGAGCAAATCGGCTGTGACAGACGGACAGACAGACAAAAAGACATACACACGAGTGATCCTATAAGGGTTTTTTCCTTTTGAAGTACGCAACCCTAAAAATAGGCTTACCGTCCTGTGGGGGACCCATAGCACAGTGCTTATTTTCAGTGGTCGCCGAAAACGACATACGGAAACAAAGTCAGGTTTAAATATTATGTAACTACAGCTTATACAAATCCTACTTCCTACTAATATTATAAATGCGAAAGTTTGTAAGAATGGATGGATGGATGTTTGTTACTCTTTTACGCAAAAAGTACTCAAAGGATTTGGATGATATTTGGCACACAGATAGTTTATAACCAGGAATAACACATACTTTTTATCCCGATATACCCACTGGGTCAAAACTTATACGGGTGAAACCGCGTGGCGCATCTAGTAATATTATAAATGCGGAAGTTTGTAAGGATGGATGGACTTTTTGCGTGAAAGAGTAACAAACATCCATCTATGTTTGTTCCTCTTTCACACAAAAAGTACTAAACGAATTTGGATGAAATTTGGCACACAGATAGTTTATAACCAGGAATAACACATAGGATACTTTTTATTCCGATATACCCACGGGGTCAAAACTAATGCGGGTGAAACCGCGAGGCGCATCTAGTAAGTCATAAATTAAAATAGAATAAACAGTTAAACGTTTATCTTCCTTGTTTCAGAAAACTCAGCATCTTCACAGTGAGGCTAGCAAGTCTGCTAGTCCTTCACGCAGCAGGGGCAGGCCTCGCGTCACCCACAGTCTTGGTCACCAGGCCCGTCTCCAAAGTTCCGGTGGAATGGTTGCCGATTGACAACCAAACGGTCTATAGGCTGGCTGAAGGTGAAAGCAGAAGGTAAGGTTTTAAAGCCTAATTTTAGTGGAGACGGTGGAAATAAAGAAAAAAAATTGAGCAAAAATATCTGGGGCATTACCTTCTAAGCGGTTTACAAATTAAAACAACACTAAACCTGTTGCTCTCTTGGACTGAACATGGTGGTTGCGGTAATATGAGAGCAATATTCGAGTTATACGAGTATCTCCACCACACCCAAGTTTTTTTTCTATTAGAACTCTATTACAACTAAAAGTGACAACGGACTGTGTATAGAATATATTCGTCAAGACATTCTTCAATGTTTTGGACGATTTCATTTGCGTTTGAACTTATTCGACATTTTTCGAGTTCCAAATTTGTGAGCGTGAGAAAATAATTGCAGGAGTTTATAGGCCACAAAGAGAATACAAATGATTCGTGATAAATTTATCATTGGAATAATTCGTCTATTTGTCATATCGGGACGCATGGCAGTGCATTACAATACAAAAAAAAAACGGCTAAGTGCGAGTCGGACTCGCGCACGAAGGGTTCCGTACCATTATCTATTAAAACTGCAAAAAAAAAACATGTTTGCTGTATGGGAGCCCCCTTAAATGTTTATTTTATTCTATTTTTTAGTATTTGTTGTTACAGCGGCAACAGAAATACATCATCTGTGAAAATTCATCATGACTTTCAACTGTCTAACTATCACGGTTCATGAGATACAGCCTGGTGACAGACGGACAGACAGATAAACAGCGGAGTCTTAGTAATAGGGTCCCGTTTTACTTAAAAAAGCGCGGTGCAGTCCACTTGTATTGTGCAATGGTTCATACAAAAGCGGGTGGTGCGGCCCGCCCAAATCAGCATCAGCCTTCATAAACAAACTTTTATTAAAAAATAGCGACCCGCCCCTGCTTCGCACGGTTTTTACGACTTGACAAACTATTGGATTTCTTTATTAGATGTAAGAAGTTTAATAGTAATATATTACACACAAGAATTTTCCGGAATACATTCTCTAAATTATGATGAAAACCGCAAA
Source organism: Atethmia centrago (assembly GCA_905333075.3). NCBI lineage: Eukaryota > Metazoa > Arthropoda > Insecta > Lepidoptera > Noctuidae > Atethmia > Atethmia centrago. Next base: position 22,439,004 of record HG995386.1, read on the forward strand.
TAAATCCGTTGTGTTGTTTAAAAGAACAACGCGCACTTCCCCACAGATTAGGTACCCACTCAGTAGTCATTAGGGGGCTTGTGGCTAAGTAATAACAGCCTAACGGGTCGATCGATCAGGTGAAGTTACGCTTGCCGCGGTTGGCCCTTGGATGGGTGACCATCTTTACATACTAAGACCCCTCCGTGCCGCGGAAAGTATGTTAAGCCGTTAGTCACGTCTGTCATTCGTAAATCTTTAAAAAAACTAAAATCACTTAAGGCGCTGACAAGAGGCAAATGATTCGCGGGAAAATCCGAAAGGGTCGCCGAGGCCCTTGGCAACACCGGCAACGGAAGGAACACGGGTGGATTTTAGTCAGCAAGAGTCTCACACACACATCCTCCCGCTCCGCCCAGAGCGGGAGAAGTTATTTGATAATTTCCCACCCCATAAAAAAGAGGCAAACGACATAGCTGACTGAGAAAATTTGGCAAATCTATATAAATTTGTGGTAGTGGAAAAAATCAATGTTAATCTTGAACATATTTGGTTGTTACCAAAACACGTTTTGATATAAAAGTCGCAATACAAATTAAAGGTTAACTAACCTTTTTTAAAATAACTATAACAAATATCAACGTACGTTGGTATTTAATTAATAACAAGAACGTCTTATTTGAATGCAGAAATTGTTTTTTTTTTATTATTTTCGATTACTCAACTCATTTATGAGTAAAAAGATAATTGCTTCATATTTTGCAATAAATTACAAGCTTTGTGTCATCGCGCTTCTCTTTCTTTCTATACAATCTGACAGTGACCGCGCTTTAGTTGTTGTCAGTGTCTTAAGAAGTTGAAACAGTACATACTTGCCTACATGTTGTATGGAATATTCTTTTCTCAATGTCCGATGGTCTTTATCAGAGCTTCACTAAAATATGTGAAGGATCAACCAACGCGCAACGGTCTATCGACGTCGACCAAATTCAAATTGTTTTATTTCACACCAGCTGCTGCCTGCGGCTTCACCCGCGTGTTATTTTTCTAAAATAAAAGTTACTCCTTATAACATCAGCTATCTGCCAGTGAAAGTCCTGTCAAAATCGGTCTAGCCGTTTCGGAGATTCAGACAAAAAAATAAAAATATGATTTTTGTGCTGCCTGCGGCTTCACCCGCGTGTTATTTTTCTAAAATAAAAGTTACTCCTTATAACATCAGCTATCTGCCAGTGAAAGTCCTGTCAAAATCGGTCTAGCCGTTTCGGAGATTCAGACAAAAAAATAAAAATATGATTTTTGTTATAAGTACCTTCTACAAAGTGGATTTTTGAGATGGGGCAGTAAGGAAGTAAGGACCACCTTAAGACGCTGACAACACCTAAACCGCGGTCACTGTCAGATTGCATAGAAAAGAAAGAGAAGCGCGATGACACAATGCTTGTAATTTATTGCAAAATATGAAGCAATTATCTATTTACTCAAAATTATCAAATCAAAATTAAGTTGAGTAATCGAAAATAAAAAAACAACCAAGTTCTGAATTCAAGACGTTCTTGTTATTAATTAAATACGTAACGTATGTTGATATTTAATACAGATATTTTGGATTATAACTCAAGGTAAGAGGTTAGTTTGTATCGAGATTTTTTTCAAACGTGATTTGGTAACAACCAAGTTCTGGGAAATATGTTAAAAATTAACATATATTTTTTCCGCTACCACAAACTATACAGATTTGGCAATTTTTTTTCTTTAGAGAAGCATATTTTGGTCAATTGGGTCTTGTCAGCGCCTTAACCATTATCGCTACAAGAAAACAGTCCTAGGAGACTTTCCGTTAATATTTGAGACATTTTGATCTGTATTTTCTGTATATTGAAAAAACATGAAATTAGTTGTTGGGAAAACTGCCCACTTGAAAATGGGCAGTTTTTCAAACACTTTTTTTGAAACCAATCGATCCTGTTTCTTATAAGGATCAAAAAACTCTATTGGACCAACTGTTTTGAGTACTAGAAAAGTCAGAAATCGCATAAAACTTTTTCCATACTTTTGGTAGGAAAGAAACCCCAAGTTACTTGCTGCTAGTATGTATGCTGTTATTTTGACATTACAAACAGACACTTAAATTTTATTTATTTTGTGTATATAGACAAACCTACATCTGCACTTATGAAACGTCAGAAGGTAGGTCCACGGTTACAATAGGTCGTTTTTTCTGTATTAGAGCCGGCAAGAAACTCTACGGTTACTTTCTTTTAATAATTAGCTTTTACAATGTTTGCAAATTAACCTGTCAATAGGTATGGGAGGATAGTGTAGTCCTGTCAAAAAGTACTAGGTAGGTACTTAACAAAATAAAAATGTCAACAAATCGAAGCATCTATGAGTCTACAAGGCCTACAACGTTGGCTAGAGAGGCGCCACGGCGTCCTCACCTTCCGCCTGACGCAGGTCCTCACCGGACACGGCAGCTTCGGGAGGTTCCTGTGTCGGGATCGGCCGGAGGACGCCGTGTCCTCGTGGAGGCGATCGGCGGCAGAGATCTCTCGCGTCCGGCCCTGGTTCAGGCTATGGTACGGAGCGAGAGGGCATGGGCAGCCGTCACCTCCTCCCGCGAAGCAGTAATGCTCGCGAAGGAGGAGGCGGGACGGTTGAGGGAAAGGCATGTTTCGCGCCCTCTCGCTCCTAGCCACCGCAGGAGACGTCCTGGGCGTCGGGAATCCCGGGCGGATTTCCGGCCACCGTAGGCGCGGGCTTGCGGACGGTGAGCAATGGGTAGCTCACCGTCCGGTAAGGACCAGGCCCGGGTCGACGGCGCGTTGTATTCCACGCGCGCCTCAAAGAGATGTCGTCAGCACAAAATTAGGGGTCCACTAGGGCCGATGCCTGCCGGGGTCGCGGGAAGGTACTAATGGGTCACCGAGGCCCCCGCAACACAGTCAACAGGAAGGCATACGGGTGGGTTTTAGTCAGTAAGAGTCTAACACACCCTCCCGCTCCACCCAGAGCGGGAGAAGTTATTTGATGATTTCCCATCCAAAAACAAAAAAAAAGGCCTACAACGTTCTCTCATTCACAAATAAGAAAATAATCTAAATATGGGAAAAGAAAAAAATACCTATTTAACCCAAATAGCAGCACCGCTCGAGCCCCATCGTCCCGTCCCGCTGCCTGTGTCTGCAGCCCTGACGAAACCCCTAAAAACAGGATTTCGCTTGCGTCACCGCGAGTGCCCCTAGCGCTCCACGTATAAAGCCTATGACAGGAAAAGCGCCGAATAGGGCTTAATAATGGTGGGGTTTCGTGATGGGTGCAAGGAGATAGCGCCGATCGCAAATTAACAGGAACCGCTGCGGCAAAGCTCCTACGCCCGGCCCGGGCCGGGGCCCGGAGTGAGCCTGCGTGCCGCAATGTCGAACACACCGGTGTACATCTCCCGCCTGCAATACATCACTAAAGCGGTGGACATCGTGGAGTATGTGCGCCAGAAGACAAGGTACACGCCGAGGGTGCAGTGACTGGAGTAACGACGCAACGTCAACTTTAAGGCGTTCGTGGTGCGCGTACCGAACTGTTATCTGCCCCTCGTCATGGAAGAAGACTTTTGGCCGCAGGACGTGGTATTCCGTCACTTCCGCGGACAAGTTCCACAGGACAGCACATAGTCAAGCAAGTGAAAAGTGAAGTACTACTAACTTAGTCTTAAGTCTTTTTTTATTAACACAAGTCGGGTTTACAATAAAAATATGTATGTTTAGGTTACGGTATTTATCTATGGGCTTGTGTAGCCTGAAAATAAATGGATTTATTATTATTATTTTAACCTCTAACGATTAGAGGGTAACGAGGGCTAATTTGGATGAGACTCTAATCAATGACATGGACCGTTCGAAACTATTGGTCCTTTAACTTATATAGCCAAGTGCGGGAAGGTACTTATGGGTCACCGAGGCCCCGCAACACAGGCAACGGAAGGAATACGGGTGGGTTTTAGTCAGTAAGACTGACACACCCTCCCGCTCTGCCCAGAGCAGGAGAAGTTATTTGATGATTTCCCAGCCAAAAAAAAAAAATGTACAATGGTAATAATTTTGACTTATTTTTAGAAAAGTAAGAATTTAAATTAATATTGGAACTAAAATGAAATCTGGAAAAACTATACTTTTTTTCTCGTCTATTCCATGTTATGGGGTATCGTTTTTTCGATTCAAGGATCCGTTTGCATAATATTACAGCTTTAAAGTATTCATTTTTGTTAGAGTCAAGTGTCCCCCCCACCAGGTAAACGGTTGTTTATGGAGATGTGAAAAAATTCATGGCAGTAGTAGGTACATATATGTAATTAAATTAAAAGGAAAACTATCACAGCAAAGTAGGCTTTACAAGTTAACGACTAATAGTCGACCGACTTAAATTTGCAGTTGAAGAATTGACCATGACGTACATATATCGATGTAAGGGAGAACATGTTTTTCAACTACAGTGTTAGGTTTATTTTAGGATAAATTCATCCCAAATACGGAACCCTTCATTGTGCGTGGTCCGACACACACTTGGCCGTTTTTTTTTAATTGTACTTTGTAATAAAAAGTAGCGTGGGCTGTAGGCCCAGATTGCTCATTACTGCTAGCCCAACTTTATAAAAATCTAGGTTTAACCTAGATTTTTATATTATTATTATAAAAATTAAAGGTATTAACACAGTTCAAAATGATGAAATGATAAATAAATAAATATATAAATAAATCTCAATCATATCAGAATTACAGTCTTTTTTTTTTTGTGAGGGTGGGAAATCATCAAATAACTTCTCCCGCTCTGGGTGGAGCGGGAGGGTGTGTCAGACTCTTACTGACTAAAACCCACCCGTATTCCTTCCTGTTGCCTGTGTTGCGGGGGCCTCGGTGACCCATAAGTACCTTCCCGCGACCCCAGCAGAATGACAGTCTGGTGGTACCGTTCTCATTCTGAAACAAACTTTGTGTCATTGGGATAAAGCGTAATTGCTGATTGATTGTTTGTTATTTTAATTATGTATGATTTTATGACAAATGTAAAATCTCTAGGTACCTTTCAATCTACTCTATTATTGTTGCAGCTTGGAGCTGAATACGTCATCTATATCCCCGACTGTGGTCTTCATCACCATCAGTCCATGTTCCAGAGACATCCATTGGGCGTTGTATTATGGGAAGACCGGAATTAATAATGGTTAGTCCTATTTTCTTTGAATAATTTTCTTTTTTTCTCTGAGATCTTTTTAAAAATTGCTCAAGTCTTGGTTAATCAGCAAGGTGGTAGAAGGGCTGAATGCTGAAGGTTCATATTAACGTATAGTTGCGTTTACCACTTTTGACAACAATTTCCTAGAATATTTAAACTTCACTTACATAAGTAAGTGAAGTTTAAATTTTAAAATCACGTCTGTATAAGTGTACTAACTGCACTCGCGCAGTTACACCCGAAAAATCTCGATCCCGTGAGAATATCGGGATAAAATATATCCTATGTACTAATCCAGATTATGGTCTACCCATGTGCCAAATTTCATCCATATCCGTTCAGCGTTTTTAGCGTGAAAGCGTAACAAAGAAATAAATAACAATCTCACATTCGCATTTATAATATTAGTTACTTATGATTAGGATACCCTGAAGAATAAAGCAGAGGTGTATATATAAATTATATATATGTAACCTAACTATAGTACACCAACTTTTCACCAGTTATCTTAAGGTCCCATGTAATAGGGGCGAGCCTATTGCCATCAACCGGGCACAAATCCAGACTCCAGGCTTCTACTGAGAAATTCCAGATGGAAAACCCAATCAATAACCCAATGACGTCATGTTTAGCAGTATGGCTTGCGGTTACTAGACCAACGAGGCAGTCAACGTAAATTTCAGTTAATTGACACTATCTGTGAGCAGTAATGGCACAGTGGTAACGTCCGCGACTTTTGAGTTGTAGGTCGTAGGTTCGAACCCAAACAGACTCTTTACTTTGTGTAAACTATATCATCACCACTGCTTTCAAAAACGGTGAAGGAAAACATTGTGAGGAAACTGGCATGTCCTAGAACCAACAATTCGAAGACATGTGACATCTACCAACCCGCACTGGGCCCACGTGGTGGATTACGGCTCACTCCATCTCACTGAGAGGAGGCCTGTGTCCCAGCAGTGGGAACATTATAGGCTGATTATGTTATGTGATTATGTATGACACTATCTCATTGCTACATAGACAAATAGACTGTTGTTTTATGACGTGTAAGTTTTATTGAACTTTAGGGAGGTGGTGAAGCAATTACGAGCTTTAGGTAAAATTGTTTGGCTCTAAGAGGCTATTCCAGCTCCTTAATTGCGTAGACTTTCAACCACAATCCGAGAGTTTTGAAGGATATTGATAATCCATTGCTTCATAGGTTTTAAAAATTCGTCTGCTCAACAACGTAGATAACGAAATTAAAGAAAATGCGATCAATTGTCATTTTATGTGATACGTAACTACCCCGCTGGTTTGGTATGTAGGTAGCTTATGTGAGAATTTTATTGTGCTCAACACGGATTAGAGTAAACATTAGTGTGATATTTTGTTAAAAAGAAATATTTATTTTTCTTACAGGCCAACTCGTTCTACAAAAAGAGAGCGGTAATGGAGAAATGAGTACATTCTCATTAAATATATCCCAACATGACAAATATGTTATGGTCGTAAGTATAAAACATGGAACCGTCCGTTAGAACTTATGCCTGTCGATCTATTCTGTAAAAATCTCACCGTGAAGACTAGGGGCCGATGCACACGATGTTAGTTGTTTGTGGCGTAACATCGTTAAGGCAAACTGGGGCGATATCGCAGCAGGCTTAAGACTGCCTGTCGCGCCTGTGATATTACGCTAGTCTGCACGAGCCTTTACGGCGCCGCAACGACCGTGTAACCGCCAATGCGGCGAAATTTTTGCGCGGCAATGCATCTTGTAAACAGACTCATTGAAGTGAACTTGCACAGAACTGTTATTCAACCTAATGCTAGGAATTGACCCTATAGCCAATTCACTTCAAGCTCACTTCACCTAAGTTTACACGATGTTTTTACAAAATCAATCGGCGGGTTCCCGAGAACTGCTCTCTCTCCTCTCAACTTGGTTAAGAAACCTCAGATACTTGGTGTAAGTTTTATGATTCATGGTTAGAACAAGAGATGTTTGGAGTCTTACATTTATTACAGCACCCAAATTGCGTAGGACACTATCAATCACAATCTGAATGATTTTGAAGGATATTGCTAATCCATTGCTTCATATGTTCGAAAAATTTATCTGCTCAACGTTGTAAATAACGCAATGAATGTTATTGAACTGTCAAAGTGAATCCCATTGCTACTGATAGTTGCTGGTGTTATGCAATCACCCTGCAGGTGTCAATATCACTTGCGGCGATAAGTCCCCTCTTTGAGGAGTGGCTAGAGAGGCGCCACGGCGTCTTCACCTTCCGCCTGACGCAGGTCTTTACCGGACACGACAGCTTCGAGAGGTTTCTTTGTCAGATAAGGCGGGAGGAAACGCCCGGGTGTCAACACTGTGTGGATCGCCCGGAGGGCACGGTGGAGCATACGGTGGAGGTCTGCCCGGCTTGGGCAGAGCACCGCCGTGTTCTCGTGGAGGCGATCGGCGGCAGAGATCTCTCGCGTCCGGCCCTGGTTCAGGCCATGGTACGGAGCGAGAGGGCATGGGCAGCCGTCACCTCCTTCTGCGAAGCAGTAATGCTCGCGAAGGAGGAGGCGGGACGGTTGAGGGAAAGGCATGTTTCGCGCCCTCTCGCCCCTAGTCGCCGCAGGAGATGCCCTGGGCGTCGGGAATCCCGGGCGGATTTCCGGCCACCGTAGGCGCGGGCTTGCGGACGGTGAGCAATGGGTAGCTCACCGTCCGGTAAGGACCAGGCCCGGGTCGACGGCGCGTTATATTCCACGCGCGCCTCAAAGAGATGTCGTCAGCACAAAGGTAGGGGTCCACTAGGGCCGATGCCTGCCGGGGTCGCGGGAAGGTACTTATGAGTCACCGAGGCCCCCGTAACACAGGCAGAAGGAATACGGGTGGGTTTTAGTCAGTAAGAGTCTGACACACCCTCCCGCTCCGCCCAGAGCGGGAGAAGTTATTTGATGATTTACCAACCACAAAAAAAAAAAGCGCAGGAGTCAGAGTATACCATGATTTGTTATATATCAATATTTTTTTTAATAACATGCGTTAAAGAATACTGGCCATTTTTTGACAGCTGTCGTCAAAGCGAGGTGGTGCTGCCGTAGTGAGTGTTCGAGGAGAAGCCACGAGACAAGTTCGCATGAGACTAAGGGTGCGTTCACGAAGAAGGCTAGCAGCCAACTGGGAGCCCAGGTAAGTTCTTGAAGATAACATATAATCACGCCTTTTAACCTCGAAGCGTTAGGCAGAGGTGTATCTGTTGTACATCCACGTTCCGCCAGTTGTTTTAAGTCCTATATATGGCCTATGCTATCAACCAGCCACAAATCCGGACTCCAAGCTGTAAATACATTAAGGAAGAACCCAATAACACTTTGCTTGACCTGAGAATTGAACCCAGGACCTCATGCTCAGTAGTAGCGTTTGCGATTAGTTTAGTAAAGTTATTTATAAATTTTGATTCCCTTAAGTGTCGAAATTCACGTTTTTGCGGCATAACGGCCGTATCTTTTTTTTTGCGGTAATTTAGAAGTTTGATTTTTTCACAGCTTCAAGGGACTGTAGATTTGAGTATATGGTTTTAATGTCAACTCAACACCTTCATGCGTTCCTGAGATAAAGGACAGACAGACGGACAACAAAGTGTTTTTGTCCTTTTGAGGTACGGAACCTTAAAAATGAAGATGTTGTATAATTCACTGTATTTTTCTCATTCGCTTCCTCTGGAGATACAATTAGCTGGAAAAACAATCTGCTCATCTTAAAGTAATGTCTCTAAACAATTAAGAGCAAAGACGCGACTCTATGGACCAAACTTTAATGCTAACGATGTTAGAAATTCTTAGTAACCAAGCCTTGTAACTTACCGATACCTCGTTACACAAGTCATGTGTTATCTAGTCTGCTATCTGTAACTCGTAATAAAGTAACTATGTGGCCGTTAAGTGAATTAAGTATTGGTTAATCTTGAACTGTGTCGTTTGAAACTGGTTAGCGTTGGACGCAAGTTAGAGGTTTCTGTTAATTTGGCACTTCAAGGATTAGAAAAAGAAGAACTTTTTCTGCAGCAGTGGTGGCCCAATGGTAACGGCCGCGACCAATGAGTTGTAGATAGTGGGTTAAAATCCAAGCAGGCCGTCCGTTTTTTTCCTTTTGAGGTACGGAACCCTAAAAATAAAGAATGTCCATAATTGAATAATTAAATGGATGTAAACGAAGCAACTTGTGAGCAGCATTCGCACAGTGGCGGGGATAAAACGACCGTGACTTACGAGTTTTAGGTTCGAACCCTGACAGGCGCTTTACTTTGTGAACATTGTTTCATCATCACTGCTCTGAAAACGGTGAAGGAAAACATCGTGAGGAAACCGGCATGTCATAGAACCAAACATTCGAAGACATGTAACATTCACCAACCCGCACTGGGCCTGCGTGGTGGATTATGGCCATTCTCTCTCACAGAGAGCAGGCCTGTGTCCGAGCAGTGGGAACGTTATAGGCTGATTATGCGGGTGTGTGGAGCATTGCCTCTGTCACTCATGTACTCTGTGACATCTCTTTCTAAAAGGTCGACGTGCCTTAAAGTCCAGATACTGTAAACTTTAATGCACAATCAAATATGGCAGTTTTACCTACCAGACAATTTTTCTCTCTTCCTCTATTCGAGTGGGCCCTGTGCGGGTTGATAGATGTAACATGTCTTAAAATGTTTGGTTCTAGGAATATATATCCTCACAATGTTTTCCTTCACCGTTGATCCGCATACCAGCGAGTAATCGCTTGTCGCCATCACGCACTCGCTGCTCGTTGCTCGCCAAATCGTTTTTAGTTGCTAGTTCTATTCGCTTCTCGTCTATCAGCTACCAGGGAGTGTCCAAGTGCGACGGGTGATTACTCACACCACTCGCTCGACCGCTGGTCTTTCGGCGTGACTTCTGATCGCCAAGTGAGCATCGTTTAGCAAGTATCGCTGAGCGAGTATTATCTTTGATAGCTCTTGTCGCTCAGCGGTAAACTAATGGAGTGAGTACTCGCTGGCGGTGTGAACAGTCACCGATCAACTAGTAATTTATGCATCTCTTTTGTTTACACGGAATATCTATTGTTCGTCCCGTTTTCGGTTGCAAGACGCCCCGCGGTTGTTATACAAGATTTCTCTACCCTCCGCCCCGCCAGCTACTGCGGTCGCCCACCAAGCGATCGCAGAGCGCGCGGGCGCAACCCGCTGAGGCGGCGGGTGACTGCTGCCCGCGCGATTCTACAAGTTGCCCGCCGGTGCCGCGGGACCAACAAAAACCGCGCGGGCCGCGGGTGTAAAACGCGTCGTGAAATGTGCTCTTACTTTTTGCATGTAAATCTACCTCCTACAGAAGCTGCGGGCCCGCAAGCGCGGCGGGCGCGGGTGATAACGCTCCGTGAGTTCTTAGCCTAAGTCGCTTCCTCGCCAACGGTGAGACAACTGCCTGAGATACCTACTTACCCATGAATATTAACAACTTCGATATGGGATTACTCTGAGATAGCAAGAATAATCAAATTTTGTTTGTTAATATTCATACTTAGTCCCGTCGTAGAAGCTGTTCGTATTCATCAGTACTTCACCTCATCAAGCCTAGCCTTTTCCCAACTATGTTGGGGTCAGCTACCAGTCTAACCGGATGCAGCTGAATACCAGTTTTTTACATGGAGCGACTGCTTATCTGACCTCAAAAACCCAGTTACTGGGTAATACAATACCCCTTGGTAAGACAGGTTGTCTGACTTTCGGGCTTCTGACGACCCGTAACGACTGTCAAAGAGCCACGAATGACAGCCGGGACCCACGTCTTAACGTGCTTTTCGAGGCACGGTCTTGGTGTGTAAAGATGGTCACCCATCCACCGACCAACCGAGGCAAGCGGAGCTTAACCTGATTGATCGACCCGTGCGTCTGATATTACTTACCCACAAACCCCTCTTAGTGAGTATTTCACCTCTTACATGTTTTAATTATTGTTACACGTTACCTAAATCTTTCCAAAAACTATGAAATAATAAAATGGTTACTTCTAAGTCACATCCAGCGCGGAGTTCGGTTGAACATACCTCAGAATCAACAGAACATGCTCATAAATCACATCGTCAGTTGACACTTAGAAATATCTCAATAAAAACAAGTTGTACCAAGGCACCGTTAGAAATTAATGTCTTACATACTCGTATAAGTGTTCTTCACAAGAAAACCAATGAATTTATAACACGAACACCCGGTTTCAGAATTGACAATTTGAAGTTGATAACTTGTCGAACTCGACTTTGGAAAGAAATTCAACATTTCTTACGTTTGCAAAGAAATGTTTAAGTTCGCGTGCTTTCACTTTAAGTAGGTAATGCTTATAGAGTTTGGCTACGAAGAGTTCTCAACTTCAAGTTCTCAATTCTGAAACTGAGTGTAGGTACGCGTTTTATAGCTAAAGCAATTTTCATCGGGTGATGATAATTTTATGATTAGTCGACTGATTCATTACCCTTAGTCACTAGATAATAAATTCCATAAATATTTCATAAAACAAAAACAATACTCGTATTATACTTTTATATTTTATTTATTATACTATTATACTTTTGCTGTAATTTTATCCGATTTTATCCGATCCGATGGATCCCTGCTGACTCCGCTGTGAAACTCCATTGCGGAGTCAATGAGGACTTACCTGTTAACTACTAGCTTCTGGCTCAATATAGAATCCAGCTTTTCTAACTGAGTAGAAAATTGTGCTACTGGGGAGTTCATTGCGCCACTTCTTCTTCCCAGCTAAAGCACTAGAAAGTGGCGTCGAGCTTAATTGGATGCAGCTGAATACCAGTATTTTACGTGGAGTGACTGCCTATCTAATTCACAATCTACCAACCAAAGACCCACAGCCTATCCTCAACCCAATTACTGTGTAACACAATACCCCTTGCTAAAACTGGTTGTCAGACTTTCGGGCTTCTGACTACCCGTAACGACTGTCAAAGATCTTTGAAAGACAGCCTTGACCAACACCTTAACCTGCTTTCCGAGGTACGGAGGGGTCTCAATAATTTTTGAGTAAGAAAAGTGCTGATTCGCAGCCTAGTTTAATTAAATTACTTTTGTTTTGTCGCACGACGCCTACCGCGTGAAATGTCTTGTTCCCCGACTCACTGCGTTGCCTTGCATCGCCCGTCCGCGCGATGACTTAGTTTTCGCTTAGCATTCTTTTGGACTTTTTTTCTTTTTGCTCGGCTCCTAAGAGTCGTAGCGTGGTGTTAATATAGCCTATAATCTTCGTCAAGAATCGGGCTACCAAATGCAAAGAGAATTTTTCAAATCCGAGTGGTATTTCCAGAGATTACCCTACATACAAACTTACAAACAAATTTAACTTCTTTATAATGTTATTAGTATAGATTAACTATTTTGAAGTTGAAATTGATATGATATTTTTGTTTCACCTATTGATGAGACACCTATTGAATCAACAGTCTTAGCAAAAAACTAAAATAATATTACTATAAAATAAGGGAACATCAAAATCATCGTGAAATCTAAAGTGAAGTGAGCATTGCTCAGCTCACTTCAAGCACACTCCACCTAAGATTTTACGGAATAGATCAGCTGGTCTACAATAGCAGAGGATAGAAGTGTGTGGAAAAGCGAGAGCTCTGGGCCTTCGCCCAGCAGAAGGACATTAACACGTTCGTTGTCAATCACGCGACGTTTCGTGTCCGCGCTCCTTTTCAATTTGGCCCTTCACGTGATGTCGCATGATGCGCTCATAGTGCTTTTTACGTAGTGTAATATTGGGCTGTAGCGTATTCGCAAATGAATGTCTTAAAAGTCAATCCTCTAGAAGCAGTGGTGGCCCAGTGGTAACGACCGTGACTTACGAGCTGTAGGTCGTAGGTTTGAACCCCGACAGGCACTTTAGTTTGTGTAAATTATTTCATCACCACTGCTCTCAAAACGGTGAAGGAAAACATTGTGAAGAAACCGGCATATCCTAGAACCAAAAATTCGAAGACATGTGTTATCTACCAATCCGCCCGCGTGGTGGTTTACGGTTCGCTCCCTCTCACCGAGAGGAGGCTTGTGTCCCAGCAGTGGGGGAACACTATAGGCTGATTATGCAATTCTCTAGGGAAAGGATTGAACTACCGGGGGCGTGGCCAAGTGAATCACGCGTTTTTTTGTACTACGTGATTGATAAACTTAATAAAACCGTATGGGCCACCCTCAGAAAACTTATTTTTGATTTGGCAATGAATGTGTTAAAGCTAGATAGATGCATACATGGATACGAAACCAACAGTAAAATTATCTAACCCTTTGAAATACTTTATAGTAAATGATTCATCATCATCATTCGAGAATAGCAGGCAACCGAGGGGGGTTGCCATAATCGCCACGCTTGGCAGGCGGGTTGGCGATCGCAGTATGGTGCTAAAATGCATAGAAAACGCTGCTGCCCATTCTCTAGTAAGTCCCTTTACGACACCCACGGGAAGAAAGGGGATGGTGCTAGTCTTTACGTCCAGCACCACACGGAACAATAGTAGAGTAGATAAACAATTAGTGAACTCATCATGTTCGATCACAGATTTTCTATAATCTAAGTGAAGTCTATATTTCTTTTCAGACCTGAACTGTCCTCCCATACCTATTAACACTAATTTGAAAACATTGTAAAAACCACTTATTTTTAAAAGAGTAACCGTGGAGTTTCGACTCTTCTCCATAGGAAACGACTAATTGGAACCGTGCACCTAGCTTCTTACGTTTCATAAGTGCACATGTAGGTTTATATGAAATAAAATATTTTGGTTTTGATTTTCTATAATAAACATGACGTAATTAGTTAGCTGAGTTTTCAATTACAAGATAATTTACATTATTATTGGTTTGTGTTCGGAATAGTTTATGATAAATTCATACCTTTGCATTATTACGATCTTAGGACGTTCAAAACCTACTTGAAAAGATATTTCAATGCCGATGGATGGGTTTTTTCGCATCGCGGTGGTTTACAAAGTTAGACATCTAAGGAAAAACCCCCACATACGACCAGATAAACCGCAAAGATAACGCTTTCATACTATCAACAATTAGATGAGAATAACTTAAAAGGAATATTTCTTAGGTATCTGATCACAGTTACGACCATTTCCTGATGTGTTTTTATGTCCCACGTTTTGTTTTGCGACTCACGTAGACTATAAATCATCGAAGCTCTGCAACATTGCGTATTGGAATTCCATAGGTTTTAATTGTGTGAGATGTATGGACGAATGTGCTGCCAGCTATAGAAGATTCCAATGTCTAAAGTTCCGTTATTAAATAGTGACAGGGTTTGTCAAGGAACCCATTTTTAAAAGTGATAGACTACGTTTTGATAATGGTTTTGCATGGCGTTTCGACTGTAATCAATATTTCTGCGGAGGTTTGTGTTGATAAGATGGAAATATACTAGCAAGTGGAAGTGGCTATTTTTGTCTTCTTTTGCTTTCAGCGCTTTACATTTTAATTCTTGGAATATACTTTACATTTATTGACATAACCAAATTACAAGATGATTATTAACATTAACTAAATTAAATTAAAACTAAGTTAAGCCTAAAAAAGGCCCTCGGAGCATCGTACCGAGGATGCTGGTGGCATTTCCTCGCTGAATTGCAATGCTGATGCATTGCGCGAGAAAGCCGCCAGCTTTTCGGTCACCAGTTACATCCTGGTTTAATTCTTTAAATGTACATTAGTGATGTTATAATTACGTACTGTACAGTTATGTATTTAATGTAGAATAAAATGTTTTGCAGTTGGTAAATTCAAGGAGATTTTTGTTGACCAGATGACCTACGTCGTATCATACGTCTGATCAAGAAATATAGTAGTGATTTGCACATACGATTAAGTTAAGTTGATAGTCAATCAAATTCAAAATCAAACATTTCATTCTGACCAAGATTATGTCTGGACTTTAAAAGAGACTGTGACTTCCGAATTGGTTTCGGCATTTCTTCTCAGAGTAGTCGAAAACACCGACATCATCTTGTTTTTAAAATATGATTGACTTGTCTGTACCATCCTACTTACAGAAATAAAATCATTTAATATAATTAAACCATTCACAAGTACTTTTGAATTGTCATTAAGGAGTCGGTCAGTTAGTCAGAAAATTGGAGCTATAGTTGCCAATTTGTTAAACAATACCTTTTCCTGGCTATACATTACCGGATGACTTGCTGCCTTAGCGGCTTGGGAAAATCTTAGCCAAGCAAAAGTAACACTAACTATTGACACACAAAGTGTATCCCGATCCTCATTATTGAACTCGTAAATCCATTTATTTGTTAAGCTAATTTCACGTGTCCGGGTCACAGCTCGTGCCATCGCATTTCATCGATATAACTTCATTATTCATTAGACTTTGTTTACTAGCTGTTTCACCATAAAACTGATGACTAATTTTAAAATCTTATAGAATATAGTGATTTAAAAGAGACTGCCAACTATTTTTTTTCTTGGTGAGCGTTTTTATCGGTGATCGATTTTTCACCGACGTTTTTGGTATGATTAACTTTGTACAGTTTCTCGAACAAAATTATCGCAAAACTAAGCCTATCGCAGGCCACTGTTGGACATAGGCCTCTCCCAGGCTGCGCCACAAGACCCTGTCCTCCGCCTTCCGCATCCAGTCTGATCTAGCCTCCTACTTAAGGTCGTTAGTCCATTTAGCTGGGGGGCGTCCCACACTACGTTTGCCAATACGCGGCCTCCACTCTTGGACTCGTCTGCTGTTGATAAATCATTCAAAAAATTGCAGCAGGTTGACCATTTGTCACATTAATTTTGCGATAATTTTTGTTCGAGAAACTGGCCCTTAATGCTTTTCTCTAAATCATTGGCATAAATCTTTAAAGCAATCTTAAATGCCTTTAAGGTCTTTGACAGTAATTTCTTATCTGAGCTTGATCAGTTAAGTAGTAATTGTCATGACGAAGATTCGTTCGTAGATACTTATTTAAATAATTACTTCTATGGATATCAGTGTCGATAGAGCAATCTGATGAAGTTTTTGCGGATCGGACAAATTTGGCTAGTGATCAACTTATCGTAATTGGACATCTAAAATATAGACATAAATTAATAAAAAAAAACATGTTTTTTTGTTAAAAACATTTAACAAATGCATAGGCAATCAAGAAGACTGCCGGCAGAACTATAAAATATATATATTTATTAATTTTCAAGTTATCTGTATTATCAATTTATTAATTTGTAAATTAAAATTATTAATATTAGTCCGATTTTCACATCTATCGGCACTCCGAGCACATCGGTACACAGTATTACGTTATATTCGTAGCTACAGATATATTGCAAATATATTGTTAATATTAGCATGTCGGTGACGCGAACCAATAAGATTTTCCCTACCAACAATCGCTCAACGCGCCGAAAGAAGTTTACACTTCAAAACTTTCGTCCTACAATTTTTTTTTTTAATATTTCTTGTTCAATACTTAGTCGGTACGACAGCGAACAACATTTTAATTAAGACCGCGTAGAGGTATGCATAGAGTCTTGATTAAACATGCGAGAACATGCCTTAGTTTTTTCCTCTTTAATTGTATGGATGCCACCGCGGTATTAAAGTGATAACTTAACCATTTCTTTAAGCTTGTATTATATATATAATAAGGTAGTATTTTAAAAGCGTTCGATATTGCATTAAGTGAAAAGCTATTTTTTTTGTATAAAAGTTTTCTAGTTTTAAAGTCTAAATCAAAAGTCATTAATTTATTTAAACTAGGCTGAGAATAAGCACTTTTCGAACGTCAAAGTTACATAAGACAGTCCCCCAAAAACGCCCACCCTTCACCACTTCCTAGTGCTTTAGCTGAGAAGAAGAAGTGGCGGAACAAACTCCCCAGCAGCACACTTGTCTATTTAGTTATATAAACTTGACTATATACAAATCGTATGCAAAGTAATTAATATTACGAAACACAAAACATTACATTAACTTACTTGCCATACGTTAGCTAGCACACGCCAATATACCAACAAAACAATGAAAACTGTACTCAAGCAGACAAAAATTACAACATAAAAACGTAAACAGAACTTAATACCTAAATAAAAGCCTCCAGGCATTTATTTATTTTTAATACGTTTCTTGTCTGGGGGATCCTTAAGTTTTAATTTAATTTTTAGTTGGTGTTATAGCGGTCATGGCAGTAAGTACTCTGTGAGAATTTCAATCGTCTAACTATTATAATTACTGTTTAAAAGTTTTAGCAGACGGGCCGAAGGACGGACAGCGGAGCCTTAGTAATAAGGTCCCATTGGCACCTGTGAGAAGTGGTGGCTCAGTGGCCGCGACTTACAAATTGTATGCCGTAGGTTCAAAGTCAGGCAGGCGCTTTACTTCGTGCAAGTTATTTCATCACCACTGCTCTCAAAACGTTGAAGGAAAACATCGTGGTGAAACCGGCATGTCCTAGAACTAAAAATTCAAAGACATGTGACATCTACGAACCCGCACTGGGCCCGCGTAGTGGATTACGGCCCACTCCCACTCTAAAAGAGGAGGCCTGTATCCCAACAGTGGGAACATTATAGGCTGATTCAATAATATAGGCTTCATCTAAACGATTTTTTAAATAGAAGCGCGCTGTTGAGTTTCAATACTCGGCTTAGTACCGAAAGTTGAAAATCCAACAGCGCGCTTCTATTTAGGCATTCATTTAGGTGTCGTCTATGTTATTGAAACCGGGAATAGGTGCGACTTACAAAACGATAAAATATAACACTTTTACACGTCAATACTTTTTAAAGCTTTCTCTAAACTTTCAACTGTTTCAAACTTCAATCCCTCTCGACCCACATGTATGGGACGGCTGATCATTTTTGCGAGATTGCGATGTCCCATGGAAAAAGTTGTCCAGTTTTATTTTCTGTACCCACACTCTTAAACATGACGACACCATTATGTTACATAAACTAAAACTAACTAAACGAAACTAACGATAACTAAATTTTTTATACTGAATATTGACATAATTTATTATGGTATGCCTACTAGGCCGGACATATATTTTTTTATTTTTGGTTGGGCGGAAGAATTTATTTGATAATTTCAAATAACTTCTCTCGCTCTGGGCGGAGCGGGAGGATGTGACTCTTACGCGTGCGTGTGTGGTGTGTGAGCTCTTACTGACTAAAACCCACCCGTGTTCCTTCCGTTGCCTGTGTCGCCAGAGCCCACGGTATCCCTTCCGGACTTTCCCGCGACCCCGGCAGAGGACATAATGGACCTATGCCCACAATAAAAAGATTTCAATACATAATGCTTATGTATTATCTGTAAAATCACCTTCTTGATGCGAAATAGGTAAAGAATAATATCGACCGATGAAATCAAAAATCCAGTAAGTTCAGAATCAGCCTCGTGTAATGAACAAACGACTTTTTGTACACTAAACACGCATTGAAGCTAACCCATCCAACCATTAAAGTAATTCAATGGGATTTTTCAACGTTTCAACGTGCGTCGTCAATTTAACTTCATTAATTGACTCCTTATAAAGCTTGTCAGGAAAGTTGCGAGTTTACTAGTTCTGTCTTAATTATAAGTGTACAATGGATACTTTTCAAGAAAAATATACATTTAAATAAGTGGTTTGAGATTCCTAAACCGCCTTGTTGGTTTAGTGGTCGCAAGTGCTACTGCTGAGCAGGAGGTCCTGGTTTCGATTCCCAAGTCGGGCAAAGTGTTATTGGATTTTCCACCAGATATTTCTCAGCAACAACCCGGAGTCTGGATCTGTGGCAAGTTGATGGCAATAGTATCGCCCCGGTGTACTATAGGTAAACTCCTGCCCAACCCTTCAGGGAAACAGGCGTGATATAATGTTATGTTATTTTTGACGCTTCTGAAGGGTTAAAGAAACATTTGTGTGCATTTTAAAATGAGCTAAAAATATAGCAAAATCAAGTAATAGCACTAGCAATTACTTAGTTTTGCTAGATTTTTCATGTTTTAAAGCCTGAACCACACGCAACATGTCATTTTATTCCATATTTATCTATCAGTCGTCAACTCGGCAGCCACCCCCTTTCTAGCCGTATCATCTTTCACACACTCCATCCATCGTTTATTTGGTCTTCCCCAACTCTTATAGCCATTTACTAGCAGGCTTACCATGACGCTTTCTATTTCTACGAAGAATAGACAGCTCTTTTTATACAAAGTGACATTTAGATTCTCCATTTTTGACATTGCACCGTAGAAATTCTTCTACAATCTTTCATTTTGTCTTTCGTTTCTAACGATCTTTGTCTAGGTCCTTTTTTATGTAGAAGGATTTTTACGGTGCGATGTCAAAAATGAAGAAATGAAATGTCACATTGTATAGAAAGAGCTGTGTCTATTCTCCGTAGAAATAGAAAGCGTCATGCTAAGCCTGCTCCTCGATATGAACAAGATATTAGTGCAATTAAGTATCTACTTCTTCTGTCATAAAAATAACAAGTGTCTCTTCCTATTGGTTTCAGCCCTATTGATCCGCAAGCAACGACATATTGCGTAGTAGCGTCCCGCAGAAAGAACTACACATCACTCTGTGCAGCTCAGCATGACATAAAAATCAGCAGTTTGGGGAATAAATCCAATCAGTTGAGTCAAGAAACGGACCGTTTGAAGATCAACGAGCGGTTGGATAATGAAACCCGTTTGGATATTTTGACAGAAGTCGATAATAAGATCAATGTGGATTCGGACACTTTTAACATTTATGAAGGGAATTTCAATAACGTTTTCAGGAGGAAGAAGTTTGGTAAGTAAGACCAAATACTTATCTACTGTTTTCTTTCTTTCTATCAAACAAATTGTGTTTTCCACACCAAAGCGAAAAAAAAGAAAGAAAAATATTTATTTGGAACACGCACAAGAAATACGACAGTAAAAAAGGACATAAAACTAACAAAATCATGAAAACAAAAAAAAATAACATATCAGTGAAAACAAAAACAAAAACAAAAAAGAAGAGAGAGAGAGCATGAAACGCACAGTTTGTGCAAGATGCTAGAGAAAGATACGGCTTAACTTTTTCTCTAAACCGGGACATATTCTGTTCTAGGTCGCAGTACGAGGGTGACGGATGAAGATCCAGTTATTGCCTGCGTAGGAGGGAGAACGCACCATTTGATCGAAAATTTGGACCCGAGTACGGTAAATAAACACAAGATGACACCCGGCTTCTGGATTGAGAATTTGTAGTTGAGAACTTGTCAAACTTTACTTTAGTTTTGTTTAAGGTGAAATCCCGCGAAATTTGTTTCCAAAAAATTAAAGAAACTATTTAATTACCATAAGTAATGCTAAAGCAGAACTTGACAAGTTCTTAACTTTAAATTCTAAATTCAGAAACCGGTTGTTAATGATTACTTCAAATCTTACATGTTTAATTAAGGTTGAAGCTACTCAGCGAGATGCTTTGCTTATTGCTTAGTGCCATGCTGACACTCGATGCCACGCGTACGCTTGGTGCCACACTGACGCTTGGTGCCATAATGACCGTTGGTGCCACGCTGACTAATTTGTCACTCGTTCGAGCTACGCAACTCACCAAGTGTCGCTCCTAGCAATGCAACTTCGGCCTAGTTAGGCTAGTTAGGTTAAAAGAAAGAAAGAAAAGAAAGTAAGAAAAGAAAGAAAAAATAAAGAAATTTTAACGTTGTAATAATATAGTTAGTTGCCAAAAAGGACTACTTCTACTACTCATCATCTGCCTAGCTTTTTCCCAACTATGTTGGGGTCGGCTTCCAGTCTTACCGGATACAGCTGAATACCAGTATTTTACATGGAGCGACTGCCTATCTGACCTCGTGTTCTCCAGTAACTGGGTTGTATACTGGGTAACACGATACCCCTTGGTAAGACTGGTTGTCAGACTATCGAGCTTCTGACGACCCGTAACGACTGTCAAAGATCTACAAATGACAGCCGGGACCAACGGCTTAACGTGCTTTCCGAGGCACGGAGGGGTCTTGGTATGTAAATATGGTCACCCATCCACGGACCAACCGCGGCAAGCGTAGCTTAACCTGATCGATCGACCCGTGCGGCTGTTATTACTTAGCCACAAGCCCCCACTACTAATGTATAATAATTAACGACTAACTTTCATTGTGGCAGCAAACTGTATTATTTCAACGTTAAAATTCATTTTAAAGTTTGGTCCTGATTCACCCCTGCAACCCTTTTCACCCCGTTTTACGGGTACTTCTAGAGATTTCATTCAGGAAATATAAATTCACAAAAATGTTTGGACACTTAAGCGATGCTTATCTTCAATACTTCGACTCAATTTCCTGATATTATTACTAACTTTTTATTTTTTGTGCAGACTTATTTCGTAAGCGTTTTCGGCGTAGCTAAGGACCGTCGTTCAGGGTCGTTATTGGCTACGGGCAGTGTGCGTCCGCGCACATCCACTGCCAAGCGACTTCGGGAGAATATTCCTACCAAAGCGGATATACGAGGGAGAAGCGTTTTTTATTTTAAGGTGGGTACATACTGTTAGGCTTTTTCTGGTCAGTTGCGGTTGCTGAGCGATAGATTCTGAAAAGCTGAAAACAAAAACTTGTCACTGTTTTCCATTAGAAGATACTTAGAAGCAACGCAGAGTCATAACCTCGGCCTGTCCTTTCAGGATATACAGTCATGTTTTATTTTTTGCACGCGCTCTGCTTTCACAAACGCGACTTCTCAAAAGCGACTAATTGTTACACCATGCCGTTTACACCGTTCTAGTGCACGTTGTATCCTATTAAAAGTGTCATCTTCATCATCATTCTCATGTCTTTGTCTTCTCCTGCCCTTTTCCCAATTTATTTGTTCTCGGCGCAACATGTCTATTTCTTCCATACTTCTCTATTAGTCGTCACCATCTTCATATCTTTCACACAGTCCATTAATCGTTTATTTGATCTTCACCTACTCGTATAGCTATCCACATTCATACTCCAAACATTTCTGATAACATTTCCTTGTGAACAATAAAGAATATTATATATCTAACAATCATATAACAGGCAACAGTAGGCGCAGGAGGCGGTCTCTGGCTGACTTTATCTACTTGTGGGGGTGCAGTCGACGTCGAAGTGCTGGTCCGGGGGAAGAGGCTTCACCTAGCTAGAAATATAGGTAAGTGTTTAAAATACAAATATCCTATCGCAGTCGGATAGACGCAGATAAGCTGAAGTGGCAATGAGGGTTTTCTGGCAGCACTGAGACGTCAGGTCAGTGTGTCGTCAGACCTGTCAAAAGTGTCAACTTTAGTCGTCGTGACTGAATGATGAACGAATGAATGAAACGAATGATAAACTTCATCATGTATTTTTTATTCATTGTCTAAATGGATGACCTCTCAAAGTGGCGCCAACTGGTGGCGTGAATTTTCATGAAAAGCCTCATTGGTCGGCCATGACCGATAGCAATTGGCATAGTTTGTTAGTTGATTCCATAACTGAGGATTACCTGAGTGAAGACCGCTTATCGACTAGTATCGCCTGGTACTTAGATGGACCGACGACCTTAAAATAGTTAGCTAGAAGAAACTTTTATTGCGAGATCGGCTGAGTTGTAGGTCTTTGGTTCGAACCTAAACAGACGCTTACTTTGTGTACATTATTTCATCACCACTGCTCTCAAAACGGTGAAGGAAAACATCGTGTAGAAAGCGGCATGTCCTAGAACCAAAAATTAAAGAAATGTGACATCTACCAACTCGAACTGGGCCCTTGTGGTGGATTACGACCCACTCCCTCTCACCGAGAGGAGGCCTGGTTCCCAGCACTGGGAACATTATAGGCTGATAATGCTATGGTGATAATGTTCTTGACTTGGATGTCGCCTGATGGAAAGCGATGGATGAGGTCTACGACAAGTGGAAGAAAACGGAGAACGGAATGTTGTGGCGCAACTTAGACGATAAATAGACGGGAACGTAGCTGCCTACAATGAGTTAGCGACCACTCATTTGTTTTTTGTTATGTTTTATCATCTTTAAAACCTGCCAGCTACAAACACCTTTAATTTTAATTTATTGATTTGAGGGCACGCTCTCCGCTGATAAGTTTAATAATTATTTGCTAGCCTCATATTTAAGCTGATCCTACGATCCTCCTTGTTTTTCTCTTCATAGACTTTATTTTTAATCTCCTAGAGGACATAATTATGCCTATGTCATGCCGACATTACGTAAATAGAGTACCTAAATAAAAAAGACGACTGTTTTACCCAGCTCAGTACAAATTAAAGACGGAAAATTTGTTTTTTTAGATCCTCACTCCAAATTCTTCGTGCCAGCACCAATTTCAACATCTTCAATCCAAGAGACGAGTGACGAAGGTTCAGTGCAGTTTGACTCCAGTTCCGAAGAATCCAGGATGAGATACGTCATCAAAGTTGTGCCAAGCAGATGGGATAGGGATGGGGCCGTTGGCTTAGATGTGAGTAGATTCAAACTATCAAACCAATTGAAAACCTGTATTTTATTTGTAAACAGCAGAGATAGCCTAGCGGTGTGCGAAGGAGGAGGCGGGACGGTTGAGGGAAAGGCAAATTTCGCGCCCTCTCGCCCCTAGCCGCCGCAGGAGACGCCCTGGGCGTCGGGAATCCCGGGCGGATTTCCGGCCACCGTAGGCGCAGCTTGCAGACGATGAGCAATGGGCAGCCCACCGTCCGGTAAGGACCAGGCCCGGGTCGATGGCGCGTTGTATTTCACGCGCGCCTCAAAGAGATGTCGTCAGCACAACTGTAGGGGTCCACTAGGGCCGATGCCTGCTGGGGTCGCGGGAAGGTACTAAAGGATTACCGAGGCCCCTGGCAACACAGGCAATGGAAGGAATACGGATGGGTTTGAGTCAGTAAGAGTCTGACACACCCTCCCCCTCCGTTCAGAGCGGGAGAACATATGTGATGATTTCCCGCCCAAAAAATGCCTAGCGGTGTGACCGTCGGACTGCCAAAGTCTAGAGTTCGAACCCAAGGCACGCACCTCAGACTTTTCGGATTCATGTGCGTTGTGCGTACATCACTTGCTTAAAAAAAGGCGAAGGAAAACATCGTGAGGAAATCGGCATGCCTGAGAGATGTCATGTGTAGCCCGTACAGCATAAAATCTCTGATACCAGGTTAGTCACTAACCACATGAAATAGAAAGAAATACTTGTATTTTTCGTGGCTCTCTAAATATTCGGCGGGGCTCAAGGTCAAGATACTACTTTTGCCTTTCCTGTTGAAAAACATATGCACGATAAAAACATGCAATACTTGTATTCCCAAGTTTTTTGATATTAAAAACCTTATTTCAATAGCATTGAACTATTTCATTTGAAGAATACCGGAAAAAGAGGGAAGGGAAGCCTTTGTCTTGCAGTGGGACAGCCAGGTACATTATAATTATACATTTCAGTTGACAGCATCGACAACGCGATGGGGTGTGAGCACTCCAGAGCTGACTGAAGACGGTGCCTACGTCAGGGAACTTCGACCAATAAGATCCTGCAGGTCTGTCGACATAGCATTCTTGCCAGCCACTCATAACGCTACCGATGTCATCAGGTAAGACTGATGGAAACCCAAAGATTTTTATTCTTAGATGTCGCTCCTCCCACCGAATAATATGGTAATCGATAAATCTAAATTTTACAGGAAAAATAAAAAACTGTTTTATGCGTATATTTCAGCACGGATAGATCGTAAGATACACATTTATACGTCAAAACAAAGCTATTTTTTCACAATATATTTTATATTATGATTTATTTTATAATAGTTTAACAAAATTAAGTTATTTACAAAAATAATGTTACTGAAAATAAAGGGTAAAAATATAGTATGCAACGCATCATCACCATTATTCGCGTGTAAAGACAACGATATCGTAGTCGATCTTAATGCATTATAGTATTATTCGTTGAAATACGGTGTCTAAAAACCTAACGGCAATATGATGTTACGATATTATTCGGGTGAAATCCAAGCGATAGTATATAATATTCAAAAATATTAACTAAAAGATACAGTGAACGACGTTACGATTTTGCATAAATAACTAACACGTTTTGTAAAAAGACATTACCAAATCCTGTAAATAAAAATAAGACATGAACATACTCGTAATTGTTTTATAGTTTACATGGAAAAAGATATGCATTTCTTATGCGAATATAATGGTAATCGTCGCTTACTTAAATTTTAATTAGGGTTCGGCCTGTTTACCAGAGAGCAGTGGTGGCCCAGTGTTAAGGCGCTGACAAGACCCAATTGACCAAAATAGGCTTCGCTTAAGAAAAAAAATTGCCAAATCTGTATAGTTTGTGGTAGCGGAAAAAATATATGTTAATTTTAAACATATTTCCCAGAACTTGGTTGTTACCAAAACACGTTTTGAAAACAAAATCTTGATACAAACTAACGTTAAACTAACCTCTTACTTTGAGTTCTAATCCAAAATATCTGTATCAAATATCAACATACGTTACGTATTTAATTAATAACAAGAACGTCATATTTGAATGCAGAACTTGGTTGTTTTTATTTTCGATTACTCAACTCAGTTTTGAGTAAATAGATAATTACTTCATATTTTGCAATAAATTACAAGCGTTGTGTCATCGCGGTTCTCTTTCTTTTCTATGGAATTTGACAGTGACCGCGGTTTAGGTGTTGTCAGCGTCTTAACGGCCCCGACTTATGAGTGGTCGTGGGTTCCAACCCAGACAGGCGTTTTACTTTTTGTAAATAATTTCATCGCCACTGCTCTTAAAACGGTGAAGGAAAACATCGTGAAGAATTCGATATGACCGGTATGAATGGTACACCACTGACTGCAGTATTGTCTCTCCTTCTCCCTTTAATCCATCCAAAGATGGTCTGTAATAGATCGCTTTTAGCTATAAGACCTTTGTGTCACCCCTTGTAAAATTTCAATTATAAATATTGAATTTTACAAGGGTTGACATAAAGGTCTTATTGCTAAAAGCGATCTTTATTTCAATATTTATATCAGCTGTCATTTTTATGGGATATATAATAAAGAGTATTATATTCTATGACATAGACCCAAAAATTCCAAAGACATGTGTGACATCTACGGACCCGGACTGGGCCCGCATGGTATTTAGATTACAGCCCACTCCCTCTCGAAGAGAAGACGCCAGTGTCCCAGCAGTGCGAATATTTCAGGCTGATTATGCATTATGCTGTTTACCAGGCCTTATTCCAGACAAAGGGTTGTTACTGAGAAATCCATATCATAACAATTCAATAAAATCACGTCTATATGCCCCGACGGGTTGGACAGAGGGACCACCCCCATTTCACCAGCTATGTTTAAATCCCGTGTATTATTTTTATTTTTAATTTATGTATTCAAGTTACAATTACTACACAATTCTAGCTAATATTATAAATGCGAAAGTAAGTTTGTTTGTTACGCTTTCACACTAAAACGGCTGAACGGATTTGGATGAAATTTGATGATGCACATGGGTACGCTATTTATGTTACTAAATGGTTTGGTAAATAAGATAAATTGTAAAATGAGGGTAGCTGGTATTTACTTGGATTTAAGTGCGGCTTTTGACACTATTGGCCATAAACTTCTCATCACAAAAATGGACCACTATGGTGTAAGAGATAAAGCCTTACAACTCTTCACTTCTTACCTTAAAAATAGAAAAATGTTTGTCGTACTTGATTCTACAAAACCAAACGGATATATGAGCAACTACAGGTCATCTATGTTAAGCATTACTGCCGGTGTGCCTCAAGGATTAATTTTGGGCCCTCTATTATACATATTGTTCACTAATGACCTAATCAATTTCGCACATAATCTTTTACCGGACATACAACTTGTGGTATTTGCGGATGACACAAACGCTATAGTTGCAGCTAACGATATCCAATACCTTACTGTTAAGGTGAACGCAGCTCTAGAGGCCTTTCATTCTTGGTTCAATACGAATGTGCTTATAATAAACATGACTAAAACCAAAATTATTATTTAAAACTACTGCGCGTAACAAAGACAATACGAACATTGAACTAGATAAAATTAAATTTGAGCTTGTCAAGGAGGTTAAGTTTTTAGGAATTTATATTGACGAATTCTTGAATTGGAAGAAAGAATTAGCAGCACTGGATTCATCTGCATCATCTGCTATGCTATGCCTTAAGAACTCTTAGAGATGAAGTTAGCATAAAACATTTAAAAATGGTATACTATGCGCTGATTGAGTCCAAACTGGGGTATAGCATACAGTTTTCGGGAAACAGCTACCATTACAACTGGCATAGGGCATTCATTCTCCAAAGAAGAGTGACCCAAACCATTGTCCGCATTTCTCAACGAGACACCTGTCGGCCATATTTTATAGAACTTGGTATTCTCACAGTACCTAGCCTCTATGTATGTAGTAGTGTTAAACACTTTTAAAAAATATGTATACGACTACGAAACAGATGAAAACTGGCTGGTAAGGGAAAAATCACATAGAAAAGACTTTGGAAACAAAATCGTACCGACTTTTGGAATAGTTACGCATAGGCCGCAGTATCAGACAGTTCAAATATTTTATAAATTACCGCTAGAGTTAAAAATCATTCTGTAGACAGGCTCATTTAAGGCCAGGCTCAAGGTATTCCTGTTGGAAAGATGTGTCTACTCATTAGATGAGTTGTAATAGTCTTATTGTACTTCAAACTGACATGTAATAATTTTGTATGGTGTTTTATTGTGTACCGTGTTCATATGACTTTTATTTTTTGATTATTTTTTTTTCTTTAAATTGCAATTAATTTATTGACTTAGTGGTTTAATAATTTATTTTGCATGGTATTTCAATTTTATTTATATAATTCCTCAATAATTTTCTAATTTTATTTTTTTTGCATGTTTTCATATATATTTGTATATCTAATACTGTTAATGGTTCATGCTGGATTATATTCGAACGCAATGTAAATTGTTACTGAATAAATAAATTGAATTGATCTGGATTAAAAAACATAATACCTACTTTTTATTCCGATATTCCGACGGGATCGAGATTTGTGCGGGTGAATCCGAGGGCCCAGCTAGTATTTATTATTGTATTAATTACATATACAAATAACATAAATTACCATTACAATACAATACAAAAACCAAAATCAAACAAATTAGTACTAGGGGGAAGAAAAAACCTTATAGAAAAACCCAAAAATGGTACATGACCTAGGAATCCAACCCAGACTGAGGCTACGCAGTCGTGCGGCGACCTATAAACCTCTCGTTTTTTTCTTCTTCAGATATTGTATCCTGACTCGTGAAACTGTGAGTGGCGAAGCATACGGATGCTGGTCTGCTCGAAAAGCTGTTAAAGGTCAATGCGTTAACCATGCCCAAAATACGTAAGTGTTTTCAATCCGGGAAATGTATTGTTAAGCAGATTGACACACTACGTGCCATGTAAAGATTTCTTTATGACTACGAGTAGTAAGGAACGTCAGTTGTGAAGTTAATTTGCCAAACAATCTGTTTCCCTAACTTTACTTAGCTTTTCTGAATCAACGAAACCGTTGAGTGTAAAATTTTCATGAATATATCGTCATAAGTGTTACCAGCTCGGAAATCTACACAAGAAAACTAATTATTGAATACGAGCTTGCAGAGAAGGTGGGCCTAAAACCGAAATCAATTCCAAGTCTAACCTTGCGTCCCAATACAATCGCACGAATACACGATCGTCACGTAATCGCGTTCATTTCTCCCGTATTTGTTTGGAAAACCCGAACGGGCCCTCTGTCAGCGTGGCGACGTGTTCAAGTTCGCCAAAAAAAAATATAATTAACGGCCAACTACCCCAACAGCTGTCAGTCAAACTGTAGCCATACATTTTACCGTATGATTGCAATGAAAACACAAACAACATTCAAATTAATTCAAAATTATGTTCCCTTTTATATAACTAACTAGAGTTCTAGGCATTATGATCATAAATACATAACGAGGAACCTAACGTGACTCCAAAAAAGAAAATTTCATAGTATTGATTGAAAAAATATTTTTATTTCAGGGCCAGAGTTATTATGCAGAAAATTGGAGGGTTAAAGGCTGGGAGGAAATACGCCATTCAAGTGATCGCTTCGATTAAAGGCTATTCAGTGCCGTACAACACTCTGTATGTAGACACCAAGATTTCTTGCAAAGACGATTAATTGTGACGTCTCTTTTTGTTATGCAAGAGAGAATGTATGCCAGATAGAAGTTTCAACTGGGACCGTTCCATAGTTACATAGTTACACTGAATGTAGTTCAAAATTACCCAAGACACTTTGAACAAAGATATTGGCGTGCTATAAGAGTACATGGTAACTGCTTTGTAAAAACTTCAGATGAAATGTTTTTGTTACAACAACCTTCGCAGTTGGAGTAAAATTACTAAGGCTTTGGTCTTCTATTTCATGCTATATGCGACGTCAGACTTCAGCGTCAACGTTCCAATCGACATCTGAACGCAACGCACAGCGTTGGCTGTCAATGAGTCTGCAGTGGACGACGACGCTTCAGTCGTTGCTCGCGAGTGTCGAACAATGGTTCAAAATAACTAGAGACTCGAAGCAAACCGTTTGAATGCCGTGTACGACGCGGCGAATCCATTCAATTGTGATAAACAAATTAAAAAAATGTGGTGGGGACTATTGCATACATACTTCCTGCGTAGCAAAAATACCGTTAGAAACAGTATTAGTAGATTAAAAGAATAAGAGAGTTTTACTTTTATGGTTTTAAAATTAATATTTATATTCTCGCTTGTTCTGAATGCTTTACGTAGCCAGCACCCTATTTTCGTAACACACTTTCAATTACAATTCGAGAGTTTTGAAGGATATTCCTAATCCATTGCTTTATAGGTTCGAAAAATTCGTCTGCTCAACAACGTAGATACCGCAATGAATCTTGTTGAACTGTCAACATGTAGGCCATTGCAACTGTAAGCGTGTTACCTAATTTCCCTGCAGGTAATCTTTGTCCAAGCTGAAAAGCTCATTGCGACGCATTCGGATACAATGTGTTTTAAAAACCCAATATAATTATATTATTTTTAAATGCCTTCAAGAACGCATGGTTTCTGCGCTTAAACCGGCAATTTTCGCCCAGCAACCGTTGCTGGAGGTAGTGGTGTAATAGTAGAGGAATCTAGTACGTTTAAGCAAATCGGCAATTATTTTACATGATTTTGTTACTCATACATATTCTGTCCCTGTAATTGCTTTTAATGTATTGGCTAGTAAATGTATTTAATTAACATAACGATGTTGCAAAAAATTGCTTGATGCTATTTTGACATAGCTTAAACCAATATTGCTCAGACTTCAGCATTTAAAGTTGCCGTGTAAGCGCAGTCCAGAGAGTATATAAGTAATAGAGATACTTGTTCTAATTCATACCACCCACGCTAATGTATACTTGTGAAAGTTCAATTTTGTGCAAGTATAGTGAAACGTGTGTGGCCTGCATAGTGACGTAATTATTGCACTAGCCTGCATTCGGATATCCCACACTGAATGTGTGGGATATCCGAATGCGGGCGTCGCGTCACGCCAATCTGCACGAGCCTTTATTGGAAGAATAATTTTCTTTTTATTCTTCCGGCGGGGCACTGCCCGCCGTTGCATTGTGCCAGTCTGCATGAGCCTTATTGATAAATTAATTCTGGTTGCATAGTCCGTATTGATCTTGCCTTTATTTCGTACCAGTAGGTAATTTTGGGGCGGGTTTCTTTCGTAGATCAAGTGTTCCTACTGGCGTGCAGTTGACCGTACCTAGCTGGATTAAACATACATAAACTCACACCTTCTTCCCATGGGGGTAGGCAGAAACTACAGAACGCCACCTGCTACGAACCTTACCTCCTTTAAATTCGTTTACGTTCATAAATCTGGTCATACACGCACGCCGGTTGCAAGTACTACACACCTGATGTTTCCGAAAAACATCACATATAAAGTCACTATAATAAAATTTCGTCCTAGGGTGATTACATTTTTAACGCCAAGAGGAGCAGTTCACAGGTGTGATACCCCTCACCCCGTGTCCTAACCAAAGCAATTGGTCGCGCGAATATGCAATCGTCACGTTCATATTGTCACTCAAGCTCGCACTTGATGATTGCTTTGGTTAAGGTATGGCCTTTTAGTGTAGGTACATTTATATTCCTATGCGAATTAAGAAAACCGTTATTTTTGCATTATATGGTTACAGCTGCGGTGTACCTCTGTGTTTATTTTGCAGACGGACTATTGGACCTACTGCTCAGTCTAAAACCATGTCCTTCAAGGTGTGACTCCCTTTTATTAAGACGCAACAAAAAACCATTGCTTCATACGTTTGAAAAATTCATCTGCTTGACAGCAAAAATAACGCCATGAATGTTGTTGAAATGTCAAATGAAACGGACTGGCATGCAAATGACGTAAATAAAAAAAAACTGTAAATATTTATTCATATAAGTAATTATAATATTATAATATTTTATATAGTTGGTATTTAAACTAGATCTATTAGGTCAATAATTATTTAATAATTGTACTTGTAAGTGTATATGTAATATAGTTAATTGTGGCATTTATATTTGTTTTAATTTAATGTTTAGTTGCGCTCACAGTTTTGCACTTGCTTTATGGCGATTTTTAATATATACATGAAATAAATGTCTGAGGACGAATAAAAATTGATAAAAAAACGGCTACGCGACAAGCGCGTGACTAATGAATAATATTTATATTAATTATGACTTACAAACGCGACTTGATTGATCGCGTTCGTACGTCATCTTCATACCTTAAATAATCGATCGCGACGATTGCGTTTTCGCGCGACGACCACTTTCTATTAGGACAAGGCCTTATAGACACTTATGCGATTTGTCCAAATGTTTGTACGAACAATGTTCGCGCGAACTTGCGATGGTCGCATGTTTGCACGTTATTAGGACATCGCCAATTAAGTTCTATGAGTATTCAATGTCTTAGTCAAATCATTTATTTCAATTACGCACATAGGCACTTTTGATTGTCAATAAACATGAAAATTAAATTGCTTCTAATTGCCCCTTTTAAAAGGTTATGGAGAAGAATGATTTTTGGGCAGAGCAGGTGGTGATAAAAGTTTACATTCTAAATTACATTACATTTTAGATATTAATGTATAATAAGATTTGGGCGGTTTTGTACATAGCTTATGTTCGTCAGTTTCGTATTTACAGTAAATACAAAACAAAACAAAATAAATCTTAACATTAAGGCAACAGTAATTGTGTAACGATTATGTAAAAAATACGAATTCTATAAGTTCCTATTATTTTGTATCTACATAAATAGAGTTGCTAAAATAAGTACATATTGTCTATAATCTAAAAATTAAATAAAAAATAATAATGACACAGAATTGTTTTCTTTATTCTTTAGATTTTTGGGTCCCTAACCTAACCTAACCAAAGCGATCGGTCGCGTGAATACGCGATCGTCGCGTTCATAATTATTATGACACTCATTTGTTGGGAAAACTGGAAGGCGTCCTCTGTCAGTGCGTCGACGCGTTCGGGTCCAGCAAACAACATGAACACGACGGTCGCGTGTTCATGCGCCAGTCGCTTTGGTTATGAGGACGCGGCCGGTCATTTCACACCGAGACCCTCCATGCTTCGAAATCATTTTAGATCCTTGACAGCCGGTAGTGATAGTAACTGCAGAGTGGAGGAGTTAATCCCAGGCGGATTCCTCTGCACCGTAGGTAGTATAGCGCAGTATAGCTCGATGTTGATTTGTAGGGTGACAAATCAACATCGAGCTATACTGCGCTGTACTGCGCTGTGCTGTGCTGTGTTTCTTAAGCTACGTTTTTTTAACAATCAACATCAAGCTGTGCTGCGCTGTACTGCGTTGTGCTGTGCTGTGTTTCTTAAGCTACGTTTTTTTAACAATCAACATCAAGCTGTGCTGCGCTGTACTGCGCTGTGCTGTGCTGTGTTTCTTAAGCTACGTTTTTTTTTTAA
Organism: Atethmia centrago; assembly: GCA_905333075.3. Taxonomy (NCBI): domain Eukaryota; kingdom Metazoa; phylum Arthropoda; class Insecta; order Lepidoptera; family Noctuidae; genus Atethmia; species Atethmia centrago. Next base: position 22,472,315 of record HG995386.1, read on the forward strand.
CAATCAACATCAAGCTGTGCGCGCTTTGCTTGGCTCAGTATTAAGAGTAGGTAATCAGCAGCTCGTGTAGTCGTTTATCTCGTCAAAAATGACTTTATTTTCAAAAAAACGTAAGCATTACGACATAGTTGAATCCGATGAAGATGAAAGTGAAGAAGAAGCGGATATGGATATTTTATGTGTTATTTTGTCGTTAAAAGAGTCCAGTCACGGTAGCTTGTTACCACACGCCATACGTGAAAAATACGGAGAATTTAATTTTCTAAAGAATATTGCCACTGAAGACGATTTTTTTAAATATTTGCGAATGACTAAAAATCATTTTAATTATTTACATTCGTTAATAAGTCCATATATAAAAAACAAATTTGACTGTAAGAAAGTCATAAGCACAGAAGAGAAATTAGCAATCTGTTTGAGGTAAGTAAATTATTTGAATGCACAAGATAAGGCAATTTTCTCTTTACATTTTCCCACGTGTATGTATTAGTAATTAATTTTGTATGTAGAATAATAATTCGTAAAAATTTTACATGGTAAGATAGTGAACCTATTTTGACACATCTTTTCAAAACTTTACATGCAATGCGGCAGTACTCTAGTATGTATGTAGTGCGTGCATGACTTGTCACTATAATAAAACAATGGTAAAAAACATTCATTAACTTTACTAATGTTACATTATATAAAAACAAGTACTTAGCAAAAATGAAATTAAAATGGTGCTTAGAATTTTTAAATTAATCAATTAGCGAAGTAGCATTGGCCTCCTCGCTTGCATACGGTCCTAACACGGTGTTCCCACCGACTGGAAGGACATTGGCATCTTGTTCAGCTGTATATCCTCCTACAGATTAATTTGAGGCACTACTTGGAGATGTAAACACATTGTGTAATGTATGACAATTGGTATCTGAGGATTGGACACCTTGAGCTGTTGTATACCCTCGAGTAGGGGAGACTGGGTACGGTTGAAACAATTTTGCTTTGAACGCCCGTAGCACAGCCATTTTTAAACATAATAAACAACAAAACACTTAAAATGGGAGAATAGACTTTTGTCTTCAAGAAAATCTCAGAATTAGAGGCTTAACTGCCATATTTACTAGATAGGAAGAGTTTAATAAAATAATGTGCCACTGTTTCAACCGTACCCATATCAGGGGCGGTTGAAACAGTGATGGGGGTCAGTTGAAACATAAACAAATAAGTAATATAAAATCAGTTTCTTTATTCATAATCAACAAGAAATATTTAAATTCTGTTAAGGCACCATTTCTATCATTCTTAATAATTGTTTCCTGCCTGAATGAACATAAAAAGAGCTCTTCGCTCCGGTTTAAACTAACAACTTAACACTAATAAACAAAAATAATAAAAAAATTAAGCCAAGTCTTAGTAATTAAATTAAATGATATTATAAGATTTAAATTTTTATGCATCTCTTTTTTTTTGTATCGCAGAAGAGAAGAGTGGTTAACTCCGTATATCTCTGCAGCTTTTCGTAAAGAAGTCCCTTTTTTGACTTCTTCATACGCATTTTCGTAGTGAGCTATATCACACTCGCCTCTTGAAGTTCTTTGTATACGTTGTCTGGGCATCTACAACAAAAAAAGCAGCGAATATCATTGTTTCAATAGTACCCACAAAAAATGCTTCATCCGTCCCCATACCCGTCAACCGCTAATAACACATTCATAGCGTCGAGACTAAACAACATAAACAAAAACGAATCACGGTTTTCGAACCTTCAAAATCTAACAATAAAGCAGAAAATCACTCAAAATACAAATGCTAATATCAACAAAGTAATTTAAAAAAGAAAACAATAGAAAATACTTACTTTTTGTTGAAAAAATATAATAGGGTCCCCTGGAAACTTACACAGCGCGCGAAGTGCAACGCGTCACTGTGATTCATGTCCGAACTAGCCGGCCGCGTCTTTATCCCCTTGTACCCCTCACCACACCGCTAATAGTTTACGAGTTATTAGCGTTGCTTCAACCGTACCCTGCTTCAACCGTACCCAGTCTCCCCTACTAGTTAAGGCACTATTATAACTCTCAGATGCATACATATCATTGTAAATGTTTAACTCTTCTTCTTTCGTAACTAAATTAAAATATTTCTCTTAAGACGAAGCTGTGCCGGTTTGGGTAATTTTTTTGTACTTTCACAAACACTAAGAAAAAAATGATCCATGTCGTCCATTTTGTCAATTACTTGGTTTCTCAAATCACGTTCTGTTTTTCTTTTCTCTCGCTCTGTTTGCTGGATCTTAACAAAATTTAAAATTTCATGTTGAACACTATGTACACGTTTTCGTGTTAAAGGTGTGCTTGTATTTTGTGATGTGGTTATGAAACTTGCAGCAGTCGTATTAGAAGATTGGCTGTTTTCATTTTCGTTTTCTACTTCAAAGTTGTCCTCGTCCAATTCCGAAACTTGAGTATAATTACTTTCTTGAGACACCTGTGAATCATCTTGGGAATAATTTCCAGTTGTGTTCCTATTTTGCATGTATGGAACAAGGAATTCCATAACTTTCTGGAATTTCCAAAGACGCGTGATGTTGGCAGCTTGACCACTTTTTCCATCCTTCTGTCTTTTTAAGGCTTCCCCATTTATTATATTTTTTCCAAGTATTTTTCGCTACTTTGGCTGTAACAAATAATAAATATATATACATCACTACCTACTTATAAAAAAATATTATTAACTTATCACTAAAAATTATGAAATAAGTTTATTAAAAAAAAATAACAAGTCGACTTCAATTCTTCCCCACTAACTAGTCAGTAAAAAGTAATGAAATAATTAAGAACTAGAACTTTCAATTTAATTCATAGTTTTTTGAATAGAATCAAAGTTCTAGTTCTTGACGTACTTAGATAATTAATTATTTCATTACTTTTTAGTGAATAGTTAGTAGGAAAGAATTGAAGTTGCTTACCATAATATTATTTATTAATTCGCAGGTACATGGCTACAGGTAAAATTGGTTACAATTTTAAAATAGCGGGCCCTACAGTTTCAAAAATTGTATCCAAAGTTTCCGATGCAATATAGAAGTGTTTACAGCCAATATTTATGAAAGAAATGACTACAGAATTGTGGCTGGAAAATGAGCTCTATTTCAGACAAAAATGCAATTTTCCAAATTGTGTAGGCGCTATTGATGGGAAGCATGTTTATATCAAATCACCTCCCAACTTAGGATCAGACTATTTTAACTATAAGAAATCGTTTTCGTTAGTACTACTTGCTGTTGTCGATGCAAGATATAAATTCATTGCAATAGACATTGGATCAAAGCGACGTTTCAGTGATGCAGGAATATTTAGCAAAGAAACTAAAAGATAATTCATTATTTCTGCCAGAATCCAAATCTTTAGAAGAAGGTGGTATGGAAATGCCTTACATATTTGTTGGTGACGAAGCATTTCCACTGCTTCCAAATTTAATGAGACCATACCCTCAATCGCAACTAAATAATCAGAAAAGAATATATAACTATCGTCTAGGCAGAGCACGGCGAGTTGTCGAACAAGCAATTGGAATACTAGCAGCACGATGGCGAGTATTTCATACTGCATTTGGTTGTAATATCCACACAGTTGACAAAGTTATTAAAGCGGCCTGTGTTCTGCATAACTATTTGAGTGAGGATAACGAAATTGAGACTGAAAACAGTATTAACAGTGTGTTGCGTCCTTTGCGACGAGGAGGCAATAGCCCTTCTGTTACAGCCTATCAGATAAGAGAAGAATTTTCCAATTATTTTAACGGCAGTGGTAGCGTACCTTGGCAAAATACATGTGCCCGAATAAATGAAAATTAAATAAAGACAAGTTTAATAAGCACGTAAAAACGTTCTTTTAAATCGTTTTTAAAAAAATGACAATGTATCTATTTATTTACAATGTTGTATCTACATACATAGACACACGACTATAATCCCATTAGGGGGTAGTCAGAAATCACTACAACTGTTTCAAATTTAATGTATTAGAACAGTTGCAGTATGATTTCAAAGTAAAGTGAAGTGATCGCGTTAACTCGACGTTCAGTGAAGAGATAAATAATTTCTGTACTGAACGCCGAGTCAACGCGATCACTTCACTTTACTTTGAAACCTATGCTAAGTCCACTGGTAAAAAGAGAGCTGTAATCGATTATTCTAATATAGGTGTACCAATGAATGATGAACCTCGGAGTGGTTACATTTTAATTAATTTACAAGTTATAAAACTAAAAAGTTTATAAAAAAGATTGTTTAATGAGTACATATGGAAGTCTTTTATCCAAAAATAGGTTTATTTAATTACAATGTAACCACTCCGAGGTTCATCATTCATTGGTAAACCTATATCACTCAAATGCTTTTGTTATCCTCGTTAATGATCACGACCTTGAGCTGAGTCTCTGGTTAGTAGCTAACATGTCCGGGACTATAACTGTGGTTAGTATATACATACAAAATTGTACCAATATACCAACGATAAGCACACATAAATACACACACACACACACACACACACTTATTAAGTAATTACTTACTGTTTTCCATCTTTGTTGTTTGTATAATGGCGCGCCAGGAGGCTTCTCTTTTTTCTGAATCTTTATAATATGGGAATGTTGGATTCCACAAACATTCGTGTTTCCGAAATTCTTCTATAAAAATCTCCATTTTTTAATCTGACCACTGCCCTCGATGAACAAATTTCGACACAACACGTGTTATCTGACCTGTTTGAATGAGCGAATGAAACTCGTCCGTTCTTGTTTGTTTGTGCGCGCATAGACTAGTGCGAGCGAGATGGGAGTACGAGAGTGAGAGAGACGTCTGAGGGCGATGGAGGGGCACGCAGCGTGCTCTATGTTTGAAAAACCTAGCACAGCTCGACACAGCGCAGCATGGCAGAGCTCCATAAATAACATAGCACAGTTCGGCACAGCGCGGCTCAGCACGGCGGGTAGCGCGCCTCGCTTGAGACTGCTGCGTTTTTAAACAGAGCGTAGCCTCACACAGCGCAGCACAGCATGGTTTGTTTGTATCCTCATTAAAATATTAGACGAGCGAGTTGACCAAACATAGCACAGCGCAGTACAGCGCAGCATAGCTCGATGTTGATTTGTCACCCTAAGCGTGGGCTTGCGAACGGAGAGCAATTGGTAGCTCGCCGTCCGATAAGGACCAGGCCCGGGTCGACGCCGCGTTTTATTCCTCGCGTGCCTCAAAGAGATGTCCGCACAAGGGTTCGCTAAGGCCGATGCCTGCCGGGGTCGCGGGAAAGTCCAAAAGGGATACCGTGGCCTTTGACAACACAGGCAACGGAAGGAACACGGGTGGGTTTTAGTCAGTAAGAGTCTGATACACCCTTCGCTCCGTTATTTGATAATTCCCCACCCAAGAAAAAAAAAAGGCTGGTGGAGTTCAGATAGGTTGCATTCCTGTTGCCTGTGTTGCCAGGGGCCTCGAAAAGGAGGTAACGGCAGTCCATGCCCTCTCGCTCCGTACCATGGCCTGAACCAGGGCCGGACGCGAGAGATATCTGCCGGCGATCGCCTCCACGAGGACACGGCGGTGCTCTGCCAAAGTTGGGCAGACCTCCAACGTATGCTCCACCGTGTCCTCGGGGCGATCCACACAGTGGTGACACCCGGGCGTTTCCTCTCGCCTTATCCGACACAGGAACCTCCCGAAACTGCCGTATCCGGTGAAGACCTGCGTCAGGCCGAAGGTGAAGACGCCATGGCGCTTCTGTAACCACTCCTCAAAGAGGGGTCTTATCGCCGCAATCGTGGCGTGCCCAGCACTGGGTATCCAGCACTCTCCATATCGCCATGAGATCCCGCCGGAGCCCCGTCCGCTGTGCCGCGATATCTCGCGGCAGCGGACATACGCCCCTGCGTTTCACCTCCTCGCGCCACTCCCATATGTGTGCGAGGACTTTTGCCTCCAGATCCCATGGCGGCAAGGAGGCTCGCTGCCTCACAGGAGACCGTGCGGTATCCCCGGACCATCCGGATGGCCATGACCCTTTGGGCCGCACTCAACCGGTGGGCTAGCCGCAGCGCCAGAGAGCGCGCCCATACAGGAGCCCCGTAGAGGGCCATGGACCGCACGACCCCCGCGTAGAGCCTCCGGCAGGAGGCCTTTGGACCCCCTAGATTGGGCAGGAGCCGCTTCAATGCAGCGCCTGCCCGCTCCGAAGCAAGAAAAAGGTCTACAAAAGATCTAGTCTATTAAGCCTACAACGTTCTCACATTCACAACGTACACAAGAATCCATGTAAAATAATATTAAAATAATAAAAATAAAAACCTATTTAAACCAAATGACATGTTTTCAATTGTATATAATGTCAAAGAATGAAAATATAATGTCAAAAAAGTATGTCTAAAAAATAATAATAATAAACATCGTAATTTGGGAGCAGTTAATAGACATTTACATAGTTATGCCGTTTCTGAGGTACCAGGGAAGCCACCTGTGCAGAAGGAATTATTGCCAAACTTCCTTGTCTTCAACGTAGTCTTTAATCTTATAATATGCGTTTTTGATAAGGACACGTTTGATGTGGGTTTTGAAATTTCCATCGCTAAGTTCTGTAAAAAACTCATTCGATAAATTATATGGATAAATTATATGGGAAAGGACAGGAGATATCTGCCGCATGCCGTCATGTCCACAACTGTGCATAGCATTAGGTCTGATAACTTACTGTTGGGCATGTTATAGAGAGTTGCCCAGATGTGGAAAAAAATGTATCATACAAATTATGATGAAAACCCCTCCTACCGTTATTTGGGACCCCAACGGTGAACGCGCCACCGTTGGGGTAGTCGTCAGCGTAGCACACTACGCTGACGCTGCTAGCGAGGTCGGCGCGCAGCACCCAGTCGTATCCGATGTCCCACAGATGCGGCCCCAGGACCGATCCCTGTGGGACACCGCACGATATCTCTTGCCGGTTCCACACTCCCTGGTGACCGGGGTAGATGACGGCCCTGTCCGTCAGATAGGCCCCGACCACACGACAGAGGTAGGTCGGCATCCGGTACTACCGGAGTGCCTCCCTGATGCAACTCCAGGACAGGGTATTGAAGGCATTGGCGATGTCTAGAGACACCGCCAAGACGACCCCACCCTGGGCAACAGCATTCCCCGTCGTCAGGGCTTGCACGCGTATGATGGCGTCCATCGTAAAGCACCCTCTGCGGAACCAAACTGGCTCTCCGCCAAATCCGGCCCCACCCGCACCAGCTGGCTGACGAGGCGGTCTGCAATGACTCTTTCAAAGAGCTTGCCCACCTCGTTGAGCAGCACGATGGGCCGATAAGCGGACGGAGAGTCCGCAGGGCACCCTGCCTTCTTTACGAGAACCAGTTTCCCCGTCTTCCAACGAAGCGGGAACTGGCCCTCTCCAAGCATGCGCTTAGGAGCCCCCTAAGTCGAAGCCCGAGAGCCTCCAAGGCCAGAATCCAGACCTTCCCAGGTAAGCCGTCGGGTCCCGGGGCGGTATTTTTGGCATTAAGCCTGCGTATCGCCGCTCTCATTTCTACCTCGGTCACCTCCGGAGCATCGTCGTCGTCGTCGTCGTCGTCGTCGTCGTCGTCGGCGGTGTGGTCCGCATCGGGCACCGCAGTAGGCGGAGCCATGGGCGGGCAGGTTGTCTCGCGAAGAGATCAGAGCGCTCACCATGTACTCCACAAGCTGGGGCCAGAGTCTCTGCGTCAGCGGGGGAGCCCATGGGCGGAGTTTATCCTGCACCACTTTGTACGGGCGTCCCAACGGGTCCCTGTTCAGAGTCCCCAGCGACTCCTCACGAGCCAATCCCCTGGCCCGCAGGATCTCCGCTTGGACGGCGGTCTTCGCCGCTCTGTACCCCTCGTACAGCTCCGCCTGAATGGCTGCCGTATCCGGAGTTTTGATATGGAGCCTGCGGTGCCTGGTGTACCGGCGCCGCGTAGCCACGCACGCAGTGCGCAGAGCCGTCAGCTCCTGTGACCACCAGTATACCTGGCGCGAGGCACGTCCAGGCTGGACCCGGGGCATTGCCACGTCATATGTCGGACATGGCCTCTCGGAACCACTCCGCCTTGTCGTTGATGTAAGCAGGCCTGTCCTCCGGTGGTGACACCCAGGCCTGCACGATCGAGGCTTCCAGGAGGAGCTCCAGGTTCAGCTGCTTCAGCGCCCACCGCGGACCACTCGGGGCCCGACGGACCGGTGCGTTCGATGTCTGGAAGGAGACGTCAAACCGGATTTACCGGTGATCGGAATAGGTCTCCACCCCCTCCATGACGTGCCAGTCAACTACACGTGGCGACAGAGCGGGCTGGCGAACGAGATGTCCACCACTGATTCACCCCGCATCCGCACACACGTGGGGACAGAACCCCGGTTTAGGACGACCAGGCCTGTCTCCAGAGCCCAGTCCTCCACCATCCTGCCCCGTGTGTCCGTTAACCGGGAACCCCAAGCCAAATTCTTGGCATTGAAGTCCCCGAGGACGAACACGTGGAGGGAACCAAACCCGACGACGACGTCTCTCAACTCCACAAGGGAGTTGTGGAACTCGGCAAGAGTTCGGTTCGGAGAGAAATAGACCCCTACCACGACAATCTCCCCGAACCGTGCTTCTACGCAGCCCCATCCTCTCTTGACGGCCTCGAGGGACGGAGTACCGGCAGCGGCCGACGAAATTAGGGTCACTGAGCCGCGCAGGTGTTCACCCGTCATCCCTGGGCGGGACAAAGTACGGCTCAGCGACCAAGGCGATGTTAGTCGACCACTGCGCCATGCTCTGGAGCAACAGATCCTGAGCGGTGGCGCAGTGGTTGATGTTCGCCTGGAGGAGGCGTAATGGGGCCATTATTGGCACTCCATGTTGGCGTTGGCCTCCTACCGAACCGAGGGTCCTGCCGCGGTAGCTATGGCGGCGACGACTGTGGTGGTGGAAGCGGCAGCGGCGGCGGCGGCAGAGGCGGTGGCTGCAGCGGTGACAGCGGTGGCGGTGGTGGCAGAGGGCTTGCTCCTGGCCTTGGCTTTGGCGGGTGGGGCGCAAGCCTTGCCCCCCATCTGGTGCTCGGCCGGCTTGCCAGCCGCCCCACTTACGGCACAGTGCGGCGTGGCGTTGCAGGAGCCGGCCTTGTGCCCGAGCTGACCACAGCGGTAGCAGAGACCGCTGCGGTCCACCTCCGAGGTGCATTTAGCTCCCACGTGGTGTCCCACCTGGCAGCGGAAGCACCGCAGAGGTCTGGGCTCCAGCAATTTGATCTGCGCAGACACCCAGCCCACCAATAACCTTTGGCCCTCTCCAGCAATTTTTTAGGCCGCCGACACGAGGCAGCTCACCGTAACGGTTTGCAGCCCCGCGGAGTCAGGACGGATGGTGCCTGCCCTCACCTGCTCGGCAAAGCACCCCCCTGTCTTAACCAATGCGGCAACCACATGTTCCTCCGTCACGGAGTCGTCCAGGCCCATGATGCGCATGCTAGCGCACTTGGATTACCTGGACACTCGGACTTCGTCCGCATTTAGGGACGCCCTAAGCCTTTCGGCCAGAGCGTCAGCGGCCGGGCCACTGGCCGCACCGGGGACCTGCACCATTCGGGCCCCAGTCGCCGTTATCATCATTTTTAGGCCGTTGGCAGCGCCGAGCTCCTTGAGGCGCACCACCTCACCCACCTTCGCCATAACGTTCTTATAGGACACGCCCTTCTTTTCCGCATCCGGCTGTAGTGTGATCACTACAGCTGCGGAATTCGGGGCACGGAGCCTAGCCACGGCGAATCGCTCCTTGCGCCGCTGTCGATTCTCCCTCTTTTTGGCCGCCCTCTTTGCCTTAGCCGCCTTCCTCTTCTCCCCGGCTACTTCTCATTCGGCGTCGGCCGGAAGAGATTTAGGAGGCGGGGGTGGCTGTCTCGCCACCAGGGCCGGTTCCCTCGCCACCAGGGCTGGGGCCCTCGCCGCCGGGGCTGGAGTCCTCGCCGCTGGGGCTGGAGCCTTCGCAACCCACGCATTCGCCCCGCCCTTTGGCTGCCCCGACGACCCCGGTTAGGCCGTGGCAGCTGTGGTGGCAGAATACGATGGGGCCTTACGCTGGCCCGAGGCCGGCTGGCTCGCCGCCAATGGAGGGCGCAGGACTATAGCCTCTAGAGCGCAGAAACGACTCCGCACGGAAGCCATCTCCTGCCGCACCAGGGTCAATACCCGGTCTTCAGCAGGGAAGGGCAGCCCCTGCCCATGCTGCTGCCCCCCCTGCGGTTCCACCCTGGGGTCGGCTCTTCTGAGCCCGGCCAGGTCTGCTCGGAGCTCCTTATTCTCCTTCTGGAGAAGCTCCATGGCGGCTGTCAAGCGGGCGACCTCCGCCCGCATCTCCAACATGCCGTGTTTTTTTTTTTTTTTTGAGGGTGGGAAATCATCAAATAACTTCTCCCGCTCTGGGCGGAGCGGGAGGGTGTGTCAGACTCTTACTGACTAAAATCCACCCGTATTCCTTCTTGTTGCCTGTGTTGCGGGGGCCTCGGTGACCCATAAGTACCTTCCCGCGACCCCGGCAGGAACATGCCGTCTAATGGAGGACCTAGGTGAAGGACTTCCACTGCCGCCACAATCGAAGCCATGGCCGCGGATATGGCCTGGTCATTAGAGGACTTGAGCCTCTTCACCGCCACTCCCTTGATCGCGGCTAGCACGACCTCTGCGAACCCGGCCATACGCTCCGAATTGGAGCCACCAGTGGCGTCCGGCCCACCACCAGGAGCCTCTGGGCCCTGCACCACCTTGGCCCACCAGCCTCTCGACTCGCTGGGCCTTCTCGGCTGGGCAGGCTTGGCACGGCTCGCCAACCTCCCTGGTGGAGAGCCCTCTATCCACCCCTTTTCCTCCTCGGGCCCCACCCCGCCGGCTGAGGACCCCATCGTCAGAGGACGACCCCGAGTTGGGGCGCTCCGAGCTCTGACCTGAGCCCTTTGCGCTAGATGCAGCGTCGTACTCCGACCCCGCATCACTCCTCCACTTGACTGTTTTGTTTTGGTTTTCAATTTTTTTCCATAGTCGATCCCACGAGTGTGGGGGATTTATTCAGTCCACCTAGGTTCACCCTCACACCTCATTTGATATGTCACAAGGTATCGTTTTCAAAACTTATAACAAAAAATCAAATTTTCTCCCCAAAAGTGACGCTCATATTCCAAATTCATTTATTTACGTTGCATGTCCCTGTTTGGATTACAGAAACTTATGTACGTACAAAAATTTAAATTTATTCGGTCCAGTAGACGGACAGACAGAATCAAAATATCCCATTTTTAGGGTTCCGTATCTCAAAAGGAAAAAACGGATCCCTTATATCATCACTTGTGTTTGAGATACGAAACCCTAAAAATGAGATATTTTCGGTTACAACCGCAGAAATAACTTTGTTAAGGTGCCGAGCCTAAAGGATTCAAAACGGAATCTCCGCTGTCCGCGTCCATTCGTCCATCAGTCTGTCTGACAGCGGGCTGTATCTTATGAATAGGTAGGTAGACAGTTGAAATTTTCACAGATTGTGTATTTTTATTGCCGCTCTACCAAAAATAATAAGAATAAAATAAAGTTCAAAATGAAAGGGGGTCGCCATACAAAAACGTGTTTTTTTCGGCGTGTTTTGCTAAATATCGTACGGTGGTACCCTTCGTGGGCGAGTCCGACTCGCACTTGGCTGGTTTTTTTTCATAGTTTTTACGAGAACTATGAAATACAAATTTATTTTTGCGGTCGATATAATCAATACTGTACATGTGTAAATAATGCGTGGCCCGACACGTACTCTGTTGATTTTCATTTTGTACTGTATACCTAATGTAGATAGTGTGTAACATACGAATACACCTTATTTGTGACTGAAGTTCCAAAAACAAAACTTCTTATCAGTTTCTTCCGATCACTTTTCAGTGATTTTATTTTTTTCGAGACACTATTTATTTTCTATAAAAATACAAATTAATGTTCGTTTATTTAATTTTGTTTATAAAAAACAGCTGCCTCCCTACATCTGTTTCCTATATTATTTCGAGATGTAGATATAGAGCAGATATGTTTTTTTAACCTTGACGAAAAGTGTTGGTGTCCTTGATATTGGAGATGTGGCTGGGGGGCACAAAGGTACACTATGAGATTTGTGGATCTTGCCATAGTATATCCTCAACCCCCGTTCGCCATTAAAAAAGCGTGCCTCTGAGCAATGACGACATCTCACCAGCTGGACATCTAGTGACGTAGCAGGTTGACTGGCACAGTTTCCGGCGTCGCTACAGCCGACATTGATCATATAAAACAAAACACATAAATTTACCTAAAAAAAAAGCTATACGTATGTATATACTATACATATATTATATATTGCCCAAGAAACAAACACACTAAAGATAAATAAACAAAAATACAATTTTTCACCATCTAAAAAAATGTCACGTATGAAACTGTAATTTGTTAAGAGACTGACAACAGAAAAGAAAGAGAAGCGCGATGACACAACGCTGGTAATTTATTGCAAAATATGAAGCAAATTTGTAAATATTTATGTAAATCAATTAGTTCAATAAACAAATAAACAATTAATTATCTATTTACAAAAAATCCATTGATTGGATAAAAAAATTAAAACACTATTATGCTAATATGTTGCTTGTAGATTAATCTGACAAAAAATAAGAATGATTGATGTATGGTTTTTATTCGTTAAAAGATTTTTTAGAGGTATCTTCGTGATTTTTATATCGTATCAAATTAGTTGTATTATATTTTCAACTCACTATCTACCTAGGATATATCCTGAAGAATATCATATATTATTCTGATTTTGTTTACTGCAGTGGATCTCATAGCTTTAGGCACTAAAAAAAAATTAAACTTATAAAATTTGCGTTTAGCTCCTGTAGTTCTATATAAAGAAGGCGCGCGCCGTCTTCGTCGCTTCGTCGCTCATTCACTCACGCTTCGCTTTGGAATATGAATTTTAAATTGAAGATTTTTTTGTCCTATTGTTTGTTTCATTTGAATTTAGATTTCTTTCAGAGAGAGATGCAAGATAGGGATGTAGGAAGAAACATTCAATTCTTTTGTAGGTAAATTGAATTATCGTTTGTTTTGGCCTTGATATACTTACTGCACGTAGAGAGGAGGAATACGGAATTGTTGCTATAATACTTTTGTCAGGCGCTATTTCTCTTAATTATATTTTTTTATTTATTAAAAAAAATAAGCTCACGCGCGGGTGTTAAACACAAACAAGATGGCAGCGTTAGTGGCTCCACCACTAACGATCTTGTTTTTTTTAAACATTTTCACAAAACGATTTTACAAATGGTTACAGGGATCAGTATCATTCAAGGACCAAACGATCCTCAAACCATTATAGGTTGTAGTCCGTACGTCACTCTAATTTTGGAAATATATCACCACGCACCCTTAGGCTGCCTGCCCACTGGAGCGGAGAAGAGAGGATAGGAGCGGAGCTGTGCCGTTATTAACCAAAAAAAATGGTTTTCATCCATGCGGAGCGTAGTGAACACTGTCATATTGTGAATCATCATCAGAATCTACTGATGATGATTCACAATATGGCAGTGTTCATTATTAATCTACTAAATTAGTAGTATTGAGTTTTGAGATATCCCATAAAACAATAGGAAATGGAAATCGTCAACCTACGACTGTCATTTAATTTGTTATCATTAACAATTATTTGTTATTGAATAATCATTGTCTGCTTTGATTTTTTATTTTTTTATAAATTAAAAACGTTGTTAATTAAAGGCTCCCGCAGACTGGGACGATATCGCGAGCGCGAGCGGCATATTGCTGCCTGTCGCGCCCACGATCTCGCGGTAGTCTGCACGAGCCTTAAGACAATCGAATATTGTAACAGATGTAATAAATAAAGTTTGTGTGTGAGCAACACTTTAAAAAAAAATCGCAGATTTTACCGAACAGAATCAGAGAAATAAAACTCGAGGCACCACGGCAGAACGCCCCGCTCCGAGAATCAAAATAAAATTTCGTTATAAAAATAACAAATTAGTATCGCTGAAATATTCAAGTTTTGAGGTAAATAAATCACAAGGAAAATAAATTATTATTCGATTTCTCGAAATTTTGTAAACTAGCCTATTATTAGATATTGAAGACTTTACCTGTAGTGCACTCGTAAGTTTAGAACTTGTGAACGACAAAAATGTGAGTATTTTTATTTACTGTTTTAGTTATTAGATTTCTAAATATATAACAGTTTATTTCACCTGTATTAAAATTATAAAACAAAAATTGAAAAAAAATAAAAAAAAATTATAAAATTGCATATGTTTGAAGTGCTGTATCTCGGATTCTATTGGACCCGAAATTTATTATATACAATTTGGAAGTAGTTAGCGAATGTTGTGTAATTATTTTAAAAATGTACCGGATGTATTATAATAAGTAGGATGCACCTTTTAGAAGTTAAAAGTTAAAAACTGAAAGAAGTCCGTAAATTTCGAGGTTTTTGGAGCACCACAAGCATAGGTCTTTCGAAGCTGAAGCAGTAATGCTCGCGACGGAGGAGGCGAAACGGGTGAGGGAGAGAGAAACGCAAGTATCGCGCCCTCCTGCCCCTAGCCGCCGCAGGACTCACCCTGGGCGTCGGGAATCCCAGGGCAATTCCCGGCCACCGTTGGCGCGGGCTTGCGGACGGTGAGCAATGGGTAGCTCGCCGTCCGATACGGAGCAGGCCCGGGTCGACGGCGCGTTATGTTCCACGCGCAAGAAATTTCAGCACAACTGCAGGGGTCCGCTAGGGCCGATGCCTGCCGGGATCGCGGGAAAGTCAGAAAGGGATACCGTAGCCTCTGGCAACACACAGGCAACGGAAGTTACATGGGTGGGTTTTAGTCAGTAAGAGTCTGAGACGCCCTCCCGCTCCGCCCAGAGCGGGAGAAGTTATTTTATAATGTCACAAAAAAGGTGTTTCGAAGCTGCAAACTTGTTTTTTTTTTCGACCTAAGGTCCCCGAAACGATCAATTGACATCAATTTGTATTGTAGTAATATTGTCAATCGCTTCAATTGCATTTGTTAGACGATCAATTCGCGCATCAATATGTATCAAACACGTAAAAATTAACAATTGCAATTAAACGTTTCGGGGACCTTATGTATAACGTGAATTTTTAGGGTTCCGTAGTCAAAAAAGATTTTTGACCACGGAAGTTTCGCCATGTCCGTCTGTCTGTCTGTCTATCCCCGTTTTAGCTCAGAGACGCTCTGTACTAGAAAGCTATAATTTGGCACAGGTGTACATAGTAATTACACCGACAAAGTAGTAAAATAAAATCTTGAAAAAAAAAAAAGAATTATTTAATGTATGTACAACTTACACGTAATGTAGGGATGATATTTTTTTTCTCGTCTATCCCATGGTGTGGAGTACAGTTGGATAGGCCTATCAAAAATATTGCGGGTCTGTGAACACCGTTTTGCGATTCAGGGATCCGTTTGCGTAATATTACGCTTTAAATTGCAAATTTTTGTCAAGTCAAGTGTCCGCTAAATAGTTGTTTTCGGATACGTGAAAAAATTAATGGCAGTAGTACCTACGCATAATGTAATCAAAAGAAAAGCTTTCACAGCTAAGTAGGCTAACGGTTAACTTTTCAGTTGAAGAAATTGACCGTGACCATGTATATCAATGCATGGGAGAACATGTTTTTCAACTACAATGTTAAGTTTGTTTTTGTGATTAATTCATTCCAACTACGGAACCATTCCTTGTGCGTGGTCTTACACGCATTTGGCAGGTTTTTGTGTCTCCGGTGACTTAACTACGAAGGGCTCAAGTGTTATAGATTTATCTATAATTTGAAGGTCCTAAATGAGTTCCTACCAATTCGATGTTTTAAAATCGGTGAAATACGTACCGTATCTAAATTAACAGCACCTAATGCATTCAAGACAATAATAAACCTAAAATAATCTGACTTTTTCATGTCTATAATTATTTTTATTTATAGAAAATATTTTGATTCCGTTTTAATGAAAATGTATACGAGTTCAGTTGCTTACCGTATGGTGTTAGCCTGCCGTCACTAGTATTTACAAAATTATTAAAACCTGGTGTCTCATTTGAGACGCCACGCCGACGACGACGACGCGCTCTTATTTTACCTCTTTATTATTATAATCAGCTTATAATGTTCCCACTGCTGGGACACAGGCCTCCTCTCTGTGAGAGGAAGTGGGCCGTAATCCACCAGAGCCCAGTGCGGGTTGGTAGATGTCACATGTCTTCGATTTTTTAGTTCTAGGACATGCCGGTTTCCTCACGATGTTTTCCTTCACCGTTTTGAGAGCAGTGGTGATGAAATAATTTACACAAAATAAAGCGCCTTTCTGGGTTCAAACTTACGCCCTACAACTCATAAGTCGCGGCCATAACCACTAGGCCACCACTGCTCTCTTTATTATAATATTAGTATAGATGCACTAAATATTTATTCTAGAAACGAGATAATGTTTTTCAAGCCGAATAAGTATAAATGTTTTTCTCCTTTCAGTGAAACTCATTCTATGTGGAGAAAACTAGGCTCTTTTCCATTAGCCGTGTGCAATATTGTCAGGAAATCGTAGATATATAAGACAAAAAAAAAACCAAACGAAGTAATAAAAATCATGATAAAATCTTTGTCTAATAATATCAAATAATGTCAAATATAATAAAAAACGATTACATCAAATCTTGTAGATTCTTTAAAGGGTTTTTAAAAATTAAGCTTACTTCTGGAATCCTAATCCAGTCTTTGACCATCTTTCCTTAGATATCTCTAAAAAACTTGTGCTCGCGTTATCCACGGGACAACGGATGCAAACGTTATCTTCGGTTATGGTATGTATATAGGTAACTGAAATAGGAAAAATAATAACAATTAAATGACATGATCAAAACTTTAGCACCGAATAGACAAAATCCTTACTTGATTTTACCTTTCTAAAATAATAAACAATCAATCAACAATCGAAAGCCCTTTATTAGGTGCACTTAGAAACACTGCGATGAAATAATAAAGAAAACGAAAAGCCCATACGCAATTGTATCTTCCAGTCCATCAGCCGCTAGATCAAAGAAACACCTGATGAGATCGGTGTGGATGAGACTCCAAAGCGTATTTTTTTTTTATACCAAGTAAAATATGTTTTTTTAAAACGTCCTTCCGGTGAGAACTTTTCGCGGTATATATTTTACCCTACACGATAACTGAAAAAAAAAAAACATTTTTCTTAGTTTTCCTAAAATTCGGCGTAAATTGCCAGGGCTAAAAGTCCATCGTACTTTTAAATATTGAGTTCTGCTCTGCTGTTTAGTTTATCACTTGTGTACTTGCGTCATTTTCCTTATGAGCGCCGCGCCGTCATGATAATACATTATTTTTGTGTGATGACGTGCCATGGTCACGTGGCGTACCTACGTGAACAGTTACAGGAAGAATTGCATAGACTTATGGGTTGAAGGATACTGAACTAGACACATACATTTTATTGTTATTGTTGTTTGAGGGCATTTACTGTCCCGCAGTGTTGATAATATAATCAAGTTTATTGATTACTAGCGCGTTTTTTTTATTTTTCCCTAATATTTCAACTCCTCGCGCATCCTTGCAAAAGTGTTTTTCGAAAACTAAATAATGATTTTCTTTATGATGAAAAAAAAAACTGTTAAAAAAGGTAACGTAATTATAAAATTAAATAAAGAAAGAAAGAAAATACAAACTTATATTATATGATAATTATACTTGTTACATATTTATGGTCACATGCATATTAATTCTCGTTTGATCAATTTTTATCAAACGAGAATTACTTTTTATTACCTATCATTTGTTACGTGTACTTAAAGCAGCAGGAGACTTACGAAGAATAGGCCAACCAAAAGTATCTAAAAAAAATGAGTACGGGTGATGTTAAAACAGAAACTGACCAATTTAGGCCTTATCATGTATGTACTTAACAGAGATATTATGATATAAGTAATTACAGTTCGAGTTGGGTAACCAAATATGTTTTTATGATGTATAAAAATACAATTACCATTAACGCAGCAGCAGGTTCACACGTAAAGTATTCTCGCGTAAAGTATTTTTCAAAACCGGCCATGTACGTGTCGGACTACGCACAATGAAGGGTGCCGTAGTTGGAATTACTTCAGATAAATTTTTATCCCAAAAACAAACTTAACACTGTCGTTGAAAAACATGTTCTCCCATACATCGATATACGTTACGGCCAATTCTCCAACTGCAAATTTAAGTTGGTCGACTATTACTTGATAACTTGTAAAGCCTGCTTAGCTGTGACAGCTTTCCTTTTAATTTCTTTATATGTACTACTGCCATGAATTTTATCTCCATAAACAACCATTAAGTTGGCAGGGGGGGGGACGCCTATCTGACGGACAGGGCCGTCATCTACCCCAGTCACCAGGGAGTGTGGAACCGGCAAGAGATGTCGTGCGGTGTCCCACAGGGATCGGTCCTGGGGCCGCATCTGTGGGACATCGGATACGACTGGGTGCTGCGCTGACCTCCCTAGCGGCGTCAGCGTAATGTGTTACGCTGACGACACGTTGGTCCTGGCGCAGGGGAGGTCGCACCAGGCGGCGGCCGAATTAGCGGCACGCGGGGTTGCGACAATCGTCGAAAGGATCCGGCAATTGGGACTCGAGGTGGCCCTGCACAAGTCCGAGGTCATGTGTTTTCATGGTCCTTGGAACGCGCCACCGTCGGGATCCCAAATAACGGTGGGAGGGGTTTCCATCGGCGTCGAGTCGACGATGAAGTACCTGGGACTCGTCCTCGACAGCCGGTGGAACTTCGTGGAGCATTTACGACGTTTGGCTCCCAAACTGGAGCGGGCGGGCGCTGCATTGAAGCGGCTCCTGCCCAATCTAGGGGGTCCAAACGCCTCCTGCCGGAGGCTCTATGCGGGGGTCGTGCCGTCCATGGCTCTCTAAGGGGCTCTTGTATGGGCGCGCTCTCTGGCGCTGCGGCCAGCCCACCGGTTGAGCGCGGCCCAAAGGGTCATGGCCATCCGGATGGTCCGGGGATACCGCACGGTCTCCTGTGAGGCAGCGAGCCTCATTGCCGGATTGCCGCCATGGGATCTGGAGGCAAAAGTCCTCGCGCACGTATGGGAGTGGTGCGAGGAGGCGAAACGCCGGGGCGGAAGCCCGCTGCCGCGAGAAATCGCGGCACAGTGGACGGAGCTCCAGCGGGATCTCATGGCGTCATGGAGAGTACGGTTGTCGCAACCCAGTGCTGGGCACGCTACAATTGTGGCGATAAGTCCCCTCTTTGAGGAGTGGCTAGAGAGGCGCCACGGCGTCCTCACCTTCCGCCTGACGCAGGTCCTCACCGGACACGGCAGCTTCGGGATGTTCCTGTGTTGAATAAGGCGGGAGGAAACGCCCGGGTGTCACCACTGTGTGGATCGCCCGGAGGACACGGTGGAGCATACGGTGGAGGTCTGCCCGGCTTGGGCAGAGCACCACCGTGTCCTCGTGGAGGCGATCGGCGGCAGAGACCTCTCGCGTCCGGCCCTGGTTCAGGCCATGGAACGGAGCGAGAAGGCATGGGCAGCCGTCACCTCCTTCTGCGCAGCAGTAATGCTCGCGAAGGAGGAGGCGGGACGGTTGAGGGAAAGGCATGTTTCGCGCCCTTTCGCCCCTAGCCGCCGCAGGAGACGCCCTGGGCGTCGGGAATCCCGGGCGGATTTCCGGCCACCGTAGGCGCGGGCTTTCGGACGGTGAGCAATGGGTAGCTCACCGTCCGGTAAGGACCAGGCCCGAGTCGACGGCGCGTTGTATTCCACGCGCGCCTCAAAGAGATGTCGTCAGCACAAAGGTAGGGGTCCACTAGGGCCGATGCCTGTCGGGGTGGCGGGAAGGTACTTATGGGTCACCGAGGCCCCCGCAACACAGGCAACAGGAAGGAATACGGGTGGGTTCCCGCTTCGTTGTGTAGGGGTGGGTGTTACACACAGGTGGGTTAAGTCAGTAAGAGTCTGACACACCCTCCCGCTCCGCCCAGAGCGGGAGAAGTTATTTGATGATTTCCCACCATAAAAAAAGAAAAGGGGGGCACTTTTTTTTTTGTTGGGTGGGCAATTATCAGATATTTTCTCCCGCTCTGGGCGGAGCTGGAGGGTGTGTCAGATGCTTGCTGACTAAATCCACCTGTGTGTAACACCCACCCCTACACAACGAAGCGGGAACTGGCCCCTCTCCAAGCATGCGCTTAGGAGCCCCCTTAGTCGAGACCTGAGAGCCTCCAAGGCCAGGACCCAGGCTTTCCTCGGGTAAGCCGTCGGGTGCTGGGGCGGTATTTTTGTCATTCAGCCTGCGTACCACCACTCTCATTTCTGCCTCGGTCACCTTCGGAGCATCGTCGTCGTCGTCGTTGGCGGTGTGGTCCGCATCGGGCACCGCAGCAGGCGGAGCCATGCCCCACCCATAGCTCAGGTGTGTTCCCCTCTTGAAGGGAACAGAGCACTCACCACGTCCTCCACAACCGGGGCCGGAGCTTGTGACAACAAAAATAAGCTAAAAACGCACTTTATTACGCAAACGGAACCTTGAGTCGATAAATGGTGTTCACATACCTGCAATATTTTTTGTTAAATGACCTATCCAGCGATACCCCGCAAGATAGAATAGACGAGAAAAAAAATATCATCCCCCACATTACGTGCAAGGGAGGTAACCTACAAAAAATGGTTTTTATTGATTTTATTTTACCTCTTGCCTGGGTGATTAATATGTATACCGATGCCAAATTAAAGCTTTCTAGTTCTAAGCGTATCTGAGGTACAGCGACGACAGACGGACAGACAGAAAAATAGACAGACAGACAGACAAACAGACAGACGGACATGGCCAAACCTTGTTCCGTACAATGAATATGTTATCTACCATGTTTTTTATACCAAGAACAAACTTAACATTATAGTTCAAAAACATGTTCTCCCATACGTTCGAACTACAATTAATGTAAGTTTTTATGCGCAATATTTAGAGATTTACCATGTTATTTTAACACCATAGACTTTAATAAACTATTTTCTGTATTTTTTTTCAATATTTTAGGCTTCATCACGCACATCACGCCTTGTTGTCCCCGAAGGGTTGGGCAAAGGTGGACCTGTAGTACACCCACATTTCGCCAGTTATGTTTAAGTCGCATGTAATAGGGGGCGAGCCTATTGCCATCAACCGAGCACAAATTCAGACATCGGACTGTTACTGAGAATTTCCAGATAGGAAACCCAATAACACTGCCTGATGCGAGAATTGAACCCAAGACCTCATGCTCAACAGTAGCGCTTGCGACCACTAGACCAAAGAAGGCAGTTTTTTTTTATGAAAATGTGGCTGTTTTTGAGTACGTTATGGTGTCTTACGATTTCCACGGGAACGAAGTCGCGTGCAGAATTTAGTGAGGAATAATATGTTCTATGGGTTTGATAAAATTTGGGTTCCAATAGCGCAGTCATTGGTGCCGATTCCCTTGTTCATAAACTAAACTAAATTTAAGTTCAGTGCATCTTTTTCTTTATATTTCATTAAGAAAAGGACAGAAGATACATTTTAGTTTAGTCCTGTCAAATTAATCAGCGCCTGTCACTACTCCATACAAGTTTAGACGTGATTAAAAACATGCCTATTAAAATTACGTCAATTTACGTCAAGCGCTGATTGATTTGACAGGACTGAACTAAAATTTATCTTCTGTCCCTCTCTTAATGAAATAGAAAGAAAAAGATGCACTGAACTTAAATTTAATTTAGTTTGTGAACAAGGGAATCGGCGCCATTGTCGACTATGAGCAGTACAAATTGGATGTTGTTGTCAGTTGATAACAAGTAATTTGTTAATAAAATCCTCATTGGTACCAATTCCCTTGTTCACAAACTAAACTAAATTTAAGTTCAGCGTATCTTTTTCTTTCTATTTTATTAAGAAGAGGACAGAAGATAAATTTTAGTTTAGTCCTGTCAAATTAATCAGCACCTGTCACTACTCCATACAAGTTTAGACGTGATTAAAAACTTGCCTGCTTACTAAATTGTCTACTAATTGACTGAACTGATTAAGCCGCGTGGTCCCGAGATAAGTGTAGATGTAGAATTAATTTGCTACCTATTCAGTAGACCTAGCACGAACGCGCGAAATTAATGTAACGTAAATTCGATCGATTTTTTTATTAAAAATGCTCAGATCTCACCAATTCATAATATTTTGGTTTGAAGTCTTTATTCAGATTACCTATGGTCGATACTTATTATGCTTATCGTTTAAACCAAAAGTGTATAGGATAGTTAGTAATTGTATTTAAGTAACGATTCATAATTCGATCAAAGTTACATAACGTTTACTTCGCGCTTTCGTGCTAGCGGGTAGGGCTCTGGGCTCATACGGACTTGCACCCGCTCACTTACTTTGGGGAAAGAAAATGGATTTACGTTTTTTCTGGACTTCCTTAAGCAGTGAGGGTTTAACGAGAATATTGAAGTCACATCACGCCTCGGTGAGAACTAATCTAAAGTTGTCGTTAATAGTTTAAAAGTTTACATTAGATTTATTTTGTTTCAGATTGCTCTCTTCATAATATAAATTAATATTTATATATTTTCAATCACCTTATTATTCATAATTTGTTTATTATGAACGCTGAAAAAAACGCGGAGCACCTTCAACGAAAAACACTTAAAAAAGTATGGAAACAAAGAACAAAAGACATCGAAAATGCCTTAGGTAGAGGAGAAGACATAAACGACGCAGAAAATGATAAACGCAATACACTATTGCACACTGCGGTCTTGAATGCGGAAGTAGATGTTGTGAAATGTCTTCTGAACAAAAAAGCTGATATTACTATTAAAAATAGCGCCGATCAAACTGCTTTGGAGATTGCCGAACTATTAAAATGCAGCGATGGTGAACAAATCGTAAACCTTTTAACAAAATACCAAAATGGAAATTACCGGTCACCACAATTACAAAATCATAGTGATAGTAAACATAAACAGCTTAAAACTATACCAAAAGTTACAAAGCTGAATAAATCATACCATTATCAAAAAAGAACAGGCACTTCAGGAATTAATGGCCATCATTACGAAACTAAACTATTAAGTCTCATTTTATTTAGAGCTTTGCATGATTGTGAAATTGAAGAATTTTATTTAGGAACAAATATCGCAGGTATAGATGCATTTGATGATATTGTTTTTAAATATAAAAAACACGGAGAAAAACAAAGACCAAATATAATGTTTTTGCAAGCCAAGCATAGAGATGATCCCGAAAAAGATAAAATGTCCGCTAGAGATACGTTTACATAGACGGAAATTTTAGTTTACATAAATATTTAGAAAGCTATATGGCAATTCTCCAAAAGTTTAGGTCTGACTCTAAAAATGAAATGTTTAAAGGGCCATTAAACAATCTAAATTGTGAGTTTATAATATACACTCCTGCAAACGAAAAATTTAATGAACAAACAGTTAAACATTATACTGCTAAAAAAAATTATATCTAAACAAGCGAAAGCGGAAAGATATGGCAGTTTCATGTAAACGACACAATCATTGAGATATTAACCCCAACTGTTAAAAAAACATTTGCTAAGCAGATAGCTGAAAGATTATCAAATTTCATTAATCAGAAAACAGTCAATGAAGATGTGATGGCAGATGACGTAATAAAAGTGTACCATGTTTTTTTGGCAGAAAATGTAATATCACTACAGGATCAAGACAATAAGTCAAACAACCTTTACGTAGAAGTAAAGTTCCGACAATCATTTCTTGAAACTCAAGATGAACATTTGTTGCTCATGAAAGAGATAATTTGTAAAGAATTAAAGATTCTTAAAGGCAAAACAATGGGAGATATAGAAGAAAAGTTAAAATCATTGTCGTTTGAAGTTCCAGCAAATTTTGGCAATGTGAATTTCCATATTATGAAAAATGAAAAAGAGAAACAAGAAACACTGAAATACTTATGCACTATACTTAATAAGCTTTTTGCAGAAGATTGCATCGTCGAAATTAAAGAAAGCGATATCAGTTCCGCTAAAACTTTACAGTTTACCGATATTGACAAGCTCGGAGGACTTGTAGGTAACCTACTGATATTGGACCAAGAAACTAAACTACTTAAATTTAATCTCGAAGATCATTTATCTGGTGACAGTTTAAGATTATTAAAGCTATTCAATAAAAATAACCACCGCATTAGTCGGTACAGATTAGATGTAAAGATTCCATGGTTTCCGAAACTAATATTGTCCACAGAGGAAAATGACAAAAATCTTGTCAGAAATTTTCTTAAACAGATAAAATTTTATATATAATGATTCGATCTTCAGAGCTCAGTATAATTTAATTTTCCTTAAATTTCACAATGAAGTACAATCATGGTGGAAACAACCCGGCTGGACTGAGTACTTGACAAAAACATGTCAATTTTATAATGAAGCTAAGCGGGACATCCTAGATGGTCCACTGTTAAGAATTCCTATTTACAATTACCGTAATAAAATGAAAACGTATGGAACTAAATTCAAACCTAGTGCCACTAAAGCGCTAAAAATGGCAGATTTTTTAAAAGACGACATGGCGAATGTCTTGTTTGTCGTTTCAAATGAAATTACCTTATCAAGCATTAAATGCATCCAATATTTTGGCGATAATTATGATAACATGCATACTGTTATGGATTTAGAATATGTGATTAGCAACCAATATTTGAAAATTGTAGAAAAAGAGTTGAAAGATATAAAATGTAACTTTTTGGTTATAATTGATCAAACTGGTAGTGCAAGTCAAGAAACTTTTCACTACACTAAAAATACCCAATAGAGAAAACAATACCTACTTGTATTCTATAAACGATAGCATTCCAGAGTCTGTAAAACCAGACTGTGACATTATTATAATAACAGAACATTTAAAATATTTAAAAAATATTTGTGGGGAAAGTAAAAATCGGAACGTCCACTGGTTTAACGAGCTGCTCGAGCTATTTACCAGCTTGGTGCCAGAGTTTCTCTGAGAGATTTTTTTAAAGATGTTGGTATTCTCACGGTGGCATCACAATTCATCTTTGCCAACATCTTATATATTAGGCAAAATATACACTTATACACTAATAACATTCACAATATTAACACCAGAAATAAGGACAAATTACGAGCTCCATTTCACCGGCTTCATAAGGTACATAACTCATTTGTTTGGCTTGGTATAACTTTTTATAACATGCTGCCCTCTTCTTTGCAAGATTTGCCTTTTAATGCGTTTAAAACTAAAGTAAAATCCACCCTTTGTTCAAAGGCATACTATTGTATCAATGACTACTTAAACGATAAGAATGTTGGTTGGAAAAGTTGGTCGCTGTGATTAACCCAAGACAATGTTTATGTACTTTCTCCAGAATTAGCTTACCTACTGACAGGTTAAATGAGTTCATATAATTGATTATTTTTTTATTTGACTGTGTGGCGGCATCTACAGCGCCACATACGAACTACGCATCACACTGTCGTCGCGCAAAATCCTGCATCGCGCAAGCAGAGTTTACCGCGCAACTAGCATATATACAACATCTCGACATCAACCGTCGGGCAGTACATGCGTGGTGTCAAGATAGAGGCTTGGCGTGGAAAGCGTGGGCCCGCACAGTGTCACCGGTGCCAGCGCTTTCATCACAGCTCGCACCAGTGCCACCGTCCGCTCGCTTGTGTGCGGTGTGGAGGGGAGCACGTGGCAGGAGACTGCCCACGCCCGCGGGAGGAACCGGCCACCTGCGCCAATTGCGGTGGGCCTCATCCCGCGTGCAAAATCAAGTGCCCTGTGTTCCAGGATGAAATCCGGAACAAGCAAGCGGGGACCGCAGCCATCACGGCCAAACGCCGGACACAGCTGGCCACGGATAGGCCACAGGCGAGTATTCTAGAGGCAGAAGGCACGACGCTGATGGCGGCGGCCAACGGCCCCACACAGAGGACCCAAGCCCCCTCCTCTGGGCGGAGGAAGCACAAACGCGGGGGGAAAGGTAGGAAACCCAAACTCCCAGCGACCACAGCGACCCAGGAAGATATCCCCGCGGCCGACCCTGCCTCAATCATAGAGCAGGCTGTGAATAAAGGTAAGAAACCTACCGCTGGCGCCGGCATAGCGCAGCGGAGAGATGGGGAACTAAAAAAGTTCGCCACGAAAGCGAGTGGCGCCGCCACCAGCGTAATTGACGCTAGCGCCGGTGTGGAGCGGCGTAAAGTGGCGGAACTAAGTAAGTTCCCCAGAAAGGAGACTGATGGCGCTACCGGCGCCTCAACAACTAAGAAAGAGTTCACAGCCTGCGCCATTAAGCTATTAATGGACCTCATCAAGGCCATTAGGCAGGGTCAGGATGTGGAAACGGTCATCCTCGATGGCCTGGCCACTATATTAACGGTTTATCATGGCAAGGCCACTGAGGGTGATCCACTGGAATGCCCGCGGCCTACGGGATACGGGAACAGGACATCGACGTGGCGCTCATAAGCGACAGGCTCCTGGGGCCCGAGGACCGGGTTAGGTTCCCGGGATACCTCGCTTACAGGAAGGATGAAAGGTCGGCTCACAATATCCGCTATCGTGGTCTGGCGGTCCTTGTGAGACGAAGAGTCGTCCACCAACAACTCCCCTTGCCGTCGCTCAACAGTTTTTACGCGCTGGGTGTGCCGGTAGCCGGTGAGGATATTAACATATATGCCTGTCATAAGCCGCCCGCGGCCCATTTGGACCCGATAGAGCTGCGGGCGCTTATTAACACGCCACAGGCAACCATCCTCGCCGGTGATTTCAATTGTAAACACCCAGCGTGGAATTCAGCAAATACGAATACCGAGGGAAGACGGCTCTTCGCGGACGCGGAAGCCTTCGGCTATACGGTGTCCGGCCCAGAAATGCCGACTCACTACCCGGACGTATCAGTGAACACACCGGACGTGCTGGACATCGTAGTCCACCGAGGGCTATACTGCCAGATCACGCAGCAAGTGATAGACGACGAGTTACAATCGGACCACCAGCCTGTACTCGTCGTCTTATCGGGTATGCCGACCCGACTGAAGCCCATAGCGCCACGTCGCACCACGGACTGGACAAAATTCGAGGAAGAGCTAGAGACCACTACGCCTACTCGGCAAATTGTCACCGCCGCGGACGTGGAACAGATGGCCTGCGACGTCACTGCTTGCATACAAAGCGCCTTACAAGCGGCGACTACGACGCAGCCGCAGGGGAGAGTGCTATTGCCGCCCCTGCCGGCGCGTCTGCAAGCGATGATCGCCGAAAAGAGGCGCCTTCGCAAGCAGTGGCAACAGTTAAGATGCCCTACCATGAAAACGCAGCTGAACCGTCTCGCGGAGAAGGTAAAGGCCGAGCTTAAGGCGCATACCGCCGCGGGCTGGGAGGAACGAATCGACGCGACCACAGATAGTTGGCCGTCGGTCCATAAACTCTGCCGCCAGCTTTCAAACACCCCAGCCCCGGTGCGACCGCTTCTAGGTAGTGACGGGGCGCTCAAATATGTAGCGGAGGACCGGGCGGAGGTCTTCGCA